>OZ012677.1:91243681-92610191 GCA_963942445.1 Argyra leucocephala
ATCAATAAAGCCAGAAATCATGTTTTACTTAAAACGAAAAGTAAAAAAGAAAAATTTTAATTTAGTAAAAAAATTAAAAGGATTCAATATACAAAAAAGGAAAAAAAATCTATATACATATACATATAGATATACATATATACTTCTCGATTCAATTGTATCTTTCTCTTTCTTTCATTATATCTTTTCTCTTTTTTTTTCTTAATGTTAAACTATTTTATTCTATCCTTAAAATGCATAAATTTTATATTATTATGGCTCTTCCCGAAAGGTGCCAGAACAATAAAAATAAAAAATCAATAAACAAAAAACTAAAAAATAAAAATAACAAAAAAATAAAATCAGCGAAAAAAGTCAACAATACAAACACGAGACCATTTTGCACTTCTTTTGAAAATTTTAAAAAGTAAAAGAAAAACAAACTACGACGATCCACCGAAAATTTATTTACAAAAATTTTACAATTTCTTTGAAAGGACAATTCTCTTAAGACAAAAATCAAATCACATAACGAGCTCACCGAAGATATCGCAACATTAACAGGTATTAGACAAGGTGATAGTGTCAATTCAACTCTCTTTCACTTAATAATGTATAAAATAATGTGTTGAAAACTGGAATTCAACAAATAGAAGTCTACAGTAAGGGAATCAATTAGGAGAAATTAAAGTGTAATATTTAAAGATTAGGGAACGTATAGTGCGACAAGCCGAAGTGAGCGTGATTGGCACTATATTTTTCAGATCTGTGCAACTACTAAGGTATGTCAACGACATTGGCATCATTGCCAGACCACAACGAGCGTTCGTCGAGACTTTTACCCAGATTGAAAAGAAACCGGAACAAATGGGTCTCAAAGTATATATGAGGAAAAAACAAAATATATATTGTCGACAACTAAAACAGACACTCAACAGGATATTGGTCAAAACATCACTGTCACCACATATAATTTCGAGCCAATGCTCAGGAGTTTTTCCAACTTCGAATCAGCGGTAATTCCACAAACGGCATAATGTGGGTGTTTTTTCGGTTTGTCAAAGCATCTTGGGTCAAAACTCCCATCCCATCCCAGCCACAAAAATCAAATCTATAAAACGATCACACTCACGGTTCTGCTCTACAGATCAGAATCATGAACATTATTGCCAATAGTGGTGTCTTCGAGAAGAAAATTCATCACCAGATGTATGCTTCTAAAGACGATGATGGGTCTGTAGGACAATACATTGTACACTATGAGCTGTGAAACAAAGTGAACGTAGTCACGAAAAATAAAGTCAAGAAACAGCGGACGAACGAAAATGCTGCAGTCAAGACAATCTTTGAATCCAGACCCGAAGGCACAAGACATCGGGGCAGACGAAACCTTCGTTGGAGAGATGAAGTAGAGGCAGATATGAAACAATTTACTTGATGGCCACCTAAGTAAGTAAAGTAAATAACCTTTGAAGAGATTCAGTAAGATAAAAAAAATATTCATATCTTATAAGTATATGTATTTTGTTTTTATTTGTTTATGATTAGTTCATGAATACATGAACCAACCATATTGAAGTGTATGGTCGAAATTTTGGGATTTTTTAATTAAATTAAAAGCTGTTATTCCATAAACGAAACTCAAATTGTTCTCGATTTAAAACAATTTTAATATTTCTAGCATTAAAGTTTAACTTTCACAATCTATTCAAGTTACTTTGAAATAATTTGTTACTCGTTATTAACTAACATTTCTAACTTGCTTTTAGTCGATTTTTTTTTTACATGATTTTTTTTACCTTACGATTGCCCCTACACGATTATAAATTCTAAAAAGTTTAAATATAATTTTTATAATTCAATTCTTTCACACATGTCTCTCTCACAGGATATTTCATTATAACCTCTTTATGGATTATGGGTTTATCGGGTTCATATTATATTCCAGAATACGTACATATATATGGATATGAATGCATATGTGTAGTTCAAGTTCTTCAAAATAAAAATAAAAACAAAAAAATTGCACCAACCTTTAGTTCATTATCATTTACAGAATTACAAACAATTCTCATTTCTCTTCTCTTTTATATGAGAAGAGAATTGACAATGCAATTTGATATTCCAATCTGATATGAAATCAAAAAGTTCGTGCACACCAATTATTTATCCAATAAGTGAGGTCTGAACTTTGAAAATTTCTTAAAAATATATAAAAAAAAAAAAATAAAATAAAAATAAAAATTTTTAAACTGAATAAATTCAAAAATAAAAATTAAAGAAATAAAAATGAAAATAACTCCAGCGATAAGATTTTTAAATGCTCATACATTTTTATATATGTATGATGTATTGTGTAAAGTTTAGATATATGTTACATTGTGGAACATAAAATCGATATAAATAAGAAAAAAAATATAAAGTATGAAATATTTGCGATGACATTTTTTGAATTCGAAATTAAATAAATTTTTGGACACAATCATTTTCTGTGGTAAACTCAATTGAAACAAAGATTAGAGGTATACAAATTTTCGATTAGATTAAAGATTATGTAGAATATCTGAAATATATGAACGTGAATCTACTTTGAATTCGGAAATCATTTACAAATATTTGAAATATTTTCAATAATTATGAAAAGCTTAAAAAATAATATGCATTCAGATTTTAAGTATTTTGTTTTTATTTTTTGATTTAATTTAAAAGTGTTAATTAATCTAAGTTAAGTTTATTGAACCGTTATATTGGATGGTTTTACTGAAAGTTTGGTAAATGCAGTTTAGAGCTTAGCAATATTATTGCAATATGTATTAATATAATATAATGTGATCAATGTTCTATATTGTTGAATTCATTTAGCTCTTCTGCTATCGAAGGTCCTAAATTAAGCATAGGTGTTATAAGCAAAATAAAATTGAATAATTTTCTTAGTGAATTGAGAGTTAATCTGAATCACAGAAAAATCTCAATATACCAAAATCACAAGTTTTTTATTTAGTAAAATACATTTTTTTAAGATGGATTTTGATTTTGAGATTTTAGTTCTGGTATTTGGATTTTGAGATATCGGACCATGCCCAATCATTAATAAAATGCTACAAGCTATTGTCTGTGTTCACTTAAATTATAATTAAATTGTTGAATAATTAAATTTTAAGTTATATTTTAGACTGACAGTCGTATCCGGCATTGTCCGAGAAAACAAAAAATTCTTCAGATTTTCTCTTTATTTTGAATTTGGAAAGGAAAAGATTATTTAATGTTTCTTTTTTATTAAACTAACTATTGGTTTATTGTTGTAGGTAGTTGTGTAAATTGAATTAATGGAATAAGAAAATTTTGCCTTATTATCAAGTGAAAGTTTGAAAACCAATACAATGCAAAGCGTATACACGAACGAGATTTGTCATAGTGAAGCACAAGCCCCCACCAAACCCACCTACGATAATGTATCTTCTATGATAACCATTTTCTCACAGTAGAAGTTATACTTCCACAATAAAAATTTGACATCGCAGGCTAATTTACTAATTTACTTAATCAATTTTTATTCTATGGCATTCAAATAATCTAGACGCAAGCAATTAACATTTTAATTTTAGGTTCTCTTAACTGAATAAATTAAATACATTCATCAATGCATATTTTATAACATTCAAATATTAAATTCTTACTTCTATTCAAAACTGAATACCATATTTATTTATTTTATATATAGGTAGAATACCAGGATATAAATTTTGAGGTATTCAACGTCCTTGGCTTTTAAAATATTCTTGGCGTATGTTAAATTTGATGATAGCTGACGAACTAGTTCCAATTTTGGAAAACAGTTAAAGACATATTTTCTTACTTTCAGGTCTGCAACTATTTTGATTTTGAATGTAAAGTCCCGATTTTCGAAAACCGTAAGAAGAATATTTATTTATTTTTGATAAGGTATCAGAGTACAAATTTTCAGTTCTGCAACTCCTTTGGTTTTTAAATATGGTTGATGGAGTTTTATGGCAGATACTAGAACCAGTTGAAATTTTTCAAATCGACTTATCACGTGTTCGATTCTATATAACAAAAAATCTTCTTGTTTTTGAAATATAGGTCGAAAATTATATCCCGTCTTCTGGGAAAAATATACATACAAACATTCATTTTTAATTAATCAGCAATTATATACCGGGTGTCCCAGAGCATGTGTATTAGCTTTTTATGAAGAGAAGGAGCCGTTATTTTAAAATTTAAAAGACTTTATTAACTAAATCAAGGGTGCTCTATGGTTTGGTGATATTTTCAACTTCCAGAAAGGACCGGAAAACGGCTTTTAAGCCATAAAATCGCTGAAATTGACCGAAATCGAGATTTTCATATAGGAACGGGTATTTTTTTTTGTACCTTTTCCGGTCCTCCCCGGAAGTTGAAAATGTCACCAATCGATAGAGCACTCTCGATTTAGTTAATAAATTTTTTCTTAAATTCTAAAATAACGGTTTCTTCTTCTCTTAAGAAGCTGATACGAATTCTCTGGCACACTCGGTATATTTATCTTAATATAAGCTTAAAATGTAAAGTTTACAATATTTCGAGCATTTATTTATCAAATTACTGGCTTGTCAATTTATTACGTAGAAAACTACTACTATAGTCAGAAACTAAGCCTTCTTAAATAGAATAGCTACATTTTATTTAAGTTGTTACCAAATTATACTTTCAATTATTTTCAATGACAAAAGGTACTGGACCAGGCCGAAAAAACCATAAAGCTTTTTTTTATTAATATACATATAGGAGTACCACAAGGTAGTATACTGGGCCTCACACTATATTTACTATACACAAATGATATTCCAGAGATAGAAAATGCGACGGTAGCTACTTTTTGCAAATGACACAGCTTTATTAGCAGTCGGTAAAAATATAAATGAAGCTACAAATAAATTGCAACAAGCCAATAACAAAATCTCCATTTGGTGCAAAAAGTGAAAAATTAAACGGAACGAAAAAAAAACCACGCACGTTAACTTTACAAATAAAAAAATTGAGTCGCACATTCCAGTAAGATTAAACAAAGTCATCATATCATATTAAAATTCTGCAAAATGTCTTGGTATGACACTTGACGCAAAGCTTAGGTGGAAAGAACACGTCGAGAAAAAAAACTAGAACTGGAAAATCATTTGTATTGGCTAATTGGGCGAACATCTACGTTTTCGACGTATAACAAAGTTTTGATCTACAACCAGATATTAAAGCCAGTCTGGGGGTACGGTATTCAAATATGGGTTTGTGCTAAACAACTACATATTAAAACTATCCAAACGTTCTAAAACAAAGTAATGCGAAACATTGCTAATACCCCATGTTTTGCTCGCAATGCTGATATTCAGACAATCTCATGGTTCCTCTCATAAACGACGAAATGAAAAAATTTACTGCACGCCATAAAAGTCTTCTCTCTCAACATGTCAATGTCGAAGTTTCACGTTTAGCTGACACTCAAAACTTTGTTAGAAGATTTAAACGGACGCAACCGTTCGAACTGTGTTAGGATAAAATCTCTTATCTTACAATAATTTCTAATGGAGTTTTACTTGATTAAAGACGTCTGAAATAATAGAGCAAAATTGTATTAATGATTAGTCTGAAAGACTTCCGTGGTATCACAATGGACCTTACTGGTTTACGTGTGTCGTCGTACTGTCGGCACCCACTACTACCTACCTACCTATGCCTAGTCTTAAAGACTAGTTTTAATTTTAACAAAAGGATGGGAGTTTTAAGTGCGTTAAGGTCGGCACAGTCTTTCACTTCGTTCTTCCCCGGCACATGGATCAGAAGTAGAAGGCTCTTTTGATGATTTTCTGTTATCTGAAAAGAAAAAAAATCTTAATACAACTGATTAGTTTTTTTTTTACTTAATTTATTTATTTGTTTCTAAATTCAAAATTTACAATACTTTTTACTTTTTACATAAAAATTTTTGAATAAATATGTAGTTTTAATTAAATTTGACGAATTTTGAAATAATTTTCTATTCAGAGCCTTAGCCGTAACTGTCTGGCTGTATATTTTATTTTGAAAGTGTCTTTTAAATGTGTGACTGATAAACTAAATAATTGTACTATATTAATAGATGCAAACTAGAAATTTTACACAATAATTTTTCATATACAATAAACAACAATAATTTTACTGTGATTTTAACTTTGTACATTCACTGTAACAATATATTTTTTTATTTCTTTTTTGAAATACCCTACAGTATCCATATGTTTTAATTCATTAGGCAAACCATTGAATAATTTTAAACAATTATATATGCAAATATTCCTTTGATTGCTTGTTTTGAATAAGGTTAAATAGAAGTTGAATTTGTTCCTTGTATTATAACTATGGATATCTATCATTCTCTTTAGAACAAAATTGTGTTTAATAAAGTTGTTAATCATTTTAAAAGATGTCATATATAATTCATATCTACAGATATCATGGAGACTCATATATTTTTTATTATAAAGCAGAAGTGTAAGATGTCTTCTTTGATAATTATGTATTATTTTGATTGATTTTTTATCTATAATATCCAATTTATTCAAGGTATATTGATGAGCCTTGTTCCAGATAGGATTTAGGTAAATTATATTTGATAGAATATATGATGAATATATATTGAAAAATGTGTTACTATCAAAATATTTCCGCAGTCTTTTCAGAATAAAAATATATGGGGAGATCTTTTTTATCACATGATCTACATGTTCGCACCATTTTAATTTACTGTCTAGGAGCCCTAGATAATTGAATTGCTTTACTATTTCAGAAATTTGAGTTCGTAAATTTTTTATTTTTAAATTAGAATTATGTTTTTTTTTAACCATTGTTCAATAATATTAAATCATTTTTGATGTCATTACTTAAATTTCTTTCGTCAACCGATTGGTATTTTAGTACAGCATCATCAGCATAGAGTTGTATTTGACCTTTGAGATTTAAGCATGCTATATCATTTATATAAATTTTAAATAGCTCTGGTCCAAGGATTGAACGCTGTGGCACTCCTTTTTTTATTTATTTTTGGTTATCTTAAGACCCCATTAATACATACTCTTTGCTGTTTATTGTTTAGGTATTATCTAAAAAAGCTTATTTGATTAGTACTAAAATTCAACTTTGCAAGTTTATATAGTTACCTTCTCTAAAAAGAAAAATATTTAAACTCTATTTTAAAACCGAAATATATATAAACAATTGCAAATATTTTTGAAAAAGTATATTAATTTAAGTTGAATTAAAATTTCTGTACCTATACAATTTAATTAATTTGCATCCATTTCTTAAAAAATTAAATTCCAATAAAAGTTTTTTAATTTTAGAAATTTCTCAGGAGAATATGTTTTTTTTTCTTTTTTTCTTTTATAAAAAATGAAAGACAAAATAATACATACACCATAGTTAAAATTCAAAACTTCCGTCATTTGTTACACTAAATCAAAAAATCGTGACTAAATTTTATTTATGATATTGAAATACTCACATATTCAAGAAAATTATTTATATTCTCGATTAATTTAAATAAAAAAAAAAAAACAAAAGAGAATCTATTTAATAATAGTTAATTCAAGAAAAACTTTTAAAAAAAAGTTAAAATCTCAGGTTATCTTTTCAATTCGGTTGTCTATATCAACACCTACTTATTTCATGAAATAAAATAAATCCAATTTCAATATTTTCAAATAAAGAAGAAATTTTACAGTAGATTTTCTCTCAGGAAATTTAATTTCCAATTGGAATACTGAATATCTTATTTGTACAACTTTGAATTAAATGGGAATATTATTATTTTAATTGATTTACAACAAAAAAAGAGAAAAACCAAAAATACTAAGATTTCGTGAGAAGCTTAGTAATTGATACACCGAGTTTACAGAATGGAATAAATGACAATTTAATTCAAATCATCAATAAAAAAAATAAAATAAAAATATTGTAAAAAAGTTTTTTATAGAAAAACTTAAATTGAAATATTTTGTAAACTTTTAAGTATAAACTTATGAAAATTTGTATGATAATTAACGAACTGTTGTATAGTGATAACGATTTATATTATAAGAAAAGTGAAATGTGAAAAAAATCTATCTTAGTAAATTCGTCTTAAAGCATTTTGACATTAGAAGTTGAAAAGCATTGAAGTCTTTCGATTCGTTTCACTTATGTTTTTAGTTTAGAATCTTTCGATTGCCTTGGATTATTTCATCATTTAAATTATTCCATCGAACTTTAATTAGAGCAGTATGTTGTTTTACTGTTTTTTTTTCTTTATTAATTCATATATTTCTGATTTAATTTATAATAATACATTAATGTTTAAACTTATAGACTAAGAATAATTCACAATTTTTTTTTATTTATATAATTTATATAATTTCAGATTGATATGAAAATTCGGTGACCTAAGCTTTCGCTGTCTGGTCTTATTGTTATGAATCTTACAGCATAATATCATACTTGTAAAATTCTTATATGTTTACAAAAAATAATATTAAGTTAATGATTAAGAAAAAGAAAAATTAAACAAAAAAATTTAAAAATAAATAAAATACAGAGTGATCAAAGAAATGAATCCACATTCTTAAAATCCCCAATATTTGTGATAGATTAAGTAATTCTTTAATTTTATTTTTGAAGATACAAATATTTTAAATGAAATCAAATTTGGTAACTCGTTACAGATTTTAAGTCATTTATATACGTAATTATTTCTTTGCTTTTCTGTTTTAAAGAATGTTAAATAAAAATTAGTATTGTTGCGTGTATTTCAATATTCCTATTTAAAATAAAATTATGCTTTATTTTGTTATTTATTATCTTGAATGCAACTGTTCCGGCCTCAAGCTACGCAGCATCAATCCGTCCTAAAAAATCCTAAAAAAGACAAAAAGAAAACAACATAAGAAAACAATAAAATTTTAATGAATATTTACCTGTCCACATCATCCACATCCAGAACAGCCGGTCATCAGTTGGACAATTAAATCTGCAAAAGAAACAACATAATTATTAATCAGAAATATATTATAAACAATATTATTGTACAATAATATCGTAATTTTATATTCAATATTTTACTTACATATTTTGTGTATCCATCGTTGTTTACCTTTTTATTTTTCTATTTTTACAATTTGTCACTTTGACATTTAATGAGTATAATTAGCAACGATTAAATTTCACTCGAGTCTCACTATTTTGAGCGATAATATTACTGAGTTTATTGTGTTGAGTAACTTTATTTTGTATATCATTACTCGACTATATATATTATATAATACAACCGTCTGTTAAGGGCAATGAACTAATATACTATCTGAACTTGAAAATCTATGAAGGTAAAAGGAAAACCGTAAAACATAAATTCAAAAAAGGAAAATATCGGTCACTTTGGAAAAAATCATCAAGGAGAACAGTTGGGAAACAAAAGTCATCATTATAAGGTATTACTGAAAGTTTATAAAAATAAAGAGACAAAAGAAATTAGTTTAATAAAAATATTAGATTTTAATAATATACGAACTACACAGAATTCTTTTATATAAGTGTAGAACAATCTGTAAGATTAAGAAATAAGAACATTACTGCTTTTGTATAAAAATCAAATAAATAATTTAACTAATAAAAGTTTAAATACATATTAAGCCAGTGTACTATTTTTGAATAAAAACCAAATAAATAATTTAATTAATAAAAGGTTGCATATATATTTAAATAAAGTATTTAATTTAACAATAATAAAACATTGCGTATCATTTGCATTAAGACAATTTCAAAAACTATTAGCAAATTAAAAAAAAGTGGGAAATTAAATTTCCCATATTAACATTTTGGTCCTTCGAGCCGGATACCAGAGCCGGATAATCACAGAGCATCATAACGAGTAAGGTATGAAAAGTGAAATAAATTATTTAATATAAAGATCGATGTAATTGAAATTTGAAATACTTTCTTTATAATTATTTATTATATTTTAATAAAAATAAAGACTAACAAATTGATTTAAATAAAATTGATTAAATAAACTAAAGGTTAAATAAATTTAATTAAATAATATAAAATTTAAATAAAATTAAATAATATAATTTAAATAGTTTCTAAGTTGAATAATAAATAATAAAACCAAAAAAAATAGAAATAAATTTAGTAGATTTTAAGGATTGTAAATTTTAAAAATTACAAGAATTTTTTAAACTACTTCGTAATAAATAATAAAACCAAAAAAAAAATGGAAGATTTAATTGCACAACAATTCGCTAGAAAGGAAATGCTAGATACTTTCGTACTTAATTACAAAAAGGATGGCAAAGCAAGACGTACAAAATTCTATTATCTCAAAAAGCTAGAAGCCTTCCAAAGGCATTGGGACTCATTTGAAAGCGGCCATCTAGAACTCATAACACAAAGGCACAGGGACAGTAGCAAGGCCAAGATTGATTACCTCGAGCACGATGTTTGTTCACAAGTGGAATCATATTTCTATACCAACTACGGGTTCATTAAAAACCATTTCGATGAAGAGTATCCGGAGAAACAAAACAACGAAGATAGTAATCATGAAACGAGTGTAAAGGGTAAGGGAGAATGCACATTGAAGTTGCCTAAAATTTGTTTGGATAAGTTTAGTGGGGATTACAACAAATGGCCAGCTTTTCATGACATATTCAAAACTTTGGTTGATCAAAATGAAGATTTGAATGCAGTCCAAAAACTTCAATATTTAAAAATTCATTTGACTGGAGAAGCGGAGCATTTGTTACGTCATTTTAGGGTAACTGAAAGGAATTATGAAGCTGCCTGGACGCTGTTGAAAGACAGATATGACAACAAAAAGGTTCCTGTAAACACACAACTTAAGGTTCTTTTTTCACAACATAACATGATACATGAATCATCTCAAAGTGTGAAAACTTTATTGGACACGACATCTGAATCTCTTCAAGCGTTGACTAATTTAGATGTATCAACTGAAAATTGGGACCCTATTCTGGTCTATCTGATTGTCCAAAAACTACCAACAGAAACTCATCAAATTTGGGAACAGGAAATCAGTAAATCGAAAGATCTACCAAAATGGGATGCACTGAAACAGTTCCTCGAAATGCGATTTCGTACGTTAGAATCTATCGAAGTCAAAAAATTTGGGTCACGTGGAATAAAAACACCCTTCAACAATAAACCAGCATCACCATCTCATGTTTTCCACGTCGGTACTGGAGTATCATGTCCACTTTGTTTAGGTCAACATAACATGAGAAAATGTGAAAGGTTCTTAAAGCTGAATCCAAGTAAACGATTCGACATTGTTAAGGCAAGGGAACTTTGTATCAATTGTCTAGGATCCGGTCATACTGTCAGTAGATCTTCCAGCACGCACCGCTGTTATCATTGTCAGAAACAACACCACACATTATTGCATCGTCAAGAGAACTCCACTAGGACTACTATTCAGAATCATCATACTACGCCTACTCGAAACACTATTATATCAAACTCTAGCCCATCAACTTCAGTTCAGACAAATCACATAATGAATCCCGAACAAACTCCTTTTGTTCCACATAATACCACAAAATTTAGCAATTCAGATGTCAGCACTTTTGTAATCAAAGAGGAAGGCAAAGGTCAAAGCTTATTAGCTACAGCACTGGTTGGTATCATATCACACACTGGTGAGGAACTTGTTGTAAGAGCTCTTATCGATCAAGGCTCGCAAGCATCCTTTGTAACTGAAAATATTTCTCAAACATTAAGTTTGAAGAAGGAATCTATACAACTAAAGGTACATGTAATAGGATTTTTTAGGACGGATTGATGCTGCGCAGCTTGAGGCCGGAACAGCAACCATGTATAATTCTTGCTTACATATTTTAGTGAAACTGATATATTTTCCAGAACAGAGCATATGAGTGGGGTGCAATGTAGGGTAATTATGTATGATTTTAATGGCTTTTTTGATAAGAAGATCAATTTTGTTCAGATAGGTTTGTGGAGCTCTGTTCCAAATAGGATTAACGTAGATTACATTTGAAATGAACTTTCAACTACTTCAATATATGTGTTATTGTACATGAATGTGGTATAGATAAATTTTTTATTGTCAAAGAGCAAGATTTTGGTTTTATCGTTATTCATTAGTAGTCTAATATTTATTAGCCATTTGTCAATAACTTTTAAGTCATCGTATATTGCAGAAGAAAGGTGATTGTCACTACACTAAAGTTGAATAGATCCCAGTAGTGGAAGACGTGCTAAATCGTCTATATAAATTTAAAAAAAATCGGGTCCTAAAATGGAGGCTTGAGGAACACCTTTTTTGATCTCCATCCAATAGCTCTTATTGCTCCCATTACGAACACATTGCATTCGAAAAAGTATGATTCGAAAAACATTTTTTGGCTACTATTAAATTTAAGGCTGGAAAGCTTACTAATAACACCTTAGGATCTACACAGTCAAAGGCCTTTATTAGATCAATAAAAACACAACCAGTGTATTTTCCTTCATCTATACTTTTGGTGATGAAATCTGTTAGTGTTAGGCAAGCTGCCGTAGTATTTGAATATTGATAAAACCATATTGCTCTGGATGAAGAATAGTATTACTTCTTAGGAAGCTAGTTAACCTATTTTTTGTTATAGTTTCAAATATTTTAGAGAATACTGGGAGTACAGAAATTGGTCTGTAATTAGATGGATCAGTGCCATCACCTGATTTGTAGATGGGTGTAACGAGAGCCATTTTCAAACAGTCTGGAAAATAACATGTCTCGAAAGATATGTTTATATATTTAGATAAGATAGGAACAAGTTTGTTTGAAAATATTTTTACAAATTTAGTTGAAATTCCGTCATATTCCGTAGCAGCTGAGGAGATAAATGATAAATTTGAGAAAGTGTTTCGCGAGAAATTTCTGAAAATATTCCGATTAATATTATTTGAGGGAAGGTTTAAATTATCGGTAACTGTGGTGAAATATTCATTCATCAAATTTGAAATTTTCTGCGGTTCATTAAAAGATTTATTATTGAAATTAATGGATTTTATTTGATTGTCTGTATTTGTAAAGTCTTTGTTAAAAATCGGTTTTTTGTATACATTCCATAAATTCTTAGGATTTCCTGGCTCTTTGGATAGATCAGAGCAGTATTTAGATTTAGTTTCGATGATTAAGATTCTTACTTTATTCTTCTATCTATTATAAAGGGTCTTGACATTTTCATCGTTCGGATATTTCCTTTTGTATCTGAAAAAAGAATCACGAAATTTCCGGGGTCATCCAATCATTTTTTCTTTTAAAACTATTGGATGGAATAATTTTTGTATACTGGCGTATTAGACCACTTAATTCAATAACAAAACTATCTAGAGTTTGGTATAAGTTTAGGTTATTCCAGAAATTATTTGTAGATAACTAGTCGTAGTTTAAGACTGTAAATGTTTTTTTAATTGACTGTTTAGTAGAAGTTAGGGTAACACTAATTACAAACTTTTGGTGGTCAGATAGTGTAGTATCAAGAACGTGAAAGTAATATTGAAATTTAATTATATCTGTAATGAAGTGATCAATTACAGTTTTTGAAGGTAATCTAGTAGCGTATACTGGTGATATTTTGTTATATATCAAATATCCATTACTCATTAGAATATTAGAGTAGTGTTTTACATGTTTATTATTTTTATCAAGCAAGTTTAAATTAAAGTCACCTAGTATAAATGAATGCTTGTATTTTGATGTGATTTCATCAACTTTATTGATAAAATTATCTAAATTCGTGTGATGAGATCTATAGAATACAATAATATTTATATTGTACTTTATTAATTTAATTACTAATATATTTGAAAGAAAATATTCTTCTTCAAATATGAAATTCCTCTTGATTGATTTTTTTATATTTTTATCATTTTCGTAATTTGAATTGCTCTGAGCTGAGAAATGTAGTCGAATGGAAATGAAAAATTCGTCGGAAATACACTTGCATAAACTTATACTTTTTTCTAACAAAACACGTTAACCTTTCTAGTAATCGTTAACACTTTCTTATTTTAAAACTCAAGCTTGATTGCGTTTATTTGTTACAATGATTTAGAAATAAGATGCTTATTCGATTTTGAAAAGTTCAAGAAAAAATACTCCAACATTTATCTTCTTATTTATTTACCTCATACATTTTATATATTTATTTATTTTATTTAATTTTATTTTATTTTATTTATTTTATTTTATTTTATTACTTTTCATTTTATGTATTATAATTAGTACATTCATTACAATTCTTTGATTTGTGTTAAGCCTTTTTAAAGTAGTTAGCATGAATTGAATTGATGTGAATCTATTTCTAATTGAAGATCATCCTCATTGCTTTGTTTTGAAACTTCTACAATTTGTCTATTGGCCATGAATGAAAGCAGAAATATGAATGCAGAAATACTCAAAATACTGAAGTTTGGGATACTTCAGTTGCCATATTATTCAAATCTGATTTGATTCCACAAATTTCAATTTTTTATTGTTTATTTGTTAAATAAGAACTGAACCAGTTTATTTCATTATCACGAATACCATACTGCCTTAGTTCGTTTATTGGATCTGTTTAGTTTTAGTACTCTAGCACTTAACAAGTCGATCAAGAACTGATAATATACTGTAGTATAACAACAACGAATAAGAAGCAAAATAATTTGTAGCTGCATGTTACTATAGGTATACTGAATTCCTGACAGCTTTTCTGACAATATTAAATTCTGTTTATATAAATTTTTTTTAAATTCCTAATAAACTTGAACTTTATTAATTATTTTTTTTTTATTTCATTTGCTACTAATTTAATGCACTTGCAACAAAAAATAGCTACTTTATTTTTGAACTAATTAATTTTGAAATTTTCCCATGAAATAATTTCTGTATAAATTCAAAATGGACAAAAACAAAAATTAACAATTCCTTAATTTCAATCCAATCCAAAATTGAGTACAAAAAATAACTACATATTTATACGTATGTTAATCTAATGTATAAATAAAAGATATTCAGAAGTTCATGCTATTCATTTACTTTAATTGCCACCTCTTTTACAAAAAAAAATATATATATAATCTATTCATTTGATAATGAACTGTAATGAATTAACCAAATCAAAACATTAGACGTTCATCACGCCTATGATTTGATATCTATTTCTTATTTTCAATACCAGATTGAGTCTGATACTAGTAATCTCATTAACATAATATCTATACGTTTTGTTTTTTGTTATTGTTGTTAGTATTTTTTTTTTAATTATCTTTTAATTAAAATTAATGAAGTTTTGACACACTTTATGTCACTATGAATACCTTTATAATCTAAACACATAAAAGGTATTCAAAATCTAATCACGACATTTATTCAAATTTATTTAAATCTCTTTTCTATATTTACTATACATACACATACATTTGTAATTATAATTATATATACATGTGTATATATTATTTAAGACATTATATGTCTATTAAAATTGAAGAACGTAAAATAAACCTCAATCAAAATACCTAGGCTGTTTTGTTTTTTTTTTTGTTGTTTTTAATTTTGATATAAAATAGGAATGTGTCAAATTATTTTAAAGCTCATATAAAATCAAATAAACGTTATGTTCACGTAAACGTTAAGTTAAATTTAAAAGATTAAAATAGAGAAAAAGATAATAATAATATTTTAAGAGTATATGAAAGAGAGAAGATTTAATTAGTTGGCACTGAGAAAAATTATTTTTACAGTTATAACTAAAATAAATTATATATTGTAATGATACTACAGGCAAATGAAATACAGGCATATGACACTCTGTCTATCAACATTTATATTTTATTTATTTCATATTATTTATAGTACAAAACTTTAGTTTAAAAATCTAGTGTAGCTGGTAACCTAGGAATAAGGATATGTGGCTATAGCAATTAAACTAACCTAAAATATTACATAAAAATTCAAATTTGGTAAAACCAAAGTTAAATAAGTTCAGCAAATCAAGATTTTGAGGCAAATAATGTTATTGCGGAAGTTTCTTAGTACAACGATTGCGAGGAATAGCTTCCAAATTCAACCGGCTGTTGCATATTATAAGAAGCTTTAGTTTTATACTCATAAAATTAACCGCAATGTGTGGGATTCGTATTTTAATTTTTTTGATTTGTAAATTTGATAATTTTAAGTTTGGCGGTTTAACTGTCAAAATCGTAATATTATGTAATATTTGAATTATTTATTTCAAAAATTATATTTACAGTATTTCGGTAGAGAATCTAACTAACATAGAAAAGTTGTTATAAAATTTTATTGGAGACTTGTAGCCAACATTTAGCGTCATGCTTTAAACAAAGTTGGTTGTGCAAAGAAAAAAATAAAGTGATTAATAGGAAAAATATTTAATATTCAATGCCAGATCGTTCATTTTACAACAAAATTTAAATAAATGTAATTTCAAGTGTATATACTTATTGTATATACTTAGATATAAATTGTTTTAAGGATTATTAAAGAGATAAAAAATGTGATTTGAACAAAATAATTTTTGACCAAAGACCCAAAATATAACACGTGGTCGTTAGGTGAATCTCAGTCGTTGAAACTGCTTAAATTTCCTACATTCTGATATAAACTTCTATTAACAGCTTAAGTTTTTTTCTGAAATTCAACCGTTTAACATCTTGTTTTCTTAACTTAGAACGTTGCCGTTTTAATTATCTGCAGGTTCAAAAAATCTTCAGCATAAACTTTGCCAGTCATAAAAAATCTAGAACCACCAAAATCATCATCAGAAATAACACCTTCTGCAATTTCAAAATAATGAAATAAACTTCCAGTGTAAACAGATTGTAAAATGTTGAACCTGATTCGAGACCCACATCAACTAATCAATTCTAATCTGAAATTGAAGAAATTAATTTTAGAAAAGACTCACATCTCAAATGCTCCATTTATTAGGACAGGTATTAATCAATGAATCAGAAATGTTAGCTAAGTTGCTGAATCGTCCTACAACTTCTACACAGCAAAGTAGTTCTTCCTGATCTTCTTTTTGAGTTGCTAGTGTTACGTGGGAAGAATGTAAGAATTTAGTTCAAAATATGATTCGAAAATATCAAAAATTTGAAGAATGCTTGTATTTATCCTAAATTTTCACCAAGTATTGAAATCAAATATATCCAAACAGTCAACGTCTAAGTCACCATGATATTTTTCTCTTTGAATTACAAAATCATAAATTTTCAAAAAAAAAATAAAAGGTATCAATTTTAAATGCCATGAATTTATTTAATTTTATTAATTTTTTTCTAAATATTATATTTGAATAAAAAACAAAAAAAAAAAAATTCTTCTAAATACTGGGTACTGAACTCGAATTAATTTATTCTATCTATACAATCTCTAATCAATAAACAAAAATTGAAGAAAAACAAAAATAAAAATAAATAAAAATAAAACTTGAAAATTTAAACACTGAGAAAAAAATAATATCGACATGCTGATTAACATAATTGGGACACTAAATAAAGTAATTAAAAACTCCAAAGTCGTTTGTTAGGCAAATGACAATCAAAATAATAATAAATTGAAAAGAAAAACAAAACAAAAAAATCAAAACATTAACTTTTTTTCTTTTTAACTACTATTTCAAATATTTATAACACACTTGATCACTCATACACACACACACCCCAAAAACAGGTAAAGTTGGCACTGAAAATTTTTGTGAATTTTTTAAAAATGAAGTGTGGTATATGTCCAACGAACAACGATAGACAATTTATTTAAATATACCTTGAAAACTATTTTAACAACTTTCCATAAACTGTTCATAATGTTCGAAAAAATTTGAAACAGTGCAAGCAAAATGTTTTCAGACAAGCAAATAATTAATTAAAAATGTAATTTTTGAATAGTTTAAAATAGATTTTGAATTGTAGGTATTTATTTGAGGAAATCACAAAATCACTCCGAAATCACAATCCTCATTGTCGCTATATTCCACTACTCCAGAGACGTAGCACCAAAAATGAAATTGGTCAACATGTACCACCAGCGGCGATTCACAACAACATAAGAAAAATTATAAATTTTAAACTCCCCAAAAATAATTTTTTTTGCAATGTCAATCTCGAAAATATGACTCAACTGCAAATGGGTCAGAACAAGTGAAATTCAACGAAAAGATATTAACAACAAAAATCTGCTCTATTCAAATCACTTAAAATATACCTATAAATTTTCGAAAACAACGTAAACAATTTGTTTATATTAACGACAGTGAAATGAAAATGGCAAAACTTCCAAAAAAATACAAATATTTTATTGTTTTTTTAATTTATTGAAACCATGATTGGTAGACTTAAAAGAAGTTAGAATATGTAAACAGATATTTTTATGTTATTGATGGAAATTTTATTTGGAGACCTTGCCGTTTACATTTTCATTACCACCAGGAAATCTATTTGACGTTTTGATGAGTCCAGCGTTTTGTTGTTTTCATGACTACCGCTTTTGAACCGGTAAATAAATGTAAATGGAAAGACGAAAAACACAAATAAATGTCTTGCAATAAAAAAACCTTAAAAGCTTATTGATGTTTCTTCTATTTTACTTTAAGCTCTACCAGCAGCGTTTCTTATTTTAGTTTTTATCAATGATGGGAATACAGCCTGTAATATGCTTATTCATAGCATGAACAGGTATTCAAGTACATCGACTTCATGGTTGTACAAGAGAAATCCGCAAAAATTAAAATGGTGAAGAAATCCAAACTTTACACTTAAGTCGATCAAATCCACCATACTCTAAAAATACACCTAATATTTATTAAAACATTAGTAGGTTTTCAACTTCAAGAAAAGTATTGTACCTGCTACATACAGTGGAAGAAACTGATATTTTAAACAGCTTTAAGATGCATAATGTATATTATAAATTTAGAAAATCTTTTAAATACTTTTGGTAATATACACCTAAAATATCAAATATGTACAGGGTGTTTCCAACATAATGTTTTAACTTTCGGTAATCAAATTAGAATTTTTATATAATCTAATTAAGCTAAAGTTGTGTTACCTAAGAATTGTTTTGGTTAATTTGGTTTATTGCTTCGGACTAACTCCACTTAAGTTACTTTATCTAAATTATAACACTTGAATTCAAATCCATCGTGTTGAACGTCTGAAAAAAAAATCTAAAGTTTACGAGTAGTCAACGAGTAGATAAATGTAAGCAATATTCGTCAGACCAAGCCTAATTTAATAGTTAGCCTGTTCAAACAAAAGTGATCTGTGGTATCCAGCATGCAAAATATTGTGAAATATAAATGTTTTTCTGAATAGTATATAACTAGTATGTAAATGAATAGTATATAACTAGTACATTGTATTCATCTGTTTTCTCCTTGCCCACCTAAAAAGCTCTATATAGGTTTGATTTCAGAAATATTTACTTATTGAAGTTGGTAGGTCATAAGGGTTGTTTTCATAAAACGTGTTGAGTACCAAAACGCAGGCTTATTTTTACTAAGTCAATTTTATTAAGTCAATTTTAACAAATTTTGCCTTTTTCTAAAACCGATAGTTTCTTATTATTAATTTCTAAAGGATTTTTTAATACTTTCTATCCCTCCTACACATCTTTGTAAGAAATTATTCCATAATAAAACACCCTGTTCTATCTATGTATATGTACATTACAAAAATAAATAAATTTTATAATATGGTTCGTTTACAAATCTCAGATTCTTATCAGTTTACGAATAAAAACAAGAAAAAAATAAAAAAAAAACAAAAATAAAAAAAATAATTTTTCTTTTTAACATGTTCACCTGGAAGGTTTTTTAATGAAGTTGTTAAACAAAAAAAATAAAAAAATTGATATGGAGGCGCTTTATAATCCTAAAATCAGATATAATACGCCTGTCTAAATGAATATTTTTTCTTCTGTTTTTATTTTTATTATTATTATTATTATTTTTTTTTTAATTTAATTTTATTATTATTTTAATTTTCAGTTTAAATATTAATAAAGGTTTCATTTTACTTTAAATACGTGAAAATAAAATAAAAAAAAAAAAAAATAAAAAAAAGATATGAAACAAATCGAGAATATTTATATGAGATAAATATGAGCTTACAAATGTGATATGCTGTTGAAATTATGTTCTTACTTCATTTTCATTCCATTTCATTTAATTTAAATTGTTTTTTTTTCGTTTTTTTTTATGTTTTTATTTTTATATTTATTTTTATTATTAAAATGTTTACACTAAACATGAAATAATAAAGCAAAAGAAACAAAAAAAAATGTAACATTTGAAGGCAGTTAAAAATTGAAATATAAAAGTCAGATTGAAAAAACAAAACAAAAAATTGAAATAAAAGAATGACAGAGTAAACAGGAAGATTAAAGTATACAAATATTATAGCTTTATGATTGATTTTTGTTTTTTTAATTTCACTAGTAGACATGCAGCAGTTTGTTTTGTTATATTTAAAAAGATACAATATCTACAGGATGAGATAATCCACTAGTTAACAATCCATGGCGATCTCATTATATGGCATTGAACAACTACACCTTTATCAATCTTTTACTATCAATTAGATAGATGTCCAAATGAACATTCGGAAATCATAGCAAGCTACTTATCAAAGGGATACTTCTACATAAAACAAGAAGGAGCATATTCCGATCTTAAAGAAATTAATGTCGGGGTTCCTCAAGGAAGTGTACTTCGTCCGATACTGTACCTGCTGTACACTTGTCACTTTCCTGAACTAAAAAATAATATAATTGCGACGTTTGCAGATAATATAGCGGTTCTGGCTGTTGGAGAAAATAATAAAGAATGTACAGAAAAGCTGCAGAGAGCTATAACAAAAATCCAAGATTATACAAAAAGATGGAAGCTAAAATTACATGAAGCTAAGTCAGTACAGGTGAATTTTACAAATAAAAAAAATTACCATAAACTAGTGTATATAAATGGTCAAGAAATACCCCATTCAAATACTGCCAATTATCTTGGTATGACGATAGAAACTTGGCTGGAAAGCTCACATCAAAAACAAGAAAGAAGAATTACAAATCCGCTATAGAAAAATGTACTGGCTCATAGGTAAGAATTCTTAAATTAGTTAATTAAAATTAACAATACAAAACAATAACTTCTGCTCTATAAACAAATACTGAAACCAATATGGTCATATGGCAATCAGCTATTGGAATGCGGCAAAAACGTAATAGATTATTCAGTAATATTATTCAGAGGTTCCAGAATAAGATTTTAAGAAACATTGTTAACGCGCCCTGGTTCATCAGAAACTATGACCTACATAGAGATTTGCAAATAGTCACGAAGAAAGGCTCCAGCACCATGTAAATGTGGAGGTAGTCCACCTCCTGGACAATAGAAATATAGCCAGACGACTCAAAAGATTAAAACCTTTTGAGTTAGAGCAGCAATAATCAACCACATTCTTGAGGACTCGTCGCGTCGGTAATCGGGATTTGTGAAAGATTTCGTTATGTTGACTACAAACGAAACGAGATTTTTCATAAGTCTTCGAGAATTACAAACTTTTTTAGAGAGCTGGTCGGTTTTTCGTCGCTGATGCACTGGGTTTTCAAAGGTGTGGTTGAATACGTCAAAGGAAAAGTTCTACATTGAAAATTAAAATAAAGCCAAGAAAAAATTGCTCATTAGTCCTGTATGACTAGATCGCAATATAGGAAGGGTGTGGTTTAGTTGGTAAGAATCCCACACACAATGTCAAGCTACATGACTTATTGTGTCTTTTAAAGATACCCACCAGCCTGCGTATAAACAAAAAATAATTAGATAGATTTGAAATTCGATGATTCTTGAGATGACCAATATCAATTGTAGACAACAAACTGCTTGCTAATGCTTGGAGGTTCCAACTTCTAATATAAACTCCTTGTAATGCCTATATCATGTAAATCTCCATGTAAAATATTATTACTGACGACTCATAGCGCATCTGCTAATAATTTTAATATAGTTGGCTTCAAATCTCTTCAATATTCAACATTCGAACTACTGGCAATATTTGGCTTTAGAATAGCTTTAAAAACCAACACTGTAACACTAGCTTCACTTCCTATTGTTTGGTTTCGCTATGAATATCGTAATGTTTTACTCTTATTTACCATTTTATCATAGTTGGTGTTGAACAATATTTCTGCTGTGTCTCAAAATTTCTGACGCATTAGCTTGGTTGGTATGTGATGCCAATATGGCCATGTCATCATCAAATTTGGCAGTTAATTTATTAAAATATTTAAGTCCTAATATACAAAGGACTTTACATAGATATTTCCATTTCAATTACCCGCGAAGATTTTAGAAACGTTCCACGTCTAATTGTAATTTCGTAATTTTTGAAGTGTCTGACGTGAATTTATGTTTTTCTAGAATAATTTTGTTCTGAATTTTATTTCTTCTATTGTTATATTCTCTGCATATTTAGCTGTAAGCTACTCCCTCTAACATACCCATTAATAATAATGATTGTATGGGATAACGTATACATTCTCATTTTCTTCTTAATTTTTGCTTTAATATGGACGCTTTATGCTTGAAGCTAAAAAAATTAAATGTTTTTATCATGATGTTTGGTAAGTATCGTCTGCGTTTATTATTCCTAGATAACAGTCAATACGGTCTTTGATTAATAATCACGATAGTAATCTAAAAAAAATTTAGTTTTGCATATTTTTGTTATTTGCCACGAAAACTTACTCGAAAGCTTAATTTTTCTCGAAATCTTGTTATTTTTTATGCATTTTAAGTTGAATATGAAATCGTCATCCTAAAATCACCATTCCAAGGTTACCAAAACAAAACGCAGAATTCAGAAAAAAATATATTTCTTTTTTGAGGATTTCGGTTTTTGGGAATTATGTCCCTCCGATTCTGTCTATGAGAATTTATTTTTTTATTTCATCGTTAATGCAAAGATCATACGACTTTAAAAGTTTTTACAGCTTTGTTCAATCTATTGATGACATCTAATAAAAGATGATTGATTATTTCTGTAGCAAGATTATTTTCAAATCAGGCACAGGAATCCTGCTTCTATTTATATTGTGTATTGTATATTAATATTTTTTATTAAACTATATACTTTAGAAGGTCGGAGAACTGTGTTAGGTTTTTATGACCCAAGTATTGAATAAAAACATTAATTCACGTTATATTGATAACATTTTAAGGAATACAATTAACACAATAGCACGATTAAGGCATGAAAACATATTTTCTATCACATTTCACAGGACTAACTACAGGAAATATGAGCCTATTAATAGAATGCTGATAAACACAAACCAATACAACACAACAATAAATTTTGATATGAGTAAAGATGTTGTAAAGAAATCCTTATTTAAAGTAATTTCCTAATTTCATTAGGGAGTTTTGTGTAAACTATAATTATATAATTTTTATAATCTCTATTTTAAATTACTAATTGTATTCGGTTTATATTTTATTATTGTAAAATGGTTTTATTGTAAATTTTAATATTGTGCTTTGTAAACACTTGAACTAAATAAGAATAAATAAATAAATCTTATATATAATACACAAGATTAACGACGTGGTGAGTAAAAAAGCAAGAATAATTGAATAGAAAATTACACCACAAAAATATTAAAATTTTAGACAGTTTAAAAAATTTTAGCAAAAATAAAAATATGCAAAAGGGTGGTGAATACTTAAAACATTTAAAATAGTTACACATTCCACAAACCAAAAACAAAAAACAAACATTGAAAATTAAAAACCAACAAACCAAAAATAAAAAATAGAAGTAATATTTAATATACAATTGTATATTTTACGGCATTCAATCATAGGGTTCTTAAATATTTAAAAATGAATTGTTAACACTCTGTGGTACATAGGTAATACAAAAGTGCAAATAAATTTACTCACTAAAGAAGTAAAAAAATATGGGACAAATAAAATACAATCACGTCAAAATGATCACATTGTTAATTTTTATAATTTCCAGACTGAACAATTGCCATTCTAACTCCTTCAAGGAATTCGTATTTATAATAATATCTATAAGATGATGCCACAATAACATTGTCTACTTTTCATAATTTTTTTTATAATTTTTCGTACAGCAGTTAATTTAAATGTGGAAAACTGCATCCATTGTAAAGGGAAAATTTGCCTTCATAATAGCAAAGTTCCATTTTATTTTAAATAACAACGAACATGTATTCCAAATTAAATTCAAAGAATAATTGAAAAATTTTGTATGTACATACATTCATGACATAAGCGGAATTCGAACTCGAAATTATCGTTTTTGCTATTACATAACATAGTGGGTAACATAACCATTACACTATCTTAGTCCGTCTAAATTAATGCCTGTCTTTAATGACGAATATTTTTTGTTTATGTAAAGAATCAAATCTGATGAATTAATGGTTTAAATACGCTTCAGAATATATTCTATACAAAAAAATCCAAAACTTTGAGAGTAATGGGGTTTTATTATGCTAAGTTATATTGAAATTAGTATTAATTTCGTCATAAAGTATTAGGTATTATATTTGGGTTTCATTATAAAGTATAAATATTCAAGAATATTAACAGTATTCAACATTAAAGGATAAATATTCAAGAATCAACCGATTCAGAAAACAACCACAAATATACAAAAACAAATATATTTTTTATATAAAGTTTTGTTTGAAAGAACAACTTCTGTGCAATTGCACAAGGGATACACTACTAAATATAAAATGCTGAAAAATGCAATGAATATATAACAAGAACTACACTCTGTAGTGTCAAAATAGTGTCAGTTGTGAATTTTTTTAGCAGTGTTTCATTTACCGATGCCGCATTTACCGATGCCACTAAATAATAATAATAAATAAAACTAGGAATACGATGTTACTAGAAAAATGAAGAATAACAGTCTGAACATAAATTACTTTAATCAAATAACTGTAAACCTTTTAAGAATTCGATTCATGGACAAACAGTTTCCTTGGCACCAAGGTCTAAAGTTTGTATTTCCTTCAACTTATTTTAAGAGGTGTTAATTGTTGGAAGTCCACATTAAAAAAATTTTTTTCGTTCAGAACACTCTCATGAATTGACGATATTTGGATAATTTGTATTTTTCGATTTTTTTTTATATATTATGTAAATTTCCCAAAAAACGGACCTATATAGATGAAGGGGCTCTTGTGATGAATTTCTTCTATTTGCAATTTTTGTTTTTATATTCATTTTTATTTTTATAATTTCATGTTATGTTATTTAGTTTTCATGTTTTGTGATACATCGCAGTTTTTTCAATTTACTTGAACTCATCAGTAGCTATTTCTATAGTGTTGGACTACTATATAAATACCTACTGATTCCTAATATACAACTCTTGATTTTTATTTTATTTTAAATTTTAAACTTATTACAAAATTTTATTGATACATTTATGAGCTATACAAATTTATATTAATACTTTATGTTTCATTTTAAATATTTAGCTTCTCTAGTAGCAGCTTAAATTTTGTAAATATTTTGTAAAACTTAGTTATTTCACTTTTAGGTCTTGGAATTGCATTACTATTGACTTATTACTTTTCGTTCTTGTTTTATTTTTCCAATTACGTGTTAGAAAATTATATCCAACTAATTTAGATTTTCTGATAATGAGCCAAACAATGCAGAATTTTGAATAATTTTCATAAAATTTTCTGTACCATCTGCCAGTTTTTCTGTTGCATTCAATGAAATATATATTACATATATATATATATATATATATGTATGTATATGAATTTAGCTTTTTCCGACTAAAGCAATTTTTTTAATCCAAATTAATGTACTTAATTTAAAAATTCGATTAATTACCAAAATGTTCGCACATAAAAAAAAACAGAAGAACAAAAAAACAGAGTCTCCCTCAACTAAAATCAATATAGTTCAATAAACTAATTTTTTTTTAAGCTTTCAAAGTTTTATTGAATTGGAATTATATGTCCATATATCCAAAACGAGCAGCAAAAGAGCAGTAGACCTTCATTTTTTCACAACTTTCACGAACTGAAATTTTTGTTAGTTTTTTTTTATTTTTTTTTATTTTAGTTTTTACTTTTTTTTCAGAAACCAAATTAATGTGGGAATGACTTTTTTTAAAACAATAAAATTAGCACTTCATAATAATTAAGAAACTTTGACAAGCAAAAAATAAAATAAAAAAACAACATACAAAATTACTACTTTTGGTATTGAATGTCTAAAAACGTCTTTAATTGTCACCCATAAAACTAAATATTACAAAATAGTTCCTATAATAAAATGTGCTAAAAGCTATAATCACCAATTAACTCCTATAAAATATTTTATTTAGGGTTATTAAGTATTAGTATACATAGTGATCCAAGAATTGAGTTTCGTTTGCTACTTAAAATGTCCCAAGTTTTTTATTTAATGAGAAAAAAAATATTTTCATGGTTTATTATGGATTTATTTTACGATGAATAAAACAAAAATAAACAAAAAAAAAATATAGAAGGACAATGACCTAAACTGTTAAAAGAAATAAATTTTATAATGATGGAAAATTAAAGTAAAAAAATGTATACTGAAAGCATAACCACTACTACTATTATAAGCATAACCAAGTTTTACTGTAATCCAATAAGTTTAATTGATTAGCTTAAAACAGAGTGGTTTTTGGAACAATAGCTCCACCATCGTGCCATAATTACAGCCAAGCAACTGTTTTCATTCGAATTTAATAAACATATGCGCTTGCTAGATTTAAGTCAAAGTTTTGACAGAATACAACTGAATGATGTGAACCAAATATTACAAGAAAAAGAAGTCAATCACAGCTTAATATGTCTGATACAAGACCTATATAGAAATAATAAAAAAAAAAACAGATCACATAGCGTGCTCACCGAAGATATCACAACATCAACAGGTATTAAAAAAGGCTTCACTCCAACACTGTTTAACTTAATAATGTATAAAATAATCAAAATATAGTTGGTGAATAATCAAAATTCCCAAGAGGGAATATCGAATTGACGATAAGAACATTAACATTATATGTCACACTAATACGGCTATACAACTCGCAGAAAGTGAAGGTGGTCTGCAGAGATTATTATTCAGATTTAGCGAAACTGTTAAATTGTGATCATGGAGTTATCCATACAACGAAAGTCAAGATGTAAAATATCTACTAACAAAAAAAACTATCGAACAAGTACTCAATTTTTAATATCACGTTAATATTACTAGCTCTCGCAACACGGAAATACAAATAAGAACCCCAGCAGGACAAGTCTCAGCCATTTCATGTTATCTGCGAGATGTTATATTAAGAAACAAATAGATGCTAATAGAAAACAAAACAAGAATATACAAAAGCCACATTTGTTCCATACTACCGTACGCTATCGAAATAAGCGGACACATTTAAATCAAAACAGAAAATGCGAACAACTAAAATTAGAACTCTGAGGTAAATATGTGAATACACATTAAGAGATAAGATGCGTAGAAATGAAATCAGGAATGCATGTGACATTTATGATATTGTTGTCGGAGTCGAAATAGACTAAGAAATGGAAAGAATAGAATAGTAGAATTAGCGAAGGTAGTAACGAATGGCCAAATCAATATCAAACGTCTACCAAAAAGCCATCCGAAAATATGTTATGAATACTGAACGTCGTTATCACAAAATTTAAAATGAAATATATTGAAGGAATGGCATTTAGTCCTAATTAAAAAATAAAAAAGACCGTGGCAGTCATAGAAATCTGTCGCTGCTACAAATCTATACCACGTATATAGATTCATAGTGATCATTCCTAATATACATTACGAACATAAACTGAATCTATACTTCTGACAAATCGGAGGATGTATTGAAGCGGAAGCTTTCAGATCTCTGCAGTCCTTTATAAATAGTTTCAATTCAAATTTCAAAATTCAAAATTCAAACTACATTGTGCAATGCAATACTCCGAAGTATATTTGTAGTATATTCAAAAATAATCCGAATTGAAATTCAAAAGCTTTAATAGTTCTAACTAAAATAATGAATGCAGTACTCAAACAAAAAATTGTCCCAAGTGTATGGAAAATTGCTGAGGTTATCATGATTCATAAGCCAGGAAAACCGTAAAACGAAGCTAAGTCCTATTTCATTGTTACCAGTAGTCTCCAAGTTGTTTGAGAAACTACTTTTTAAAAAAATGCAACCTCTGATTGAAACCGGAAACATTATACCAAATCATCAATTTGGATTTAGAAAACAACATTCAACTGTCGAACAAGTCCATAGAATAACTGACGTCATCAAAAAAAAAATTGGAAGGAAAATGCATCTGCTCTTCAGTGTTTCTTTATGTTGCGTAAGCCTTCGAAAAAGTATAACATGACTACAACCTACACTTGCTTCCCGAAACATATGTCGAACTGATCTCGTCATATTTCTCGAATCTAGGCTACCTATACAACTAGTCTAACACTAAAAATACCTACTGATGAGTTCTAATAGTGTTATGATGAACGAAACAATTTCATAAACATATTTTGTTTATTAATTCAAATTATAATAATAATATTTTGGTGACATAAAACGTCTATGTATCAATATAATAAATCGAACTTGTTCTTTTTATTAAAAGTAAAATGATGTAAAGGTTTTAAAAAATTTGTATTTATATAAATTTAGTTTTTATAAAAACTTGTTTTCCAGCGTTAGAGTAAAATTTTGATATAACAGTGAAAAGAGTCGAATATTTTCCTTTTAATTTTACTGATATGCTTATCATACAGATACGCGTATTTCGTCTACTACTTGCAGACTTCTTCAGTGTTTTGTACTCGACTGAGGAAAGAAATCTAAAATTGTCTTATTTATTTTATTCGTACAGGTAACAATTTGATGTTTCTCGCAGCTGCATGGTTGTTTATTATCCAATGAATTAGCACAGGTAGGGGGTTGAATAAAAATATGTTTATTTATTTTATTATTGGTATTTGAAATAATTTTTCCGACGTTAGAGTGACAGGTAGGGGTAGTGTTATTTGTTTTATTGTATTTCACTAAAAATTTAAATAAAGAAGAATATCCATTGCCTTGGTCTTTATTTAGAATGACTCACTCCAACATCTACGCTTTCGACGTATAACAAAGTTTTGATTTACAATCAGATATTATAGCCAGTCTGGACCCATAGTATTCAAATATGGGGTTGTGCTAAGCAACTACATATTAAAACTATCCAAACGTTCCAAAAAAAAATGGCTGTACGCCATAAAAGTCATCTCTCTCAACATGTCAATGTCGAAATTTCAAGTTTAGCTGACTGTCAAAATTTTGTTAAAAGACTTAAACGGACGAAACCGTTCGAACTGTGTTACGATAAAATCTTTTGTCTTACAACGATTCTTAATGGAATTTCGTTTGGTCAAAGATATCTGAAGTAATAGAGCCAAAATTATATTAATGGTTAGTCTTAAAGACTAGTTTTAATTTGAACAAAAGGATGGGAGTTTTAGTGCGTTAAAGTCGGTACAGTCCTTCACTTCGTTCTTCCTCGGTACAAGAACCGAAGTAGAGGACTCTTTTGACGATTTTCTTCTATCTGAAAAAAAAACAATTGAAATTCAATTCCTAATAATTTAGGTATCTCTCATATGTAGAATGATATGTTTTTAACATTTTAACTGTACTTCCCGTACTTGGTTACTGTTCTGAAGATGGTTACCTGTGATTAGATGGTTCTTTGTGATGGGTTAACTATAATTTCGTATATAAATATATTGAAAATGTTTTTCTAAAACGCATTGATTCCCAAACGTTGATTTCCAAGATTGATAGCATTTTTGGTGTCTGAATGATTTGAATTTTTTGTATCAATAACTTATTTGGGAATATCATTGTTTTTATGAATACCTACCGTTGGAGTTTTATGATGGAGATGAAATATATTTTTTATTCCTTTATTTTGCAATCATTATAGTGAGTTTAAATTTTTGTCAAAAGAATTACCCTACATTAATATTCAATACGATATACTGCTATATGCTATACACTAATATACAATACGACCCCCACCATAATACGAAATTGTGCTATGTAATAAGCTAAAATAAATTTTCCTTCTTAATAACTGGGGTATATTCATTTCTATCATTTTGAAGGTTTCAGCTACTCTTCTCGCTTTTTTAATTTATTCATTTATTTGTATAGTAAATGTGAGGTCTGCATCTAAAAACAATCCTAAGTATTTACATCTCAGTTTCAACATATTTTTAAATTGTATAAATGTCAAATTTACCTGAGAATACTTTTTTTGTTAATCAAGACCTCTAACTAAATGTGTGATAAAACATCAAAATGAGCTGCTAGCTAAATGTGTTGGATTTCCTTTTAAGCCAATATTGATGACTATTTAAATCTTTCTTGAGTGGATATTCTACTAGCTAACCGTCGACACGAGTTTCTATTATTTTGCCAATTTTTCTTGTTGAATAAACCGAACCCATCATAAACAATTATTTTCTATTCCTATATTATTCTCGATGAAGATGCCCTTCTATAAATCAAGCTGAAATAAAAAAAAAATATATAAAGTTAAGATCTAAATTTTTATAGTTATATATTTATCTTTAAAATGTAATCACTTTGTTTAAATTTTCTAATTGCAACCTTCCCATTTGTTTTTTTCTTCTTTTTTAATATCCAAACATTATTGCCATAATTTATAACCATCCTTATTTTCATGTACGTAGGCAAAATTGTATAATAAACAATTATAGAACAATATTTTACATTAAATAAAACTAAAAAAAGAAACAAAAACTGACTGACAGTCATTTTTACATCAATGAAACCCATAAAGATCTTTATTTCACCTAATAATTTACAAATAAGATACATAGGGGTTAAAGTACAAATATGTATCTAGTATAAAAATAAAACTTAACTCTGTTTTAGACCTTTTATATTAAAAACAATTTTCAAATAAATTGAAAAAACAAAAACAAACAAAAGTAAAAAAATATTAATTTTCTTTTGTACTAAACTAGTACGAGATTCATTTGTGCGCATTAAAACTGCATATGAGAATTTTCTAAAAAAAAGAAATAACAAATTGTAATTCAACAAATAAAATACTAAAAAATAATTTTTAAATTTTTTAACTTGACCGTATTAAGAGGTAATATTCGCCTTAAACTTTATTATTCGGATTCTATATACGATTCATCAGAAAATTTTAAGTGTAAGCCATCAAGACGTATAGTTTATTTAATTGTCAAGACCAAGTATTCAGTAAAAATTACTATTTAAATTGATTAGTTTGGTTTTGGTCGCCAACCGGCGCCATCGTTTCATCAAATATATTTTCCAGCTTGTTCAAAATGAATGTTAAATTATCATCCAGTTCTGTGCAGTTTAACGTTCACCAATAAGGGAAAATGTTTAGATAATTAAATTCATAAAAAAAACGAAACGGAGGGAGGTGCTTGATAACCGAGATATTATTTAAAAAAAAAAGACATTTTGATAATTGGGGTATAATCATTTGAAAAGATTATTTAAATGAGGCTAAAAATGAATTCAAATACATCAAAAAGAAAATAAAATACTTGTAAGTCTAATTGATACCGCAATAAATTAATAAAGTCTTATAAATCTGTTCTTAGGAAAGGGGGACAATTACGAACGAAGGTGTCATAAATGTATGTTGGTCATAAATATAGAATTGATCATTTTTAGGTAACACATCCGGGATGTGGAGGCTATTAATAAATTTCTATAACTAATAAGCTAATAATGCACTATGCACCATACTCGATCGAAAACTTTAAAAATCTTCAAAGCCACAATATTTGCTTCACCCGAATTGTGCAAACAGTAATTAGTTCCTCGTAAAGGTATATCATTAAATCACCGGTTGTTTTGTGGGATCCAAATCCTCATTGCCTATCCTGGACAATACCTTGGATATCTAAATATTTAATCAGCTTCTTGTTTATTAAAATCTCCATCACTTTGGATAGAATCGATATTATAGTTAGATACCTGTGCAACTTCATCATGAGCGGCTCAAGAAAATAAATCCTAAATATTCCTTTTCTAGGTGTACCATGTATCAAGCATTACTATTTTTCTATTAACTTCCAGCATTACTATCTATCTTTCAGTTAATTTTTTTTTATTTTAATTATTCTTAAAATCCCCAATTAGTACATCGAAAAATCCAGAATATCCACAATAAACACTAAATTAAAAATCGCCAAAACTTAAAATTGGCAAATATTTGAAAATGACGGTTTGTTTGTCACAATTTTTCATTTTAAAATATTTATTTATGAATTTTGGTGATTTTTTAATTGACGATTTTAAATTTTAGAATTTAGAATTTTTGTCTATGTTTTCGCAGTATGATACCTTTTGCGATATTGACTCCTTTCTTTAAAGTTGATCACAGTTCCTCATTTGTTCTATAATACGCGGTTAAGATAATTTTATAGTATTCACTACAAACAACACATTTCATATACCACTTCCATACAATAGGACAAAAACATTATATTTGAATATTTTTTATTTTGAGTATAGTCGAAGTTCGACTCCACCAACAGTTTGGCAGTATGCAGAAGGTTTTTCTGGCTTTTGAGATACTCTCTGTGTTATATCATCATTTCCTCTTTCAGATTTTTGTTACTAGGCTTTACTTACTAGAACTAGACTGACAAGCTTAATTTTGCATTAAATTTAAATATTATACCTTAAATCACTACCAACTGATGTTAAAGAGTCTGGTCAATTCTACAGTAACACTCAAACAACCAATAGTGATTAACTCCAAATTATCATTCTTAATACCTTAAATGTATCAACAAAATATATTTTGAATGAAAATCCAATCCTGTGAATCAAATGTGCTCTTAAATTGTTCTAATGCAAAATAAAAAGCAAAAAAAAACAACAAAAAAGTTCCTTAAAACGCAGTCAAATAAACTTATAAATAAATTTTGCAGATATGTATAGATCCATACATAATAATTTTCCATAGAAAAAAAAATAAATAAAAAAAAAAAACAATTTTTATTTAAACAACAACTTAATCACAGCTTGATATTTCATAAATGTTTTTAAACATGTTAATAATTTCTGAAGATTTAAATCTATCAGCTATAGTCTGACACCTCTACAATTTACTTCTATCTCTTTTCTTTTAATATCATTTTCTATCTCTTTCATATATATATACATATATTGAATTTTCCAAAATGAAAAACAAAAAGAAAATATTTTTTTGCGATTATTACTAGCATAATGTTGCGGTTATATATTCAACATAGTCATAAAATTTCAGATTCATTTTGATGTAATTCATTCATATTTTATCCTTTCCTATACACTCATTCAAACTTATGTTATTTTATTTACAGTATATTTACAAAAATTATATTATGTATCTATATTTGCTTGTATCTGTGTTTAATAACATGAGCATCTAGTAAATGCGCGAATATGTGAACGTGAATTTTTACATTTTAAATGGTTTGGATATAATTTTAATAAATAATAAAAATAAATAATAAAAAAAAAATGAATAAAATGATAAAATAATGGTGTTTATTTGTTGTTGTATTTTGTTCTTTTTAAATATTTATCAATAACAAATAAAATAAAAAAAAAATTAAAAAAACATTGAATTTTTAATATTCACATATCTTTAAGCAGAAAATCAAAAATTAAACCTACCTATATACACAAATATATTTATGAATTTAAGCTTTAAAAAACGGAGCGATGATCACGCAAATAAGATATCACTTGATAGTGATTATTCGATGATGCCCAGAGGGTATACTTGTGTGAAAACGCTAATTTTTTTTGTATTTATTTTTTTTTTTTTGTTATTAATTTTTGGTTTTTTTTCTTTTTTTTTGTAATTTTTGTTTTCACCGCTGAATTATGATAGTTTAACACTCATGATTTCCTCTAATTAATTTAAAATTTAACATGAATAGATTTTAAATTTTTGTTTTGGTTTTTTTTTTTAGATACATATCTTTTTTATTTATTTTAATATTTTTTTTTGTTTTTTATTTTTTGCTGTTTTGAATATTAAAATTTTGTTTTGTTGACTCTGTTGTAGTCGCATGCAAAATTTTATCAAATTACTGTACTTTATAGAATTTATTAAATTAAAATAGAATAATTTTTAAAAATTGTCCTCTTGGCTGAAATTTACCAAAAATTAACAGTTCTGTTACACTCATAGTAAGCTAGGTTAACCAATTCATATTACAGCTCATTGAGAAATTTGGAAATTTCCATTTCGTATATTTTGTCAAATTTGGTTAAGGACAAATATGCAGGGAATTTGCAATTGAAAATGAATTACTAGCTGCCCGAGTAGTTGGATAATTATAGTAAGATCAACATTTTCACTGTTTAGGTTACTAATTATTTGCTAAAAGTTATGGAGTTACGTAATTTTTTTTAATTGAAAATGAAAAACATACAGAAAGTATTATTAGTGACAGATCGTACCGGCTGAACTTTCAAAACGGTTGCAAAGCAAATTTACATGTGCAATATGGTGGCACATAACAATTACAAAAGACAAAAATATGTTTTCTTACAAAGTAGAAGCTATACTATATGTTTCAAGGACCAGTACGACTTTAATATTTTACTATAATATTTTCCGAGCATTTATTTGTCAAATTACTGGTTTATCAACTCATGAAATATGGGAAACTACTGCTATTGTACTATTTAACTAAATGTGGATTTTCATTGACCAATATTTAAAATCTTAAAAATTTTGTTGACTCTAAAAAGGGTGATAGATAGCTTATTGAATTTTTAAGTGAGAAAAAAATAGACCGCTGCAAAGAACTCTCTAAATTTCTATTTGGGAAATTTATTTTATACACAAAAAAACAACACAACGGCAAAACGATCTGTTGAAAAAAAATATTTTTTTTACATACATTTATTCAAAAAATTGTTAAAAAAGTGTTGCCGGTATTAAGAAACTATCCCCGAAGTTTTGAAAATATACTTTATCAAAGTATAGTATCCCAAATTTTTTGAAAACATCTCCAATTTTTGTGAAAATATCCCCCGTAAATGTTATTTTCTGTTCTTGTCGTACGCATTGAGCTCTATCTCTATAAAATATTGTCATTTCATGTTATCTCCTTTTTTAGAGCCGATAAAAATAAACCTTAATCCTTCTTAAATAGAATAGGTCTATTTTATTTACGTTGTTACCAGATTATACTCTAAATTATTTTTTTTTTTTACATTTATTTTATTCCAATACCTTTTGTATTGGACCAGGTCGAAAAATCCATCAATCATTTTTGTTTGCTTCATCATTAATCGAATCTGAGACCTTTCAGTTGAAAAGAGAGTGCCTACATTCCAACCGATACAGTGTCACCCAGATAAACCGATTTTTTTTTTTCGAATTTCAACCAACTGGTACCATGCTTTAAAGCTAAAAATTTTTTATAATTTACTATGAATGAAATGCAGTTCATTGCTGGATACATTCAGTAGTTGTTATGGATTGGTTTTTTGTGTAGCATATAAATACAATGACTTTCGGCTGAAAGAATATATTGTTAAGCTTTATCAGATTTTTTCTTTATATTAAGCAGTTGTAGAATGCGTTTAAAGTGACGTTTTGAATGTGAAGCTGGTGTTATTTCTTATTCTCCACTTAATATTCTGATTTTTTATTTTACTGTTTTCATTATTGTAAACATTGAATTAGGTATCTGTATTATTTACAGCTTGATATTAATCTTAATATTCTGGACTGAAATCGTTACAACATTCAATTACTACATATTTTCCACATCTGATATTATATGAATCCAAATAAAAAATTTCTTCAATATCTTAAAAAATAAATATTTTAACACTTATTTTTGACAATTCGAACTACAATGTCATTTTGTACTATGTATATATATACAAAACAAAAATGTTTGTTGAAAAAATCATTTTTAGTATTAATTATGTTAGCTGGACATTGCCAATTCATTTTATGTTATAGAAAGTGCTGTGCTGTGGAGAAAAAAACAAAACAACAACAAAAATAATGAATTAACGAAAATTTTTGCCAATAATAAAGTGAGAGAGTAAAATTTTGAAAATATGAATAAAAAAGTATAATATAAATTTATTAAAAAGCTATTCGCAGTTCCCCCTAGGTGACGTAAAATGACATTTTAATTTTCATTTGATTACATATACATATATTATTATACGATATATATACGATACGTGTCTAAAGAAGAAAAATTTAATTTAATTGGATTTTTTTTATTAATATTATGTTTTGTTTGTTTTGTTTTGTTTTTTAATATATTTTTTTATAGGTAAATAATTGCATTAAATTATTTATTTATAATAGTATTAAATGTATAAATATTTTGAAATTGAATGTAATATTTTTTTAATTATTTAAAAAAATTAAAAAAATAAAAAATTATTTTATTATGAGTATATTGAATAGCATGTTTTGCAAAGTAATTTTTTAAAATTAATTCGATGTCATTTTTCAATTAAGTGTACACTGGTATTGAAACTGTTATGATTTTACATAAAATATTTTGTATTGAGATGTAAAAAATTTGAAGGGGTAACAGAATATTTACTGATTAAAACTTCGAATTTTATTAGTACTAGATTAAAAATTCTATACTTACTGACATGATAAGTTCTTTTGCGGTTATAGAAGCTTTGGCAGATAAGGCTTAAAGTTAATCATTATAATTTTAATTGTGATAAGTAACATTGTTTTTTAATATTGTTTTTTTTGTGTATTCCAAATCTCTGTGTAAAAGCAGTTAGGATGTTCATCCCATAGACTTGGAATTATATAAAAAAAAAAAATATAATAATTTTTTGTAGTCTTAAGATTATTGGATTATCACCAATATGGAGCATTCTTACTTCAATATTTATGATTTAATTGTAAACTAATTCGCCTTCTCCTTGAAATTCGAGAAAGTTTGATAAAAAATCATACTCAATATTTTGTTATGAATATTGTTTTCCATCAATTCAATTTATTGTGGATACTAAGATTGTGTTTTATTAATTTATCTTAAACAAAAACCTCGTACATAGTAATAATTTATTTAAAAAAAAAATGAAATTTAAATTATGGGTGTTGTTGCGGCAATCAGATGGGGTGAAATTTTAAATTGAAATTTCTAACTGAATATTAAAAAAATTTGAAAAAAAAGATTTGAACTCGCCATGTCTCTCTCCTTTTAAATATTTCTTATTTAAAAGAATAATAATGAAATTTATGAATAGGATTTTGAAATGGTTCATATTTTAATTCTACTGTACTTTTTGTAATTTGCATATTAACTATAATTATATCCTCAAGGATCCGTTCTCTCACCTACTCTCTTTTTAATATTTATCAATGATCTTCTCCAATCAACTTTCAATCCTATCCATAGTTTTGCAGACGACAGCACTCTAGTAGCATCCTTCGATTTTCTTAGAAAATCACATGCTACAATACCAGTTACTGATACTAAACGTAACATCATGGTCAGCACGCTCAACCACGACTTAGCCATTATTTTCAACTGGGGGAAAAGTAATAGAGTTGAGTTTAACACCTCCAAAACTCAAAGCTGTCTAGTCTCGCGCAAAACTGCCCCACTTAACCCCACCCTATTATTCGGGGGTGTGCGTATTCAGCAAACCGAACACTTGAATATCCTGGGCATGAAGGTCAACAATAAAATGATATGGAATGACCATATCTTTGACATTGTTAAAAATGCCGCGAGATGTTTGGGTTTTTTGAGTCGCTGCAAAGCGTATTTTTCTCCCTAGGACATGCTAAATATCTATAAATCATACATACGACCCAAGTTGGAATACAATTCACATATATGGGCCGGTGCATCACGAACCGCACTAAATTTTCTTGACAAAGTTCAAAAGCGTGCCATTTGTCTTATTGACAACCCTAATATGACATTCTCCCTTGTACCACTTGAAAATCGTCGTGTTGTTGGAGCACTTTCCCTATTTTATAGATATCTCGTAGGTTTAGGCACTTGTTCAAGTCAAGTGCCTACACCTACTCAGTGCAAATTCCAAGATGGCTCAAAACTGGCTATGGGAATTCGTTTGTAGTCAAATTTTCTCGAATGTGGAACCATATTCCAACAAACGTGTTTCCCCAATGCAAAAATATACCTACGTACAATCTACAAAAGTTCAAGAGTAATATTAATAAATTTATTCAAATGTCCCTACTGATCAAAGGGATATTTTTCTTTCTACAATCTTCAATTAGTCCAAGCTATATATTCGTGTATAAAGGTATCGTTTGAAACCTAGTGTTTGGCTTAACTAAAAAAAAAAAAAAATTTGAGTAACAATTTGAGTATCTTTTTATGTTCGGAAAAAAAAATAGGTGAGGGTAGCAAAGAATATGTAATGAAAATTTACGGGCAGTTTAATAAATATTTATTCACATCTCTAGAAATCTTCTATAAAATGTATAAGATTGTAGTGGTCAATAGTTTAGACGTTCCTTTGAGGAAATAATTTTTATATTTCCTAGTTCTGGTTCGTAGATGTTTTTCTGCAAATTCGTCAGAAAGCATCTACTCTGCGAGGTTTATGCTGGAATTATATTTTCAGCATAATTCTTTTGATTTGTCACATTACCCATAAGATATTTATAAAATAGTGCGGCAGTTCTTACATTACTGTAATAACTTAATGATGGTAGAAATTGTGTAACATTTCCAAAGTACTAAAAGGTACCTACTATTGGATTCAAATCGTAGATGGTGGAGGTAAAACATTCAGCTTGTATATTAAAATATTTGAAGATGGATTTTTGCTGTTTAATTTCGTTCCAATAATTTTTAAAATTTCAAAGTTTTAAATATATTTACATTTTTGAATTGGATATGTGTTAATGATGGATTTTGTTGGTATAAGGCAGCTCTAGGGCTTTGAATTATTAAATCTTATCCTATTTATTTTTCGTCAATCTTGGATCGTTATTGTCGGTTTTTAGAGAAATATGATTTCGTTTACTTGTTTTGGCACTTCTGAAGCATTTAAAAAAAAAAAAGAGAACAAGAGTACTATTATTACTCCACCTGATAACGTAAACTGTCATATTTAAGTAAATTTTCTTTCATTTCTTCAGCTTTGCCAACTTGAAATGATAATTGTATAATTGTATAATTGAATGTTGCAGATGTAATCGAAGGCAAGCATTATTGAATAAACTGTTTTCAATTAGATTAATTTTGTGATAATTAATAATTAAATAAATTTTTTAAAATAATTTTTTGTAGTTTTCTCATTGAAAACATTAAAAGTTTGTTAATTATATAGAGACTTAATAAACCCTAATGTATAAATAAATTAAATTTGTTGTTTAAAAATAAATTTATTTTCATTTTGATACTGGTAAAATACTTTATCAAATCACACCTAAATGTACTAAATTACTACCTCGAATTTGCAATGCTATATTAAGCTTGCAATTTCAGGCACAATAGAAAACTTCCCGAATCCTTTTACTAGTAAGCTGCTGCTACTATTAGTGTTGGAAAAACTGTACGAAGGCTACTAGCTATCATTGAAATTAATAACATTATTTCATCACATAAGTTTGGATTTAGGAATAAACATTCCACAATTAAACAAGCGCATAGGATCATAAGCATTATTCCATACAAATTTTTGTTTAGCGGTGTTTCTACAAATAAGACAAGCGCTTAACAATGTGGCACAAGGGTTTATTCAGCAAGTTAAAAATATGTCTACCTCACCACTATTATGAGTTACTCAAAAGCTATATTGAGGATCGTTACTACTTCGTCAAACTATAAATCTTCAGGAATTCAAATCAGAAGTACAACAAGAAAGTGTTCTCGGGCCAATTGTTTTTTTATTGTACACTGCTGACTTGCGTCAGATTGTGTGGACGACACAGCTATTCTTACGTCTCACAATTAATGATGAAAGTGCTGCATTGGAATTAGTGCAAACAATTTAAATATAACGCCGTATAACGCCGTATAACGCCGTATAACGCCAGTGAACTTATAATAGATAGGTTAACTTCACTGGAGGTAAAACACATATTATGAGTCACATATATAAAGTCAATTTATTAATATTTATCAATTTAACATTTGATTATTGTATAAATTAAAGCATACAGGATTGTGAATAAAAATTTAACAAAAAAAAAAAATGCTTGATCTTACTAAAGAACTATGGAATGAAATATTGATTCCAATATTATTCCAATATTTCAAAAATAATAAAAAAACTATCCAGCTTGCAATAATGATTAATTCTATAGATATTTAAAAACAATCATCACTGGTTTTAAAATATTTACCCAGTAATAATTTATTATCGATTTGGGTCAGTAGGTTTAAGTTTAGTTAGGGATATGATTTTTGTTTTGAAATTCTCTGGTTATTTATAAGCTCTGATCACAGTTTTTCTGATCACTCCATTCTGTTTTACTATTTTTTCTTATGTTATTGTCAGTAATTTAATTTACGTAGAATTTATTTATAATACATTTTCGTACATGTTCTTTGGTATCTAATGAATTCGTATTGTAAATATTAAATTTTATTTGAATAAATTTAACATTAAAAATAATTTGTTGCTTTCATTTTAACAAAATTATTCCGGTATTAAGTCTAGATAATCCATTTAAATGTAAAATTATAAATAAAGTATTTATTAGTTACTAGTTACTATAGTAATAAACATAGTAATAATCAAATAAGATGACTTACATTAATTTTCTCCAATTCTCCTTCTATAACTTCCTGTTCAATTAGTGAAATGTAATTTATTATGCATACAAATCTTATCAATGCCACTGTAATTTGAAATTTGATTTATTCGATCACCACAAGTCTAACTAACCAACTAAAATTTTTTTTTTGTTTTTATTCTTTATTTTATTCATTTTTTTTTTTGTTTTTATTTTTTATTTTATTAATCGAACATATTTTCTATTTAACATCATCGTGAATATCCGATTCGAATTTAACTCTCGATTATAAAGAAGTCAAATAAATTTGTTTTTATAACTTTAATTGATTTTCAAATCGAATATTCATTCGTTATATACGATTATACGTATATTATGATATTTTTCTATGTACCCATACAAAATATACATTGTGTATTAAAAATGAATGTACATATTTGAAAATAATTAAAAATGTTTATTTAATGTTCTACAAATCTCCAATGATGATATCCTTTGAATTATGATTTGATTACATATTTTCTAAAAATTATCTAATATCACAGTTAATAGAAAGCTATAGATTCATTTGTATTAAAATGACAAACAGGGTGTTAAAATTATCTTCAACCAATAATTGTATAAAATTATAGGTGTGTTGATAAAGGTTGGGCCTGCCAACAGATATTTTGTTCATATTTGCATGTTCTCAAAAAGCTAAATCGAAATAGCTTGTGCTCAGTGTTGCATTAGCGTCGTACAGATTAAGCATGTATTTTACTGCGTCTGTATCTTCAACCAATAATTGTATAAAATTATAGGTGTGTTGATAAAGGTTGGGCCTGCCAACAGATATTTTGTTCATATTTGCATGTTGTCAAAAAGCTAAATCGAAATAGCTTGTGCTCAGTGTTGCATTAGCGTCGTACAGATTAAGCATGTATTTTACTGCGTCTGCATTAATTTAATTTAATTTAATTTATTTTGCTCCCCTGCACATAAACGCCTGCATTAATAGTTATTATAGTCTGCTTTTGTGAAATGCAAAATGGCTTTAGAAAACATGTAAGAAATTTAAAGTATTAGTTAAAATTAATGAAATAAAAAATAAATATAAAAATTTTAAAATAAAAACATTTTTAAGAACTAATTTTATGAATAAAGTAAATAAAATTTATATTTCAAATAAATGATTATACATAGATAACTGGTATAAAATTGGATGCTGTGATAAAATTTGCAAACCAGAATTCATTTTTGTCGTTTATAATTGAAATTATTTATCAAACTTTTTTCACTTAAAATCACGCGCGTGGCTTCTAATTTCATCAAACTTTCAATATAAATAGAAACTGACAAAACAAATTTTCGCAGTTAAACAGATGAATGTACTGCCTCTATGAACAAAAATTACTGCAGAAAAAATTCCTACTCTCCTGCGCAAGTTTTGTTCATAGTTGTCAGGAAAAAATGTATGTTGACGCATTTTTTTCTGCAACTATGAACACTCGATATATTTGACTTAGTTAATAGAAATATTTAAAACTTATCGAAATATACAATATTTATCTAAATAAATAGATAATATATATATATATATATATATATATATAAAGACTAAGAATCACAAAATGTTTTCTATAAGTTAAAGTAGAACACAACAAATTTGTATGTCAAGTCAAACGTTTAAGAATCCTTACAGGCTCTTTAAAAATTACCTCCCTTTAATTAGCTTTAATCTTTTAACAAAGCGATGGTCTAATAAGAAATATAATATACTCGATGATTCTTAGTTTTACGAATTGCATAAGCTATATAAATTTATTTTAGCTTTAACTTCAGTTTGAAGTATTCACAGAAATATTGGGTATTGTAATTTTTAAATTGTACCGTAGGAACGGTATTGATATTGTAAGAACAAGTTAAAAAGAAGAGTTCTAGATTAAATGTAGAGAAAGGTAATAATGTTATATTGCAACCACCCATACATTAGCAGATATCAAAATGTAGCTAAAACTCTAAAACTATAATTAACACATTGGCTACCGATGTATCACCAGTGAACATTTCCATTTTCATCCCCATGTAACGTGATCACCAGTGAGTCTGCCGTCTACGATATTTTTAACTCTTCCAAATAAATGGGATACATTGAGACGAAAACAGTATCTGTGAGTAGAAAAATTTGCTTATCACTGGTGATCACGGTAGCCATTTATTTAAAATACAATAGTTTTTTGTATTAAAATCTAATATTTTAAACAAATCTTATTCGTCCTGACTGTAAAAATGTTTGAATCTGATGAAATATAAATGTTTTTGGTTATATAAAATTAAATTACTGAAAAAACAGCCTTTTTACAAATTAAACTACACACTTTGGTATCTGACTACTGACTCCTATATTTCTTATTTCTTTATCACAATTTTTATTATTGATACACGAGTATTAGTAATTTTGGCATTGGCAAAGTTACCAGTAAATTTATTAGATCTGCCTTAATATGTATGCCTTAAGTGTTAACAATACTTTATGATACCTTATAGGAGTCTCAGTTTTCTGCTTGCTTGGATGATTCATGTTGGCTTGTCTTTAGGTTGAGCTGTATTTGCGGCTTGGGTTAAATGAACAGGAATGAAAATACTGGTTTCATAGGATCGATTGAAATTTTAACTCTTCATTGATTTATTTTGGTTTTGAAAATTTTTTTATTTCTACTTAAAATTACCGGTCCGTCGTATGAAGGTTGCAATGATGAGCGAACTTGATTATTTCTTAAGAAGACATGTGTGCACGAATATAGTGATTTATAAATGAAATATTTTTCTTTTGAATGATGAGAGCCGTTGTTGTTGGTTTGATATCAGCCATAATTTTAAAAGTTCTTTAACAAATTCTTGATTGGAGATTTTATTTCGGTGAAAAATTCTCCTGGAAGACGTAATGTAGTACCGTATACTATCTCGACGAAGCTTTTATATCCTCTTGGTGTACACAACATATCTTTACCTGTTAATTTTATACCATAATGTAGAGAAAATTGTGTAAATAAAATAAATAAAAAATAATAGAATAAATATATGGGATACAGCTTTGAAGTAGTGCCAAGCAGATAAATATTCAATATTGAAATTATATTCCAAATAATGAAAAGAATTATCAATAGTACTTCCGTTATATTAACTTACACAGATATTTGGATATCCCAAATGTTTCGGATGAAGTTCAAAATCGACATGTAAATATCGAAGCATCTCAACTATTTAATAATCAGTGTTTAGTCAAAAAATCAGTTAGAACACTTGAATTAAAAACTTAAAACCTATGTCTTCAAAATAAACTTGATATATAGTATAGATATATAGCTACAGATACAACATATTGGAGAATTAATAAGTTTTGAATTGGAAGGCAAGACGTTATTTATATTTTATAATTTTAATTTCAGATCCGAACTCTATGAGCTATACAATGAAGTGCGAGCTGTATAATGAAGTAGGTGTAGTCACAAAAATCAAGAGTCTACAGTGGCTCGGACACTTAAACCGGAAGGATGAAAATGTTCCAGCCAAGAGAATTTTCGAATCCAGACCCGAAGATATAAGATGTCGGGGCAGACTAAGTCTTCGTTGGAGGAACGAAATATCATCAGACCTTAGACAATTTCGTATCTTCAACTGGAGATATTTGGAGGATGGAGGAACTTAATGAGTCAGGCCCGGGACCTACATTCTCTGTTGGACACCTAAGTTAAGTTAGTAATTTAATATCGTGTTAATAATGGAACCAAAAAATATTCCATACGTTTCAAACATATTTTTATTTTTTATTTTATGTGATTTCACATTTTTAAATCAGTTTGTAGATTAAAATAATAAAATCCATTTCTTTTCCACGCATATAAAACAAATTACATGAGCGCATAAAATGATTCTTCTGTCGTCTGAACATGGCTAAATCTGAAACAAAAACCAAAAAACAGAAAAAAAAATAAAAAAAAAAAACAGAATGAAATACGGCGATTAATAAATGTGAAAAATATGAGCGATTAATTTATTGTATCCGGTCCGAACCGAATCCAAAAACAATTTTAATAACCAAACAAGCAACCATGAGGAGTAAATTTTGTAGTTTTTTTTGTTTTTGTTTTTTTTTTTTTTTTGGTATGTCAGTTATTATGGACAGGTTAACACGTTCTTTTTCACATTTATGAGACTTTGAAAATGTTATTTAGTGTCGAAATTCGAATTCTCATTTCGAATTCATTCGAGATCTCGTTTTATTTTAGTTTTTATTATTTTTTATTATAAAATACAGACATAGTGATGCCATAAAAAATGTTTTTAGTTTAAAAGATGCATTTTCATTGGAAGAATTTAACATATAAAGTAGTAAGTAATGTAAAATTGATTAAAATATGAATATAAAGGTAAATTGAAGGTAAAATATTATGTATAACTTGATTTATAAAAAAGTAACAAAAAAAAAAGTAAACGATTTTTTGTTTTTTTAATATTGAATGTACAATGAAACAAATTTTGAATTATGATACGATTAAAATTTATTTTTAAATTATATTAACATTAAGAAAACATTTAACATCACTTTAGTAAATTTTTAAAATCTACATGATTATTTCTTATAAACTGAATGTATATATAATTGAGTAACTTATTTTCTTTAATATTATTGAAATTTGTTCGATGATGTCAATAAATTGTAACACTTTAATAAATTTGTGATGTGAACCTCAACTAATGATTTATTATATTACTAACACTCTTTCAAACAACATAATTATCATAGGAATGCATTAAGAGTTAGTAATTACTAATTACATTATGTAAAATAACATTTTTTTAAATATAAGAATTTGATTAGAACCTAAGTTCATTGAAAGGAAAAATTTTACAGTGGAAACATCAAATAAATGAGAATTTGTCATTACTTAATTCTAGTATATAGGAGAGAGAAGAGGTAAAAAATATAAGTATCGGACAAAACGTTAAGTGAGGCTCAAAGTTTTCAAATAAAGCTTTGAGTTCTCAAATAAAGCTTGAAATTTAAATGTGTTATACTATAATGTTCCAAAAAAAGACAATAAGATTTGCAACTTGACATTGTGTGTTTGATTGTTACTCAATAAGACACATTATTACAATCACGTCTATTAAGACTATTTTTTTTAATACGTAGGCTGGCGGAAATCTTCAGAGGACACAATGACGCAGCTTGTCATTACGTGTGGGATTCTTATCCCTTTCTATATTGCGATTTAGTCTTATAGAACTAATTTTTCTTGGCTTTATTTTAATTTTGAATGTAGACTACATCCAGCGAAGTCAACGATAACTAACTTTTTCTTTGACATATTATTGCTCTAACTAACTTTTACTCTTTTAAGTTATCTGGCTATATTTCTATTATCACAGCAGCTGCTTCGACATTTACAGGACATTTTCAGTTGGGGCCTTTTTTCGTGATTTTTTGTAAATTTTTGGATTTATTTTTCCAAATATTCTATTTTCAAATCTCTATGTAGGTCATAGTTTCTGATGAAACGGGCCGCGTTCACAATGTTCTTAGGATTTTATTCTGGAATTTCTACATAATAATTACTTTTTTTGCAGCATCCCCATAGTTGGATGCTATATGATCATACAGGTTTCAGTATTTGTTTATATAGCAGAAGTTTGTTTGTCAAGATAGAGCTCTTACCTATGAGACCATACATTTTCTAAGGCAGATTTGTTATTCTTATTTCTTGTTTTTGATGTAAGCTTTCCGGCGAAGCTTCTCATCTAACGTTATACCAAGATATTTGGCAGTATTTGAATGGGGTATTTCTTGACCATACTAATGGTTTACATATGATTTATGGAAAAAAAATTATTTGTAAAATTCACGTATACTTGACTTATTAAGCTAATAAGTGATTTTGTTTGGAGAGGTACAAAGTGTTTTCAAATCATGAACGTTTTGTTTTGATTATTTATTAATAGGACATCTCAAATGTTAAACTCCCTCTTGATTTACTTGGTTTATGATAATTGATTGCTTATTATTTGAAATTATTATTTTATGTTCGACTGCAATAATAGAAAAAATGGCGATGTGATATCGCCCAGCGCCATTAGTCGCTTCCTTTTATTTATTTTATTCTTTATTATTTATTATGATATTATGTCATAATAAATTACGTTAATACTATGTTTATGTCTATCAAGCGATAACAACTAGAATTTTTCAATATTGACATCATAATATTGACTTTATATGTCTCTAACTAAAACTATTTTAAATATACGCAAAATTTGAGAAGTATCTATATTTTGATCTTGCTTATAAAAATTCCCATTAACTATGACTAAAAAATGTTTTATGCTGAAAATTAACAATTATCCTATTTTTCATAAATTTTTCAATTATTTTTTCAATTATTTTTATTTTTCTAACTGCAAATTTTTGTGAAATTAATCATTTATTAATTTTGTTGAAATCATATACCTTCCCAATAAGAGGGACAATGCTTCAATTTCGATTGGAAGAAGACATAATCAACTGTTTAAACATACAAGAGAATGCAATACTCCATCTGCAACTATGATGCTCCAGCAAGCAAATAACACAAAGTGGAATAAAATATTATTTTTCAGTAATCTTTTATCCTTAAAAAAGTTAATTGCGATCATGTGGGATTTGAACCCGCATTCCCTCGGTTGGTAATTATTTTTATTTAATTTTTGAAATTTCTTCCTCGGAAAACTTTCCAAATCAAATTTTATTTACCAAACATAATAAAATCTTAACTAATTTTTTCATTTATTCAATCATAATAAAATTAACAAATAATATTGTAAAAAATTAATAATTTTAATTCGTATTTTTAATTATAATTAATATTATTATTATTATTTGTATTACACTATATTATAATAGACTCATAAAATTTAATAAATTGATAATCATTTTGCTTCATATATGAACTTCCAAATTTCAATAAAAATGTAAAAATAGCCATTTTGTGCAAAAATAAACCATTATTTTGCAATTTAATACTGTAATTTTAATACTGACAATATCGTTAAAAAATAAAATAAAATTGTTGTAATAATCATTTTATTAAATTTGTTGAAATTAATTTGTTTGAGATAAAACAAAAAAAAAACAAAGCTACCACATTGTGATGAACATTTAATTTTCTTTTTATTTATTTGAATGGCTCATTTTTCGATCAATTTTAAGAACATATCATATAGATATTAAAAAATATTGCGTACCTACACATAAAAAATAGAATTAAAACTCTAAAATTGTGATCTTTACAATTACCAATAATAAAAAAAAATAAATAAAAAAAAGATTAAAAACTATTCATGATGTGGTACAAAATTTTTTTTTTTTTTTAAACATATTTGTGGTGTTCAATTTTACAACATTTGAATTGCATTCTTAACTACTATACGAATCAAGAACAGTGAAGTGATGTTCCAATATTTGTTCTTTATGTTCATGCCCCAATGGTGTTTCATATGATTTTCTTTTTTGCTGTTTTTTTTTTATTTTTCATTTTTTGTTTTACTAAAGATGATGATATTTTTATGACTTGTTACGAGATAACAATTTCTTAAGAAAAACAATTTACAATAAAATACAAGAAAAGAAAACAAGTAAAAAAAAAGTTAACCAATTTTTGCAACATTCATTTGTATACAAGCACCTTGGCATTTTTTTAATTTTTATTTTTATTTTTTTTATTTTGTTTTGCTGCGATATCCTAAAGTTGGTTTAGCCTTAAAGGATTTTTTTAGTTTTTTTTTTAATTATTTAGTGTTAAGGTGCTATTAACATAAATGAAAATTGGTTATTTTATTTTTATTTGTTCTTTTTGTTAATAGTTTTTCGATATTTATTTTATAACAGAATTAAATTTATTGATACTGTCTACTATGGGATATGAACTAAAAACGTATATCATGATTGTCGTCTATTGTGAAATGCAAAAAAAAAACAGAAGAAAAATGTTGCAAAACTTTAAGAAAATATTCACTAATGCGTTCTTTGGTTACGTAGTTATTTGAAATATGGAACATGAAGGAAAAGGTATTATAATCAATTTTTGAAGAGTAAATATTAAGAAAAATATTTATGGAAAACTGTAAAAAGATGATACCTATAGAATAATATTTAATCACGAATTAAAATAGATAATGCATTGTTGTATCCAGTTTGTAAAATCGCAGTGAATAAAATAACTGAAAATATCATAAACAAATGTTTGAGTATCGAAAGCAAAGAAAAGTAATATAATAAAAGAGATAAAATATCATAAACAAATGTTTGAGTATCGAAAACAAAGATTGAGTTGAAAATCGAAAACTCAATCTCAATTATCTGCACCTTGTAAGTGAAGGAGCAGATAATTGAGATTGAGTTAACTATGTTAATACAGATATAAATTACACTGCATTAGTTTCGATCAAATAATTTTATACTTGTATTTATCGAAAAATCATACGGTGAATTATGTAATCTTTGCATTTACCGAGTTAGTTATGATTAAGACCCTAAGCATAGTATTAACACAATTTAAGTCTGTTTTATTTTATTTTGTTCGTATAAAACTGGTTATACTATTGGTTATACAACTATTACTTATGGACTTACTGTTTTGGGTAACAATTTTTTAAATATAGAAAATCTTTTTGGACTTAAACATCGTACTAAAACACTAGAAATACACCAAAAGTTAAAAATATTACCCTTTGATTTATTTATTAAAAAAATTAAACAAGCTCTACATAATTGTGTACAACATAATTATAGTAACAAAACAAAGAGCAATACACAATTAGCCCATAATAATGAAATACAGGAACGTAACACAAAGATTGCAAATTTAGTCCATCATCGCTTGAGTTCATTGACAAGTTCCAATAGACTAAGTGGATTTCTCGAGACTTCAATTAAAAAATTTTAATGAATATCACCATGACTCTTACAGAAAAAACAATTTGTAGACAAAATCAATTAAGTTATGAATTAAAGATAAAGATTATCTTAAGCCAAGGCTGAACTTTAGGAATAAATAAACGTTAAGACAATAATTTATAGATATTCTTTTTCATTACAATTTGCATAATTTGATTATTTCTATTCTTTTCTACTTCAATATCACTATTTGGCTTTTTATATAATGCTTGGTACTTTTCTTTTGAGAATGTTAATATTATTGCATACTCCATACGGCGGAGTGTTTTCGATTCTGTTATCTCGGTGATCCGCCGCATCAAATATGCCACACCCCGAAGTCTGACGAGTATTTACTACAGCCGAGGCTGTAACGGGATTCGTGGCGGTTTGATCGTGATTACCTCTTGGGGACCTACCCTTTGTTGTCATGTTTCATGAAATGTCAAAGCCATAAGTTCTAACCTGAAAAGCATGTCTGTCCGTTGGATGGTCAGATTCATCTTCATACAGGCTCGTTGTGAGTACATCAGATTCCTTTCGCAGCCGTTCCAACGAGGAGATCCAAACGATTTAAAATGTGAAAGTGGCTCATTTACGGGCATGAATCCGTCCGATACATTCCATGATTTTCCTTTGTTCTGCTCATTTTTGAACCTGGTACACCGGTATTGGAACCCGATCTAGCATTTTTGTTTGTTTTGCATCATCGTTTGTTTTTTCTTATTTTTATACGAGTATACTGCTTATTGTATTTAAGAATTATTATTATTTCTTCGTTTACTATAATTAAAACTATAAAAGTAAGCACTAGTTACCAGGGCCATCGGCTTGTATAAGAATTAGTCTGTATGAGTTTACTTGGTAGATGAAATAAATAAGGAAATAGAAAATTTATATGAAAGAAAAATGTTAGCCATATAGGACTGTAACACTAAAAAAACAAGCAGAAGAAAGCAGTCACAATGATGATGCCCTATTTTTCATTTGAATTTTATGCATGTCTATAGTACTAATTTAAAGATGTAGAGCTTTGATTGTAATTATTTCTATCTCATCATATAATTGTAGAAATAAATATTCTTATTCTACATCACATAATTGTCGAAATTTTTTTTTTATATTTTTATAGGTAGAATTTCATTTTCATGCTTAATAAAGTACGGCACTACAAGTTCATACTACAATATTTTGAGCATTTATTTATCATATTACTGGCTGATCAACTCATTAAATGTGGAAAACTACTGCTAGTATCAGGAATTAGAACTTTGTAAATAGAATTCCTCCATATTATTTAAGTTGTTACCAGATTACACTCTCAATTATTTGTTGTCATTTATTTTATCCCAATTACAGAGGGTACTAGATTGAAAAACCCATAAAACATTTTTTGCTTCATCGGGAATCGAACCTGGGACCTTTTGGTTCTACCTACTGCGCCACTCAGCGTGTAAAATTGCGTTCAAGTCAATTTATAGCTTGGTACAGGCGGATATAAGTACTATGATATAAGCTATTAAAGATAAAGTATAGATTCCTGGTGTTCCTGGTTAATCGTACAAAATCGTTTTTCAACAACATTTATTTTTTATTTAATTTCTTCCGTTTTACTTTAAAAAAAAAGTAATATAAAATTATCTTTTATTCATAATTTTATTATTACTTTAACTAAATACTAACAATTCAACTGCAATGTTCCTTTCAATTTTTATTACTATACATCATCTGAATTACCTGATGATGTTTAGTGCTTAATGCTTTTGGCTATATTCAACACAATAATATTTAAAATACCATCGTCCATATTCATTGCCGTACATTATTGGGGGCGCACTTCAGTTAGATTAAAAACTGCGTGATATGCGCAAGAACGGAATACAAAACAACAAAAAAAAAAACAAAAAAGGTAAAATATGAAAACCATAATTTTTATTAAGCTTATTTTTTGTTGAATTGATCGTACTTCCTTTTTTTTTATAAATATTAACCCATTGATTTTATATAAAATAAAAAAATAAAAAAAATTTTTATGAAGAAATTTTTAATAAATTTAACTGCTTTTATGACTACTTGTGAAAACGTGCTATTTAAATTCAAGTTAAAATAAAATCACTGAAAACAGTGATAATCATATTTAACTGATTTTATATCGATAATAAAAAATTAAAATTAAAATTTTCATTTTAAAATACGCAAATTCTTATATTTATTGTACATTTGTATATTTGTTGGGTATTCGAACTACTGTTATAAAAAAAAAATATATTAAAAAATTATAAAAGAGAAAGAAAACTTGTTGACATTTTATTAATTTAAGAATTTCTTAATTAAATTTAAAACACTAAGTCTAAAATAATAAAATGTGACAGTATAAATGGTATTATGAAAGTGAGGAAAATCAATTTCAGTCCTTGATTTAAAAACTAACTGAGTAACAGAAAAAAGAACTAAAAAGGTGAGAGCAACAATCATAATCCTGATATTATCCCAGACTTAGTATAAAAAATTATTCTAAGGGAGATCAATAAATTTTAGCAAATCTAAAACAAAACGTTTTCTTTTTTTTTTAAAAAGTTCAATATAATGCCACCACGACGCAATTACAATTTCTATATTAAGACTAAAGTTTGTTTTACGACACCCTCTTAAGTGTATCAATGAGGAAGACTTAACAAATGCTCAGGAACTCTAAGGACACCTAATAATATGCTTCATAGCTTAATAATAATAATGTTGGAATGTTTATAAAAGTTGGTGAAATAATCCTTTATACACTCAAAATCTCAGTATTCTATAGCCTATTGTGCTAGAATATGGGGGAATACATTTGACAAAAACATGCACCAGAACGACAGAGAAATAATATGCTTATCCAATGGTTGCGATAAACATATTATAGTTACTTTAAACTTATTATGTTAGATATAGTTGAAACAAACATTTGATATGTTAATGATGAATATAACTATTGTTGATAGAAACATATTATATTTGTCTTAAAAATAATATAGTTAATCGAAATATATACCTATGTTGTAATAAATTATGGGTGCTATACAACTATATTTAAATACAATATAAACCAACAAAAAACTATATTGCTTACAAAAATATTATGGTTGTGGATATCATAATATGGTTAAGAAGCTCATAATCCAGTAGTTGTAACAAACATATTTTGATTATATAAATCATTATATAGTTGTTTTACAAATATTTGTAGTAATATTAATCATATTATTTTTACAATCTATAATTATAATTGACAAGCATTTAAGGACTTGCGCAGTTCATTTTATTTCGCTTCTTCTTAATGAACTCTTAATATGTAAATAAGTTGTATATACGGGTCAAAAAAATTTCTATTTGGTTTTATAATATTCAAACTTTTAAATAAAATATAGCCATTTTGTGTCATTCAGCCATTATGTGTCATTATTTTTATACATAATTAAAGGAAATTTATTCTATTAATATATATACTTTTTTTAAGTAACTGTCTCAAATCATTGTTTTCTATATTTTGGGCATTTGTAGTAGTCATATAGTTGTGGTTAAAGATATGTATATGATGTATATACCTCTTTAATTACAAAAATATTTTATTTAAGTGATTTTATCCATTAAATGTCACTTAGTATAGGAATATGTCGAAACAAAACAGTATATGAGGGAGCAGTATTTATTTTTCCTAAATAAAACTTACTAACCTCTAAATTTTTATGAAAACATGAGTGGTTTCTTTACTATAACGTGAGAAGTGTATGTCAGTACGTAAATTGCTGTTCTGTTAAAAACTTTAAATTTGGCTTCAACTTAAATTATAGTTACTCAGCAGGGACCCCTAGTCATATTATAGTTGAGTAATCACAGTAATCATAATATGGTTGAAGCAATCATCTCATATAGTTGAAGTAATCATATTATGTTTGAAGCAAACATATTATGGTTGCAGTAATCATATTATGGTTAAAGTAACTATAATATTGGGTTTGAAGTAATCATATTATATTTGGCGTTAAAATAAAATCCTTCAAAAATAAAAATTCACTGTAATTTTCAGTCTACTATTGCTCTTTACGATGTCAAAACGTGTTTAAAAATGCAAGCGTAATATAAAAATTCTCAGTTAATGAATATAACTATCTAGATTGTGCATATCATTTTATAAACTAACCATTAATTTTTTTCTTGACTTTGATAGACAATGACATACCTTATGAGAAACTGAATAAAATCTTTCCAAAAAATAATGAATATCCAAAATTAAGACGAAGTAAAGGAAACTATACAGGTTGGTTAAATAATGATTATTTAATAATTTGTTTAAATCAAAAACTAACTTATTTTTATGGCAATTTATTACGAAAGTTGAGGCTTTCCTTAGAGTCGCTTGTCAAATGCTATAATATAAGTACTTTTTAATTTTTAGGATAATCTTAACTATTAAATTTTTTTTGTTTTATTTCTTACAGTTAAAAATAAAAACTATCAATTCTGATTTAAAGAAAGAAGCAACAATTTAACCAAATATTTATTGGAACTCATTGGAGTTCATTCGTTGCAAATATATATTTTAAACCACCATTTTATGATTGACAGAAAAATATAATCCTATAGAAATTAAATATATATTGTGTTGTGTTATTATTTTAAGTACAATATGTTTACCTTAATTATATTTATTTTTATTTCAATTAAAAATGCTGCAACCATAATTCAAGTTTGTGAGAATAATATTATTATTGAACCTAGTAAAAATTATGTTTGGTGTAAACATAAATAGTTTTCATTCAACCAAATATTTATTTTCAACATAATACCTATATTAGTGAATCATATTTAAAAAAACAATATTACAGTTGAGAACAAAATATCGTGTTAGTAGTCGAGTTAGTAGAAAGTAACTAACTATAATATGTTTACTTCAAACATAATTATTTTTGTTTTGTTTTATGTTTGTAAATATAATAATATTGTTGTAGGGACTATAAATTATTTTTGTTGCAACCATATTATATTTCATTCAACCATAGAAGAAACTTTTTAGCTTTGTATAAAACCCATAGTTACATGATGTAATATGGTTAATGTAACTATATTTTCCAACCATATTATTGCTCTTTAATTTTATAGTTGCGCCAAACATATTTTTTTGCTCAGTAAATGGCTCAGTAACAATAATCAATGCATTTATGATATCTAAACGCGTGTTCAAGGGGAAAATAAAAAACATATTCATTAATAGTTATAAGTAAATTTATCATACGTAATTTCTTTTTAATATTAACATTCAATAGTTTGTTCTCTTTTTATAAATATTTTGTATAGAGCAATTAAGCTCACTTTGAGATAACTTGAATAAAATAAATAATAATGTAGGACCATTTCATAAGAAACCGATTGTATTTAAACAATCAGGATTATAAACGAAAGTATTATTTTTTCAGCTGCTAATCTGTAGTCTCTCAATCTGATGTACAAATTTTCACATTTTAATTAACTTTCCAATTTCAATATAATGCCGCCAAGGACGCACGCAATTACAATTTCTATACTTAATTATAACCATAATTTAAATGTCAGCAAATTTTTTTTATTTTTTTCATTTTAATTAATTTAATCCGCACCTTTTAGCCAATGTTATTATTCTACAGATTCATTGTATGAGACAATTACAAAAAAAAAAAAATGTTTATTCCAACATCTGTACTTTATATAAATACAATATTATATCAAAATCAATTTTTAATAAACTTAAAATAACAATAATGATGTCCTGTTCTGAGCTACATTGAAAATTTTCATTATGTATATATACAATAATATAATTACAACTATATGTATATATATCCTTTTGATAATTTTGACTTACTATGGACCACTGTTCTTTCATCTTTTAAACAAACAATCGAAACAATCATATTCAATGTCAATTCGTAAAGGTCAATCGATTTAGTATGGCTTATTATAATTTTTTTTTTGTTTTTTTTTAAATAAATACTCTGAGCATTGTTGTAGGGGTGTGTTAAGTAGCCAATTCAAATCTTCTCGTTTATTGTTAAATTAACAAAACTTTTTAACGATCCGTATTCAAAACTGGACAATAGAAATTTTCAACTTCAATCTTTTACTTTTTTTTTATCTGAATAATAAAATTAGAAAAAAAATAAAATAAAAAATAAATGAATATCATATAAGAGATTTAATATAAGATGAAAAGAGATAGAGAATATTTAAAAGAAACTGCAATGCTGGGATAATAATTTTTTGTTTATTAAACTGACTCATGGATATTTTGTTATTATATTATTATCTATATGTAGTTGATTGGTTTGATGTGATCCTTTTATTGAAAATCAATAAGGAAGACCATAACACAAACAATAACAACTACAACAAAAACGATAACAATAATACCAAAAAAAAACTTGTAAATTTTGTGATCCATGAAACCGTAGGCGATCATCATTGATTATTATTTTGTATTCTATTGATGATATGATACCAACATGGATGATGGGATATTTTTGAAATAAAATCAAAAAGTCAAAAGATTTTTTGTATTTTTCAATATTGTAGTTTTTTGAATTCGATTTGGATGGTTTCTTGTTACTTCAAAATTGATTGTTCTGTTATGTTTTGTAATACGAGTTGTTTTGTATATAACTATTTTGTTCTGGTTAGTTATAAATCTATTGAAAATGAATATTGATGAAAATGATTTTCGACATTTAATTGTTTACATTTCAAATCATGATCTCAATTCAATACATAATATCTGGAAAATGTTGATTTTTAATGCCCTTTTATCCTAACAATAAGAATGTTTTATTGCTATATTTTATTGAAAGGTTAATTATAATTTGAATTATATTATTATTAAATTCATTTCATTATTAATATTAAATTACACACACGATTTTTTTGATATAAGTGTAACGATGAAACAACGAAGAAAGGTGGTGTCATGATGGGTTTTCATTCTAAAGTATAATGATATCGAATATTGTATTACATATAAAACAATAATAATTACTGATGTTTCAGAGAGCTTTAAGTGATCTTAGAATATTTTGGAATAAATTTATATTTAACGAATCATAATTAATAGTTGATTATTGAAGAGCCGAATTAGATAAGGCTTGTACTAGCGATATCAAAAGGATAACATGATGTCAGTGTGTTTTTGTTATTTAAACCATTTTATATGTATTACTTAAGTGGAATAAATTTTGAACTGTAGGTGGCACCAATATCAGATCTATACTGCTGGATAGGTTTGTATATAACAATGAAAATTCGTTTAATTATGTAATGTCCTATAATTGCAAGATTGATTTCATACTGATTAAAAATTTGATTGTTATTCATATCAACAATATCAACTGAACCAACAATTTCTGGTAGAAGAGTTATATTTCGTAAATGAGTCAATTTCAATTAATATCCTTAAAGAAAAATCTAATTTTTTTGTTTTAGATTTAGATTTACTAATTATAAAATAAATGCAAAAATTTGATACTAAGAACCACATCCCATATCATAATATACATTTGGTATGAGAGCCAGTCTTGATATATTAAAAAATAATATAGAAGTGTCGAAATGAGAATATTTATACCATTTAAACCTTTAAAACTATGATATGACGTGTAGTAGAACGAATATAACATCAATAATGAATTACTTTACCTCTTGGACAGAATGTGCGTAGCCATAACAGTCGATACGCAGAAATATTACTTTGAAAGTTGAAACATATAAAATCCTATACAAATGGATGAAAGTAAAGTAGTGATCGCAGCTATCACAAAAAAAGTGAAAAAAGTTTTAGCTTTAAAGCAGGACAGCTAATAAAAATCAGTTTTATTTAAATGTGTATGTAAAAGTAAAATTATTGTGCAACTGTGTAAGTGAGTTGTGATAAGGTAAAATACAAATTAAATAAAAAAATTAAACAGCAGCTAAAATATAATATAATTATATTATTTTTAATTTATAATATCATTATATTATATAATAAATTATTGTTATTTAATTATTGTCTATATGTTTGTTTTTAAATATTTTAATTAAACTATTTTTTACTTATTTTAAAAATTTAGTGTTAGTTTCATTTATTTACTATTTTTTACTTTATTTTTTAATGTTTTGCATTTTGTGCACAACATGCGCTTGCTACGTTTTTCACATTTAGCAACTTTGTTGATTGAGTGATGACTGATCTCATTCTGTTCAAGAGGTTATCCTTACATTTTTTCTCTTTACGTAACATTTGTTTTACATCTTTCTCATCACAAAAAATATTCTACCTGATTTTTTTCGGTCTTAAATATGGACAATATTCTGTATCATACATATCATCTACTTGAACCATCTGGCTAATCCAGTAGCGATTGTAATATTAAATTCTGAATAGCATCGGTTAACCAACTCATTTGTATATTTCTAATCTCTTGACTGGGGTTATCCGCATTTCGATTTATCATATAACCAAAGTAAAAAAAGGACCTAAAAAATGTATACAATATTTTATCCATACAAATATCACCCCATCATATTTAGAGAGTTAGATCCTTATTTCTCAACATATATTTGATCTTTGATTTATTTAATTGCATGACCTTTGATTGTGCTGCATTTATAGCACTGTCTTGAGTCACCACAATAGCTTTATATTTAAAAATTCGATTACTCATGAATGCTGATGACCTAAAATTTAAAAGTAAATAATTTGATTTAAAAGACATTGTTTCACTGGTTTTCATTTATTTGAAAATTCAAATTCTGTCATTGGCTGTAAGATCTCATATTTTTCTAACATCTCATATATTACTGCAAAGTTAAATTTACTTTGATCAAATATTAATTTTTCGGTTTCAAAATCACCTGCTATTGATATAATTATAATAATCCCAATAGGGCTTAATTCTCTTTCAAATTATATTCTCTTTTATTTGTTTGTTTTATTCTCAAAAAGAGTTTTAGCTCATATACAGATTACAGAGTGATTATTAATACTTAAATTTTAAATATACATTCTAGTAAACTACAAGTAAAAAGTAGAAGCAGCACCATGATATTATAAAAAAATATAAAGCATAGAAAAAAAATATATGGAATATTTACAAAACAGACTAATTTTAACAATTATTAAAAAATTATATTATGTTAATAAATATAATTAGTTTACCTACAGTTAATTCAATAAAAAAGAAAAAAAAGAAAATTATAATAATTTCATTAATTAAAAATTGTGTATGATGAATTTTTATCACTTTTATAATCTTTATATTTGATTGTATTTTGTTAAATTCATTGACTGATGTACTATAGATGTTGCTTATATACCTTTTTTTACTCGAAAAACAAACTTGAATTAGTGATTATTTGTTTGTGTACTAACTTATGATTCAATTGTACTAATTTTAGTTGATTCTGCAGAATTAAAATTTTAAAGTTCTCATATAAACTATTAGTAGTCGTTCATGTTTAGGTAGTACAGGTTTTTTATAGCCTTGTTTGGATTTGTTTGGATTATAAGATATTTTTTTAACATCCCTGCTGCTCTTCTACATTTTTTGATAACTTTGATGACGTGTTCATTGCATAAAATGTCGCTGTCAATTATCAAACCAAGATACATATTTAAAGTTATCAACTTTCTGATTAATGTTTTTATTATAATATAGAACAATTTTAAATTATGACCAATTGGTGCTTTCAATAACGCTTGCGTTTACAGTTATCTATATCTAGGTTATTTCATTTTCCAATTCCGCATAGTTCTTCTCGGTATACACAATTTGCTAAGTATCTGGTAATATCTTTGGGCCACATTCAATAGATTAGTACATCTGTAGTACAATTGAGGCCATCTCTGTATTTGAATATATCATCTTAAATTATGTACTTATATTTCTTTACCTGTTATCTGAACTGCAAGAAGTAACTGTAGAAAAAGAGGCAAGATTTTCTAATTAATCCATCTGCAATTTTGTTTTGTTACTTTTTCATTTAATTTACAATCTGTATACTAAAATATAATCAGCAAATATTTTTCTGTATAGATTTTGTCTTGAAGTAGTACACACAATGGTGCAGCGGCAGCTAAATTCATAACTAATTTCACCTTAAAATATATTCAGGTAAAATTCTTTTGAATCTTCTACTTCTAGATGTGTTCATCAGCGTCATCAGCGTGTGCATTAAAATATTTGAAGTACCCACAATCTGTTGTTGTAGTTGTTGGTGTATTTGATTAATTTATCGTTAACTGAGGGAATGCATGAATAATTTCGATTACTTGATTTAGCACGAACCATGCAGCATTTACCACAGATCTTGTAACAAATCATCTGATATAATTTAAATTTATAGTTTTATCTATATTTAAAAAAACTTTAATTGAAAAATAATCAATATTTAAAACTTTTAAGATTCTTCATAATGTACCTAAATTTATATCTGAAATTTCTTAAATGAATAAAAAATAAATTGGAAACAGGGAACGTCTTAAATCTGTAAATAGAATCATCATGAAATTAATACCATTTTATATAACTTATTTTAAAATCATCTTATATATATAAAATATAATATATAGATAATAATAAAATAGATTTCCGATGTACATAGTATTTCTTATTTTTCTTTTCTTTGTCACTCTTTCGCGTTTTTCTTTATTTAACATTCGTATTATTAGTATGGTAAGGATTATAATTTTAATTAACTTGTTAACGTTTAATCTTTTTCAGTAAAAAAACATTATCACTGTCGTTGCGATCATTGGTTTATAAGTACTATACATTAAATAAATAGTACACACTTAGACTTGCGAAGCGAACTATGTATATAAGAAAGTGAGATCGTTAAATTATGTAAATAGATTTATTTATTGGTTGATTTTCTTCAATAAAGTATTTAATTACATTTTATAATAAATTTTACTTAAGGCTCACTAAATAAGTCTCTCTAAATATGTCATTTAAAATTTTGTTTTGCTTTCATTTCATTCACTTTTAAAAGCGAACATAAAAATAAAAGTCATAGTTTAGGGTGTTGTGATATTTAAGTCGTGCGCAAAATATGTTTTAATTTTTTTTTTGGTTTTTGAGTTTTATAATTTTGTATCGAATTTTGAGTGATTTTGTGTGGGTAGTATTAGTGTATGAAATGTTAGTAGAAATGTCTGTTTTTAATTTTAAAATGCATTTCATATCCAGTTCAATACAATTTAGCAATACTGGGTGTTAAAGGACCGATTAGTTGAGTTAATAATGAAGCAGAAGATTATTAAATTTAAAGTAAAACAAGGAAGATAGAGTATTTCATATTTATTCAATTTGAAATTTATTGTATGATATATGAGCTTTCGCGAAAATTCACAATTTTTTACTATTCAACACAATGTACTTCTTTCTCTCCAAATGTTTTATACGTTTGTTATTTCGCTTTCTATTCTTCTTTTCTATAAAAATTCTCAGTCTTCTGTTTCCCTGTGAGTTTTATTCCAAGACTAACCTATACCTGAGTGTTTTGTCTTTTATACCTGAGTGTTTTATCTTTAAACTGTGAACCTATAAATTCGAACACACATACACACACACACTTATCATTCAAAACTAACACCATCACAGTAAAATTTATACAAAAGAATCCATTCATTGGAGTACTATCACATGCCTGTAAATAATTTGCTTATATTATATGTACAATTTATGGGTTGCACACAAAATCCCAAATTCAAAATCGATACCAATACAAAAATCCCAAAATTCAAAATTCCACAATCCGATTTAATTCATTTAGTTGTTTTCGAATTCAATCATTTTGTTAGTACCCAACAGCGGCCACGCATAAAAATAATTTATATACATTTTTTGTAAAAGGCGTAGAACTTGAATCCACCTCGAAAATCTCTGCTAACTCATAATAACTTTGCTAACGCATTTATATTTATTTTGTACACGCTGGGTGGCGCAATAGGTAGAGCGCCTGCCTTTCAACCGAAAGGTCCCAGGTTCAATTCCCGATGGAGCAAAAAAAAAAAAATGCTTCATTGGTTTTTCGAGCTGGTCTAGTACCCTTTGTCATTGGGATATAATAAATGACAAAAAATAATTGAGAGTATAATCTGGTAACAAATTAAATAAAAATGAAACTATTCTATTTAAGAAGGCTTAGTTCCTGACAATAGTAGTAGTTTTCCACATTTAATGAGTTGATAAGCCAGTAATTTGTTAAATAAATACTCGAAATATTGTAGATTGTAGTGTAAAATTGCAGTACCGTACTTAATTAAGCACGAAAAGGTGATTCTACCTAAGTTACTGTAGAGTGTAAAAAAAAAAAAACATATATATATGTTGCGGTTAAAATCAATTGGTAATTATTAACCGCTCGTTATTAATAATTACCAAATAGAAAGGTTAAAGTGATTAATTTGGACAGAATTTATTTAATTTATCACATAAACCGGTAATTATTAATAATTCCCACCGATCATAGGTAAATGTAATAAATATTATTTAATAATTTTAAAATTTTTTTTGGATAGGTCCAACAGTCCGGAAATCGGGACCAAAGGCCTTAAAATTTTAATTTTTTTTTATCATCAGTACAATGGCTCTTAAATCCGATGAAGGCAATAGGTCCGGGGTCCAAGAATCGGGCCGAAACTCTATATCACGTGCTTTAATTTTATTTTTCTGAAAAAAGATTTTTAATAATTAATTTTTGAAAATTTTTTTAGGTAGATCCGACGGTCCGGCAGTCGAGATCAAAGAATTAAATATGTTATGTTTCACTAAAAGCTTGCCGTTTGCGAAAACATAGTTTAGGGTTAGGGGTTTGGCGACACCCCTAACTTTAAAAATCAATAAATTCAAATCTAGATGATCAAGGATTTTCATACTGTAGTTGTAAATTCAATTGTAATTCAAATCGCTGCAAATGTAAAAAGTCAAATATCAAGTATAATTTCAAATGCCATATTAGTTCTTCCTGTAAAAATAAATAAATTAACTTCGTAGAAATAAATGATTAATTTAACCATAAAAATATAACTTTATTTTTTAGTTTTAGCTGTTTTTTGTCATAATTTTAATAACAAATATAAGAAAATTAAAAGAAATAGTTTTAATTTTAACCATATTTACCAATTCATACAAGATATTATTAATAATTACCGGTAAATGTAATAAATTCTACTCATTTATCACATTTACCAAAATACGCGGTTATTATTAATAATTACCGGTTAGTATTAATATATAGGATTTATCACATTAACCGTAACATATAATAGGCATAGGATACATCTACTAGTGGAATACAAACAAATAATACTACAGACTAATGAAATACAGGCATATGGCACTCACGCTCCCCAGTTAATTATATCCAAAATTTGATAAAAGAAAAAATTACAAAATTCTGTTAAAAAAAATGTTGTGACTCCCACATATAACAATTTTATTACCATAAGATTCTTGCGCACTTCTATAACACTATTATAAACACTTTTATAGCATTATTAGTTAGCGAAACGTTATTAATATACGTTTTGGCACTAAAATGGAGAATCGTGTAATGTAGCGGAGCAATTGCTGTAATATTGTTGTAGTATTAGTATACAATATATGTATTAGTATGGATGGGTTTTTATTTTGAAATGAAATTCATTTGAAATAAATTATGTTGTGCGAGAGTGAGAAAGGTATTATTTTTTATTTTAAAATAATAATTTTATGGAGTTTATATTTATTTCATAAGAAAGGGAGATTGGTGTTAATTACATATTTTTATATTTTTATTTTTATAGTTTTATGTTTAATATTTTGCGGTTAAGGGTAATTGTATTAATATTTATAATTATTGTGACCAAAATGCAAAATTTGGAAAAAAAAGTTTTATTTTATAAATAAAAAAAAGTAAGTACAAATTGTATTGATTGCGAAAAGAATGCAATGTTTTTAAAATAATTATAATATTATTTAAATATTTAAAAAAAAATTTGTTTTACCATGTTTGTAGAAAATAATGGCCGTCGCAAAATATTAAGAACATTCTTATAGCAATATTAATCACATTATTCCCATAAAAACATAACTATAACATCTTTAGTGTTAATCGGAGGTCCATAGTCTTATCCAAGGAACATTTTGTATAACTCATAGTCACAATTTTTTTTTGTACACTTACAAATCGTTTACTGTAGACAAAAATTGTAAATGTTTATATACTTAAACAAAATGATTTTACAGAATGCATACAGTAAAGATAAATTGTAAACGTAAGCTCATGATTACGGTTGTACTTTTATTGTATGTATACGTTGTGACTATATATTTGTGACTATATAATCATTAACTAAGTAAATGTATGTTTACAGATACAAAATCCTTCTTAATAATTTGGGTAAAAAGAATAACTTAAAATTTAATTCAAATATGAGAATGGTACTAAAAAACAAATGCGATTGAATACAGGATTTATTTTGTAATGTGATAACTATAGTGATCTGGATGGTCGGAAGAAGTTACAAAAGATCTATTTATAAATAATGTTATTTTACATGTTTTGAATATATAAGTTAATTGCAAAATAATAAATCTTTTTTTCATTAGCTGAAAATACACTTAAACACAAGCTGTAAATTTAAATTTTAACTCTGTAAAAACTTTAAATATTATGTTTAAGAAAACTACGTATCTTAAGGGAATAAACTTTATTATAACTAATTTACGTTATACATATCGGAGATCATTAAATTTTATCGGAGGTCATTAAGGAGTCTTATACTAATTTTGTTTTTATAGCACTAATTTTGTTTTATATTACAATAAAATGCTACGTGGGTGGCTTTAAATTTCCTAAATGTTTTTTCTAGCATCCTTTTAACTCTATCCTTACAGTGGAGTCATTGGTTCATTTGACATATCTTTGTATTAAATGTGTTATTTTAACTTCCGAATGCAAATGGTACTCTGGTGAAAGTCTAGCTGTCGTTTTTTATGTGAAATGAGTTAATTAGACATCTTTTACGTCTAATTAGGTAATTTTCAAATTTTGCATTCTTTTTACAAGACTATTTGGATTTTTTTCAGCCTTTCTTTGTTACTTTTTACTGTGATTTCTAATGTTATCTATTAATCGTGTAATTTTCAATAATTGGTGATTTGTAATAAGTTTTAATGCACCTAGTTTCACCCTCAGTTTGTCTGGAAAGTTTGAAGAATATCTTCATTTGATTTACTATCCACAGCCGATTCCACATCCAATTTGAATTTGATATAGAATTTTCTTTATATAAGAATAATAACATCAGTGGCACCGATTAATTAATCAACCAGTACTTTAGCTTTAAATTTGTGTTGTTTAAATTGTCAGGCAAATTCAAATAAAACTGTTATTAATGGAATATTTGTCGTAATAGTAAAAAACTAAAATACTTAGTATTTACATTTTTATCTATATTAATCAGATAATTTAACTAGATATCACCATATTACTTAAACCGAATATAATATTGTTTTTTACACTGGTGTTAAAGTAGGCCAATTTTGTCAAATAAAATATCAAATAATAATTTGAAAAAATATTTGCTAAACATTTTTAACAATTACTCACCATTAAAATTTATTTACCATCTCTTATAATTCACGTACTTAATAATTTATGAAAATTTTTATAAAATATTTCTTTTTGTGTGCGTATAAATTAATCTGTAGATAATCATAATTCCACTCATTTAAATAAATTTTGTGATGATGGTGAGAAATGTGGTTAATAACCATTGATAAAAAAAATATTTTTCTGTAATTTCTATCAGAATTTTGTAATTGAATTGTAAAAGCTTCCTACATACGATAACTTTAGGTATTTATGATGTAAAAAAAATTTTTTTTAATCGTTTCATCTACAGAAGTTACCGATTTATTTGTCTTTTGGCACATTAACTCAGTAATTGACTACTTTAGTCATTCAAATATTATTTAATCTTAAGTTTTCAAGAGTTTAACTTTTACAAACAAAATTAAATAAAAAGAATTAAAGAAAACAAAAACCGGTAGGTGAAATGGTTTTTGAAATTATAATAGTTACAGTACAGTACAGGAGCATAAAATATTAGTCATTAATTTTTTAATTTTTATTAGGGTTTTAATTTTCATAGAAACGAATTTGAGATTGTCTCTCAGTATATAGTTTTTACTTTGAAGTCATATATTTTTGTTTCTGTTTGCGTTTATAAGAAGTAGACATAGTTTGTTGTTCAGTAAACCTCAGTTTTATTTATTCTTCAAAGATTTTAGGATTTGAGAAGAGAACTATACAATAAAAATGGAAAAAACAATTCATCAAACTACAGACCTATAGCAATCACGTCTCCAAAAAATAAAACTAAAGCCAGACGAACTATCTAGTATGCAAAGGCATCATTAGTGACAAGCAATATGAGCTTAGATTACACTGTTTCGGTGATCTAATGGTTACATGACAAAATTACATGAGACAAAATTACATATGACAAAACTACATAGGACAAAATTACATATGGACAAAATTACATAGAGACAAAATTACATAGGACAGAATTTCATATTTAAAAAATTACTGTGCCGTATACGTTTACCTGCCATCGGCAAAAACAGGGTTCAAATAAATGAGTAGTGGGGTTGGGGGCGGCAGTCCCCTTTTATAAAAACAAGAGGTCCGGCGACCCAAGTATCGTGAATAAGACCTTGAAATTTTTTTTATCATCGGTACAATAGTCATTAAATGTGAAGAAGACAATAGGTCCGAGGTACAAGGAATTTGGGCCGAAACTTTATATCAGGTGTTAAAATTGTCTTTTTCTGAAAAACCGTTATTAATAATTATTATGAATAATTTTTAAAAAAATTTCGGATTGGTCCGACGGTTCGAAAGTCGGTACCAAAGACCTTAAACAAAAATTTTTTTCGAAAAACCACGTTATATTTTCTCAACAATAGTACAAAAGCGTGCCATTAATTTTATCCACAACTCCAATGGGACGTCTTCCTTTTTACCACCAGCAAACCGTTGTATTGTTTATGAGCACTTTCTCTATTTCGTATAGATATCTCGTAGGTTCAGGCCCTTACTCAGACGAAATAGAAACTTTAATGTCATGCATTAAATACCCATCGCTTTACAATAGAATTCCTAGGTTGCTCAAAACTGGCTCAAAAATTCATTTGTAATAAACCTTGTGGGACCACAACCCAACGAACAAGTTGTTGAAACCCACTTGTAATATCAAGACCACTTGAACAAAAGATCGAGAGAGATATTAACATATTCATTTAATTAGTCTAATCTGTGCAGTCGTGTATAAAGGTATAGTTTAAAATCTAATCTTTGTCCAATCTTTGTCCAATGTCCAATTTTATAAGCACTAGCTACAGAGGCTTTCGGCTTACGGTTCGCCTATGTATACTTTAATTCTTTCTTTTTGTGTCACATATTTTTTTTTTAGGTATACTAAAGGTATAGCAATTGTACTTCGACAGAAATTCATATCTACAATTACAATATCATAGTTCAACTTTATTAATGAAAGCCAGCAGTAGTCGAAGTAGTTATAATATAATTGAAATAACATATGTATCGGGCCCCGGAGAAAAATGCTAATTCTTTCTTCATAAAAAGCTCATTCTCAATTTCAGAGTGAGTTTTTTTATTTAAGCACTAGCAAATATCAATCATAATATGTACCAACTTCTTACTGAATTCTCCTTAATAGATTTTCATGTCGTTCAATTCATATTCACTTCTATAGGCACTCTAAAATAAATAACCCGAATTGAAAATATGTAATAAATAAAATAAGAAAATAATGCATGAGTTGAGCAAAATTTCTGTAAGTCACTGTAATTTAAAGAAAAAAAAAGAAAACAACTTTATTTATCATATTTCTATATATACATAAAGTACATATATATACTATTAAAGAAAATATGAACTTATTGACAATATATCGTATTATGAGTTTGATAAACTCTACTGACAAAATAATATTTGCGTCTTGCCTAGTTAGTCAATAATAGATTGATGTTTTCATAAATCAAAACAATATACTAAGTACTACCTATGTAGAATAAAGCATTCTGCCGCTGCTATTTCTTCGGCTACTGTCACTATCATAACTATTTTTTTCTTATTGTATATTAATAAATAACCTTTTAAGCGTTCATTCAATTGAACTGCGTCTTGTTTTTCTTCTTCTTCTATTAAGTTGTGGATTTAATAAATATTTTCCTATCTTCTGATGTGAAAAAACAAAATAAAAACAAAAAAGAGAAGTAGGCAAATTCTTTTTTGTCGGCAACACTTTTTAACACAGTAGTTAAAGATATATTTATTATTTATATATGATCAATATTTATTTATTAGTTAGTTTAGGATCAGAGATCTTTTAGATCGAACCGATTCCTATATAATGCAAATATTTTAGTGGCGATCGAATTAAATTGAATTTTGATTTTTGTTATTGCCCATCAAGAAATTGTTGAGAAATTAATGTTCAAAGTGGATACTATTTTGTTTTATTAATTTAGGATTTTTATTTTGAAATTAGAAAGTATTTTTGCTTCTAAATGATACAAAGAGTTTAACATTCCAAGTGAATATATTTATGAATAAATACCAAAGACATTTTTTCTTAAAATCTAGTTTAAAATGTACTTGGCTGTCAAATGACAGCTCTCCAATTTAATTTAATAATAGTTTCATCATAATTGTACTTATATTATGTAATGAACTATAACTAGAGGAAACCGTAGCTAGCAACTTAAATGATTTAATATTGCAATAACAAATTATGAATAAAGTAGATATCGGTAAAAAAAACCAGCTTTAATATTAATATGTAAAACTTAAATCTACATGCATCCCATTTCATTGGATCCCAATTCTATACTAAATTTAATCTATCCTGTTTCAAGAAATGTGGCTTATTACTTATAACCATTTGGAATTTATACGTCGAACTTAAAAAGTTCACTATTATTAATATTAATAATATACTTAAATTTGTGATCAATTTTTTGTCGCATTCATTCCTTGTGAAATGGTAAATGAACGATATATGCTCGTTGTTTTCAATTCGGTCCAGAAAGACGAAAGACGAAGTTCAGAAAGACGAAACATTCCGGAGGAATTCCTGTTTGCAGGCTTAAACTGATATATTGATCATTTCCTAACCATAGGTGGCAAATTAATGAATTAGATATTTGTTCACAACTGCGCAGTATGTGGTAACGTGTGCGAAGGTTAATAAAACTGCCTATTCTGATTATATTTTCTTTTTTATACAAAGATTTATTTGAATAATAGTGTAAGTTAGCCTTACCACCCGTTCGGTTTTCGCACGAATAGTTCGGTAATCAAATGAATTGTTCGTTGTTCGTTTGGCACCCAGACCGAACGCTGAAATGTTCGGTCTGAGTAGGATGCAATTAAATTACGCAACTTCATGCTTAGACATCATTAAGATATCTATTTGATTCGATGTTCTTTATTTTATTCACTCAAATAAATTAAATTCTTGTAAAACAAAGTTGTGGACATCTTCGTTCATCTAACTAAATAGTACATTAAATTTTTAAATATATATAAATGTATTATAACATAAACTGTACATATTAATAGGGTAGCAATTCCGTTTAAGAAAATTAAATATATCGAGAATGACATGGAAAGTTAAATATATCGGGAAATATATGGATATTAGATTACAGTGTCGCAGCTACTGCGATGTAGAAGGAAAAGATACTCTTGGCCGCTTCCATTACAATGATTTAGTTTACTTACTCAATCGTGTAGGTTGACTTTAGTATTGATCTTAAACGATTAATCTTCTAAGACAATAACAACAGATACCTAACTTGAATCGTGGTATCAGACTGACACAACTTAATGCTATTTGTTCTTCTAGAACTAAAATAAGTAGTCACGTTCACTCACCTATTTGCGTACTCGTCCCCATTTTAGTTCATTAAACATTTGTAGAACAAATTGTTACAATAAATTTGAGAGTAATTTGGATCTGAATGCCTTCATGTAAAATCAAAATTAAATATAAATTTTATAAATTTTATCACAACATCAGTAACGCTTTGTCTTCACTTCGTTCAACATTATTCCGCTTATTTTGTACAATCAAAATCAAAAATTAAATATAACAAAACGAATAAAATGCTCCCCTGAGAATGAATTCCCCCCCTCCTTCATATCATATTATATAAATTCAAAATATGTGTACTTAAATTGAACAATGAAACAAACAACAACATGAAAAATAAAAAGACTTAAATGTTACAAGATACTTTTGATTTTCTACTTAAATATAAAAAATATATCTAAAAGATACTCCCTCAAGTTTATTCATAATATATACAAGATTGTTGACGTAAACGTAATATAATATGAAAAATTACTCAAACCCCGCAATAATTCCACCCTTTTTGAGAAATTTTCTTTCTAAAGATTTGGGGTTGTAAATAATTTTGCTGACTAAAAAGCAGATAACCGTAATTGAGTGTAACTTCATGTCATTATAATTAACTGGTGATTTACCAAAAAGAGAATTTTGTTTTATTTTGAAAATGATTATGCGTTGGCGAGGGGGGTAGATTTTTAGTATATTTCCAAAACTATACAAAAGTCATTTTTATATTCTTAATACAATTTATACAGAATTGATAATTTTAAGGGGGTTTGAATATAACTGTTAAACGAAAATTCGTGTAACCATGATTAATTGTAGCTATCATGTTTTTATTCGTACCAGAAATTAATTGATGTAAATTAATTAGATTTTTAATCATATTTTGATTGTATGTGGGTTGAAATATTTGGAAGTATTACGTTTTTTTTTTTATTAAATTTATAATTAATACTTGATTAGATGTACAGAATGGGTTTAAGGTTTTGGAATATTGCAATTTGATAATTATGGTTATAGGAAAACTGGTCGATTTAAAAAATGTGACTATTGTTTTTAACTTAACGCATAGCGACGGGTTATAGTTTTTAATGTTTACAGTTGTTGGCTGAAGCCAGTTTCTTTTTATGCTAGATACGAAACCAGATATTGCATTGAATTATGTTTTGGGTTTAGTTGCCATATAATTCCCAGCACCCATCAGAAACATTTCAAAAACCAATTATGTTCCAGATGTGAAAATTTATACAGAGGTACTCTATCAAAAATAAACAAACATGTATTTTATATTTTGTCGAAATTAGGGCAGGTTAAAAACAAAAGGTGCTACAGATTTGAAAATTCGCACTTTCGTACTTTTTCAAAGATAAAGAAATGAGACGAATTTAGAAATCAATAAAGAATTTTGAAAATTCGAACTGGTTCGGGTCGCTGTCATACAACTCCTACCACCTATCAGAAATGTTCCAAAAACAATATAGTGTTACAGACATGAACACTTACACATATAGATCCTCTATCAAAAAATAAACAAACATGTCTTTAATCGTTTTCCAAAATTCGGGCTGGTTTGGGTAGCTGCCATATAACTCCCGGCAATCATTAGGAATATTTCAAAAAGTAGAGATGTTTCTGACCTGTTAATCGGGAATCAGTAGTAATACTCTTCTAAACATGTAAAATAAATAAACAAAAATGTTTTTTTTACCGTTTTCCGAAATTTTTACTGGCTTTACAAAAATTTGTAGTGAAAGTAATTTTTATATATATTTGTTGGGAACTTACTTTATCTTAGTTGAAGAAGAATTTCTGAAGACTTAAATGGTAAAATTGAAATAACGACGATACAGCCCATTGAAAATGAAGCTGTTAGCTAGCCAACGGAATTTCTAAATTTGTTCGATTTGACAAGGTTTCGTACATTTATTCCATTTATATAGATATTTAGAATCTGGCTTCTATTTATATTAGAAGCCAGATTCTAAAAGTTAGAGCTTCAGATAAGCTTCCTACGTAATTCTAGTAAGCGAAAACTATACAATACCATATCACATCTCCAGATAAAATTCTTTGGAGTCGACTCCTAGTTCTAAACTGGTTCATTAGCATGTGGGTTAAAATATTTGGATGTTGTCTGTTATCGATTATTGTAGCTATTGGTGTATTTAGTTATTAATTTATTCAACATAATATAAAATAATGAAAATCGTTATGTAATCTATTTGATAGGATTGCAACAAAATGTAATTTAATAACGAGTGGCAAGCATGGGCTCAAGTTTTCTGGGAGTTGAAAATTTGTCTCTTCTAAATGACACTAAGTACAATAGCAAGAGTAGACTAATTAACTACTTTGTAAAAATAATGATTACAAGACGATGTACAATGCCATAACTACGATATCTAAATTATGTCGAGTCCTAACCCTTTCAAAGTGAAAATGAGTAAAAATGACAAATGATGAATGGCACAATAATGAGGAAAATATAAATAAGGTAAGTTTACTCTTTTAAAATTTAAAAAATTCATCAAAAATCAAGTTATATTTCACAGCACAAGTTATATTGTCAATGGGCTCGAATTCAATAGAAATTTTAAATTTGTCAAATACCTTACATGGATTTTCTTTAAAATCTATAGCACCTGCTTAAATCTAAAAACAAAAATAATTCTATTTTTAATAATAATTTTTATGGATCCAGCTGCTGTGTAGTAAAGGCGTCTAATAAAATTAAATAACAAAAAAAAAAACCAAAACAATATCCTTATAATAATAATTTCATTTTAATAATAAAATCGTCATCATATAAGAGAATTATATAATAGCAATACAATACACATTTATTATCACCTCCACCAAAGAATATAAAAAAAAATTCTTAGAATAAAATGTTTAGAAAAAAAAAAAATTGACATTAAGATTTTTGATTACTGCTACAAAGTAGCCAAAACTCAACAAAAGAAACACTTTAAGAACAATAATACAAAATAAATAAAAACATTTAAGATAACAATCAATTGATTACTTAATTTTAAATTTAAGATCCTTACTATAATTCTGAAAACAGTATCATAGTGTGCACGGGGATTAACTTTAAGAAAACAAAAGTAGTAACACAATTTTTAATTTTTAACATCTGTATCTAGGATCATTCCACTAATAACAATTCTATTGAAATCGTATTTATCAGAAATAAAAAACAACAACAACAAAAATATATTTATTACATTATTGCAAAATATTTTCTAATGTCATCATGATTCAAATATAAATGAAATATCAACTAAAAATTACAAAAATTTGCCATTTTTATTATTAAAAAAAAAAATATATAAAATATAATCGTGTTAATATTTATTTAAGATCCTTTTCAAAGGATCTTCTAATAAAAATGATCAAATAAACAATAGAAATTGAATTGATTTTTTGTTCTTGTTGTTTTTTTTTTCTTTGAAAATCCTAAAATTTTAAAACTAATAAATTATCGCGTTAAATTAATATACGATATATATATATAATATATATATATCGAGTGGATCATATGAGAAAACAAAGAAGACATATAGACAATAGGGCAACATACAAACTTAACATTACCAATCAACAAGGATACGCAGCTCATACAACAATAAAAATCACAATTCCATTGAATTTTTTCTTTTTTTATTGTTTTGTTTTTTTGGTTCGTTTTGATCATTTAATTTCACGATGTGATTGAAATTAAATTATTTTACAATTTTTTTTTTTTGCTTTAAAATTTTAAAATGTGTTAAAATTGACCACTATTATATTATTTTGCAATAAGGATAACAATGACTTTATACAAAGGACATTCATAATGAAGAACAATAAAGTTTTTATTAGTTTTATAATGGAATGAAATATCTTCTGTATAGGTATCCTCTTATGATTTTAAAATTTTACACAATAAACAATTACAGCACCTACACTTGAAGGCTTGGTCATGTTTTACAATTAACTTATTATATTTTTTTTACAAAAAAAAAAAACTAACCATAAAAATAGATTTTTTTTTGTTACAGAATAAAAACAATTAAGACAAAAAAATTTGAAATGCACAGTTAGAAGTAAATGTTTGGGATCACCAAAATGATGTTGAATACGGTGAGATTCCAAGAACATTTAAGAGAAGCCGAATTAGTAAGAATAAGAGGTACTACCAATTTTAGGCCGGTAATTGCTAAACATATAATCGAAGAAAATCATAAAAAAAATTTTTTTTTATTTCCCAATGAAACATTACAATCCTTCTCCTCCTTCAGAGACATTCAGCATTTTGTATGACATTTTTTATGCAGGTAAATTGCACTGATTAGCGAATGAGATAACTCAGTGGTCAACCATCCATGATCCCAACATTATTATCCATTGTATTTCTTGGCCCCCATTAGATTGTTCCTATTGTCAACTGGGTAGTCGCAAGATACTAGGACGCTTAAAGCTACTTACATCACTTGTAGCCAACAAGCTGCTTGCCAGTCTGTTTGGATGTACAGCTAATCTTATCTGGTACTTTCCGCTTATGTTTCTAATCTCCTCCTTAATAGTTCCCAACTGCAAATCACGATGTATGACATCATTATTGACAGTCGCGCCATGTGATATGTGTTGATTTAGCTTCATTCACCCTGATTCTCCACTTTTTTAGCCATTGCTGAACTTTGTTTATGCTGTGTTGCAGAGTCTCTGAAACATGTACTGGGTTACTATGTGAGGCCGTTTCATCAGCGAAAGCCGCGGTGGTTGTTTCATTTGTTGTTGGTAAGTCTACAGTGTAAATGAGATATAAGACAGGACCTAAGAAGCTGCCCTGTGGTACACCTGACATTTTTTCATTAGTTGGGGTATAGGCACCTTGATCCTTCACCAAAATTTACCAAAAAGTGTCTTTCGATAAGATATGACCGCAGCAATAAATAATAGTTCTGTAGGTAATTTTTTTTTAAGTTTGTACAGCAATCTTTCATGCCAGACTTTATCAAATGCTTGACTAATATCTAGAAATATTGCTGAACAATATTTTTGTTCCTCTAGGCTTAACTTGATTACATCTGCTATTCTATGTAATTCTTCGATATAGTTGCATGTTCGTTTCTGAACCCGAATTGATGCTCTGGAACAATTTTGCTTTTTTCCAAAATTGGTTTCAATTTTTCCAAGAATAGTCTTTCATATAGTTTTGATATTTCTTCACTGGGCTTGCCTGGTTTCGGTATAAGTATTATTTCTGCCATTTTCCACTGGGATGGGAAGTAGCCACATCTCAGAACAGCATTTATAATGTACATCAATATTTTATAACCCTCTTCCGGCAATTCTTTCAATATTTTACCAATAATTTGATCATAACCTGGGGCTTTTTTTGTTTTGATATTATTTTTAATCGTTGAGGGTAATTCGCCCATAGTAAAATTCTTGATTGAAGTGGAGTGGTGAGGAAATTATATATTTCTGAATCCACGTTTGTGCTTTCTGATGGAAATGGTTTAAATACTTGCTTAAGGTGCTCTGCGAATCATAAAATTGATAAAATCGTCGCTGGATGTGTGACAAACACAGACATTTATCTCTTGGGAAATAAATTTTGTATCTTATGATAGGTCTTACAAACCCTACTAAGTAGAATAGCAGTAAATTGCTTTACAAGCATTTAACAATTAAAGTCCTACGATTCAAAGAACAGTGTAGAAGACAAAGAACATCCTAATTAAAATTCAATCTAAACATTAACTATCGTAAAGATAAAAATAAATGTAACTTATAACATTGTCCTCAGATTCTTATCCTGTACTGTAGATATACTTAATAATTCTTTAATTTGACTTTTTATATTAATTTTTGTTTTTTACACACAACCTAAACATTTTTTTATTTTTTTCTTTTATTGATTATTGATTTGTCAAATGTTTTTATTATCTTATTATCGATTTGATCAATAAATAAAAAAAAAAATAGACAAAATAAAAACAAATTATCAGAAAGCTCAACATATCCTTTTTTTTAATAATTTTATTTTATTGTATGAATTGTTCCTTTACAAATAAAAAATAATACAAAAGTTATTTCTATAATGACAAAAAAAATTTATTAAAAATAAACAAAGTGTACAGTTTAACAATTGAGATATTTTCAATTAAAAACACAAAAGATAATAATAGAAATCAAAAACGCAAGTTAAAATTCGAACATGATTTCGCCCTTCTTTTGTGTTAATTTTTTATTTTAACTTTTTTTTTGCAATTTCGTAGTAAATTTGTTGCAAAACGTCTTTTTTTGTTGTTTTTATAATAACGAAATTTAAAATAAAAATTTCTTACTAAATCATTTTCCAAATAAAAATGTTTTTCTGAGATTAATTAATGATGTTAGAAGTTATACAAAAAATGTCAATTGCCTTGGTGAAACTATAATGTAGGCTCAGCCTTCCTAAGACTATTGATAGTTTAGATACTACTACTTCTACTTAAGGGACTAACAGGCCATGTAGATCCTGGACTGACTCATCAACGTCCTCCATTTTTGACTTATAAATAGAAATCATATGTAAATAGAACCTTCAAGTATTCATCAACACATATGCTTATGTCACCTGCAGAACTTTCTAGAAATGACAAATATGAAGTAAGGATTTGTGATTCTTATCCAAATAAGAAACTGTATAAATATACAAATAATATAACTGACAAATGATAACAACTAGAATCTATCTCAAGACAGATTTTCGAATGAATTGCATAAAGAGAAGCAATTTTTGTAAATCAGGCAACATCTGTTTTTGTCATAACAAAAATTGGTCATAACAAAAATTCGAGTTAACAAATATTAGAAATCTAAAACAAATTAACGAGTTGTGACAAGAGAATTCAACCAAATATTTCGGCAAAATTCATATTGTCAAATACATACCGCTAATTGACAAGCCTAATTATATTTCTTCTAATTTTATCTCAATATCATGTAATCCAAAAAGTCTGACGTTTAATGCGTATACTCGTACAACAAAAATCGCAAAAACATTAATATAAATTTTTGGCACCTTATTCAATGGAAACAGTAATCACGAAGATATTAATTTATTGGATAGATTCATTTCTCAATATCGAATTCATATCAAGGGAAAGAAATAGTGGTTACCGCTTTTCAGCAACTGCATTATTTTGGCTATTTGTATGCATGAAATTTATCCACCGTTATAATAGACACGTTTTCGCCACTTCTAGAATTTAAAAGATATATAAATATTGCCCTATTAACAACTTCAACGAAATATTTAAGAAACAATATGTTTATTAGACGTGGTTCTAGTTCACAAGTCAATATCAATAGAATTTACGTCGTATCATAATTTGGTTAAACTCGAAAATGGAAGACGATGAAAATTCTGCAAAAATCGTTAAAATTCGGCAAAAAACCATTTTTAAATGTTAATCTTGTTCTTTGGGAGTTGTCCTGTCCCGTTACATACAAAATCATGAGCTCAGTTCTATCCATAAATATTTGAAACAATACCTTTTTTAATATTTTTGTAACACAATTATTTTTTCTTTCTTTCCTACCTTTCATAAAAACATGGATTTAAAAAATGCAGAACAAATTTTTAAAAAACATAAAATAAACAAAAAGTATAATTTCAAATTAAAATATTTTTTTAATTCAAATTTTTGTATTATTTCAGTCAACCGTTACGTTTTAGCAACATTCTAAGTTTTGTAATCCAAAAACATTGTTTAGGCCAACATCAACTTTAATTTCACAAATCATTGAAATATTTCAACTCGTTCACTGATGTTTGAACGAAAACGAGTTTTAGAAAATCGGGTGGGAAAAATAATGTCTTACGAAAATATCCACTACAGCTTCGGAGGTAAGAGTAATGCACAACCATTTTGTTCTATATTTCTATCTTTATGTAAGCAAATTTTGATAATATAAATGTGAATGGGCGCTTTACCTTAACTAAAATTCACGTCTGCTTAATTATAAAAGTCAATAAAATACATTTGAATGTAGAAGACAATTTTACTCCATTTCAACATGTTTAAAATCAAAAAGGGTGCATTGATATCAAGAGAATATTTTATAATTTATACTTCAGTTGTATTAGTAATATATATATATTTTGTTCTCAATTTAAAATAAATTCAAAAATCATAACAAATTAACTTAATTCTTAAATTTATTCGAAAAAATATTATTTAAGACGCCATTTTATTTTATATTATGCATGATAAAATTTTTGAAGTGTTGAACCAATCAATTTTCATCTTCACATCATTATAATTCATAATCCATTATAATAATTTTTCTCTTTAAAAACACAACACAGCACACCACCACCACAGTAAATAATATCCTTTTTGATTCATTTCAAATATTCCCAAGGCTATCATATAAATATTGAAGAGCATTCAAAATTTCCCCTCTTCTCTTATTTTCGTTTTTTTTTTTATTATCACAAGATTATTAATCAAAATAAAACGGTACACAATTATTCATCAATAACTGTTTATATTTTTTTTCTTCTTCCATTTATTTTTTAATTTTATTATAATAATCCTTATGGAAGTCCTTTCACCTCCTTTCTTATTTAAATCCCATAAAATCATATCATTGTTTATTAGTGAACACCCTTTCATCCTTGAATTTATATAGATTGGTTGAAAAAAAAAATAAAATAAAAATAAACACAAAGTCCCTGAGCAGAATTTGAAAAAAAAAACCAAAAAAAAAAAAATTAAAAATATCTCATCAGCAAAATGATAAAATATCAAAATCGAAAATGATATCTTTAGGGATAAATTGCCGTCAGTTACAAAATACTTTAAATTTTTGTTGCCTGCTGTGTCCTGAATAAATTTTCTAACTAATTTTCTAATTTACAACTTAAAAAATACCCTAGTAGTATACTTATATAGATATACATATTATTGAATGGATTATAATATATATATATAGATAAAAATCTTTATTATAACTACCATTTGAATATCAGTAAATATTTTACAAATATGACAATAAAACTGTAATGTTCACAAAGGACTAAACCAAAAGTCGAATATCCATGATTCATGACTGTTGTATCTTAATTTATTTTATTTAATATTATTTTATACACGTGCAAATCAACCCCAAAATAAAAGGAAATGTGTATATACTTGTATATAATAAAACAAAAAATGTTAAAAAGAAGGGGGGAAATTACCACCACTACAAAAACAACAACAATAATAAAAATAATATTATATATTTACGGCTTAAATAGTATAGGTGTGTGGTGGTAGTGAGAGGAAAATTTAAATCGACATTTTTATTAAAGGTACTTAGAAAAGATTGGTAAATTACTGATACTCCTTGTAATGGTTGTGCTTTTGCGCTTATTAAAATTCTTGCAATGAATACTTTACGTTTTTTTTTTTATAAAAATAGTACTAAAAAAGTTAAATTTAAGGATTTAGATGCAAAGTATTTGAATATAAAAAAAAGTTTTCAGGTTAATTCAATTGAATGAATTGAAATTGTGGCTCTTCTGAGGGAGATGTTGTATGGGCGTAGGACCAATATTCCAAAAATAGCTGGAAATGATAGCTTTCCAAAAATATGTGTTTTTAGTGACGCATCTGATCCTTTACGGACGAAAAGGACATTTGAAAATATCCTTGTTGTTTTGATGTTTTTATAGAAAAACCGTTATATATTTAGATCTATTCGATATATACATATATATTAAGTTATTCTAGAAAGATGATGGTCTGGAGCATATTTCATCATTAACATTTATTTGATGATGATTGGTGCTGCCGTTGTTGAGATATTGTAGTTCAAAGTAGAAAATTTTGAAAAAAAAGCAATCGCAGCCCTACGGCGAAATCTGCCGTCATAAAATAAACGTTACAATATTTTTAAGATTGCTATCTTACTTGCTAGATAACACCGAACACATATAATATTATATACTATAAATTTACTAGATCAACAGATACAAAAACCCTAAATTAACAAGCATGTTACCAAATGTCCTTTTTATACTTAAAATACTAAATGCTATATATATTTTAAATCACGGCAACATCAATTAGTTTCGAGATACAGTGGTTTGTTCATAAGCTATGTTACATTTACTTCAGAAGATTGTTATTTCGTATATATTTGTTATTTCGTACATATTTGTTGGATTTCGATTACTAAATCCGTGAATAATTTTTATTGCTTTTTTTGTTGGACTTCTAACTTTTTTGTATGGATTTAAAAGCGCATACTCCAAATCGGATTTAGATAAGTAAGGTTAGAAAGTATGAAAGAAGCATAGGTTGCATAAAGAGTATCTGCATTAAACATTTTTTTCAATCTTCTTAGTATAAATATATAGGGTAATATATTTTTTCAAAACATGCTCAACATGTATATTCCACCTCAGTTTATTGTCTATTAATAAACCTAAGTAATTAAATGAATTGACTACTTCTATTGTTTTATTGCAGTGTATAAAATTTGAGGAGATGAAGGTCTTGTTATTGAAAAGGAGAATCTTGGTTTTTTAATATTCAGGGACAATCTGTTCTTGTGCAGCCATTCTTCAATCACATTAAGATCTTCACTTATCATATTAGAGATCTCGGTTTCGGAACTTGTCGAATATTTTAACTCAGCGTCATCTGCATAGAGTTGAATACTTTTTTTTTCTTTTTTTATACATAGCCAAAACACTAGGTGGACAATTACGAACGAAGGTGTTAATATGTTCGTCTTGAATTTATTTAGGTCATAAATATAGAATTTTTTCATCATGTTTTGGGAACACATAAGATGGAATTTGGTTTCACATTCGGAATGTTGAAGTTATAAACAAATTTCCATAACTTGTCTTTTGCAATCCAGGGAGTTCAATGGTGTAGGAACGAGCACATGCTGCCCTTCGTGTTTGGCGGGGGAAACGCTTAAGTGGAGGAAATATAGATTTAATTTCCACCGATGCCTACGAGATATCTATAAAAAAGTGAGAGGACTCCGACTATACGACGATGTCCAAGAGGAGCAAGATGGACTGTCACATTTGGGTCATTGATTAGACGAATAGCCCATTTTTGAACTTACTTTATTCAAATGTTTTAACGCAATACTGGAAGCGCCAGTCCATATGCGGGAATTGTACTTCATTTTGGGTCGTATGAAAGCTTTATAGATTTTCAAGACGTCACAGGGGGAGAAGTAAGCCTTGAAGCGGCTAAGAAAACCTAAAAATTTGGCTGCGTTTTTTGCAACATCAAATATATGATGATTCCAGATCATTTTTCAATTAAGGTGCACACCTAATATGCTTAAGCTTTCAAACCGCTGAAGTTTATCTTCCTGAAACAAAAAGTAGGATCAAAAATGGAAATTTTTCGGGACATAGTACAGCTCTGAGTTTTAGAAGTGTTAAACTCGACTCTGTTTTTTAAGCCCCAATTAGCTATTGCGACCAAATCATGGCTGAGAGAACTAGCCATGATGTCTCCTTTGGTTGACGCAGCGATGGATGTAGCTTCAGGATTTTTATGAAAATCGTAGGAGACTACTAGCGTGCTACTAAGCTGTCGATTGGATTGAAAGTGATTTGGAGCAAGTCATTTATAAATATAAGGAATAGGGTGGGTGAGAGAACTGATCCTTGGGGAACACCAGCGTTTATTTGGAATGATCGGACTTAAATCCATCAACTAAGACTTGAATCGTACGATTCGAAAGGAAACTTTCAATCCAACTTCCATGTAAATTAAGATGTGCAATATCGTTTATATATATTTTGAATAGACCAGGCCCAATATTGAGCCCGGTTGTACCCCTTTCTTATTCGTTAAAGTTTCACTAAATGGTTCATTATCATGGACGTATTCTTTGCGATACGTATAAGATTTAAAAAATCTCAATTGATTAACTCTAAGGAGAAGATTGGAAAGTTTATGTAACAAAACTTCATGATCAATGCAATCAAAAGCTTTTTGTAAGTCCAAAAGTAAACAAGTCGTATATTTACCAGTTTCCATGCTTTTGGTTATGAAGTCAATTAGTTGCAGACAAGCAGCCGTGGTGTAGGAGTTCTTTTCAAAACCGTATTGTTTTTAATGTATAATACCGTTATTTGTAATGAAGCTGGATAGTCCACACTGGACGATTTTTTCCACGAATGTGAAAAAGAAAATGTCGCAAAAGCCTCGTCAACAAATTTAACAAAACCTAACATTAACTTAACTTTAGCTTAAAACTAATCTTGCCGTATACGCCATTTTTATTTAGTTTTCATTCATCCTTGCACGTACAACGTACTTGCAAAAAAATTGTATGTACACCAAAACAACTGATTTTAGTTGCTTTTGGAAAAATAATTACCATTAAGTTGGATCTTTTTTATGCCATGGTTCGAATGACCTGTGTATTGGTGTTGTTTCTTTAGATGAATATTAATTTGGTCGATATTTTATAGTCAAGCTGTGCAGTATAGGAAATCAATCAGATTTCTAACCATCGTCAATCGATACCGATATATCACCTACAATATTTGAAAAGCTTTATCTAGGAATAGAAGTGTGTTTCCTGTCATCTATATTGTTGAAACTGTTTCTGTTTCATAATTTTTTTTATCAGTATAATTATATTATGCCTCAAAACATATGGTTCAGAAGCAACTGGAATTGGCACTTTTACACCTACTGAAATATATGGTTTGCATGCAAGATGTTAAAAAATTTGTTTCTAGTTGTTGGCGATGTCAAAAAATAGACACTCAATTATAGTATTTTTTGTTGCTCTTTTCTCAATCACATTTACATTTTGTAATATTTTAAAAGTAATATATAGAATTATTGAGCTTACTCAGGTAATAACATTCTCCAAACAAAAACTAAAAGTTATGTGTAAGAAATCGAAACACATACCTAGGTAAGTTGAACAATAAACTTTACTAGGTATGTCATAGTGCTGCGAGCCTACCAGTTCAGTAGTTAAAGTACAAGCCAAACGAAAATAAATAAATAAATACTTCGGGCTCAATTCCTTCTCCTACTATTAAAAAACTAAAACTCTTCTAAGTTTTAATAGTAAACAGATGCGTATCATGGCGGGGATAATAAAACAGACCACTGTAGTAAAGAAGCATTTTTTTTTTATTTATCTCTATGATTGTATAAAAACTATCTTATAAATTACTATATGCAAAAGATATATTAAAGATAACAAGTAAAAATTTATGAAAATTTACAGATGGCTTGTGAGAGATGATTTCACTGAATCAACACCTTATATCAAAATTTAGTACTAATTTTAATATTAAATATTTATGACTCTTCATACATACAGAACAGAAAAAAGAAAACAATAAAAGAAATATAATATGAATTTGACTTTAGTTTTGGAATCTACTTAAAAGATCTTGAGGCCTGAGGCATTTTAGCCTTCTTATATGGACGGTATTCAGCAGGTCAGCGGCCAGTTGATTTGGATGGAGCTGCAATCGTTCGTGGTATCTTGTGCTGGTCTTTGTCTCCACCTCCACCTCTTTCACGGAGCATATGTTTAGTCCCATAAGCCAATGCATATTCCTGAACTTAGTTCTGAACTGCTTATTTTTATTGAAAATGTGCTTTTGCCACGTTAGTCCAAGGTCCAGATGCAAGCCTAAGTACTTTATCGAATCTTCCTGCGTTAAAACTTTGTTCTTCAGGGTTACTGGCGGACATGTACTTCTTCTGGTGGTAAATGTAATATGCACCGATTTGGATTCGTTAGTTCTTATTCTCCAAATTTTTAGCCATTGTTGAACTTTACTCAATCCCCTTTGCAGGTGCAGTGACGTCAGCTTTGGGTCTTTATTTAATGACAATATTGCTGTATCATCTACAAATATGGCCATCATCGTGTTTTCGCTCGTAGAATTATCAGCAGTGTATAATAAACACAATATTGGACCAATCACACTACCTTGTGGTACTCCTGAATTTACATTAATTGGTAAACTATACGCTTCTCCATATTTGACTACAAATTTTCTGTTCGCTAGGTAAGATTTCAGAATTAAGTAGTAATGGTAAAGTAAAAAGGTTTTTAATTTATGGAGAAGTCCTTCGTGCCACACTTTGTCACACGCTTGTGTTACGTCGAGTAAGCAGTATCTTTTTCCACTATGCGATGAACTTGTTCTATTGCAGCATGATTCTGCCTGAAACCAAATTGATGGCATGGGATCAAATTTTTTAATAACGGGACTGGTTTGAGTCTAGTCATGAAGAGTTTCTTGAAGAGTTTAGATGTGATTGGCAGTGGACTAATTGGTCTACATGATTGTACCATGTTTGGATCCTTCCCTCGTTTTGAGATTAGAATAACTTGGGCCATGTTCCATTGGTCAGGAAAAAAGCAAATTCTTAAAATTGCATTGTAAATGTAAGTGAGGATTTTGTGTCCTTTACAAGGTAATTCTTTAAGTACTTTGCCGGTTATTCTGTCGTGACCTGGGAATTTTTTTATGTTTAATTCATTTTTTATTATTTTCATTACTTCACAAATGGTAAATTTTTTTATTGGGACATCTAAAATTGCAGTGGTACGTCTAGAAATTTTACTATTTCATGGTTTTCTGCTTCGGTAATTTCACATTCATATGGTTTGAAGGTTGCTTCAAGGTGATCAGCAAAAGTCAACGCTTTTTCTTCGCCCGATCTTGCCCAATCACCGTTATTTTTTTTTATTGGTGCAGTATATTGTTTTGGACGCTTCAGTTTCTTAGTAGATTTCCATAGATAGTAGTCTGTAGCTTCGGTTGGAACTAAGTTTGCCAGATATTGCTGTATTTCATAATTTTTAGTATCGATCAGCATTACATTTAACTCTCTTGTTGTTTTGTTAAGTTTTCTCTTGTCTGATAGTAAACAAGTAGATTCATAAAATGTGCGTAATCGAAAACAACTTATACAAAATATGTGAAATAGATGAAAAATCTATTGAACATTTCCTCTTTGAATACAAAGGGCTCACTCATAGCAGATGTCGTCATCTAGAAACAGCGTTCTCTCAACAATGAAAGCTATCCAGTATACAATTGAAGAGTGTGATTCCAAAATCAGGTATCCGTAAGGATTCAGATGATTAATAGTACCAACTAACACGGATAATCACAATAAGCCTATATTGTGGCTGCGGTGATATATAGGTCCGATCCTCTCTTGAAATTACCCAATCTTATCTAATCTAGTTGTGAAAAAAGGCAAAGTAGTTATTCGATAATTAAAAGAGAAGCGAGAGTTTCCTTCTAATATTTTCATCAAATTTTAAGAAATAATCAGAATGGACAGAGTGATTTTTAATAAAAATAACAAAGTGATATGTTTGATATACAAAGATAGTGCACAGACACACTTCCAAAAATAAATATAGGTATTTAAAATCTCGTATATTGGTTGGTATTAGTTGTATGGTGGTCTGTTAGAAATTATCACTCATAATAAAAATCATGTTTCAGAGTAATTTATTCAAATGGTTGGTTGAATTTCATGTGTGTTTCCATTCATTGGATATACAAAATGGCGGAAGGTATTTAAAAAATTATATTCTTTTGTTATTTTACTATTCTGCTTTATTTTTCGAATTCTTTTATTATTCTCTGTTATACAAACAAAAATGTATATTTAAAGTTGTTTCCTATGGCTTACATATGGTTGAGTTGGTTATTTTCATTTGCTTTTGATGTAGGACATAGCTTTAATTCCTTCAAAATTTATATGGTATTTAGAAAATTATTTAGAAATTTATAAAATTCAATTTGATTTTATTGGAATACGAATGAATAATCATGTATGTTGCATGTAAAAAGTAATAAAATATTGTGTTAATTTGCGAAAATATGTAGGGTAAGAAAAATTATTTATATATATACACGTGTAAGTATGTGTGTTAGGGTAAATAATTGATTTTATAAAATGGTTTAATTGAAATGTCCTTTTTCTCCCTGTTTATTTGTTCATTTTTTTTTTGCACAATAAAGGATTCTTTAAAAATTAGTTAATATTTTTTAACCTAAACTAACCCTCTTATAGGGGAAGCAAATAGTATTTTTAACGCGAATCAGAATTCACAAGGAATTTACATTATTTGGAAATGTATAGAATAAATTATTTTATCTGAAAATTTAATGACTAGAATTATTCTTGGACAGGTCGAGCAGAACTTCGATTTAATTCATTAAAAATTAATTCATTCCATATTTTCATTTAAAGGACATATAAAGCCGAATATATGTGTATGATAGATTGATACACGAATATGATAACTAAGCACATTAAGTAAAGTAAAATATTATAATATATTTTTAACATCAGTTATACAAATTTGACTCTAACGCTTAAGAATAAGTTTTTCTAAAACCCTGAGATCTATTTTTTTTTTTCAAACAAATTGAATCTATAAATTAAGAGATATTACGGCAGAGAAATGTTTACAATATGATTTGAAGTATAATTTACAGTAAAGTACCAGCAGTCAGACTGAATATTATAACTTATCAGGCTTATTTGCTTTTTTTTCTTATACATAGCCAAAACACCAGGTTATTATACCGGCTGTTACGTTTGGCATGCTTGGGAACATATAAGATGCAATTTGGTTCCAAACTCGGGATGTTGAGATTATAAACGAATTTCTATAAATTGTCTTCTGCCATTTAGGGATTTCTATACGGTGTCGAAATGAGCGTTGCTTATTTTTTATACAATTCTTTCACTCTTTTTGAATCAGTGGATGCAGTTTAAATCCTTACAATGATTTATTCAAAATATTTTTTTTTTTTAAAATGTCAACTAAACAAAGAGTTAACGATAAAGCTATAATTATTCCTAAATAATTTGTTTTTGTCTGTTCCATTACACTTTTCATCGAGTTCAATTCAAACGCTCTTTGAATTAGTTTTGCACTAGAGCGCAGTATGTTATATTAAATACGCATCAGTATGTCAAATTTTGTATTTATATATATACATTCATTTTATCTATACCGATCCGATTGGATCATACCAACAACTAATGATACAATCACCGCCACATTTGCTGATAAACACAGCCATATTAGTATCACATTTTAACGCAGTACATGTTTTTGAGATCTAGCAACGCAGTAAGTTCAACCAATGGCTTCAGAAGTTGACAATCAGAGTGAATTTAACCAAACCAACACATATCAACATTTATACTTAAGAGGGAAATTCCCGGGTATTATGCTTAATAAGTTCAGAAAAAAGAAGTTTTTTAAAAGTATCTTGATCTGCACTTGGATAGTCGACTTACGTGGAAAAATCATATCCATAGTAAAAGGAAATAACTGGGATTGAAGCTAAATAAATATTATTGGATAATTGGATACAAGTCTCCTATGATACTATACAACAAATTATTAATTTATGAAGCTGTCATAGAATCGGTATGCACTAATGGAATCCAAGTGTAGGGAATGGACAGCAATTTTAATATTGAAATATTGTAGCCACTTCAGCCCCAAAAATATTAAGAATAAAACCACCATAGATGGTAAGTAACGATATTTTACATCACGACCAAATGAAAGTCATGAAGATACAAATGAAAGTCATAACGAAGGAAATCGAAAGTGCAAGCTGCAAAAAATACCAGACAAGATTATCTGCTCTAACAAATACCCTAAGTTGTTTGAACCTGTTATTCTCAAATGGTTCCAGACGACTTAAGCGTCAGAACATTTTACAACTATACCCAAAAGATAACAGATAAAAAATCATACAAATTACAGAATTATCTGTCTATAACAGATTGTACAGTTTACAAGGGGAATAATGAAATACCTATGACCACGTTATTTATTTATAAAAACTAAATTTCGGCCGTACCTGTTAATTGCTCTGACGAAATAAAAAGTATTATGTCCAAAATACAACTATTTAAAATACTCGTAGTGCAGCCCTTTCTCACAAATTTGTAGTTGGTAGAGCCTCTTCGAGCCAAAACTATGAAATATAAAAAAAATTTCATCAACCGAATCTCTAAACAGTCTAAACTATGGACACCCTACTTTGTTAGTTGTTATGTGAATAAATATATTTTAGAAGGAAGTTATAATATCAACTTTAATTTGATATTATAAAAAACCTACCCTAAAATAAAATTATTGAACTTGCAATTTTCCAGGAAAACCTGGTCTGAGCTTATCAATTTGTTGCATTGCAATATGCTAAGATGCATCCCAAATTTTAATTTAATTTTTTTTATTTTGTTTTAATTTAGTTATTGATTATTTTATTCAATTATTATCTTATAGCAACCATTTATTTCATGGGAAGTCAAAGTTCACTAGGTCCTGAAATTATTCTTTTTATACAGGATAAACATTACTACCTACTCCATTCCATTCCGAAACAGGAAACGACCTATAACAGTTGATTAAAAAAAAAAAATTTATATTTTATTAGAAAATTTATTTTATACCAGAAAATATATTTCTCCTAAATATATGCAAAACTATGATCATATATAAAAAATTTATTTCCAACATTAAATTACACAAATAAATCATAGGTTTTATATTTTAAATTGTTATTTAATTTACTTTTAAATTTTAAAAAACATTCTTACAACAATTTAATTCCACAAAATTGATAATTATTTAAATAATCAGAAGTTATTTGTTTTCAAATGTCAAGTTAATACCAATTAAAATCCAAATAAATTCTAATAATTATACCAAATTTCTAAATAATTTGACATTTCAATTTCTAATAATTATACCAGAGACTATAATAGAGACGTCGAATTGCGAACAAAATATGATGTATTTTTTTTTTTTCTAAGTATCAGTTTTCAAAATTAAAAAACTGATACTTGTCCAAGGATTTCTACCAATTTATTAAAAGGTAGTTGTCCATGTTGAAAAATAAGATAATTGTAGCCTGTACAAATTTAAGTAAAATATTTTTAGTTTATACCATTTACACCACTTATACCACTTATACTACTTATACATATTATTGGCTATTATTATTCATTATTCTTATAAAATCTTGTGTATATGAATGAATATGTGTGTTAAATTTGAATGGTAGTTCAGATTGCAATGTTAATGAATATTAAAAAAAAAAACATATTATATTGATTGAATATAATAAGGTAACCAGGGTACATTAATTTTTTTAATTTATTTCTAAAGTTAGAATACGTTTTTAGTGTAGATGAATTAAATTTTCCTTTTTTGTTTCAAGTTATAAAGGTACATATATTTCAGAAAAAGAAGAGGTCCGGGATCCCAAATTTCAAGACCGAAAACCTTGGTTTTCTTGTTTATTTGTCATCAGTACAAATATATGGTCTTTGATCCAAACTTCCGCACATTCGGACCTATCGAAAAAAAAAATTTTAAAATTATTTATAATATTTATTAATAACCTTTTTTCAGAAAAATACAATTTAAACACATGATATAGGGCTTCGGCCCCAATTCCTGGGACCCCGCACCTACTGTCTTCATCGCATTTAAGAGCCATTGTACTCATGACCAAAAAAATCAAGGTCTTCAGTCCCAACATTTGGGACGCCGGACCTCTTGTTTGTATCGTGCTTATGACCCATTGTACAAAAGACATGTTGAAGAAAAACAAAATTTTTTCAAGTGCTTTGTGAGACGGTACCCGGACCTATTTTTGCTGGAGGCTGCTCAATTTCTTGACTTAGCACTTTCAACCAGTCACCTTTAGAAGATGTAGTTCTGATGCCCGTTGATTGATAAAAACTTGCTACATGAATCCTGTATTACTACATATTCAGTCAAATGAAATGCAAACAAATTAAAATGCAAATCGCTTTCGATTAAATTTCAATCGCAAGAAAACAGGTTTACGGAAAACAGGATACTACGGGCAAATGGAAAACAGGTTATGACACGCTCCCAAGTATTTTTGGTCAAAAGTATTTTTTTTTTTAAATTAAAAAATTATAAACTTTTTAATATACGAAAAACCGAATGTTATAAACGTAATGGGAGAATAAGTACCTTACAACAAAATTTCTTAACTCTGTACAAAAATTCATTTTATTTGGATTCAAAATCAAAAAACATTCTTAATTCAAATTGATTTACAAAATCAAATTATATGCGTATATATTATTTATATGTATATATAAATTGCTTTAGTATGCATAATAACGCAGCTGCGAAGAAAAAAATTATTTTTCGTATTTTGTTTTTAATTCCATTCTTAGCTTGCTTTGAATTTTGAAAATTTTAATTTTATAAGAATCATAATTTTTATCATTTCATTATTTCATTTCGATACTGTTAGCGACATCTGTGCTATTTTTGCTCCAATTCGACGTCTCTATTATAGTCTCTGATTATACCAAAGACATTTAATATTAAAAAAAAAAAATTAAAGCTACTATGAAATTCCAGATGGCACGACAATAGACATAAAGATATAATACATTATTCATTGGTTTGTGTCTTGAATTATAGATAGGTAGGAATTGGTTTGTATTTACTAAAAATTGTATATACCAAATTTTATCTACAACAAAAATAAAACAGGTGTAATATAAGTGCTTTAAAATTAAAAATTAATAAGTTAACAAGAAAAAGGTACATAATATCATCTATCTATCAATGATATACACTTTTATTCATACAATTTCTTTCAAGTTACACAAAAAATAATAAACTGATGATTCAAAGTATACACCGTGATGTAGTTTAAATTATATATCAAAATGAATTGAATAAATTTAGGCGAGTTAAAATAGTTTAATAAAAATATGTTGCTATACATTATTATTTACAAAATGTTGCTAGAAATATCAAAAATGTTGAATTATTAATGTTTCTAATTGTAATTTTAAAATTACTCGTTTCGTGTCGTATTTAAATATGTATATACACATAATTTATTTGATTTTCTAATTTCTATCAACATTTTATATGTGTTGTATGGAATGGTAATTGTATTATTGTGGTAGCACTGGTAACATCATTGTTAAAATAATAATAAGAATCATAAAGTACTTCATTCAAATTTAAATTTGGGAAATTCAGTTAATGATAAATGCGTGTCACTTCGTGCAGTTTTTGAGACGTTTCTTGAAATTATTAAATGTAAAATTATTTGAATAAAATATAACTTATATAACTTATTTACATTTAAATTTCATAAAAAACTACTGATTTTTGTAATTGTACTTTCTCAGTATCAGTCAAAAGAATTTTTACAACCCTAAGGATATATATATATATATATATATATATTCCTATATTCGTTGTATTTTTATGTCAGTGTGAACATTTTTATAATTTATATTGACTTCTGGTTAAATGATTTAATCTGTTTGGTTCACCATCTCTTTGATTAAAAATTAATGCGTTTTTCGTTGAATCAACCAGTTTTTTTTCACATTGTGTACATTTGATTTATAAAACATAAGATAACAACAATAAACTGTTCTAAGAAATGTTTTGATGTACTAGAGCAGTTAAAAAATTTTAATAAAATTTAACATTTATCAGTCAAAATTTAACATTTAACATCAACAATAAAATTAAGTTAATAATTTATTAAAAATTGATTTACTGAAGAGAAAAATATTTGAAGACAGGTATGTAAATGTAATAAAAATTATAATAAAAGTGTTTTTCAACTGAAATAATATTTTGTGTACCCACGGGTAAATATAATTTTAATATAAATATCGATGGAAATGGCCGCGGGTAAATGGGTCCACGCGCAATAAAGTGTGTGTACCATGAGTACAATAAAATTATAATCTAAAATGATAATAATTTTAGTTTATAAATTTTATTGTACCTACTCATGAGACAGAGATCGTGGACCCATTTACCCGTTCGAAATCGCTTTATTTAAAATTATTTCGATAGAAGTGTTTTTAATATATAAGTCTATATAATATATAAAGCGTATAAATGTGTATATAGAATTAAGTGTTTTCTAATATAATTTCAGATATATATTTCATCAGTGTTTGCGACTAACTTAAAAGTGACGCAAAAGTCCTGGTGAAGGAAATATGTTACTTCCGAAATATCGATATTGGCAATAAAACACAAATATAATGTTAGTAAAAGGAAACTCAACGTTAATTGAGATATATATAACATTTTTTTATTTTTATTTATATTAACTGTAAATGAAATCAAATAGAGTAATAAGCTAATATAAATTGAATTAATTATTTTTTGTTAAAATAGACTAGAAAATAAAAATACAAACTTATGTAAAGAAATAACAAATACTTATTATTACTATAACTAATTACTGGAACTACTGGAACCTATGGAGCGTTCTTAACCAATAAGTATATATAATTTCTCAAAATTTTTGCGCATCTTAATCCCAAAACAATTAGTTATGCTTAACTCAAACCTGCTCTTGTGGTCAGAATACGCCAATGCAAACGCATGCAATGCTATTTTCTGGACTCTTATCCATCGCATTAGTACATCGCATTGCTAACTCATGAGTTTATAATATTTCGAATTTTGATAACAAGGGCATTAGTTGTGCTTGACTCAAACCGACGCATGCATGCTATTTTCTGGACTCTTGTCCACCGCATTAGTGCATCGCATTGCTAACTCATGAGTCCATATAATCCCTCAAAATATTACTAATCTCGATCGCAAGGGCATTAGTTGTGCTTGACTCAAACCGACGCATGGAATGCTATTTTCTGGACTCTTTTCCATCGCATTGCTAACTCATGAGCCCATATAATCCATCAAAATATTATATGGACTCATGATATTTTTGGGGATTCTGAGGGAGATTTTGTATCGGTGTAGGACCTAATGACCATATCCGAAGGATAGCTGGAATTGCTAGCTTTTCAAAAATATATATCTTTAGTGGCGCATCTTATTCTTGAAGGACGAAAAGGAAATTTGAAAGCATCCTTGTTGTTTTGATGTTTTTGTATAAAAATCCTTATATCTGTTGATCCATTGAATATATATCTGTGGTTTTACAACGAAAGATGATAACTGCAATTTTGTCGAATTTTAGTTATGAATGCCATTTTATATAAAATTTTAAGCTCTTTCAAATAAAAAAAAAAAAATTTAATAATATTAAGTAATTTATGAATTCCCAACTGAATAACTAACAACTGCCGTTGAAAATATTTCTAGCATAAACATATAACTTCACTTATGCAGTTATGGAGGCAACACTTACCGAAAATTACAAAACAAAATAAAATGACATTATGTTAATATATTTCCATGTATCTTAAAAAATTTTACTACGTATCATACATTTTTTTTTTGTATAAACTGAATAACTGAAGTTATCAAGTTCTTCAGCAATAACTTTTATGTAACAAAAATGAATAAGTTATTTCAAAAAAAAAGGTAAAAATTTTACGAAAATTAAAAAATTATTGAAATTATTTCAAAGATCATATCTTTTTAAAGATTTCCAAAAGATTTTCATTAAAAATATTTTTTAAAAATCAAAAATAACTAGAAAAGTATAGCAAATTCTATAAAATGCCAAAAATGCAGTTATCATCTTTCGTTGTAAAACCACAGATATGTATTAAGTTATATATCCTAAAAAGATAACTCACTGGAGCATTTTAAAATTTATTTGAAGATGATTGGTGTTGCTGCTTTGGAGATATTATAACTCAAAGTAAAAAAATTTGGAAAAAAAACAATTTTTATTTTCATTCTTGAAACATCAAGTACCTCAAGATTTAACCATGAAACCTTCCCACTATTTATATACTGTTGAAAAGGTACCTATTTTCACTATAGCTCATGTATACATACTTTATGTCTACGGCGAATAGTTTAGCATTTATTAAACAAAAATATTTTTTTTTTACCCTTTTTCTATATAAAACTAGGAATGTGCCTTTTACGAAATAACAATCTTCTGAAGTAAATGCAACACAAGCTTGTGAACGTTAGAAAAAGTTTCTGCAATCATCAAAATGATAATGTCATAAGAATATGCTATGATGTTTTTTAAGTCACTAAATTATGTTCAACTTAATTAGCAGATTGACAAGAAGTCAAGTTTGTTATTAAATAGATTTATAATAATATAATATGACATGTAAATGTTATAGTATATAGGTATATTGTCTCCAATTTAACATTTTTATTTTAAATATTTACCGTCCCCACAAATGGATTCCTTCATATTTCATTACTCAATTCACATCCAAAGCTTGATGTTATGATATTAGTCTTACAAAATAATCATTAATTTACATGTAAGTTAAAAAAGCTATCAGTAAATCCCAATGAGAGAAAGAAAAACGAGGTCTTGTAGTACATAAATTCTTGCTACACGGATTCATCCATACATTCGGATGGAAATATTTCTGTTTGACGTTTGATGTTGATTTGTCCTTCATTACTATAGCCTCGCCAAACGACCTTCTCCCATTCTATTTATATGGTCTCTCCAGGTTTTTTCATCTATTTCAACTCTAACGGCAATAACTTGAAATGTCACATACGTCATTGACGTTGTTGCTACGTTTGTTATCTCTCTTATAGAATACAAAAAAAAAGTTGTTGGAATGAAATCCATAAAACAAGTTAGTTGAAGAAAAATCTAACCAAACTACTGCTATTGGCAGAATACTTCATAATCTACAAAATTGTTATTCCATTTGACATTTAAGTGATTTGAGATTATTTAATTAATCCTACAGTTATAACCCTATTTTGATTTCATAACACTCTGTAAATTCAATTTGTAAATTAACATTTTAAAGTACCGTAAATTAAAAAATTTAATTATTTTTAATATTTCAATTTAAAAAATTTTAAATTAAAAAAAAAAAAACCAGAAAACAAATTACTTTTTTAATAATTTGTAACTTACATAAACATTTTACGAATTCGTCATAAAAATATAGTAAAAAAAAGTGAATGTGAATGTGAGGGTAAGCAAAAATAAAAAAATAAAAAATTAAAACGAAAAACTAATAAAATTAAATTTTATATTTTGTATGATGTATTTTTAATATTGTTTGGTGCGGGTGATTTCAAATTGAAGTGATTGCATGTGCATATAAACTGACAATATTTTCTAAGGCACATTTTTGCTTTACCCAAAACAAACTCTAAAGCTATTTTGAACTTTAGTATTGATAGGTCTCAAAATCTAAGCTAAATTATATATTTTTATCTGGTCTACTTTCATTTACGTGTTTATTAAAACCTATAGAAAGTAAAAAAAAATACCTGACCAGAACAATTGTGAAAATTCATTCATCAGTCAAACTAAGTCAATATATTATGATTATAGTTAAGCGGTATGATGTAGGGGTTATATATGCCATCTGACTACTAATTAAAAGGTGGTGAAGCCAATCGGAATAAAATTTGATTTTGCATGTAATTTTCACAATATATGAAGTATTACGTGGAGTTACATTTTGTACAATTTTTGTTTTCAGTTATTCAGTATCATGCAATTAGAAAGACGAAATTACTCTATAATATATAGATGAAGTTTTCTAGTCGGGTTCGAAGTCTTACTTTTCAAAATATCGTTTTTAAAAAATTTGGGCTAGTTTTTGGAAATTTTATAAGAAGTCTGGAAAAAGGAAATTTTTGTATACAACAGCGACTGCGAATATCAAAACGATCATTAAAAAAACGATAAACGATATTTAAAAAAAAACGATATTTTGAAAAGCGAGATTTTGAAAAGTAACATTTTATGAGACTAGATTTTGTTACTTTCCTGTTTTTTACATTTAAATTAGTTTACATATCAAAAATTCAAGAGAAAAAACTATTGTACGAAATCGTGTATGGCAAGTGCTTAAGTAAAACAGTTGAGATATTCATTTCATATAGTTCTGAAATCACATAAAAACTAAAATGGCTTAATATTGTCTTTCGAATACAATACAAGGATTTATTTGTAAAACTATACTGATCAGTTTTGACATTAACCCTAATTAAGCTACGTGTATAAGTGAACATGAAGTACTGCAAAGTGCCGCTGAGACACATATATAAAATTTCTTGTAGAATTATGAAAAAAAACCTAATAATAATTATATAATTAATATTTATACACTAATTATATTCAACAAAATAATATTCGGAGCTATACATCAATTAAATTGTAAAATATTGCAACAAGCCATTTATTAGTCTTAATACGTGGTGCCGAAATGGAATGTGCCCTTTGATCTAAAGTATTTGATTATCTATGCATTATGATATTTTATTATCAAAGGTTCTTTTACAGATTTAACAACAGATTTATTTTTTTTTGGGAACATAGCTTACAAGAGTGATATCATGAGTCTCAATAGAATCTACAAGTTTCTATTTATTATTCTCATCTCGTACAGCTTTCAGATTTGTATTATTCACAATTACATTTCGCACTGTCCATTCTAGTATATGATAACTCGAAAATCACATTTTTCAGGAGAACGATTTAAAAATTTAAAAACTTCGTAAGCTTTGTTCTCTGCTTATTATGCAAGACAGAAGTTTGATTATTGCGGCAAATGAAAGAGATTTTGACTCTAATAAAATAATATTATAAACTACTTTTGAATAACTTGCTCAAATAGACATATTTGAAAAACTTATAAAATAGAACGGACATTTTCAAAAATCTCCTATTGTATGTTCACTTACCATAGAAATTTTGAAAAAAAAACTGAATAAAATACAATAAGTATACTTACAATTTTTTCGCCCAAAATTTTTTTTTCATTTTATATTGTAAGTATTACTTACAATAATTTAGTTTGGAGGTGATATTGCTTTTCCCAGCTTATAAGGTACTTACAATATTTAAATACCACCAAAATGGCAATAAATAATAACCTAAAACTGTTTTATTTATTGATTTTTAAATGATAACAGTTAAATAAAACAAACAAATTATATTGCATTAATTTTAACTTCATTATTTATTGAAAGAAAATATTTTAAATAAAAAAAAAAATAAAATTTATTAAAGAAATAATTTTTAAATTTCACATGTTAATATCTGAATCTTCTTCAAAATCTTCTTCTTCGGTTTCGTTTGGTTTTTTGCTTATGTGGGACACATTTTTGTAGAAACTTCTATAATTGGCTGACAAGTAATTCAACAGTTCAACCAGATCATTGTATTTTTCTGAAGAAATTTCAGAATCAAAGGCTCTTTATATAAAATAGCTGGCTTTTCAGTAGGTAGTTGTTTTACTTCTTCTGCGTTTAGTATCTTTAGTTTGATCATATAAAGTTATCGAAGAATATGTTTCAGATTCAAATGAATACTTGTAAAATAATTTGTTCGGATAATTTTTGTCAGTCTTCAGAATTCTAATGTTATTGAATTTCACCTTAAGGTATTCATCATTTTTGTCTACATATACCATATTTATAAAGCTTGAAAAATTTAAAAATTCATTATTCGTCATTTCAGTTACATATTATAATGTGGCTCATGTACTTTACAGTTACAGTCAGATAGAGGCATACAAATTAGAGGGAACGTAAAGTTTTTCATGTTTTTTATCTTTCTCAATTAAAGAATGCATATTATCACCCTCATTTTGGGTGTGCCCATTTTCAAGAAATATATGTTTTATCTCAATTTCTAACATTTTCGAAACCCATGCGTAAAAAATAAACAAACATCTATTTTATTTTGCTCTGGGCAGTTATCGGAATAAAAATTGTTAATTTTTATACCTTTTTCAGCTTGTTTTTCGATTGTATGCTATCATCTTTGTAGGGCTTTATTAATTTTTTTATTTTGGGCGTGAATGGGCTACCTGTAGGAGAACTTATGTCACTAGAATATGACGACGGATTATATTCGGTTCCACTAACAATGAAGTCTTCAGCTTAAAAGGGGAAATTCAAAAATATTACCTTGAAATAAATTCTTTCTAAAAAAAACTTACGACAACTTGATGACCAAGAAAAATTATCTAGTGGTGCGTTAGCTGTATCTTCTAAACAATCAAAAGTACGAATAAACAAATGAACTCAAATATTAAATTGTAGAACTTAAATAATATTTACCCGTATTTACTTGTTGAATTTCGGAAGTTGATGGTTTTATTAAAGGTAAGAACTGATTAGAAGTATCATCTTCTTTAGTCAAGATATTAGTTGTTTCTTTTTGTAGCTCAATATTACCGTATTCAAGTTTCTTTCTTACAGAAATTAAATTTTCTATGAAAAGATTTCACTTGTAATTAAAAAAATTTCTAACCTAAAATACAAAATTTTCCTTTTTACTTCAAAACTTCGTTCACCATTAAATATCCGCGATACATTATTTCTTATAAATTAATATAAACTTTAATTTTTTTACTTTTGCTTATCTACTTAAGAAACTTAAAATAATCCGCTTTTCACAAAAAAATTACTTATTAATGACAATAATAATAAAAAACTGTTAATTCTTGATACCTAAATTGTCCAAACGTATCGTAGGTATCATATTATGTGACATTGAACTCAAATTTTTGATATGAGATAGAATATTGTAACATACACATACAATAGCAAAAAAAAAAAAACACAGTCATATTATATCGTAAGTATGCATACAGAACTATGTGATCAGAGTATCTCCGATCATTTATATCGTAAGTAGACATACAATAGTGTTGTGTTAGAAATATACATTCTTATGTATTGCAAGTAGATTTACAATATAAAAGAATGGAGATTTTAAAAAATAAGAGAATATTGTATGTAATATTTTTGACATAACTTTTGAAGGACATGTCGTATGGATATGAAATTTTTACGGGAGATGCACATCAGTGTTACGTATCTAATGGACAAATCATTCTATTATATCGTAAGTGCGCTTATAATATACTAGAATGGGTAGTGCGATTTATAGAAGTATGTTGCAAAGAAATTGATGGCCTATTATTGTAAAACAAACCATTTTTTTTAAACTTTTTTGTATTTTTTTCTTCAATATACCAATATATGTGCTTAGCAGGCACATCGGAATACTTTATGCTGCATTTTTATAAAACCCCTAACACAAAAGTGTACATGTTATATTTTTATATAAGTAATGAATAAATAATAGAATACATAACACCATCTAAAACGATAAGAATAATATTTTAATGAATTAAAATAAAGTTAAATGAAATGTGCCTTAAAGGCACGTCGTAGGTTAATTAGGGTTAAAAATGCTGCTGAAATTACAACAATAACATACAATTTTTTTAATAATTAATTATTAATGCTTTTAAGGTTTTGTTTTTTAAATGCGATTACATTTGGAAATTACTTATTAGTAATTAAGAAAAGTATAGCCAAAATACCAAAGAGTTCTTTCTACAAAAATCTAAAATATTGCATTTTACATAACAGATGACTGATTTGAAATACATAAAGAAATAGAGGTAAGTACTAACAAAACTATATACAGACCAGTATCAAAATGAAGATCAGTAGAGTTAACTAAAGTAGTAAAACATGATCAAGGCATGATTAAAACTAATCCAAACTAATGAAAAGTAGCAACATAATCGTTGAGGAAGGGCTTGTGAATGTTTTAAATACTACTGATGAATTTGACATAGTAAACTGTAGTTAATGCATTTATTGGGATGGTTTTAATTATATAGAAAGTTAAGGACCATATATGATCCACATTTTTTCAAATCAGAGTCTAAAATTATCGTTGAAAATTATAGACCTATCGCTAAATTATCTTCTATTCCTAAATATTTTCGATATTCCTATATTTTCGAAGCCATTGTCACAGATAAAAAATATTTCTTGTGTAAAGAACACATATCTACAAATCAGCATGGTTTTATGGATGGAAGATTTACATCCACTAATTTAGCAGTTTTTCTTCACATAGTTTTCAATGCAATTGAAAAAGGCTATCAAGTAGATACCATATTCACTGATATTTCTAAAGCTTTTGACAAAGTAGGCCATTCTTTACTACTCTCTAAGCTACAGGCCTTGGTATTCATAGTACCTTCCTGCTATGAGTTCAATCTTATTTGATTGGTCGTAAACTGTCCGTTAAAATACAAAATTCATATACCTTTGAGGCTACGTCTGGTTTTCCACAAGGAACTCATATAGAGTCACTATTATTTCTATTGTTTATGAACGATATCGACTTCGATATTAAGTCTTTGATCATATCATTTGCTGACGACACTAAACTTTTTGCGGTTATTAAGTCGAATGATGATTGCCATCTCCTGCAGCAGGATCTCCACAAATTCTACTTTTGGTGTAAAATTAATGGCCATACCATATATATTAATAAGTGCAATTACATGTTATTTTCTAGGAGACAAACCCTAATTGAATTTTATTATAATATTAATGGTTCTATTATTGAACTGTGAAACAAAAGACCTGGGTATCATTCTCGATAATGAATTAACTTTTAATACTCATATAGATCGAATTTTTTCTTAAGTTTTTCCATGTTAGGTTTCATTAAACGTAACTCACAGCAATTTTGTGATCCTTATACATTCAAAAATGTATATACTGCATTCGTTGGCCTACACCTCGAATATGCTTGTCTAATTTGGATGCCTTATTATGATAAACATATTAAGAGAATAGAGTCTATTCAGAAGAATATGATTAGGTTTTGTCTACGTAAATTCAACTGGCAACCTTATATTACTGGATATTTAGCTAAATGTCAACTTATTAAGCTTTCTATTCTTGAGGCTAGGCGAAATGCTGCTTCCGGAATGTTTTCCTATGACATTTTATCTGGCAGAATGAAATGTCCATCTATTCTTCGTCTTTATAATATTTATGCTTCAGAGCGCGATTTCAGAAGCAAAAGATTTTTATATTTTCATAGTCATAGAACGAACTATGGTTTTTCCGAACCTATAAAAAACTCTCAGCGCTTATTTAATAACAGTTTTTCACTAATTGACTTCAACTACAGTAGATTCGTTTTTAGCAGAAAAATCATCACATATTTTGATGCATTCTAATTTTAATTAATTATAATTTTATTCTACAAATTTTTATTCTCTATTATTATTTGAATGCACTACCTTTATAATTACTATTACTATTGCTATTACTATTAATATTTATTTATACTACTTATGAATTGTTCTTTTGTTTTTTAACTTCTTTTATTAACTTAATTTTATTTTAAATTTGAAATTATTGTTATATATTCAGAATTTTTGTTTTCTATTTCTAATTTTATCTTATTTTTGTTTTTAATATTTTATAAGCAAAATTTGTAAGGGACTACCCATTAGATTGAAATAAATAAATAAATAGTTGATCCATAAGTCTCTTCAAACCTGATTTTTCATCTTATAGGATAGCTAATTAATATGTCATCTAATTTTTGAATGAATTTATGGTGATTACAATTTTTACTATTGTTTCAAAAAGAAGAAAATTCGTCAAAAAAGACCCTTCATCTACATTGTTCTATTTTTGGAGGTAGGACTGTGCTTACTTTAATGCACTAAGAACTTCTATCATTTTGTTAAAATTAAAACTATTTTTTTAGACTAACCATATTTTTATTATTTTTGTTCATTACTTCAGATATCTTTGATAAAACAAAATTCCATCAGGAATTATAGGAGATAAAATTTAGCGTACACAGTTCGAAGGGTTCCATTCGTTTAAGTTGTTTAACAAAGTTTTAATTGTCATCTAAGTGTAAAAGTTTGTATAACTAGTTTTTTTGCTCATCTTTTATATGATAGGGATATTGAGATTTCTATGAATATCAGCACTACAAACATAGTAAGGAGCATTAACAATGTTACGTAACACTTTGTTTTGGAACGTTTTGACAGTTTGAATATATGAAGTTGTTTAACACAACCCCATATTTAAATATTTGGTGTCTAGGCTGGATTTACTTTTAAATGTTTGTTATCTGTGCCAAGGGTAGAAGTCCGTCCAATTAGCCAATACAACTGGTTGTATTTCAGCTCTAATTCTTGTTTCTTTTTCTTAACTTATATATTATGATATTTAATGTATGCAAGATATTTTGAAGTAGTTTAAAATAATATGGTGACAATTTTAATTGTGACCGGAATGGTCAACTTAATTTTTTTATTTATGAAATTATTTTTGTGGATTAAATGTATGAATTTTGATTCATTTAGCTTAATTCTCCATTTTTTACATCATCTCGAGATTTTGTTATTATATGGATTTATATTATTGTCAACAGTTACCATTACTGTCATTATTGCATATTCTAACGCTGGTATAATTATGATTGCATAGAAAAACTGTAAACATATAATAGGGAATAGGTACTTATAAATTTATTAAATGAACTATATATTAAACTTAGAATTTTGAATCACTTCTTAAAGGTTTTTGTGACTATGAATCAAAGTCTTTTGATCCATACCTATCTAACTAAACATACATCGTACTTGTATTTAACTACATAATACCAAACAAACATAAACAAATTCAATTTTATTTGATAACTGATGGATTACACAATTGCAATAAAAATAAATTTAAATTCGCTTTCTTTTAAAATTTCCTTCATTGACGGAAAATTGAAAACAATAAATTTGTCTTATTACCTACTTACATATATTTTGTTATTTGTTGTTGTTTTGTTATGTTATGCTTTTGCTGTTTGGTTGTAAAACACTTTTATTTTTGTTTTATTTTATCTTAAAAAAACTTCACTTGAAAATTAATAGATTTACAATAATAAAAATTAAATTTAATAAATTTTTAGACCCATAAAATTAGCATCAGTCATTGATTGTGCAATAATGATAGTGTTATGTGTATGTGTCGTAAAATAAATGTCATAAAATTTTATAAATTGAATTTTTTTAAATGTAGACATATATTTAAGGAAATTTGCAAAAAATATTTTTAATTAATAGATTTTTATTAAATTTTAGATTTGTTTTTATTCAATTTTTTATATTAATTCTAAAAATCAATTGTACTAATTTTTGATGACTCTTAGTATATGCAATGAAAATTCTTGACATTAGAAATGAATTATAATCTGTGAATGGAATTGGCATTTTTTTGGCATAATCTTGTCACCAATCACTAAACAGTTGTTTATTATATGAAAACACTACGTTACTACTACTGTAACATGTTACGAATGTTTTTTTTTTACCGTAATTCCATACTGTATTTGCGAAGTAATTTCATTTCACTTTTCTAATTAAAGTTGGATATTAATTCTTTTTTATAGAAGGCTTTAAATTATCTCACCTTAAAACACATCTTAATTCAAAAATACTTCACACTACGAAAACTTTTTTTTTCTTAATAATCTTACATGCATTTTGTTTTTGCAAATTTTGAAGATTACATGATGTATTTTACAGACCCATTGGTAATTTTTTTTTTAGTCTACACTAAGTTGATGGTAGATTTGTCACATCTCTTGCTTGCTAGGCTACGGTGGGCTACTATTCTTTTGGCGTAATTTCTTGTTTCTGTCTAAATATTATTCTTCTACCATAGGTAAGTTTAGGTCCTTATGAAAGTTGGAATTTTTTATGCACCATGGCGCATTGTTAATAATTTTTATTATTTTCGAACAGAATCTTTGAATTATCTCCAGTTTACTTTTGGCCATTTTTTTGTGCAGATTTTGCATCCGTAAGACCACATTGGCTTAATGATCACTTTTGTAAATGACGATTTCCAATTCCTGGCTCAACAATGATTTGCTCCAAATTAGCTAATGCAGAAAGATCATTATTAGTTTCAGCTGCACTTTTTTTTTGTCTCTATGTGCTTTCTTCAGGTTACTCTTCTATAGCGATGAATTCATAACGCAAAAATAGATAGGAAAAATTGACTGTTTTCTGCGAAACTAGATGTTAATATTGAGCATATAAAGCATTGATTCGAGTACACTACCTTGTGGTACGCCAGCTTTAATTTGATATTCTTTAGCTATGATTGATTTGTAGTTGATTTTAAATGATCTATGAGACAGATAACTTTCTAATTATCTTGTGAGCTTCAGGAGGTGATTTCGATTTAATTTTATATATTAGGCGTTCGTGCTACATCTCTGTCGAAAACGTTATCCACGTCTAAGAATATGGCTAAGCAGTATTTTTTTCCTCATACGTATGTCTGATTTCTACTGTTATTTTATATGTACCTGTTTGATAGTGTTGTGCCTGGCAGTCTAACTGGTGAAACGGGATCGTAATCCCTTTATTTTGAATTGTAGATGTTTGAACAAACAAACACTTTGAAAGTTATAGGTAACAGGCTGATAAGGTCTATATGAATCAATTTTACTGGGATCTTTATCTGGTTTTCCAATTATTATGATGGTAGATAAATTCTAAGGAAAAATATGAAATATGTTAAAAATTAAAGCTCCTGCATTAAATTGACTCTAAGGATTTTTAAATTCTTTTATATCAAAAAATTATAAGCCAAAGTTTCTATCTTAATTCACATTCAAAATTTGTTACACGGTTAACTACACTTGAGTTAGGTTGAAACCTTTTATCTATCAAACCCTTTTTGACTTTTAGTTGAACGAAGGCTTTTAGTTTGCTTTCTACCTATCTGGTTTACCTAAATGTAATCACTTTAATTTTCTATTTCATACAGGTATTTTATGTGTCACCTATTGTTCAGAATAAATTAAAATCTGAAGCTCCCAGCAAACATCGAATAATTCAATATTTTAGATATATGTGCTGCGAGGTAGGTAAATCCAATTCTTTCAACTCATTATAGAGACAAAAAGTTAGAACAGCTGAAATTTTTATAAATTAATTAATAACAACAGGCCAATAAGGTAGTATTTTAACGTATTTGTGATAATAATGACAGAATGACAGAAATATATTTTGTTTTTATTCCTGCCTTACTTCATGTCCAAAAACCTCTTCGATCTGACTCTATTCAGCGCTAGATAATTAATTTCACTGCATTTTGTGTTGTTGTCTATATGTACTTTTTTTGCTCTGTGAATTCCAATTCAATGTTTTCCTTGCGATATTGTTTCTAGGTCATCTCAGCATATGATCCATCTACCTCTATTTTTTCTTCTTTATTTGAATGTATATTTTTTCTTGTTTAACTTTTCTAACAGTTTATTATTTCTAATTATTCTGAGCAAGAATTAATAGTTTTCTTGCATCGTTAGCTGAAAATCTCTTAAATACATTTTTGTGTCGCTCTGCTCTCACACACACTTAATAATATAACAAGTTTAATATATTACAATGATTTTCGGACACTATTTTCATATTCAAAATATATTCTAATTAAATTTGTTATAAAATATAAATTTAATATTTTTATTGATTTAAAAAAAAATGCAAGGAATTGTGTCTAACAATTTTAATTGCACCATATTGTATTTCTATAATTTATTGTTTTAGTTTTAATTAATAATTTCTATATTAAAAATTTGATTTAATTTATTCAAACTATTACTATTACTATTAAAATAAAATTTAATTCTTGATTTTTCAAAATAATTTTTTATATTAATTATTTTCTAAAATCATGGTATTTCCTATTATGCACCTAGAAGTAACTAGTTTTAAAAGTTCAACAACATTTTTAATAACTTGAATTTTAATTTATTAGCCATTTTCATATTTTGATTGTATATTAAAAAACGTGCATATTTGATTGAATTTGATAAATTGTGTTCGTGTTAATTTAATAAAAAATATTGATATGACTTTTTTTTAATTGATTATTTCTATTATAAATTAATAAAAATTACTTAAGCCACTATATTTTAATGATCATATTATTTTAACACAATTAACACTATACGCTTGTGTAGTTACAGCTTTTATTAAAAATTCTATTTTAACAATAATTTTATTGACAGTAATTATTATTGACTTGAAACTATCGACAGTTGTGCGTAAGACGAAAATGTTGCAACTCAAATTTGTCGAAAATTTGGTTCTAAATTAAATTATAGAAATATGTTTACTGACACCCTTACTGACTTATGTTTACTGACAGGCCACAAAAGTTAATCAAATATAAATAAAAATTAAAATAAAACAATAACAAAAAAAATATTATAGCTATAAGATATTTTTATGTTCCTTTTCAATAAAACCAGATTCACAAGCCATTCTTATATTTTTTGTAGTTCTAATGTTAAAATTAAGGAAAAGGAATGAATAGAGGTAAAAAAACAGAATTGAAATCAGAAAAAAATTATTTTAAAAATTTTAATTATATAAACGGTAGATTATTTTCAAGGGTGGCAAGGTTCATAAGGGAATAAGCTTTGAGCAGGAAATTCTGAAGAAGATCATCATTTAAAACTAACTATTTAGCTAACCATATTATTTTCATCTGTAAATTAAAAAAAGTACGGTACAAATATCTGAATCATTTCAAAACCGATTTTCATTATTCATTATCCTTTTAAACATTTAAAAGGAGACGTGGCGAATTTATTTTTTAAAAATTTTGTATTTGCTCACCCTATATACCTATGGATAGTCTGAGTGAGTCTTTTTAATATACAAAAATTGTAATTTGTTAAATTGCCGCAACAACACTCCCGATTTAAATTAAATTTTTTAAATAAATTATTATTACGTATGAGGTTGTTGTTGCCACAATGAGTGTTTAGCTCACGCTACGATCGGATTATCATACAGAATATACACTTTATCGAATTATTATTTTTTGTTTTGTTTTACTTTTGTTTATAATTTTATTTTCAAATTTACTTTTGACATATTTAAAATATCATATTACGGTATCTTTCCATTCGGGTTACCTTAAACATAAAAATTCAAGTGAAAGATAGCAGATAATCTCCGAAGGACATTAGGAGTTCCAGCTGTGCGTGCATTTTGATAGTTTAAAAATTCAAGAATACATAAACTATGACAATTCAACAATGATCAAATTTTATCTCGTGTCATCCTCATTGTATTTATTGTGTTAGACAGGTTGACTTGTGTGTTTAATTTTCGATCTTTTACTTCTTTTAAGCAAACTTGGTAATCTATATGTAAATCTCTTTTCCTAGCCTCTTGTTAACTGCTCAACCCAAGTAGAGTGTACGGCGTACGACGTGTGTAAAAATTAGCTCATGATAAAACATTTTATATGAAGGTGTCTGAAATATGCTAAACCGATACGCTGTATATTTCAATTTTGAAAAACGTATATTTTTTTTTTCATGACAATTTTTTTATGTTCAAGATATAAAGCTACTTATATTTTTTAACTAATTTCTTAATTTTTGTTAAATGACATAAATGCAGCGTCTTAATTGCGTTTGAAGAAAGCGTGTAAGATATTGACGTATTATCACGCCGTACGCTCTAATTTAGGTTTGGCAGTAAAGGACTAATATTATGTATGTTGCTATACAACTGCCTCTTTAAGAATGGAATTATAAGCTCCAATATTGCATTCGTCGTTTTGGTGGTCGTTTTCGGTTCTTGGTCAATGACATAAATATACTATTTTAGTAATCTCTTTTGCTCTGTTTCTTTCTCTTCAAAATCTAGTTTCTAAATGTTACCGATTACATTGCGCAAAATTAAATACATTATGTTCAGTTCAATTGTTGTGTCTTGACCTCTTAATATGATAAATAAAAATGAGAGATATGGTCCAGAATAGAAACAAATGCACAAACTTTGTCAGACTCATATAAAATTTCATGTACATTAAAACACCAAACGATAAGTAAATAACACAGTCAAGAGGAGTAGGAAAGAAAGGATAACTATTACAATTAGTTAAATAACCCTCAACTCTCTCATAAAATGGCATTTGAGCGTATTTTATATCTCTGAAACTAGTTTTCCAAGTAAGTATCCAAAATCTTGACAACCCCAATATATATGGTACCTATATTTATGTCAACTCTAATAACTAAAAAATTAAGGTACTGTCATTTTGTACCAATTTTACAAAATATTATCAATTTTTAACAAAAAATATGATTATAAACTGATAAATAAAATGCTAAAAACTGAAAAAATACTAATAAATAACCTAAAAAAAAAATAATACATAAGTATAAAAGAAAATTATAAAAACAAATAAGTTTTAATTTTTCAAAAAAAATTTTAATTTATTTTTTTTTTATTTTTTTTTTTTTTTTAATTTTGTTTGTGGTTTTTGTTTTTGTTTTGAATTTTATTTTATATAATTTTTAACTTAAATTTAAAACATTAAATAAAAAAAAAATTTATTTTTTATAAAAACAAATAAAATAATAATTTATACCAAAATAAACAAATTAAATAATTTAAAAATTTAAAAATTGAAACAAAAAAAAAATTAAACATTTTTTTTTCTCCTTTCGAAATTTAAAAATTTTCTTTTAAAGTTTTTTTTTATTATAATTTGCAGTTTGAATTTTTGTATTTTAATTATTTTTTCACAAGTCACAAATAATAATAGAATAAGGACACAAGAAATGCCATTTAATACAAAATATTGTGACTATGATGTATATTTAAAGAGCTGTGACTAAAATCAGCTTTTATGAAAAAAATCAATTTAATTAACCCTTTCATTACCAAACGATGGCATGAAAAAACTAAAATATTTATTTTCTTATTATCGAAAATAAAAATAAAATGTTAAAATGCCACCGCACTCAAACTTTTCGCTTTTCACATATATGGTGAAAGGGTTAACAGGATTTTTTCCTTCTATTTTCAAATAATATTCGTATAATCAAAATTAAATTTAAGAATAATAAATTTTAATTTTAATTATAATATTTTAATAATTAAATCAAAAAAAAAAAAATTATATATTTGTTTTCAATAATATTAATTATAATAATATATAATAGTAATAATAATAGTAGTATAATGTCCACTCAATGTGAGTGAATATTTTTTTTTATTTTCTGATAATTCTTTTTTCTTTTCTAATCCTACTATAATTTAACATTTTAATTTTTGTTTTATTTTTCGTTACAATTTATTGTGATTTTTTATTTTTTCAATTTAATTTTATTTTATATATTTTGAATTAAGTTTGGTTTTTATTTTTTAATGTGTTTTGTGATAATCAATAATAAATTTGTATATTTAATTAACAATGGTATTTATTTTTTTGTGTTTGTTACATACAATTATTTTTTAATTATAATCTGTTTTTGTTTTTACTGTTTTTTTAATTTTAAGATCACAAGAGTTTTTTTTTTTTTTACAATATTGTGCTGTGAGACTATCTCATATTGGAGTGGTTATTGGAGGGCCACATAAAATGATGGATTATCTTCAAATTTTAGTTTAAAGCTGAAGATGATTGTGATTATATTGTTTTATTAGAACCTTCCAGTTGAGTTTATAATTAGTTTGGTTATTTATTCCACTATTATAGTACAAGACACACTTGTGTTTTTTGCATTTAAATTTGAAAAAATATTTTTAAAATTTGTGACAATTTACATGTAGGTATATGAAATTTATTTTATTTTCTTTATTGTGCCAGTTTTGTTGACTTTTATTCTAGTTTATTATATATATGAAATATTTATATTGATTAGATTATTTAAAAATATATATGTATATAATCAATAATACAATTTAAAGAATAATTATGTTCATAATAATTAATAATACAAGTTTCAATTATTTAAAATGAATTAAATATAGAAATTATTAAATCGCACTTTTAAAAAGAAGTATGAATATAAATTAAATTTTGTTTTGGAATGTTTCATTGTTTTGCTAAAGTTAAGTTTTCAATACTATTCTTTTTATGTTGTTTCATTAATAAGTTTCTATTCTAACATAAAAAAAAGCAATTTGCTTTTATTCATTTAAGGGAAAATCATTTTTTTTTTATTTTATTGATTTTAATTTTTTCTTTCAATAAAATTAAAATCAATAAAAATTCACAATTTATAATTTTCGTAGTTGTTTGTTGTTAACAATTATTGTTTAATTGAAAATAATACTCTAAACCGTATATTTAATAAATTTATATTTATCATGTATATAATATTTAAAATTATATACAGTAAGAGTATAATCGTTTTAAATTATTTCGTTTTATTCGTGTAATTTAAAGCAAATCATTTTTTTTTTCATATTTTGTAAATAATTGAGTTTTTTTTTTAAATTTTTATCATTTTTAAATAATCTTGATTCAATTAAATTTTCAAATACATTAAAAATTGTGTTTATTTTTATTTCAATTTTCTCAGTCTTCTTTTTGAATTATTTTTTTTTTATTTTTCGTTTTTGATTATAATAAATTAACACTTAAAAGTCAACCCAAATTAAATTTAAATATGGATATAATTTAATTAAAACGAAAAAAATTACATAAAATAAAACAAAAAGCAAAAATTTAATAGAATATATTCACCAATTTAAATTTAAAATAAATATTGTATATTCTAGTTTTTTCTTTTTTAATATTAACTGTAAATGCAATTATTTAGAGAAAAAAAATTAATAATTTAATATTTTTCTATTTAATATTTATTTATAACTAGGATTTAACATATTAATGTTAATAATTCCTAAAAACCCTATTCTGGGCCATAAAATTTAATATCAATGTTTTATTTATTTTTTCATTTTATTTTTAATTATCTTTGGAACATTAATTTTACTATTAATAATAATAATAATAGTTATATTTCAATAAATTTTATAATATCTTATTTAATAATGGACTGATTTTATTTTTTTTAAACATAATAGTTTTTAAAATAATTTATACGAAAAATATTAAATTTATTAATTAAACTCTCAAAAGATATTTGCATTTACAAATTAAAATAAAAAAAAAAACGAAAATTAAAAAAATGAGATTATCATTTAAATATTTAAATTTTTTATTGTTATTATTATAATGAATATATTTTACTATTTTTTTTTTTTGCTTCTATATTTTATTTTTACTTTTATTTTTTAAACATATTTAGTCCTTATTTAATATTTAATTACATAATTAAGATGGAATTATATTCTGATAATACATTCGTTTCATTGTTTTAGTTTTTACAATTTTATTTTTTAATTTAAATAATTAATACATAAATATTATATCTTTTATATGCTTATTTAAATAAATGATATTTAGATAATTGTAATTTATTTTAATTTTTGTTTTTTAAAGAATCAAAATTTTTCTTTTTTCTTAATACACATAAATTGTCTTTAATTGTGGTCGTAATTCAGGTGGAATTGCTGGAGGTTCTTGAGTTTTTTTCGCAACCAAACGCTTAAAACGACCACTAAATTGTGTTCTAAAACGTTTAAAACCACTCTTGTCTTGTAAATGAGCGAATGCATCCTGAAATAAAAATAATAAAAAAAATTTATTATTAATAAATTAATTAAGATTGAAAATTTGAAATATATATAAATAATTAAAAACAACAACAAAAAAAAACAAACGCATATTTTTAAATTTGAATACGAATACAAATGTGTACAGATTTTGATATCATCTTGATATCAGTTATAGAATCAATCAAAAGTAAAAAATCAGGAGTTGTATAGATAGTGTAACACTACATATCTACACTGATGAGTTCGAGTTAAATGAAACATAATTTAAGTGGAAACAGATTTTCAATAATTACTATAGAATTAATCCTTAAATACACATTAAGCCTTATTTACTACTTTTACAATGTGTATACAAAATTCTTGGAAATTCAATTTAATTCGTTTTTCATTATTAATATTTTATATTTTTAACCTATGAAGTAATTTTTTATACTTTAATTTTTTTTTACATAACTACTATTATATATAAATTTTCTTCTTAAATTTGAAGTAAAATATGAATTTTCTTAGTAAAGAATTTTATCATTAATTTTTTTTTTCTTATTCTTATTTACTTATAAAAGATAAATTTTTTTTGTTAAAAATTTACTATTTATTTAATACTGAAATAGTATTAACAATTATTTACGAATCATATATTTATATATCCATATGTATATATAACCTATATATATTAAGTATATATCTATCAGTAAACTATGAGTAATTCCTTAATATATTATATAGTTAGCTAGATATTTTCCATTATTTTAAGTTACAAAAAATAAAATCATGAGTTTAATACATGTTCAGCACTATAATAGTAAGTCTAAAAAATCCTCAGCCGTCATCATTAGTCATTTAATACATCTATTAACTATAATATTATACATATATATATATATAATTTGAAAATATATATATATTCAATTTACATCATTCAACGATATTGGGAGGAGTAAGAAGTTGTTAGTTGAAAGAAACAAACAAAAAAAATTTGCATTTTTAGAAATAATTAATGAAAAACAGTCAAAGCTGAGCTTTGGACTTGTGGTTGTTTCTTTTTGCATATTTAAAAAAAAATTTCAATTTTGTTTTTGTTTAATGTAATTTGAATGATTGTTGTTGAATATATAGGTGGCCTCATTTCACGTCATGTAACGATATTTATTTTTGATTTATTTCATATATATATATATATATAAATAATATATTTCAAATTTTCACTATCGTTATCTCACATGAAACTACACTAATAAAAATTAAAGCGCGATTTACTTTTAAACATTCAATTTTAAACGAATCGCGTTTTTTCTCTCTCTTTTTTTTGTATATGAATATTTTATGTTTTTTTTTTTATTTGGTGTGTTGTTTGTTTTAGATTTCATTGTCAAACAGTATATCTAATAATATAAAATATGTATAAAATTTTATCATCTACATTGGTAATAGACAGTCATAGCTATGTACATTTTTTTAAAGTTATATGAATCGTAAGTTTTCATCATATCAAATTAAATTTTTCAAACTACATTTTTTCAAGCTAACATTTTTTTTAAAGCTTTTCTACTTGGTTATTAAATAACCATGACACATCATAGTTAAATAGAAAAAAAACACAATATGCTTTGTATCATTGTGTCTTTTTTTATAGCTATTTGATATAACTTTTTTTTTATCTTAAAAAATTGTTCTTTTATTTGAAATAGAAAAAAATCAGCTGTTCTTTGTTATGCTAACCATTAAAATATGACACAATGTGACCGTGTAAATGAAATGTTATACAATAGAATATTATTAATTGAGGTCTGAGAATTATCACCATTCTAATATTTTGTTCAATAGTTTTTCTATATAACTCGGTAATATTAATATTTTTGGAAAAACTAATTAATTAAATTATAGAAATAGAGATAATATAATTTTTATTATTAAACTTCCTATTTGAACAAAAATAGTTTCTTCCCTCTCTCTCTCTCTCTATATCATTTTTATTTTGTTTTAATGTCTTTCCAGAAATACAACAGCATTAAAAACAATTATTTTAAAATTGAAATTTTTTCAACTTGTCGCTAAACGTGTATATAGGTGATGTCTAACCATATAGCAGCAGTAAAGTAAATTCATGATTTGAATTTGGCATACTTCCATCGCTATTAGAATAATAAATTAATTATATATTATGTTTACTGTATGTATGTATGTATGTATGTATGTAGCTACTTATGTACATACAAAATATGCAATCACAATTTTTGTTTTAGTTTATTTGTTGCTAAGTTAAAGTTGCGCGTTACTATAAATTTTTTCTTACTCTATAGTTTTTAAATTTTTGTGAGTAAAATTTTATATTGTTATAACGTTTATTTGATATACATACATACATGCATACATAATTGAAATGTGATTATTATGTGATAAGAGTTTTAATTTATTTTTCTTTTTTTGTAAATTTGTTGATTTTAAAATTGGTATTGAAAGAAAAAAAAATCTTTAAAATACAGGATTAATAGATATGATAGTGGAGTGTAAAAAAAAAGTGTATATTAAGATTAAATTGTTAGATTAAATACGTTTAGATAAGAGACGATTGAAAGAGTTTGTTTCCGCTCAGAGCTCTATACTGAGCACTAATGAGAAAGATTAAGACTAATCGTTCAAATTGAATTCAAAAATTAAAATTAAAATATTTTATAAAATTTTTTATACATACAAATATTATTTGTATAACAATTTTAATCTATATATATAATATGTATATATAGTCAGTGAATGCCAAAATTCTTATGCAATTTTTATTTGTATATATAAAACAACTGTACTTTATATATCTATGCACATAAATACTTACAAAAGAAAATTTAAAACAAACTTTGTAGTTTTTGTTATAAAAATACATTTTTCTTTATTTTTATAACATTTAAAAAATTATAAAATGTTATTTGTAAAGGTGCCCTATTACGTCCTTCACAAAAAAAAAAAAGAAAAAAAAGAAAAACAAAATTTACAAACAAAAAATACCAGACCAGACAGTTTTAAAGCTTTTTTTTGTTTGTTTCTTATTTTTGTTTTTTTTTTTGTTAAATTCAACTTTTTTCTTAAAACTTATTATGGGTGTATTTTGGAAATACCCCTCTCCGCCCCCCAAAAGATGTAAATTGGTGTAAAAATTCCTTTAAAATTGATGAAAATAGGTAGTAGGTATGTCTAGATATTTTTTTAGAAAACCTGTCAAATTGAAGAGACGTTATTATAATGACGTATGTATTATTTAAATGGAAAATAATAATAATAAGAAATAAAAAAAGCGAAATTCCGGTTTTTGATTTCCGATTATGATTTTAGCGCCAATACATTTCATTGTTTTTTTTTCTTGTTATTTTTATTTTCGCGAAATATTTTAAACAGTGTATTACAAAATTTTTTTTTTTATTTTTATTTGTTCTAATGAATTTTACTTTTATGGCTGTATATACGTATATATCTGTCTGAAGATCATTATTTATTTGATAATTACGGATAAAATAGATTTGGTGAATTTTTTTGTTGTCATTGAAAGTCAACGACTGGTTCAAGAACAACTACTATTAACAATTATGGATATACAGTATAGATATTTTAACTATTAAATATTTTCTATAGAATTTTGAACTTTCACCTTGTTTGTTAAATTCTATATCTTGTATATAGGTATTAGGTAACTTCTATAGTTATATATAATTATATATATATATATATATATATATATATATATGATATCTAACTAATAATTTCGGTTAATTCAAAGCTATTAGAAATATAGGGGTAATTAACACTATGAATTTTAAAAGTGAGTAATATAAACAAGCAAAACCATTTCATAAATTTTGGAAATTTCCACGAAAATATCTCTTTTTTTATGATTTAATTATTAGTATAACTATGTGTATGTATGAATGTATATTTAAAACATGGTTTTTAGCATTGAATCGTATTTGGCGATTTTACTTATTATTGAATTAGGTATTCAGATGACAAATTTGATGTTGGTTTGTTTTACTTTTAAACAAATTAAAATTTAATAAAAATATTTACAAAAATTATTAAATTATCTTTAATATTCAAATTAATTAATTTTAAGTAAAATATTGACAAAATTATCGTTACGTCTTATTATTAATTTTTTTTGTTCGCAATTATTTTATTGTAAACATATAAATTAATTTTTATTTTGACATTTTTGCAATATGAATTTCTTTAATACCTATAAACTGTATTTTGTGTGTCGTAACATTTTCCAAGTTCATAACAGCAATTTGTTTATTTGTTTTAAAAATATAAATCAAAAATTTTTACTATCAAAATGTTAACGGTTTTATGTGACTTTAATTTTTAAATTTTTAATCATTGAATTGATTTTACATTGAAATATTATTAATATATTGTTTTAATTTAATTTCTAACCTTAAAATTTCGTATCAAAATCAATATACCTAGTTATTGTCAAATTTCTAACCTTAAAAATTTCTTATCATCATAATTATATATGTATGGATGTATGTAAATGTCAAAATTACTTTTCTAAATTGTTATTATACCCAGATATAAAATAATTAAATTAAAATTTTGATTTCTAAAATTTAATAGCATGTTTTATAAATACATAAACATAACTAATTATACATATATGTACTTATGTTTGTGCATATTGTATATTTTTTGAAAAAAATATTAATATTCAAAATTAAATAAATTTAAAATTAGCTATAGTCTTGTAAGAATAAAAAAAAAACTCAAATGTCACATTTTCAAGTTCAATAACGTAACTGAAATTCGCCTCTTAGAACTTTTCAAAAAGAAATTAAATTAATTTTTTTTTTTAAATTTAAATATCTGTACATATGTACGTAATGTGGTAGGTACATGGTGGTAGAAAACGTGTGTATGAAAAATATTTATATATTTGTACATATACATTTATTTTTTTGTGACAATATTGGTGTGTGACATTTTATTTTTATGCCTGAAAAATATTTTTTATTTATTTAAAATTTTATTTTTAATATTTGAAAATGTTGTTATAAAAATATACATAGATATTACCTTGTACGATTGTTTATTTCTCGTTTAATGAGGTGGTGTTTTAATTTAAAATTTATTTTCTCATTTTACATTATTTTTATATTTATTTTTATTTTTAATCTATTTTTAATATTATATAGCGTATATATATACTATATATTTTCTGTTTTTTGAAAAGTATTTAAATTCTATTTTATTTTTGCAACATTTTTAATTATTTAATAAATTTTAATTAAAACCAATTAATTAAAAAAAAATTGATTTGAAAATGTCTATAGTTTTTGAATGTATCTACATATTTAATTGAACAGTGAGTTCTCTTTAAGTTAAATTTCATAAGTATTACTTCAATTTTATATCATGGTCATTTTTATTATTCATTTTGTTAAAAACTAATTTTGTTTAGTTTATTTATTTTTTATTTTTTCTACTCGTCTATTCAGTATCGAATTCGTATAGACTAACAATAAAAGAGAGAGAAAAAAAAACATTTTATTCAGTTTTTGTGTCAAAATGTAATGCGTAGTTTTTTTTTTTGTTTAATTTAATATTACTTCCTGATTTGACATATTAATATTTTATTTGAATAAAAGATCTGTGATTTGAAAATGTGGTTTACTGTATATATATAAATATAATGTACTTTATTATGTATTTGGTTTTAAATTAAAATTAATTTGACCAAGGTTTTCTTTTCTTTCAAATAATTCCTTTTTTTCTTCAATATTTTAATTCTTTAAGTGTTGCCGCAAAAAATGTGTATTTAACTATATCTACATGTGTATATTATATTTGGATGTATATTTTTATATATGTATTTAGTTAAATCAATTTTGTTCAATTTATTAAAAATATTGAATTTAATTGAAATGAGTAAAAGAAAAATAAACCAATAAAATTCAGAATTATTAATTCTTATGTATGTGGCAAAAATTTTTATTTTTTTATTAATTAACTCAGTTTATTTAATCAACTTTCAGATTTTTGCCATATTTATAATACAGGAAAATATAAAAAAAAAAAAAACAAATTTTATTTTTTAATTGAATATTTTGTACATTTATAGAAGAACATAACCAAATAGTACTGTCGAAAGATCTCAATTATATTATATTTTTTATTCGAAATTGATTTGTAAATGGGTGTTCATTTTCAATCTCTTAAAATTTTTAAATTTTTAATTAAGTAAGAATTGATATTTCTATAAATAATTTTAAGTACCTAGCTACATTATTGATTTGATTTAAAATGAACGTTATTTAAAAATTGATTTGTTTTTTTTTTTTTTTACTTTTCATTCAATTGGAAAATTGATTTGTTTTGTTTGATTAGTGGAGAACAATATAATTTACAAAGCTTGAAATTTTAAAATTTCAAAACAATATATATAAATTTACTTGTATTTAAGTTGATATACATAAACTTCTGTATTACTAAATTATGCACATAATTATTTTCTTAGTTAGATATAGTTTGTTATAAAGCTAATATTTATTTTTATGATTTAGCTATAAATTATACTATCTAATACCTGTATTTATACTAGATAATACCAGGTAAGCTATATGTACATAAGTGTAATGCATACATTATTGTATATATATATCCAGTAAATTAACCCATACATACTGATATAATTTCATTTTTAAAAATTGTTAAAATAATTATTTTTGTTTCTGTTATTCTTATGAAAGCGAATTACTTTGTTTAAATCACGTTGAATTGTACACACTCCTACATTATATACTATATAATAATTGTTATATACTTAAGTACGTATACGTATCATTGAAAACTAGTTATACCATATTTATTTAAAAAAAAAAAAAAATAAAATAAACATCCAGGTATTGTAAAGGTAGATTTCGAAGGTCTCTTAAAATTGATTGCCAAAAAATTATGCATAAAAATGGTAATACAAAAAAAAATATCAACTCTGGAGAAATTTTATTTTTCTGATGAATTAATGGAATTAATATACATATATATAATTTCTATACATAAAATATACATAGTAGTGGTCATCATTAGTGTCAATTTGGCAATACATAATATTATTAATTTCGTTATTGATACAAAAAAAAAAAAAAAAATAAAAGAAAAATCAACAAAAAATAAATTTTAAGGTGAAAATCTGAAGATCACCTCTCTTTAAATAAACAAGACGAACCAAATTTTAAATGAAGTTTTTTTCTATTTTCTGTCATTGTCATTATTATTAATTATTTCTTCATATTGATCATTCATTATACAATCAAACATCGTATATAAAAGAAGGCGAAAGTTTAACATTGACAAGACGAAATATTAAAATTATTTCCAAACAATATTTGGGAACTAAAATAATTTAATAAATGAAAAAGAAAATCTACTAATTTTTGCAATTAAGGAAGTATACAAAAAAATTATATATGTATATATTTGAAATACATTAATTTGATACCGTTTTAATTATAATTAAATTACATTGAAGCATGTAACTTAATTGTACAAAATAATCATTGCAGTAGTTAGTTTAATTACTACATCCTGATGTATAACTGTACCAAAAAAGAAAAAATCTGAAGGTTTTTTTATTATTAAATAAAGAATGACCCTTTAAAAAGGTTTATGAACTACCTATTTACGATCAAGAAAAGTCTCGATTTCCTGTATAGTTTTTTTTCTTGTTTTTTTTTTTCCTTTATAGAAATCCGATCAAAGAACTTTTTATGTAGGTACATATTAACAAAAACATAAAATTTATGTATACACATTATGTATGTATACCTATATATGTACAAGTAGGTATGTATTCATAAATGAGTTTGTCAAGATCATTGACTTCTCAGCTCAACATTGGTATTCTTATCTAAAATAATATTTTAATTGCAGACGGTCATTGAAATATAAGATAACCAAGGCTATACATAATGTACATATATGTACATAAGTATATATATATATATTATAATACCAAAAATGAAGACGAAATAACAAAAGAAACAAGAATAAATAAATACCATCACAACAATGAGTACCATAATAACTAGTAACTTTTAATAAGAACAGAGACCCTTTCAAAAAAAGCAGAAAAAAAATAAAAACAAAATTTACCAGTCTAGTGAACTTCATATATAATTTTTTTTATTCCTTAATTTTTTAATTTTCATCTTTTACTAATCGTTTCTCACAAAAAAGAAAAAAAAATAAAATCAAAAATAAAAAAGCAACAAAACAAAAAACGATCAGACAACCTCGTCTTGTAAATTTTGGTAGTATACCATTATTAAGACATTAGTAAGTGATCAATGAACTCTACAAATGCGGTATGTTTTTAAATACATATCTGGTAACTAAAATGTATATTTCAATGGAAAATAAGTTATATAGAACCATTATGTATAGTATTATATGGTTATATTGATCATCTGATACTCATCATCAGTGATCAAAATGTTTTTTTTTATAGTAAAAATTCATATGAAAAAAGGGTAATTGATATTTTTTTTAATACTTAGTATTTTCACCTTTGGTAAAAGTTTAACAAAAAAGGAAAACGATTTAAATCAAGGACAACGGCACAATGATTTCTTAAACAAATTTTTTATGTTTTTGTTAAATTTTGAGGTCCTAGTAACTAATATGAAATCATTATGATGAATTAATAACAAAGAAAATTAAATTCGGTTATTGACCGAAATAGATTTTTAAGCAATTTCGAATTTAAATTTTTAAAATTTGCGTTGTTCAATATTATGAGTGAAATGCGTTTGTTTTTTTTTTATTTGAAATTAATTGATAATAAAGGAAATTATTAATTGAAAATGTAAATATAAAACTTACCGTTGTATTCATGCAATAGATATTTGGTTGAGGTGGTAATGGTGGAAATACCCAACCATTTTCTTGTGGTTGCTCTTGTTTAAATGTACCATTATTATTTTGTATAATACCATTTTCATTAATTAATACTTGATGTTGTTGTGATGATATTGTTGCAATTGTTGTTGTTGTTGTTGTTATTTGATGATGTTGACTATGATGATTACTATTAATATTATTATGATGATTATTTATATTTATTTGATTTAGATGATTTTGATGATGATTATGATTATTAGCCTCAATATGATGCTGCTGCTGACGCTGTGTTGTAATTCTACCAGTAGATGGTGGGCTAACAGCTGTTGTTTCATCACGTTTACGTAATTTACTGCGAACAAGACGCATTGTCATTAGTGTACCAGTACTACCAACCATTTTATTAATTTTATTTTTTATTTTAGGAAAAATGATTTTATAATTTTTTAGTTATATATAATAAGTAACTTAAAGGCTTTTAGTAGTAGTAATGTGTGTGTTTGTTTTTGTTTTTAAGAATTCAATAATTAAAAATTTATCTCAAAAAATATATATCAAATTAATATGAGAACTTTTCAATTAAGTATCTTTAAATTTATCACAGTGTTTTTATTTTTCTTTTTCTAAATAGTTTCAAATCTCTATATTTTCCCCTTTTATATTATTGGAAAAATATTAAATTTGAATTCAGTCAAAGTTTAATATTGTTGTCAGGATTATTTTTTTTTTTTTTTAATATAAAAATTAACTAATATCACAACAAAATGTTTTAGAATTTTTGTTTTCAATTTCAAAAAATTAATTTTAAATGATTTTAAATTAAAAATTAAATTTTTTGACTAGAATTATAATTTCAATTAACTGTAAGCTACTAAGTAGTACATATGTTTAGTTTTTTGGATTATTTCTTTGAAAAATCTCCTTAACATACTATAATTAACAATTTATTAAATTTTATTTTATTAAATTTAAAGAATTTTTCATAACACAAAATTATCAAAATTTTTGTTTAATAAAATTCACTTTTTATTCTTTTTTTTTTAAATTAAAATATCCATTCTTCCATTTGATATACACTGTTTTATTTTTCTTTTATAATTCTATGTTTAAAGTAAAACAATTTGCCATTCAATTTTTTTTTTTTTAACAAATAATTTTTTCAATTATTTATTATGATTTTCTTTTTTCAAAATTTTCTAAAAAAAAATTGAATTCCGCTTTGAAATTTTTCACTTTATAATATTTTTCTTTTCCGATACGACGGTTTGCTCTACTTGAATTTTTCTGAGAGTTATTTCAATCAACTCACAGTATTTATATATAAAAAAAATATTGTGACGTCACTAGTATAACGTATTCACAATTTAAATAGAAGAAAAAATATTATATATTATAGAAGAATACAGAGAAAATATAATTTACTCAAAATAATAAAAACAAAACAACAACAATACTAAACAAAATAATATAAACATAAAAGTTATCAGAATAAAATGTAATAAATAATATGTACAAAATAATATACATACATATGTGGATATATAATATACCTATAAAGTACCGGTATATATATATAGTATAGTATATAGTAAAACAAACCGAGTAGCTATAATAAAAAAAAAAATAATAAAAATATACGAAAACGAATTAAAATGTGAGAAATGAAAATATACTTCCCCGATTTTGTTTTTATTTTGTTTAGTTATTGTTGTGTTTGTTGTTTTTTTTTATATATAGTTGGCTGGCGTACTAAATGCTCTCTTTGACGACGATTTACTACGGCACTGTTCTTCTACGAAAAAAATGATGACATTTCTTTTTAATTTTTTTTTTTTTTGTATTCTACAATCTATGGACTATGAAAATTATTTATAAGGATATCTATAGATTGAAATTAGGTATAGTAGTTTTGTAGTACAGTAATCGTAGTTTTGCTTGATAATCATATGGTTGTATATATGTATTATCATTATACCTAGGTGTGTAATATTTATATAGAATTGGATATTGTGAACATTTTTGTTATTGTTATTGTTTTTCGTGACACAGAATCAAAACAAAAATAATAAAACAAGTATGATTTGTGTATACTAACTAACTATACTGTATAATATAAATGTAGATATAGTGATGATAAGCGATAATATAAAATTGAAAAAATATCAGTTGTTTTAATGTAACGTTTATTGTCAATCCATTTTTATTTTATATGGTTAAAACATTTTATATATCAAGTAAGGCTTATGGATAGAGTGTGCATTATGTCTTTTAATTTTTTGTAATTATTTTAGTAAAGTACACAAAATAAAAGATCAATGTTCTACATTACTATGTATGTGTGTAATAAAAATTTATTAAATGGGAATAAAAAAAAAACAATAAAAAAAATAATTTTATTACTTTAAAATATTGCTCTTTTACGTTTTCCTATTACAGAGTATACGAATAGGTACTAATTTTTTCTACTATCAACTACTTTCAAGGTGCAGAAAGACTATGGCGTTCTATATTATCAACTACTCTGAGTCTAAAGTACTTTAGAGTGATATTTGTCGTGTAAAAGGAACACAAATAATCTTATCATTTTAAATTTATGTTAAATAATTTAAATTTCGGTATTTTCCTGACAACTTTATTTGTGGTTTGAAGTGTGACTTTTAAAATAGAGATAATAATTATTATCTACTTTTTTTTTAGATTTCTTATAAAAATGTATATTTTTATGAAACTGTTAAGAAACTGTGTATTGTGTATATTTTTATTGAAGAAGTTTGTTTTAATATTAAAATATTTTTATTTTTCAAGTTTTAGTCAGGGCCTAGGTTATAATTACATTTAATTATTAATCCGTTTAAGTCCGTTTTGTTACAACGGGAATCAATCAAGTGATTTTGTTTTGAAGTGCATTTTTATTTTATTATAATAAGTTTATTAAGATTTCGTTTTACTTATCATTTTCACTTTTGGAGCACTGATGAACGGAGTATGTTCGCTTCAAAAATATATAAATTTTTATTTTAACTACAATAAAATTGAATTATCTATTACTGAAAGAAAATTCAACTTCAAATCTTCAGTTATAAATCAACTTTAAATCCCTAATTAAAATAACACTGAAACCACGAGTGCAATCCATTTGAAAATATAATAAATTTATTTTTGTTGAAAATTTAGTGAAATTTTGCTTAAATTTACGTGAATATGTTATTAAATACATTTTAAAAATGAATTTTAAATAAAAAATGGGTCAGTCATGATTCATTAATTCAGTTTATTTTTGAAAATAATTGTTCGTTTGGACGAAAAGGCAATCTACTACTGTTAAGAATATAAAGATAAAACAAAAATACGATTGCTATCACTTTTGAAGTTGTGTTAAATGAAACATTTGTATGAGATTAGTTGAACTTATAGTATAGTAGTCTCTGTTGAACTATAGGAACTTCTGAACTGGCTTCATTGCTAATGTGAAAACATTATTTTAAGAGTTTGGATCTATTTAAGCGTTTTTTGTAATTTTTACAGGTGATTCAAATCAGTTTTTCGTAATTTTTACATTATCAACAGTATGTTTAAATCAGTTTTGACATTAATGTCTACGTTTCTTTTTGATGAAAAGTATAGTATGTACCTCCTTACTTTGAAGTACTACTGAAAATAGAAATAAAATATACTAAATGGAACACAAACAATATTGAGAGATATATTATGTGTTTCATTACTTTTATATCCATATATGTAATCGTATTTATTATTTTTACATTAATTAATAATTGATAATAAAAAACAGAAGTGGTAGTTGAGCTTTGTGATGTCCTTTGGGGATCACCACATATTCTTTGGAGAAAAACCAAAACAGATTTTTCCACTGATATGTATATATATATATATATATATATATATATAGAGCGAATAACAACGAATATACCTACATACATATGTATATGAGTTAATTTATTTCTTATCTAATAAAGGTATACCATAGATTGGTTTGAAATTAAATTAATTCATATTGGATATTATTGCAGTATGGTATAATTTCACAAATTTAACAAAATTGATAAAATATTTTTTTCAGATTTTAAATTTGACTAAAATCAGGTTGGTTGGAGTAAAATTTTAAGCAATATATTATAATAAATATATTTACATATTTGTGCCACTTATTTTTTTCTTTAATGTAACAATTTTTTTAATATATAGATAAAAATTATTTTTATTAGTAATATTGTATTATTAATAAAATGTTAAAAACTTCAATTAAATCAATATATTGTTTCTATTTGTTTTTATCATTAAAATTTCATTTTAGTCATGTCAATAAGATCAATATATTATTTGAATGTGATCTATTTTTGGGTAAAATTTTGTAAATTAACTCCTCATGCTAATAACATATTTATTATCTTTAATTTAAAATAATTCAAATTTCATATGAGTAATTTCAAATACACGTCAATCATCAATAGGTGCGATTTTCGACGCTAATTTTTTCGATGATGATAATAATATTATAATATTATTAATGTTAATGAAGTGTTGTTTTTTTTGTTTACGAAGAAATATTTTAATTATCTTAAATATTTTCTGGAATAATAAAATTTTGTTTTAAAAATGAAAAAAACATGTTAAATTTTGTTTTAAAATGCACTTCTAAATATATTATTGTTTATCAATTTGTTGTTTATTACCATCATGTTGTAAAACATCGTATATTCATTTTATTAATTAATATACAATATCTTAACCTATACAATATTTTTGAATATTGTTTTTCTACCTGTGTTATATTGATATAATTGAACCTGTATGTATTAATTTAAGAATATAATTTGTAAATTATTGAAATAAATATTCATTTTCGTGAATAATAAATACATAAATTAAATTTAAGATTATAAATAATACAGACTAAGTACAGTTGTTGTGATTTATTGTTTATTGTCAGTTGGGTTGAGTACTCATTTGAAAGTACAATTAAACAAAAAGAAAAAAAAAATAATTTTTTGTATTGTAGCGGGTAGTTTTATTGTGGAAAAACCCATATGTTGTAAATGTGACAGTGCTATATTTATTTCGCGTCCTTGTAAGTGTTGCCGTTCTACAAACAAAGCATTTCAAAGTTTCTGTTATATAAAAACAAAGTTCAATTACTTTGTATAGTATTTTTTTTTAAAAATAGAAAGTAAGTATAAACTGAAATTTATATAAACAATTATTGTGGTGTTTACTGCACCAGCAGCTCTCGGAAAATAAAATAAAATTACTGTAAATTTAGTAATTTAGAGAAATGAAGAAAAAGATAATCTTTATATGTTGATATAATTATTTTTTTTTATATGAAGATGTTTGTAACTTCATTTTATATTTGATGCCCTACTCTCTTTCTTACATTTATGAAAATTCTCCAATCAAATTTCAATCCATAGTTTTCAGATGATAGAACAATATAAGCACTCTGATAGCTTACTTCTAAGATCTTCTGAAATTATTTTAATAAATAACAAAAAAAAAACTCTACGTAGGGATCTTCAATTTTCAGCGATCTGAACATTTAAATATTCTGGACATATAAAATATCCCTAGCTGTTTAAATTTGAGTCGCTATAAAACTTAATTTTTTCCCAAGATATGCTAAATATCTATAAATCTTACATACGACCTAGGTTGGAATGCAGTTTATATATATGAGTGGGTACATCACGTCCCGAATCATGTTCAATTTTGTTGACTAAGTTCATCTTATCGACAAAACTAATGTACCTACTGTCTTACCTTGTAAAACTTGAGAATCGTCTTAATATTAGAGCACTTTCCCTATTTTATAGATATGTCGTAAGTAATTGCTCAGACGAAATAAAACTTTAATTGCCACCTTCCAAGTATTCCCGCCGAAAAACAAAGAGATATTAAGCATTCAACTCAACATATTAAAATTCCTAGTTGAATCAAAACGGGTTATTTAGTGTAAAATTTTTTCGAATAGTCTAACGAAAGTGTTTCCAAAATGCAAAAATATACCCACTTGTAATATTCAAATTTAGGACTAAGTGACGACCCAAGTTGTAGACACTGCCTGGAAGAGGAAGAAACCTCCACACATGTTGTAGGAGAGTGCCTAGTGCTTTCCCCAATTCCTTACCAGACCAGATTGTTCATTCCGTCTATAAAGGCATATTTAATATTTGGCTAAAGTTATGGAAATAAACATGAAAAACAACTTTTTTATATATCATAAAACAAATAAATTTATGACTACTAAAGTTATATCATTCCTATTAGGTTGGCTGTACCTAATTTCATCCAAAATTAAATTCAATCTTTTTTCAATTGAAATTTTCTTACCCTCCCACTTTCTTAACAACCTTATAGATATTAACTCTAGTTAATTATTCTACTATTCAAATTACATAACTGTATTCTGAAACATTTATTGTATAAAGATAAAAACTCAATTCGAAAATTATATAAAAAGATAGATTATATAGAATAATAAGGATGAAAACTGTATTATTAACTGTAACATCTGTATATAAACGGTACATCGATTTTTATTTTATTATACAAAATACAAAACAAAAATGTATATATATTTTAACGTAACCGCCACTGCAAAACTTGTAAATAACTATGATTTTTTTGTTTTGCAAAAATTAATTTTACTAATTTATTTTCAGTATAGTTTAGCATAAATCAAATGAGTGAGAATCTATAATAGTAAACTCACAATCTTTTGTAAAATATTTAGGGTATTTTTTGTTTTTGTTTTTTTTTTTTGTTAAGATAAGACAAACTGACAAAAATATACGTTACTCAGGTAGAAAAAAAAATTCTATTGTATAAGATTATTATTATTCTTTAGATACCTACATAGCAATTTACCTATTAATTCTTCGCATATTTTTTTTTTTTGCTCTAATATACAAAAATCATATGATCTGAAACGAGTTTTTTTCTAAGAATGAAAATAACGTTTTTTAACGAATTTTTGTGTCTGGTATTTTTGGTGGTCTTATGATCTCAATTTCAGATGATTCTGAAAAATTTTAATAAGGCATACAAAAAATAAAATAATCGTTAAAAATTATAAAAACATTTCCCTTTAGGTTTTGCTAAATTTCATTCCCAGACTTTGTTTGTACCTATAAGTATACTCTTTCTTAATGCTTTGTCAATTTCTTTTTTTTTTTTTTCATTTTCATTTTGTGAGTTGGTAAATTTATGTAAATTTAAGGTTTTATCATTTCAATATAATAAATATTGTGTATATGCCTTATAAATAATGAAATGTACTGACCATATTTGATTATATGGGAAAATATTGCCAAAATAGGTTGGGGTGGTATCTTAATGACATAAAAAAAGATTCTTTTATGTAATTTGAAATATGTAGTAGGTAAGTAAGTAAATTAGAGAAGAATTTGTAAATTTATTTAATTGATTTTGTTTTAACATATTTGTTTTTATTTTTATTTTTTTTATTTTATCTATGCAAATAAATTATAATAATATTATTATTAATCAGAACATTGGATATGCATAGATAGATATAATGGTATAGATTGGGGTGGGAATCCAAATATTTCATAATATGTATGTGTATGTTGTTTAAAAGTGAAATTTAAAAGTGGATTATCAGTTTGTATTTTATTTGTGATTTTAAAATATGTCAAGGTATGATAATTTACAATTTTAATGATTTATATCTATTTTAATCAATAAAATTGAAATTTATTCAATTGTTGTATAAAAATTAAAAAGGAATTTTTATTATAATTATTATTTGTTTATTTTTTTATTTTGTTTTTTAAGTACGACAAATAACAGTAAAATATCATAATATGTATTTTAATTTTTCTGTTAGAACTTGAGTTTAAAACGGAAAATTAAAATGAGGTGTATCGCAGTACAGGGTAATTCAAAGATAATGAATGTAATGACAACAATAAATTAAATATAGTTTTTACTATAATAATAACGTCTTTTATTTAGTCAATCTAATTTTGTAGTTTTATAAGTACTGGCTTGATAAACACTAATGTAAATAAATAAATAAATAAATTTAGTCAATCAATAATATTTTACGTGTAAATATTTTTAGTTAAAAAAAGTTTTTAAAGCTTCTAGGAAGTATATTAGTAATATTAGTAACTGTTTGAAAAAATTTTGAGTGCGTATATTGAATTATTTTCACACAATATTTTTAAGTCATAAAACTAACGAAATTAAATATTCTGGAAAAAGCAGATATCCTCTTTTTTGTATCCCGAAGCAGGTACGCACAAAAATAATTATGTAAATATTCTGTAAAAGGCGTACAGCCTTTTGATTTTGAATCCAACATTCATACATGAGTGGAATTTTTATTTTGGAATTATTTTTTTTTCAGTGTTTGGAATTTTGTAACTTTGGAATTTTGTTTTGGAATTATGACACCATCCCGTTTAGAATGGATTCAGATATGTATAAATCTTCTGCGATAACAATATGTAATTTGAAGCACTTTAAGCCACTCTTCACTATTAGATGAACTCTAATATATATAAATTTCTACGGATAATGAACCAACTCATTACGTGTTTGTGATTTACTATCATTCATCACGGTAACAACTCGGTCAGAATAAAAGTAAAATTAAACTAGATGAATAATATTATAACGTTATAATCCACGCGTCATATGTGTATATGTGCAAACAAACTAAATATTTTTGTACAATTAAGAACAACTCAAATATTTTGGCTATTGTTAACGTTATTGTTATCTTTATCAAAATAATATAATATTGTGTGAAGATGCTCTGATTACCGCATTTCCTATCACACACCTATCATATCAAAATTATTTTTCTTAAGATGAACTGATTATGCTATAATTAAAAAAATAAATAAATAAAATAAAAATTCTAAGAAATGGTTTTTTCAATTTCACATATAATTGTAAATTTTTTAAGCTTGTGTTAGTTTAATATCTAACTACTATAATACATGAAATGAACAACAAAAATAAATGAATGGAAAAGTTTTGTTTTTTTTTTATTTTTGTTTTTGAAAATTTTTTAATATACATTATATATACTATATATTATATTGTGTAATTATTTTTTTTTGACTTCTATATTTTTAATTTTGAAGTTTTTGTTTTTTGTATTGGAGTTAGATCATTGTTTCCTTTTTTATTATTGTATGGAAATAACCAAGAAATAATGACTAATTTTTTGTTTATCAACCTGATAATTATAAAATTAGTAATTTAAAAATTAATATATTTATAAGCATTTTATCGCTGAAGTAGTTATATAAAAATTTGAAGAAGAGAAATTTTGAAATTTAGTTAAAAAAAAATTAAACTTTCGCTAAAGTTTTAATATATATATAAAATTGGCATATACGTAGCTTTCACTAATATTTTAACAGAAAGTAAATTAAATTAAAAAAAAATTAACTAAATATAGGCCAACTAAATTGAATTTAATATAAAATTTGTTATACAGTAATATTTTTAAGTATCTAGATCTAGTTCATCTAAAACTAATAAGTTGGTACATAGTCGTTCTTAATTTCTTGTATTTACATAAAATTAGTTTAACAAATTAGACCTTAAATAGAGAGTTAGTTTGTCAAATTGAATGCAGAAGAATGATGTTGATACGATTCAGATTTAGAAGTATACTCGTCTTGTATATATATGCCATCTTCAAGCTCATTGTAACATTCAAAAAACAGTTTGCTATAAGCATCAGAGGGTTAGTTATGCTATTTGAAGACGACGATTAAAATTTTAAACTAGTCCGTACAAGTTGTTCCTCTTCAATAGTCAATTTCAAAAATTCAACCTCCAATTTAAGGTCTTATATATATAAAACAACATAAGTTTTTAAAAAAGTAATTTAAATACAAAAGTACTTCCGTGAAGTATTCAAATTACCTAAATAAAGTTATGAAAATATTGGACTCTGGATTATTAATCAAATAACTAAAACTGTACAACTTAATATCAAATTTCTATGTTGAAATGTATTCTTTTGGAATCCGAGACATGAAATAAGTTCAGTGTGGTTCATTAACAATTTTTTTTTTTTAATTTGATTAATAATAATTCGAAATTTCATATTATGAGTACTTCATGTTAATACATCATACAGTACTTACGAGTACATAATACGAGTACTTGAAATAGCTGTTTTTTAATTAGTTCGAATATATTTTATATATTCTCGGATTTGCGGAAATTTGACAAATAAATAGATGAATTAAAAAAAATATTAATAAATATTTTTTTTAATTAATTCTAATATAATTTTAATAAATTACGGTATTTATGGGGAAAATAAAAAGTATTACTCATTATTAAGTATTTTAGTACAGTGTTGCAATGTAATTCAAGTTGAAATGTACTTCTAATACTACTGTAATATCCTAAACAGCTCTCACCACCAACTATTTCAAAACTTAATCACATTTTTATTATGTACTCGATTCAAATATTTTTGAAAGTATTTCATTATTATTACTTCAACAATTTGAACTTAGTAACTAACATTTTAATTTAGCACCTAAATAAAAAAAAAAAAAAAAAACGCACAAGTAAACAAGAATTGAATATTTATGTATATCGCCTTTCAGTAAACATATTTTATTTAAATTTCTATTTTTATTTCATATAAGCATGATTTAGGTTAAATTTCATTTTCAATCATTTATTTATATATACTCTTGTAACATGTCTACAGTTTTAAAAACAACTCATTATTTCAGTCACAGATGCTCACCGTTCTAAAAATAGTTTTTTTCTCTCTCTTCCAAATATAAAAACCTATATAACAGTAAGTCACGTTATAATTTCTTTTCCTGGTTGTTTTTCCTAATTATAATTTATTTTTTTAATTATACACATTTAAATAATTAATATTATCTTTTATAATACCTTAAGGTAGTAACATAACTGTCAATATCCTAGACATACGGAATTAAGGATTTACGTTTTTTTAAAGCTCATTTCACTAAACATTAAAACGGCTCAAATTATTGCAACAAAATTTTTTTTTTGTAATTAAAATATTATATATATATATATTATATATAGATGGGGTCATATTATGTCTTTTTCCATTTACATACTTACTTACGTATACAGTGATGTGTCTGGAAATATTAACTGATTAGTGGGCAGTTGTAAATTGAAAACAATAAAGTAGGGTTATGCAACGTGCAGCATTAACAAAAAAAAAAAAAAAAAAGTACAGAGGAGTAAACACTGGATTATATATTTTTGCCATAAATTATTTTAAAAAAAACATGGTAAATGTTGTGACTGAATACAAGATGTGCAACATTGGTGTGAATTTTAAGGAAATTATTTTTAATATTTTATTGTTTTTTTTTTTTAGGCAAAACAAATCTCATGTTCAAAAACGATTTTTGAATTTATAAATAATGAAGAATATACATTTTTTGTTGTTGTTGTTTTTATTTATAATATATAAGTATATATATACCTATAATATGCAATATTAAAGGTGGGATATTTTTTTTAATATCAAAGTATATTATTGACCTAGGTTAGTAAAGATATCTTATTTTTAGTTATTTGCTTGTTATATTATTATTATTTTTTTTTGTATAAATTGTATAAAGTGCTTAGCTGACAAATACAATGACCGCGCATGTTTATTCAAATTACATTACTAATTAAGTAATTATCTACAGACTTTGTAACTTAAATTACATAAAATATATTTGATTTAGTATAAAATAATAATAATTTTTTTACATACTATGGATTATCTGACTGCTGTTAGTGTCGAGATCTATTAATATCTATAGAATAATATTATATAGATAACAATAATTCTAATAGAATAATAGTTATTAACTGATTAGTTAGTATTATTAATTTGCTTAATAGATTTTTAGTGTCTTAAATGTAGTGTTACAGAATATTTTTTTCATCTACATTATTATTATATTTGATCAGCAATTAAGCTTAAAAAATGGGTTTATCTTATTTTTTAATTTCATTTATGAGTCAAATAAAAATGGTAGAAAAAAAAACCTTATACTTACGAAGCTGATTTTATTATCGTCAATTCAGAATTGTATATAATTTTATCTAGTTATCAAAATTTAGAAGTGGAGACAGTCACGATGAGACCATTTAAAATTCTTTCATTATATATAAAAGTATTAAGACCAACAACGAAAAACAATTGAACGATGCAAATAATATTCCCTTAAAATGGAAATGATTAACAATAAGAAAATTATTAAAAACTAAGCTTCTAAGAAAATTAAAAACTAAAAATTCTATTATTAAAAAAATAATAAAGGAGTTAGAAAAATGATGTGCAACTCTTTAAAAGACATCAAAAGCATATCCAACTTAATTTTTTTTTTTAGTTATATTTACTATGATCACAGTTACTTTGATGACAGTTACATTGATGACAATTACTTTGATGACAGTTTCTTTGATGAAGAATTCTTAGAGAGTTAACATAATAAGATCTTAGATAAAAAAAATGTTGGTATTTGACTTGAATTTTATATACTTCGTCAGAATTGGGTCGAGATATATATTAACGATACATGTAGCACATAGAGAAAACAAAATAATTTGTTCCATATTACCTACATTAGTATAAAAAAAATTTTGCAGACCAAATTTTTAGTAATGAACGAGAATGGATTTTAGGTACCAATTATTTCAATTTAATTTTAAATATTTTGACATTCGAATTTTTGTTAACGATCCCCTAAAATTGATGGTCTTATTACAATTTTTATTTTAATTAACGTATAATATTGTAATATGAGTTTGAATGTATGTATACGTATACATATATTATAATGTGTGTACGTTGAAACTTTGCTACTTAATTATGAATATCAAATAGCTATACATGAAAAATTAAAATAGAAATTGGACACTAGGTCTGACAGACGGATTATTAAAAAAAAATTTCTTTAATTTGAAGGTCACAAGGTATGTTATTAAAAATTATTTTTTAAATTATCATGATGAAAGCATTATTATGTAAGTGAATTAATAAAGTAAAATTTATTATTTTAAGTTGATCTTGACAACAATAATTTGCGGTACATAATATGAAATGAATAATATAAGACGAATATTTACATTACGGCCAATAGATTTTGAGTTTTCTTGTGATTTTTATTTTCGTTAGAATATAAGTACATATTAAAGCGAGGTGTTAGAACTTTAGAACATTACATACAAACAACATACAAAATGTGTATTACACAAAGTGATTGCATGCGAAAGAAAAATACTTTTGCGGTAATTTTATATCCTTAAAAATATGAACGGTGTCTATGAGATTTGAATCTTCACTTTCTCGATTCTATAATCGGTTATTTGAACCCTTGACTACCGTGATTATAAATTTTGATTTTTTATAGTTAATAATATTTTTGGTTTTCACTGTTCAAGTATTTATTATTTTGATTGTCATTGGTCCACTTGATCCTTTTATTTATCTGTGTTTCCTTTAACTTTTACAAATAAAACCAAAATATAAGAAATTGATCAGAATTCAAAAAAGATTATAAGAATAAGATATAAAAAGCAAATATAAAATGTATAAAATGGTTAAAAAATTTATCTACAGAGCTCCAGGAGAGGACATTAGTAAAACAAAAAAATTATGAAATCCTACACTTTATTAGGTTGATAAACTAACTTTGTAAATGTAATAATTGAAAATAAAGTAAACATGAAAATTAGTAAAAAAAAAAATTATCTGTATTTCCATTACGAGTATACTTCCATTGACACTGATTACACATTCAGTCAGTTTTGACTGAAGACCAACAACTTGTTGTTTTAAAGCTCAAAATGATAGAACAAAAAAATATTAAAATAATTTAATTTTTTTTTTCACTTATTTCAATTGTTGTTGTAATCAATGTTAAAGAGCGTTAGCTTAAATTTATAGTATAGTCATCCATCAGTTTTTCAGTGGTGAGACATTGACTGGATTGCAATTTAAATATATAATTAAAATTTATGACCTATTCTTTGTTTCGAAATGGCGGAATTAACGAACAAAAATTAAATTATTTTCGATTTAAATTATATGTACAGTTGGGTATGCACCACTACCCGCTCTATACAATATATGTAAAATTACACCCGCTGTTGTGCATATTTTGTATAAATAGAACTCAATATGATGGTAGTATTATTAAGATATTAAAATAAACTAATTTCTAAATTTATTTCGATTAATTTAAAGAAAATTTTTAAGAAGTTCTTTTCTTCGTAAATAAAATTAAAATAAAAATAACAAAAAAAAGCAAAAAATTTAAAATTTCATTTACGTCATAAATCAATCATGGAAAAGTTCTTCATTCACTTTACAATATTTCAAATTGATGAAAACGAATTTATTGACAATAATGAACATGATTTTGATTATATTAAATGATTTCAAATTAAATTTGTTTATTTCCTATTAATTTATCAAATTTTTAATGAATTTTTCTCTATCTAAGAAATATACATTCGATGTTTTGTATCTTTTATTGAACACATACATATATACATGCATTATGTACGTCATTCGAAATTGGATAAAAACAAAAAATTTAATTGTAATAGATAAAAATGTTCACCGGTTTTTTTTGGAAATCTCGTTTTTATATCTATTTATATTTGAAAGTTTTCTAAATATTATTGAAAATTAAATTAAAGTGATGGTGGGTGAATGAATCACCGCAATATTTTTGTTTTTGTGCTTCTTGAGATTCGAGGTGTGTATATAAAACAAATGTTAAGAAAAATATAAACTTCTGAGCTTTTTTAGATATTTGCTACTTCTGATTTATTTAACATTATTATTATACTGCATTAAGAAAAAAAAAATCATTGGGGGGCTCTTTAATGTTATATTTTCAAGAAAAAAAAAAAATAAATAGAAGAATATAAAATTTGTAAACATTTCGAAATAATCTTCAATTTATATGTCATATATATATAGATACAGAATACATATACTTAAAAAAAAATTAAGAAGTGACTTGATGATTTCCTTGAAAATTTTCGGCAATATTTTTTTTCTTCTCAAAATTTTAATATTATCTGAGAAAATATAATAAAATCCCACTAGTATTTTGTTTTAATTTATTTTATTTTTACATTACCTATATTTTTTTGTTATAAACTCAATTTTTGTTTTGCTTTTATTTTTTTTTACAAAATTTTGTTGTTAATTTAATTGTTATTGAAATTTACTGTGAAATATTTTAATTATTATTTTTCAGAATTTTATAAATTTATAATTCAGATGAAGGTATTGCCCCGCTCTCCACCTCAAATTGAACCGAAATAAAATTCAAAATTTTGGTTGATTTTTTTTTTTTTTTGAAATTGTTAATTTGATTTTTAGTGTTAATTTTTTGACAATTGCTTGTGTTATGACGTAGTTATGTTTTTGTTTTGATTTTAAACCTAATGGTTTTTGTATTATTATAATCAAAAATCTGTTATTTTTATTATATTAAAAAAATATTTAGATCTAGTAATATTGAATATTGATAAAAGATTATTTTGATGAATCATATCAATCTGGATTTAATTAAAAATTATAAAAAAAAAGTATTGCAACAGCCATTGTGGATCTCTAGACACAAAATTTAACCATTTTATTAAGAAAATAAAACTCTTGAAATGCTACAATGTATGTTGTCTTATCAATTTTTGAAAAGCCTATTGTCTATTACTGGACAATTTAACCCTTTAATTCATACGAAGACGTACATATATGGCTTTATGAAATGATCATCAAGTCTTGTTATATTTAATTATACATAGCAAAACTTGAGGGTTATTTCAAAAAGCCATTATTAGTTTCGTATGAAGTAAAGGGTTAAATTGATGTGCTGTTAGACATCCATGTTGAACTATCAATTTCGTATTTATTTAATTTTTTTTCCACGTTCCACATTTTTTTAATTTTTCTGTATTTATTTGTAAAAAAATTAGTTTTTATACATATTTATTTTTAAATGTCAACAGATTTTTTTTCACATGATAATAAGCTTCAATATTCCCCAAAATTAAAAAAAAGGAGACATTTTTTAACTGAGCTGATTTTGGCACTAGATTGTTGAGAATATAACTATCATCAATTAATTTCTTATCCGTCTCTCATCAATTAATTGTCCAGTAATTGACCCTTATTGATGAAAACATTGATGTGTACTACACACCTATGTTTCATTTCATAATTTTAAAACTATTTGAAATTGTATGTATAGATGTATTAGATTTGGAGATGAATATATTAAATGGTATGAGCTACAAATATAAGAATTTTAAACCCTTGTATAAAATTTATGTTGCTTATGGTACTGAAAATTGATTTTTAGACAGAAATTACAAATATTCGTCAACAAATATCTATTATTATTATTATTATATTTTTATTTTATGTTATTTTTTTATTTTTATTATTTTTTTGTTTTTTACATTTAAAAGTAAAAATAAGGTTTAATTATTTTTTGGATTTTTTTTTAAAAAAAGTAGAATATTCTGATCTTGAAACATAAAAAAAATTTCTTCTTAAGGAACCCATAGAAATTCAAATACATAGAACAAAGAAATACGAATGATTCGTACATGTATTGAGAAAACCCATATCCGTCGGAATGTATAAATCTGCGGATTTAATCCTTAAAAGTGAAGAGATATCGATAGATAAAGATATACCTGGCGAAAATTAATATATAGAAAATTCAAAACTGCGAGTCGAGCCCAGAAAAGAGTGAAAAAAAAATGGATATACCCTATACACTTTCAAGAGCAGTAAAAAGAGATAAATATAAAAATAAATGATCAAAAATGATAAATGCTGTAGTTGTATTTACAGATGTTTACTTATCGTATTTTACTTTATAGAGTTTGCTTTCAAATGCCTTTATTTTCTGCAGCTTGACTCTCAGTTAATTCTAACGTTTAAAAGAATACAAATAAAGGATCTGATAATCGAAACATATTCTAAATGAGTAAATAAAAGTAATAAGTTAATTTTATATTATCTATTTAAATAAGAATACTAACGGCTGCAATATCATTGAAGTATACAAAACCGTGAGGTATCAATAGCCTATAACTGAATGTTAAACAAGATGAAATATTAATTATATTTCAAACATTTTTATATTTATAATTATAGTTATAATTAAAAACGATATAGTTATGTGGAAATTTTAGTCATTGTTTCTTCTTTTATTCCCTATTATATTAAATTAAATTCTTTTATTCATTGTCTAGATATATTTACTTGTTATTATTAATTTAAAAGGTAAAAAAGAAATTTGTTTATTTTTAATAATAATTAATAATTTTTTAATAATAATTGTTATCAAACAATTTAATTCGATGACTAACTGATTCATAAAATTCATCATAAAGTAAATCATTCGTAATTTTCATCAAACAATTTAATATTTTTTTTATTATCTAATTAAATATCATTCTTAAGTACAATAATTAACAAACTTTAAGCACTTATAATGTACATAACTTAAATTACATTCTTTGAATATATTTTCTGAATCATAAAAATTTTAATTATTCAAAATCCTACCAAATTAATAAGTAATTTAATTAATATCAAAATGAAATTTGAAGCTTTTTCACTTAAAGAAAAAATTAATCATAACCAAATCCATTAATGGATATTAATTATTATTTAAAATAAACATATTATACTTAATAAAAAAAAATCAATTGAAATTAAATTAACAAAAAAACAAAAAAAAAATAATTTGCATGATTCAAGCTTTTAATATCTACACTTAATTAGGAGGTAAAGTTTTCAATAAAAGACATCAATTACAATTATTTATCCAAAAAAAGCAAAAAAAAAAATTAAACAACAATCATTTGTTTTTTAATAATAAAAAAAACTATATTAAAAATTATGCAATTCAATTTACAGTAGTAGAATTAGAAGCTGTCATGAAAATTATGCTGCAAAAACAAAATATTTTTTTGAAAATTATTTGAATAGTGCTGATGGAGCATTTAATTACCATTTCTGGATTAAGCAATAATATACTCAGTTGTTGAAACTGAAAAATTAATTTTAAAGATATCTTAGTTATATAAGATTTATTGAATGACTTTAATATGCAATAAGATCTAGTTTGTCTGATAACATGTGATTAATGCAAAAAATACATAAGCTTGTAGTTATGTAGTCGTTAGAAATACTTTGGGAAACAGATAGTAATGAAACATATTCAATTGATGAAATTAATTAAAAAAAGAAAGTTGGTTCATGTATTCAGAAAACTTACCACTTCAGACAGTATATAAAATTAAAATAACTTGGGATCTAAGTGCGTAGATAGGTATTATTTCCTCTGGTCAAAATATACAATAAAATTTACTTCCAGTTACTTAATTTACTTGAAGAAAGAACAACAAGATGATCTATACAAAACACAACAATAACCCCAAATGAATTGTTAGAATTAATATCAATGACTTGAATATGATAATATTATTAATTTTTAAACCAGTTTTTTTAATCAGTACATTACTCTAATTATTTAATTGTTTATCCAGTGCACCACTATAATTTTAATTTAATTCAAATGACAGCATTATTTATCAATATCAGAATATTATTTTGTAGTATGTATTAACTTGAATGAATTTGTTAAATTTTCTTTTCATTTTCTTATTGTTCTTTTTTTTTATTACCAAATATTTTTATAATAATTTTATAACTTTTGGGTTATAATTTCATGAATAACATTTTAATTACAATCGATAAATTTTATTATAATAAAAATATTTTATGTTTAGTATTAACAATATTTCAATAATAATTCTTTAAATAAATGTATGTACATATGTAAAAAATCGATAGGTAAAGCATAAATTGAAATTTAAAAATAAATTATTACCATTTTATTAGATTAAATTAAAAACAAAGGTTACATTTTAAAGTTCATTATTATTTGTTTTTTAAAACAAGTAATACAGTAATAAATAAAAAAAAATTTTGTTAAATTTAATAACCAAAAAATGGTTTTTACCAATATTGCAATAAATGAATTAAAATATCGAAAAATTTTGGTAATAAAATTAATATAAATAAATTTATATTTTGGTTTTTAGAAAGTTATTTTAGGAAAATCCAGGAATTTAATTGTTTTTATGGATTGAAAAATTCAAATCATAAAATAAAAGAAAAAATATTTATTTTCAGAATTAATTTATAGATTACTGTGTTGTATTGACAGAGAAACAATGTAGGTACCATAATATTTTTATGAGGCGCTATTAAACATACATACTTGATACTATGTTAAAAATAACTACAATTTAAAAACAAATTTTTTATTGTTTAATTATAGAATAATTTACTAATCTAAAAATATTAATATTTAATATAGGCGTCCTAATTCACATAATGGAATAAGACAAATTTGAAAATTGTATTTTGATAATTAATAATTCTGTTATGTTAAAATTAAAGAGAATATTGAATTTGGATGTCCCTCTTGAGTTGATTTTAAATTATGTAAAATTCTGTTTGGGTTTGTTTTCTACTTTTGCTTTTATTCCTCTTTAGAGTTTCGTCATAACATCAGCTGTACTGGGTATACAAATTAAATAAGAAAATACGAAAATTGTTCAGCGAAAGTAACAGTACTCGTATGGATTTGTACTCGTTCGTGCTTTTTATTGTAATATTTAGAAGTGATTAATTCTTGTTTGTAGTAAAAAATGTGCTCTATATAAAACAGTTATTTGTTACAATAAATTTTTTCCATATAAACTAAGATTTTCCAAATGATTTCGATAAAGAAATCCATTTCGTTTTTAGTTTTTTTATTAAGAAAATACATACATATATTTTTAACTAGAATTTAAATAGTCCATTATTTAAATTGATTTTACTAGATCATGATACTAAATCGAATTTGTTAACCCGCCTGGTATTATAAAAAAAAAAGTGTAACTTAAATTGTAGTTAAAACTACAATTAACGTGTAGTTAAATAACAGTGTAACTCAAAATAATTGAAAAATTTGGTTCTTTATAAAGAGTGCGTAGCAAATTTAAGTTGATTTGGAACTATGTTTAACCGTTATTTATTAAGTTACAAAAATAAAGGTGGTGGTTTTTAAAAGAACACATTTTTAAATTTTATTTTAAGAACAGATGCTGCTGTAACCATATTCTTTTTAAATTCTATTCTCGTCGAATCATTATATTTAATATACAAATTAAAAAAAGTACGGCACAAATATTTGAACCATTTCACAACTGATTTGCATTATTATTCTCTTAAAGGATAGTTATTCAAAAAGAGATGTCGCGAAATATTTTTTTTTAATATTTAATTGGAAATTTCAATTTAAAATTCTATCCCATGTGTAAGTCATCTTAACATACAAAAATTTTTTTTTAAATTTAACAAATTGCCGCAACTCACCCATTGCCAGAATTAAATTAACATTTAAAATAACTTTTAAATAAATTATAATAATATTTTTGATTTCTGTATGATTTCATACATGTATACGGTTGTTGTCCAAGATAAACCAATAAACAAAAATATAGTGCCAATTATAAATTAAAACGAGGGAAAACAATTCTAATTTCGAGAAGTGGGCGAATACTAGTCACATTAAATATATTAGTTCATTGATAGCTGAACATCATTGCCAGATGAACCCATATAAATGTCTGATAATAATTTTAATTGCGATATAAATTTAAATGATGGTTGTTTTCAACAATTTGAGAATGGAATTGGGTTAATCTATTTAATAAAATTACTTATTAATTTTATAATCAAAATAAGTATTTAATAATATTGGATATTTTATTATACTGAAATAGAATTGGAATAAATTATACACATAAAATATTATAATACGATATGCATATACCATTGTTATCATTTTTTTAAAACTCCATTTCATTTTCTAAAAGGTTTACTAACGTAATTTTAAAAAGTTTAGAAAGATATTAATTTAAATTCGTGACTTTTATAATATCTGGTCATTAAAAATAATTTAATTTTTTTTTTTAACTTTTACATAACTTTACACCATAAGGTAAGATGAGAACTTATACAGTATGACAATAAATTATCATTTATACAATAAAACTTAAATTTATCAAAGAAAATTCAATAAAAATAAAATTATGTATTTATTAATTTTCAAAATTGTAGATTATTGAATTTTAATTGCTGTATATTTAATTTTGCTGTAATATAATTATTTAATTTTATTTGAACAGGGTGTTTATGTGTTATATTATGGTATTATTTATTACAGGTGAGTAAATGAATTCATTTGGACAGTGTAATATTTTTTTAAACTTTAAGTTTGATTGTTTTGGGTGGTGAGATTAGATTTTTATTGATTCATTTAAATTGTACCTTTGATTACTAGACGAACAACAATTAAAAAAAGAAAACAAGGTAATTAAATTTTTTTGTGTTTTTTTATATAATTTTATTATTTTTAAAATATTTTAATTTAGAGTAATTAAAATTTTTTTAATTTAAAAGCTTATAACTTGTATTTTTTTATATAACTTATTATATTTTTCAGAAAGTCTGATTGTTTGATTCATCTTAATTTAAAATGGCAGTTATGATGCACACGATAAAATATTTTAATTTAGAAGTTTTAATATAAATTACACAACAAATCAGCAAACTAGTGAACATGGATATTAAATGTTAGTATAAATATTGTTAAGAATGACCTCACCTATATTCAACTGCGAAAATTATTATCATCATATAGATAATAACCCTGTATACAAATAAAAAATTAAACACGAACTTCTTTTTTTAGAATTTTATTTAAATCTTCATAAACTAATAATTATAAAGACAATAAAATACAAAGAAAAAAAATAATCAATAAAAACAAAAATTGGAAAAAATGAATTAAAAATACGTAAAATGTATAATTGTACGAGTATACAAAATAGAAAAAATATAGACAGTTGTAATACTAAAAAAAAATAATCATAATAATATTATATCTTAAAAAGTCCCATCGAACTTTGAAATGTGAGGTTTAATAATAGTTTTGGGTTTTTTATTTTGTTTTTGTTTTTATTTAAATAAGTACGACTAAAAATATTAAAATGCGCTCAAATTAATACCAGGAAAATAAAGGTTAAAGTTTACAACAATAAAACCATAATAAAAAAAATATAGAAAGCTAAATTTCAGACACTGCATAATCATAATTCTAGGGTTTTTTGTTTATTTTTTTTTTTTTCAATTCTTATCTATGAAAATGTTAATAAATTAATGAATTACTTAAATTACAATTTATAAATTGAATTTTAAAGTGATTTCATTATTTACTTTTCTTTGTTTTGTTGTTGTTGTTGTTGTTGTGATTAATTCCTAGAATATATTATAAATTAATTCCGTTTTAATAATTTATTAAATATTATTAGTATAGCTATAATAAAGAATATTGTTATAAAAATATTAAGGGTTATATTTTTTGTATTGAAAATGCATCAAACAAATTAGACACAGAATTTAAGTTTAGTTTTTTTAGTGTTTTTTAAATTAAGATATTGACATTGACTGTCACGTCTGTAATTTTAAAGTCAAATTAAATCTAGTATGAAAAGGTATGATGTAATATCCGCGATGTATTCAAGTATCTTTAGGAGAGCTATTTGAATCGCAGTTAAATTATTTTAATAATTTATTTCTAACGTCAAAAATTGAATTCATTAAGTGTTACAAAATTATATGGTTTCGAAAGTAATAATAAAGAATGCCATAAAATAAAAAACACAATGCATCTACAAAATAAAAAACTCGATAAAAATGTTACAGCATATTTTAAATGTCAATATACATCGATGAGATCACAAAGCCAACTGAATATGGCTCAGTATTGAAGCCTATTATCTATATATTATAATTGCAAAAGAATTCAATGCAAATATCTTTAACTTGAATACATTGAACAAATGATTTCAAACGCTTTAGCAAACAGAATCTTTAAATTTAGAGGCAGCCAATTTTGTAAAAAACAACTTTCAGTTAGAACGTATACATGATAGCTTCAAGAAAGCTTCAACTACCTATCATGCATAGCTAATTTCTTGAAATCAGCTTCATTCAAGTCAATCACAAAATTTTACTTACTTAACTTGAAAATTTTAACCAAGCTTAAGAGCTTGAGTTGACATTTAACGTCAAAAACTTTCGAATTTTGTTAATATTTAGAGTGAATTAAAAGATTAAGTAAATAAAAAAAAATTATAGAGAGTTTTACAAATTTTAAGCGTCAAAGCTTATGTCACCTAAAATACATATGTCAAACTCAAATTATTTTCGAACTGACAGTCATTCAAGCTGGTCAATCGAATACACAGTTTGAAATTTCAATAAGAATTCAACTCAAATACTCAAGCTATCATGTATGCGCGGTAAGTGTTGAAATGAAATAAAAATAAACATAAAAAGCGTACCTTCTACGATGGGCAGGATATCTGATGAGAATAAATGAAAATCATCTTCAGCAAAGAATTTTCAAATACACACCATTGTATAATAAAGTAAGAGGTAGACTAAGAACAAGATGGAAAGACAACATTGAGAATGACAGTGCAAAAATGGGCTTGTGAATTGGCAGTCATCTACGCAGAATCAATCTATGTTGAGGAATTTTATGAAGAAAGCTTTGGTGAACACCCAGTTGTAACGGAAAGTGAAGAAAAAGATTAAATTAGTGAGGTATATTGATTTTAATTTATGATGAGCAAAAGTCATCGTGGTCAAAACAATATTTAAAAAGGAATTTAAACAACTGTATTTTGCAACAACATAATGTATGGGTCCACTAAAATATGTTGTTGACATGCTGAATTTCATTCTCATATTCAGTTAAATATTAAGTATTTTATTTTAGTTTTAGTTCCATTATAATTTGTAAATTTAGTTTGTTTTAGATTATAGAAATTGTATAGACTAATCGTCTGATTGCATATCGAATACAGTAAAATAAATACACGGATATAAATATCCCAATTAGGTTAAAATTTTAAAATTTAGGGATAAGAGTAGGGATAGTTATATTCTTTTATCTAGTCTTCTTCAGAAAAATCTTATCGGTACATAATTATTAAAACTTGTATATACTGTTTCAGATTAAAATGCAATACATTCAAATTGTATAATAATTGTTTACTTTTCAACAATTCAAGTATTCCACTAACGATAAGATATATTTAAAGGAGGTCGAAAAGAACAATTTTTGTTTTTATTTTTGATGTTATTTGAAAAAAAAAAAAATAAAAATAAAAACAAAACTCATCAAATTTTGACTGACATGTATAGAATATAAATTATGGCGATAAATAACCAGAATAAATATATATGTAAAAAATATGATATTTGAAGGAACAAAAAATAACCAAAAAAGCTATAAAGTGAATAATACAATTTAACATTTCATTTAAGTTAGGATTAACCGTATTTAATGTAGAATACTTTTAAAACTGGTTGGTAAGAATTGCTATAACCAATTCCTGTTAACAACTATAACAGGTAACAATTTGGTAAATAAAAAAAAAATTTTGAAAGTGTGATGAAATAATTTTATAAAATTTTTAATCAAACTTGCAGAAATAATTTTAGTATCTAAAATATTATTCTATCAGTTTTGTAAAAAAATTAATGTTGTTAGTCCAGCTACTAACTAAATACATTCATTTGTATTCTGTAAAGAAAAAAAAATTTCTCTGTGTAGAAATGAAATTTTGCATTCAATTTAATTCAGTCATTCAATAGAATCGTGATAATCAGAAGTGTTGTAGTTTGTTATAAGCTGTCGTAAAAACTACAAGCGATAATAGTAAGGTGATTCGGCATTATATTATTTTATATGCTTAAAATTTTACACGAGTCTAATATTTAAAATTAACCTAAGCTTGCTGTAATAATTTATATTTGCATACGTACACATACAAGTACACACATAATAATATGCTTATGCACATTCAAAGAGCTTTCATTTAATTTAATTTATTGATAATTTTATTCTCGTTTGTTTTGTTTTTTTAACACCAACTAATTTACCCAGTGAAATAACATAAAAATAACTGCCATGTTAATTATTTTGATGACTTTTACATAAAATTTGTAATATTATTGTTTGATAATATCATAAAGATATATGTATATAGATATATATAAATAAAAATATTAAATTATTAAAATAATTAAAATTTCCAATTAAAATTTAATTACTTAGAATAAAAATATTTTTTTATGTTAATGAAAAAAAAAATTAAAACAAAAAATAAAAACACCATAATAAATTTGTTATTTAATTCTAAATATGTACTATTATTAATGGGGAGTACTCAAGTTCAGAAATTTCCCTGAATAATAATAATAGAGTATAAATTCTATGGAAATTAACTATATTTGGATATATTTTTCTATTTATTGCAATACTGAGTCAGATTCAGGTATTTATAGGTTTTTTTTTTCGAAAATGATGACCATGTAAATTTTATGTTAGATAAACGGTGTTAGGTAAAGTTTATACTTAATTTTAAATATCGGATTCTGGTTTATGTGTGTTTTGTGAAATGTTATTAATGAAATTTAACTGAATTTAATCATGTTAGTAAGTCTAGCAGACAATCAAATATTTAAACTTAATCGATTTAGAAAAAAACATGAAATTTTAATTTGCTAAAATTACGACAATCTTCTTCAATTTACCGTTAATTTAAATGTTATGTATGTAAGCAGATATAGGAGAAGAAAGGAGAAGGAATCAGAAACGAAACAGTATATGAAGAAGCAGTATTTATGTTTCCTAAATAAAACTTACTAACATCTAAATTTTTATGAAAACATGAGTGGTTTTTTTTTTATCGTTAGAAGTCTACTATGTCAGTGCGTAAATTACTGTTCTTTTAAAAACTTTAAATTTGGCTTCAACTTGAACTATTATAATTACTCAACAGGGGCCCCTAGTTTAAAATTATATTTAAAAAAAAAATAATAATAATAAAAATAATAATAATAATAAAAATAATAATAATAATAATAATAACTTTAATATTTTTTCAATATGTTTCCAGATTTATTTTTGTTCTAAGACGGACATTAAGTTGTTCTTTTTATTATAAACATTCTCTCAATGGAAAAAATGTCTAGAAACGCTAGTGCCGCAACAAAAAGATTTGAAATTTAGAGAAATTTACTTAGACTTTACTTAGTAATTTACGTCCGATATTTAGTTACAATAAAGGTCAACAAAAAACACAAATATATGAGAAAGTAGAACATTGTTAAAGATTAAAATAGTTGAACAGAAACAAGAAAAATTAATACACGTGGTGAAAGTTTTTATATTTATAACTGGAAATATTTCTTTCAGTCTTTGGTTCATATATTTTAGTATACATTAGTAAAAAATGAACATTGATATATTGCTTTTAATTGGATTCAAATAAAAACTGAACTGTATTGAAATTAATTTTTTATTCCAATAACCACCATCATGGTAATAAATAATCGAATATTTGACTTTGAATCGAATAATATAATCTGGTTAAATTTTATACATCATAAATTTACAATTATTGGTAGAAAATAATTATTTTCTTTAATATAAATTTTAATTCTATAGAATATCTCAAGATCATCTATTAGATTGTTTATTTATTCTATTAAAGCAACAATTAATATATTATTTAGTTGACCAGACTCCACCTAAATATTTTTCTCATTTTAAATATAAATATTAAGATTATATTATTATAATTTTTGTACTTGAAGAAAAAGTGTTTTTATTTTCCCTATTTAACCGCTCTTGACATTTTTCAATCAATGTTCACATTTATTTAACATTGAACTTTTCAAAGTTTATACCAAAAAACAAAAATTTCCTTGAAATATTTTCTCATATAGGTAGGTAGGTACTGGTATATGTTGATTGTTGAATTATTACAATAATTTTACACTTGTTCAAGTTTATTGACTGTTTAAATAAATTAAATTTAAAAACATCAAAATACAACCCTAAATAGTCTCTAATATGTATAAGTATATAAATGTATTTGCTTAAGTAATTTGAATGTATATCGTGTATCTTGTAGGTGTATCACTAATTAGTAGGTGAATTAACAAATATGTTTTTTTTTATCAACATATATGTTATTTACAATTGTTATTATAATATAAATAATTATTTTAAACGGTAATTTATCGATATTCAATTTCAATTCAAATTCAATAATATTTATTTAGTATACTATAATAGTTAGATGAATGCTGGAGAGGGTACCTAGGTCTAAGAGTACTACATTTAGTACAAATTTACTGGAATGTTGAAATTTCAGTTATATTATAGAGTACTGAAGTAATTTTACACATAAGGTCAATTTTTGCCGTCTCTTCAATTGTTAAATATAATCTTATATTTTGGGTTTCTCGTGTGCAAGCGGGAATATAATTTGACAAAGTAAAATATGTTTTTCATACATATTGCCAATAAATGCCTTCTTATATCACAAAGGGAAACAAAAGCTTATAATACAACCTATTATTTCTTATTATGTAAATCACAGAACTGCTGTTATAATATTAAAAAAATACAAGAAAATCGATTTTCAATTTAGGTATGATTTAATGTGAAAAAATAGTATCAGTCGTTCATAACTATTTCATTTATGAATCTATTGATGAAGTGGTAGACTAGTTCCAGTTACAACAAAAATACTACATTATAGCGATTTCGTATTTTTTCTATCAAATATAGTAGAAAAGCAGTTCACCTTAATGTTGCAATATTGTCCGAAATCCAATTGAACAAAAACTAATTAAGCCACACAGTAAATAGAAGTCAAAGCCAAAATATACCTAGGTTTGCGTGTGGTTGAATATATAAGTAGATAAGTGAAAAAACCATCATAAATTCAAAAAATTCATTAGATGAATATTTTTCATTAAATTATTGTTTTCGTAATTTATCCGTTAAGGTTATTGGTATATCTATAAGATATAAAATGTATATATAAAAATATTTCAAAACTCTTAATAAAAAATGTTTAAAATTTTTTTAACTAACTTTAAATTACAAACATTATTTCTTAAGAGACAACCAACAATTGCATAGTTAATGAAAAAACAAAAACAAAACAAAAAAAATAACAAAATATTAATATTTGAGTTTGCTGAATTATGTCAAAAATAAATAATCATTGCTTCTTTATACAAACATCGGTATTTACTTCAATAGACAAATTATTGTTTTCAAAGAAAAATAAAAATATTGACAAATGACATTTCTAAATTTCAATATGAAATTTTAATTAATGTCAAAATATTTTATTTTGTTTCAAAGATTGGATTGGAATGTCAATATTTAATTTCTTTTTTTTTCATATAAGTTATAATGAATAAAATCAATCATTGAAATTAAGTAATTAAACAAATATAATAAAAAAACAAAAAAAAAAAAACAATAACATTCGGCAAAGTTAAAATTTTTTGAAAAAAATTCCACTTTCATTACTTTCAAAAATTTGTTTGAATTTGAACTTCTGTTTTTTGTTTTGAGTTGTTAACAATGAAAGTTAATGTAAAGTAAATTAAAATGGAAATTTTAAATAAAATTAAAATTAATTCTTACCCTTCTAAATAAATGTAAAGTAAAATTTCCTCCATAATTAATTTTTGTTTTTTTGGTTTTTTTTTATTCTTTTTTTTTCTTATTTAAATATTATTAGTAACTTTTTTTCTCACTGAGATATTCAATTAATGAATTTTATCACTACTTTGATTAATTTGATTAATTAATTTAACACATTATCAATAATTCAATTAAATTATTTTTATTTTTGTATTTCATTTATTATTTTTAAATATTTTATCTCTTTTTTTTTTGTTTTTAACTTTTATTCATTTATCTAATAGATACTCTTAGTATTTTTTAGAATTTTTTAAGCTTATAATCAATAACAAATCAATTTTTAAAAAGGATTCGAAAAGATCAACTGTAAATATAAAACTGAACTAAGTTTCATATTGAAAATCTTATTTATTAACATCACATAATACACATATATTCGAATATACCTAATTGTGATGACTGATTCGTCTCTGATATAGCAAAACGATATTTTTTAAGAAAACCCAACAACAGTAAAACTGGTAAAGACAAATCATTAAAAGCAAAAACAAAAATATACACCGTGAAATATTCATTAGAATTAAAAAAATAAAATAAATTATCTACCCATATGGAATCCTAAAGTTTGGTAAAACAAAAATAAAAAAAAAAAATCACAAAAGAAAAAGTTAAAATGACTAAAACAAAAAAAAAAAAACAACAAAAGCTCTTTGGACGAAAATTTTCATTTTAATGTTCTCTGAAAAGATTTACTTTAAGGTAAGCACTGCTAAGGTAAAATCCGAAATGAAATCACAGTACAAAAAAAAAAAAACGAAAACAAAAACTAAATAAAATTCAATTAACACAAACACAGTGTTGTGTAATTAATTAATTTTATGGTGTAATTATAATAATTGGTGAATTTTAAAGATGCTTAGTTAACTTTTTTTTTTTGTAATTGGTGCGATGCATTTTTTTTGTGTAAAATGCTAATATTTTTACATTTTAGTATCAAAAATTTTCACTGCAATTAATTACTTTACTGTTATATTTACCTACTATATTTTATAGAATTATATAATTAACATTATAACCTACAAAAATACCTTCGTGATATGTAGCAACTAAGAATAATTCTACTTTAGTGACTAAAATTTAATGTAATATTGAATTGTAAGCAAACCTAAATAGTAAAACAGTAAACTTTAGCTAAACTGTTTAAGCTACAAAATATAAATAAACATATTATATCAAGGACAATATTTCATTTGCATGCTCTTATGTAACACATTTGACCTTATTTGCTTCTACTTTCTACAACAGTGTATTTACTTATTATTGTATACCACTGTTACAACCGTGCTATACTAGTTCAAACTAAAATAAATGATTCCATTCCAATAAACTGAAATGCAACACGGAACCCAAAATGGATAAGAGCTATGTTGAATACAAAGGAATCAACAATAAAAAAAACTATTCTGCCTCGAATATAATTTTAAAATACTTTAGAGTTAAGTTTTCATTAACTTATTTACTGTTAACCATTAGAAAACATTGTGAAATTAATTTCGATAATTTCAGATGAATGGATGAACTAATTTTAATTGGAAATTTGTATGTACATTAATAGATTATTAAAATATATTATAATTTAAATTTTATTGAATAAAAAATAATAATAATAAAATATATTTCTTCTAAAATTCATATAGCCTCGCCCAGAAGTTATACTGTCGTATAACACAAAATGTTGAAAATTGAGCTGAAAATGCCATACTTACAAATTTTGGAAGCTTTACTGATCTGTGTTCCTATATAATATCGTTTCTGAGATAATTTTGTACAACTTTGTCGTTTAAACCAATTTTTTGTATTTACAACGAAATTTATGTAAAAAAAACAATTTAAAACATTTGTAAAAATTTACGTGTGTATCGTATATATAAAAATAACATCTAAAATAAAAAAAAATTAAAGTAACAAGAAGACAATAAGATTGAAACTTACAATTTGGAGTCTCATTTCCAAATTCAATTTTATTTCAGATTATTCTTTTTTACACTGACTATCTATTTAGTATCCATTAATAAAAAATAAAATACATTAATAATTTATTTATTTTTATTATGAATATTATATGCATGTATGTGTACAAAAAAAACTTAATTTAAAAACAAATTTAATAAGCTATTTCTATTAAATAAAATTATAAAATTGTGTTAAATTTAATATCTTAATAAGTATAGGGCTCATATGTCGTCAGTGTTTAGATCTTAGTTTTATATAAAATTTCAATTCCATGTAACTTGTTTAAAGTTTTTGTTTTTGTTACTTTAATTGAATATGGAGTTTTGATAATAGAAAAAAATTTTGAACTTTAACACCTTATTAAAAAAATAACAACTAAGTTAATATTTTCTCGAGCTAGCACACTCGAGTTAGTATTTTTTGTGAAATAGCTAATCAAAGCATATTATTCTATATTCATTTTTGTAAATGTCATATTAAGTGTTATGGTGACCACATTTTTCAAACACCACTAGTTGCATATTGACATAATGGGTTTTGACAGAAATATTCCTCAAAACTTGATTTTAGCTCTACCTAATTCAATCGTTGCCATGAGTAAGAAGTAGTTCAGAAATCTAGCTAAAATTAAACTAAAAAAAATTTTACTTTTTCGGCTAAATTTTTTGTTTTAGGTTGGTGCGATTATAACAATCAGTAAAATAAATACGTAAAAATGAAACAATGAAAAAATATTTTGTAAGACTAACCTTCAGCGATCAGGAAAATTGCTTCTTTGAAATTTGTTGTAATTTCATTTAGATTACATAACTTCAATCTGTTTCAATAAAATACAAATGAATAAATGAAACAGTGAAAAATTGTTTCATTTTGTTTATTTTTTTTTGTTTTGTTCAGAAAAATAAATTTGGATCGTAAAATGATTAAGCTGATTTCATTCGAAATATTCAACTAAAAATGTTAAATTTTATAGCTGAAATTGTTTATTAGATTTGTTTTTCATAAATACTGCCATAATAAAAAGAAAAATTTTACGTTTTAATTTTACTGATTCCTTTAATAACTTAAAGTCTATTTTCCAAAACCCAATTTTTGGGAGATACGACAAAATAACTTTCGGGTGATAGTAGGTATTATAAAAATCTAGAATTTGAAAAAACTTTGTGAATGCTAAGAAATATTTCTTCCACCCTCTTTAATATTTTCAAGAACCAAAAAAACTCCAATGAAGTCTACAAAATATAATCAAATTAATTTAAACATTTGAAATTTTTGTTAGTTTAATTTCTATAGCTTCGATATGACTTTAAGTTTTATTTAAATTAATTCATTTGTTTATTGATCCGAATATGGTGGAGAATTTTTTACTAAGATAATTAATTACATTTAAATTACAAATATTTGCATGTAATTTTCTGAAATAAATTTTTTTATAACCGATTTGGTTATAATTGGAACAACATGTTGACTACACGAACATTATTTCCTTATATTTAAAAATTAGCACTAGTATCGAAGGCTGCATCCGAATACCTATAGCATTTATTGAGACAATCAAATATTTCACTAATCTTGGGCGATATATTGTATAAAAATCAAAATAATACCTTAAAAAAAAAACAAAGTTCAAAATAACTCAAATCAATTGTTAATGTCAAAGATCATAAGGAAGTCTGGTGCTGAATATGAAATGAAAATTTTGAAAAAAAAAAAAAACTAATTGAATCATATTGAGATTAAAAATATTTAAAAAAAATTGATTTCATTTATTCTAAATATTATTCAGTAAACGTTATTTGAAAATTGTGAATTCAGTGACCTCAAATCACACCAGATCCTAAAAATATTTTTTTTTATAATTCAAAAACCAAATATGAATTTATAATTTCCTGAATCTAATAAAGATAATTAAATATTTTTTTCTTATTAAAAAAAATTGACAGAAGTATGAAGAAATTGTAGAGCATCTGGTAGAATTAACTTTTTTTTTTTAACCTTTTAGGAGATATATTCTTTAGAACAAGTAGTTAAGTTAAATAAATTGCAACATTTTCATTGTGTCTGTGCCTTCGAGAGTTAAAATGATGTTTCAGTACATCTCAGGGATGTATATTCAAGTAGAAAGTTCAATAAAGTAATTTTCAATTTTCAATTAATATTTTAAAAGGCTCGGCTTTCAAAGCACAGAATCATTGAATATGAACATAAGTTTTCAGTACAAATCAGAACAGCTTTATAAAGAAAAGAAAATATTCTTTTCTATATTCTTTGAATTGTTACACACGCTTTTAATAGGACAGAAGCAAAATAAAATATTGTTAGATATTGCGTAGGTTTTGGACATGGTATAACATTAACAGTTTAATAGAAAAAATTGAAAATAATTAATTTCTCAGATTCGGACCCATTTTTTAATAAACATTATTGGAACAAGTTAAAAAAAAAAACATATAAAAAACTAAAAAAGTAATTTACAAACTGCTGGTGCTGTATCTAAGTCATTGTAAAATTATTGAATTGCAATTGAATTACAAAAAAAAATCATTATCACTGTTCCTTGTTGAAAAAATCGTATTTTAAAAATGAGATTACAATATTAATTTTAATAAGAAGAAAATGTATTAGAATTTTAACGATTACAAGTGAACTTATTATTTACTTATTTTATTGTAATCAAAATTAATAAAAATTTAAACAAATTTGTTGGTGTTAGTGAGTTTTTTATTTTTACTTAAATATTTTGCAATTTATTTTTCTATTGAATTTTCATTGAATTTAATGGAAATTTTGTAATAAAAGAAATTTTTGAATTATTAAAATTTATAAAAATAATTAATTGACGTATAAATAATGATAAAATAAATAATATTTCCCATTTCCTTGTAAATTTATGATACTATGTAAAATTATAAAAATTTACGATATCAATTTATGATATTTAATTTAATTTAGTTATTGTATTATCAAAATTAATCTATATTTAAATGGATTAAATAATTAATAAAACTATTTTTAAATTTATTCATAGTAACTACACTTGTAATGAAAATAAAATAAATTAAATTAAATTACAGTTAAAATATACAATTTTTATATTACATCAATTACATTTTATCACACAAAACTTAAATAAAGAATTTCGATAAGATTTTCTTTTATTAAAATTTAATATTTGAAATTTAATAAAACTCACGTTCTTTATAATTTTATTGAGACTTAATTATTTTAATTTTCTTTTCAATTTAGAAATGGAAATAAAATTATGTAAATAAAATAAAAAACTTCATTTCAATTTAAGTAGTAATTATATTATTGTATTCATCACGATTATATTGTATGATCTCTATAAATTGGGTTGATTTTGGTTTTCTTAAATGGTTTTTATTATGATTTGCATTTATATTTAAAATTTGACTAGTATGTGTAGTTTAAATTCGAAACCTGCTTAGGGGTTTACCCGAATTTTTTTTTATTTCTCAGAATTCTTTAGATTATGAGATTTTATATAATTTATTGAGGATATAAGTTGGTAATTACTCGAATGCCGTATGAGAAGATTTAAGTACTGGCAATGGTTGTGGTTTTTCACAACAGTTAATTTTGTTGACAACTGCAATGCTAGTTGGAATTAATTTTTGTCTATTCATTCAATGAAAACTTCAATCAAGTCAGTTAATACAATATCCTTTATCTTTTAATGCCGTTATAACAAATGTATACAAAAAAAAAATTAAACAAAAAATCACTGTTAAGCATACAAGTAATCATTAAAAATATGAAAACGGAATATAATATTGGATTGATTTAAATGAAATTGAATTATTAGTTTTTAGATGGCAGTATCTCGAAACAATATATCAGAAATTGAATTAATTTAGTTATGTCAAAATGTAATGTAAAAAAGAAATAATTGTGAAAAAGCCGATAGCTCATGCTCGTGAGTCGTGTATAACTCAAATTCTATTCAATAATAAAATAATAATAATAATTTCCTTTAGCAATATTGATAGGTACCTACAAGTAATATTGTGGACAATTGTTATGAATAACAGTAGATTATATGATTCAATTCTGTTTTAAAACTAAGGTTTAATTCATACAACAATTATTATTTGCTTTAATTATTTTTTATTTATTTATTTTTATTTATTTATTTATTATGCTCCATATATTGTACAATTAATTCTTTTAAAACTATTTACTTAGATACAGATATATAATTATCTTTACTACAGTTGATTTGTATTTTTTTATTTTTATTTAGAAGTTTTCGAGTTTAATACTATAAATTTAAAGGAAAATTGGAGATGAAAAACCTTTTTGAATTTTTGTTTTGTAAAACTTAACGCTAACTTAAACAGTAAAACCTATCTATAGTAAAATCTATACGTACGAACTAAACTAGCCTAATTTTTTTTTAACTTAATTTAAATTTCTGATCAGAGGATTTTCTGACATGAACAGTTCCGAGTGGAACTTTACAGTTAAATAACTTATTTTTTCTAAAATTGTATTCATGCTGGCTTTATCATGCAGCTTTTTGGTTGAATACCATCTGGGAAGATTGAATACAAGTTTCAAAAGTTTATTTTGCGCAATTTGCAATTTTTTGGTATGACTAGCTGCACAATCTCCCCAGACTGGTGCCGCATATAACATTATTGGTTGAAAAATTACCTTAATAAGTATCAATTTGTTTTCTGTGGATAAGATTGATTTTCGGTTAATAAGGGGATACAACATGCGAGTACATTTGTTAATTTTATCAATAGTGTTAGAAGTTTGCTTTTGAAAGGTTAGCCTTTTATCTAAGGTAATGCCTAGGTATTTAATAGTATCGGCCCAGTTAATTTCGTCATTTTGCAGTTTTAATGGTATAGAAGGTAAAAGAGAGGCTTTCCTTTTTTTCGTAAAATAAATTGATACTGTTTTGGAAGCATTAATTTTTACTCTCCATTTTGCATAATAACTAGAGAGCTTATTGAGTGAATTTTGTAGGTTTGTTAATATGTGATTGGGATTAGTGCCAGCAGAGTAAATTGCAGTGTCATCAGCAAATACTGATATTTTTGTAAACTCTAGCCTAGGGATATCTGCAGTGTAAGTGTTGTACAAAATTGGGCCAAGTACCGAGCCTTGTGGAACTCCTGCTTTAATTTCATACAAATTGGAGCATGTATTATTCAATATCACACGAAATACTCTTTGATGAAGAAAGTTTTGTATGATTTTAATTAAATATATAGGAAATTTATACACTTCTAATTTATGAAGCAAGCCAGAGTGCCACACAGTGTCAAAGGCGGAATTTATGTCAAGCGCTACTAGACCAATAGATTTGCGTTCTTCTAAGTTGGATTTAATGTAATTTTTGACACGTAGAAGAGGGTGAATGGTACTATGCTTTACCCTAAATCCAAACTGTTCGTTTGGAAGAATTTTTTTAGCTGAAATAAACTTTTCCAGTCTAATTTTTATGAGTTTTTCAAATATTTTTGAGAAACTGCATAGTAAGCTGATAGGCCGAAAACTACTTAATTCCTCCATCGGTTTTCCAGGCTTAAGAATCGGAATAATATGAGCTTCTTTCCATATATTCGGGAAATAACCTAGTTTTAAACAAGAATTGTAAATCAAAATTAGATATCTTTTTGCGTTTAATGGTAATTTTTTGATACATAGATTAGATATGTGATCTGAACCTGCAGATTTTTTAGTCTTTAATTGGGCAAATATTTCATTGACAGATTTCAGTTCAATTTGTTCAAAGGATTCTATTTCAGCTTGATCAATTTTGCTTACAGATTCCTCCACCATAAGATTTGTATCATGGTCGCTTGTGTTGTTGTTCACGGCGTGTTTGTTATAAAAATTTTTAGCTAATGCATTTGCTTTATCAATATTCGTGTAAAATGTGTTACTGTCATCCTTTAGAGTACCTATAAATTTATTTTTATTTTTTAAAACTTTTGAAATTTTCCAAAAAGGTTTTGACGATTTTTTCAAGTGCTTAAGAGTATTAGACCATTTCATATTTCGAAACTCACTTATTTTATGTTTTAAAAAGTTGTTGAAGTGTTGTAATTGAGCATAAAAAATTACATTACGACTACGCATCCACTTTCTCCTAACAGTGTTTCTATGCCTGATTATATTTATTATATAGTCAGGTAATTTTTCGGTGTATTGCTTGACTATTTTCATGGGTACAGCCAATTCAGTTGCTCTTTTAATTTTGTTGTTTAAATTAGATATCATATTGTCTATTTGGAAACAATAGTCAACAGAATCATTATTATTGGTATTTAGTTCCATTTTAAGAAACTTCTGATACAGATACCAATTTGCATTGTTAAAATCCAAATAAGTACGATCATGTGATATAGTTTGTTTGCTAACGTTTAAAGTAACCGGCAAGTGGTCAGATGACAGATCATTAATTGTAATAGGTTGGGAGCAATATTCTGGTATGTTAGTTAAAAATATATCTAGTGTAGAAGGTAGTGAATTACTATTATAAGGAATATAGGTATGGTCAAAAGGATATAATAATGTGAACCTATCACTTAGTAATAACTGATATAAAATATTTCCCCAACTATTAGCCCGGGCACATCTCCACATTCTGTGCCTGCAATTTATATCGCCTCCTATAATGAAGTCACCTGTAGTTCTTGAAATTTTTAGTAGATCTTTTTTGAAGTCATTTTTATTTAGATTTCTTACGTTCAGGCTACTTATGTAATTTTTAGTGCCGGAAAAATAGACAGAAAAAAGTTTAATTTTCTTGTTATCATTTAATGTTACCTCTATACCAATATTTTCTATTAAATCCAACTTTAAAGGTTCAATTAGTTTATGCTTAATATCTTTTCTAATAATTATTGCTACACCCCCACCACTTGTTGTAAGACGATCTTTCCTATATATATTAAAGTTCGAGTTTTTTAGGATAATATTATTGTTAAGCCATGTTTCACATATCAAGCCAACATGAATACCATTTTGTAACATAAAATTGAACAATTCATGGTTTTTGTTCTGAATAGATCTAGCATTCCATGTTAAAATATTTAGTTTATTACTAACATTCATTTTGAATATAAGTATTTAACCGAAAGTTCAGTTATAACCGAAAATTGTTCAGCCTTATTTTTGCAATTACTTAATTTATTTAATAATTCATTAGTTAAATTTAATATTTCATCAACAGAAAAAAGATCTGAATTATTTCTTATATTATTACTACTATTACTATTGAAATTATTATTACTATTACTACTAATACTACCTGCTGGAATTTTATTGTTATGACAGCTTATACTTGCAGCAGTGTTACTATTGTTGTTCTCCCAAAAAGAGTTTGATCTACATACAACATTGTAAGGTAATGAATATGTGCTTCTATTATTGTTGTTGTTGTTGTTACTATTGCTGTTACTATTGCTGTTTGTCTTGTAGTAAAGAGTGTTTGGAAAAAGTACATTGTAATTACTTTTACTCATAGTTGCATTGTTGTTGTTGTTTGACACTGAGGTATTTTGTCTTACTTTATTGTTGCGACCCAAAAGAGAGATATATGTTTTCTTATTATCACAAATACTATCAGTGGAATGATGTTCACCGTGACAATTAGCACATTTTTTAATTTCTTTGTTTGTACAGTCAGTAGTTGAATGACTGCCGGCGCAGAAAGCACATTTTGTATTTACGCTACAGTTACGTGATCCGTGGCCAAACATCTGGCAATTGTAACATTGTGTGATTTTTTTATTGGTGGTTTTACGTTCCCATCTAACTTTAGTGTTGAATATATAAGTAAACTTATTACGTAATTCGTTTAACTTAATTGAATTTTTTTCTAAATATACAATATATAGTTGTAAATCATTATATAAATTAGTGTTTTTATTTATTGAGTTGATATCCAAACATTTTAAACCTTTTTCCAATAAGTTATTCTTCAAATCAGTGCAATTGTAGTTGTCCAATCCAGATAATACAAATTTTAGTGGCTTAGTGCTTTTCGATTCATATGTAAAAAACTCTAGATTGTTTATTTTTAGTTCGTCGAGTGCTTTTGTGTAAGATTCATTTGTGTTACAATACAGTTTTATACCAATTGAAATGGATCTGACATAATAATCATTTACACCAATTTTTTTCATAAATTCGTGAATTGTTGAAATTTTTTGTTTTATTATAGTTATTGGTGGTGGACCATTTTTCTTAGAATCAGTGTTTTCAACATTATTTTCGCATACGTCCTCCATACACGTGCTTTCATTGTCATCATCAATAGTTTGTAGAGGTAAGTAGTAATTACTCTCAGAAGTTTTCTTTTTTTTTTGTGAATTGTCAAAATCACTGTTATTATTTATTTTAAAACTTTTCGCCATGTTTGTGTCTTTTTGCAAAAAAGCCACATTAATTTCATTTGAAATTCTTTTCCTTTTTCGAATAATTTTGAGATTTGGAATTCAAATAATTAATTTTAATGTTGTAAATTACAATTATTTTTCTATAATATGTTGTATGAACAAAATAATTTCTTTTAATAACTTTAGAAGTTTTCTCGATGCAAGCAAAGGGAATACTGAATTATTTTTTAATATGACAAATTTTCATTGTAATCATTCGATTTGGTATATTCTGTTCTAAACAATTCAAAAAAGGACAAAACCAAAAATAAAATTTTGTGGAAATTCAAAATTTTGCGAATTATAATTTTGGTTAATAAAAAATAATATTAATATTTATTTTGCTTAATAAAAACTTTAAAATTTTTTTAAATAAAACAGTATTGAGGTCATCAAACATTGATTGTTTGAAAGAGAAATCAAAATAAAAAACTTACTTTAGAAAAGAAATATTAATAGATAATAAAATTGAAAGTCATATTGATTTAATCCTATATATTGTTAGTACAACAACGTTGACAGTCTCTTAAAAATCTACCAAACATCAAACATTGTTCATATAATAATATCTAGTCATGCATGTATGCATGTATTCATCCCAATACTATTAAACGTAGTGTGATTAATTAGTGTTGTGTAAGTTAACAAAAACAAAAAAAAAAAACAAAAAAAAAATGACCAAAACATTTATTTTATTTTAATTGTCATTTTGGCATAAAATCTGAAAAAAAAAATTTGCTACTGAACTTTGGACATAAACCATTTTCAATGGATTTCTTAAACAATAACAAAAACAGAAGTAATAACAAAAGTAAATCAAACTAAAAGAACATGGTATTATTTAAAAACAAAAAAAAATTAAAAGTCCAGAAAAAAAAGTCTAATAGCTAACTATGTACATATATCTATGTTCGAGATATTTCATATTTCATATAGTGTAATTTTCAAATTGTCATCAATTTCGAAAAAAGACACAATAATTAAATTCGAACATAATAATTTTTGTCTTATAATTCTTTAAATTTATTACAAAATTAATTAATGTACGTAGATTTGGCTTTCTAGATTCAACAAATGCGAAATTCAAATGAGAGAAAGAAAAAGGAAAATAGAGAACCATCGCGTTGGTTTGATCGTATATATTTAAATCAAATTTAATTATTTATTTTGCAATTTATTATAAACTACAATAATTACAAAAAGAATGTGATATACAAAAATTTAATGCTTTTCTCGTGTAATCGAAATAAAAAGTAAAGGTATTATAGAATTGATTTTACATTTAGATACTATATAGAATATATTGTAACTGTAATCAGAATTTTGTTCACTTATCTATATACTTAATTGATTAACAGAGTACAGATTATTTTTTTGCAAACGTGGCTATTCAAAGCGTTAAATTTAAATTGAAAAATTTTTGTGCAACATCGAGATTGATGATTATTGTTGGGAACATCCAATCAAAAACATATAACTAACACAAATAATTTCATTAAAACATACATATAAGTAAATAAATAACTGTGTGACAAGTGAATGAACATTGATAACATCGATTTTTAAAATGTTATTTATTTAATTTAAGATTTATTTGATTATGAAAAAAAAGAGGTAAGTTAAGTAAGTAAAGAGGGAAGTGATACACTTAAATAACTGATTAACCTTCGATTTACTAATTTTTAACTTTATAACATTTAAAATCTATTTTCCAGACTAATCTATGATCAGGAAAATTAAGTTGCACTTACTAACTATATTAACCGTGATAAAATTCTGTGCAAGCAGTTAAGATAATAATAATTTTATTTGGATGTGAGAAAAATGAGGGATGATAATTTGACTATGCTAGATTAAATGTCTTGTCTTTATGAATTTAAGGTAAACTAGTATTTGCCCGCTCCTCAGGAAGTTTGATAAAATTAAAAATCAATATTTTGTTATGAACTATTTTCATTTATCATTTATTCACTATCATCATTTAAATTTATCGTGGATGCTATATTTGTTATTGATTTGTCTTAAACAACAACCTTCTTAAAATTAATAATTTATTTGAAAAAATAAAAATTAAATTTAAATCGTGGATGCTGTTGCGGCAATTCGACAAATAAAAATTTTTGTATGACTTATACATTAGGATGAAATTTTAAATTGAAATTTCTAATGGAAAATTTTTTTAAAAAATATTTGAATTCGCTACGTCTCCTTTTAAATATCTATAATTTAAAAGAATAATAGTTTAAGTTTGGTTTGAAATGGTACAAAAACTTTTAATTTACAAATTAAATATAATGATTAATAAATGTACCTAATACAGAATTTGCCATACTCTATTTACAGCTTTGAATGATTTTTTTGCAGGTAATGTTAAAAATTAGACCAATATTTGATATTCTCGGATAAAAACAAAACCAACGTAAAAGAATATAAAGAAAAATGTTATAGACCGAATCGTACTGTACAACACCACTTCCAAAATATACATATATCATATTTGAATTGAAATATTTGCTGGCAAATACCTACCAGATAACAATATTTTCAATTTCAGCCCTGCTGAACAAAGTTTTCCACTTTTTTTCCTTATCACATTAAAAAATAACCAAAATGAAAGCAAGTAATGAATTCCAAGTAGCAAAATATTAAATTTAAATAATTATTCATATCTGTAATTTGTTTCTGTAAATACCTTAGAGTTATCTAGTTCAACCGTTATTTTCCACGTTTTACAATAAAACAAAAAAAAAATTGACACGCGAATTGAATTAAATGTAAAAATGTATATTTTCGCGGGAATTACGAAGGTGATTTTTATGTTTTTATTTTTATTATTTTGGTTTTTATTTTTTATTGTATTTGTTTTTTTTTTATTATTTTGAAATTAAAAACTTCTATTCGACTGCACTTATGGCAAACTTATGAAAGTTTTGAATTTAAGTTCCATACCATACAAAAAAAAAAAAAAAATTATAAAACAAAAACAAAACCAATCGACCCTACTTTATGTCTCAGGTATACACAAAGAAACCTTTTTTTGTTTTTGTAAATTTTTCACAAACTAAACGAATTTCATTGTAATTTTGGACTCTGATGTTGATTGAGAAACGATGGGAAAGTAATGACCAAATCGGTATTGTATTACACTGTAACTATAGCAGATACAATATGATGAGGTCAATTATTTTGAATTTTTCTTCTTATTATTTTTTTTGTTTTTATTTTTATTTATGACCTTTGTATCAGCATTTGCAGTGCTATTTAATTGTTATGTGCTAATTAATTGTAACTTTTGTGGGTTATACGTTTGCATGGGCGATTTAGCATTACGATTCTTTTATATGGGTGATAGTGATGTATGGCTTTTAAAGGGTTAATTAGTATACGTATGAATTTTATTAAAATGAAATTACATTTTCCATATTTGGATATTTTCTATGTGTCAAAAAATCTATACTATAAAACATTTTGTCGAATCAAAATCGATTTATAATTCGTATTTGGGTAGGTTTAATTAATAAACAAAGCGGTGTTATACAAATTGGAACTCTATTAGGCTAATTTGATAAATGGTATCAGCAAAAATAAATATCTCTTGAACAAAATACCACCATATAAGTCTTAGCTAACTAATATTAAGATAGGCTAACAATATTTATGCATCAAAAGAACCACCACTTGTAACTTAAAATAAGTATGGTATTCTTGAATAAATACATAATAAAATTACTGTTCTACTGTTCATAGCTTGATTTAGAATTATATACTGTTCTAGTTCTTTTAACGAAATTCTAAATTACAATAAAATTTGGATGAATCTCAGTAGTATATCGCAATTTAATAAACAAATATAATTTAAACATAAAACACCACTAGAGTATTGAAGCTTGAAATTGTAAAGATGATATGATGATAAGACAATATTTAATTTGGACTGTACCATAACTAGCCTTAGGTAGGTAGGTAGTAGTGGCTGCCGACAGTACGCCGACACACTTAGACCGGTAAGGTCCATTGTGATAGTGATATAGTGATGTACTAACCTAAATTCTATGCTTTTTGTTAAGAAAAAAAAATTATACAAAAAATTCCATCTCTTTTACTCCGAACTATATGATTCAATGAGAATAAAAGTAATTAAAATGTTTTAATAACATTTATTATATAAATGGTTAGTCTAAAGACTAACTTTAATTTTAACAAAAAGATGGTATTTTTTAGTGCGTTAGATTCCTTTAGTTCGTTATCCCCTTGAAAATAGGACGATAAGAGACGATCTTTTGACTCAAACTGTTTTTTGGTTTTGCAAAGAACATTGGTAGTAAAAGGGCAAATTAAAAGTTTAATAAGTACAACTAAAATGCAATTTCAAATCTAATTTTTGATGGCAATTTAAATTTTGCACATTCTGAAAATGGAAAATAAAAAATTGTTTAACTTCTTAACGTTAAGGTAAATTTGAAGTCAATTGGTAATTGAATAGTAGTTGCACTGTGTCTCAGAATTCATCGATGTCTATATTCGTCTACAACGATGAGAGTGATTTGAGATTATTCAATAATCAAGTGTAGGTAACATTGTTAGTTTGTTTATTTCCAAAATATCTCATTCAGTACCTACTTAGAATGTCTTATAGAATTCTCTTATACTTAAGTTAGAATGAAGATTTTACTCTCTTATCAATTATCGATTTTATATTTTATTTATCTAATTATTTCGAGCTTAAATCAAGCAAGTTACAATATATAAATTTTACAATTTAAATTCTTACATAAAATTAAAAATTGGAAAAAATAATAAAGAATAAGAAAATAAAAAATAAGGCTAAAAACATATTCTAATTCTAATAAAAAAAATTATAATAATAAGTAGTAAAAATCATAATATTTACCTACATTTACATACATTTATTATTTTCAGGTGAGTGTAATAATTTGTAGAATCCGGTTAGTGATGATATTAATAAATTTTCATAAAGTTTTCAATAAATTGTACTTAGATACAATCTAACAGTTTGTTTTAAGTATAAAGCTTAGATTAGATTAAATTTTTTATTTTAGATTAGGTTCTATTCTATATATCTAATTTAGGTTTTCTATTTGCATATTTATTTTTTTATTTTGTTGGTTAAACCAATTCCAATGTTACATTAAAGCGTTAGGCATATTATAAAATATATTCGGTTTTCCAATTATATATTATCTATTAATCTATATGATCTCTCAATGAATCAGGGAGTTCTTGTGGTTGTAAAAATCCCTGTCAAATTTTTTTTTTTTGCAACGCCTCATACTTACATAAAATGTGCTTCGGTTGTTCTACTTGATTATAAATTTGATGTTTACTAAAATTAGTATTCATACTATTACATATCTTATATAACTTAGTTACATTAAACAGTTATAATTCGAATGTACAGATTTTCAATGTAACCTATATAGTTATTCATCCATAAGTAAGACATTTTAGACATACCGTATGAAAATATCATTGAAGTGATATTTTTCTATTCAGTTGAATGCTGATGTGCATTTTTAAATTGACACTTGCCAGTGGTCAAATTTTTTCTTCCGTCTATTACAGGGTCTCCCGGAAATACATTTTCATCAAGACTGATTTTTCATCATGTCAGTGATGCGTCTAAGAGAATATGGGTAATAATGTAATTTAAAATAAAATTTTTACAATGATCAAAATTTTTAATTTTAAATTCGGACAAAAGTTCACCATTGGAATATTTGAATTGCCCCGATTTTCAGTATACATTACTTTTAATATAATTTATATTTTTGCGTATTTTATAACTCCCCGAGTCAAAAGGTGTTAAATACAATTATTGTTTGTAATGTAAACAAAACCCAGTTAAGAAAAATAAGATTTTTTGTTTTCCCAATTAGATTTCCGACTTGTCTACAGTTAACTTTTATGCAAAATAGAATTAAAAAAAGCGAAAAAAAAAAAAAATTGCAAAAGAAATAAAATAATATTTACGCCCGATTTCTTAAAGGAAATTAACGATAATTTTTGTTTTTATTTTTTGTGGAGATCATTTTACATATTGACCGCCAACTCAATATAATTGATTAAATTTATTTATTTTCTGCTGATTATATTGAATTTATTGATTTATTGATTATGATAATTTATTGTTTTTTTTTTGTGAATTAATGAAACGGGCGGGTGTCCAACAGCTTGAAAATGCATGTACATATATGTATATTATATAGGATTATAAATGTTTAGTTGAACGACTTGAAATTTAAGTTTAACAACAAAAGTGTGTGTCTATAAATGAGCAATATTTTCCCAATTATGTATTTGGGAAATGATTTCTATATCGAAAAGGTACAGAAATTATGTAATTTCTCATTTTAGAACAAGCTTTTAAATTATAGTTTTTTTTTATTCAAATTTACATTGGTAATTGGTATTTTTTTTTTTGGTGATTTTTATTTTTATGTCAAAATCACGTTTTTCAAAATGTGATTTGAAATTTGGTTAGTATGCTATGCGGTGAATAAATTTGGAATATTACAAATCGATATTTTTTTTTTGTGGTATTACAATATTGGTTATGCTGCGTGTGAATGTTGCAATTCAAAATCACTGTGATTTAATTGCTTTATTATTTTATTGATTGATAGCAAAAATAACTACAACCAATAAAATGGTACCTATTTATTATTTTTTTTATAAATATTTTTTATTGATGAAATATTTTATTTTTTTCATCGTTCTGAAACTTTAATTGACATGTGGATTGATTCTAGAACCAAAAAATAAGAATAATAATAAATATTTATTTAGGAATTCGTTGACGTTTTTTTTATGACATTTAATCAACAGGAGAATAATTGTTTTTCTTTATTTTCCATTTCTGATGATTGCTGTTAATTTATTAAAAAAAAAACAATTGCACATTTTAAATGACGGCAGTTTTATAACATCTGGATGCTGTAATTAATTGTATTCTAGTCAATAATAAATTTTCAGATTCACGAAAGTTCTCTGTTCAACAGAAAGTTAATGATGGTTATGAATTAAAATCACGTAATCTATTCGAATTTATTATTATTTAAATTTGATGGTTTGTTATAAAATATTGAAAAAGCAAACAAAAAATTTATTGTAATTTCATTGTACTTTGTTTTTACTATTTTACCCGTGTATAAATTTCTATTCAATTCCTAATATCGTAAATTGAAATTCAATAAAAAAATTTCAATCTAATTAAAAAGCATATTTTAGTTTTTGAAAAATTGTTATAAAATTGTTTGCTTTTTAAATCGAAGTATATGCATACACCTATTATTTGTTGTTACCACATGTAATGTAATCCCAAATTTAATCGTGCCAGTAAATTTGTAATCGATATCACTGCATAAAATTATTTCGTCAGAATCGGACTAAAAGTAATTTTTCAAGCTGCATACAGTCGAATTGGGCCAAAGAATTAAGTAAAATATTAAAAAAGACCGTATAAGGCCACAGAGCAACAATACTAGCTCTTAATTCATGCGCCATCATATCTAAGCTGTAATGGGATAGGGGTTAGTATAAAATACTAGTTTTAATATAAACAAAAGAATAGTAGTTTTTAATGCGTTAAAGTCGACACAGTCCTTCACTTCGTCTCCCCCACCAGAAAATAGAACGGTAAAAGAGTCGATGGTTTTCCTCTATCTGAAAAAAAAAAAAAATGGGATTGTGTAGTACTACTAAAAATTCATACACCATTCATACACAATCTAAACTGTAATAGGAATAATGTGCTATTACTAAAAACCCTGGTAGAAATAAATAAAGTCACAATAATGTAAGTATAGGTACCATGGCATTCTGGAGTTGTAGGTAACGAAATAACAGATAAAAGCTTCAGCTGCGCCTTTCATACGACTAAGCTAATCTAGCGGTATTCTTTTTAGCACAGTCAAAACAGCAGGTAATGAGGAAAACTTGTTATGCTATTACGCTCGCTCAAGAAAATTAAGTTTCCTGTAAGTCTCAAAAGGAAACAGATGTGTATCATGGCAGGGGTAATAACTGATGAATACTGCTCAGTAAAGAAACATCTACATAGAATCAGACACACTAATAGCTTGTGCAGAATATATGAAAAAGAGGAAGAATCTATTGAACATTTTCTCTGCGGATGCGAGTCGTAGTAGACTTTGCGGACAGCGTTCCTAAAACATGAAAGCTATTTATATAGTAAATACTTAACTAAGCATCCTGAAGAACTCAGATACTTAATTTTCATTAGTAAAGGTAATTAAAATAAGCCGAATTGCTCCTGCGGTAATTTGGTACTAAATTTCTAACTGACCTATTTACTTTTTGGGTATAGTAAAAAATTCAGTTTCTAATAGTCAAAATTAACAAAACACTTTACTTATTTTTTCTGTTTTTACGTTTTAATATTGGAATTTTTGAGGGACAGCGCAAATAAAAGTTTCATTTCGGCGACGTATATAAAAATGAAAATTCAAGACTATATTTATCTCGCTCAACACCATAATTTACTTTATAATTTATTATTATGTAAGCCTGCCACTAAAGTTGTATTCCAATTTAGATTATTAGAACTATTCCAAATATATAGAAAACTTTCACTTCAAAAGATTTTGCAGTGATAAACCTCTCATTAATAGGTTAGTATTCGATCAGATACTATATATAGTACAATGTTACGAATTGAATTTTAATTTGATTTTAATTTAAATTTAAAAATAAAATTTCAATAGGTTCAATAGAAATAGCTAATAACAATTGAATTGATTTATTTATAAACCGCTTACAAACTGAAATATCAACATATGTTTGTCGGGTGTAGTGTAGATATTATATATCTATATTATCGGGTGTAGTGTAGATATTATATATCTATATTATATTATTTTAATGTTTAAAATTGGGTAAGAGTAAGAGCAGATAATTAAGTTGATTTTCACACTCATATAATTTCAGTAATAAAATTTATAATTTTATATTTATAGATCACCATCATTTTTACTATAAGTGAGCACCTATATACCATTTAATCGAATAATTTTTTATTGTTATTTGTTATGTATACATTTTTTTTATTGTACCGTCGTATATTTATTTTCAACAAGTGATTTCCGTTACTCTGAATAATATCTTATCTTTATTAATTTTAATTTTTTATATAATCATAATTATTAAAATGAAATTTAAATTTAATTTTTTATGAAATATCGATTTTTACTGTTTATTTTGTATTTGGTTTTTTATGTATTAAACGCCATCATACTTTTAACACTTAATTGTATTGTGTAAAAAACAAGAACACTAATATTAGCTATTAGAACATTTAAAAAAAAAAATCGCTTTTAATTCATTCATAAATTTATTTAAAAAAAAAAACAACAACAACCACAGGAAATGTGTGTATTGTGTACAGATATAATTTGATGATTAAAAAATGTGTGTTTATACTCGTTGTGTTTTATACTCATATTAAAATACTACGCATAGGATAAGTGTGATTCATTTTTTTTTTGTTCATTTAATAAACAGTATTTAAATTAGATAGTGAGAATCTATATATTCTAATAGATCTATTTCAGGTTATTATATTAATTGTCGAAATCATACTTTTTCCACGTAGTTTAAATTTTGAAATAAATGTGAAATTCTGATTGAATTCGTGAATGGAATATTGTTTTCGTGCAAGTGACTAAATTTTTATTTCTTTTTATTTAGACATGATTTAGTTTTTTTTTTATAAATGTTAAAAATAAATACATTTTTTTAAAATTAATCTAATTGAATATTTTTAATTACAAGAGTTTGAAAATGCCGAGAAATTCCATTCTATTCTTTCTATTTTGTTAACTGAGGAATTTTAGAAAACAAAAAAAATGATTTTTGTTTGACTTAAGAAAACTTATTCGGTGTACTTGAAATTTCTTTATTGTATCAGCTTGTGAGTATTATAGGTTTTAAAATAGCGTGTAAGATTAGTCACAGTGTACTACTATTGAGCAAAGAAACGTTGCCTTGAAAATAATTAGATCAGATTAATTCTTTATTCATGACAAATTCATAAGCATCCAATATAGGTATCTATATAGTAAACTCCCATAAGTTCAAATACAATACTGCCATTGTTTTCGCCTATACAATCAATTGCAGCACACATCAATATTATCTATTATTATATTATATGGAAAATGAAAAAACGAACACGAATGAGCTTGAAGCATTTCAAATGTGAGTATATCGTAGAATATCTACTGAAGATATCATGGGTAGATTGAGTGAACAATAGTGAGGTTCTAAGTAGAATAGGTTATAGACCCTGAGTGAGTTGTTATTAACAATCAAACGCAGAAAAACAACTTATCTGGGTCATATAATGGATATGGAGCTGAAGAATAAGTATTAAGTTCTTATAATGAACTTGCAAGTAGTTAACCGATCGATATGATGCATTAGTTATGTTATTTGGCTTTTAATCATAATTTATATACTATTCTTTAATGTTTTGAACTCGACTCAGGAAATAAATCTAAAATCGCCTTGTTAGCAATTTGATCGCAGTTGGTTTGTTTACTTTCCAATGAAATAGGATAATATATGGTAGAGGGTTAAATAATTGTATGTTATTCGGCGTAATATTGTTATTATTTAAGACATAGTTTTCAACGTTAGAGTGATAAGAATATTTCAATGCTTCAGCTGAATCTTGTTTCCTTGAATCTTTGATGTGATTTACTATTACTATGTTTTTTTTTTGGAAATACTATATGCTTTTTGTGGATGATGTGTTCTGCTACTTTAGGCCTGAATAAGGTTAAATTCTTTTTCTAAGCTAGTTCTGCTTCTTTCAGATATTCCTTGAGTTGCGTTTTTATATTTTGTTATTATCTTTATGCTCTTTAATTTTTTTTTTTAAATTAATTGCAAATTAAATTTTATCATCATTAAAAATAAAATGAGACTATGCTGATGAATTTACTCGACATTATACTTGATTTTCAACATTTAAATTGGTTGGTATAATATTAATTTCATACAAATTGTTAGTATGGCAAAACTCTGGGACAAAATGAGGTAAAAAATAAAATAAAAATTTCAAGCAAGTTTGAAGTATTTCACACTCTGTTAGGATTGGGTTTGTCTCCACGAATTATAATGATAATGCTTCATGCCGACTCTTTACGTTTCAACTTGGTATTCACTGTGATGATTTTTTTTTTATCTACGTATATGTAATGTGTATAAAAATAAAAAATTTTAAAACAAGAATAAATTCACAGAATACATAAAATATTTCTAACCAGATTCAAAATTTCTATGGATTTGGATGATCGTTCAACGAAAATTTTTGTGAATACTGAAAATCTCATCCACAAAATGTGTTTGTTCGTAAAGAGGTTATGAAATGTATACTAAAGCCGCCATCGTGATATTTTGTGGAAACAAGCCCAATCCTAGCAGAGTGTTGTTTTCTTGAACTTGCTTGAAATTTGCTCGAAACTTGTTTGATCTAGCAATTTTTATTTTATGATATCGTAAGTCTTTTTTTGATTATTATGAGAAAATTATTTTCGTATAACAGAAATATTTATTTTAGGTGGTTATGCTGAAGTCCGTCGAAATGTCAAATTCCTTTTACATTTCCGCGTATGATGAAGTCTGTATTTTATTCCGCGGTCTGCAAATGTCATTAAATTTTAAATTTATGTATCGGTTTCGTTGAAACGTAAAATAATCTGAAAATTGTACGACAGAGCTTGTAATTCGAAAGTATTAGAAGGGAAGTGAATTATAAAGCATGACATTTTTGTATTTAGAGTATCAGGAAAAGTGGAAAATTTAATATAAATAATTTTTATCAATTTATTTTAATTTATGTAAAATAATTTTTTTCATTTAGGTATAAAAAAGCGCTTTAAGCGAATAATATATTTTATCGTACGTACATTAAAAACAATACATATATATGATATATGTATGTATATAATTTACTTTCATTAGAGAATTTCAAATTTTTTCTCTAATGTAACAAAAAATTACTATTTAATTTTAATTTCTATATATTATGTACCTTATGTAATTATTAAAAAACTAGCTTTGTAACCCGTCATAAATGACGGAAGCAAAATAAATCCTAGTTTCTTTTTTTCTTTCATTAGATTCTTTATTCCGGAATTACAGTACTTATGTTTATATCACTTTTTATTTATTTTTATTTATGTTTATATTGGCCTAACACTAATCTTTTTTTTTTTTATATAACAGAAAAAGAAGTACCATACCAACAAATTTGTATAAAATGTTTGTATTTTTGTATGGTATACTCGTACTCACTTCCATTTAGTTATAATTTGTTAGTTGGGTTCCATTTAGTATAAATTATACAGTATTAGCGTTATTGAGTCCTCCGGGAGAGCAAATTTAAAAATGGAATCTTATTTTGATATAAATTTTGTCTTTTGTATAATGTATAGGGATCTTATTTTGCTATATGAATAAACTGTTATTATGGTATTGTGTTATTTTTAAAAAATATTCATAATTTATAAATTCAAAATTTTGTATCTAAATTGGTAAAATTTACAAAAATACAAAAACATTTTCATCAATAATTTTCAATTTAAAAAAAACAATGTTTTATTATCCGGCGTAGAAGTAGAGTTAATTATCCTACTTTACTTCTATCAAGTTCTATTGATTGAACAATGAACCTGAACAGTGAAGTGAAAAGTGAACACTTAACACTGAAAATAAAATAGTATTTTTGGAATGGAGCATATAGAACATACAGAATACAGATACAGCAAATAATAAAAAAAAAACAAAAAAAAACAAAAATAATTTTTTTTGAGTGAAGTGAGTTACGCACACAATAATGCCAAAAATAAAAGGTAGAAGCAATAAAGTAGTATAATGTATAATATTATACAATACAAATATGCTGATACACATGTGTATTATTATGTATAATTTTAAGTAATAAGAATAACCTTTGAGTGAATTATGTTTTTTTTTGTGTTAAATGCTGTTTGCCTTTTGGTTATTATACCATATTAAACTATTGATTAAATTTCTATTAGTCCTTATTATTATAAATCAAAAAAATTGTTTGTTTTATTTATATTATTATTATTATTTATTATTTTTCCTTATTATTTGCGAAGAAGACTAACATTAAATTAAAAAAAATATAGTTCATGCAATCAACTTTTCCTGCAAAGGTTCAGCATGGTAGACAGGGGTTAAAAAAAAGCACCAAAGCAATTTGTATATATATGCATTTGTATACATATGCAATTTGTATATGTGTTGGAGCGTTCCGTCGAACTTACAAACATCCAGATAAATGCAGAATAATTATTAAAAAATGTATAACCTTCTACAAAATAAATAAAAAAAACTCAAACTGTCAACGCCGCATTTTTTATTTGAAATAAAAAAAAATCTTCCGAAACAGCTGATTTTTATTTCTGCAAAGACTTTGCAGTCGAATGGATTTCAGCAGACCGATTTGTTCGTATTCGGATCGGACATTTTTTCGGGGATATTCCGCTTCGGACTTCAGCATAACCACCTTAGTCTTTTCCAAATTTCTGGGTTAAATTTCTGAAAACTAAAAAGCATTCGCTTTAAAAGTGTGAAAAATAAGAGTCTATCTATATGTATCGAACTATAGAACAAACGTGGCGCTAATTTTTTGTTATTACAAATTCACAGTTGTAAAGTCCTATAAACTAACTTTTGTAAACCAAATATTTAAAAAAAAAGAAAAAAATCGATTTGACAATTTTTGAAATCGTTGTAACAGCACAAAAAATTTTTTCCACTATAAAATTAAATTATATTATAAGTATTACATGACAAGGCGCAATATTAAAAAATAAAAAAACAAAAAATTACGCAAAAATACCAATGTAAACAGGTGTAATTTTTGCAATTGATTTGAATTTATTAATTCCAATATATAAGGTTAATAAAACCTCATAACAAATAAAATTTAACTGTGATAGTTCACACACTTTTTTCCGATTCTGATTATGATTAATAAAAAATTAATATAAAAAAAAAAAATGTATAAAATGATATCGCTTATTACTTCAAATCTCTAATCGATTACAAAATATTTAATTTAAAAAGTAAATCAAAATTTGTTATAACCTATTAAAAAACGAAACCTATTGAAAAAATAGAAAAACGTCGTAAATGTAAAACAATATTGTTTCACTTGAAAATTGACTAATTAACAATTGAGATGTCATTTTGAAATATCAAAAATGTCAATTGATTAAAATCTTAGTTATTTTAATTAAAATTAATAATAAGCACTTTTGGAATGACGACTTTTATAGTACCTATCTATTGCGAAATTTATTGTATTTTTCGATTTAATTTTTTTTTTACAAGATTTTCTGAGAAAATTGATTATTTTTTTTTAGTAATAATTTTTATAATACATATCTATATCTACATGTACATACATATGTATATTTATCTGAATTATTTTTGATTTTCGATTGAAAAATATTTAAATTTTTTTTTGTTGGAAATTTTATTAATTCATAATAATTTAAATAATAATTTATTAAAAAATTTACAAAATAAAATACAAAAATAGATACAAGTACCTCATACGGAGTTAATAAATTTTTTTTTATCTTTTTTACTAAGAAATTTTGTGTGTTTGTATAATCACTATCAGTTACAGTAGAACTTTGATTGCTCGATGACGTACAATAATTTCGTCTTATGATCTAATGGACAAGATGTTTTTAGTCGGGCACAGTTTCATGAGTCTTGTTGCACCATTTACATAATTAATAAAAATTCATTAATTTTCTATATAGTTTTACTGATGTAAATAAGTTTTTATGTTTTTAACTTTAATTATTCAGTTACAGGCGTGCGCATGTAGCGAAATAGAAATTTTTTAAATCTTTAGAGTAAAGAAAATTTTTTATGTTATAAATTTACATTAAAATGACATTTTGGGTAAATCCCATTATAGTTGAAACTTAATTTAAAATTCAAATGAGATATAAGTGATGATATAGGTTTTTACTAATGCGTACTAATTAAAATTACGTGAGTGGAATTTTTAATATTTAATAATAATTATTTCATACCTACTTAAATTGCATTAATTTTGTTGAAAATGTCAAAAAAAAAAATTAACCCTCACTATTCTAATTTTTCGGTATTTCTTTTATTTATTTATGTAATTTCATAAATGGAAATGTTGAACGAATAGTGACGTGGATAGTAATTTTATCTTTATATTTTAAATTTTCAATATTTACGTGTGAATTTTCATTAATGTTTTCTAACGAAGTATATTGTTAGAAAACATCAATGAAGAAAAAATTGAAGGTCAAAAATATATCGGATAGCAATATTAGTGTTAGCTACTTTCAGTGGCTGTCGCGGTCCAATATTGTTGATTTTATTGGAGCCTGTGAAGGTTGAAATTACTTTTATTACATCGAAAATTCGATTATCAAATTAAAACACAGCAGAATATTGATGTCGTCCGAAAATGGCGATAGTACAAGAAGAAAATGATGCATTCCGAATTTAGTAAGATCATTATTTTTCAGATCATTTACCAGATATATTCTGAATATAATAAGATCGTTTTTTTTTTTATTTTTCATTTGTCATTTTTATTATTAGTCAAAACTATTATATACATTTTAGTATTGTTTCATCGTCTGTTCGGCATTATTGAAACATCATATACAATCAAGTTCAAATTTAATAACTATTTCGCAACACATTCAAGGTAACATTTATAGTAATTAGGTATAACTATTGTTTATGAAATAATTTGATAAGATTCACAAATAAAATAAGAAATTAAATTTATCAAAAATTTGTAGTTAAATAGATAATTACGAACAGCGGAACTGAAAACCGATTACCATCTTTAGATGAAGTTCGAAACGCAATAATATCATTTATTTATTCATTTATTTAAGCTTAATTCAAACACATTACAAGTTGCAATATCTTCTTAATCTAGTAAAATAAACAAAAAGAAATTTAAAATTTAAAAATAACAATAGAGTGAAATAAACAGAGTGCAATAAATAAAGTGAAAGACAATAAAACTCCAGGCCAAGACAGAATTTACTGTAAAATTAATAAAAAATGGTGGAAACTATCTTTACTGCAAATTACATCGCATTATAATGTAAAATATGGGATAATAAAGGCATCAGTCCTATAAATGGAGTGTAGGCTTGATATGCCCAATATATAAGAAAGGAAATAAGCTGGATTGCCAGATCTATAAGAGAATTACATTGTTCAATTGCTCATTGAAATCTATATATGAAGGATAAATAGGTGAATACCAGTGTGGATTTAGAAGCAATAGATCTACCATTGATCACGCATTCCTTATCAAACAAACAATGGAAAAAAGGTTTGAATACAACATGGATCTACACATGTTATTCATTGACTTTAAACAAGCATTTGAGAATATCATCAATTAGAAATAAAATCCCTAAGGCACTATCATCATTAGATCTGCCGAAGAAGCTGATAAATCTGGATAATATATGACAATAAAACACTACACTTTTCTAGTTCTCTTACAAGGTGTAGTATCCCTGGAGTACGACAAAGAGTTGCACTGTCTGCTGTGCTTTCTAACATGGTACTACACTATTCTATGAGTCATATTGACAATGGCAGTTTATAAAATGTCATAAAATAATAGCATGCATGTTGACGATATATCAATTACAATGTTGAGAATTATTGCCAGAAACTACAATATGATAAAAGAAATATTTAAAGTATTAAAAAAGGAAACATTGAAAGTCGGTTTGTAAATAATGAAATAAAAACAAAATATTTAAAGATGTCCAGAAGTGACGTGAGAAGACTACCTGAAAATATAAAAACAGACGAATAGGAAATTGAAGGTGTACAATTGTTTAAGCACTACGGTGTTCTTTTATGTAATGACAATGATATGAAAAGCAGCATACAAGAAAGACTGCAAGCGGGTAACAGATTTTATTATGCACATAAAAAACTAATGAGATCCACACTTCTATCTAGGAAAACAAAATATAAAATATATGAAACATTGATTCGCCCGGTAGTCACATACGGGTGTGAAGTGTGAAGTTTGGACATTAACACTGAATGACGAGAATATTTTAAAAAGATTCGAAAGAAAAATACTTTGACAAATTAGATTAGAAAATGGACAATATGGAGAAGATATAATGACGAAATATATTTGCCTGATAAATGGCCACAATATAATAAAATTCATCAAAAGCCAAAGACTAAGAAGGATCGGGTATATAATAAGAATGCCGGAAAACTAACCTCAGCTCCCAATATTTTCGATAAATTTTATGAAAACAAGAGGTAGAGCAGACCGAGAAATATATGGGAAGGCAGGGTTGGTGAGTAAATCCACAAAAACAAAATTTACAAAGAACGATCGAAAAACACAAAAATCGCCGAAATAAGGAGGAGAAGTTTACCAGTCTGAAAAAAATTATATTGCCCTTTTCCAGAATATTAACAAATAATAACAGAATCAATTTATTTAAATTTTTATATTTATTTCCAGAAAAGGGCAATATATTTCTTTTAATACAGTTTGACAGTCCTGTCTTAGTTAAATAATATTTTTTTTGTAGATTTCATTTTGTGGATTTAGTCACGAACCCGAAAAGGCAATATTGAAGCAGGCGCGAGAAGTCTGAAAATAGTAAATTGGAAGACGACTGCAATGCAAGGGCAGGAAATAATTGGAGGAAAATTGTGAAGAAGGCTAAAGCCCACTCAAAAGATTTGTAATGCTATATGATGACGATGAGATAATTACAAAATGTACTAAATTTAAATTCAGATATATATAATAAAAATAAAATGAAAATAACTGTTTAATTCACAAAAGAAACCTTAACAAGAATTCAAGTAATAAAATGAAAATAACCGGGTTCCAATAAAATATTTTTTTAATTCCCTTGTGCTTGACAAATCTTTCATTTTTCGTGGTAGAGAATTGTATAAACTTAAACCAGATACGGAAATTCTCTGAACCCACCATACTAATTTCATTTCTGGTGTTAAAACTATAACCATGACTCTGCATAGAAATAATATTAGATATTTATATGGTCATATAGAGTGATCAACATTATTATATACAACTTTTGTGTATTTCTAAAATCTGCTGATACTAAGATATTTCTTTAATTGGACAAATTTGATTATCTGCGTATAAGCTATAAGTACCTACTATATAGAAATCTATTTTAATTATATATATAGAAAATATTATAGATATCATTAGAATAATTAATGTAACCAACTCCGAAGATATCAAAGTTAGAATATAAAATGATTGCATAACAAAAAATTTATAGCTGACTATAAATTTTTTTTTTAATTTGATGTAACCTTTTAAGATTCCATTAATACCATTAATTTTAATTGTATATGTTATATATAATATAGTTATAACTACATTTATTTGGCTGCATACTGTCCTCGTGCCTTTTTTCCCAATATTTACTCAGGTGCAGTTTAATATATTTTAAATGATTAATTAAAAAAAAAAAAAAAAAAAAACAATAATTGTATAATAAATTTTGTAATTTAAGTACACTCGGATATTGAATAATATTTATTGTGAATTTGATATCCAAAATTATTAGTAGATTTGCAATTAATGCAAAATTTAAATATTTTTGTATATAAACCATATGAAAATATGAACTTTGTACAAAACAATATTATTAAATGTGGATGAGGTCAATATTGTGAAGCTTAAATTATGACAAAAAATAAATATTAGAAGAATTGTATATACTATTGAATAAATTGGCCGATGCTCAGAATATGCAGGCCATGTAAATTAGATTATAGTAATTTTATTCTGTTTGCAAAATTACTCTCTTTTAAACTTGTCTTAATAAAAAATTTTGTATAGGCAATCACTTTCTATTATAAAGGTTTAGATTTTATCTGCTGAAACTTTATTATCACTTTCTATAAAGGTTTAGATTTTATCTGCTGAAACTTTATTATCAAAATTAGAAAAATACTGAAACAGATTTGAAATATGTACATACAAATAATATAAGTGCCAATATTTTTGCAAGAGGGTAGTATATATAAAATATGTTGATAATCCATTTAATTGTACACAGTATTCACCATACGTTTTAGAGGTGATTGAAATAATAAGTAATAATGAAAATTTAGTAGACCCTTAGAAAATTTAGTACATAAATATACAGGCAAAATAGTTCGAGGGGGGAGAAGAAGAGAAAAAATAAAAAATTTACAATGATTAATAAATATTTTACATAAACAGTTTTTTTTTCACGTACGGAGGTGACCTTATTATGTCATGTAATCTTTTAACCCTTTATGCCCTCTTTCATCACTCAACTTAGTTGACCCTTTTAATAAAGGCCAATATGTTTGAGGGTTTTATAATGCAGATATTTTCTGAGGATATGTAGTGCGTTTTCAAACAGCCTGAGCTTTTGCTTTGAAAGAGCTAGGCACTATCCTACAACATGTGTGGAGGTTTTTTTCCTCTTCCAGACAGTGTCTACGTTGGATCGTCACTTAGTGCTAGTCTGCACCTACGCTTATTCATGTGGTTATGACTAGTAAGTATGTCCACGATCTTCCTGCAGTCTGCTCTATTGAGATTGAGGAGGAAGCTGCTTATTTTTGGAATGTGATGATGTGAAACAAACATCCGTCTTTAGAGTGTTTTCTATAGATAGTTTAATATCGTCAGTATATATATCAACTGCCGGTTCCGGTCCATAAACGACATAAACAGTTACTGTGTAATATGTTATGATATATTCCATCTGAGTATTAATCAAAGGTCGCTTGTTTGATATCAGACATATCTAATCACCCGGTTACACTGGTTCGTTTGGACTAAAAAGTGAAAGAAGAATTATAGGAAGACAATTACGAATGAAGCAAATGAAGGTGTTATTGTTTGTTTTGAAATTGATCACGTCAAATGTAAATAAAATATCATGTTTGGTGAGCACATATGATTGAATTAAGCTGTACATTCATCTACAAGTCGATGACTAAAAACTGCATTAACTACTACTAACTACTGAACTAGTATAATATTTGTAATTTTTAGGTTTAGGTACTGAAAATAAAATTGGAACAAAAAACTAATTAAGATAATATCGTCGAGTACAAAACACTGAAGAAGTCTGCAAGTAGTAGACGAAATACGCGTATCTGTATGATAAGCATATCAGTAAAATTAAAAGGAAAATATTCGACTATTTTCACTGTTAAGATAATATCGGTATCCTGTGGTGCTCAATATGATATTTTACTGACTAAAATTCCATTGTATTCCACAAAAGATCAAAAAACATACCTGTGAAACAAATATTTATAAAATACACTGCCCATCAATTTTAAAATGACGGTATTTGACGGTATAAGCTTCAATACGATTTTTTTCCATTTACCGTTTTATTTTATTTAAAGCTTAATCAATATCTTCAACCTAAAAACTTATCAAGCTTTAATCAAAATGTGCCAATCTGTTTTTTTATGTAATCAATACAGTTTTTTGGAAAATTTAAGTTTTCATATCTCGAGCAAGAATAAATCCCCATTTTGTCATATAATTTTTATTTTTTTAAAATCTCACAAATAAATTTTTCTTTTATAACCGGTTATTCCCAACTCATCTGTGTACAAATTTTTTATAGATTATTTGTTAATGTTTTTTATTATATTTTGAAATTTCCCCGCTTTTAATTTTTACAAAAAAATTTATTATAAAAAGAAAATTTTAATATTTTTAATTTATTTTTAATTCATACCAGCTAACTTTAACTAAATCAGACATTGCCCTTTTTGATATGCTATTTTGTAGGTGGTTGATAATTAGAACCTTGACATTGAATGATTTTGCTTATCTTTGTTTTCATTCGACTGAGATGATTCGTAGAATTTCAAAAAATTGATATGACTTTTTTTCAGTTTTTATTTTTTTTTTTTAAATTGGAACGGTTTTTTTTTCAAAATGTATTGAAATAATGTGAAATTTAGTAAAACTAATTTATGATATAATTTTTAGCAAATATGTAGATTAAAATTAAACTATTTAAAGAATGGAGTACTTTATAACTTAGAATTATTATTTCAAGTAATTATTATTTATTTATTTATTATGGTTAATTACAATATGTTAATCCAATAAAATAATTAAAAAAAAAAACAAAAAAATTAAATTATCTACTTAGCTTATTTAGCTTCGAATTTTATTGTTATAGCGGGTACAGCGGGTATAGTGAACATTTTAATAGTTTGAAAAGCCATGTAATACACTACATATTAAATTAACTATAAAGACATGTATATAATATGTTCACGTGAATAACCGTAATTTTATTGTAAAAATTCAAGCTTGAGTGCATTAAAACAAGACCAATAAAACTGGAGATATATCGGAGGAAACTATATTTGGCATTGGTTTTACTGCATATTAGATCGCTGATCTATCGGGAGCAGTAAATACTACCACCCAGCATCACTATACATTTGCAGGTTGTAAAACGATTTTATTCAAGTTTCTTAATATAATTTTTAATATTAAAAGAAAGCTAGTCCTAAAAATAAAAATTGTTAGAAAGTTGGTAAATTATAATTTGAATCTTGGTAGATTACAGTTTATGAATATAGAAAAGAGAAATGTCTTATTGTAACTTTCATCTCTATTAATGATGTTGTATCAGTAATAAAAAATAGTGAAGTTCAAACTTATGCTGATGACATGAAAATTTTTAAGAAAATCACATCACTTCGAGACTGAAGTTCGCTTCAAAATGATCTCGATAATTTCTTTGCATGGTGCCCTAGCAATAACCTTATGCTTAATACGAATAAATGTGTTGTGATGAGTTATCACAGGCGTACCAGTTTCTTTTCAAATATTTATTCATTTAATGGACATGTTCTTGAAATAGTTAGGTCAATCAAAGATTTAGGTGTCACTTTCGACCAAAAACTATCTTTTAAATTCCACTATAACAATATTATTAGTAAGGCTAACTCAATGTTTTATAAAGCGATGGTCTAAAGAATTTGATAACCCTCATATCTTAAAATCTCTATATACATGTCTTGTGAGGCCACAACTGGAATATGCTAGCCATGTTTGATCACCCTATTACGAAATTCATATTAAAAGAATAGAAGCTATTCAAAAAAACTTCATAAGATATGCACTTCGCCACCTTCCTTGGTCCAATCCACTTGTCCTGCCTCCACATGAACACAGATTAAATTTGCTACACTTAAAACTAGGCGTGAAGTTGCTGATGTTCTTGTCATCATCCAAGTAGTGGAGTGGAATATTACATCCCCATTTATATTGAATTCTGCCCAAATTTCCAATAACACTCGACTCCGATCACCTAATATTTTCACACTTGTATTTCATAGAACCAACAACCAACTATGGTATGAATGAGGCTATTCACAGAATGATGATAACAGGGAACAAATATAAGAACGTGATTGACTTATCACTCTCAAAAGGTGTGTTAAGGAAGCGACTATACCTCTGTAATCAGAACCCTTCTAACTATAACCCCTCCAACCATTAGGTAGTTAGCTTTAAGTAGTTAACTAAAATAAACAGTTAAATTTAATTTATATCAATTTCAATTGACTAATCGGATGCACTACACAGTGGTATAATTGGAAAACAAAATAATAATCAGTCTGTTATAAAACTTTTGCCTAAAAATAAACCTTGCTTATCATTTTCTTTTGAGTCATCAACACTTTTAGTAGCTTCTATATGGTTGAAGAAATTTTTTTAATTAAGGGAATCACTATCAGCATTTTACAAATGTCATAAATATTTGTTTAGACTTGTATGATGGTATAACCAAAGACAGTAAATATATATATATTAATGTTTATAAATATATTTACTGTCTTTGGTATAAATCTTTTCCTTCGAACAATTTATATTTTTTTGACGTGATAGAGTTATAACTTTTTACAGAATTTTACGAAATGGGTTAGAGACATCCATGAAAGTTTATTTGTAATCATTTTGCAAAATTATTTTTTTATCAAAGGAGAAATAAAAAAATTTTTAAATGAAGGAAATCTATTTTTTAACCAATTTGCTGTAAATTCGGTAACATTTACAAATAGTAAGCTTCTCGAAATTATTAAATATATAATTAAGCTCATTAATATCATCTTAAGGCTTAATTGATTTTTATTTTTAAATTTAAACAGGAACCGAATTCTACCAAATACGATTGAGTGAGTATGGTAAGGTGAGAAAAATTAAATATTTTTTTTATTTAATAATTTTGAATATTTTTTTTATTTTATGCTTCTATTCTCCTAAAATTGAAATAAATTTAATTATAGCATTGAACAACTGAACAAATAATGAACTCTACGAAAAAATTATAGTTAAAAAAAAAACCAAAAAGTATTATTAAAAATAAACGTTGCCAATATATAATTTGTTTTTATTGCTTTTGTGTGTACATAAATGTATGTACATATCGTAATTATTTATTTCTAATGTTATAGCATAAAAATGTACAATAATCAAATAGTAGTAATTTAAGTGTGTTGTATTATGTACAAACACGAGTATAGGTAAGCATATTATTTATATATACATGAAATTTATTTTTATTCATTTCATATAATCTATAATGGGAATATCCCATGCAGATTACAATATTTGAAACTAAAACACTAACTGTTAAATATAGCCTCTGTGAGTTAACTGTAGACTTTGATAGTTTGTTCTATGAGACTATCAAGATACAAAAATCTTTAAGCGTATTCGATGATAAGTGATCAACAGGTTAAGGGTCAATCATAAAATTTAAAACAATCGTAGAATTGAATACTATCGCCACATTTTTTGAGTTATGGGAGCTTAAATATTTGAATTTTGTTAATATGATATTTTGTTAATGTTGTATAATACAAAAACTGATATAATTTAGAAAATGAGTCAAATCGTCTATGATTAAGTTATATAAATTAATTTATATACCAAGGGTTTTACCTTATATATCAAAGGATTGAATAAATCCAGACTATATCATATATTATTTACTGTTTGCCGTAATGTTTATATAAAATTTGAAATTAACAGGAGTGGAATTTTGCAAAGTGATAGTGACAAAAAAAAATCTAAAATTTTGCCATTTGGCATTTTGTAAGGTTTTTGTCACTGGGATTGTGACAATTTTTGTTAAATTGACAGTGACACCGTCACCGCCATAATTATAAAATATTATTTTTTCTCACACAACTATAGAGGTTGCTTAATGTTACTTAACAAGTAACCGAAACTTTGCAGTAATATTTCTAATCGTTGTTACTTTTTGTCACAGTTTCTATCAATTATATTACATTACAAAATTCCACTACAGGTTTATTTATATTTTTTAAATTATCCAACATAAGAATATTAGTCAAATAACGTTGGTTATGTTTAAACTAAACCTTTTGTCATTAGCTTCGAACTGTTAGGATGCTCGTAAAACTTTCAAAGACATTTCAATTGCAATTGAAAAATCATGTGTTTTTGTATTTTTGATAACTAAGTCAATATCGATCTAAACAGGAAAAGAATTCTACCAAAGACAATTGATTGGGTATGGTAGGGTGAAATCGATCGTTCATTTTTACTATTCTAAAAAAATGGTTGCTAGATTTTTTTCGCGTCTTCTATAAACCAATTTACTATACCCACCCGGTATCAACATGTTTTAAAATTCTTCTTCTATATTAGATACATTCATATATGTTTGGTTTATTGCATTTTCTTTTGCAAAAATATTTTGGCTTAAGAACTATGCTTCCTATTCTTATGTGTGGCTTTTATGTATTTCAAATATTATTTTTATATATAAAAATAAATTTACCGAGTGAATTTTTGCACAAGAATCCTAATACAATTATGTGTAGTGTATGTGTAATAAAGAATAGAAATTTGTCTTTTATTATGTAAAATGGGCATATATACAAAAAAATATTTTTTTATTATTTTTTTTATTGAATATTTTGCTTTTGTAAAATAATTTTCACATCATTTCAAAAGTTTTATACTAAAAATGATGATTAATGCCATCATTAAAAAAAAAAAAACTGTAAATATAAAACTTTAAGGCCATTTTGAATTTATTTTAGAATTTATTATAGAATGTTAAAATGTTTCTTCGGTACATCATCCTTCCATTTAAAATTCTTTGATACCTACAACATTTCCAAATTAAGAAAAATATATTTTTAATACCTATAGGCTAGGCAGGGTAGTTTTCATAATAATAATTTTTTTTATTATGCGCCATTTTATGAAATAAACAATAAAATTAGTTTACCACCTTTTTATGACATTTAACCTACGACATTTTTTTTTATTTGTGTTTTAACAAATAAATATTTAGATAATTATTATTATAGTTTTATTTTGTTTTGTCTCGTTTGAGTCTATATCGAACAACCAAGGACGATTGTAATAAGTACAGTCGAGGAAGGTTAAAATTTTTTTGAAATAATAAGCTATAAATTTTATTTTAAACAATGAAACTATGCAGTCTATAACCAGATCTACTTATATGTAATTTCTGAAGGGCTGTAGAGTTGTTGAAATCTGAAGCTGATTTCAGGCCCATATGGTCTCTTATCAAGAAGACATAAAGAATAATTGCTTAATATAATTTAAAAAATATTTATATAATAATATTTTATATAATAATTTTTTAATTATTGATATAATCTCATAATATCTGGAATTTTTTACTTTCTTACTATGCCCCGAAAACCTTAAAAACTCTGAGTTTTATAAAATGTTGATGTTGTCGAAAAATTGATTTTTAAAATTTTTCTCTATAATTTATTCTATTATCTATACTTAAAAAACACACCCATTTGCGACAGCCAAGTGGAAATTTTTTAATTTAATTTACAAAATAAAAAATCACATATCAAAATAAAATAAGATACCCCAACTTCCATAGAATATAAATTACTCATAATTGTAAACAAATTTATAAAATTCGAATTGAACTAAACAAAGTCAAAGTTCAGCGGAACTGACCATGACAATACATTAATGTAAGCAAATCAATTGCGTATATATATTTTTTTTTTTATTAAGTTTTTTACCTGTAAAACGTTACTTTATAAAAAAAATTGCGTATCTCAATTTGAAAACGTTCACCGCCACAGTTTGTAATTATTATTTTGTATTAAAGAAATCTTTTATAGAAATTGTCGTTCAAGGAGAATAAAACGAAAAAAAAAAGATATTCGAAATAATTCTATTGTTTGAAATTTACAAAAACAATAAAACAAGAAAAAAAAAAACAATTGAAAAATCAAAATAAAAATAAACGAGGAAAATTATTTGTTGTTTTGGTTTTTTTAATTTATTTCAGATGTTGCAGTCTCAATGTCTATTCTTTTTATATTTAGAATCGAGAAGGAATAAGAAATAATTGCATTTGCCAGAAATTGAAAGTTTTTTTTTGTTTTATTTCTATTAATTTATTTTATATAGCTAATATTTTAATTTAAATTTAAATAATATATAAATATATAATATAATATATTTATTTATAGAAATCAAGTGATTTGGTGGGAAAAGAACCAAATACTGCACACAGTATGTCCAAAATTAGTTTAATTTTTTAATTTTTTTTTTTTTTTTTTTGGGAACATAAAAGGGGAGTGTTGATATTATATTTTAATTTAAATGTTTATTTTAGCTTTTATTTAACTATAATATACTATATATATATATATATATATATATATGTTAAATTATAAAAATATATAATATATATTTTTAATTTAATATTTATTTTATTTTTAATATAAATGCCCTTCATAAGGTTATTAAATTTAAAACGAATTAAAATGTTTGAATACTCAATTTCATAATAAAAATTTAGCTCATGCCTGTTCCTGCTTTTATACATTAAAAGAACAGTCCTGTATTTGAAAGTATCCAAACATTCAAAAATAATGTATTCTGTAACATCAGTGTTGCATGATATGTTTAAAAAAATTTATATTCATCGATATTTTAAGATCACCATATTAGTGCTAACAAATGAATAATAAAGAAATGCATTGCTCAATACAATACTCGACTAACTCTAAGCGTTAGGATGCTATTATGAATAATAACACAATTTAAATAAGAGTTGTAATTGACAACTTTGTTGTCTATGGTTCGGAACACAACTTAATTATCTGTCAAAATTACACAACCTATTTTTTTAAAGTTATTATAAAATATAGTTATTGTGAATGAGTTGCCTGAGACAACTAAAACGTTACAATTGGTTAAGCCCAGTGTTTATATACTGTTAAAGACATCTATTTTAGAAGTTGCTTGATTTTGGAATTAATAAACGGAAAAAAGTAGAAGAAAAGTTAAAATAGAAAAAAGTTCGTAGTAAAAAATAATTATTAAAAAAATTTTAAAAATTATACATAGAAAAGCAGAGGTAGGTATATTACCTACTATAAATTATACTTTATTATAAAAATATTTTACATTCAGTAATGAAAAAAAAAGTTACAAATGCGAGGTAATTTTTACAGGAACTAATTTTAACCATTCAATATTATATTTATTTTTTGTTACAAATAATTAATATTAAACAAAGCTTGTTTTAACAACGTAGATACCATATAAAATTAAAAGCTTTTAAAATTCCACTGTGCATGCTGTGATATACAGTCTGTGTACAGCTGTTTAAAGCTATTATTCATAATACGAAAATTAGGTTATGTTGTCTGGTACACAACTTAACTAAAGGTGTTGTGAATCATAACAGAACCCTTAATATCGAATATTCTATTTAAATTGACAGTGAAAATTTTATTAAAAGATTAAAACTTACAAAACTACCTGAGTTAGATTAATACCTTTTATCTATCAAAATTTATAAAAAATTTTGTATATGTCAGATATCTTAGTTGTTTGAGTAAGAAGAAAATAAATGTTTGGAAGATTAGTTTTAATGCTGTTTGCAATAAAAAGTACGATATTCAATTATTTAAATATGAAAAACTATATTTGTTGTTGAGTATCTCCACCTTTATATATATATCACAGTTTAATTTTATTTAGTGATTTATATTCTCGACTAATTTATACAACGAAAACTAATTTCAAATCTGAAATCCTATTCAAACTACGCTCTATAACATGTTATCAGCAATTACACCATTACACCAACACCTGGTTATAACTTGAAATTTTGTATACGTAAATGAAGCTGTCAAGTATAACATGTTTCCGGGAGAACATGAAAAATCAAAGGTTTGCCTTTGAAAATTAGTTAAATTTTTTCGATTATAATATTTGTATTTTTTTAACAACAGCAGAACAAATATTGGCAATGCTATATTGATGTGAAATAATTTCAGTTTTCTATAATAAAGCAAACAAAAAATTTATTTTTATGTGAATACCAATTTCTAAAACATAATATCCGAGCTCGAGCTCGTATTTTAACCGATAAACTTAGTGTTAGTAGCGTGAAGACGAATAGATGACACTATAACATGACTCGTCGGGTTATCGGATTAACTTTTAACACTTCAAATAAATTGTTTTACATACTACAAAACAAAAAACAAAGATAATGGGCTGAGCGATAGTAATATAGAATGTGGTAAACATCAGCGCAATATTTATCTTTTTATTATTTTATAAAAAGCCCGATTAAGAAGAACTTAAATAAATATAATGGTATTAGAAAACTTTGCAATAATATTTTAAGCAGAGCTGGGTCGTATTCGAATAAAAGTATTTAAAATACTATAAAAACAAATTTTTTTGAGTAAAGTACAAGTTCCCAAGTACAAATAGAGTATTTCAAAAAAAGATTTCAAATACTATTTTTGAGTAAAAGTATTTGACTTGATTTTTTCAAATACAAGTAACCCAATTGACCAAATTGGTTGGATCTCCAATTGGATTTCCAAATATTTTCTCCGAAATTGTACCACGTACTAATGGTACAGAATGGTATATATTTTCGGAAGAGCTGAATGAAAATTAATTGGAATTCCAATGTTTTTTCCTATGAAAGTGGTCACTTAGTATGCACCTTAAATGTACCTAATAAAAATTAATGACGTCATAGTTTTCTATTATTTTTCCGTAATAAATTCCTATCATTATTCCTAATAGAATTCTAACCTTTTTTGCAACAATGTTTCCACACTTTGTACCAACTATTATTTCTATATGATTTTCATATGGTTTTACTTATAAATTTGCCTACGTTTTTCCAATATTATTTCACCCTCTTTTCCTTGTATTGTTCCTATACTTTTTCATATGGGTTTTCCTATAATTTTTCCTACGTTTTTTCCAATATTATTTCACCCTCACCCTATTGTAAATCGTTGTACCAATATTTTTTCCATTGTGTTTTCCCGTTGGTAAAAGGTATTTGCTTATTCATTGGGATACTCATTGGAAATATTATTGGATACTAATTCAGTATTTTTTTCCAGTACAAGGAATAATTATTGGAAACTTTGCTCGTATAATTAATGTGAAAACATTTATTTTGAATAGGACGTAATTGAATATTTTTTTGTAGGAAATGAATACGGTACTATTAAAATAAAATTTTTTTAGACGTCATACAGAATTTTAAAGGGTACTCGTACCACTATTTCATTCTGTATTCATAAGGAAAAATTATTGGTACTATGTGGGAAAAATTCCTTGTGGTACAAATTCTGAAAAAATTCAGATAAAATTCCTAATTTGAATCTGGAAATTTGTATGGTACATTTGGTACTGCTAAAAGTTCGGAAAAATTCCATCTAAAAACCCTTAATTTGAGTTAGGAAATATACGTGGTACAACGTGGTACAATATAACTGGTACAAAATTCCAAGTTTGGTCAACTCGGAAATTATCTTAATTTCTATATTAAACTACTCAAATATTTTAGTATTTGAGTAGGGAAATATAGAAATTAAGATAATGTTCAAAGACTTTACTTGTATTTGAAAAAATCAAGTCAAATAATTTTATATAAAAAGTACTTGAAAATAGTATTTAAAATTTTTCTACTTAAATAATTTTACTCAAATACTTGAAATCAAATACTTTTACTCAATGAGTAGTATAGTATTTGTATTTTATCCAGCTCTGATTTTAAGAATTAACATAAATATTTTATCCTTATCCTTTTTATCATAATTATACTCTTATGAATTCAATGAACTATTTGTATAGGTCCAAATATATGTACAATCTGTATAGAAAACGTTGAAGTGGTTATTTAATCCAAACTAAAAAAATTTATTGAGACTTGTATTAAAAAAAAATTTAAATAGAATTTCTTACAAATTTAATAAAATTTGTTAAGTTCAGTACTTCTGAAATAAAATTTAATGAGTTCTCAAAATTTTACTAATAGAATTTCTGAAAATTTATCTTAATTATATTTTCTAATAAATACTATAGGTATAATTTTATGCAGAACTTCTGCTTTTTATAAAATTCAAATTAAAATTAATTTCTTAATAAGTTTTAGATAAACTTTACTTTCCACACGTTTTAAATAGTATAGACCACCCATTAAATTTAAATTATGTAAATTTCATTAAATATTTTTTTTTTATTTGATATTCTTATGTTTTTTTTTTTTAGAACAATGTCTCTCACGATTCAAGAAATCTGTTTAATGTAAAAATAAAAACTTGATTAAATAATTATTTATAATTAATAAATAGAAAAATATAGTATTTTGCTTTCTAATATTTACTGAAATTTTTATTAAGCAAATAAACACACTGTTAAGGTTCCTCCTCATTGCTGATGAGAATTATCACGTTAAAGTTTATTTTGAAAAATATGTTTTTTTGTTTTTTTTTTTTTGCAAACTTTTTGGAAAAACAAACACAACGCAAATATGATTGAAATTATTGAATTGATTAGAATTATATTTTAAAAATTGAAATTTTAAATAATTTTTAGATAAATTTTAATTAAATTATTATGAATTATTGTGATTCAATTTGAAATAATTTTTTTTGATTAATATTTTTGAATAAATTAGAAATTATTTTAGAATTAATAACATTTGTAGAGAAAAGTTAATAATTCCAAAAAATTTGGATAATGCAGTAAAAATAGAGATTAAATAAAAATTTACACATACCTAAGAAAAATAGTTTTTCTTAATGAATTTAATTTGAAACACATATTTTGATTAGTTGACTCCGAATTTTACTTTTATACCACAATTAACTATCATTTTGATATTACAGTTATTAAAATTCGAAAAAAGTAAAATTATTATTGATCCTTGAACTAAGAAGAAAACTTTTTTAACTAAATAATGAATAGGTTGCATTTAAACTTTCGTTTACTTTAAGTTTTGTTTAATTGCAATTTAATTCTGTAAATTGCGCAATTAGTACTATTCAATGTGTTTAGATACAGTAAGAAAATAAATAAACAAAACAGTAAATTAACATACGAGTATTATAATAATGTACAAAACAATAATAATTGTGCAATAACTTAACGATTATTTTGAATATAGAGAATTATTTTTTTTATTTTTGTTATTATTTTCGTGTTTCAACTATTAGCGCATATTGAAAGGTGTTATCGTAATTGAAAACACAAAAAGAAAAAAAACTGCAACAAAACAAACAAAAATATAAATTGTAACAAAAGCAATAATTAAGTAAAAAAAAAAACCGTGAAAATATTAATTTACTAAAAGTGAATTTATTTATTTTTTTAATTTTACTATATTGTTAATATTTAATGGAGTAGATATACTATGAATACATACTTAATATGTGAAGAAAAATTAATTTTCTCGGTAATTTTCTTTGCTAACTGTTTTTTGTTTTTGTTTTTTGTAATATATGGTATATTAATCAATTTCTTTTATTAATAAATAATTATTATTTTGATATAAATATAGAAAATAGGTCATATTTTATGAACCTTTCTTCTTCTGTATTCCTGTCTGTATAACAGACTATAATGTTAAAAATTATAAATCGAATTGTTTCGAGTCATTTATAATAATAATTATTCTGCGTAATAATAATAAATCTGCGTAAACTCTAAAATCAACCCGGTTGAAAATTGTTTTATTATATTACTTGATTTAACGCTACCTAGAATCAAGTGCAAAACTCTAGTCAAAACAGCGAAATAATAAGAAGTAAATGTTTTGTTAAGAATGATGGTGAGGGTAGAAGAAGCAGTTATTCAGGTAGGGTTCACTCTGAAAATATTACATATAAAAATGTAAACAGTTATAAATTAATTTTTTAGAATTAGTAAATTCACGAGTAAATTATTTAAGAGTAATTATATATGCACTTATTTATATAGTGGCATTTATATAATTGAGATTGGGGTTGTGGAATTTGTATTCATAATAATTTTTTTGTTTAGTTTTCCAATTAAGTGGGTAACAACTGCATCAAATAATTTATTTCAATGTTTTGCCACCAATGAATTATTCAGCAAATTGTACATGCCGATAACTTATTATGTTATCTTACAATTAAGTTATATTTTTGTATTATTAATGGATGTCTGTTTTTGTAGTAGGAGTTCTTATTTTTTCATTTACATTAATGACAATCGTGACTGATAGTAACTTTTTTCCATTCAAATTCAACATTTTGTTAAACAATTTGTTTGAAGAAATGTTGAATTTGATTAAAAAAATGTTTAGTTTGAATGAAAAAAAGTATAAATAAAATTCATGGTGCAAAACTGATTGACTCAAAACAATTTGAAAAAATAAATAAAATTAAATATAAATTTTGAGTGTATTAAAAAAATAATGGTTTTTAAGAAAAAAATATTTACATACATTTTTTTAAAATTAGTACAAAAATCTCGTTAGAGTAAGTATAATTTTTTGTGTTATCAAACATAGTAGTAGTACTAAACATGATTATTATTAATTTTAATGTGAAAATATTATTAGTTTTATGTGAGTTTAATTTACTGTTATGTTAAATAAAAGTAAAACTATAATTCGCCCGCTCCTCGAAATTCGAGAATGTTTGAAAAAAAATTGTACTCAGTTTCATTATGTATATAGTTTTCCATCATATCAGTTTATTCTTGGCAGTATATTATATATTTTTTTTTTATTGACTTATTTTAGACAACAACCGCATACGTAATATTTTATTCAAAAAAAAAAAACAAATTAAATTTAATTTTGATTCTGGCGAAAAAGAGAACAAACCCTGTACTTTAGTAAATGTATTTTGTGAGCTTTGATCTTTCGTGAATTTGATAAATGTACTTGTATACTATAGAATAAAATTTCAAATTGAAACCTTAATTGAACATTAAAAATTGTTAAAAATATATTTGTTTTCGCTACGTCTCCTTTTAACTATCTGTAAACATATCTCATAAATATATATGATTTAAAAGAATAATACTGAAAATTTATTTTGAAATGGTTCAAATATTTTGTATCGTACTTTTTTCAATTTACAGATTAAATCATTTCAAGTAGTCAAGTGGTGTTTCCGCAATTTTTATAACTACAAATATAATTTTACTTTTATTTAATTTAACACTATTAAAAACACTAAATAGTAAATCGGATAACTAAATGTATAGGTCTATTTTTTTGGGTTTTTTTTAGAATTTGTTATTTTAAAAGATGAATTTTAATTTAAAAGTTAGATATACTTATACTTAATAGAATGAAATGTAATTAATTTTTGAAATGTTAAAATTATAAAAACAAAAATTTTCAAATAAAAAAGGACTTATAGTTGGCCAACAGATTAATTTGTTAATTTAATTTTTAACATTCATAATAACGTTACAGAATGACATGGTTGCAGTGATTGTTACTAATGAAATTTTTTAAATAATTAGCTATACACTTATCTTCAATTACGGTAATTTTTTTTATTACTTGTTATTTAATTCTCTAAAGCCACATTGTTCATAATTATAATAATCTGCAATTTTAATTAAAAAATGAGAAAAAAAAGAACAAGCAATATAACTACTTTAAAATATAATCATCCTATCTCAGAGTTGTTTTTAAAATATTTTTTTCACAATATTTCATTGATAACCTGTACCGAAGAAAGAAGGAAAAAATAAAAAAAAATAAGATTTTAAAATAATATATTAAATGAGAATAATGAGCTTAGATAATAATAATAGCTTATATGAAATAATTATTTATATAAACATAGATTTACGACCTAGATCTAGAATTAGTCATAGCAACTGAAATTAAAATTTGCTATATGTAAGTAATATATATATATATATGTATTTTTTTTAATTTGAATTTATTTTAAAAATATCCCTGCATATCAGTAAATCACGTGCTTAGAACTTTGACATCGGAAATTCACCTCAATCAAGTTTAATGGAACTGTTACGGTTCAATGATAATTTCCTGTAGAATATGTATTTTATGAATGGAAATTAATATTATTTGTATCATCATAATGATTTGTAATTTATTTTTAATTTTTTTAAATACTTTGTTATTTTTTTTGTTTTATTTAATGTCTACAGAGAAATTAAATAGATTATGGAACAGCAGTGGTTTTCAATGTTTTGATACAATTTTTATTATTGTTTTTTTTTTCTTTTTTGTTGTGCAAATATATTTTTGTAATATTGAATAAAATTTTTCAAATTTTGATTAAACCATTTTAGAACAAAAATTTAAAGTGATTTTTTTTTTTACATTGGCAAAAAGGGTTTATTTTATTACCCTTGATTTAAATATATTTTTTTTAGCTTTTATTAAAGTTACATTATCCCAATGATAAATTTTTCTTCTTTATTTATATCGAATTAATTCAGAAATTAAATCGTATAGATTATTTTAGGTTATTAATTTACGACATAAATTTAATTCTAAGTGCTACTAGACTAGGTATGGTAAAGAAAATAAAAGTGTAACAGTAATTAAGTGTTATGATAAAGTCAAGATAATCTCGTCTTAATTTGATCAAATTATTTATTGACCCCATAACTTATTTAAATGTAATGACTTATGTAAATTTACAAAACTGTAAATCAAAATATTTCCTTTATAAATTTAAAATTCCTCTAATATCCTGTACACTTTGCATATACTTCTTATTATCCTGGTTATATTTCATTTTGTTTTATTAAAATTTCAATTAAAATTGAACAAAAATATTTTAAGCTGATATAAAAAAAAATCTAATTTATAATTACTAATTTCGACTTAAACGAGAATTCCCTACTATTTAAGAACCACTGTACTCTATTAAAACAATAATTTATATTTAGTAAAATAAAGAAAAAAATATTATGTTTGCTCAAATCAATTTTTTTCTATTTTAAATCTCATTTATATAAAAATAGAAATTATGATTTTGTCACAATTGATTTGTAAATAAATAAATAATATGAAGACAAAGTATCACTTAGAGACATAGCCAAAAATTTTAAAATTCAAAAAGTTGTTTTTATTGAATTGTGAATCTTTACAAATATTGTTTTAATCAAAAATAATTTGTTTTTTTATAATTGCTGACGTTTAAATAATTAAAACATAAATAATAATATTAATAAATAATATTTAAAAAATATATTTTTAAAAATAATAATATTATGTATAAGAAAATCATGCACTAAAGATAGAAATAGAATATATAAAACACTTGTTAAAATATTTTCTTATTAATTTAAATAAATTAATTTAGTTGTTATTAATTTTTATAATAACGTACATGATGGCGTTAATAGTATATATTTATTTTTCATTTCAATTGATTCAAAATATTGGATTATTAAAATAATACTACTTGTATGTACTTAATTAATATTAGATCACGTTATAGTATTGTTTGAATTATAATTCGTTAGTTGAATCAATATGGGACAGCACAGATGATTTCTGTTTCTTGCTTTATTTTTTTTTTGTTTTATTTTTATTTTTTTGTAAATAATAATTTTTCTTCGTGGTAAATTTCCATTAGGTAATCTTAAAACAGTTGGTTTTATTTTTCCAGGTGAATTTCCAAATTAGAAAAAATAAAAACAAAATTATACTCAAACTTTTTGTGATTTTTTAATTTTTAAAACATTGTTGTTTTTAAATTTTGTTTTTGAATAAATTTGAATTTTTAATATATTCTAAAATTGAGGTTAAAAATTGTTTTTTTAAATTTTGATAAGGATATTTTGCAAAATTTTTATAACTTTTGATGATTGTGAACAAATATATAGACAAATTAACAAAAGTAGATAAAATATACTGCGCCATGCCGCGGCAGAGAAAACCAATTAGATATATTATCGCCAATATATCCCCTGAACCATTTGGCAAAGCTTTCGAAAAACTCTATAATACTGCAAAAAAGTGTTTAAGAGTTACTCTCTTGTCCGTATTGTTACCAGCTGTATAATTTGGCCTCGTTGGACTTGTATCAGTCAGATAATATCAATATGTGAACTGATTAGAAATTAATTTGTTTTATTAATGAAGGAAAACTGAGTACCTATATGAAAATCAAATATTGAATTTCGTTGACAATTACTACATTAAATAATCTAAATTCGAGGACTCTTATCCTTGCATGTAAAATAATAGAGAGAAAAATAATATAGTATTTAATGTAATGCATTATAAAGAGTGTATGAAAAATCTAATTCCGTTTTGCCAAAAAATAACTCTTATTTTTGAGTGAGCTACGAATTATCGTATTTTAAAATCTCGCATTTTAAAACCAAATACAAGTAGGTAAATATTCTGGAGAAACGAGATATCGTCTATTTTGTATCCAACAGCAGCTTTTGGTAAACAGGATTTTAAATAACAATATTTTAAAAAATAGGATCCTAATAAACACGATTTTCCATAAAGCAGGATTATAATAAATTGGCTTTCGATACGCTCCCTAATTTTTTTAATTTTAAATTTTTCCCGAAATTTTTTTAATAATATTGCGAAAACATGAAATTTAAGCGAGATTTAAAAAAATTAAATTTATAAAAGCACAACATTTTGACATAAAAAATATTAATTCGGCAGATTTTGAAACAGCCCCTTATTTTTGCCTGAAATGTTTTTAGGCGAATACAAAACCGCTTTTCTATCTTTTTTCACTAGAATGTAAGAGATTAACATTAAATTTGTTTAATTTCGTTTAAGTGGCTAATATATGGGATTTCAGAATTTTTAGTATACTTAGTAGTTGTATTTATTAACTGTAATATTTAGTAATTTTATTTATAATAACTAAAAATAAATCTAAATGCTTATTTGATTTGTTTTTTTGTTTTTGCAAAGAATCGAAATATTTCCGTAGTCAATTGAATGCCATAAAAAAGGACAATTCTAAGATTTATTATGATCATATACGTCCCACAAACTGTATTCAAATTTAATATTAAAATTTTTAGTTCTACAATTTTCCGAAACGATGACCAGCATTTACTTAAAACTGAAAAAATTATACTATTAATTTTGTTTAGATTGTCATGCTAATTATTCGGAAGTAATTAAAAATTCTTTTCATTTACAATTAAATTAAAATTATTGGCGTGTACAAAATGTTGCACATTTATTGACTTTGTAAATGTCAGCCTCATCACCCTCCTTTTATTTCCTATTTATATTTTTTACTTCCATTTTTTAAATACAAAGTAATGTAATGTAACTGAAATATACTATAAAAAGTTAGTAATAATAGTTACATTATAATAACAATAGTAAAAAGAAAATCGATTTGCTATTCATATAATATCAATAATTAAAAGTTACTGTCATGAATGTAAAACGAAATAAAAACAAAAAGATTGAAAAAAAACATTATTATCTACGAATTATAATGTCCTCAAGGTCAAATAGAATAAGTATTTTTTATTGATATATAACTTGTATAACTGTATTTGTATACCTGTAATTTGTTAATTATTAAATAATAAATAGTTTAAAATTCTGTTGTTTTTCTTCGTATCTATAAATGCCTATAGGAAAATAAATAATTTCTAATCACGCAATTTGAATATATGGTGAAGATAAAACATTAAAAAAAAAACTGTTAAAAGAGGTGCAACGAGTTCAACTAAAGTTCTTTTTGTATATTATTATTATATGAACTGTCTTGACCTTGATCTTTTATTTTTATATAATAGAATTTCAATAAATCGAATTGTTTTAATAACATTAATTTTGAATGACCAGAAAAATAAATAATTCAAGAATTGCTTCAAGAAAACCACATACAAATATTTTTCAAATTACAAATTATTTGCAATAAGAGACGCTAAAAGCGTTCTTGTAGGTTGGTAGTAAAAAAAAAACAAATAAAAAATAATTTTTTAAGAGGTAAACTTTTTTAATTAGAAAGCATTATCAAACAGTGAAAAGCAACAAAACAAGTTTTTAAGACTAGAATGTTTACAAAAGAATTACCGTTAACCATGAAAAAACAAATCTTGAATAGAATAATTTGGGTAGTATGTAATATCGTCCCAATTATAGTAGCAGGTTTTAAGAAAAAAAATTCAAAATGGTAAGAAATAAGAATTTCTAAGAGGTGCCTAGGAACTGTAGAAAATTATTATTTAATAGTTAGCACAAACATCAAGCTGTACTCTTTTAAAATTAAGTGATTTGTTTAATAAATATAAATTTTAACGCTTAGGCAAATTAATTGAAAACTTCTAAAATGAGAAAATTTATTTAACAACAATCTATGGAACGTAACAAATTACATCCTTGAGCCTATTTATGTCGAAATAAATTTTCGTAAAACAATGTGAACTTTTTTATATTTTCTACTATTTTTTTTGGGATAGAGTGAAACTTATAAACTATTCATTAAATAAACTATTTACAAAAACTATTTTTCTAAAAATCATGTTCGAAAGGGTTAAGTAAATTTTATGTTAGAACAAATAGAATAAATTTGTCTTTGTGTTTTTGGCGTGACTTAATGCATTTCCGTTGATTCTATGATGTGCAGTTTAATTGTGTTGAATTAGAAATTACTCATCCTATTCGAGTTATTGATTTAATATCTAAATTTTTGTAAGCATTATTGAAGGGTGATCAAATCACCAAACCGAAATCCAGAAATAAAAATCCACCAAAATAATCCATAAAATTGTGGTAAGATTAATTCTGGAAAAAGGAGATATTAAATTTTTTGTATACAACAGCGGCTACGCATAAAAATGTTTTAGGTAAATATTCTGGAAAAATTAAATGAGTGTCTGACTGTTTATATTTTGCTCCACTGGGGTTCCGACTGACGAAATTTCGATGCGCACCCATTGATAAGCCAGAAATTTTATTAAAAACATTACTAGAAAATAAACATTGTAGTAAAAATATGTAGGAACAACTTGCAGTACCGTACATAATAAAGTTAAATGAATAATAAGGAGGCCAATAACAAGAATAGTTGTGGATTTTTTTTTGTGGCTAAAGTCTTTATGAACTTTTTGTGGATGTGTGGACAAATCTAATTAAAAGAATGAAGCCGGAAGTAATAAATTGTATCAGATAGTTTACTTTGTTAATGTTTATAAAATGCAAAACAAATAATAAGCCATTTTCCTTTTAAAAATTACATTCAAAATAGAAAAATTCACGTTAGTCTAAGCAAATTATAAGTCATAAGTGTAAACATATTAGTATCAGTTCTTAATAATGTTTGTTAAAATTAAGAAGAATATTGTATAATGAAATTAAGGCATATTAAATAAATATTAATAATAATAATAAGAGCAACACTGTCGTAGCCCAACATCTGGGGTTTTATCGACTATGAAAACAACATTTTCAATTCTTGATTCTCATACAAATTATTGTTCATAAACTTAATTGAAACAAATTAACGAACTTTAATTTTTTAAATCTATTTATTTTAAAAGTTCGTAAACGAATAACTATAATACGTATAACAGTAACGTATTAATGATAGTCATATAAAACAGTTATTCAATATTTATAGAATGATGTGTATTGTGTACTATAATTAAATAATAATTAATCGTCAGACAACAGCAGCTGTTCTATTCGTTTTATTTGTCAACTTATTAAATATAAATAAAATCTGTATTATGATATTAAGTATGTATTGACTTTAATACAGGCAATAGTGTAATAATTAGAAATAAATTGACGTACAGGTTTTTTTTGTTTTTTTATTATATTACATATTTAATACAATGTAAAATAATTAAGATTCTAATTATTAAATAAATTTTTATCATTTCATATTTATTTTATTGTTTAATATAAACTATGTCACACTCTTAGAGCTTCAAATTGTTTATTATTGAACCATTGATTTTTGTCTGCAGTATCGTGTGCCTATATTTCATTGCGTAACTGCTGTTGGAAACAAAAAAGGGGATATTTCATTTTTCCAGAATATTTACCTAAATCATTTTTATGCATAGCCGATTTTGGATATAAAACAGTATATTTACTTAAATAACTTTTATGCGCAATCGCTGTCGTATATAGTATACACACACAAAATATGTGAATACGAAAACATTAATTGAATTAATAACGTATTTCGGGAGTTTGTATTTGGGATTTCGTGGTCAACCCACAAATTATAAATAATGTTCGGAACTTGACTATGGCTTATAAACGTTGTCCATAAAATTATTAAAAGGTTTATTTAGGCAAGGTGTGTCAGATAGGAAATACATTTATCAATCAAACTAATTTAGTCTTAGCTAAGTATTAATGAAATTCAAATAATTCTCCAAAATACAGGCAAAACATATGTAAACTATAAATATAAGCAAATAAAATACAGATTAAAAACTAATCTAATGATATCTTGTGATAGAGGTTTTGATAAATAATATTTTGAGCTGTGGAAATTTTCTCTTTGAAACTCCCCTATATTTTAATTTTTCAATAATTATTTACAGAGCAACTGTGGTGGGTTTTATTTTGATTGCTCTTAGTAGATTGGACATTACTTGAATAATATAACTAGTTACCCAATCAAACAATCTATTGAGTACTAGCTCTTATAGTGCTTAACATTTGTAATTTCATCAGGTATCGGGACATTTTTTATACTAAATTATTATATGAGAGTATATAGCTTTGTATAGAATGTATATAGTGTATAGTATATACAAAGTATAGAATGCTTTGATCTAATAACCATCAATTAATTATAGCTATATAGCAAAAAAGTGAAATATAACTTGTATAATAAATGAATCATAATTACTTAGTATTTTCTTTATGTTCTTGAAAGTAATTTAGGTAGAATCACCTTTTCGTGCTTAATTTTATTTTATTTATTCCTAGCTTAAATCAAGCAAGTTACAATATATATATTTGCTTATTACAATTTCAGTTTAATTTTATATAAAATTATGAGTTAAGAAAAAACAATAAAAAAAACAAAAAACATTTAAAAAAAAAAAAATAAAAAACGCAAAACTTATTCTAATTATAAAAAAAAAAAAAAATTAATAACAAAAAAATTAAAATTAATAATGATATGCATAGTTAAATTTTATATAAAAAATTAAAAATTAATATAAATTGAGCTGCAATAACATAAGAATGTAATCTAAAAACAATATTTTTAGGCCAAGGTATATCATAGGATGCACGTTCATTAACACAAATATGGTTTATTTTTTAGTAGTAGGTTAAATGGAAATTATATTCTATGAGTTACGTAGACATCATTCTATTTAATGGTTCATACTAATTGGGCAGAAAAATTGTTCCCTTTGATTAATTCAGTCAAGAATATTATATCAGCGATATGCTCATATGTAGGTAATCTTAATGAATCTGGGGGCAGATCTGGGGGCAATCTTAGGCTTTTTTTTACCGATTCAATTCTGTTAATTTGTATGTGGAAGAAACAATTCCTTATCCGGCTGGCGTTTTCCAAATTAGGCAAATTAGGTCTAACTATACGTTTCAATTACGATGTGGTAGTCACGGGTTCGATTCCCGTGGAAGGCATAAAATATAATTAAAAAAATATCAGAATATTATATATAAAATTTATGATCAATAAAAAATAATTAATAACTTATAACTAAAAATATTACCTATATCAATATCTATATCAATACTCATATATCTAATACAACACTATAAATAAATATTGAACAAACACTAATAAAAATTACACAATTGTCAACAACTGACAAAAGTATATGACATGACGTACCCAGTAAACATAGTAACGTCAGGCAGCTTAATGTCAAAGATGGATAAAAAATCGCAGCAAAAAATTTGAAGGCGTCTTAACACGTTATCAAAAGTGGTCTTCTACAGTAGCCCAATCCCCTACTTAGACAGTAAAAACAGATTAAAAATGAAATTAGACATTTCCATTTAGCAGCTAGAAATCGAGTACGATGGAAATGTCAAGTGGAAGTCCTATGCTCCCCAGAGAAGTGAAAAAAAGCAGATATTAAGAGATTTCAGTACATAGGTATCATTAAAATGTCTTGCTCCAACTTTTTATAAAACAAACCATATAGTTGGCCTTATTCAGTATGTGAGTATAATGCAAATGAAATGATACCTTACTATCGATGAATACCACCAAGTCTTTTATTGACATATCTTTAGGAATAAATAAAAAATATTTATTAATTGTAAAGCATAGAATGAGAGTAATCTCGCAAAGCATATTTTAGTTGAAATAAATAAATAAATAAATAGTTTGGTTATTAAATACGAAATTGGGCAAGAGAAATGAATAAATGTTATTAGTGAACATTTATTACGTTGGAACACCAGTTATAAAATTGATTTAAATGTGCTTGTAGGACTAAGGCATTTTCCAAGGTAGTAATTTTTTATAAATTTTTAAAATCATCAGCGTAAATTACAATGTGACTATTATGAATTGCAAAAGTAACATATATATTTCTATATAATGCAAGTATGTATGTATATATATTATATTTTTCTTTCTTATTGTAAACACAATCAAAAATTTTAAATTCTGATATCAAATTGCAATATCAGCTATCATTCAATAAATTTTCAATAAAAAAAGAAGAAAAAAAAATCTCGATAGCAACCTTCAACAAAAATGAAAAAATAAAAAATATGAAATGGAAATCATTGCCCTAACAAAAATATTCAGGGTCAATGATTTTCAAATTTAATCCAATGCAAAAAGTGCCTCATCTCTTTTTAGTAATATTTAAAAAAAAAAAAAAAACGAAACGTCCAAATAATTATCTCCACCTATGCAACACAACATTCATTTGACATAACATTTTGATTCGAATCATTTCACATTCCTATTATAATAAATTAAATAAATATTTTCTTCTTTTTTATTTACTTATTTTTTATTTTCAAAACTTAATCGAAAGGAATTTCTTCTAATTTGATCTAAATAACAATAACAATAATAGTAATAATAATAACAAAATAAAATTTTCTGGGTTGATTAAATCGAAGAGCATATACATCAGATATTCATTCAATTCGTTTCAATTTACATTTGAATTGGAAATGATCGATCGCGATCTAATTGAATGCGAATTGAATTTCTATTGTAAAAAATTTAGAATAGAAAACTAATATTGTTGGGAGCTTTGTATTTTTATTGAGATAATTTGATTTATTAAAAAAAAGTAGGTAATTTATTATTCACTGTTACTAAGTTAATTTTATAGGGTTACCTAATGAATATTAGGTAAGTTTGCAAATTTTTAGAAAATTATAAAAATGTAAACAAATTAGCACCAGTACATAACTATAAATAACACAATTGTACTCAGGTATTATAATTTAACTTATTTGTTTGGTTGTGTTGAATTTTATTTATAAATTAAATGGTTAGGAATTGTTAGTTTACATATTCCGGTAATTCTATCCAATTACTATTCTTAATGTCAGTGAAGGTAGATGAATTAGTTAAAACATTTCCAAAAACATATATGCATTTTCAAAGAGCACCTAGTTTCGCTAAAAACAATGGGCCCAATATAGACTAATATAGTGTAGTCATTACATGTAATTACAGAAGGTATCGAATTTGAATTTTTGTTAAAGCATGGATCTGTATGTAAAAGAAAAACAAATTATGAAATATAATAATAAAATCTATTAAGATGAAAGGGGCTTGTAACAACACAAACGTTCAATAATTTTTGGTAAATTAAAATAAAAAAAATGCTCATTCTTGAACTGGACTTGAACTTGGACTCATTTCTACCCCAATTCAATAATGAGGTATTTCCATTTATTTATTAGCTGTACATCGCTTATAAAACAATTCAATATTTATAGAATGATGTATACTATGTAAATAATAAGGGTTACTATCACATGCCTGTATTTCATTTGACTGAATTTCATTTGCCTGTTTTTTCATTTGCTTGAATTCTCATTTGCCTGTATTTTCATGTGCCTGCATTTCATTTGCCTGCATTTCATTTGTCTGCATTTCATTTAACTGCATATATATTCATAATAAAAATTGTATGTAGCAAGTTTTCATCAATCCATCAGTATCAGAACATGGAAAGTGCCAATTTCAAGAAATTGAGCACCCTTAAGCAAAAATAGTTCCGGGTCCCGTCTAACAAAGCCCTCGAAAAAAAAATTTGTTTTATTTTTTTTTTTTAACTTGTGTTTACTACAATGGCTCACAAGCATGACGCAAACATAAGAGTTCCGGCGTCCCAAGTGTCAGGACCAAAAGCCTGAAATTTTTTTTTTTTAATTCTGGAAAAAGGAGTTGTCGTCTGTTTCGTATCTAACAGCGGCTTCGCATAAAATAATTTATATAAATATCCTGTAAAAGGCGTATAACTGTGATTTTGAATCCAACTCTAGAATGTCACCTAATTCAGAACCTGCCCAAACAAGGGCTAAATGATATCAGAAATTTATTAATTTAATAATGTTGATTACGTACCAATTTAAGTATAAAAACATTTTTTTTGTTTTGTTTTTTTTATTAAGGTCGACTTTCAGACCGTCGAACCAATTTCTTTAAAAATTATTTATAATAATTTAATTTATTTATAATAATAGGGATCCGGACATATTTTTGCTTGAAGCTGCTTAATTTCTTGGACTTTTCACTTTTCACCAGTCACCACCTAGAAGATGTAGTTCTGATTTCACTTGACTGATAATAACTACATGAAATTTTTATAATGAATACTTATCATATCCAGTCAAATATCCAAGAAGACAAACGAAAATACAGGCAAATGAAATGCAGGCATATGCCACGCTTCCAAATAATAAATAATCGTTAGACTGCATAAATCGAAAGAGCTAGTTTTTATGAGTAAAATAGAATGGAAAACATAAAAAATTTGAACTGCGTCCTCTTTGCTGCAAGCTCTTCGTTATAATTTTTTGTTATTTTAAAAACAAACTGGAATTATGCTATTTCAGAAGAGTTAATTTCTGATGATAGTTTTAAATTTTTCATACCTAATTAGTTAATGTTTTTCTTTTTATTTTTTTATTAGACCAAAATATTGGAATTATAGGCCAACAAATTTTTTATTAGGCCTTTGCAGAATTTAAGTTGTTCAAAGGCGAAGGAAAAAAAAAGAAAATAGTAGAAAATAATAAACAAAATTAAAAAAGAATAGAAAAGAATTAAAATAGAATAAAATAGAAAAATTAGTACAAAAATGTATGGACAGATTAAAAGATATTTATTTACCCGTCTCTTGAGAACTTCTAAATTATATGTTTGTGGGAACGCAAAAGATAGGGTATTCTATATAGTTTAGAAATTCGGTTGATTAAAGGCTTTTTATATTTTACAGTTCTGGTTGTACTACAAATTGACCTTGTGAGTACAAAATGCCCTTTTAATATTATGCTGGAATGGTTGTACTAGAGTAAGTATGTAGAAAAACTGGTAAAACATCACATATAGCTATTGCAGTTTTATAATTACATATTATAATGCATTGCAATACCATGTACTTGATATACAAAAATTGGATTATGATTTTTCAAAAATTACCATACCTTACATTACGAAAGCTCAAGAATTACCAACCGTATCTCAAGGTGTCGTCAACAATATTCTTTTAACATATCGACGGATACAAGTTAAATAATTTGTGGTTGTATGGACATCCAGCACTCGAGGCTATGGAGTAAATTGATAAAATAGAATTGAATTTTTATATTGGCTATAAACAATTTATATTCAGCAAAATTAACGCATTGCGAATGAACGAGATTTGCTGAAATTAGCAAATTTAGTTTGCTAAGCCAAAAAGTTTTATAAATAACATTATTTCACAGTTAAATAGAATTGAAATACTACCGTGTTATGATTGGTGTTATACTACAGGTTGGCTGATAGTGCTTTTTTTATGCATTATGTTTTCGAACGGAGCAACTGATAATTGATATTAAAATAATATTTTACTATATTAGATAAAGTACATTGTTATTATTCTCATTACACCCATATTGTATCTTAGAATACTATGGAACAACCAGATACATATTTATGAATCTAGAGCATAACAACATAATATTTTCTTAAAATCATTTCAGAAATATTTTCATATTTTCATCAATGATTATTTGAAATTTAGAAAAGTATAATAAAAAAACAAAAAAGAAAATAACAAATCATGCCTTAGAAACAAGTAATGTGTATGAAGAAAAGAAAGAAAAATGAAATTTAAAATTATTTTAATAATAACAATATTTTTAAATAATATTGATTAATAATATTAATTTTGTTATTATTATATTTTTTTTTGAAATTTTGTAAATATTTCAATTATCACTTCTAAATCAAATCCCAAAATTGAACAAAAAAAAAAAAGTGTTTATTAAAGAGATTGAAAAAGTGTCGCCAGGTTCCGTAAATTCGATAAAAAATGTTTTTAATAAAAATTATAATATTTATTTAACGTTAAATTAATTTTTTTTTTTTTTTTTTTAATTTAAACTTATAGATACACAATTCGCGTGAAAAATATCAATTGAAAATGTAAATTTTGTTAATGGAAATTGTTTACAAGATGTTTATCGAAAATAAATACTCAATTTATAAAAATAAATTCATGTTTATAATACCATAACCGTTAGTTAATAAAGTAACGGAGTTTTGGGTACGATAAGATAATTTATGATCGAGATAGTTTTTAAACAATAGTAATAAATTAATAAGAAATGTTATAGACTGGTCTTAAAATGTGAAAGGTGTGATTTTATTGGGTAAGAAGGCGATACGCGATATATCAAGTTATTGAACGTATCATGTTTTTGTTTTGACATTTTGACGATATTACTGTTAGCATTAATGCTTTCAAACGAAAGTTAATTTGAGTTTTTTTTTATAAGTGTTTATTACTAAAAACAAATACAGAAATTATAGAAGAAAAATAAGTTAGGTTAGTAGGTTTAGCTAGGTTAAGTTTTATCATAAATAATACGAGAATAAATTGGTTTTAAAATCTCAGGTTTTTTCCAATAGATTTATATAAGAACTTAATTAAATTAAAACTAAATAATAACAATAATAATAAGAATAATTAAATAACATAAATTAACATAAAAAGCAAACTATTACTTTACATGTTAATAATAATATCACAAAAGCTATTTTTTGTAAACTTTATCTAAACTAAGTAATTATAAGATTGTACAATGGGTAAAATAAAATTTAATAAAAAAAAAATTGACGAAAAATAGAAGAAAATACAGTTAAAATTATTAGATATCACGGTGGACTAATATAAATCCGATTTTCATGAAAAAAGTTGTGAAATTTTTAGTGTGAAAATTTGAGGAAAGTATAATTTATAATAAGGAATTTGAGAAAGTATAAATTATTTTAAGTGGAAATGAAAACCCTTTCATAACCCCATAAATTCTAATCTAACATTTTCTCGATCTCAAACTGGTTAAGTCAACACAAAAATAATTGTAAAATACGACAAGGGAAAACTTCCAGTACATATTATAAGTTTTGTTTTGTATAATTTTATTTATAAATTTATAAACTAAATTTAAAAATATTTTAAAAGACTAAGTCTTACTAGTACAATTTGTTGAGTAAAAAAATGAATACCATAATGAGCAGTAAAATAGATAATTTTGAAATTTAAGATAATTTTCGATTCGATTGAATTTCCCGACTCGAAATACACTAACTCTACTAAGTCCTATAAATCTTATTCTCGTTTTTTTTTTTTTTTTTTTTTTTTTTTTTTGCATGCAAACGCGACTCAATGAACACCTGAAAGAAGCAGAACTGGCTAAAAAGAAGAACTCAACAGAGTTCCGATCCAAAGTAGCAGAACACATCATCCAGGAGAATCATAGCATTTCGAAAGAAGACATTGTAATGATAAATTACATTAGAGATTCTAGGAAACTAGATTCAGCTGAAAGCATCGAAATTTACAAAACTAAAAATGACTCACTCCTAAATAAAGACCAAGGCAATGGATATTCTTCTTTATTTAAATTTTTAGTGAAATACAATAAAACAAATAACAATACCCCTACCTGTCACCCTAACGTCGGGAAAATTATTTTAAATTCCAATAATAAAATAAATAAAAATATTTTTATTCAACCCCCTACCTGTGCTAATTCATTGGATAATAAACAACCATGCAGCTGCGAGAAACATCAAATTGTTGCCTGTACGAATAAAATAAATAAGACAATTTTAGATTTCTTTCCTCAGTCGAGTACAAAACACTGAAGAAGTCTGCAAGTAGTAGACGAAATACGCGTATCTGTATGATAAGCATATCAGTAAAATTAAAAGGAAAATATTCGACTATTTTCACTGTTATCTTATTCTCGTTCTAAATTAATAAAAATATTAGTACATCCCACTAAATTTAATCGATAATATTAAAGTTATTTAAAACTGGCCGGGGAAAAAAAGAACATAAAGAATTTAACTATTTATATCATACATTATAATATACTTATAGTTGTAGGAATTATATTGATGAAAAATAAAATTAATATTATGCATGTTTTTTATTTACACATTTACAATAAATTTGTTATTCAAAATAAAATTCCTAATTTAATTAATTTATTTGCAAATATCAGTTTTTCATTCTATCTCAAAATGACAGTGATCTATATACATATAGGTAAATGTTACGTAGATATAAACATATTATATACTATAATATAGATACAGTAATATAATATGTTTACAATGATTCGAAATTGGTCAACATGTTGTTTATGACACAGAGAAAATAATATGTTCTATTTGCTAGAATCTAAATGCTAGAATTTAAAATGAAAATTAAAAAATAATATCGTATGATTTTTGTTTTTGTTTATTAGCGCTTATATACCATTTTCAAATGTTATTGTTACTATATACTATTGTTATTGATAACAAAAAATATGTATGGTATATATATATATAAACATATTTATAATAAAATAGATATTAATAGCAATTTTTCTATAAATATACTTTGAAATGATATTTTTACTGTATTAGAATTAAATCAGAAACTCTTAGGACACTAGCTATTTGTTGTCATTATAAATATTTTACACTCAGGACTAAAATTATATAAAATTATAAAATTAATATTAATAGATAAATTTGATTGAAGTCTTTGGTTGAGGATACACTGTTTCAGATGTATTAAAACATTCTGTATACCGTCTTAAAACTACTAGCATTCCCACTACTTCCCACTTTCACACTAACTTTTCTATCATATAATCAATATTAGTAGTAAGGGTGGCTAATTTGTATCGAAATATAAATTTTTCATAAAACAGATAATAGCTATGGCTTATTATATTTTTATTTTTATAAAATGAGTATTGGTATATTATTAAGGTGTAATATTAAGGTGTTGCACCGATAGTTAAGCCACTGTCAAAGCTTTGGTGTCAGACACTATCTGCTCTAATGTTTTTTTTTTTTAATTGAAAATGTAGCTGGCCGTTTTTTGATATTCCTACTCTAGGTCCCTGGTAACACAGTAACATAGATGGGAATGATGGAGCCAATGTACTGGCCAAACAAGGTTCCAATCTTGGATGTTCACTCTCTAATGAGAGTCTTCAAAGAGGACATTCATACATACTTTCTGACACCAGAGCGAATGAAAGATGGCATAGACTAAGTACCTGGACGATCTCTAAGAAAACATGGCACTCGTATAACATCAACAAACCAAACAATTCTTAGTCATGTCTCGTACCAATATATCAAGAGTAGTAGCCATCAGTACGGATCATTGGACGATATGAAGTCATGGCGCTAAGTTAGTTAATCATTTTTGTCTTTGTCATTAGGAAATGAGACAGAAGCTCTTGAACATTTCCTTTGCAGTTGCGCAGCATTAGCTAGAATCAGACTCCTTACTTTAGATGAGTCTTTCCCTATCAAAATAGGTATTGTTGTGGCAAACAAAATTGGCGATCTGATCAACCTTCTCAATCGCACAGAGTGGCTAGTACTGAGCTCCTTGGAGAGTCAAAATGGGCGAGTGATCCCCTAAAACAACGAATAACAACAAATAGGCCATCGTGTCGTGGTACCAAAAAAGCACAATTAAATGTTAATTGGTTTTCCAGCTGAGATGGTCCTTTCTATCTACCTACCTACCTAACTAAAACATAATAGTCCTGAAAACTAGTTATTATTTGAAATATATTATAATATCAGCATCTATGTTTCTACTTGCAACTATGACACAGTAACTCCAATGTGGGAGTTTCAAGTTAAGGTTATGTGAGTAACCAAAGGGGGCCTTCCTTCGTTTGTAAAGACAGAATTAGGACGGATTTTAAAGCCCGCACTTTCTACGAAACAATTCCAGATAAATCTAAAAAATACTTCAAAAGGATACAGGATCATTCAAATTAATTAATGTGAAGATTATTTATGGCAAACGAAGAATAAAGAAGATTGAAATCATAAGACCGACAGATTTATAATGAGTACTAACCAGAGAATTAACAAACTAATTTAATTCCTCCTTCTTAATCTCATGCCCGTCTTATACAAATTAACAAGACGCCTTAACCAACTGAACTAATACCCGATTAAAATTATTTCTCCAAAATACATACATAAAATAAAAATTTATTTTGACCCCTACATCGCCCAATAAAATAAATAAACAAATAACATTGAAAGCTAAAGAAAAGCAAGTAATAAATTACTTTCTTCATTGATAACTATTATTAGAGTGTGTCATCGCCTTGTGAGGAATTGTAGAATGATGTACTTAATATCTGTAGTTAATAAAATAATTTCAAAGTTAAATACAAAAATCAAAAAAACAAATTAATTATTGTCCCACGGTATTAGGAAAAATAAAGGAAATATAATATTGTATCACTACAGCGATTGGCGTAGATCTTGTCGATCAGAATATAAATATACACTCAGAATTGTATTGCAATGCAATAACATGGTACAACAAACTGCGTGGCTTCTACATAAATGCAATGGCGGGATTATTCAAAATTTACAAAAAATATGGGGGTCACTAGAAAACCATGCGTCTATCGATGATTTTATTGTCTAAGAATTCTTTATTGTATAAAACTGAATTCTGTTACTGTCATAAAAACAAACTTTAGTTGTAAACTGTTTAGTAAATGTTTAGTTGGGCTTATTTTAACATTAGGCACGATTTAGTTCAACTATTTCTGTAAGATCAAAATCGTATTGTATTACAGTCTGTTATTATTGTATACCTTGGTATAAAATGTCATTACAAGCTATTAAAAAAATTATGTTTTTGAAATCTTACATAATATAATTGCCATGTTAATAAAAACAAAATAAACCTAATACACTGTCATGTGGTTGAAAAAAAAAATAAAAAATAAATTTACAATGTATATCCACTTTGAAAGTACCTTTGATTTTCAACAAAATTAAATAAAAAATTAAAAACAAAAATCTGAACTGTAACAACAAGGTTTCGTTTTTCATATGAACATTTCAAACTTAAAAATGTATAATCTACTGTCCAAACACTTTTATTGTTCTTATGATTAGAAAAATAATTAATGTAGGTCTTAATAAATATTTACTTTTCTATTGTCAAAAAGTAAAACTTTAATTTCCTACCGCTAAACAAATGGTAACAGTAACCTTGATCTTTTTATACTTGAACATGAACTTTATCACTCTTGTCGTTAACATATATTTTTATCTCTATTAATATTATCAGTATAGGTAGCCGTGATTTTTTTTTATTATTTACATAACATAAATATTGGGCTCGACATGGTCTCAAACAATAAAACTGTAATAATTATTGTCTTAGATGATTTTGGAATTGTAAAAAGAATTAATTTTTGTGGATATTTTCTGTTTTTTATTTTTAGTTTTTTTTATATATCTAAAAGTAAGCCTGTTTGAATATAACTTGTTCGGTTGTCTGTTATTCTGGAATTATTTGGGAATAAACGGGTTAATTTATTTAAAAAAGATTTCCCAGAAATTGAAATTTTGATTACAATAAAAATTATCAGAAATTAGAAATGAAAAATATTACAAAAATTGTACGACGTATTTAGAATTCACTTAGAAACAGGAAGAATGGGATTTCAAAATTGGAATGGGATTATCGTTAGTAATATTACTGATTACTGACAGTAACAATAACTCAGTGATTAATTAGCTCCAGCGATGGAGTCTGCTGAGAGGCGGTGGTGAAATTGCTGAGTGGGAGTACAACCGCAAGGCCTAAGTGCGTAGGGAATAAGTCGGTCGATGATTACCACTTTATTTCCACCCTATTAACCAACCAACAAACAGTAACGTCGATAGATTTTGAAATTAAATCGGGAGTATGACAAGGCGACGCGTTTTCATTTTGTTATTTAATATGGTCTTAGAACAAGCCACAGAGCAAATTAATACAGGAGCATAGAAGAGCGAACATACGCAGTAAATAGAAGTTACAATATTAATAAAAAAATACTACAATACAAAATTCTTACTAGACAAACACAAATTGTGACATACAAGATAATAATAAAACCAGTAATAACATGGATGTGAATGCTGAACACTTACATTAAGAGACGCAAGAGGTATATGGAGCAAGAGGTAGACCAGGAATCGGATGGAGAGATAATATCGAAAATAACCATTGAAAAATTAACGTACAAAACTGGCACATACCGATTTACATGGAGGAATATTATGAAAAAGGCTTTAGGTTACCCTAAGCTGTAAAGCTAAATGAAGAAGAAAAAGAAAACTGAAAGTATAACATATTGTAAATTCCAATCAAGATTAACTTCTTAAATAAAATTTCTCAAATTAAATAAACTCGTCTTTTTTAGAACGTGGGAAAGATCAAAGTTGTTATGAATACAAATATTATGAATATTGAAGCTATATACAGGGTGGTCCAGTTTAGAGCAAAAAGTTTTAAGGGGTGATTCCTTGGAGTATTTTAGGAAAAAAATTGTTCTAGAAGAGGGGTCTATCTTTAAATTTACCTGGGCTATAGAGGGTTAAAGAAAATCGGATTAGAAAAATTATGTCTAAAGAATATCAACTACAGCTCAGAAGAAATTGAAACTAGAGCAACATCTTCTTCATAGCTTTTTTTTTTAGATTTAATACACCTTATTAACGGTATATGTTGAATGAGTGAGTGTTGATCAGACTTACCGTTTTTGAATAATAACTGCATAAACTTAAAATTTTGCTTTTATAACTGCAAAAACTGAAAATTTTGTAAAAAACGTTGATTATCTCGAAAAAATTCGCTAATTTTTTTTTTTTTTTTATTGTGTTGATGCGGTACATCATCCCCTACAACTTTTTCATACACAACTTTCATATCAGACTTGCCGTTTTTCAGGTAAAGTCATATTTAATATTTGGGTAACCCATGTTTTAGTAAGAAAAATAATAACTGAGAGTTGAATATTGTAACAATTTTATTTTTTAGTCAAAATTAGTTAAAATTACTGAAATTAGTTAGGGTTAATGAAATTTTATATGACTTTACATGAAAAACGGCAAGTCTGATATGAAAGTTGTGTATGAAAAAGACAACAATTTTTTTCCTAAAATACTCCAAGGAATCACCCCTTAAAAACTTTTTGCTCTAAACCGGACTACTCTGTATACCCGATTATGTATAAAGAAGCTACGTATATAAGCTAATAGTATACTTTTCAAGTTAGTTTGTGTTTTTTTTTTATAATATTTAAGTAGGTTTACCTAAATATATGTTAAAGAAGCGTTTACAATTTCGTGTCCTTGACTGGTAAATGGAGAAGGAATTATTTTGACGAAATTGTTTTGGAAATCGAAAAAGTTATTTTGAATATGGGCCAACACCAATAAAATATGTATAAGATGGAGCTATTATTTCAATTCCATCTTTTTTCTTTTCCGAAAGAAAACGGTACAAAAGTATAAGGATTTCTCTGACCTAAGTTTGACTACTAATTTAAAAAAAAACAGAGACAATTGAAAAATCTGACCAGATACAAATCTTAAAGAGAATCTAGAATCTTATAGGCTTGTAAGACTTGTATGATGTTAATAATAATAAAGCAAATAGACTTATAGACGTATAGACTATAGACGACATGTAAACCGCAAATAGATGTTATAAAAGTAGAAGCAAATATATTTTTTTATTATTGAAAATAGTCAAATATTTTCCAGATACGCATATTTAGTTTTCGAGTGGTCTTGTACATTCTTGATTTCACATTTGATTAATTGGGTTCCCTAGCTGACCTTAAAAGGGTCTTGACCTAATTATTTCTGCTGCTATAATATAATATGGCTAACCCGGGTTTTTAGTGTTAATTTCGCTCTAATGGGATGAAAATCTGACTATATCACTGACTAAACTACTCCTCCTTTCGAGCTGTTGACCGGATGAGTTGACACAAAGACTTTTTATATACATAGAATTTTTAAATGTAACATGAATGAATCATTTTGGAAATACAATCAAATCATCTCAATCTAAAATAATAATACATATTTATTTAAGAATAAAAAAAAACTATAACAATAATACATTTATAAGAAAATTGTGTAGGTACTTGTGTTATTTATTTAAACGCCAAATTTTTTAAGTCGTTAACTTTAAGTATTCTTTAAGTAAAAGCAATGATTGATAACTTGAAATGGATTAAAAAACGGTTTTTTTTTCGATATCTTATCAAAATAATTTTTTTCATAAAGATTTCGCAAATATTATTAATTCCTTCCTTTGCTAAGGTTTTGAATGATAAGAATGAAATTTTTTTTTTGGGTTTAATTTCTTTTTTTTTTTTTTACTTTTTGAAGATTTTATGAACTGATCGTATAGATATGATTTTCAGATTTTTGTATGTATCTAATTTTCTTAGTTTTTTTCATTGTTAAAAACCATAGCAATCAAAATTTTACATTTTATAAGTGCAGAAAATTGATTAGCACCCCAGTCATAACCAATTGATTTGTTCTTTTAAAAGAACACTTCAAATTCAATCTAAGTTGTGTATTGCCAGGTAGGATTAATGAATTAAGTTCGTATCCTCTTTTGTTAATTGTTTCAAAATTAATATTACCAAGTATGATTAGAGAGAATAATTTCCAAATGTTTATTTTACGATAATAGATTGAATGGATGGTTTTTGTTAATGTAAGTTGGTTTAGAAATATTTCAACGTGTTTTATCTAATATTTGGTTGCTTATTTAATTGTTATAATCAAAATGGTAGAGTTTATTATAGGAATTTGGTTCACTTTTAGATGTTACTATCTGTTATAGTGAACAAAAATTATTATTTGGAGCGAATATTTTCTATCAAAAATAAATACAACCAAAACGATATTTACTAAAATAATTAGTAATGTCAACTTATCAGACTGTATCCAATTTTTAAATAAACTTATCTCACTTTGCCCACCTGAAAAATATCTTTTACAGCCCCAACGATTTACTATGGAACCCAATCTTTAATTTAACTTAGAAATTTCGTTCTTTTAAATTAGGTATGCATTTAAATTTTTGATGCATTGACTAGGATGAACAATTTGTTATTGATTGTAGAACCAACCTGCGTGGTCTTAACCACTATTCGAATAGATAATTAAATATCTAAATCTTCCCGCATAAATTCGATTATTTCGTAAATGTCTTATCTAGAGTTCAGAGCTTATTTTAGCAAAAATAGTCAACTGCCAATTGTGTTTTGCTCCCATTGCAGTTGTGACAATTAAAATTTAACATAAATGACTTTGGCATTTAACATAAATATGTGGCTTAATTATAACAGTTTAACATAAATGTGTGGCTTAATTATAAATTTCATTCTAATCAATTTTAATATATGTATGCAATGTACTTATATTTTAAATAATTCTCATAAACAAAAAAAAATTGTGAACTAGAAATTCTGCGAGTCGCAATTTAAATTTATTCACTTTATTTGTTCAAATTTGTATTAAGATTAGTCTTAGACTCCAAAATTTATTAATTTACGTTAATGACCTATATTTGAATTGGAAATTTCATTAAAATTGTTTTATTTTTTTTATGATGTTTTTTTAATTTGGTTTAATTTTTTGCTTTTATTTTATTATTTTTTGTTTTTGAAAATTTTATTCATTTATTTTATTTTATTACTAAACAATATAATTTTATTTATCAAAAAATTATGATTTTACGTAGTTAATTTTTATTTCAAATTATGGTTTTTCTTTTTGTTTATTTTTTTTCAAATTTATTCACCTTTATATTGTTAATTAAAATAATTTCGCAGTTTAAGTTTAATTAAAATTAATTATTTTAAAGATCTTATTAGAATGATTTTGACTTTTTTACTACTTATATGATAACTCTGTCATTCCGCTTTAAATATTGAAGTGTTTTTGTATAAGTTATATACGTAGAGGATTTAATCAAATACCTAGTGTTATAAATCTGTATAGAATATTTTGATAACATTTTTAAGACAACTTTTAATTTTTTGCGATATTTTAATTATGCTAAAAACGGAAATTAGATGGTAATATAATAATGAGCACATGCTGTCAAAGTTTTGTTGTTTTTTTAGAGTATTATTTCGGAGGAAGTTATATGGGTTGTTTTTCTTTATTCATTCCGAACGTTCAGAATATTCTAAAAACGTTTTTTTATTTATTCAGAATGTTACGAACCTTCTGTTTCATATTTTGGTAATCAATTGGGAATATTCGGTATATGTTCTTTTCATTCCAAATCATCATTGGAATAATTAGAATATTCTTTAAAGTACAAAATGTCAAAGTCAAATTTTAATTATTCTTTCTTCTTTTTTTGTTTGTATGGTTAAAATAAAAAATGGATTTAAAAAATTCTGGTAATAGATTAAATTGGCACTAATTTATAAATAGCTAAAATAAAAAAAAATTATATTTTAGAAAATACAACTGTGAAATGATCTTCCAGTGACATAAAATGTTTAATTGAAATGTACACAAAATACAGAACAAAATTTGAATCTGTTAAAAAAAAAATCAGTTTGGGAAGATATTGCTTTGGAGTTGAGGGTTTTGCGAAATAAATATTTCACTGGATACCGGGAGACCGTCAACGGAAAGTGGAAGGGGTTGAAGGCGTTTAATACAAAAAAAATAAAGATCATAATAGAAGTGTCAACATTAGAAAAGATTGGCGACAGCAACATGTTCGAGTGACGAAAATACTGATGTGGTAATCAACATTTATTTCAAATACTCTTAATTATAGTTATGCATAAATGTACATAATTAAGAACATAAATTTGAGCTGTCAAATTTTATTCCATTTATTCTTTTTTATTTCTTTATTCATTTCATTCTGAACATTTTAAACTCAGCTGATGAGCAATTCAACTCCTTCTAATCTTTTTATGGAATAAATAAAGAAAAACAACTATGATTTGTTTCACAGGAACTTCTATACTTTGTCATTGTCCTGCAAACTCTTTAGTGAGATATAAAATCCAATCATTTCATGAACTGGGTATTTAATTTATTTATTTATTTATATAACAGATCCAAGATAAATCTACAGGCCAACTAGAGGTCCTTTTCCCTTTCAAAATGTGGGCTTTATAGGGCGAAATAATTAGGCATATATTTTGTATATTTCTTATTATATTATTTTATTAGTTTTTCAATTATTGTTTATTAATTATTATATTATATTTGAACCGATCTGGTTGGATTTTAGTAATTTTCGTGATTTGAATTTTTTTTTTATTTTCACTGGGCTCCTTAGTCATATATACATATTACTATACTCGAGTCCTTTACCACTCGGCTACAGAGAACACAGGGAGATATTTAATATAAGAGAATATTTTATGGGATTAACAATATGAAAATTTAATGCATTTCGGCTTTAAACTGCATTGGGTATAAATGTTGCTCTGCATTAGGCACTTGTTAGTTCTTGTAATTGATTCCCATAAAATATAGTACAAATGAGCAAATTTTTACCACGACTAAAAATTTATTTGCAATTGATTTGTCGTGAACTATGAACTGTGCTATTATGAAGGCGAATTTACTCTACAATACTCTCCACATTTGAAATTGGTAGATATATCATAAAAAATCTAAATTAAAAAATATTGTATGAAATTGTGTGTGCCAAATCTCTGGGTAAAAGCAGTTAGTATGTTTACCCCATAGATTTGGAGTTATATAGATTAGATAGATTAGATTTAGAATTCATTTATTTCCTTAAATATAAAATTTTTTACAAACTAAATCAAATTAAAATTGAATATTAACAAAACATAAAGCTCTTAAAAAAAAAATATTGATTTCAGTGAAATTGAATATATTTTTATTATTTATTTATTTATTCATCTTAAGTGAGACCAATTACTAGTCTTGTAAAAATAGCTTAACATCGGTTTTTATTTCATATATTTTTGAAAACTCCGTTTTCTATTTCGTGACTTTTAAATACAGGATCATTTTTCCTTGTATGTCAAAATTAAGACCAAATTTTTTACACTAGAAATTGTAGACTAGAAATTGCTAAAAAAATTTAACACTAGAAATCGTCAACACGTCCAGTAATCTATAGTATAATTTACTTATTCATCAACAACACACCACTCTTTTAAACAGTATACAATAAAAATGCAAATCACCGCCAAAAATAAGAAAATATAAAAAAATGCACCATAATCCCACCCATTCCATACCTATGCATATGAGATTTTTTTTTATTTATTACTATCTCCATTGTATCAGTAATTATACATTATAGGGAAGTTTTACACAAGTATGTAAGTATTTTAATTGTTGACAATAGAGTTAAAAAACAATATTTTATGATTTTTAAAATAAAAATTGTTAATTATTTTAAATATACATAATAAAAAATTGTCTAAGCTTCTTTTCGGAAATTCAATTTCAAAAAGTTGCCAGAAATTAATTAAAAATTTATTCTGTTAACTTCATTAAACTGTATAAAATAGAGTAATAAATAATGAAACTGATGGTACCCACGTACCTACATAATTGAAAAAAAAATATGTTCAAATTTAATTCGGTTTTCTGTACATTATAATGTATATATCATTAATTAACCTACTCCCAAATAATTTAGCATATGATCCAATTAAAATGGGTCTTGGTCATAGCACTACCTACTCAACAATAAATTTAAAGTTAATTCAAGGAACGAATTGATGAATTCATTGCAAATTTAAGATCATTAAAACATTATAAATTATTTTTGAAGGATATTTAAAGAATAATTTAGTTTTTATTTTTAATACAATTTACTACGTGTTAACCTAATTAAAATTAAATATTTAAAAATTGAAACATTAAAAATATTTATAATAAATTATATTAAATATTAAGTGATTCATAAAACAAAGTCAATGAATTCGATTTTTTCGATCTCTTTGAACATTTCTCTCTTATCTTCTCATTTATTTTTTGTTTCTCTTCGCATCCGCTTTTAATGTAAAGTTTTTTATTAATTTTAATTTGAAAATTCTGAAACATCAAAAAAAAGTAAACAAATTTGTTTTTTTTTTTTTTATTTTTCATTAGCATAGAATTTAATTTTTAAATTAGTACCCACTTCCTTAAAATTTCGCATGTTTTTGTATTATTTTGAAAATTTTTGAAATAATTATGATATTCAATTAATTAAGAACACGTTCATTTTAGATATTGAAATAGATTGAAAATAATTTGAAAAAAAAAAAAAATATTTCATCATTATTTTAAATTTATAACACGATCATCTTTTGTGGATAATCTTTTGGTCAACAAAAACAAAAATAAAGAAATTGTGTAAATATTTTGATTTTTTTTTTTAATTAATGGTAAATAGTAAAATCAATATTTATTTTGGTTCTAAATTGAAATAGAAAATAATAAATATGTATGTTGAGTTTTAAATAAATTGATCTGAGATTGATCTATAAATGAAATTTTTTAAGATTAAGGTTTAAAATAAAGAAATATTCTAAATCTGTAACTATTAGAATATATCTCTCAAGTAAAGCCCTGTTATTTAATGTAGAAAATCTTTATGCTATATTATGATCAATTGAATCAATCAATCAACCAATAAGTCCAAAAATTAGTAAGCCAATGTGTCGTTGATGAACTATGCAAGCGTTAAGTTTTACTCCAGTAAAATAGTTGCAGTGTTATGTGCATTTTCTGATAAATTTGTATATATGAGTCGTTGATAAACATAAGAAAAAATTTAAATAAAGTAACCACCATATTCAGAATTTTCGAAAGTATTTACTGTCAAAAATTGATTCTGACAATGAGTTTCATTTTTGATAGGGTACCTAATCGCTTATGTCAATATAACCTAAAAATGCTCTTGTCATAATTGCTCACTTAACTTAAAATATTTTAAATATATTCCTACAATTAGCCATAAAAACTTATAAATTGATAAGCGATTTTTACAAATTTTCAATATTATTTTCAAATTTCTAAATGTATTGATCGTTTGACAGGCATATTTTACGTAAGAGATTTTTAAAAAATTTTATTTATTTAGTTTTTGAACTTTAAATGCTGACGTAATTTAAGCGAAACTATACAACTAAAAACTGGTAAGTACCGTTACACTATTTTAAAACTATTATTTAAACTTTAAAAATGATTTTACTCAAAATATCAATTTCAACCAAAGCGGTTATGATTTGTTGTCACAGAACTATTTAAGCAAGCTTTTTAAGCTTTTAATTTCATTCTAATATAATATTTGCAAAGCACCATTTGACGTTAAACTTGTATTTGATCTTTTATCAAAAAAATGGTATAATTGGCTTATATGAATAAATATGACTTAAAAATGTTCACATAACATATTGTCAAAGGATTTCTTATTAATTACCCTTGTTCTAAAATATTTACAATTATCCTAGTATATAAAAATATTATCTATCCTAATATATACATCCTATTACAAAAAAATATCATAATATTATTTTTGATCACATAACCATATTTTTACAACTTTCACGCACAATTTTATTGAATTTATCTGGCGGCTACTAGTCCAAGACTGAGGCTATAACTGAGAAATTTCAGCTCTAAAAACTTTCTTGGAGTACTTGTAGCCTCAAAGTAGTTTTTATTACCAATCGTTAAGTGAGATAACTCTAATACGTCAATCACAGTTGAAAATATGGCTGCGATAACCGATAATTTTGCGGTTGTAATCCCTAAAAAAGTTCGTTTAGGATAGCCTCGGACAGTTGACTATGATAATTATCGCTTATGGCTTTTATATCTTCGAATAAGCTAATATGACCTCAAACAAAATAATTGCTGTTACAATAACAAACATTCGGTTGTGATAACCAATAGATACAAACATTCAAGATGTTGTTGCTTTCAACTAAAGGTTACAATAGACTCAAAGTTGTCACGATAACTGTCTCTAAGAAGCTCCTCTACCCAAATGGATGTCTTATTTTCTCCTTGAAAGTTTTCACAACCTTGCATTAGTAACTGTTACGGTAACCAAATTAAAGTTGCCACAGCCGAATTCTCACTTAACATAACATCAAGGCTTCAGCAGCCGTAAAATTGGGGGAAACCCTTTTAGAGGTGGTGATAACCTTCCCAGAATTCTCCGTGTTGATTCTTATTTTTTATTGTACCTAACCGTATACATCAGTATACATAAACGACTAAAGGGTACAAGTTCAGTTCAGTATTTTTCAAAATCGGAATCTTTATATACTTAACTTTAAAAATTATAAGCTTTACCAGTTTACTTCTACACTTGTATTAGTGCAAGCTTAAAATAAACTTTTTCAGATTAACATATTGGGATAAGTCCACTTAAAACTTATTTTGTAGGTGACAAAATGTGATAAGTACATTCATATTCTATTTTGCCAAATAACAGATTTTTAATTTTAGTAAATATCCCCCATCCACTTTTTGATTTGATAGAAATTTTTCATTTATCTTTGGTCCACTGTGAAAGTAAATTATTATTTGGGACAAAGATCCAAAAGTGAACTTAATTTTCAAAAAAACCAACTAATATAATTTGTTTTAATCGATATCAAATATTATGGCTAAAAGAAGAAGAAACCAAATATTGGATAAAAAAGAAGTTGAAATATTTCAAAGCCTGTTTATATTAGTAAAAACTAAATTTTTAATCGATTTTCGCAAATTGAATTTATTTGACTTATCCCCTTTTTATTGTGTATTTACTCCTATTGTACTGTATTCGTATATTGTACAGATATTTTGCTGATTACGATATGTTAACGCAAAGTTTTTTGTAAAAAAAGTGAACATAAACATGGCTATTCTTTGCAGAATTTTCAAAAATTTGTGTATGCAGCTAAAAGTATTTTGAATCTTTTAATTACATCTAGACCTAGAAAATCAGATGCACTGATGTTTTTAATTACTACTAAAACTTATTATTATAAGTGAAATATTTAATTTTTTTAATTTTTTTTAGATTTACTGTAACTTTTTTGAGTTCATTAAATTGAAATTTTTAAAATTAATCTTAAAATTTTTAATCAATTTTTATTAAAGATTACGTGTTCAGATTGTATATTATCTTTATTATCTGATACTGATTAAAAAAAACATTTTTTTTTACGTACAAATTTCCAAATTCGATTAACATAATCTATATAAGTATAATTGTTAATCCATGATTTTATCTTAGATTAGATTTGCATGATATTTTTTTAAAATATATGTCATTTATTTATTTTTTTTATTTTAATTCAATTTTGATTTAAAGAATGGATATTCAACAATCAAAGTCAAAAATTTGAATTTATGATTCAAAAATAATCACACATTAAAATCATGATCACTGCAAAATGTTCTCAAATCTTAAAAAGAAAAATTTTTTGTTTCTTGTTAAATTAGATTTGAAGAAAAAAAAAGAAAAACAAAAAAAAGTTAAAACTCTAATTAAAACTGGTCTTAACTAGTCTTCACTAATTTCGTTTTTTTTTTTTATTATGATTATTTTTTTGTTTTCGTATATTTTTTTTTTCTTCGTTTTTAAAAAATAAAAATTGTTTGTGGAAGCTTTTGTTTATATTTCTGCTAACATGTCAGTTTACTTTGCGCAATTTCAAATAGAGTGATTGTGTTAGAAATATGAAAAAGTAAAACGTAAATTTAAACAAGGTAAAGTGTTCAAGCTTCTTTCCAAACAAAGTTGTTAAATAAATAGCTAGGTATGATCACTATGCATATGTAAGTATGTGTGTTAAGAACATAAGCAGGATCGAATAATCAGGAACAAAAAAATTATGTTTTTTTTTTTGTTAGCTATGTTTAGAATTTGCAAATTTGTTTTTGTTCTTAAATTACCAGTTTTAGCAATCATCTTTTTTCTTAATTAAAGAAAAATAGAATTTATTAAAAAACATAATTAATTGTTTATTACTCATGAAGTAAAATTTTTTGAATAATAGAAGATTCTATAAATATGCCATTTAAAGTTGTGCTGAAGATAGAAGAATTGTTATTGTTCAGAATTAAGCATCGTTAAAAAAAGTATAGTGAAGCTGTTAATTCAAGCCTGGGACCTGTGTTACATCTTAAAAGACAATTTATTTAATTTTGAGTTGTTTTTTTGTTGACATTTTTCATGTTTTTAATAAAATGATTTTACCAGGCATTTCCGGCTTGCTTTCTGGTCTGATTCAATTTAACTTATTTACTGTTTTCAATCTCAGCCTAATCATTATAATTTGTATCAGTTAAAATCGATAGAAATACAATTGTATGTCCGATTAATCGTAATGTTTAGGAAAACTAAATCGGGCATTACGAACAGAATAGAGACGAACAAATTAAAAACTCGAAACCATATTATTTACAGTATTTGAAAGTTTCATGTAATTAAGAAATATTTATATGATATTATATAAATAGTAATAGGAATAGCTCCTTTTGAAGCTGTTACATATTAATGAGTCACTAGGAAATTGGCAGGAGGCGTAGGCACCGTCCTGATATTTGTTTTATATCAAATAATATCCTTTGCGATTTTACCTAATTATACACGATAATATAGATATAATATAGGCTTCAGTTGTCGATGCTATTAACATTTTGAGTATTTAAAAAGAATTCAATTGCTGGTACAAACGTATATTAACATTTTTAAGATTATGTGAGTGAAATAATAATAGATAGCAATCACATAAAGATAATTTTTGTTGTAAGAATGAACTAAAACAATATTAATTAGAAATATTCTGCTTCAATTTAGCAGATACCCACACACTTACTATGTTCTAATTAAAATCACTTCAATCGAATGAACGATTTTATTTTTAAAATATGAATCAAATTATGGGTAAATGCAAAAAAAAGTTAAACATTACAATATTTTTATTAAATTAAAACAAAATCAAAAATAAGTTGAACATCTTAAGAATTAAAAAAAGCTAAACTAAGCCACGTCTTAGGTAATTCATTAATTATTCGATTTTATTTTTGTTTTACATAATTTTTAGTTCAAGCTTAATTTTAGACCTAACCTGCAACATGGCAGAAATCTATTAGATATCTGATAGTTCTCACACAGATAACACCTACATTATTTGCAGAATGTTTACTTAAAAAGTTTGGCTCTAGTTAAATCTGGGTAATTGCAAAGAACCTGTGTAAGAATATTGCTCTTATTGGCTCATTCTTATTGTTTGTATATCACCTAAATTTTCTAGCATTTGGTTAAAATGTGTTTATGTTTGATCTTTTCAGATATTTTGAAAATATACTTCAAGCATTATTACAAAAATATCAGACTGGTAAGAAAGGTAAGAGGACAAGAATTGCTCCAAATACAGTTTTTTCAACAGATACCATTTTAAAAACGACAAAAAACTAAAAAATATTATATGAATGATAAAGAAAGATAAAAAAAAATTTCTCATTCTATAAAAAAATATAGATAATATTGAATAATTAAAAAAAAAAAAACAAAACGAAGGCGGCAAAAATTTATGGTAACAATCCGCAATAAATCTTTTACAATATAAACAAAAAAAAAAATTTTTTTATGAAATTATTGTTATACTCGCACTCTTCTATTTCTACCAAATAATTTAGAATTTTTGTATTTTTTATAGCATACAACATTTTCCTTATAATTGTTTTTTTTATTAAAATATTTAACTAAAAAAAATAAATAAAATCCTGATGGAAAACAATTTCAATTTCTCTGCATAGAATGTAGTAGACATTCTGATTGTTAAAAATTATTTTCTAAAATTGTGGTAGTGTTTATACATTTTTTTTTTAAAAATAGAAATACAAATTTAAAAATATAATTTTCTTTCATTTTGGTGATGCCATTAAATTTTAAAATTAAATTTAATTATACTATAAAATAAATCATAATCATTTATACTGCAAAAAAAAATCATGTGCGGAAGTAAACTGGTTTATTTAAACCAAAAACCATATTACATTATTTTTTGGAATATTAGAAATTGTTGATCGTGTATTTTTCATTGGTGTTAAAAATGCAATCAAAGCCAGGATAAAAAAATTATCAGAGTAAATAAATATGTATACTGGTAATGCAAGTACAATGCATTTTATTTCAGTAAAAGTAGCAGATTTCAATATATATTAGTTATATAATTATAATAATAAATGGTGCAGGCAGTGAGTGGTGGTAGTAGTCACCGCGTGACTCTTGTGGTGCTATAAAGCTCATTAATCCACGGAGTCATTTGGTAAACACGTCCGATTGCGTGTTCTGACATTGATTGCTAATCACCAACAAAAGGGTATATATACTATATACTATGCACCACTATATAAAAGCTATATCCATTTAAGCTGTGTCTCCCTCTAACTAAAATCTCTTCGAATCACAATTTTTTTACAATTTCTAAAATAATTTAAAAAAAAATTATTTCATTACTATATAATACATATAATATGAGACTTTTACTGTCCTTAATTATACTAAGGACTTTTCTAAGCTTTCTGATTTTCTAACACACACCTAAAAAGTAATAAATAAATTACTATAAAAAAGTTCATTACAAATAATTTTAAAGACATAATAAAATAAGTGTTTTATTAATTATTAGATTATTACTAACAAATTTAACAATATAACTATATATATATATTTTTTTCAAAAAGAAGATCAACACACTTCTACAAGTCTTTGAATATGAAACAAAATTTTCCCCAACTCTCCTGGTAGACATTATCAAGCATGTGAGGTATATAACAAAGTGATTGTATATGAGTATATGAGGGATGTAAGCTGTTGATTGTCAACAGTACCATGAGAAACAAACTTTATAAAAATCTAATTTGAACAGATTTTTTGAAGTTTACAAATACCAAGATATATGAAATGAATCAATTAAAGTTTGAGCTAGCATTTTGTTTATGGTATATTTGTGATTGTAAAGTTATGATATAAAATACGAAAAAGTCATTACTTACTGTTGAATTAGATTGGACTTTTAAACTAGGATTAGTGTCAAAGTCCCAATGACATCATTACGGTTGGGCATATTGTAAAGTATCTTTATACTTTCAGTTTATATACTATTCTTGATCTTTAAATGAAGTATAGGAAACACTATTAAGTTAATTGGTACAAGATTATCTACTAAAACAAGACCCAAAAATGAGTTAGATTAAGTATCTGACAGAATGTAATTCATGAAAATTACAATCTTTTCACACACTATAATGTATAATTTCAATTTTTCCTAGAACCTAACCAAATGATTTCCATCATATTATTATGAAATTAATCCCAAGTATTTTTCAGAACTTAGCCCATTCATTTCTATCTAACCTGTGAATGAATACCAATTTCTACTTATAAATTCTATTCCTAAGTATTGATCTACCTAAAGAAATATTTATTACAGACAATTAAAACGTCTAATGTGTTGTAAAAACCAATTTTATTTCTTAAAAATTTCATCATTCCAAAATACAAAATATTTTCAAATGAATTTTCACTAAATTTAATTCGAAATTAATTTTGCAAAATGTTAATTAACTCCCGTTAATGTTAGGTGAACATTATTTGGCAAAAAATATATAATTGTCACTTCATATTGTAACAATCTTGTGTACAACATGATTTGTTGGCATTTTAACCTACAAAATTATAAACTAATTTTAAATGAGGGTCTCGAAAATAAATTTTTGGCTATTCAAAATATTAAAATAAAAAATAATAATTAAAATCTGTAAACACTTCTATTGACGTCACAAAAAAATTGACAGTTCTGTTCTTGAAAACTCATTAAGTGCCGAATAAAATTCAAAAATTACGTTTTAAATGTTATTGAATTCTTTAATTTTAATTTTTAATATTGTTTTTTTTTAAACGTAGAAATTTCCATGTTCAATATTTTTTTATAAGTTTAAAAATTAATGTTTAAAAAAAAAGAAAAATGTTTTATTTTCTGGTTTTATGTAATTTTTAAATTAATTTTTAAAAAGGCAACAGCTACGCCGCAATAATATAATTAAAAATTATTTTAATACAAAGAAAAAAAAATACCTATTTATATTTAGTATAATAAAATTTATTAATTTTACAATTTAATTATATTTTGTTAGGGTTAGGTTATTTTGTTTATATTTTTCAGAATGCTATTTTCAAAATATGTTATATAAATAATTTTTTTATATGCCATTTTAATGGTATTCAGACGTGGTACATGTGATGTTAATTGTACATGTATATGTTTTAGTACCAACCTACATAATGAATTAAATTTGTTTCGAATAGTAAAAGTTAGTACATTCGAAAATTTTAATTTGTGAAATCAAAGAACTGTCATAAATTAGAGATCAGTTATTTATTGTCAACAAGCTGAGACAAAAATTCGTATGGTAAGTAATTATTGCGGTTTTGTATTTAATTTACTATAATTGATTTTACGGAAATAATAAAGAGTTTTATAGTTAACGAGTATGTGAATAATACAGTCAAATTGTATCGGATAAATATGGATGTAAATATGGATGTTGCGAATTGTCTTTTAATATATGAAAATTTACTCATAATAGAACTTAAACATAACTAAAAGCAAATATTTCATCAGCTTTGCAGCTCTGCATAAAATTTGATTGTTGACCACATTCGTTAGTATAACACAAACCTTGATATTTTAAACATAATTTCTCTACGATTATAATAATATCGTCAACCCATTTAATTTATTAGAAAATTTGGCATAATATAAAACGATTTCATACTGAATTGCGTAGTGCAGGATTTTTAGACATTTATTGGACTAAATATATTGCAATAAGTACATATTTTAACCAGTACGACAATTCAAAAAATAAATGAACATCTAGAGTATAAATTGTAAATTATTCTTAAAATAACTTCGATCAGTATATTATTTAGGTTTAACCATCAATTTACTAAGTTAATTTGCTTTCGTTAAATCCATTTATGGTGTTTAGTTTGCTTCTAATATTTTAGAAATAACTAAATAATGCTTTGGTATGTTTTTTAAAAATACCTGAATTGAAAGTGAGACTCCCCCAACAATATTTCAAGTCAGAAGAAATATTTCAATATTTCTAGACGTAATTCATGGTTTAATTTCGTTCATAACCTTTTTGTTATATAAATACTACCAATATTTCGTACAAGGTCTGCGAAAAATTTTCCCCACCATTTTTATTTTTACTAAACTGATTCGAGAACATGAATAGACTCATAGATGTGATATTGCTTGATCAAACATTCCATACAAACATTGAGAATCATCTTCTTGCTTTCCACGCTACTTAAAATTATAAGCAAAATTATGATGAAAATTATCAACTTCATCTTTTATACTGTTGCATAAATTAATTAATTCAGGCTTTGGTAACTTAACTGTATTGTATTGTATACAGTATTGTTTGATTGTCTTGTTGAAAACACTTTTCCTTTTTTAGAAATAAGTTTAAATTAAAATTTTCCTGTACTTAAAAGCGAATCGCGATAATAATATTTTGTTTCTAATTATACATACATAATAATATAGTAATTTATAAATATCTTTTAATCAAATTTTATCGCGTAAATAGAAAAACAAAATAAAGAAAGTAAATTATAATCAATAATACTTACTTTTTCAAAAATCTATCTTTAAAAAAATATTATCAAATAAACTACTTTGGGGTTATATTATAGCACTCCATGAGCAACTTGTTATCTTTCCAAAGCAACAAAACCAATTGAATACACGACAGAAATCAATAATACAAAAATAAAACGAGGTAAATTGTTCAACATTTAGAATTTTGTTGACATAAATTTCAGCAAACCGAATATACTAGTGTGAGTTCATATGAACCCAACTGTTATGGTAGTTCTAGGGATAATTATAGTTATTAAAAGCACCTGTTACTGAACACAGAAAATAGCCTAGAAATAATAATTTTCGAATATCTATCAACTCAGAAGATCTTGATCGTTTTTTTTTTTACCTTTACTTTTAACTACAATAGCCATTTTCTTTCATATTAACTTCGTTTTTACAAAACGATACTTCTTTCGATCTATTTTAATTTATATCATTTAAAGTATTCTAAATTCCTTAAATATTCATTTATGAAAATAAAAATTTTTAACAATAAATCTAAGTGATAATTAAAAAAATAATTTAATCGTAATTTAAACCTTAATTTAGTCGTACATATAGAGTTTAATCTAAGAATTACATTAAAGAATGTCATAGAAATAGTTTTGCTACAAGATAATTCATTAAATCATAACCAAACCAATGAATTAAAATCACTTATCACAAAACTATTTTTAGTTCACGATCACTTACAATCCAACTATCCAACACTATAATCTAGTTCACCGTGAAAATTCTATTATCTATCATTTACAATTACTAACAATATGAATAACCTTTAGCTGCCTCTTCAAGTACAAATAAACTTAAAATAAAAATGGAAATAAACTGTTTTTTTTTTAACCTTTCATTTATCATAAAACACACACCTGAGTATCTTAGCGGATATTGAAGAGATTAAAATTAATCTCAATTATCAAGAAATCCTTTATTTTGGTATCGATTGGTATTTTGTCAACAACTTGACGTCATTATACTAATTGAAGTTATTTCTTAAGTACTAATGGATTATAATTTTTGATTAGTATCTGATCGCCGAAAGAGAAAAAGTAAATCGAAAATTAAATATTGATAAAGAATGAGAGAAAGAGAGAAAAAAGTAATTTGTAATTTATTGAAAGGTAGGTACCCCAAATAATTGTATAGAGTCATTCATTGTTTTACTATCATTATGCCAATATTATTAATTAAGTCACATAGTAAAGTAAAGTTGACAACTAAAATATTAGAAAAAATGAATAAATTTTAATCGGTTTTTTATTAATAATTGATTAAAAATTATAATATTAATTATATCAAATTCTAAGGAATTAATTTGGGAAATTTAAAAAAAAATATATACTGACATACTTCTACACAAAGTATTAACATTCCACAAGATATCGATTACAATCTAAAGTTTATCATTCTTTTTTATTGGAGTAACGACTTGGATTTAAATTTTTTTTTTAAAATGGATTAAAATATTTAATTTTAAGTAGATGGGGTTCTTGGGAAATTCTAAAAAGAAAATTTATAATACCACTTAAAATTTTAATATGAGCGCATATAAACTTGATAGTTTAGTGTTATTCAATTAAAATAATACAATAATGATATTGAAATTTTGTATTGATTATAATGCACAACAAATATGTTTAGTATTGATCATCGAACTGACTTGTATAGTCGTAAATGGCTTAGTATTAAGAGTACATTATTTATAGTTTTATTATTTTAATTAATGCCCCTGAGTAAGGTTCGAACCAGAATTACTACACAATATTTATAGGCGAACTAATTCGTACATGTACCTATATACAGTATTGTTCATGTACGCCTATACTTATATGATACTTATACAGTACAACATCAGTATTGATAACTGTAATTAAATTAAATAATTAAAATATTTTAATAAAGTGGTAAAAACCCTAACTAAAAAGGAAATTTCATAATATTATGCAATTTCAAAGAAAAATTTCACCATTTTATTTCTATAATAACGGTGTTTTACAAAATTCACACACAACAAATTCAAGCATATTTTTAGTTTATGTTTTCCGACAATGAAAGAATATTATAATAAATTATTATCCTAATCTATATTATTTGAAGGATTATAATTCACTTAATTTGTATAATAAACGTGGCTAATTTACTAAGTAGGTGAAGATAAAACTTGAATTACGACACTTTAAAAACTATTTATATTTTTATATTATGTATATGTATTGATATTAAAATTGAGTGCCAAATCAATTATTTTTGTAAATGCGATAGGTAATGTGGAAAAAAATGGCGACATACATATTTCTTAAAATTTAAACTTTAACCTCTGGAAAATATAAATAAAAAAAAAGAATGTAAATTAGAAATTAAAACAATTTTTTTTGAATTTTTATTTTTTTTGAACTACGTTTTGGTACATTAAGTGCGGTATTGCAATTTGTACTGCACAAAGTGGAACAAGTAATGTTTTTTAATATGTATTTATTTACTTATTAACACAATGTGGAAAATTAGTACAGTTTTGAAGGACTTGGTCATCTTAACTATCGTTATTGTTCCATTTTATTTAATCTTTTACCAAATTATGCCACTCTCAAATTTTTTTTTATAAAATTTAATTATTTTATGAGTAATGAAAAAAAATTCATTAAACACTAATTTCTTAAGCGGGATTCAAATACGGGATCTTCCATTTAGTAGTCAGATTATATAACGGGACTATCATGTACTAACCTACATCCAAAATGTAGAATCCCATAAAAACCTAAAACCGAATATCGTACTCAATATTTCGTTATGAATTGTTTTCCATCATTTCAATTTATCACAGACACTATGTTTTTTATTGATTTATCTTAAACAACAACCTCATACATATAGTAACAATTTATTGAAAAAGAAAAAAATTAAATTTAAATCGGAGGTATTATTGCGCCAATTTGATAAATTATAATTTTTGTATGTTGAAATGACTTATACATAGGCTGAAATTTCTAATTAAAAAAATAAAAAAAATATTTGAATTCGCCACGTCTCCTTTTAAATATCTGTCATTTAGAAGAATAATAATGAACATCGATTTTGAAATGGTTCAGATATTTGTACAGTATTTTTTTAATATACGGATTAAATATAATGATAATAATATGGAAGTTAATATTTTCAACTTGAAATGCCTAAAAAATTTATATCTAACGAAAGACACTTTGAATTTGAAATTTGAATACCGATGTCTCGTATAAAAACTAATTTTAGTTTTCAAAAATAGCTAAATTGCCCGAGACTATCCAATATTATGTACTCTATCAACATAATTTTTGATTAAGTACATACATACATATATATTCCTGATATCAGATAAAGTCGAGTTCGTTGCGCTGTACAATGAGATAATCATATATAATTAAATTATTACAGTCACAAATTCAAACAAAAAAATTCTACAGTAGGATATTGAATGGATAATCATTCCAGATCATCAAAGAGAAAATTTTTTAAGATTGATACATCATGGCACAAGATGTTGTTGAATAGATGAAACCCTTATTGAAGAGTAGACTTCAAAATACTTTGAATCCTTAAAAATATAATTCATACCAATCTGGTTTATATAATAAGAACTGATGACCGTATTTAGTTCGTTATGGCGAACAAAATAAAATGAATTTATATTAAAAAAATTAAATGCAAAATTACTTAAGACCTTGGGGTAAAAAATATATTCTAGTCTTCCCGATTTTTAAATAATAAAGTCAATTATTGGTTGATAATCATAATCATCACTGAAAATTGAACTTTTGGACTTAAGTATCATTAAATTTGAATAGTCGAATCACTTTATTAAATTAGAAATTTGTTTTCTGGCTAAACTATTGAAAATAAAAAACTATTAAATATAAAGAGAATAAAAATTCGGGAAAATATTAACAATTTCATGATTCGTGTGTCATTACGAGACAATCTCGTGTTCAATTGTTTCAATTATTGCTTGTTGTCAGTTGTTTATAATTACACTTTTCATTGTCAACAAGAGATTAACTTATATATGGATGTACATTGTAATTCAAAAGTGTTAAATAATTATTTAAAAAAATGTGTTTTTGTTAATTATACGAGATATCGTGATAATTTTCTATTGTAAAAAAAAAATACATTAAAAATTTATATTCGTAATGATGTTGTAACAATTTTATTACATTGCCCGGCTTTATTCATTGTTTTTATTTAATTTTAAAAACATAAATTAACTTAAAATGCATTTCAAACACATTTCAAATAAATTATAAAATTTATTATTTTTAATTTTTCCTAGGCATTACTAATAATAATTATTATTATTGTTTTTTAAATAAATTAAATATTTATGTAGAAAATGAAAAGTCGTATTGGTAGAGGGTTTTAGTAACACTTAATACAAATTTAAATTTAAGTCAAAAGTACAAAACACAAATTTTATCTGAATTTGAATTTTGATAGATTTTTAGTTGAAGTCTGAATTTGAAAGAATATACAGAAAAATATTTCACTAGTTTCACAAATCAGGCAACTTAATAGGTAGCTGATTGTAGATAGCAGAATGAATCTATAAGGCCAATAAAAAATATAATAAAATTTGGTTAATTTAGTGATAGACAATAAAGCTGGTTCATTAAAACATATAAAAATAAATTATGTATTGTAGGAGGTAACTGAACCAGTGATATTACGGTTGACTTCAAAATTCGAATTCACAACAAATTCAAATGGATTAGGGTTTGCATTCTCTTTTTACACAAAAATTATATTTGGATCTTTCATACCAGAAATTGAGTAAAGTTTGGATATTCTCTTGAGAAAAAAATAAAAATCGGTAGATTACCGAGAAATATAGTTTACTCAAATTATACCTAAAAACCTGATTTAATTTGAATGTCTTCTTCTTTTATATGGGAAAAAAATTTAATTTATGAATTTTGGGTAATAAATTTTTGTCAGTTGTGTTAACTTTTTTTTCTTTTTCATGTAATCAGCCAGAACGTTAATATATTACCTTCAGCCCTTACCACCACTTGGTTTGAATAGTACAGGATAAAATTAGGTAGGGAAAAATAAATTCGTAGGAAGTTGTAGAAGAAAAGTATTGATACTTTCAATGTAATTGAGTTGTGGATTCTCTTGTATCACATTGGAATTGTTTGAGTGCGATCAAGTGTTAAAATTAACAATTTTATTATAGGTGTTAAGTCAAATATTATTATTGTCATTATTTTGTATTGAATATAATTTAAGGTATACAATAGTAATTTACAAGCACTAGTTTTCAGACCTATCGGCTTTATAAGTCTAATAATATGAACATTCACTATTAAAAGCAAATTTTTATAAGGTAGAGATTTATTTGCTGTTCTTTTTCGACCTAGTGTTGTTTACACTTTATCTACACTATAGATGAAATTATATTTTTATTCATAATAAATATTTAACCAAAAATAGAACTATTTTTTAATTAAACTTTTGAATTTCTACCAACATTCGAAATAACTTTTTGAACTATAATAGCAAATTATTTCTGAAACACTATCGTAGTATGAATAATAATATTTGTATAATTTATTTTAACAATTTTATAAGTACATATATGTTGTTATAAATCAATTTGGAATTTTTAAATTGTTAACTACATAAGAGTCATAAATAACCTTTCAACTACAGCGAAAAATTATTATCAAATCGATAAATCGATATTTTCCAACGTCCTTGGCAGTCGTCCATTCTATATGAGAATTCCTTTTATTTTTCAACTGGCAAAAATTAATGCAGACTTTCCGACTCATTTAATTTTTTTTATTTCTATTGTTTCATTTTATTTTGTTTTTATTTATTTTGTTTTTATTTGTTATTTTTTTAATATTTTTATGACTTTGGCATTGGTAATGAAAAATTTTCATATCAAATGTACAAAAGGGAGTGAAAATAAAAATTAAATACATTTTGTTTTTTTGGTTGAAATTAAGGTGAGCATATTTTGATATATTATAGAAAAAGATGTATGTAGCTAAAAATTTATTTATATATTTCTCCGGAATAGGTAGTAGTAGTGATTATTTAAATAGTCAACTGGAATAATAATTAAACTAAATTAAGCTTTTGCTTTGGGAAATAATTTCTAAAAAAAAGGTAGAATATCGAAATAGTTTGAAGTTTTATTTCAAAAATGTATTTTGATATTTCAAATGGATTCGAGTTGTATTCGAAACGCTTTTAGACTATTTATAATCTTACAGGCTCTAGTAATAACTTTAAGTTTTTTTTTTCATATAAGATTGGAAAATTTGGTTACACTAAAACAAAATAATATTGACACTACTATGCATGCAAATGAACTTCGCCATATAATTTACAGTTAATTTAAAAAAAAAAAATACATAAGGAATTTCTTTATAATAACTGTTATTAAAAACAATAAAAATTAAGTAATACCAATATATATATAGATCTCAAATTAAATCAGTTTTATTACTAAAACTCTATATAAGTATACTTAAATTACTAAAAAATTAAAACAAACGGGTATAGAAAATACTATAAAAAAGAGAGGGCACAATAATGTATAATACTAAGTTAATAATTATCGTTTCACTTTCATGAATATTGAAGGTTGACAAATTGTTTAATCATTGGTTATCATTTATATACTAGCAGATATATATATATATATAAATATATACTTTCTTTTTTGTATTTCCAATTATTTCCTGTATTAAGTAGTAAACCCAGACAATATAAATTTAAACGATTATTTACTTTATTATTAAACAAGTAATTAAATTCCAATTTGTAGTTATTATTTTGGTATGGGGAGAATTTGCGTGAGGGTGGATATTGTAGATAATTTTCACTTGACTTAACTTGTTTTATTTCCGTATTTTAAAAAGTTGAATAGTTTATTAAACTTGATTTAAGTTAATTTAGTATTACGTATGTATATTATATACAATACTTAAAGGTTTAACTGTATTGCAGAGTATATAGGGTTTATAGTATAATATGAAGGTTAATATTAATGTTTAACATATACTTAATATGAATATAAAAATTAAATTTACTTATTATTTAATTATTATTCATATTCATCAAAAAAGTATTATTACTGAGTCTGTTCGTTTACCTCTTTTTATTAAATACAAAAATAAATAAATTATGTTTTCTAGAGTCAAAAAAAAATTACTCTAACGCTAGAAAACAAGTTTTTTTAAAAACAAATTATGTTAATTGTTAATGTATTGGCTTCTGTGATTTTGTATAGTCAAAATTACAAAATCACCATAAAATTAAAACAACATAACTGACTTTTAGCTTTAGTAAATTTCTTTCAGGATAATTTACTAATAGTGTAGCCTCTCATAAACAAATATAATTTGAAGCTGGTGGAACCTGTTTAGTACATAAAGCTATTTTGTAATTCAACATCAGCTTGATAATCATAAACCAGTCTATAAAACTACCACTTGTCATTTGACTATATGTAACGTTTATAATTCCGATTCATAAAAATGGCTCAAAATCTTTATGTGATAATTATAGACCAATATCAATTTTATACTCAATATCGAAAATATATGAAAAAGCTATAGATGGAATAAAAAACACAATTGGATTTGATAACAATTATTATGGTTTCTTAGAATGGTACTGAGTCAGTTATTTCGATTACACTTGAACAAATATATGATGCAATAGATGATGAAATTTATGTAGGTGCAACATTAGTTTTTGATGTTATAACTCACACTAAATTGCTGGACATTTATAATAACTTCGAAATTAAAGGCTTATATAACTTTCTTATAGAATATTTATCGCAGATAGAACAAGCTGTTGGAGTTCCGCAATGATTACTATTTGGGCTGTTATTTTAACTATCTTATAAATAATTGATTTTCCAAAAAATAAATTCATTTCAAGATGTATGTAATTGGGTATGCCAAATCGCTGTGTAAAAAGTGGTTACGGTGTTCATCCCATAGACTTATAGAATTATATAAAAAAAGAATTTATAGAATTATATAAAAAAAAATTCAACCAATTAAATATAAATATCTTTCATAATAATAATGGACAACACACCTGGGTATATGATCGGTAACATAAGGATTAAGCCGCGTTCAAATTTTATTTTTTCATATAATTTATTTCTTTCAGCATTTCAACTTAACCAATTATGGATACATAAAAGCAAAAGCAACACTCATTATCAGACCGAGTCACATTGAGTGGTAAGCTCAATACTGAGTCTACTTTTTAAAAAAACTATACACGCAGCCTTATAGGAAAAGCTAGTGGGCTATTTAAAAATTGAAATATAGCTACATATTTTTATTATATATCTACCAATTTTTTTTTAATTTTTGATCAAAGGATACCTTAAAATTCCATCTTTTTTTACATATTTTGGAATATTAAGATTTTAAAAAATTAAAAATTTTACTTAGTAAACTGCATAAAATTTCATCCGATTCGCATTTTTTGTAATCACATTCATCATTTGCTTTGAAATATTCATGTGAACCTACGATTCTAAAGTTTATTTTTGTAGTTTTGCAGACACGTATAAGTATTTATACTTGTGTTATAAATTTTGTTTTAAGTGTGATCGTAGCATAGGCTGTCTGGTCTTATAATTTTTAAAATTGGTTTTTTTTTTTGTATTTCTATTCTGATAACGTACTTTAGCAATTTCACCCGGAAGATATAAATATTTTTATTATGTGTTATATGCGCACTTACTACTACTTATGTATTTTACTTTAAAATTTATTAATTATATAATATTTAATGTCAAAAAATATCTGATTTTAAGATTAGAAAAAGAGGGTAAAATGAAGGCAGTTTTTCTGACATTCGACCTTTTAAAATAGATTATTAACGTACTGACATAGTTCGTACGAATTCCCACCAGCTATCATGTACATTAATTTAGTTTAATGTTTACACCACTTACCTTATATTGTTTCTATTTAATTCCTATATTTATTTATAGATTTTTTTTATTTTATTGCTATTTTTTTTTTTTTTGTTTAAGTAATATTTTTATTTTAGTAATGATAATGTTTTTTTTTTATCATTTTGTTAATAGTTATAATTAAACTTATACTACAATTCTAATCTGATATCTATTATATATATATATTTTTTTGGATAATAATTTATTGATATAGAGTAGATAAAGATACCTTGTCTATTAATTAATTAATAATTATAAAATCATTTTTCACTTAATTTATTTTATCAAATTTAATTAGTAAGAAATAAATAAAACTTACTTAATTGTGACAGCAACTAAAATAATAATGAGTCCGACCAATAACATTGCAATAACAACACCACAGATCATATAAATTACGTCATTAGGTGCATCTGAAAATAGAAAAAAATTATATGATTTAATAAATAGATGGCAGCAACAGAACAGTTATATATAGAATATTAAATTATTATAATTATAAATTATTAAATTTAATATGCGATATGCGATATACCAATTAGAGTTCAAAGCCAGTTCAGAGATGAATGTTTAATAAATTATTATTTAATAATATTCATAATAAATTTTTGTAAAAATTGTTGATAGTATATTTTGATAATACTTTAAATAAAATGAAACTACGCTATTTAAAAAGGTCTAATTCCTGAAAACAGTAGTAGTTTTCCACATTTAGTTTTAGTTGATATATCAGAAACATTATATATATAGAAAAACATTACTCGTCAAGTAGTAAAATTACTACAGTACATTACTTCAATGTACAAAGTGAAAATTCTCTTAGCAATAAATGTTGCGTGTTACAAAATAAACATTTTTACAAAGACTGGATTTATTCAAAATATGAATGAAACACTCTATTAATAATAGTTTAAATAATTGTAATTTCTAAATGAACACTATATGAATTTAATTAACACGACTTGTTTCTTTGAATTCTAAAATGGAAGAGTTAAAACTTGCTTAATGACTTTATTGAAATCATAGGTGAAAGTTTTATGTAGATTACTTATTTCTATATATTTAGAAAAATAGTTTACCCTCATGCATTTTATTCAGAATATATTTTCTTAAACTCTTAGGGACTATTAGACTATTATTTCTGAAAACTAAATCGTTGATTATAGAGATTTCTGCACGAATATGGTAATATTGCTGTGTCTCTACATATGTTAAACTGTTTCTTTTAGGCCAACCATTCACACTATAATTTTTTACAATTTGCAAAAAGGAATCTTCAATGTGGTTGTCTTCTTAATTTGATGTAATTTTTTATCGGTTACTGATATATTAGAAAGTAAGAGATTTACATGAACTGTAATCTTATAGCTTCTGCATTTTTAAAAAGATTTCTTTGTATTGGTGTGTTTAAATTGTATATCTTTTCATGGTTTGTACATGTACGAGATAATGTATCTGGAACATACATATTTTTACCAGTGACATACACTATTCTCAAATTATATTTTTGAAGGTTTAATAAAATCCTTTGAAGACGTGGAGTCGCAATGTGGGTTGAGTCATAATGGTTTTTATATATATTGATGTAAGTGGTTTGTATTATGTTTCAACAGTTGTCACATTACCATATGGCATATATGTATCTATGAAATTGATATTGCCATTGTTAGTTATAAGATTATTATAAGATATGATTTCAATAAAGCGACGAAGTCAGTGTTAACTCAACAATGCAACACTAACACACAACAACAAAGACATAGAAAAATGCTTCAAAATGTAACAAAAAAATTCAAAATGATAATAATAATTGTTCAAAATAAGATAGAACATAGGAAATTATCATTCAAAAAGGTATCTTAATTTTGTTTTATTTAATAAAGTTAATATTTTCATAAAAAAGATTCAAATCACAATAAATTAGAATATATCCGAAATTATCACTATCCTTCTAATTTAATATTAAATACAATTTTTAATTTAAAATATTTCTCAAGGTTGTCCAACAAAAAAAAACATATATGAGTTCATAAGGTGGTCTTGTTTAAATGCATATTTTTCTAATTATTGGTTTAGGATTTAATTTTACAAGATACTTTGCATACATTTTATCATTGCATCTCATTCTTTTATTATACGTTTCCAACAACAAATTGGAATAGAAAATTTTTAGTGAAATAATAATAACCACCTGTGCAATTTTGCAAAAAAAAAAACAAACAAAAAAAAAACAGGAAAATTACAAAAAAAAGTAGTGGGGAGGAATTTATCTAATTTGTTTTTTATATTGGCAAAGAGCATCCTTGGCATTAATTCAAATTTTTGATTTAGTCGCGACATAATATGATATATACTTGTATATACATTTTTTCTATTATGTATTTTTTGTTTTTTTTTTTTTGTAGGACTTCTATAACAACAAGAAGCAAGAGGAATCGAGAATATTTAATAAAAATAATGAATTTTAAAATGTTAAAAATTTAATAGAAATTAAAATTTTAAATAATTAAAATAAATTTTAAAATTATAACACGAAATTTCTTCAAGCAGTATTCAATGGCGCCTGAACTTTTACATTGACATTAGAATCTTGATTATTATTTATGTTCTCAATTTATTTGTACGTTTATATGTATAGAGTGTTTTGTAAAATATTAATCACTACCATTTCAAGTAAGAAGGTGTGTGGGAAAAATTACACATGAGTGAAGTTTTAAAATTTAAATGGTTTCTGTATGGTAACGCGGTGTTTTAATAAAATTTAATAAATTATGCTTCAACTTCTGAAGAAAACTCATCGTACGAGCTTAATTTACATGAGTTTGTTTTAATTGAAGATATTATTATTATAACACTTCTTATTTATTCCGAATTTATGTCGGTGCCTATGTCTATCCCTGATGTGGTCACATTGTGCTATATCCTGCGAAGAGCGATAACACCATGGTTGATATACGTTTCATACCCCTTTGATGTTTACAAAAACCTCTTCTACAAAATTAGTTTGTTGGCAAAGGGGTATGAAAAGTTTGTTAACCATGGTATTAGCACTATTCGTGGAATATAGCACATTAAGTCGAAATTTCATTCAACAAATTCTTCTTTCTATTTCGCACATAAGCGTTTCGTGTGAAAGAGAAAGAAGAATTTGTTGAATGCAATTTCAAATGCAGTTCAATGTGAACACAGCCATTTACCACGCGATTTATAGCTCTTCTGAAGGAGATGTTGTATCGGCGTAGGACCTAATGACCATATCCCTAGGGTAGCTGGCTAGGATAGCCTAGGATAGAATTGCGAGCTGTTCAAAAATATATATTTTTGGTGGCGCATTTTATCCTTTAAGGACGAAAAGGACATTTGAAAGTATCATTGTTGTTTTGATGTTTTTGTATACAATTATTTTCGAGATACAGTGATTTGGTCACTAGCTTCTGCTACATTTATTTCGGAAGATTGTTATTTCGTAAAAGGTACATTCCTAGTTTTATATAGAAAAAGGGTAAAGAAAAACAATTTTTTTTAATAAATGCTTATATCTTCTAAACTATTTGACCTAGACATAAAGTATAGAAAAAAATTATACCTTTCCAACAGTATATAAATATTGGGGTAGTTTTATAGTAAAAGCTTAAGGTATTTGGTTTTTCAAGAAAGAAAATAAAGATTGTTTTTTTTCCAAAATTTTCTACTTTGAACTACAATTTCTCCACAAAGGCAGCACCAGTCATTATCAAATAAATGTTAAAATATGCTGCAGAACGTTATCTTTCTAGAATATATAACTGAATATATATATATATTTATATATATCTAATAGATCTAGAACAGATATAACGGTTTTTATACAAAAACATCAAAGCAACAAGGATACTTTCAAATGTTCTTTTCGTCCTTAAAGGATCTGATGCGCCACTAAAGAGATATATTTTTGGAAAGCTAGCAATTCCAGCTATCCTAGGAATATGATCATTATGTCCTACGCCGATACAACATCTCTCTCAGAATACCCCAATTATATTAGGTTTGAAATCTACTTCAAATAAATATATTGAACTAATTAAATTTTGTTAAATATGGCACAAGCTCACATACATAGACTTGCTTTGTAAGCATGGTTTTATTTTAAGTCACTGCTGTTGTATAGTAATATAGTGCTAGTTATAATGTTACATACACAACACATTCATCATGGAATTTTAAAGTTAATTTAAGGACTATTATTACATACAACTGACATTCCACATTCAATTGAAGTGCGAACTAGGAACGAACTTCCATAACCTGTTTTATGTCACCTTGGAATTTTCACAGTGCAGGGTGAGTCTTGTTTCACGTTTAAATTTGATTAAGAGGAGGAAGCAGTGATTTGCATCATTAATTTCTGCTCAGCATGTGTTCACACCTACGTACAAAACAGTCAAATTGTTCCTTACTACACGCCGATGTCCAAGAGAAGTTAGGGATGAAATTTTCCATTAGATTATACTGGGTCTATTGTTTTATATTATTGTATTGTTTTTATTGTGAGTTAAGAAATTTAAGGCAATTTTAGATTCAAACTGATATTAAAAACCGTTACGATTTGAACAAACCTATACAGTTTTCCTATCCAACAAAGTAAATAATATTATACCCTATATATAAATGTTTACGATACACCCGGTTCTTGTATATTTATAGAAATATTTATAGAATCAAATAATTAAATCAACTAAATTTATTAATAATAAATTGTTTATTTATGCAGTATAAATAGAAAAGATTAAACGTGTACAATATCATGCCAATGATAATGATTAAATTTCTTGTTTACTCAGTTTAAATACGAAAAATTTCCTATAAATATGTTTTTGGTTATAGGTCTAACTTTGGTGACATTATCCAAAAATTTTTTTTTCTTTATAACTAATAAATTAGAAGCCGTATATTATAAGCCGTTAATTTACTTCTATTAAATTCCCAAAAAATTTAAATAAGCTACGTTAAGTCGAAATCTTACTGTTAAAAATATATAAATAAATTTTTTTCAGAATAATAAATTATAAAATTCATAAAATCTATAATTGTACAAAAATAATATCAGCGATGAAATTTGATGAAAAGTGATTTTACGAAATGAATTAAAATTAGATAATAAATTAGAGCAAAACATTTAAATCAAATAAAAAAAAATTATTCTTCAGTTTAAAAATTTTCAAAAAAATAAAATGAGTGAATAACTTTTAATTCAATTAAAAAAAAGTTTTTTGTTTTTATTTTTTATCGTTCCAGTTTGTCTACCAAGTTTTAAAGAAACACAAAATAAAAATATTAAATTAAATACATTTAAATGAAATGAATTTTTCTACATGTAGTCTAAAATTTTCATTTTTCGTCTAGAAAATTTTAATATCAAAAATATATTCTTTACAAAATTTAAGAGCGTGCGTGAATAAAATCGTTTTATATTCGCAGATTTTTGTGAAAAAAATTAAGTAAATAAATTTAATTTATGCATACTACAAAAAAGCTGACATAAATAATTATAAGCGTATATATACGTGTATATAATGTACAAGCATTCAGTCAATGTACAAATAATTCAATTAAAGTGTTATAACTGTGTTACAAAAGTAGAACACACATTTATTAAACGAAATGTCATCTGTAGTTGTTTCATATAGGTTTAAAAGCTTTTAAACGAAATTGGTATATCCTTAGTTATATACGCACATATGATTTTAATTACAATACATTAATAATAGTTAATTAGTTACAATTTCTATGAGGAAGGCTTAATTAGTTAAATCACCAATATGTACAATTCCAAATTAAAATTACTGCCAGGACACAGAAATGGCATTTTGTTCCTTCTGCACTGTAAATTAAAACAGTTCATATTTTGGGGTTATTGAAGAATTATTTTGGGTTATTAACCTACACTCTAAAAAATTTTGTTGAATTTTACTACAAATAATGTAGGCAACCTAACCACCTACATTAATTGTAGTGAAATTCAACAGACCATAATTTTGTTAACTTTCACACTAAAAATGTTTAAAAATTTTACTATCTTAAACGTGTTTCCCTACAAAAAAGTGTAATTTACTATCAAATTATGAGTGATTTTCAACAAAAATGTGTGTTTTTCAACAAAATAGGGTAATTTCGTTACAAAAAAGTATAATTTACTATCACATTTTGAGTGATTTTCAACAAAAATGTGTGATTTTCAACAAAAAAAGTGTGACTTCTCTACAAAAGAAGTGTGATTTACAATCCCATTTTCAACTATTTCAACGATGCTGTATTTCCCTGCAAAAAAAAATGTAATTCGAAAACAAATTAATTTTTTAATTATAATATATATTTTTCAGCTTAACAATAATAAATTACACAATTACTTAAAACTAATTCACAAATATTACATTTATACATAATTTATTTTATAATTTATATATTAAATAATAAATTTTTTATAAATGAACACTAAATTATCACTTAATTCAATATAATTTCAAAAATGATTTCAATTACATATTTCTTAAACTTAGTATCTTATTTAATAATAATTATAATAATAATTACATATACAACCTCAATTAAGCTTTTTATTATATTTAGATATTACTAATTTTATTAAATTCTATATTATAAATAATGGTTTTAAATTTAATATTTTATAGAAAAATTATACTTTATTAAATATAATTATATTTTTTTGTATCACACAAACAATTATATTACATATAATATAATTAACACCACGTTTGAAATTTGACTGACTTATGAAATATGAATGCTGACGGTTCTTCAACGTAAAGTATAAAGTACGGTATAGTGGACAACCTTGCCATATTTTCAGATTTATTTGATTACCATATTTTTGGACAATAATCATAGTTTTAGTTTTCTTCCCAAAAATGCCACGTCCTTTAAGATTTTTACAGATTTTACAAACTTTTCTGAATTTATTACAAAAATTATATTATAATATATTTGAATCATATCCATTTATATATTTTTGATTTCGATATTTCAAGTTTTTGTAAAAACGATATGGTAATACTAATAAATTATAAACTACATTACTTTTGTGTATTTCCACGCATAATTTGACGTAATTCCAGCAAACAAAACGAAACGTGTATATTTCCAATAGACGGCGTTGAATACAACATTAAATGCGTAAATACCAACCGTAAAATGTGGTATATTTTAATCGTGTAGTGCTAATTCACACATAAAATGTGTGATCAAAAAAATAATGTGAAATTACACATTTTTGTAGTGAAATAACCCATTTTATGTTGAAAATTAAACATTAACGTCTAAATTAACAATAGTAAACTGATTTCACGCGTTTTTTTGAGTTATTTTAAAAAATACACTTCGAAAGCGTGTTTTCACTCGTTTGATCGGAATTCTCTACAAAAAACGTTATAAAAAACTAAATTGATTGTAGTTAAATCCACACCATTTTTTAGAGTGTATAAAATAATTTTTTCGAGTGTTTATTATTCTTCGAATTATTTTATTTTAAATGTAGGTACTCTTATAAAATAACATTAAGGCACTGTTATTGCATCTATTTGAGACTAAGATTTATTAATTACAAAACTTTGAAACAATAGTTTTTATAAAATCTTGTTTTCAAGCGTTAGAGTAAAATTTTGGTATAATAGAAATACGCGTATCTGTATGATAAGCATATCAGTAAAATTAAAACGAAAATATTCGACTATTTTTACTATTATATGAAACTATGATTAAAAAACAGAAGTGGTTAATCAATTAAGATGAAAATTCGATATTTACTTAGTTAACAGTACCATTTGATACTTGAAATAATCCATTACCGTAGTTAATTTGATATTTTATCGTGGAAATATATACAATAACTTTTTGAAGTATATGAAATAACTATTTAAAAATAGTTGTTAGATATACTTATTACCATTAGTTAACAAAACCAATTAGTCACTGGTTAAACAGCTTTCGGAGACAGTATAATTGATATCGACAATAAATAAAAAGGGATAAATTTTGATTCAGTATATGTGACTGTCGGTAGGTATATAATAATATAATGGTTGTCGATTGACTACAGTAATAAAAAACTACACTAATACTAATAATAATAAATATCATGAGGTCTAATAGCTTTTGTGGCATTATAGTTGTTATGAAAAGTTTTTCATTAAAATTTATTGGAAATATCATGTTGTCATCATCTATTACGGAGGCAAAGTTGTTTTAATATTAATATATTTTTTCACATATCTTATTTGTATAAATTTGGTAATATACCAAAATTTCAAATAAAATATTATTTGTGTGTACAAGACTTAGTATAGCTATAAGCTATTGATCACAATTTTTAACATAATTCAAATTATTTCAAATTATATCAAAAATTGAAAAAAATTAATACTATAAAAAAATTAATTTAATTAAAAAAAAAAAGAAAACAGTAATCACTTGACATGGACTTGATTACTGCCTCACTCATATAGTATATTATTTGGATATTCTGTTAATACCAACAGAATCAAAATGTTTCCCATTATATCTTTACATATAGTCTTTCCTAATTTTTCTTTTTTATACATTATTTCCATTTATTTCACAGAGTCAACTATACTTTTTTGAACTTTCAACTACTTCAGCTCTTGAAAAAAGGTAGTTGACAAAAGTAAATACACGTACTATGTTTCATTCCAGAAACTAACGTTCCGTTACTATCAGTTACTCTTAAGTACTTTAATTTATCATTTATTTTCATGTAAAAGGTTCCCTAACCATAATACTGACATCCTACAACTACAATTTATTTACTTATTATTTACTCTCACTGTATATAATTTAATTGTATCCAATCCGCACCCACACTATCTAAACACACTTCCTTCCATATAAACAGCATCTTAATTTACTACATATTGACAATTTTTCTATTTTTAAAAATAGTTTTTTATTTCGACGATTGTATTTTTGCTGATATTAAACATTTTACATTGCAAGCTATTACATAGGGATACGATGGCGACGACCATATTGAAAACATAAAACTTATATTAAAAAAAATGGTCGTCATTAAAATACAAATAAATTGTGATAAAAAAACGATATTATAAAATATAAAAAAAACAAGAGATTTTCTCTCGTGCTTCATTCCAGATTATGATGCTGAAATTTGTTAATAATAATAAATACTATCAATGACGTCATAATATGACATGTGTATGTCATTTTTATATTTATTTATATGTATTTACAAAACAGATGTTATTTTTAATAAAAAATAAAAAATTAAGAAACAAATAAAATTAATATAAAATTCATCTATAAAATATTTATACATAGATGTATATTAATTTAGCAAGTCAATTGAATTGAAAATGTCTTGCGCAACCGCCCCCGTCATAAAATTAGCTTACCTGATTTTTTATTAATATTAAATTTAATAATTGCTACTGTTGTTGACAAAAATTTATTACAACTATCGAAATTCATTTTTGTTTAGAATTTTTAATTTATAAAAATTAATACAGAAGAGTAGATATTGTATTAAAAAAATGCCCTAATTAATACGAGCTTTAATTTAATTTCATGTCACTATAACAACTTATTGATCTTATACTAAATTTATAGTTTTAAAAATTTGTTTGTTTGAAATTACTGTATTCAGGTAAATTTACTGGATAATTCTAGACAATTCTAGTTTAATTTAATTTTGGGAGCAAAAATAATATTGAAAATAAAATAAATAAATAACGGAAAAAAAATGTTTGGTTTTTATTAAAAGTCAACATATTTTTATATATTTAATTTTTGTTGTTTAATGTTAATTGGAAATACAAATCTAAATAAAATTAGTTAAAAATAAGTTTTGCTTGATTTTTTCAAAATAATCTTAAAAAAAATCGATTCTATATCACTTTTTATTTGTTAAAGGATTTCAATTAATTTAATTTTTACTAAAAGGATATGCATTTCAATACAAATTAATTCGATTTCAACTAAAAACAGAATGTCTAACAATATTTATAGATATTATTTACTTTTGCTAAAAATTAAAATATTAGATTTTTTTTTGATTCTTTAAAAATAAATTCTAAACTGATAAATTCTAAAATACTTGATATATTTAATTATTTTGGTATACTTTGGTTGAACATGTTATTCCAAGTTTCACAGTTTAAACCTATTATAATATGTTCAGTTGACTTCATTCTACTATCAGAAATTTAACTAAAATTTTAATTAGCACCTTTATTAAATAAAACAACAAAGATTCTATTACCTATACATATCTAAATTATTCATGGAAGGAAAGGACAAAATATTTAAATAAATTAATTTTGTTGAAGATCTGTTATATCCCCAATTTAATTGCCTTTATTTGTTGTCAATATTTATGTTGAATTTTACGTGAACCTTATTCAAATACCTCTCGTACATATCGTCATAATAAAAATTTTTCTTTTAGGAAGTATCAAGTAGGACCCAATGCATTTGATATCAACAAATACCAACATTTTAACAGAGGTTGTAGAAATATGTTTAAATAAATATTTCAGCTGCACAATAACCTAGCAAGCTTAATATCGCGTAAAATTTAATTAAAATGTGATTATTACGTGATTAATAACTGTTTGTTTATTTTTCTCTGTATATGGATAAAGCTTAATTATGCGCTCTGTATCATGTACCCACTAGAATTTGTGGGGTAAAAATTATTTTCGTTATTGTATTAAAGATGATTAACTTAGGTTTATTTTTTGTTTTACATAGAGAACGTATTGTATTACATAGAGTTTAACATGTAGGTTTTCTAATTGAATGTAAAAGACTACAACTATTGTCACGAATTAAGCCTACTTAAATGTCGTAATTTCATCAGGAATTATATCTTCTTCAACAGCATGGTACCAATTTATATATATGTAAGTAGTAACTATTATATAAAATATTTAATTTTATAGAATTTAACTATTTATTTATAACAGTGTGTATGCAGATCAATCTGAAGGCCAACTATATAGGTCCTTTTCGCTTTCAGAATATAGGCCTTTATATGATAAATAGTGGCAGATAATCTAGACCGATTATGATAGACCAATTATGATAGATATTTGATATGACAGATTTTTCCAATGTTATTGTTAAGAAAGTATATGAAAATGTGACTCAATAAACAAGTTATTATCCTTCAGAATATAGTGTACAACAATATAAAGTTAATGTAACAGTAATAATTTAGAGTAACCCGTCTTGTTATTATTAGTTAATAATAGCTTGTGTTCAATAAGTTAATATAAGTTATAATGTGAATAATTTTTTTGTTTTTCTGCTTTTTATTTTTTTTATTAATAGCCAAAACATAACTTCATACCATTAGCTAGAAATTTGTTTTTTGTATGATTTCAATTATAAAACAAGTTGAATATTACAAATAAATAATATGTATGTAATATGCATGCAAAAATAGTTACAATTGCCATCTTGCCATTTTTCATTTACTCAAAATTAAAATTAAAATTAATTTCTGACGAAATAACTGTAAATTAAAATGATATATTCTGTAACACTATACTCTAGTAGTAACAAAAGAGATGGTCTAACAAAGTCAATCTTTAGTGACAGTCAGGCTGCCTTAAAATCTCATGAAAGTATAACTTCATCATATCTAGATTGGTGGGAGAATGTTCGGAAGCCCTAGGTCTCATAGGGCTCCGAAATAAGATACAACTGATCCGTTTACCGGGTCATAGTGGCTTGACAGGAAATGAGAAGGCTGACGAGCTACGTGGATCATCGGCGGGCAACATTTATGGACCGGAGCCGACAGTTGGTATATCTATTGGTAATATTAAGCTATCAATAGCAAATACCCTGAAGAGGGAAACAAACATTCTTTGTGAGCGTATTGAAGGCCAAAGAGTCTCCAAAATATATGCATCAAGAATAAGCACCAAAATAACAAAATTCCTACTAACCCTCAATAGAGCTGAATGTAGGGAGATAGTGGACATACTTACTGGTCATAACTGAATAAGCACATGTGCAGACAAGTACTAAGTGACGACCCAACCTGGAAGAGGATGAAACCTTCACACATGTTGCAGGAGAGTGCCTAGCTCTTTCAAGGCTGAGACTCAGGCTGTTGGAAACTACTTAACCTCAGAAAACTTCTGCAGGATTACACCCTCAAACCTATTGGCCATTATCAAAAGAGTTGACTAAATAAAGGGTATAAAGGACTAACAGCCTACATGATACCGTCCCTGACATATTAGGACTACCTCCGTAAGAAGGAAAAAAAAGAAAACACTATTGCTAAAACACTATTTTTAAATAAAATTTATTAGACAAATTAAGAAGACATTAAGGCAAAAAAGAAATTGAATGAAAATTGAACTTCGCATTCATTAAAAATATACGAAAACATGTATTTTATTCTTCTGAACGGTGAGTACAAATATGAAACATTTTTCTATCTATACTCATTATTTTGATTTATTGAGTACAATCCAAAGGTTAAGTATAGATAATTTACGATTTTGTACAATTAAATTGCAGCATACAATCAAACACAAGCTATCAATGGTAGATGAGCATTCCCAAATATTTTCATACGAAATACACCAGTTCCAGGAAAATAATTAATATAAATTTTAGTTCAATATGGACACTAAATAAATTATTTATTATCTAATCTTATAAAATTAATTGACCTTCATTGAACGAGGAATTTATTTAATCCGACACACTCTGTTATATTTATATTTCCGGTATTAATATAACATTTAAACGAATCCTAGTTCTTATAATTTATTCTAATAATTTAATTAATAAAATAATGTAGTATTGTCTATACAAGACATGCAGACATTTTTAAATCACTTAATAACTTAATTTTGTATATTTAACCTAAATAACGTTTCGCAAAATTAACTCTTTCGATTAAATACGAATAGTATATGTGTGTACTGTGTATGTGTGTACTGTTGTAATATTCAAAATATATGCCAAGGATAAAATTAACCTAAGGTACGAGTATAATATAATAAAAAAAAAGATACAATAATTATTGATATTAAATTAAATTAATCCAAGATTTCATTATGACGCAATATATGTACATTATGTACATTATGTACAAAGTGCGAATAGAATAGAATTTTTAGACTTTGTACCGACCTCAATTTAATATACCGATTGATGCGTCGTCATTGTGTCGTAGTTTTTATTAAATTCACCAATAATGTTATGGTTTCTATATTGAGACGACATCTGTCTGTTGTGATTTATATATGTATATACATATAATATGTATTTAATAATTTATATATGTAAATAAATGTTTATAATATTATAAAGTAGGTGTTTTTTTTTTTTTATGAAACAAAGGAATATCATTAAACAAATGAGTTGTAAATTATTGAAATAAATTATTGTAGTTTTTTTTTTTTTTAATATTGTGGAATTTTTATTGTTATAAGAAGAAAGGAAAGGATTTTATTGCAAACGGTATTTATTGCGCTTAAAACAGTTAATGAACAAAAATTATTGTTTTTTATTTTAATATTTTATTATTTAGGTGTATTTAGTGTATTATTATTCATGGAATTTAATAATTAATTATATGTATACTAATAAAATAAAAGTTTATTATGAAAAAAGAATTGTTTAAAGTTAATAAAATTGCAATCGGATAAGATAATTTTGGCTAGGAATTTGAATCTTTTCATATTAAAGATTAAATTGATTAATTAACTTTCTTTAATGGCGTATTTATTAGTTATTTTATTGCGGTGGTATTATTTAAAAAAAAAAAAAAGTAGTACCTAGTTGGGGTTGAATTGAATGAAATTAAATTAGATATTTTATATGTTTAGTATGTATATTATTAATTCTTAGAAGCCACAAATCATGTAGTACAGTAGGAAATGAGGCAATATTTGAGTCACATTAAGTGTGTTATCATTTTTAATTTCAATAACACAAAGTGATTTTTATCCCACTCTTTCATATCTCAGTGCCATACTAAAAAAATCATACAATACCTACATCATTGAATTATAACTATAAGCAAAATTGAAACACTTTAGAAACAGTAAGTGTACAATCATTTCTCTTTGTTTTCCTACAATATATTACTATAGCGTTTATAAATCGCTATAATAATAAATAGAAATAGTACAAAAGCGATAATGTATGGGATAAATTTAATTGATACAGATTGTATATATTTATGTGAATATACCGAATACAATAAAATACAACGTCATCGATATTAAACACTGGAAGCAATTACTATCTTTAAAAATAATTTTTCGAAACGAAAATGGATTAAATCACTGCGATATTTTCCCGTTATTTAAAAAATCACAGTTTGTAGCTAAAAACACTATTTGCTAATTGTTAAATATTTTGACAAATTCATTGTGATTAGCAATCAAAGTTAGTAGCACTTGTAAAATCACTTTTTTGCTTATTTCTAAGTACAGAGCATTTATTTAAGCGTATTTCATCCATTTGATCAACTATAAGAATTTATTTATTTTATAAAATATCCTTTAAATAAATTTAAATTACTAATTTTTAGAAATTACAATGATCAGATAAATATAAGGAATTGGGTTAAGTTGAAACATTTTTTATATGAAAATTTAATTTTTTAATGAGAAACTCTAGCTATGTTTTACTAATACCTTATTCACACTACGGTCTATGTTAAAAAAAAAAATTTATTCAATTCTCAAATGGAGCGTAATCGCTCTTATAGAGTGTTTTATTACATGATAATTTACAATTCTAAAGTAAATTAAGGCAAAATAACAAATTATTGAAGAATATAAAGAATACTGATAATAATAATAAAAGCAAGATACAAGTAAAAAAAAATAATTAAAAGGTTCAAAGTTACAAAATATAGAATTAAAATTTCTTAAAATTTAAAATTTGAAAAAAAAAAGAAAAAAATAACATGTAACACAGTTATTTTTAACATGTATAACATGTTATCACAGTTTAACCAGTTATACAAGGTGTTATAATTGAAAATTTTGCATGAAAATCTAGCTGTCAAGTAAAATATTTTTCCCGGAAAAACATGTAAAAATAAAGGGTTGCCACTGAAAACTATTTCGGTTTTTTCGATTGCATCGTTATTTTTTTAACAAGTTTGGCAGAGTAAATACGGTCAAAATATTGTCAATGTCAGATTCATGTAAAATATTTTGTTGTGAGAAATTTTATGATAAATAGCATTATTTGATTAAAATAAAATATTATATCTTTAAAAAGTTTTTTTTTAGTTTTACATTTATTAATTGACTTGCACTATGTTTAATTTGATGAATGAAATAATTTCTCTTAATTAACTGTAGAACTATAGAATTCTTTTTTATATATAGAATATTTTGTTTTAATTTTAATTTTTTAATATAATGATTAACTGTCAAAATCAGATTACTTAAAGGTAGGGTGAACGTTAATTTCAATAACATGTTATACACTCATTGTGTGAAGAGGATATAAGGAATAGAAATTAGTCATCAGCATTTGGATGATGTACAGCCGAAAATCGATCAACATATATGTTAATTAAATCTAGTTAAACATAGCCCAAATTTCTAATTTTTATTATTCAAAAAGTTATACCTACATATATAGGATATATATTTGCAAATTTTCCGCGGTAATCAATTATGAATTAAGTGAAAATATATTAAACTTACATCAACGTATTAGAAGTAAATAAGCAAAAAAGATTTAAAGATAATCGTTAAAACAAAATAGAGATATAAAGCTACCTGATACATCAGTGAATGATTTGCGAGAATAATTGACTTGAGTCACTAATTCCATATATGCAAAAAATATGAAATTTTTGATTTATCAAATTTACAGCTAAATTTTTTGATTCCTTGTGAAACAATTCAACCTTCGTTCTATGCAATTTCCAGAGGTATTCAATTCATTTTCAGGGATTATCTAGCCAGGGAGCAATAACATTGTAAAAACGACAAAAATGAGTCCTACGATCTGCACGTCTTAGTGTACAAGATTTAATTGGTTAATCCTAAGATTATTATTTAAAATTAAACTTTGCGATGGATCGACTTAATAAAAACAATTGTGAATGTTATAGGAAAAACAACTAAGAAGTACAATAGAAGATTAATTATCTGCGTTGTCAAAGCCTAATGATTTAAAGAACTAAAGCAAGATTTAGGAAAGCGGAGTTGTAAGACTATGTCTCGGAAAGAGCATAAAAACAGAAACAAAACAATTAGAAGGATATTATAAACATATTATACTTGATAGTCAGATTTGGTTTTAGTAAATATATGTATTTCAATAGATATTTCGAATTATATTGCAATTATTACAGCACAAAACAAACAAGCTTTATAAAATATTAGCTTAGATATGAATTAAGTAGAACTGACTAATAATTAGTCATAATAACGAAAACGAGGACTTCAGCGAAACAATAGTCTGTTACAATTTTATCCGTATAAATTTTCCTGCATTTCTCATATATACTAAGTATTTAAGTATTTTAAGTTAAGTATCCAATTTACATTTTTAAAATAAGGTTTTACAGTGATTCGTCACTTAATAAAATATTTTACCAAATACCATAAATATTTCACTTTTTTCGGCCCAACTATTAATTATTATATTTTGAAAATCCACTTACGATAAAATTTATCATTGAAATATTTTGGAATTATCCTTGAAAATAACCTTGCCTGTCAATATTATCATTAGCATTAAGTTGTCGCGTCTAAACAACTAAAACAACAAAACAAAAAAGAGAAAACTATGTTCTATCTTCTATCTCTTTCATATAATTTCATGTGCAATAATCGTCATAAATTGTTTACCACACATTGTTTATCAACACTAAACCGAATAATTTTTAGGTTTTTAGTCATTTTTTTATTTTTTATTTTTAATATTTTTGGCGATTTGTCAAATAATTAATCACGCTAATAACAATAGGAGTGTTGTTAATTTTTTGTATTTGATTTGGTTTTTTAAAAAGAAAAACAAAAATATTTTTAAAGATTTGAATTGATTTTAAATTTAAATCTCAAATAGAAATCTGTTTTTCGTAATCTTGTGTAGGAGTTCATTTAAAAGTCATCAGATTTTTTAAAGTCAGCTGTTATGTGTATATAGCCTACACCAAAACATTTAACAGATATACAAATTTTAAGCTAATAAAAATTGAAATGTAAATAATTTATAGGATCATAACTATTATAAGAAATACGCGTTATGATAACAAATTAATTCTGTCCGTTACAATTGCATAATTATAACTGTGGTTCAATTTCTGCCCATTTGTTAACAAATTTTTTAATCAAATACTGATGTTAAATTTTTTTTTATTTTAAATAAATACATAAATTTCTACATAAATAAATAAATACATCATTTTCAATGAGTACTTCAATTTATGTCCATATTAAATTTTAATAATTTCAGTGTACACAAAAATTTTAAAATGCTGTATTTTTTAAATATTCCATCATGTTAGAAAAAAAAAATATTTAGGTTAAAAAATATGATTTGAAATATACTTGGATTGTTTAACGTCTTAAATTGTTATGTGATCATCATCAAAGTAACAATGATAAAAATTTAATGTCTAAACGTAGCCTAAGTATAGCAGCAATATGATAGTATTAAAAATCAATTTCATACATCGATGCATATAACTAACAAGACAGAACTTCCCAATTAAGAACCTACAATGGACTGACTTATTTCAATTTTGTAAATCTACATTTTCATAAAATTTTGATTTGAGAATTTTTTGAAGAGCAAAAATAAGTTCCTAAGAACAATAAATATATATCTAAGTATATAGTCATATTTCGGCTATGTGATAAAATAAAATAAAATATTGTTATATAATAATCTGGTATGGATACTATATAATATTATGTTTAGATAATTGAAAGTCAGTAAAAACTTGGCTATAGAAATAGTTAAGCAGTCAGCCAAATGAAGTTAGAATGGAATATTAACACCATCGTATATAATATGACAATTTATCTATTAGATTTTCTTTAAATGACAATTATTTTTTTTTAGCACTGTCCAATAAAAATATATTTTATTTTCGTTTGTTAAAATAATATTTATTTAAAACCAATAATTATTTTTGATAATTAATGACAATGATTTAAAAAAATATATATATACATACACATATAATATACATTACAATGGTAGCAAGTTAATTATATAATAAATTGAATACGTTTAAATGATTAATATATTAAATTAATTTTATTTTAATTAATTAATTAGTAGTTTTATAGTGTCTATATTCTATGTTTTAATAAAACAAGTAATTTAATTAATTAATAAATATTTATTTAATTTAAAAATATAAAAAAAAAATCGAAATAAATTTAATTTTTAACAACATATACATATTAATTAATAATTCTGACCGTACGTCACAGTAGGAAGTAAAAGCTTTGTTTCATTTTTATTATATTAAATTGCAATTTCAATAGACTGTTTTCATATCACGTAATGCAATTCTGTTTTATACGATTATATTCCTAGGTTATGGAAACTGCTTCCTCCTATACAACTCATTCCCTTTAATTGCGGTTATGTTTTTTAATTTTTCATTATGCAGCTATCAATACTAATTTTGATGTGCATCTTAATGATAATAATAGCTTTGTGTACTTTTTTTTTTTATATTTTAAATTAAGTTATTTTGTGTGGCAATACTATCTACATTTTAATATTAAAACTATTTAATCAATAAAGATATTCTAGAGAAATTGTGTTCTTCTTTAATGGGTGGTGTAACAACAACTTGCACTCAATGATATAGGTTTGCATTTGAATATAAAAATGAATAGCGTGGAAATTGTGACTACATGACTGTTAGGGTGAATTTCGTCTTAATGAACGAACGTCCGAACAAATTTTTTAAAACCTTAAAAAAAATTTATTTTACCAAAAAGTCAAAAGTAATTTACTTCATCCAATTTCTTAGTTAAAATATTTTTAACTTTTGGCTGAAGGATGAAGTAAAAGAACAGAAATAATTATTTGATAAATATTTATTGCTATCTCGATTTATGTATGAACGCATTCACATGTAGAATTTCAAATGTTTTTTAAGAAAAAAACATGAAGAACAAATTATTTATATTTTAAGATAAAAGCAAAGCGTTATATTTTATTTTTCGAATATCACAATGTTATTATCCATTATTACTCTTAACAAAATTTTGTATTTTTTTAATAAAAATAATATCAACGATTTTTTAAACGTCAAACTTTTTTGACTACATAACAAATGTCAGTCCTTCGCGCATTGAGAGGAAAACATAAATTTTTTTTTTAATGGTATTTGTTCAATTATAGTGTAAAATAAAATTGTCCGGACGTTCGTCCATGAAGAGGAAATCTACCATTACTGTTTATAACTATACACTTTGCAAATATTATTCGGGCATAAATCCAAAACATCTACTAGTGACCTTAGTCGCTTCTTAATATTATAATCTAATATAAATTTAAAAAATTTCATTGGTGGATCATTATTATTTCGACCGGAACTGATTTATTTGTGTCAGTTATCAGAAATAAGTTTGCCAGTTTAAAAATTCAGTAATAACATTTATTTTAAATCAAGGGACGAGATCTTTGACAGAACTTTTTTTTTTTAAGTGAAGTTATTATAGATTTTAATAGCAGGTCGAATTAGTCGCGCTGTACTATCTTAAAGTTCTTCCACTCTTTTATCTTAAACTATCTCTTTTACTTCTTTCATAATTCAAATGAATTATTTCGACATTTTCACTTGATTGTAAGATCTTACATTTATCTCATTATTATCGGTCTAGTTATATTTAATTATTTTTAATAATTTATTTAAAATTAATAATTATACATTTTTTTTTAAATTTATAACTTTAATTTGGTATACTATATAAATAACCTCAAATGAACTATATCTTAACAACAGTGTGGTGCTTATAAACACAATATATAACGATAATTATAATCAAATAAATTTAAAATTAAAATAAACAACCATCAGAAGATGGCACAATGAAAATTATATTTTTAGATTATTAAATTTAATAATTAAGTGAATTTTAATAATGTAATTTTGATATTTTCATTATCATAAATTATATTAAACTAATTAAAGAATTAAATTATTAAGTTGCCAAGCTAAATTTAATAAAAATTAAATTTTATTAAATAAATTCAAAATTACAAAATTACAAAAGAAAATAGAAAATATAAATTAATTTTTGGTGTTTCTTAAATCAATATGGCAGAGTTTAATAACATTTTGATATTTGAAATTTAAAATTAAATCTTCATAGCATGAGAGTAAAGCTAATATCTTGTTTTTAAAATATTGACATTTTCAATCAAATAAAATTAATTAAATATTATAATGATAAAATTAATTTAAATAGCTACATACTAAAAAATATATTTAAAAACAATTATAAAACGTATTCTGTTATTGATTGTTTACAATAACAAAATTATTTTAAGGTCCGACTTAAGTGTCAGAAAAAAGAATCATAATTTAATTTGATGTTCCACAAGCCTATGTCGTAGTAATAGAGCATCTTACTTAGCAAATAGAGTATTTCATACTAAGCAAGGGGAATATTACTCAACGCTAATCAATATAGATGCAAGAGTACCACAAGGGAGCATTCTGGGTTCCATGTTATATTTCCTCTACACCAGCGATATCCCAGAACTAGAAGATGCAACGATGGCAACTTTTGCAAATGATATTGCTGTATTAGCGGTTGGTAATAATATAAACGAAGCAACAAATAAATTTAAATTGTAATAACAATGATCCCAGTTAGTTCCTATCTTTAGCTTTACACCTAAGTCCGCAAAAAAGATATTGATAATGACTATTTTTTGCCAAAAAAAAACCACAAAAAACGTTCTATATTTTTGTTATTGCTTTTATTTATTTCACTTTTTTCAATTCAGTCTTGTAACACATTACCAAAATGTATTAAAATAAAAATAATAGCTTCACAGTAATAAATTACATTTAATTTAAAGACTAAAAAAGTGATATTTCCCCTTTTTCAGAACATTTATGAAGTTGTATTAAAAATTAAATAAAAAGATAACTTTAAAAATATATATTTTGCCCTAACAGTTAGTTAATATTTTTCTATTTTGTTTATATCCTCTTATATTCAATATTTTTTTAATATATATTTTTTTTCTATAAAAACGGTTTTTTTTATTATTTAATTATTTTTTTCATTTTTTCTTTGTCAGAAATTCTTTAAAAATTCAAAATCAGAACCACTAATCTTGCCACAATTTTATGGATTTTTTTTTTGTGGGTTTTGGCTTTTGGAGTTTTATTTCTGGATTTTGGTATGTGGATTTACTTACCAACCCCAATGATCGATCCACCAATAAAAATTTTCAAGTCTATATTAGATTATATTAAGGTCAGTAGTAGATGTTTTGGTTCTATGGCCAAATGATATTTACAAAGTATAAATAGTTATATAATTAAAATAATAGATGGTGCAAGAAGTCAGTAGTAGTTAGTGATGTGCGGCATCTATACGTCGATACATCGATACGTATCAAAAGGAAATATATCGATGCACACAGAAATCTGAACCAAATATATTGATTTACACCGGGAAAGTATGTATTCTAGATTTTGAATTCAGAATCGATATATCGATATTATATTCAAAGTGGAATGTAATTAGTCCACGTCCAATAACAATATCCAGCGGTTATATGTTGCCGCAATTGATTACTATTATATACCACTATACAACACTATGAAAAAATAATTCTTTAAATGCTTATTAATCATTCATGAGAACAAGCCTTAACAAGAGCAACTCAAAACATAATTTATTTTTAATAAAAATAATTAAATAGAATAATTGAATAAAAATATTAAGTAAATAGAATAAAAGATTGTGTAACTGTTTATCCACTATAAATAATCTAGTTATATGTGTTACGATATAGACCTCATTATATATGTCTAAAAACAGCCTTGGTATATGAAACAGAATGTTGAACAACCCAGCCAAAATTAAAACTTATACATTAAAGGAAATGTTATTTAAAGCTAAAATTTTACAAGAAAATAAATGAATCATTAGTTTGATTATGCTCTAAAAAGCGATGAAAACCGGAATGGCTGCAAATTGCTATGGTCGATCTCAGAAGAAGGACAAAGTCGGAAGAAAATGATAAGATAACAATAGGTTAGTAATCAATAATTGGTAGTTTAAGCCTCAATAGAAAAGATTTTTATAACTCACAGATATTCTTTACAGCTTTATGATATAAGTTTGAGAATCAATCAGAATTAAAAATCAGGAGTAGTATAGGTAATCGAACACTATCGACAATACCTACTATTAAGTTCCAGTAGTGTTAGATGAACGAAACATTCTAAGATAGCACAAGGGGCAAGTACAATAGATCTTTAGACGTAATTAAAATTAACACTTAAATTAACACTTTAATAATTAAAACAAAAAACCTTCATAAAAACATTTATCTTAGATTATTTTTTTTTAAATTGATAAATTCAACTTGGGTTGCAAACCACTGCTCCAGACTATATAATTATAATAATGAGGAGAATAATGTCAATAACCTTTAAAATTAATATTTTGAATAGGTAGGTATTCATAATTACATAAATTTTAATATTTAATAGCTATTCGTTTTTAATAATTTTGATTAGAATGTTTATTTAATTTTCTCTCTATTTTTCCTTTAATTTTGTAAATGCACTTTGGATTCAATTTTCATTTCCATTTAAAACAAAAAAAAAAATGTTTTTTTTGTTTGTAATTTATTTTTAGTTATTTGCCGCACTGCATTGGCAAACACAATTTTTACTATATACTTAAAATGTTGAAGTTGTTGGTGATATGAAAATAGACTTTCAAATTTTGTATTTTTTTTTTTTTGTTTTTGTAAAATAAAATATGGATTGTAACAAATTACATTTCCTTTTGATTTTCAAAAAAAAAAAATTAAATTTATTTTTCCAACTTGACGGATTTAATGCTGTGGAAGTGGGAAATGACCGACGACCGATCGGTAGTCGACGTGTGTTTTATAATGGCTTGTACTTTAGACTGAAACGAAAAAAAAAATTACAAGAACATTTTTTTTTTGTAAAGTAATTTTAACAGAAATTCGGTCAAGTTTGACGTCATTAGCATTGAGAAAGGAAACTTTTTACGTTAATTTTTTTTTTTATTTTCTTGTAGGTTGCATCATGTTTTGCATTAACAAAATTTGAAAATTTTTAGAAAAAATAAAAATTATGTGATGATTTTAAATTTAGTTTTTATCGTATTTCATTAAACAATATTTTTTTTTTTCAATTTATGATTTTCTGTTAATAGTATGCGTGTATAGAACAACAATTATAGTGTAAAATAATAATATAAAAAATATTGGATAAAATTGCATAAAATACATTTTTTATTTCGAAATTTTGAAATAAATGGAACAAAAAAATAAAGAAAATCGAATTTGAAGAAATTGACGTATTTTTGACGTATTGAATACATTTGTTCAAAATTAAGTTTTGTAAATTAGTTATGTTCTAGTTTATTAGTTGTTTTTTTTTCAACGAGCAGAGTCTTAACCTTACCGGTTTAAGTGTGTCGGCGTACTGTCCGCAGCCACTACTACCTACCTAGCTATCTAGTTATGTTCTAGTTCTTTATTTAAATTCATGAAGCCGGGTCTTATAATTACTGATGGTTATTTCTGCTTCTCTATATCTATCGCGCATTATAATGATATTGATATGAAGTAAAATTTAAGGCTATCAAATCTACCCCTCGGATTGGGTTACGGGAAAATGATGATTATGATATATCAAACCAAAAATTATTGTTTGTTTGTTCGCTATACACGCCCACAGTTTTGAAAATATAAGTCTGCAATTTTGCACAGTTATTCATGATCAAAAAAGGAACCAGACGCGGTACTTTACAAAGCCAAATGACAGGTTCGGGTTGCTTCCATACAACTCCTGGCACGTCTCAGAAGTATTTTAAAAACCAATTGTGTTACAGGCATGAAAATTTACACTAACATACTCTTTCAAAAATAAAGAAATACGACTCTTACTGATTTTGAAAATTTGGACTGATTCAGGTGGTTGCCGTACAGCTCCTAGCACGTCTCAGGAGTATTTCAAAAACGAATCATATTACGGGCATGAAAATTTACATTTACATACTCTTTCACAAATAAAGAAAAACGACTGTTACCGATCTATAAAATTTTGACCGATTCGTCATATCAAATTTGACAACAAAAACTCTAATTTATCAGGAATGTTTCAAAAAAAGGTTTTTTTTACAGACTTGAAAACTTGTTCATAGGTACTCTATGAAAAATAAAAAAGCATGTATTGTTCTGAAAAAGTATTTTCGAATTTTAAGAATCAGGATAAAATTTTTACAGGGCTATGTGATTTAGCCGCAAAAATGTGACAATTCGTTTTATTAATCAGAAAATACTGCAGAGTGTTACAAGGGGTCCATGCATACAAATCGATAGATACAGTTAAATGTATATAAATCGATAGATACAATCAATGAAAATTAAGTTGTTGTTCCTCATGAATTGAAATTGAAAGTAGCAGCTTCCATATTGCTTCTATGAAACTTGAAGCATCCAAAACTATGGTACTAGATTAAGAATAAGAACTTTGCATCCTCATTTCATTTAAGCACAAATTCAAATTTATTGTTGGAAAGACGAACATACCTTTATTCCAAGAATACCGCAATAACAAGGAACGTATTTGCTTATACTCCAGCAGAAAAAGACCGCGAAATATTGTTTGCAAAGAAATGATTTTGATATAAGTATAGTTTAAGTTGTAGTATTGTTGATTTTGTTATGGTAGTGAAAAAATATATTAGAATAGTTTTGATAAACCAATTTTTTTCAATTCGATTCATAAATCAAACTGAGTTGAAGTAAATTCTATGGATTTTGTGGTCGATCCGGACAACGTCGGGTAACTTTGCTAGTAATATAATATTTTTTTCACGATGTGGAGTTCTATGTAGACGTAACCTTTACAAATCTATTGTCTTTTCTTATTTATTTGTTTATATTGCAGGTCTATGTCCTTAACCAACGATATTAGGGCCGTTTAATTCCAATTACGGAATTAGGCTACGTATATACTTAAGCTAAATATATTAATATACGTAAGCTACGTATATTAATATATTTTGCGAGCTATGGCATTGCGTTCAAACAGAAGAATTTGCTTCTAGTAGTGTTGGACTTTGCAATTAGAATAGATATTTGTTGAATCGACCTGATGATCTACTTTAGTCAATTATTATCAAATTTGATAACAAAAAATCTAATTTAATGTTTGCAAAAACATAATTACGTCTAAGGATCAAATAAATAAATTAAATTAAAAAATAATCTGTAGAAAGGTTTCATATTATGGGATCTTTTCATGCAATAATCAATAAAGTACTATAGTTTCAAATTTCACTTTAATACATTTAGCAATTAACATTTAACTATAGAGAGAAAGATCGCAGGCCACCAAAACAAATTTACAATACTGCAAAAATGCATTCTTGAAAATGATATTTACTTTCTAAACCTTTTCATATTTCTACAAGAAAACTACACGAATTATCAAATGTAAATACTCTATGCGAACATATTGATAAAATGCTACCCGCTTTTATGGAAAGTTGTCAATACTCAGAAAATCCGCTCATTGCAGCGATTATAGATTAACTTAGGATAATCTTAGTTAGTTATAGGTTAAATTTAAGTAAGTTTTATATAAAAATAAATTTAAGAAGATTTTGTCTAACCATTTTTTTCTTAAAAGTAAATATTAAAAACAAAAAATAAAATAAAAGTATAGCAATAAGCTAAATAAAAACAATCATAGATGTAAATATATAGTATAAACTCTAACTAAAATTAAACTCTGTAAAAAAAAAATACATATCATAATAAAGGCGAAATAAATAAATAAATAAAAAAAAAAATGATATCCTGTCATAAAACAGACAACATGCTCTGACATCTTAACCTTCTGTAGATTATACTTGCTTCCAAAAGTCCAAAAGACTGCTCAAGATCGAAATGTAAAGCTAAAAACAACCTAAACTTTTGCACACTAAAAAAACATAACAAATTATTTTGATCTCTTAAATTCTAGGTTTACTATATACAAGCTAAGAATATTATCAAGAAGAGATACATAAGAAAAATACACACTAAAAAAATACATCAAAAATAAAGCATTATCTATGTACATACACTTATACATATATATAAATTATAACAATTCCATATAATTATGCTTAGTTGAAAATGCCTCTGGTGTGGAGTTCAGTTACAGGTTAATGTCCTCTAGTTTTTAAAAAAATGTAATTGATAAGTAAAAAAAAAAAATTCTAACTAACGTTTGACTAAAAGTGTTAATAACAAAGAAACCGAACAACAGTATACCACCTACAAAGTATTTAAAAACTTGGAAAATGAATATTAGACATCTGATTTAGTATCAGATTTCAACTAATAAGGATGAGGTCACAAGACTGTTTTTTTTCTGTTTTTTGGTTCATTGGATACAAAAAATTTATTTATATAATGAGCATAGTGAGTTTAAGAACCCCTTTGCCAGGGTCTGAAGATATAAAATGAAAATTTTAAACTTTGAAGAAGAAGAGAAGTATATAGAAAACAAGATAAGGTTAAGGATGTTGCAGTATGTAGATTTTTTTTTGGTATTTCTCTTTTGATGTTACCAAGATAACAAAATAAACATCACAGCTTCTTGCGCAGCATTATAGAATTATTAGAAGTAATATTTTTATGTGTGGTATCTACTCTTTACTCTTTTTGGAAAAAAGATTGTATACATTGTGATTAAGAGGCTGTTATTCAGTGTTTTGAGATCAACTTCAACACAATAAGACAATCTAGTTGAATCCTCTGTTATTGCTATTCCAGAAAGAATCGTTTAATTTCCGTTAAAATTATATTTTTTGATGTTCAACTTTTCGTGACACATTTTTTCTTCAAAACTTACAAGTAAAAGGGGGGCACAATTTAATTCCAAATGTGATTTATATTTCACTAGTAATAATCTATGACATTACTTTTGAATAGTGAATTTTCTGAATGTAATTAATAATAATTTACATTTTAAGTTTGCAATTATTGACAAAAAATTTTTATTTAATTTAATTTTTGAGTCACAGAGAAGAAAAAAAAATAATTTGTTTAAAAAAAAAAATGTTTGCAAATAATTTTCATAATTAATATTAGTTTTTGTACTTAACTAATTTTAGTCTATTACTAAAATTCGACATTTTAATTAACAATCATAATTATTTTTAATTTATTTCTCAAAAATCGGAAACATTATGGAAAATTTATAACTTTGAAAAAAAAAATCTAATAACACTTAAAGTTAGGTTGGAAACAATATAAAAATTTCATAAAACCTACAATATTCATCACTGTTCTTAATTACAAAAAAAAAAAAAAAAAATACAAAAATACGAATTTAATTAAAAAGCATGCGATTTTCTATCACGTTATTTTTTAGTCTCATGTGCTATATTCGTACATTGAAACATTTTCATAATTGTTTGTACGTTAAAAGAATCAATTTCCAATTAAAGATTTATTGATAATTAATAAAAAAAAAAAAAAAACAAAAACAAATTTTAAAAACGATAATAAAAACATTTCTTCTTACGTTCGCTGATTAATTTATTAAAATTTTCGAAAAATTATTTAATTGTTACTTAGGAGGACTTATGAAGTAAGAAAAATATTTTTATTTTTTTTTGTTTTTTTTTCATTTCATTTCAAAACAAAAAAACAATCAAACAAAAAAATAGCTAAATTTCTTTTTTATTCTCTAATTTGGTTTATCGTAAATTTTTGTCCCAGCAAGTGGTAATTTTTATAAAGCTCTTAGATACTACTATTATTGAGTGTAGAATAATAAAATAAATTTATTTTAAATTTTGTTTAAAATATCATCAGTATTGGTATAATAGTCATCGATTTATGGATTGCTTTAAAAAAGTAGTTAATTTTTTTGGTTCGATCGGTACAAACTATAATAATTCATAATAGATAATTATAAAAAGTATGACTAAATAAGAGCATAGAAGTATTCCGATGATATATAATGAGGTTAAAACATATCAGATTGTTTTATAAACCATCATCTTTACAGCTGAAAATCATTGGGGATCTAACTATATGTGTTTTGTTACATCCTTTAATTATTCGGTATCACATTTAAAAACAAATCACATTACAAACATCACATTGGAAAAAATCATCATCATCATCATCATCATACGAAGCTACAGCTCTGAACCAGCTTTGGCCTTTGCCACAATGTTTCTTTATTGAAGTTTATCTTTGGTAACCATTTTCTGATTTTCAACCTGTAATTTTGATCTATCTTACTCCTGGTCTACCTTTAGCTTGATTAGGATCAGGACAATAACTAAATATTTTCCTTTATGTTCTGTCATCATCTAGCCCATCTTAGTTTTTGCGCTTATATAAAACTGACAATATCTTAACCTTCAATTATGTTATCAAGCTCACTGTTTGCTCCTTTTTCATACTCACTACTATCTAGCCTTCTTGCAGTGAACATTTTAGTATTTTTTGCTTGAAAGTAAGAAGCGTCTTTTCATCAGCAATTGCCATTGACTAAACCTCATAACTATATGGGTTTCACCTCTGAATAAAAGAAATATTTCCGATTTTGTATCTAATAATGGTTACATACAAAAACCCTCGCTACTCATTTATTGGAACCCTGTTTTTGCCTGTTCTGAACTTAGATAAAAACCATTATGCGATTGGGTATTATTGTTTAGAACACAAACTACAAATTTTCAAGAGCATTGATATTATAATTGAATGAACTTAGATTCAAACACCTTGGTTGAATTCAATACAACAACTGAAGTTTACTTTATTGTATTATAAACAGGAAATAACAATTTTATAAGAATAATAAAGAAAGTGTTAAAGTGATATAAAATACAAAGCTTTGCTAATTAGATTGTGTTATATGCGGGCGTAAATTTAGAGGTTGTTGTACAAAATGTAAATGCTGCAGTTGCTATTTTGATACAAATAATTTAACACATTAATTTACAAATAAGTCTTTGGAACCATTTTGTTAAAGTTTTTGATAAATGGATTTTCGCAAATTTTAATTGAGTGAAAAATTTGCTAATTGATTTTTTGCATTGTGAGTTTTTTGATAAGTCAACTTAAGCCCATATCAAACGTAAAGAGGAATTAAAATAATTTCAATTAGTGCGATTACTCAATACAGTAAACCTTTTGTTATAAAATAAGAATGCATGGTACTTATAGGCTCTATACAGCACAACGGCTGGTAGAGATCTATAATTAATTTTAAATATTCATTTATTTGTTCATAATAAACATTAGACGACAAGTCTCTAGAACTGCATATGTGCATAGATAGTATGTGTAAAAAGTATAACAAAGCACTCAAATTAAGCTTCTAAATATTATTCAGTACCAATTAAAATGGTTATAATAATTCCATCAAAATTATATTAATAATACGTTTTTTTAATCGTTTTCAAAACTTTACCCTACTTTAACGTAAGGATTCATTAATTAAGTCTTACTTGCATTATGAAAAAATTAACCTTGATTTCGATGTTTAATTTTCAGTCGACTGACTACTGAGAAATTTTGTCACTTGAAATTTTATTTGATATTGTAAAGTGATACTGACATCATTTTGTTCTATTGTGAATCTGAATACTGAGAAAATTAAAGTTTTTTTGGCAGTGAAAATTTTAAATTTGTAGTTTGTTTTAAAGTTTTTTAAAAAAGAGATAATTATTTAAATTAAAGCGTTTTATTAATAAAATTCAAATATGTTATCAATCAAATTTTGTTTGTATAATAATTTGTCTATTATCTAATAATTCAACTAATCGCTTTAATTGCATTTTATTGCTGTAAGTTTTCGTTATTAAATAAACACTAAAACAAAAATATGTATGTACATTTAGTGCACATAAAATAAAAAAAGACTTATACAATTTAAATAAAAATACAATAAATTAACACAATATATTTTGTCACTGAAAATTTACAACTGAAAAAAATTGCTTTAAAATGTCAGAAACTGACTCTTACTGACATCCACAATACCAATTAATATTTGTCAATATTCACAATTTATCAGTAGTTTGCTGACAACACTGATGATCATAATACCGATTATTAATATTTGCTGCCACTTCACAGATATTTACCGAAAGCTGACATTTCACAATATTGTTTTTTGTTCATTGGTTTTGTTAGTCTTGTATTTTCGAAGTGATTGTGATATTAAGAAGATTTTAAGTCAAATTCTATAATTTTAACAAATTGTGAATATGAGATTGTGAACAGTTATTGCGCTTGGAAATGTGAAATTTTTTTTTATTTTAATGACTTAATCCGATTTTTTAGTTGAGCTCCACTTGTCAAACATTATAAGCTTTGTTGTTAAACCCCTCAATTATTAAATGAAAAAAGAAAATGGAATTTTAGTAAAGCCAAATAATTGCCTAGCTAATGCAAAAGGTGTACACATACTAATTTATTTGATAGAACTACGTTGTGATTAGTATATCAATAAACAAAAATAAAAAAAAAATTTGTAAACTACGAGTAGAAAATAATATGAAAACATTTAAAGTCTGTGTGATTTTCTATGTAGAAAACGCATAATTACACCCTCTAAATAGATTTGATAAATTAAAACAAATTTATTATACGAAATTTAAATGTTAAGTAAAAAAATTGCAAATGAAACATAATTACGTTATATTTTAGTTATATGCAGTGAACGACCTCACATGATGTAATATTTACATTTTTCACATTAAATTACTGCTAAAGATTACATTTATCGTCTTCTGATGTAAGTAAAAGTGCTAAAGTAGATAAAAGTAAGATAATATTCATCACTGTTATACAATCTAGAGCATATATTATAGACCAAATTTATCCATACATTTATCATTACAATAATGGTCTATAGACAATATTGAAATGAAATATTTTGATCTTATCTCGATACTTATGAAATAATGTATTCGAAAGATAAAAATGAGTTACTTATTGGTGTCATTAAAAATTTTTAATTTTGTATATAAATTTGTGTATAAAAACTGATTGGTGGATTCGATTAAAGGGAGAAGGAAAATAATTTATTTAACATTTATACTTCAGATACAAGATGTTTTTATTATAGATTAAGATTATCACCCTTATCATAGTAGACTAAGCGATGCGGTTCACATGAAAATAATCGTGCCACTTGAGTATCAAATTCGTACCATAATAGACATAAGATCCGATGAATAAATTGAACCGACAGCACTTATATTATATTGATACAATTTAGTACAAATTTGATTTTTAAAGGTAAGTTTCTCTATTCGGTATTTGGTTAATTTTTTAAACAAAGTTAATAAGATGAAGACATTAGAAAGTGAAATAAGATAAAACAGTGAATGAGATCAAATATTTAATAATACCTTAATAATTGTATTTATTTATTTATAAAAGTTCAAGTTAAATTATTTTTAATATTTTAATTAATAATCCTCTTTTCATTCTCTAGTAAGTTTGAAAAACAAATGAAAATAATAATAATAATAAATAATAATAATAACACAACATGAAAACAAAATTTCTGAATTTTTATTTACAAACCTTAACAACAATTTACTTTTAATAATACTTTTATTTTTTTAAAACTAGCACAAAGTTATTTAAAAACTTCAACTGTTGCCTAAAAATTGAACACGATAATTTTCGTAATATCAAAATTTTCGTAAGATTTCGTTTTAGCGAAATAATTGGAAAAAAAATCTAATACCTATGATTTATTTATTTATTTTAACAGCGGAATTGCGGATAATCTAATATGATGTTGTTACCAAAATGTTACATTTATCGTAATATTTTTAGGCTATTATGATAGAGATGTATAATTAAATGTTAATAAAAAAACTTAAAAAATTGTAGTTACATGCGGCCATATTCGGATATTTAAAATAATAAATTTTGTACCTAAAACTTTATTTTTGTTTTAAAAATTTAGGGTAAGTACCAAAAAGTAAATTAACAACAAAGTAATCTTATTATTAGTAAGTGTGGGATAATCAAAAATCAAATATCGCCTTTGGTTTTGATTTCTTGAATTCATATACCCAAAGCACTGTTTTTTCTTCCAACAGTTATATTAATTCTTAGACCATTGTTTTCAACCTGATTACTACAAAGTGTATGCGATAAATAATTCAAAGGGATCGAAACAAAAACAAATTTAATTAGAAGGTGATCAAATCCCGTCCTTTAGGAGTTATATTGTCCTAAATATTTTATTCACTGTTATTATTTTTTATATATTATTGTTAATTTTGGTCATGTTACTCACAATTTGTCAACAAATTTACAATAGTTGAAAGTTGTCGAATAATTTTTTTTTAATTTTACTAAATATTATGATTATCATTTATCAATAATACAGATATACGTCTATTTAGTCTACTACTAACTTCTTCAAAGTTTGTATTCGATTTATTTAAATTAAAAGGACTATTTTCAATAATTATACAAATTTTACTCTAACGCTAAAAAATTTCTAAAAATTACAAAATATTTTATTTAAATTTATTTTAAAGAAAATTGAACAGAAGGATAAAATATTTTTTAATAAAAAAAGCTGACATAATAATTGCACTGGATTTATACAAATTTAATTGTGAGATTGATGAATAAATATTAGAGCACGAAAAAATAAAGTAAAATTTTACACCAAGCAAATGCAAATTAGAATCCAATTCTGATAGTATTATCTCTCCAAACTAGTATTGGTAGGAAAAATATTTTTGAAAAAATTTTCTAAAATTACAGATTTTAATAAGCATGATAAAATATTATTTTTTTTTGTGTTTCTAACACGGATTTTTTTAGACATATAAATAAAATAACACTGTCGGTAAAGTTTTCAATGCAACACATATACAAATCTTTTTCTTCAAAATAATCAGTTGGAACATTAATTAGTACATGATCATTATAATACAACATGATATGAACATTAAGTGCAAATGATTCAAGTAAGAGTAAAATCAAGTACAATTTCCAATGTATTTTAAATTCAGTGTTATAAATAATATGACGACAAGCTTTGTTTGACAACAAAATTACATCAACCAATACTATTAAATGATGGAATTCGATGTATTTATCTACAATTTCATGATACTTATCACATTTTGCTAATTTTGTAAGATTTGGATATTTTTAGTAAAAATGATGAACTGGATTTTTACAATTTATACAATCATACTGTTGATTCATTTTTACCCAAAGTAAAGGACTAGAAACGAATTTTAATAATGTTACATAGAAATTGCAATATCTACCACTTCAAAATTTTCAAAATATTCTTATTGCCATATTTTAATTTTTTTTAAAACAATTTATTAAAAAATTTATAATAGATAAGTAGGTAGGTGGTTGTGGTTGTGGTTACCGACCAGTAATGTCCATTGTGATATCATGGAAAACTTAGAACTCACTCATGGATCTAGCTGTGGAACTATTTCGAACTTTTTACAAAGCGGCATATGTCTTTGATTTAGTGACTTCAAGGTCATCCAGTGAGTAGTGAAAGAAATCTCCTAAATAAGTTTTTATTTTTTGATTTGGTTGTTGTTTATGTAGAAAAAAATATCCTACAGAACTGCAACACATAATAAATTCTGACATGAAAATGATTAATACTTATTGGATGAATTTGCTTTGACTAACTATTAACACGAAAAAAACTAAGTCAATGCTTATTAGGTCTAAAAATCAAAATTTTTAAATAGTATATAATAATTGTAACATAGAAAAAGTCAGTAAGTATAAATGTTTAGGAGTAACCATCGATTAACATACCTTGGAAGTTAAGTCAATAATTATTAAATTAGCAGGAATATTTAATAAAATAGGAAAACTGTATACCGAAAGAGAAAAAATTTTCAATATTTGGAATTGGAATATGGAGTAAGACTTTTGAAAAAAATTTAGGTAATTTAGAAATAATACAAAACAAAGCCATTAAAAATTTGTTCGGGCTTAAAAAAAGATCGGCAACAAATGAAATTCACTAGAACCTGCAAATATTAAAACTCAATGATTTGATAAAATTGGAACAAATGGCCCACATACGCAACATACAGAATAATCATATTAAAACAAATGCTGAAATAACAATCGGAACTCAAATACATGAACATGCATCAAGAAATACACCTCATCTACGTTATTCTGCTACTACAAATCTATTTCGATTGGGGTAAGTAATAAACTCGTCTATCAAAATGTTTAATAGTCTCCCATTAAATGTTAAATTGTCAAAAAAGAATATCTATTTAAGAACAAAATGTTAAAAAATCCTAATTTCATAATATTGATTGACAAAACATTGTAATTAATTTGTTTTTCATTCAATCATACTTTTATTAACTTATATTAAATTATTTCATTATATTGTAACTTCTTTTCCATCATAACATGTAATATTTTTTTCTTAAATTTTTGATATTTGTTACATTATTTATATTTATGTTATTTGAATTTGTATAAACTGGACTAAGCACTTCAAAATGAATTGTAAGCACTCTATACGAACTTCGTCAGGTCTTCTTGAGAATTTGAATTAGTAAATAAAAAAAAATAAAGACCAGGGTAGGTACTGAGTAAGTATATTGGGTAGGTACCTGTTGGTAGGTACCTGTATACGTTCTGCAAACATTGCTTTCAATCTTCAAAAAGTCCAAGCCTTTTTGTATATTTGCCAACAAGAAATGGATAATAAAAAATATTGTAAATTATTTGACGTTTTGCTCAAATTTTCAATTCTCTTAACGATACAAACATTTTTATTATTCTTAAAACTTTACATAAATTTCAATTTGTATTTTTTTTTTTAATTTAATATAGCTAAACATAGGTATTATTCTACGTCAGTAAAATTAATTTTTTTTTTTTAATTTTAATTAGCCTAAATATTTAACCAAAATTTTACCACAAAAAAAAAAAACAATTCGAAAAGGTAAATAAATAAATGGTGCAAAATTTTAAGTAATCTTTTTTTTATTTTCATTAAACCATCAGATATTTAAAAATCAAAATAAAAACCAATTTCAATAAAAAGAGAATAGCAAAAAATAAAATCTTTAAAATCCGTGTTCGCATATAATAAATTTTTTTTTCTTTCAAAAAGTCAAAAAGAAAAAAACCATTAAATTTATTTTTATATTGTTTGTTTTTTTTTGTTTTGGTTTTTTTTTTTTATTTTGGTTTTACTTTTACAAACAAAAAACAATTTGTCTTTTTTTACTCTCTCTGACATAATGTGTGAATACATATGGTTTTATATTTGAATTTAAATTTATTAAAAATACACCATCTTATAATAAACATTTTAAATACTATCGAGGTAAAATTATTACGGAAGGCTGTTATAGACGCACAGTCTCACCATATTGAACAAATGAAAATGAAAAAAAAGAAAACATGAAAAATCAAAGAAAAAATGGGAAATTGCAAACCACTATGTGAAACCTATGGAATAATAAAGAATCTAAATGATGAAACTGTAAAATTTAAGGTGAATCTCTTGAGATTAAATATTTTAATTGAGTCTATTAACAAAAATTAATGAACTTTCTGACGTAATAACACAAATAAGACAAATGTAAAGAAAGGTATGAAGAAAAGTGAGAGAAGGAGATTAGTAAAAAAATAATAGGTATATTTCGAACAAATTACAGTTAACGAACATTTCAAATTAAAAAACAAAAAAATTGATTAATTTGAATTTTTTGTACTTTAAAATAAATCGTCCTTGAGACAGGTGTTTCCTCGCTATACTTAAATTTTTCAAAAAACATATTTTTGCTTAGGTTTTATCTATTAGATTCTATTAACTTTATAAACTCTCTCTATACGAAACATATTTTTTTTTTTTTTAATGTTCTTGACAGTAATATAGGTAAAATCACCTTTTCATGTTTAATTAAGTACGGTACTGCAAGTTTATACTAACTACAATATTTCGAGCATTTATTTATCAAATTACTGGCTTATCAACTCATTAAATAGGTCGAACCCCAGCAAACTTTTTTTTTTTGCTTCATCGAGAATCGAACCTGGGACCTTTCGATTGAAAGGCATGTGCGCTACCTACTGTGCGCCACCCAGCGTGTAGCGTATTGTGTAACGTATGTCAAATGCTTTAAGTGTTTTTAGAAATTGGTTCTCTAAACATAAGTTAATTGTTAGTAATAAAACTAAGAATATAAGGTTTTTTAACTTAAGTCAGAAGGAATTTAGATTTTCTTTTATATACATCAGATTATAATAAATATGTTCCGAATGGTCACAGGGGTTTTGATACTTTCAGTTATACCATTACTTGTAGTTGTTGTTGTTTCATTATAGGAAAAGTTTATGACTTTAGTTGGCCACCTAACACAATTCTAAACCAACTAACAATATTTTAAACTAAAATTAAATTGAATAAAAAATTATAAAATTTAAAAAAAAAAATTGTACTGAAATCATCGAACATCAAAATTTTAAATCGACCCACGACCGTTTAGAATTCTATTTTATATGCATTAGAAATTAAATTTGAACAAATAAAAATGTATCTATAAAATATTTTTTTTTTTGTATTTTCTATTTTCTATTTTGAAAATTGTACACATGGATTCAACCTTTTTTTAGACCATCTAATCTATTTTTAAAGATATACAAAACATACAAATTGTGAATTTGTTGGTGAAAATAGAACAGATGGGCGTCATATTATATGAAGGCTTGAAGGATTTCTGTTTTTTTTTTCTACTTTAGTATTTCATAATTCTATTATAAAATCTAGTAAACTTTTGCATTAATTCAAAAATATTATTAATTTAATGTACAGAAATGCATTAATGGTATTCATCCTACTATGTATATAAAAAAATGGTCTAATTTTGATGATAATTATCGATATTATTATTGAAATTTTATGTTAAGTTGATAGCAATTAACATAATTAAATTTTTGGTATTGAATATTTATTATATGTATTATATATAAAAATATGAAGGATATCAAATTAAATTATATATATATAAAATTATTTGCTATGCTTTGATAATAATGTTTTCAAGATTTCAAAAATAATACAAGGCTAATTGAGGACACTCGAACTTAAGTCTATAGAAAATAAATTCTGGAGGTAAACTTTTGTGGTATAGTTTTGTATAGTATAGGTATTTCAGATACTTTTCAGATGAATTTTTTTAATTAGGCCTTAAAAGTTAATGAAATTTTGCACGGGTTTTTCCTTACTTTTATTGATTTATTTGATATTTTAAAAATATATATATTTTTAGATAAATAGTGATAAAAATCTGAATTTCGACATAGTACACGTTAGCACAAATTAGAACAATAGTTAAAGATAAAAATTAATATAGGAAAGTGAATAGGCTAAGCGGATTAACGCCCTAAGCATAATTGCGTCAATTAAAAATTTAAGAAGTAAGAATTCGAACTTTAGAGCGAAAATGAAAGAATCTCCAAGCAAGTGAACATTTTGTTGGGGATGAAATACTATAATTTTATAAAATATATTTGTTTAAAGTCCTCAGTCAATAAATTTTTAAATTGTAGATAGCGAGTAGGTAATATATTGGACTTAGGTAGGTAAGCTATTGAACTTAAGTTTAATTAAAGCTATAATTAACTCAATATATAACTAAACAAGTTGACTATAACAAAAAAGGAAATTGAAATTAATAATATTAAATATTAAATTGCTTTTATAAAATGTAATATAATAACACATTGAAGCATTTGAATTAATTTTGAAGATAAATCAAGAACTTTTATTTAAAATAATTAAAAAATTTCAAATAAACTATTTTAATATACTTTTAATGTTATTAGTAGATTTCTGATTAGAAACACATTTTTTTAAAGACTGAAATATATATGCAAAGAGCAATACCCCAGATACCAAGATATGACATTGTACTCCCCACTAAATTTCTTTGCATTGAATTACGAGTTGTTCAAATTCTAATACTCCATGTATAGTAGTTGTAAATTGATTACAGTGGTACTGTATTAATAGATTTGTGATTAGTAACCATTTTGAGTATCATTAAGTGATATTTGTATACCATCTATCAGTGACATAATTTCAATATCCTTGTATCATCAAGTGACAAGAGTTCGAAAATCCTTCAGTATTCACCCAGAACTGTAATTAGAGCTACAAATTTGAATAATTGTGTTTTCAACATGATAAGCTCTTGTTATTGTAATTTCTAACTATTTCTTAGGCTATAATGGTTAGAGTTAACTACTATGTACTACTATGTATTATTTTGTATTAATATATAAGGCAAATTTGTTACGTTAGGGAAATATAAGCTACTTAATGCAAAAAATGTTGAAATTTTATCAAAAAAAAATGTTTTAAAAAAAAAGTATACAAATAATTAAGAAAAAAAGGCCTACATTTCGAAAGGGAAAAGGACCTGTAGTTGAACTGGAGATTTATCTTCAGACCCCACTGTTATAAATAAATAAAGAAGTAAATAAAAAAAGTATACAATAGTTTTGCGGTAGTTGTTTGTTTACAAGATCAAACTTTTTATTGAGCTAAATATTGTTATGTTTAATATTTTGTTTAGAAATCGGACAATTATAAATGAATGTCTGCAAATATGGTTTAAAATGGTTTACTGCAAACATAGGAGTGATAACGAGTATCTATCACACATAGTCTGATAAGTATTTTTGCAGTAAACTATTTGAAGGACTTACAGTTAATATATTATACTGCTGCAAATACTTAAAAAAAAATTTGCACTTAAAAACCTTGTACCAATGTTGACACTTTTGTAAAAAATTGGAATATAAATATAGGACGTATAAAATAAACATAGGGGAGTGAAGAAGATTCAAATCTTACAGATCACCATTAATTTTTTCATAAATATTTTTCAGACATGCAATCATTTTCAAATAAATTCTCTAAAATGTATTTACGAAACACGATACTAATTATTATAAAAAAACAAAAATACAGCTATAAAAAATGATACTAAAATAAACCAAAATATCTACAAAATCAGACAACCTAATATTGTAATAATCTAAATTGATATTCAGAAATAATATACAGAGTTCATCAATCTCCTCTGTTCTCTGAAAAAACAAAACAAAAAAAAAAATTAAAACAAAAATTGTGTAATTTCACAGTTCACACCATGAAATTAAATTTATATTTTTTATTATTGAGTTGTCCTTGAATGAAAAACTCTGTCATTCCACTAATGTACTGAAGTCAGAAAATGCTCTTGAAATTTATTATCAAGTACATGCCAATTATTTAATTTAATATGTATTTCTATTTCATACAGCCCCACAGCATAACTGAAGTTCAAGTTCAAATTTAAGAACTTAAAAATTTCTCCAAAAATTAATAATTTAATTTTTTGTTCTTTTTAAAAATCACATTTTCAATTTATTTTTTATTACACTCCACCATCATCAACATTTTGCTCACTAAATTCAATTAAATGTTTATAAATTTTGTAAAAAATTGCCGCCATTTGATTTATTAGATCTATAGACATAATAAGCAAATTTGATAAATTGTTTAAATAAAAAAAGAAGAAATACATTAAAAACAATATTTTTAGAAAGAATATTTTCGTTTTAATTTTTTGCGTTAATTATTAAAAAAAAAATTAAATTTTTTATGTTTTTAAACATGAACTTGATGTTACCTAAAAATAAAAGGAACCCAAATAGAAAATCACATGAAAATCTATAAACTTTTTAAAATTGATTTTTTCATATAATTTTTTTAATTACCACAAAAATGTAAACATAGAAAAAAAATAGTAATTAATTGTAGCAAAAAAAAAAATAATAATAATAATAATAATAATAATAATAATAAAAAAAAGAATTAATGTTCGACAAATTCAATCAAAACAAAAAGAAAAATCGTTTTTTAATTAATATCTTTAATACACAAATTTATTGGATTTAATAGACTAAAATGAAAAATTCGAAATAAAATAAACAATGCTCTGGTCATACTCAAGTAAAATTATTAATTTAGCGAAAAATGCTAAGCAAATTTAGCTTTTATTTGTGGAAATTATATGAAATAAAAAAAAATTAGATTATTTTTACTTGTATTTGAGGAAAATCAATTTTCTTTTGTGGAAATATTTTATTCAAATATTTTTCAGTTCAAATACTTTTACTCTCAGTGAGTAGTACATTGTTAGTATTTCACCTAGATGCTCTAAAAATACTCTATTCGTTTTTCGTCTTCCTACAAATTATGATTACTAGTTCTGACATTTACAATATAATATTTTAATGTTGCTATGATATTTCATGTCAAAATATCAAGTTTTATGCAGATGTTGAAAATGTTTAGTTGCTTTATCTACTTATTAAGTAAAAAGGGAAAGTAATGACAAGTGAAAGGAAAAATTTTGTATCTTTGTTTATATTTAATTAATTTTTTTATTCACTTGATGTAAAATATATATGACAGAATGTCACTACTTAAATATTGTTATATCATACTAACATTGTAGAAACAACTATGTTAATTGTTGCAACATTAGTTTTTATGCCTATAAATTTTTCACTTATTTATGGCATTTAAATTATAAAAATTGTAAATAAAAAATGTATAAATAAAAAATAAAAAAATATAAAAATTAACAATGTTTTAACTCAGAAATTCAAAATTAAATTAAGTTAAATTTTTGTTGTTGTTGTTGTGTTGTTGCTGTCTGTTATGGTTTGTTGTGATTATATTTAATTTTCTTTAACTAGAGCAAGAAAAACTTCACTTTGAAATAAATATCCTACTTTACGTTAAATTTTATTTTTGTTTTAAAAATTGTTTGATTTAAGTTCTTAAATGTCCAATATTAAATGCATTTTTATTAACAATGTTAAAATTTGCATATCCCGATTTGGTTCAAAATCACAAAGTTTTTCTTAAGTTTGATTAGCTAAACTAAAAAGTCAATAACACACAGATTAAGGAAATATAGGTTACATTTTAAGTCTTAAAAAAAAACCCAACAAAAGGAGGTTTCAAAGTTTAAATTTTTTTTTTCATTCTTCTGCATATTGAGCACCTAAGTGAACGCGGCGAAATGTTAATTAAATAAAGAAGTGTATGACCGAAAGCTCTCTTACAACAGGCTCAATTATGTATTATGCCTATGCCAAAATTATTATAGCTATATATGCGGGGCACATCCGTGAAATAGCTAGGAACTCTTATAATCGCTTTGCCAGATCGCAGAACCCAAATGCAAATATCCGCGGCCCAATTAAAACTAAATCCCATGCCCTAAGTGTTAAATTCATTAGAGTACCCCTAGGGTGCACCATTCCAACCCATAAGAACATATACAACAGAACCCCACCCTCGACATGTATTGATTGTCCCGAATGCATCAAAATAAAATATATCGTCATAGAATGTCTATCTAATAATCCAATCACATCCCAATTCACAAATTGTCAAATCGTATCTAAATGATAGGCGATTTAAAGTAAAATACAATGATTATTTAACTGAAGACATGTTATCGAAGCTGGTGTACCGAAAGGTAGTGTGCTCGGGCCGCTTTTATATCTAATCTACACTGCTGATCTACCAGATAGTAGGCAAATACTTACATCCACATTTGCAGATGATAAGGCTATCTTGAGCTCACACATAAACGCTTATGTTACTTCCAAAAATCTGCAGGACCATATTAAACTTATTGAAAATTGACTTAGTAAATGGAAAATAAAAATAAATGAAAATAAAAGTGTTCATGTCCCCTTCACTCTAAATAAAGACACATGTCCCCCAGTAAAAATAAATGGAAACACTATCCCATAGCACTTGGAAAAAGCATATAGAAACGAAACGTGAACAAATGAAGCTAATAACAAATAGTATGTACTGGCTGATTGGAAAAAACTATAAAGTACTTTTATGCAATTCAATCTTGAAACCAATCTGGTCATATGGCTGTCAATTATGGCAAAGTACCTATAAAAGTAATGTGGAAATTATACAAAGACTACAATCAAAAATACTAATAAACTCCTTGGTACGTAAAAAATTGCAACATACACAACGATCTAAACATACCTATGGTCCGGGATGAACTCCAAAGTCTTACAAGGAACTATGCTGGCAGATTGACAGACCATCCAAGCTTTTATGAATCTTTTATGCATACCTTTAGCGAGCAGATTAAAGAGAAGCACCTTAGAAATGTAGGTGTGATTAACCTGAATTGATGTCTAATCACTGGATTATACCTCTTCAACTTTAGTATGTAGGATTTGAATAAACTTGTTCTTTCTGAATAAGTCAAAATGCTAAATTATTGTCAATTTCTAATGGAAAGATTCAATAAATACTTAAACCGTTTAAAAAAAAAATTCAAATTCACCGCCACTCCATTACAAGCTCTTCTATTTCTAAATAAATCCCATATATTCCTAATAAAAGTACTCGTCCCACACCACAATATCTGGGACGAAATTTCGCGAACCAACAACATCAAAACTAATAATAATTTTTAATTTTCAGAACAATGGTTGGTTAATAAGCTATAATCAAATATAATAAAAAGATATTTTTTGTGAAATAGGTCCATATGCCAAAAGAGAAAATGACCTAAAGTTGAGCTCGAGATTTATTTCCAGACTGAACAAACAAATAAAGAAATGTAAGCAACAAAAAACTGGTGTGTAAATTTTGTTTTAAATTTTATACACAATTTTAATGGATAAGTATTAGTGTTTATTATACTTTTTGTGTTTTAACTTGCCTTTTAGAACGATAATGCGAATTCGGTAAAACCGAAATTATTTTCATCTATAGGTAAAAATCATTTTACATAGTATTAGAAAGTTGTAAAATAGTATCAAATTGAAAATCAAGGAATATTCTTGGACGATATATCTAAGCCGCTATGATAAATATAGAGGCTATTATCCTGAAATTGAGCCTCAAATCAGATTATAAAAGGTATTTATTTTATTAAGTTTTCTGGCATATCCACTCATTGTATATATGGAAAACTTCTAATATTTAAATAGTGTAGTTAAGTCTATTTTCTTTAAGTTGCTACTAAACTACATTTTCAATACTTTTTTTTGTGATTCATTTTATCCCAATGACAAGGGTACTCGAACCACTAGGTGGAAAAACACATTTGTCTTTATTGGGAATCAACCCTGGCATTTTTCAGTTGAAAGCTCACTATAATGTGCCAACCAGCGTTTATAGAGATATGTCTTATTCAATTTTGTTATTTTTTATTTATTTATTTATTTTAACACTTGATCCTACAGATAAATCTGTAGGGCAACTTTATAGGTTCTTTTCCCTCTCGAAATGTGGCCCTTTTTATTAAATTATATTAATTATTTGGTATATATTTTTGTATGTTATATATTTATATTATTTTTTATAATTAGTTATATTATATCTTTATTAATTATTAAATTATATTTGAACCGATGTGGTTGTATTTAAAATTATATTTTCAGTAATTTTCACCATTTGAAAATTTTTTCGGTTCCCACGGGGTTTGAACACGTGCTCCTTCGGTCGTTACATTACTACACGTTACCATTCGGCTACCATTCGGCTACCCGAGACCACTAATTGCTATTTTTTGTTTTGATAACATAATTTTTGTTTTTAATTTGATTTATTAAAAAATATAAATCACAACTTAATAGGTAAATAAATTTTTAATTGTGTCGTTATTTGAACTATAATTAAAATAACCGACCTAGTTACGTTTGACAAAAATTTTGACATAAATACATTATAAAAAACGCATAATATTCTAAGACCGATAATATTATTTAAAAAGATGATTCAAATTTTGGATATTTTGTAGCTTAGGTCAAAATCCGATATATAAAAGTTATTTGTTTTAACAGCTTTTCCATCTAATAATAATCAATCCTATTTAGCGCGATTTATGGAGCTCTACGCCAAATCTTAATAATATAATATATTATATTTGACAAAATAGTTACCTAGTTTTTTTCTATCAAGCCGTCTAGCTCTTTTAATATTGACATTTTCCGTATATATTATTCACCATACAAAAATAAATTCAAGGCTTGGTTAATTTAAATAGCTTCAAAATTTAAAACGATTGGATGTAATCACTAGATATTTTTTTGTTAAATTTAAAATGGTTTTATCACAGTGACACCTTAATACCTTAATGATAGTTAAATATATCGATATGTAAACTTTGAATTTTAAGATTAAGTTAAAAAAATTAAATATTTAAAAAACCTACCAACTTCCATATTTTAAAATTTCATTGCAAATAATTTTCTATAAAAGTTCGTCGCAATTTAACAAAATTTTCTTATTTCACTATTTACAATATTTTCAAATTAAAAACGAAAAACATTTAATCATTTTCTCAAATTTTCCGATAAAATTTTGTTTTTTTTTTTTTGTTTGTTTTTTTTAATTTAGGTGTTCGCGTGTAAACTATTCGAAAGTTATTGATTAACTGAACTTGACTTAAATTTATTTGATTATAGTTGAGGGACTACCTATAAAATATCTATCATAATTTTTCAAAATAATTATTTGAGAAGTCATCATTAAAATACTTCCGATGGTCTTGAAAATTCTTTAAATTTTTAGTATTTATTTATTTAACTCATAGCAAGGGGATAATAAAATTTTTCCAAATTCACTAATTCAAAAATTTTGATTGTTTGGTGGGTTGAAATTAATTTCACGCAGTTCTTGAAGAAAGATAATATTTTTCATTGATTATGACAAAGCATTTGACCAGGTTCAACTCCATAAACTTGTTGAAGTATAACCTATGTCAAATGAGCCTAGATCAGAAAGGCATATTCGGTGCATTATTAAACTTTATTACCATAAAACTGTGGGCAAGGGAATACAGATGATTATTGAAATTCGCAGAGGCACACACGGCAAGGTAGCATGCTTTCTTCACTACTTTTTAATATATTATGTAGAATCCGATCGTCCAAAAAGCCTGCAATAATATGAACAAAGGCATAAAAGTGTATCGCTAGTTCATCAACAATCTCAAATTTGCTGACGACACAGCATTTTTAGCAAACAACGCAAACGACTTACAGCAGCTGCTAGATTCAGTAAACATACACAGCAAGGATTATGCTTATCGCTTAAATGCATGATTTTTCCTTTTCCATAGAAAAAAATATTTTTGAGTAGATTTCGACTGCCTGAAACCCATTACTTAAAAAATATATAAAAAATTAAATTCGATCTTTGGAGGGTTCTTAAACTAAAAAAAAGGAATGATGCAGATCTGCTAAAGTATGCATGTAAGGGTAAAAAATGAATACTATTAAGATCAAATACATGATAATGATCAGAAAATTGGACATATTGGAGGCATTTTAGAATTGATTATGTCTCAGATTACTCAAAAAATCTTCGACCAAAAGAATATCAAATGGTTATAAGTTCTCAACAGAATGCACAAAACGCAACAGCTACTCCTATAATAGTAAAGAGGCAAAAGACCGTTTACTTTGAGCAAATTATGCATGGATCGAAGTATAAATTTTCAGTTGATTGTTCAAAGGAAGGTAGAGGACAGACCAGGAATTGGAAGTAAAAAAATGTCGCAACATCAGAAATTGAACAGAATATACACAGTTGAGGAATGGGTCCACGCAGTATCGAACAGATATGATTTAAAGAAATAGTTGGCAACATCATATTACTGGACGAGCATACTATAACGTCACGCTATCATACAAAAGTGGATAGGCAAAAAAAGAACAAAATACCGACAAATGTTTTAGGTCGACTGCGAATCGACTTCCTTATTATTGTTGTATACATTTTTGTTATGCAATTAAGTAATTATTTTATTTCAATAAGATTTTAGCTAAATAGTTCATGTGCTTCCAAATTGACTAAATCATTCAATTTTAAAATAGATACAATTGTTTTTTTAAACTAAGACAATCCAAGCTCCAGAAAGCATTAAACCTAAAAATATGCAATTTAAGGGCTAGTAAACCAGCTTCATTTTTATTAACCTTACAATAATTATTCCTGCAGCTGACAGCAGTACAATGTTAAACCAATTAAGTTTAAACACTTTTAAGGGAATCAAATCAAAAGACAATATTATAGGTTATGTTATATCACGATTTTTACAATTCAATATGAATGGATTTATTAAAAATTAATTAAAAAAATTTTCGGCTTTGATTTTTGGTTATTTTCAATGATTTAAGTGGGTGTATTTAAATACACAACAATAAAAGTTGTTGTTATTTATTATTGATTTCAATATTTTATTTATTTTCCAAAAAAAAAACAAAAACAAAAAAAAATATAATATTTAAAAATAAATTTAATAAAACATCTGTAGTCGCATTTTGTTTACAAACATTTTAAATTGTTCTAAATAAGTTTTGTTTTGATTTAAAAGTTCCTATACTTACTAAATAATTATTTTGAGTTAATGAGTACAATTTAAGTGTAAATTTATAAATATTATTTACTTATTTATGTATTTTTAGATTTTTACTCAGAATACTAAAATACTATGCTTTCTAAATATTTAAAATAACAAAAAAAAAAATTAATAAACTTTGAAATTTTTTGGAGCACAGAGCATTTTTTTTCTGACTACCTTTGCCGTTTTCACTTAAACTGATCCATAACCCTATTACTCAGATAAATTTACAATTGACGAACTCGTTTTAAAAAATTAAAACCTCATAATTATGCTAATTAAAAAATACACAATATTGGGAAAATCTACTAAAACTTTGATGTATCTAAATCTTACACATTCATTTTAATTTTAGAATCTGACTTATTTTTTTTTTTTTACAGATGAAATTTTATAAATCACAACTTTAATCATTTTCAGCACGAATATATTTTTTAATTAAAAATAATTAATAACGAAATCATATGATTGAAATGTTATTTTAGATTTGAACGGAGAATTTGTGATATACTGTAGCAGAATTTTTACAATGTATGTGACTTTAAAAGTATGCTTGAATGTATTTTGTAACGTTTTTCTTTTATAAAATAATATGACAGTACATTTTTGAACATCAGCTGTGGAATAAGACCAAAATATTGTTTATTATTGTTTTATACACAGTAAATAATATATTTTGGAATCAAAAGATTATCGTCGTTTGAATATTTATTTGCTTCGTACGCCAAATCATCAATTTGGACTTAGGTGTTGTTTATGTGGTTTTAAAAGGTACTGTGTCTATTACACTTATTCACTTTACCCTAGCGGTACTTACAAATACTTATTCACTTTACACTAGCTGTACATATACAGTTGGTTTTTATCAAAATTTAAGCATTGGTTTGTCATATATCACAATTTTCGACGTATGGGGCGAAACATTCGTACAGATTAGTGGTTATAATTTCATTCGTTTTGTTTTATGTCACGTAGTTTTAAAATTTTATTTTTTAAATATTGTTTTAAAAAGCTATACTGTGTAGTATGGAATGACTACAGAAATTAGCGATCGGACAATGATTTAGCATGTTCAATGTATTTTGTATTCTAAAATGATTAATTCAAAATTTTCTGCAGTCACTAACAGTTATTATTTCGAGAGATGCATATGCTATGCAGAACAGAAATAAATTATTAACAACTGTATTAAAATTATTTTTATCTCAAAACACTTAGTTGGAAGAAATAATTCCAAAAGTTTGTGAACCCGGCCATTGTCAAATCCAAGATGTGGATAGTTTATATAGTGCCATTGACCATTACAATAAACATGTAGAGATTCCAAGTATTATTCCTTAAATTAAATATAATAATTTAAAATTAAAAACAAATCATCTATGATCTAATTCAACAAAAACAGACATGATGGCCAAAATGTGCCTTTTTCTAAAATCAAGTTGTTATGCCATATTTAATATTTACATATTTTAAGACATATATGTTACAATGAGAGATTAATTAAGAATCAATTTTACTTATAAGTATTAGAAAAAAAAACTATGAACCCAGAAAACTTATTTATAGCCTTAAAAAAATTTGCCCATTAGTTGTAAAGAAAATTTTGTATGTAACAACAAGGAGGATATTAAGTCTCTCTTAAGTTGTATTTGTACAAAAACTCGACCAAAACAACTTAAAAAATTAATTTTTTCCTTTTACCGAAGCTTTTTGAGTAATAAGATACTGAACTTTAAGAACGATTATCTCGAAATGACAATTTGGCATATGGAGCAAAACACTATTCAAATGATATTATTAGTGAAATAAGTTTAGGAGAGCTAATTAAGATTAGTGAGATCAAATCGTTTTATGTTCATTTTGAATTTCTATTTGTAAAAGTATATATATTTTTGTATAAAAAGTATATATATTTATCTTTTTTGGCAGTACTTGAATTAGAATACTGTTCCACATTCGATACAATATTAAACTTTTTAGGAAAATGAATAATAAATAAAAAAAAACAACAACAAAATTTATGATAATTCGTTCATCGACTCTACTTAACATAAAATTTTGAAAATAATTCATTGGAGTACCAGTTAAATAATTCAAATATAAGAAATGTGAAAATGTTTTTAAAAATTTTAATTGACAAGAATAATAAAATATAATTTCAGTTCAAACGATTCTATTCGAAAGTCAGGTAGGTACATTCACAAAGATCATCGGCTTGTATTAAATTTGAAGAAAAAAAACTAAAATTCTTAGGTGCCTATTACCAAAAATAATATAAACTATAGTTTATATTATTTTTGCTCTTACACAATCATTAATGTCCATATATTGATACGAAATCATTGATGGTGGTTCTATTCTCATTAATAATTCAATCAGCTGACCTATCAATAATCTCATCAATAAATTAGCTGATGCAAAAAAATATGGAGAAATGTTCAGATAATATTACAATTTTAATTATTTTGGTCTAGTTATAGACAGTAAGGCTAATTGGAGCTACCACATAGACCGAATAATAAAAAGTATTACTCATATGGATTTGTACTCAGATGATTACGTAAGTTCTTAATCGATAGGGCTACTTTTACTGTCTATGCATTATCCATCAAATCCCATATATGTGACCTTAATCCGATGTGGAGAAGGTTTAACAAATTTATCTAAACAAGCTTGATATTACATACAAAATGCATAAAAATTGATAAAAATTGATCAGGGCCTATTACATTCTACTAGCAGTGTATATATCGAAAAGTACGTCAGATTATCATACATTATTAAATTACAATTTCTAACAACTGCATTTAAAATTGTAAACAATCAAATTAAGTACAGTTTCCCTTTAAATACAACTGTAGAAATCCATAATCATAATACTACAGAAATAATAATTTATTTTATTTGTCTCTCTTTAGAACGAGTCATCAATCAATAATAATATAATTGTCTGTATTATTGCTTAAAAGTTTATAGTGATATGCCAGGTGAATGGAAATTAATACTAGATCTCAGTTTGTTTAACTAAAATCATAATAATTCTGCTATGTGGTAAAACTGCTAACCAAATTAATAATGCTAATCAATAAATTGTAATACAGAAAAGAACATAAACAAAATATCTTTTTACTTATTTAATTTTAATGGGAATAAAGTCTAATCAAAAATAATTTTACTAAATTGTAAATTATTTTTAATGTAAATTATAAGATCGTACCTGACCATCCTAGAATCATGAATAAAATAAAATAAAAATAAATTTAATTTTTAAAATCATATTTTTAAAGGCTGTCAACCAACTAAATACTCTTTAAAGTCCACTACAATCCTACTGATGTACATAGTTATTTATAAAATCCTATATAGACTGTAAAAAAATTACAAAGGGCAAGTTAACAGAGCTATAACATATCAAGATTCGAATTTTGCTTCAAAATTTAAAAAAATATGAAAGTAGAAATAATTTTCTTAATTTTTCTTGGTTATAAATTTTAGTCTATCATATTAATTGTAATAGAGCTATCTTTCGATTTAATACAAAGATTGAAGCTATGACAAAATAGTAATTTCTTTGAAATCAACATTGATGCTTCTAATATAGGTTATTCTGAAACTGACATCACAGCAATAATATCATTCAAGAAGGACATATCCTTGAAATTCTAAGATAATAAGCAGTGAAGTACAATAGATCTCGTTTACATAGAACTCCCCATCCAAAACAAAAAAATATAGGTTCTCTAAGATAATCTGAAAAATGACCAAAGTGTTTTATATAAAATAATATATTTTTTTTTAAAAACAATCAAAACTATTCACAACACCGCAGTCAACTACGCTGTATTCCGTTTATGTTATCAGAAAATTATTTGATTTAATTAAAAAAAAAACTTAATATTAAAACAGTAAAAATGATTCAATAATTTATTCATTAAATAAAATTATTAAAATAAAAATTCATTCATGATGGTCTTTATTCCCAGAATAAAGATTTTATCAAAGAAATTCACCTCATTTTGTATGGATTAACTAGAAAATTATTATTAATCCACAACCATTTCATTTGCTAATAAAAATCCATTTTCGTAGTACACACAGTTTTTTGCCCCCTCCTCCAATAAAATATTTTATTTTTTTTTTTTTTATAAAACTGAAATGAATAAATGATTTGTAGAGTCTTTTACCCTCAATCTACCTGTTGCGAAATGTCTTTAACCTATTAATACCATTGTACTGAGTGATTTAAAAATTATCACTTTTACAAATGAAAATAAAAAAAGAAAAAAAAAAAAATTATTTTCATTTTTTTTTTTTTTAAATCCAAATTTCAGAGTTAATTTTCTAGGAAAATATTTTTAAACTTTTATTGTTTTATAAAGAGCGATAATCTTACAAAAAAAAAAAAATAAATAAAAAAACAAAAGAATACAATTTCTGATGATGTCTCCTAAATTCTGAATATTATCGCACATACTTCCATATGTATTGCAATAATATTCGTCTCAGATAATTTCCATAGAAAAAAATTAAAAAAAATTGAAAACACTATACATTTCAGTGTTGTCAACCTATATTATAATTAATGGGATCGTCTTAATACAATTCAACAGAAACACCACAAAAAATTATATCTAGGTAAAGTTCCGAAAATGACCCAAATTTGTCATCTCTTTCTTAAAACAAAAAAAAAAAAAATTTGATAAAACAAAAAAAAAAAAGATAAAAAAAATGAATGGACAATGATGACAGAGTTCGTAAGCGAAACTTCTAAAATTATAAATTTAATATGTGTGAGAGAAATATTAAAGAGACAGGTGCCATCAAAAAATGAAAAGTAGGAAGTGATAAATTTATTAACGAAATTTCAATATCACTGACATACTTTTAATAATCTATGACCTTAAATTATAATTTAAATTTAGTTCTTCTATAAATAATATACCTAATATCTACATAGACATTAACTAACTTAATCTTCTTAATAAATTATTTTTAAAAATTGCTAAAATAGATTTGCAAATTTTATTTTTCTTCGTGTTATAAGATACTATTCCTAATTAGAATATTTAACTCATTTCGACCTCATGATTTCCGTAATGGACATTTTATAAATGAAAATATTGGATTATAACACAATATATATAAAAAAAATATTTTTAGGAATTGTTTTGTTCATCATAACACTACTAGCACTCATTAGTAGGTATTTATAGTGTTAGACTACCTATAAAACTCCTGATTATCATTTTGATTGATTTATTAAGTTCTTTTTATTTAAAATAAAATGATATGGAAATTTTAATATTCACACATAAATTTATTTTACAATTTATATGCAATCGGTTAATGGATCTTTTTTTATCAATTCAGAGATATTGTCTCGAATAAAATTGAAATTTTAATTGCTATTTAACAGTCCGAATTGTCTTCTTCTGTTTAACACATTTTGTAATTCAACATGCAGCACTTTGACTATTTTGTATATTCCATAAAGAAATTGATTACATTGCATTTAAAGCTGAACTATCTATCTATCGTGAGAAAGTAAAATTGAGTTCGGTGATGATCTATATTAAAGAAAATAAATACCTGAACTAACTATAGTTTCAATTACCAAAGATGATCATTGTTTTATTACAACCTAGATGCTTATTTCTAGTAAAACATTTTTTTTTCGTGAGACCGTAACGAAATCTTGTCTTTTCAATTCTCGCTTTTCAAAACATCGTTTTAATTCCAGCATATTTCATCATCTTTGTCCTAATGTTTACACATAATAGTTACATGTTTCTATATTTATTTTACAATATTAATTCGTTTTCTTTTTATGACACCAGTTTGAAGGGACTCTCTTCAGCTTTCGTGTCAAGCTGGTGATCTCCAAGACCTGTAGCGCCTCAGTGTTGACGTGTTGGAGAAATCTTTATTTCATGTATTATTGCATTTTTTAATTACTACAGACACCTGGTCGATGTGTAGATTTCACTGTATGTTACTATTTTTGCTGCACCTACGAGGATTGACCATATTTTTTTAACACATTTAATTGTTAAATAATACAATATTTTTTTAACAAGTTCTGGAATTTTTGAATGTATTCAATATGTCTCTTAGTAGCGCACTACCATATTTGAATACCATAAACCTAAACCGGTTTTAGTTCTTGATTATAAATCAATAATTTATTTTGTATTGACAAACGTTAATTTTTCCTATAAGTCAATAAAATTTATGATATTTAATTACTCTCTCTTTATTTTTAAATTTGCCTTCCATTCAAGCTTAGCATCAAAATTTAATAACTAGATATTTTATTGTGTTCTCTATCATTATAGCTTTACCATTGATGGTAATAGTTGGTCATACCTAGATACTTGACTGTGTTCTTTATCCTTATAGGTTTACCATTAATGGTAATAGTTGGTTCATCTTTCAGCTTTTTGTAAATAAAGTTTATATGAACTGATTTTTTCTTCATTTAGCTTTATATGTCAGTCCTTTGTTCATTTAACGATTCTATCGATTTATCTTTGAAGATTGTTTGACATTTCGTTTATATCTTTCCCTACAGTCAGAATTGCAGTGTCGTCTGCAAATATAGCTATTGATATGTTCTGTAGCGAACTAGATAGTATGATTGATAGTGAGGACATTGTACGGTTTGCAAAGGACCAAAGACTAAGACTGGCTGGCCACGTAAGTCGAATGCATTACTATTTTTGCTGCACCTACGAGGATTGACCATATTTTTTTAACACATTTAATTGTTAAATAATACAATATTTTTTTAACAAGTTCTGGAATTTTTGAATGTATTCAATATGTCTCTTAGTAGCGCATTACCATCGAAAGCAAGCAGTGGTGCTGAATAGAAAACCCGATAGCAGCCGTGGTAGAGGAAGACCAAGAAGCAGATGGGCAGACAACGTGAAAAACGATGCTCAAACCCTACAAGTCCCAAATTGGAGACAAGCGACATAAGATCGATCTTTTTGAGGAAGAGTGATGAAGACCAAAGGTCACCTAGAGCTGTAGCGCTATAAGATGATGATGATATGTTCTGTAATTTAGGCAGATCACTCATATATAAGACAAAAAAGTAAAGAGCCATGAACACTGCCTTGTGGGACTTCGACTTTAATTTATCTTTCAATTTTGTATACTCATGTTGTTGCTTTATGTGAAATAACTTGTTTGAGATGTAGTGTTATAATGGCTGTACCTACCAGTTGTTTAGGTAAAATATTATTTTATTTTAATGCCACACCTTTTCAAAGGCTTGAAAGATATCGTGGGAGATAGTTGAGAAGTTTTTGTCTTCAAGATTATATTCTATTGTTAAATGTTTTTATTTAAAAAAATATTCTGAACACAAATTTATAACATTATTAAGAACGAAATTTGCATACAATAAAAATCAATAAATATTTATTTGAAGACATTATTTTGTTATTTTCAAAATTTTAATCGAAAACATCTTCATTTGAAGTAATTTAATTAAATACAAAAAAAAAAAACAAATGATTTCACATCAGGCACTTCTCGGCACTTCAAAATTGTTATTGTGTCAATTACCAAAATTTAAATACACTCTTACTCAACACAGTATGTATATTGTCAAAAATTGAAATGATTTCATCAGACAACATAATTTCGAATTATTTGAATCTTATTGATAAAATTAAGTCATCAATAAAAAAGAGAAAATAAAATAAAAAAAAATCAATTACAAAAAAATTAATTTAAAATTGATATTTTTAAAGTCCCCTCAAAGTTTATATTTATTTAAGTATTGTTTGTGTTTTTTTTTTTCTGCTTAGAGGTACTTGTACCTACCCATCAGTCAGTTTCAAATTTATTTCAAAACAAATTAATTTATGAGATGACAAACATGAACGAAACATCTTGTTTTTAATTTAAAAAAAATTAATTTGAAATTTCACATCAGAAAATATTAAAGTTGACAAAAATTGCTTGAAAAAGAAATCTTTTTAATTTTCATTTTGTTACTATGAGATTTTTTATTTTTGAAATTATATCAAATTTTAGCTAAAAATTTTAAGTAATAAATCTTTTATTATTTATCTTCATTTTAACAGTTTTTCACTAGTTTATTGTCTCTTCCAGTAATATAGAAGTTATTAAAAAAACTCAGAGACAACGCAGACAAGTCAAAAATCGCTTTCATTGATATACTCAGTATTATAATCCTATATGTATATTGGCGGCAACAAGTGGTTATTATGCTACAATATTGTATGAAATGTTCAGTAACCACGCGACTCATGTTTTATTATCAAAAATTACAAACAAAAAGTCAATTTTATTTATTTTAATAAAATGCTTAATATTTATTATTTAACAACAAAAAAAAAAATGTTTTTTTAATTTTAAATTATTAATATAAGAATTCCAGGAAAAACTTATATTCTCAATTCTCATCCCACAGTGGAGCAGTTTATGAGGGGACAATTAATTAAAAAATATTGTGTCAGAGAAGATATATAAGAAATTATTAATTTCTCCGTATTGAAATTCATATGAAAAAAAAGAAAATTTGGAACACCAGGGAAATCTAAAAAAGAAAAATCGTTTTTTTATTATTCAGGAAAATATGATTTCCATGGAAAACAAAAAAGAAAATTATTATTTTTAAAGTGTTTTTGTTTTGAATGAAGTGAGATTTAAATAAGAACAGAAGATGATTATAGTATAATATTGTTTTTAGTATTTTTGTTTTAACTTAAATACATTTTGATTTATAAGAAATTTTAAAATTAGCTTGTAGTCGATAATTTTATTCGGAATAAAATTAATTTAACTGTAAATTATGCAGAATTAGGTGACAATTTTTTTTGTATTTCAAAAGAAAATTTGAACTGATTTAGCTTTCTTTTAAAATTAAAAATATATCACCAAATTCTGTTGAATTTGTTAAATTAACTAATAGAAACAGTACTAATATTTTACGTCAATGATTTCAGACCAAAAAATGAGTGTTTCAACATCAGCATTCCCTTTATGCCACTTGGTAGCATCAGTGAAATTTTACAGCATGTACAAATTAAGCCGCAAATAATGGTGCTTCATCATTGTATTAAATTTATTTTATATCACAGTGCCATATTTGCCACAATCCAATCTCTTTCTTAACGATACCAAAATAAAGTGGGTGAACACCGTAATATACTTAGGCTTACACCTAGATAAAAAATTAACTTTTCAATATTATATGTATAAGACAATTGACAACATTAACATGACCGTCAAAATACTATACCCATTTATAAATTGGAGGTCATTTCTATCTTTAGAAAATAAAATAATCATACTAAAAAGCTTTTTTCCTCCAATTTTAACATATAGAGCGCCAATCTGGGCCACTTGTGCTAAAAAAGAAATAAAATACAAATTTCACAAAACAAATTACTAAAACTAATGTTGAACTTAATATTTTATTTATCAACGAAAAAGTTGCACCATAAGACCAATGTGAATATGGTTGACGAAAATATTAATATTATAAAAGAGAAATTTAATAATAAATTGCAATATTCAAACAACATCATGATACAAAACTTGTATGTTAATTTGTAAATACATATAGATAATAAATTAAAATCTATAATTATAATTGACAAGCATTTAGGGACCTGGGCAGTAGACACCTTTTCATTTTATTTCGATTCTCCTACTCCTTAATGAACTTCTAATATAATATATAAGTTTTATATAAAACAATAATGCGCACACAGTTGAAAATTTTTAACTCAAATGATTTTATTATTCAGCAAATACATTATGAGTATGTGAGATCTTATTAAAATAAAAAACAAAAACAAACAAATCAGTTATTATAATTTACATAATATGTACTTGCAAATTAATCTATGTATATATGCCAAAAAAAAACAAAAAAACAAATTCATCTAAAATAAAAAATATAAAAACAACAAAAAAACAAATCTCTTGAATTCTTCATTTTTATCTTTTTAAGTAACTGTTTCTAAATTTTATTTGTTTATTTGTAGTAATAATATAGTTTTTATTAAAATTATGTATTATGTAGGTATACGTACCTCTTTAATGACAAATTTTTTTATTTTTAGTAATTTTATCCACTAAATTCCACTTACTATAGGGAATATATAGGAAATAAAGCAGTACATAAGGGACGTGTATTTATGTGTCCTACATAAAACTTACTAACCACAAAACTTTTTATTAAACACGAGTGGTTTCTGCCATATCGTGCGCAGTCTATGCCAGTACGTAAATTACTGTTTTTTTAAAAACTTTAAATTTGACTACAACTGAAATATAATTATTCAACAGGGACCCCTAGTAAATATATATCTTAGTATTTGTTAGGTTAGTTTTAAATTTAATTAAATGTAAGTTTTATTAAAAAAAAAAAAAAAATTGGATAAAGTTTTTACTATCCTGTTTTCCCTTAAAAATTTAATATTAATATGAGAACGTACCATTTATTTAAAATTTAAAATGTTTCAGCTGTAAAGAGAATATCTCTAAACTCTGTAAAATACTCTGTATTTAAAAAAAAAAAAGTATATTGAAGCAAATAAATGAATTGAATTGAAACAGTATTGTCTTGATATTATTTTTGACCACACAAATTTAATGAGTTAACCTTTAATCGGTAAGATGACTTTTATTCACATAGCTATTAAGGTGATTTAATTTTTACACTCAATTTTAATTAAAGCTTTTAGATCGCTTGAGTTGTTTGCTATTAAAAAACAAATAAAGAAATTTAAAAAATAATTATTTATTTATTTATTGCCATGATACATGTTCATCATTTTTTTTAACAATATTATTTTTTAGAGCTTATGCTATTGTATTTACACCTATGATTATTCTTAATTATTACTTGGGCTAGCTGACTAATTTATTTATTAATTAATTTATTATTTAAAGGAAAAATGGCGACAAAAAATGTTTTTGAATATTTATGTTTTTTCATAAAACTTACCACAACTTACATACTAAGAAATAAACCTAAATAAAAACCTATTCTAAAATTGCTCTTATGAGCGGATTATTTGAGCTGTAGAACTTTTCCAGGAAAGCTGGTATCAGCTTTTCAATTTGTTGCAATATGGTGTTTATATTAGCTAATTTATGCAATTTCTTGGTTGAAAAATGTCTAGGTTTTGCAAGAATTAATTTCAATTTGTTTTCTTTGCAAAACTTGCATATGTGTTTTGGCAGTATCTTTCCATACGATAAATCCATATAGAAATACACTGAGCAAAATTGTTTTATATATTAGAAGTTTGTTTTCCGAATTTAAAAATGACTTACGATTTATTACAGGATACAAGAGTTTAACAAAGAAATTACATTTTTCAATAGTTTTATTAATGTGAGTCTTAAACAATAATTTTTTATCGAGGTGACAATCTCTTTCCCAGACAATCTCTATATTATTGACCCAAATGTTTCTGTTTGGCAAAAAACTGGATTTCGTTCCTTTGGTAAAGAAAATCGCTTCGGTCTTTTCGCCCTTAATTTTTATTTTCCATTTGTAGTAATATATTTGAATATCTTTAAATGCATTTTCAAGATTGTTTGTAATTTCAATTGGGCAGTTAGACGTTGTTAAGATAGCGGGGTTATCTGCATACAACCTATCAGGCAAGTCTGCTATGATAATATTATATAACATGCATGATAATGTTGAGCCTTGTGGGACTCCTGAGGTAAGTGCCACAGGATGCGATACATCCGATCCTATTTTAACCACAAATGATCTATTTTTTAAGAAACTTTGTATAATTTTTATGACATAGGTAGGACATTGAGAAATAATTAATTTATGAACTAAGCCATTGTGCCAGACAGAATCGAAAGCTTTTTCAATGTCGAGTGTCATCATCCCTACAGATTTTTATATTTTTTAATATATTTTTGATAATATTTGTTATCCTACGAGCTTGATGAGAAGTTGAGTGTTTACTTCTGAATCCGAATTGCTCATTAGTAAGAAAATAATTATTAAAATAACATATTTTATATATTTTTAGTCTTTTATTCCAGAAAAAAATGACCTGTACATAAAAACTTCCTTTAGAAAAAAAAAATCAGTATTTTTAATTCAATTTTTTTTTTACCATACATAAAACATAAAAATAAATATGTATTAATAATATTTATGAAAACTTCAAATTAAATACTTTACATATTATAAAAATAAAAGTAATAACAATCAAATAACAAAAAGTTGCATCAATCATCAATCTGATGAATATTCGTTATCGATATCTGCAAAATTGTAAATGTTAGACAGATTAGCTTTTTATCTTCAATGCGGTTTTCATTTTAAGACGACTAGGACAAATATAACATGAGGTCTTTGGTATTTAAATTTCTTTTTTTGGTACTACATTGTTTATTTAAAATATTAGTTATATAGTACATCTTAAAGCTCTTGGAATTCTTACATTATCTATGCGACTATTTAAAAAATTGTCTAATATTTTTATAAATTTAATAAATATGCTACTCGCGATATGTTAAAAATACACCTGAGACAAAAAAAAATCAAAAAATTAACAGCACTTATAGTGAACAGTTGGAAAAATATTGCCATTGGCCAATGCGTTGTACGACGACTACATCAGGAATATATGCTACACTTTTTTTCTAATTCCACAACACCACTTTTAGTATTGTTGTAATGTGCTATCATTTGAGGCTTACTTAGATTAGATTAGATTTAATTCATGTCGAGAGGGATCCAGTCCCTACATCACCGTAGCCGCAAATAAGCTTATTGTGATAACCCGGTTTTTAAAATTTAATACCCGGCTTATTTGAAATACGTTCTGTTACTTTATTAGGATTTGTGTGTAGTTGATAAGAATATAACAGCTTTGTATTTTTTTGGCACATATAATATCAGTGTAAAATTCGATTTCGACAGTGTAAGAATGATGCTACCCTTCGTATTTAAAGCAGGAAACGCTTAAGTAGATGATAACAGATTTGATTTCCGTTGAGCATGTACTCGTGCCTATACGAGATTTCTATAAAAAAAAGAGTGAGCTGTAACTATACGACGACGACCAAGTGAATGAGCCGTGACATTTGAGTGATTCGTAAGACGAATACCCCGTTTTTGAAATTTATTCATTTAAACAGAAAAATTATTTATTGAGAAAGCTTTTTAACCTTTTGTGTCCATATAAAAAAAAAATTCAATTTAAATAACTTCAACTTTAAAAAATGTTCATACTTTCTATATTCGTTATATTTTGAGTTGAAATCGTTGAAAATGCATACTTTCCCATTTTTATATTTAAAAACAAAAACCGCTTTGGTTTCAAAAAAAAATATTTATGTTAGTATATGAGGCATAACAGTATAAGGACATTTACTTCTACTTTACAATCTAACCTCCTACCATAATGATTTACAGTTTTTTAAGTAATCTGATGCATTTATTTCCTAGTCTAGCCAGAACTCTTATATCGTATTAAAAAATCGAATTTATAATAATTTCTAACAGTTAATTTATTTTCCTGGAAAGTAATTTAATTCCAATTACAAAAAAGATTGTTGCTTTTGTAATACAGATGTTGATATTCAATTCAAGAGCTAGCTATCCAATTATAATTAACATAATGATAATATGATTTATCAACTCATAGCTGTCAATTATTTTTTAATAATAAAAAAAAAAGGTAGATTATTTCTATACAAAATGGTTTGGTTAATTTTCGAAGTACCTACATAACGTATCAAAGTCTGTAAGTAAGTAAAATATATAAATAAATTGTTCTAAAATCAAATTTATGCTAATAATAGAAACAATCATTGAAAGATATGTAAAGTAAATATGTAGTATGCGATTAGGCGATTACAATTAAAAAAAAAAATTAAATGACAAAATTTGACTTCAACTTCATAAAATAGATAGATACTTTTTTTTTTGATAATATTAAACTGGTATTAACTATATATAACTAGTAATTGAATTACTATATATTCAAGTATTTAGACTGCGATGAGTTTACAAAAAAAAAAAAAACGAAAGAAAACAACAACAAATTTTAAGAATCACTAATCTTTTAATCAATGGGAATAGTAAGTGAAGCGTATGACAGAGAGAATAAGAAAGAGACAGATAATTAAAAAGAAACTAAAATTAAAATCTAGAAATCCCTGACATACTCCTAGATTTTTTTTTTCTACTTTTTTACTTTTTCTTTTAATTATCTAAATAAACTTGTCTTTTGTCTTATCAATAGAACAAAAAGTATTTTTTTTTATGTTTTTCATATTTACAAATCATAGACACGCATACAAATAAAATACGACTCGAAATTTCTACAATGATAATATGTTGGCGTACTTTAATGTATATTAACTAGTTTTTACAATTTACATTAGCTATATATGAACTTTGTTTACAATTATTAACGTTAAATAACAGAGTGTTTACAATTAACGTGAAATATGAACGTGTACGCAATGCGCACTCACTAATCAATGATTATTTTTTAATAATAGTTTTAATAAATTTACTATGATTCATTTTACTTAAACTACGTTTTAAGTTTGTAAGATGTGACATGTAATGAAATTTATTTTCCATTCATAATACTAAAATAAAAAATTGAAAACAGCAGAAATAAATGATCTAAGAGTGTTAAAATAGCAATAGAACCAAAGTATCAGAACTATCAAATTTTGTATAATATCCGAAGAGCCATTCTTTCCATTCAGACTAATCAACTAATCCCATAAGATGTCCATATAGCATAATATTGTCCATTGTAATTCAAAAATTACTGACTTGTAAATTTAAAGGAGACTAAACAACGATTTTGTTCAAATGCAAGTTGAATTTAGAATATTATGTTAATTTATAAACTCTGTAAAATCTGCTTCATTACTGCGTAGATTTTCACTCTGCTGTTGAGTAAACAGATATGCGCAGATTTTTCTATTCATGTATTACAATTTAATTTTAACGTCATAGTTTTTTATTTACTAAATTTAAAATAATCAATTTATGCATCTGAAAAAAATCAATTTATGCATCTGAATAAGTGTTTTCCAACACTATTGGAATATATTTTTACAAATATCATTAATAAATAAAGTAATATAATTAAATTTTAATGATAACTAACGTTTTTTTTTTGTTTTCGTATCTATATAAGAATAAAAAACAGGCAGTTTATTCTGCATGTTTTTTAAGTTAATAATTCCATGATAATTGGCATAACTTATGGTGGGGGTATGTTTTTATCTTCAGCTGATTTATTGCAATTCTTTGTAATCAGTAATTCTGCCCATGCTCTGCGTTCATGTGCTATTTCTGATTTTTTTAAATTATTAAATTCCAGTAATCATGTATTTGATTGTTGAGAAGATAATAAATTTGTTAGTTAATCTTGGTACCAGTTAATAATTCAAATCATGTCGATAATTTTAGTTCAGTTAAATTCAGAGTTACCTCTCTATAAATTATGGGATAGCAGAAATATGCTTTATCGATATGACAAGCATGTGTTCAAATCTTCTGGGAGATAACATTTGTGACATTAGAGGCTAATCAACTAAATAATTATAATTTGTGAACATGTAATTATTACTCAGAGATTTTCATATTCCAGTATTTTATACTCGAGCACCAGTACAATATTTTATATTGGAAAATTGTTTAAATACCAATACCAGTATAATTTACTGGTACGTAAAGTTACCAATTAAAATTAAAAATTAGTAAAAATATTGGTGCTTATCATGACAATCACCAGTATTTTTCCAACATCACTACTAAAAACCAGAACGGTCAATAAAAATTAGTAACTTAGTAAATTTTAGTGCAATATCCACTTGTAATTGATTTTTACTGATGGCACTGGAAAAATACTGGTGCTGGCCAGTACCATTTCATTTAACAGTAAATTATATTGGTACTGGTACTTGAAATATTTTCCAGTAACACTGTACAATGATTAGTCAAAAATTATACTGTAAAAATTATAATGTTTATTGGTACTGGAAAATGAGAAACTCTGTTATTACTAAAACTAAAGCGTAGTATCAATCTGAGCTATGAATTACAAAGCCAAAATGTTATATTCTCAAACGGACTGAAAAGGATAACTGATGAATGAAATCAACACTTAGTACAGTGTTTTCATTACTCTTCCATAAATTCATTTTATTGTGGGAAAAATTTAAAAACTCGTTATCATCTTGTTTTTATTAACTTTTAAAATTCTACTTAATATAGACTGTTTTTTTCCAAAATTTTATATTTTTGCAGTAAACAATATTTCTATCAAATTTATTTAAATTAAATTGAAATTTTGCCTAATTGAAAGTGTCTGTATTGTATACTTTGGAAATACCCTTTTCCGTGACATTTACAATCTTTCTCTATTTCTCTCTCTCTCTCCCCTCAGACTTTTTTATCTAAATAATAAAAAAAAATCTAAGAAAGTTTCAAATTAAATCTTTCAGTTCTGAGAAAAAAAAAATAGATTTAAACCTCCATAAAGATAAGATGTACAAGTATACACAATAGAATTTGATAATCACTTCGTAATCTTCGTAGAAAGAGAATGGACCAATTGTTTATTTTTTATTTTATTTATTTGGGGAATTCATTTTACTGTTTTGAATGATTTATTTTTATGAACTTATGTCTTATCAGTGACATTTTAATAATCCTGAGTAGACTATTAATGCTCTCTAGAGGTAATTGAATAAAATTAAATATGAAAAAAAACAATTATTTTAATCAGTTTGAATTGGATTTTACAAGAATTTTGTAGCTTTCTTGTAAATTTCATAGATGTGTTTTAATGAAAGACATTCAACTATTTTTAATAAATATAATTTTTTTTAAACAATCAATATAGAAGTCATTTAATCGGACACTAGAAAATGTCATTTGAATTGTATATGCACTAAAAAAGTTATTTATCTAAATTATCATTTGAACGACAATAAATTAGATAATTTAATTATCTCATAGAATTTAAAATGTATCTAATGTAGGTTTTTTAAATATTTATCACGAGATCACTTTTACACTGAACACATCATACGATTCGGTTGTTTCATTTTATCATCTTAAGAAAAATTCATTTAGAATCCAAATTAAGCTAATGTTTGAATATTTAATTTCGTATATTATACATTTAACTTTTATTAGGCTCGGTATTTTGTAAATTCAGAGTTATCTCTCTATAGCTAGATTCCTCTCTATAGCTAGATTCAGACTTACCTCTCTATAGCTAAATTTGTTCTAAATGTCAAATTAACAGTGTTGTAGATATAGGTATCCACTCCATTTATAGAAAGTTTACTAGATATCCGTTTAGTCATCAATTGATTTATTTTATTACACATATCGTTTTTAATAGTAATGGATGACATAATGACTACTAGTGGGTGTAAACGAGAGCAACGGTATCCAGTGGCGTCCTTTCGAACTTATCAGCCACTTAGATTACGCCGACGATGTGTGTTTACTGTCACATACGAATGGAGGTTTGAAAATGCGAGCCTAAAAGTCAATTCAGCAAAAACTAAAATCATGCGCACAACATCCATGAAGAAATGCACACACATCACAACATCCATGAAGAAATGCGAATCGAAAAGGTGAGTACGTTCAATTATTTGGGAAGCATCGTGTCATCAGATGGAGGCGCCAATTAGGATATTGAAGCCCGTATCAGTAAAGCCTGTACTGCTTTCGGGATGCTTTCAAAGATATGGTAGGCAAGCAACCTATCTCTGCGCACGAAAATAAGAATATTCAACGCAAGTGTAAAATCTGTTCTCTTGTACGCTTGCGAAACATGGAAAGTTTCAGTAAAAATTACAAGGAAACTCCAAGCGTACATCAATAGATGTCTCTGGCGCATTCTAAACATTCGTTGGCCACAGACCATTTCCAACAGAATGCTGTGGCAAAAAACGAAACAAACACAAATAGACGTGGAAATCCGACAGAGGAAATGGCGTTGGATCGGGCATACTTTGAGGAAACCTGACAACAACATCGCGAAACAATGTTTCGAATGGAATCCTCAGGGTACACCTCGCGTCGGAAGGCCAAGAAAAATGTGGAGAACAACTGTCTTACCCGAAGCAAGTACCCAGTAAAGAACATGGCCACAATTGAAGAAGTTAGCCGCAGATAGGAGCCGATGAAAATAATTTACTTTTACCCTATGCCCCACGGATGGGGTTGCAGAACAATGATGATGATCAATTGATTCTATGATGCTTTTCAATTGATTGTAAATGTTCATTTTGAACTATTTGTGAATCAGACACGTAAAAAATGTCTGCTATTGGGAATGCTATTCTACATTCTAGATAATATAAAAAAAATAGTTCGTCAACTTTTTAACATACATGTGCATTTATAATAATGTTCATTAATGTTCAAGTGTGGAAGTGTATGTATTGGGCAGGGTTTATTTTTAACATCCTGACAGGGCATATTATCAGCAGGTTTAATAAACCAAATTAGGGGTTGAAAAATTTCACATATTCGTATAGCAAAGAAATATGAAAAGAAATAATAGGAAATAAATAATTAAAATAATGATAATTATACAATAATAAAAAAGTATGTACGATGACTGACTCATTTGCACCATATGTAAATATATTTGGAATTACATGTAAATATTTACGTATTTATAAATCTTGTAGTGTTAAATAAGCTAACAAAGCAACTAATATTGATAATTAAAGCAGGCGATCTATAGAGGTCTATTATGCATTAATATTCTATAATAAACATTATAAGTATCTTTTTTTGTTTATATATGTTCTTGATAGTAACTTAGGTAGAATTACCTTTCCCTTCAATAAGTCGGGTCTTACAATTTTTACTACAGCAAAGTTAAGCTATCTTCGCATTAACTGGACAAAATACGAAGTTATGATTTGATTTTGATAACTGACGTTTTGCCAGTTAATTGAACCACTTAATTATTAAAACGACACATTAATAGAAATTTTAAGATTCTGGGTTTGATATTGTGTGCTTACAATTTTCAATATCAATATCAGTGTTTCAATATCACTCAATATTAAATCTGTTAAATGTCAAGTCACTGAAAATGAAATGAGCAAAATTTATCTCTGTATGCTGTGCGGAAAAACTTGTTATATAGATTAGCAAACAAAACAAAAAATATTTTGTTTTTATTTGGAATTCTATCATAATATGATGTTTTCATTTAAATTAAATATATTTTATTATACAATAACATGCTTAAGCGTAATCCCCCCAAGAAAGGGAAATTCTTATCATTTTGTTCTTATCAGGTTGATAAAGATGCGAAAAAAATTAAATAAATTAGAATGAAAAATATTTTTATTTTAGTGTTTACTAGAGATTTTCAAAGAATACTGACTTTTCAGAAATTTTTATTTGATTAAATTATTATTTTAATTAATTTAATTTTCTGAATAAAAAATTTACATGAAAATGAGAAAAAAAAATAATGAGAATGAAATTTTCATTGCTACAAACACAGTGGAAAATTTTATTTTAAATATTTTCAATGATGATTATTTTTTTATTAAATTTGTAAAATAATTTTATAGGGCCATGTTTTGTTTTTATTTTGAGTACATTTTACATAAAATGAATAAATATTTTACTTGTTAGTATTTTCTAATGTAAATTTTCCTACATTTTTGAACAAAAGCACGTTTTTATTCTTTTTATTTTAAATCAAGATTTTTTGTTACTTTAACTCAATACTTTCAATTTTATTTTTGTGCAAATTTTTATAAATTTTTTCACTTCAACAAACGAGTTGGTGGAGTGTCAGCTTCTTGTAGATGCCCAGAAATTATCCTTAAATTTTATATTTCTTTTTAAAATGCGTAAAACATTGTTTGACTTGTTTTTTTAAAGTTCAGCTCTCTCATCCTGAACAAAGTATTGTACATATATATTGTATTTGTATATTGTATATATATATTGTAATAATATAATATCTTACATTGAAGTCCTTTTTATGACAATATTTTCTGACTTATTTGTGGATTATTTATAACGAACTTAACTTCTTTAATATCTAGAGCGTCAAGATTGTTCAAATTATTTATCATCTTTAATATATTGTAACTTTTATTAAATTTGTCAAATCTGTTAAAGGATTTATTAATTATCGTTTAAAATTACAACTCTATTTTTGTAGTTATGAAAGTTAGCTTTTCCTCCACGTATACATTTATTTGCTAGGTCGGCCCAGTTTTTATATATTTTACTATCAAGCTTATCGTATACGATTTTAAATCTTTAATTATAAGTACCTACATTTTTAATTAATTTTTAAAATTTTGAGTTATAATATTGCGCATATAGTTTAAGAGGACGGACAATCACTTCATTATTAGTAATTTTTAATCATTTAATTCAATATTGATTAGGTATATGTCAAGTGGTTTGTTATTTGTTATTGTTTTTATTTTGCAGTGTTAAGTTTTTTAAATTTAGTTTAAGCTAGCTTCTTTAGAATATATGAATTTTCCAATTGCCCACTGGCGCCTTATTTGATATATTTTTTGACGATCCAACAATTTATCATGGTTATAATTGAATTTAACTATGGAAAATTTTTGTTAATTAATATAGAAAACATATAGAGATGTTATTTCAATTTCATACTTTCTTAATCAACTAAATTGCGTTAGTTCTATTAATTTTCATTACAGCTGCTGCTCATTCTCATTCTCGAGATAAAATTATATAAATTATATACATTGGTAATCTGATGTTAATTGTTGTGGGTTGTTTTCGGATTTTGTATTTTTTTATTATTATATTTGATTTGTAAAATTGTTTAGCTTTCAAGTGGTTCTCTGAAATATATTTCTTTAATCAAATATAGAGTAAAATTACAACAGTACAAAGTAAATATATTCACGGGTCCATTTTCTCTTTATAGTCTTACAATTTCAGATTTTATATATTTACTTTTTTTTTCCTTTATTAAATTCAATTTCATTTACCTTATAACTTAACAATGTTACCTTATTTACAATGAAAATATATACCGAGTGTTTCAGAGCATGCGTATCAGGCTTTTACGATTTTTTTCTATCGCTTAACATAAGTTTCTTATTTTTTGGTATAAAATTCGAATTTGCATAAAAAAGTACCCACTCTCATTTGAAAATCTCGATTTCGACCAGGTCGATTTTCGGTCTTTTCCGGAAGCTAAAAATATCACCAATCGATGGAGCACCCTGTATTTAGCACCTTAAATTTTTTTAAATAAGGTTACTTCCCTTCTTAAAAAGCTGATACGCATGTTTCGGACACCCGGTATAATAAAATAAATAGACTGAACATAAAAGTAATAATAATAAAAAGTATATAGTTTTCTACTCTGACATTTACTAATGAAAACTAGTAGTATTTATTTGACTTTTTCTTTAAAATAAAATAAAAATTTAGTTTGATATTCAAAATAATCAAAAATGTAAAAGAAATTAAGCGATCAAAGTTGACAATAATAAATAAAATTTTGAATATAATTTTTGTTGAAGAAAACCAAATGCAAAAACTACAAAAGACCATCTGCAGTACACCAAACAAGACCATACATCACTAATCTTGCACAATGCCACCATGCTGACACTATATTAATTTATTTATTTATTTTATTTTATTTCGTACATACATATCAGAAGGTGAGACTCTATAAAATTATTCTATATTGTTCCGAAAGATTAGAAAGAGCTATTAGCATTTTTAAATGTCAATTTTTGACTATTAAAACATTTGTTTGGCTAATTTTGATCTTTACTGAATCTGTTTTATACGTTAGTTTAAATTGAGATTTTTACATATTTAATTCCAGTTCGATGTAATTTTTTTCTATTGAATGACTATGAAATAGTTGTTTAAATAGTTTTACCCCTTATGACGAATCAATTAAAATTTTTACGATATATATTTAAATTTATTTGTTACATTTCAGTATATTTCAATCGTCTATTGTAGAAAACCATTAGTTTTAAATTTTCATTGCTATAATACATATTTATTGTTATAACATACATACATATATATTAATTTTCATCATCAGTTCTTTAACTATTTTTACTGGCGTTTTAGACTTTATTTAATAATTTTATCAATAATTTATTAAACCATTGATTCTAAAATGTTTGATTAGTGACATCATTTCCATCTGGAAATTATAATTTAATTTATTTAAATTTATATATCAAAAACTTAGTGTCCTCTACAAATAAAATTTATGACATTTCCACAATATACTTGTAAATATCAAATTAATAATTCTATGCGAAAATATTTTCAAAACAATCACAAAAATAACAAAAACAATAATAACAATGAAAAAACATAAACAAATAATAGAAACCTACACAAAATTAGCCACCAGCATCAAATTTAATTATTAAAATGATGCCAACGTTTGAATGTGCAAATTTTTGCGCACCATAAATAGTATTTACTAGATATATTTTATATATAAAAAAAAAATGTTTTTTATTATATTAAAAAACAAAATCCTTCTAATTATTTAATTTGTTTAATTTTCATAAAAACAACAAAAATAAATACACACATAGAAATATAATTAAATTACAAATTTAGTTGCAACAAAGAACATTTTAATTCCGTTTCTCGTCACTTTTTTAATTGGTTATATTGTTTTTTAATATAATTAGGTTTTTATGAAATGATTTTGATAAATAACAAAATAATCTTAAGTAAATAGTTACATATACATACAGATATATATTATTTAATATTAAAATCTATTAATCCAATTCTATATTTTTCTGTACGATTTGTTTTTATATTCAATATAACGCCAACATTATATTTTTTGTTATTATATTCTAAAGTATTATCTAGAAGTATTGTATAGCGTAGATTAATATGTTTTCTGCTTTATTTTTTTTTTGTTTTAGGTAAATAACCCCCCTAAGACGAATCAAAATAATAGAAAAATAATAAATAAAAATAAAAACAAAAAATATTTTTTTTATTAATTGTATATTTTTAACACAATTTTGTTTTTTATGTCACATTAAAAAACAAATATGCTTTCAAAATGAAATTCTTATCACTGGTCTTCTTGTTATTTAGAAAATTTATAAAAAGAATTCGCAATTGAAATGAAAACAAAACTGTAAATAGTTTTCAGAAAATTTCAAATTAATGTGTTTTTTGTTTTAAACAATTTTTTTATTACTTCGTACTGATTTTTAATATATGGAGCCACTGTATTTAAAATATTAAATAATTAAATATTATTAAAAAAAATATGATGGCAACAGAAGTGATAAAATAACGAATTAAAATTAATTGTTCCAGAAAAATAATAAAAAATAAAAAAGAAGGATAGGTCCACAATGTATTACGAATTTTCCGAATTAGAATTATAATTTACTCCAATTAGAATACATTTTTCAACCACGTTTTTTGCAGTACAAAAGCATAACTGTAAGCATAACAACACATGTTACCGTTAATATGTTGTTTTAAGTGTTTTTTTCATACTAAAATTCATATAGTGTTTAAATAACTAGAATCAAATTCCACCTATAATTAAAACTTTTCACCTGCTTATCTTTACTAATTAAAATAAAGGGTAAGTCTATTTTGCAGAAACTTTCAGTCTATTTTTACAGTGTTGTCAAATTTAATTTTTTTTTAAATATGACAGGTTCGTACCATTTACATATTAGAATAGACTCAAAGTTCATAAAAATTAAAAGCTGTCAAGTTTTTATAGATTAAAAATTTGATAATGGCGTATTTTTGTTCGGAAAGAAAAAATTGAAAAACCAGCTTAACTTGGCAGGTACAAAATCAATTTGACTATGTTTTAATTTTCAACCATTCTGATTGTTAAAGGCTAATTAAAACGCTCATTGAAATTATAATAATAAAACTTGTAAAACTGCATACTGATGTACTTTAACGAATAATCATAACAATAAATTTGTTTTTCGTAACACCATTTGAAATCAACAACAACAATTTCTGGCAACTGGAATGACGTCTTAATTTTGATTTAATTCAAAATATTATTTTTTTTCGTACGAATTTTATTCAACAACAAATCTAGGAGGCTCGACATTCTGACGTATCTATCTGAAAATCCTCGTCAGTTCATCAATAATATTTTATTATTTTTTTACACTAAGCGTGTGATAAAATTAAATTGTTGTTTTTGTTTTTGAGATGTTTTTTTTAGAAAAAAAAAAATAAAATACTTTTCTTTATTTTTTATTAAAATTTTGCTTTTTCTTAATAAAACATTAAAACACATGCTCGCTCTACATAACAACATTATATACAATTTATATAATATTCTTAATCGTAACAATTGTTCAAAATGTTTTTGACCCTATTTCAATCAGTAATTTTATATGAAATATCAAAATATTGATAACAAAGGGAATTGTTCGGGATTCATTAAGATAATAAAGGAAACAATATTGAAATATTATTTAAATAATTATTTATCAAGTAAAAATGGGATTAAAAATTAAATTTAAATTTTTGGTTGTCAATTGATTTCTACAAACCAAATGTTTGGAAGTGTTGTGAAGCAAAGAAATTTTGGAGATATGAAAAAATTAAATAGTGATATCAAGAGGTCTTTAGTAACTGATTTGGAGTAAATTTTATTTCAACTTTAAATTTGTTATCTACATACAGATATAACGGTATAATTATATACTGTGAAGATATGTAAATTTGTTCTACACATTTGCTAGTCGATGCCAGTTATTATAATAAATTATTTTAAACATTAATGTTTAACAGAAAGGGAGAGGTTAATACAAGGTTAACTTGTTATGCTAGAGAAAGGTTAACACTATAGAAATTCATTGACGATTCAGTCAAGATAATATTGGTTCAGTAATTGTTCTTTATTTGTTCTTTTATAACACTTTGAAAATATTTGCTCTTCTAAAATACATGGAATGAAATTTTTTTGATTTTTTAATTAAATTTTTTATTCATCAAAAATTAAAACTTCATCTGAAAAAGAGATTGATAACAAAATTAAAATGACTATGCAAACTATAAAAAAATAAAAATACCATACAATAATTTGAACTGCATAATTTTACCCGATTAAATAATTATAAACTTAGAACTGAATGGATATAGTTTTTACTTACACATTTTCAAAATCGCCACATTACTTACACACAAAATCCCCAATTGAAAGATCATCAAATTTAGCAATTTTTTTCTGGAAAAGGGTATATAGCCGTTTTATTGACGGCAATTAAGCACGAACGATAAGGTTTTTAATAAAAAATTAAGAAATAAAAAACCAAATGATGGTTTGAAAGTTATTTTAATCAGCGGAAAAAATATACCGATTATAAAATACTGATTGACTCAGGATGTTCATTATAACTCGCCCTGTTTTGTTGCTACATTAGCAAGGTTAATAGGGTACAGCTAAATGGTAAAGCATTTTTATTTACAGACGATGCTAATAGTCTACGCTGAATCAATTCATAAACAGTTAAAAACATTTAGAAGGTAAAAGAAACATTTAAATGTTAAAAAATTATCATTGGATGTCCTTAACATAACTTAACAGCAAATATTAATAAAACAAAACTTATGCTTGTTTTTCAAATCCAAAAATGTAAATATGGAAGGTTGACCTGTATAAACATTTAAGCATCAACAAAACAAAATTTAAAAAACAAACATAAAACAATATAGTCTTGTCTAAACTTTAACATTAACCAAATATTAAAATTATATTATCATTAATGATTTATTTTGTTATTATTATAAATTTTTATTTCTATTTTTGATAATACAATAATTGTTAAGCCTTCAAATATCGCATATATTTGAATCAATGAAATTTGTACATTACACCTATCACACACATAATTTTAAATAAGTAAAAGAAACATATATACATATATCCTCTGTACAAGCTTCTTAATAAATAAACAAAATAAATAAAATAAAATAACGCCCCCACCCCAGCCATTAATTTGTTGTTGAAACAAAGTTTTTCTTTTTTCGGGATTGTGTGTTTTTTTTTGGATTTTGTAAATGTATATTGTAAATTTTGAATTATGGGATTTTGAATGGGGGCGTGTATTCATAAATGCTGCAAACTGACAACAAGTTTGCCACCAGTTGGCGTACTTTGCAATAATGAATACAAATTCTACCTATATTTTACCTTTACTTGACAATTCTGCAAAATTGCTGTTCATTAATACTGACATTTTGAAAATAACATTTTTTTTTAAATAACAAAACAAAAACTAAAATATTCAAAACAACAAAGAAAACTACCTCAAAAAAATTTTATCCATACTAAAAATTTATTCTGCCAAGTTGACGCCCAGTAGATTTTGAGTCTGCATTTATGAACAGCATTCAGAAAATCTGACAAGTGTGTTCATAAATTCAGAATATGCAGAATATGAATTCAAAATATGAAAAAAAGGGAGGTTAAAAAACCTTAAGAAATTAATTTGGGGCTGTTTTCGGACCTTTCGAAGCTTTATTATATACTACGTATGCATATGCAGTTATTAATATCATATATATCAATTATCACAACTCGAGCAGAACCCTTTGAATGAATTTTTAAATGTATTATTGGATTAATTTAAATGATAAAATAAATCAAAACAAACCATAATAAATTTTTACCAGAATTATATTGTCATTCATAAATAAATTACCGACGTGCTATAAGCAATTTTTTATCCGGAAGGTTTTACTAATACAATCAAAATAAAAAATTTGTTGTGCATATCAGCTTCAAAATAATTATTATAAAGAAATCAATCAACATAATTTTAATAACCAAAATATCTCAATTATCTGAGTAATCTTTTATTTCAGGATGGAAATGGAGGTAAACAGACATACACAGTCAAATTTCAATTTAATTTTTGTTCGTAATCTGGCCTGTGTTTTCACCGAAAAATTATTGAATATCATCGAGGTTAGTGTATAACACAATACATAGTATCATAATAATGTTTTCAAAATATTTTAAAACAAAAAAAATATATGCAATCAAGGCTATATTTTACTGTGAAACCGTATGTAAAGTCTTGTATATAAGCCCTTTAAACTACATTTATATATAAATTGTTTATTATAAATACTAAATTGCAATTGTTTTCGTATTCGATTTATTTGTAAGAACGACTTGCGTTAATATGAAATAACAATTTCAATTAAATCTGAATCGAACATACGTACACATTTAAAATTATTACTTTTAGGTCGTCATGATTCTGTGTTATAGACAACGGACTTACTACAATTTTATATTAAATAAAAGTTAATTTTCATTTCACTAACATACTTATTTTTATTTTATAAATTCATATTTATAACAACATAATTCTTTCATTCTTATTTGTTATGTAATAATTTTTTCGATCAAGGCTAACTATATACCATCATGTCATGTCAGGTTATTATATTGAATATAAGGTTGATGAACAAATTTAATTAATTTTAATATTATGATTATAACTTTCTTAAAATACATTTTATTTTCTAGAAAATATTTATATTAAAAAGGAAATTTTATAATTGAATACACCCTTAACTTAACCTTTTCATTTCAAAAATAATTCTTTCTATTTTTATATACATTTTTGTATATTATTAATGAATGTACATACATAATATTATTTCCAATCTACTTAATTAATTTCAATAAAATAAATATTTTCTATAAAATATAGTGTTGATAATAATTTACCCAGATAATTAAATTAAAATAAAATTAAAAAAAAAAAAAAACAAATACAAATAACAATTACGAAAATATAATTAATAATTGAGTTAAAAATATACATTTATTTTTTTTTAAATATTTGCTGGGGATCTTTAATTAATAATGAAAAAAAAAAAAAAAACAAATAATAAATTTAACTTCTCTTGTAAACACATCGCACATACTAACATGCACAACAATTAATTTTGATACCGCCTGATCTGATCAATTTTATTTTAGAGTGATTATTTTTATTAGTTACTTTCATTTGTATATATAACTGTAAATTTATATGTTTTTTTTTTTATTTATGATGCAATTTAAACTGCAGTATTTCTAATAAAAAACAATTAATTTGTTTAATAATTTTTTTGTTTTTTTTTATACATTTTAAAATTCATGATGAATATTTTGATTGAAACTTACAAACGTCATTTCATTGCACAAGATCAGATTTTATTTTTAATATAAAAGAAGGGAATAAAAATAATAATAAATGTATAGTAAAAAAATTAAAATTTAATAAAAAACGAAAATTGAAGATTTACTTATTTTTAATTTGGGTTAATAACAGTAGTTTTGTGATTTAAGAATTTTCCATGATAATTTTATTTAAATAATAATTTTCATTTGACATTACAATAATTATTTTGACATTTCTATTAATGTTCCAATATTATGCTTATCATTTAATTAGTTGACCTATTGATTAAATCAGAAAACTGGACTGTTGTAAAGATGAAAATTTATTGATTATTTCAAGGTAATATGAATTAAATGAAAATTTCATGTCAAATAATTAATTAGAGTCTATTCAACTGCCGGTTTGTATTACAATAATAATTATCATATTAACATTATTGTAAATTATTTCTACATAAAAAAACTAGCTCAAATGTCATTTTCCATTAACTAACCTATTGCTTTTACAATTACAAGTCGCAACTGTTTTTTAGTTGTTATCAAAAATTTTAAAATATTGTTGTGACATAAAGTATGACAAATATTTTTTTAATTTTTTGCATACTAATTCTAAAAGATATATTGTTTTTGACCTTTGACTAACCTATTTCAGTAGATAGTGACAGTAGTTAGTTACTACAATAATATACTAGTGAACCCCGTGTGTAATAATTTTATATGAAATAAATATTTTATTTGATCTTGCGGTTGTTTTTTGAATAGGATCACTCTATTTAAGAATTATATAACAAAATCAATACATAGCTAAAATTTTTTACATTTAAATAGTTTTTAATAATAATAAACAAAATTTTTAATCAAATTTTAATATTAATATAATATAATTTTGGAAAAAATGATTGTGCGAAAAACAAAGGACCCGAATACGTTAACATATCTCTGGTCACTTGTATAATAAATAATGCATTATGGTACAATATGAAATTGATGATTTACTAATTTTTATTATGGTTTATTTGTTTTAACTATGAATGAATGTTTACATACAAATAACAAAATAAATAGGTATATAGCATATATTATTTTAAATTATATATTTTCTTTAGTTTAAAGCTAAAAGAAATGTTTTACATTTCCTACAGTACTGAAATTATTTCATTTCGAAATCAAAATAATTTTCAATAATGATAATATAAATTTAAAAAGAGACGTAGCGAATCCAAATATTTTTTAAAATTTTTTTAATTATAAATTAGAAATTTCAATTTAAAATTTAACCCAGTTTATAAGCCATCTTAACCTAAAAAAATTTTTAATTTATCAAATTACCGCAACAAAACAACCCCGATTTAAATTTAATTTTTATTTTTTTAAATAAATTATTACGTGTGAGGTTGTTGTTTCAGATGTCATTGTTAAGAAACATATCACCGTTATATAAACATAGTGTTCACGATATATTGAAATAATGAAAAACAACATATTGGGTACGATTATTATCAAATTTGCTCGAATTTCGAGGAGCATAAGAATACTAGTAAGATTTTAATCTATTAAAAAAAACATGTTGGAATGAAAATATCTAACGTTGTCCGGTTCTACTAACCACACTAAATGGCGATAAATATTGCAAGCTTTAATCTTTTCTGCATGTCTAATGTGCTTGCTCTATGCATTAAAAAATGTGAATGAATAAGGCTGATGAAAAAGCAGTAAATAACTTCTAAAGTACTTTTCAGCGGATAGCTTTGAAATCCTGAAACTTTTTTATTGGAAATTTAATTTTCTATTTTTATGCAAACAAAATTTTCCATATTTTTTATGGGGAAAATTCTAGTAATAATGAATTTTCCGTTGGTTTTTTTTTATATCTATAAAAATTATTTGAACTAATTTCGAAATAAGAATACATTAGTTAGAGTGAGATATCACCCATACCTATTATCATCTAAGTCGAGTACAAAACACTGAAGAAGTCCGGAAGTAGGAAAAGGAATATTGTTTTTGTATGATAAGCATTTTTTGTTTTTGTTAAATTCAAAGGAAAATTTTCAACTATTTTCAATAACTACTGATAAAATTTTACTGTAACGTTCAAAAATAACAATGCGTAGTTTTATTTTATGCAGTATGTAAGGAATTGTCATTTTGGAATTTTTTTGTTTATTTTTCCCAAAACTGATTTTTACAACAATGGAAATTTTTATATTTTTTTTTTTGCCATATTTTTTGTTATAATTTTTATACAGTGAGAAAAATTTGAAGATTTTGTGATAATGCGTTGCTAAAATTTTTTTTCGTTTGTACATAAGATAAGATTTGAATTTGATATAAGATGGACATTTAAGTAAATTATACATGTTTACGTAAATATTTTTCGAATGTAATTTTACAATTTATAAAAATAAAAAATTAAAGTAGTTTATCAAAAACTATGTCTCATCACAAATTTGAAGTGAATTGTATGTACTTTTTGTGATTCTAAATACAATTTATAGACATTTTCAATGAATCATCATCACCATTGTTCTGTATATTCTATCCATTCGTGGGGCATAGAGCGGCAAATATTATGTATATGATATGCAGAAAAAATAGGTTCTTATAACACTATTGATTTATAAAAGTTTGTTATAATATACTATCAATATAATATCAATGTCCCACAAGTCTTTTAGTAAGTAATAAAGCGGAAAAAATTATTTTAACTTAATAGTTAGTTAAAATGTTTTATCTTAAATAAACTATTTCATCTAGTTAAGATGTGAAAGACTGTGGACAAACTAAGTGTCATAATGTATTTAATTGTAACATGAATTTTAAAAATTATTAATACTATTGGGATAGGCTGTTTTAAATGGTTTAGTTATTATACTGCCATTTTAGTTATTATACTACCAGATGTTGCTTAGAGCAAGTAAATCAAACGTTTATTATAGATGAAAGCTTGCATAATGTTGTATTAAAGTGATGAGATTATCATCCAGTGGATTAGTATCCATCACCGATTGTAACTAATTTTAGTAAGACATGAAAGTAAAAAGCTAACATGCTGTAGTTAGTATTACAATCTTAAAATAGATAAATTCAAATACAAAAGAAAGTAAAAAAGACAAAATATCAATTACAATAACTATTTATTTAAAATAACAAGACATAATATTGATTTTTTCAGCCTTATTTTTTACAATATATTATACATACAAGAAAGTAGTATGTAAGCATACAATAATAATTGAATATGAATGTACAAAAAACAAATTATTAAGCAATTAGAATCAACCTAAAAATTTAAAATTAATTTAAATGTTAATAGTAGCTAGTTCCATTAAAGCCGTTCCATTAACTTTTTATAGGCTAAGATAGTTTTAAGTTTGTATATTAAAGGCACATAATAAAAGTTTAATTAAAAAAAAAAAATTTACCGTAGTTAGTACTATGGTTAGCAATATCAAACATGTCAACGGAACGTAAAATACGCCGATTTTTTCCAAAAGTTATTAAAGCATTAATTTTATATGCCAGGATACTCCCAGCAATAATTTGGTGGATAAATGTAATGCCAGCCATACTAATCGACGTTGTCGGAGAGATTTCAAATCCATCAAAAGAAACCTATCTTTGTAAAGAGGTGGTTGAAAAGGGTCAAACGCACGTGAACTGCTTTTCAAATTTTCGAAGAACAAATTTTCCAAGCATATTCAAGTCTCGGTCTAAGATATATGATGCATAAATGGTTTACTTAAATATAGGGATGTGTCAAATATCTTTGGCCGTTATAAATCCTAGCATAGAGTTGGCTTTATTAATAATGAAATTGAAATGTGCTTTGAAATTGAATTCGTGATCCAGAATAACATCTACATCACGAGTCAACGCAAAACGGTTTAAAGTTTAATTCCCAAGATGGTAATCAAATTCGATAATAGAGATTTGAAGGTTCCTACTAAAGCTAGTAACATTTAGAGACATTTAATTCGAGGTTGTTAGTGGGGCATCAAAATTCGGCAAGAAATTGTTAAGATGATTTTGAGGTAGGGTGTACAATCATCAACAGACATATGGTTTTGCTAATTTTAGAGTCATCAGCAAAACAATTTAACTTAGCTGATACCATAAATTGTGTGGTATCATTTGTACTAATAATAAAGAAAAGTGGACCCAAGTTGCTCTTCTGGCGTACCCCAGATTAGGCAATAAAGGTGTGATAAAGGGTGTGGTACGGAAGCTGACCTGATATTCAGTATTAGATAAATATGACCTCCCCAATTTAAGACTGTGATCAGAAAAACATATTGCTTTATTTATTTATTTTATAAGATAAATCTGTAGGCCAACTTTATAGGTTCTTTTCCCTCTCGAAATGTGGCCCTTTTTATTAAATTATATTAATTATTTGGTATATATTTTTGTATGTTATATATTTATATAATTTTTTATAATTAGTTGTATTATATCTTTATTAATTATTAAATTAGCAGTCGCAAAGCACTGATGAAGGAAGTAAGTTGCTTCCGAAATATCGATATTTGCAAAATAAATACAAATGATTAGTGAAAGGAAACTCGACTTTTATTCCATAAATCTAAACATATCACTAAAAACAAATCTGATTATCAAAAACTATTAAATTATATTTGAACCGATGTGGTTGTATTGAAAATTACATTTTCAGTAATTTTCCCCATTTGAAAAATGTTTCGGTTCTCACGGGATTTTAATCTGTTCTCCTGCGGTAGTTACATTACTACATTCGAGTGCTTTACCACTCGGCTACTGAGGCCACTACATATTGCTTTATGTTTAATTAATATTAATTCATGAATAATTTTGTCAAATGACATCTGTAAAAATCCATAGAATTACCCTACTGGTGAATCTATTTTTTTTTTTGGTATATAGTTTATATATATTAAATTGAGACTTGTGTATCAAATTAATTTTGAATATTATATTTTTTTAAATTATTATTCATAAAAAAGACATTCAATTATATTTCTATAATCATTATTTATATATACATATACAATTATTTACTTATAATATACAAGAGAAAGTTTAATTAAAAAAAATTACTTAAAGAAATTAATTTATTTTATAATTTATTTATTAAATAATTTACATAATAAATAATTATTTTAATTTTAATAAAACAAGCAAACTATTTTCCAATTTATTATTAGAAACCACATATGAACATTTAGAATTGAGGAAATCATGTTCGATATGTAATATTGACATTAGGAATTTGTTTAGTTTGTATTTTAATTTATTTAGAACTCAGCCTCTATTTTTAATTTTATTAAAAAGTTTATTTTTTTGTTTTTATTTATTTCTTTTTCGATAAAAATGTAAACATAATTATTCGATTTCTTTGTCATGAACAAATTTTTGTACAAAATAGTTATGATAATTATAATTATCGTTATTTATGTTAAAAATTGTTAATGTAGTTGAAATTGCATAAAATTAAAATATCCTTTTTTACCCCTACTTGAATTTCAAAATTTGAATTTGAATGTAACGAAAAATGAATTTTAATATTATTATTGGTAGGATTGGTATTTTATAATACCTAGCTGCCATAAGTGTTGAATGCTCATGTACTGGGTCTGGGTTATGTACATAATTATAAAAATTAATGTACGACCTATACCTAACTTACTAAATTGCTTACTACTTGCATTGACAGTTGAACTATTTACTACTGTTTTTTTATCTAATTTAACTAAATTTAATTAAATTTAAAAAAAAAATCACAAATACGTAAGTTAATTATTAATAAAAACATGGATAAAATTGATTATAAATAAATTAGAGTTAATCTAAATTGGAATGAATCTTATTGGAACATTTTAAAACATCTAAAAATATTTTAATGAAAGTTATCAATGGCCTCTTATTTAAAACCAAAGATTTGACATAAGTAAAGTTAGATAAGACTGTGATGTAATACTTATGATAAACCTAAATACTGAAAACAACTAATAATACCATAATAAACATATTCTCACAGAATTAGTAAAAATCTGATTTTTCACAGTCCACAATTTCTTCAAAAGGATCTTAATACAATTTTCTGAGTCGATTTTCTATTAAAATAATTGTTAAAACAAAACAAATATCAACATAAAATATATCATATGAAAATGACAATAAACAAATATAAGTATATTTAATAATAGTTGAAAATAATAACAGCTTAAAATATTTAATTAATTTTATTATTTGTAATTACAATATTGGAATAAAAAACAAAAATAACCACAATAATAAAAACAAATAATTTAATTTAATTTATTTATTCTTTGTTGGGGTTGGATCCACTTTTCAAGGATATAAAATAACACAAATATCCATACACGCTTAATTCTAAAAATAACTTTAGATAATAAATTATTTTTTTTTTATTTAGTTCATTGAGTGTTTTATTATTATTATTATGTTTTTTTTTGAGCAGTAAATTAAATAACAAGTTTTAATCAAATGTGGAAATAAAATGCAGAGGAGAAAAATAATGAAATTTGATTTTAGTGAACTGAAATCAATTAAGTAAATATATTGACATTAAAGTATTAATATATAATGTGTAAATTTAGAATAAAATGAATTTTACAAAAATGAAATCCTTTGGAAAAACGCTGTTTGTTATTAAAATGATAAAAAATTTGATATAGTTAAATTATTTCGATCAGTAAACAGCAGAAGTTGCAGTTTATAAAATTGGCTTGGGACGTGTCAATAATAATAACTGTCGAATATGCTTAAGTCTAACACAAGCTATGATTAGGCGGCTTTAGAAGATATAAATTTGACAACTTGATCCTGATCCTTTTCCCCATATGCCGATATCTACTGTATATCATGATATCCCGATGTCTGCTCATAATACATAGGTAAAAATCCAGTTCGTATTGTTATGACAGATTACTAAACTAAACTAAACTGCTATTTACAATGGATAGAAAACTTCAACAATTAATCTGTCTCTGATAAAAACATTCAATAATTGTTATGACTTGCTTTTTGTTATAATGAAATTATACACACATTTACGCATGAATGATAGACCAAGTTTGAAGTATTAAGCAAAATAGATAAATATTCTGCTACTTCCAGAAAAACAAGTCCTTTTCCAGAACAACGGTTCGGCCGATAATCAACTTGTATAAACAATTTAATATTGAAAAAATCTCATCCATCAAAGTATTTCTTAATAGGCTGGGTTCAATTTTCATTTATTTCGGAAAAAATTTAATATAACATTTTAACTTTTAAATTTAACCTTCCTTTAAATTGACATTTTAAGTCTGACATTAAACAATTTGTATATATACATAAATTATCTATAAAATTTAAATAAGTCATTGACCTTCTTATCACATCACATCTGAATTAATTCTCCTTGTGCTCATAATTTTCATCACGATGCCCACAAATCACATTATTTCCTTGAAAAATTGTGTTGTCATGTAAAATTTTTCATTAATATGAAAAAAGCTTAAACTAAAAATATCCTTTTTGTCCTTAATAAATTTTAAAATATTTACAAGGATATAATCAAGTCAAACAGGTGGAAAAATATGATAAAGACGTCATCAAAATATTTTAATTGTTATAATTTTAAAAATTTTCATTGTATAGCTATACATTGACTTACAACTCTCGTGAATATAAAATTTAAAGAAAATCTAGAATAATTGAATAAATTAATGAGTAAAAATTTTAATAAATTCTAAGTTGCAGTTGCTAGATGAATACATAGACGGCCGTGTAGTATATTAAAAAGTATAGTTATATATCATTTTGATGAAAAATTCAGTGAACTAGTTCCTAGAATTTAATAAAAGTTCAATTGATATTTAACTTTCATTCTTCGTAAGTCTCATTAAGTTAACAATGGAAGAAGTGTGGGTGGCAAATTGAATAATGTTCAATATAATGGTTTCACAATTAGTTTTTTCTGCTCATTATAAATATGTATTAAGGTCGATGTGTAATATGATATAGGTGTAATGTTGTTATGAGCAAAAACATATTGAGAGAATAAACATAAAAACTATTATATATAATTGAATATACCTAATCTTTGTGTAAAAAATAGTTAGGATGTATCCCATAGACTTGAAAATATATATATAAAAAAAGTACTTATATATGGTAACTTATATGGTAACTATATAATCATTCCTTGGACTTACAGAATTTATTTTTTTTTAACCCAATGTTTTGCCAACCTTCATAATATTACAAAAATATGAATCAAAAGATATTCAAATCCAGTGAGTTATGAAAATTCAATAAATACAACAAAAATGACGTACATGTTGTAGTGGTCATATTATTTTAGTGCAAATCAGTAACGACAAATCGTCTGCTCAGGACATTAGCCTTCAATGAAATTTATCATTTCTTTAATTTGATTTTATAAAATTTATTGGAAGTATAATTTGACTTTAAGAAAGACCAATTTCCTAATATAGTAATAGTGTTCTAAATTTAATTAGTTGATTAGTTTGATTAAAAAAACCTGATTCGTATTATAAATATACATATAATTAATTTTTATTCTTATATATCTAAATTTTTTATAAATTTTAATACTAAAATATATTTATTAAATTTAATTAAATTAAATTCAAAAAATATTATCCAAATGCTATATATTTAAAATAAAAAAAATGTTTTTAAGCGAGTCATTCCAAATAAAATGTACTGGTAAATAATTACTGTCATAAAGGTGGATGTATTGAATTGGCATATGCAAGGACCATTTTTTATTGATCAATTTTATTTCATTAATCCAATAATTATTTATACAGTTGATATAATATATAATTATATATAATGTGTATATTATATATTGTGTAAATGTCAATACGACTAAGAAAAGTTTAATGACTATTTTGTTATTTTTGGTTAAAAAATTTATTAATATAAAGATTTTTCTACATTTAAATATATTAAGTAAAGAAAATACATTGGTTCAATAGACATTTAACAGAATCACTATACTCTGATACTATACACGGTATTGAAAAAAATAAAATTTAAAATAGAAAAAGGTATATAAGATATTTTTATTTTCTTTATTAGTAATACAACAAAATGAAATCATTCAATTTTTTAATTTAAGGTCAGCTTTTTTGTATTAGGTATGTCTTAAAATATGCATTATTTAGTTAGTTATGGCTTTTATATTATTATTTATTTGTTATGCCTTAATTCCGTTACTCAATAACTATTAAACGTTCTTTTAATAACATGTTTTTAAGAGCGAACGTTAAAAGAAAAATTTGATTTGTATATGGGGTATTGGTTGGCGACCAGCCGTTAACAATGGATGTACCCCTTTTTCATATTTTCAAAAAGGCAAATGCGACAAAATCCAAACTGTATGAAATCCAAATTTTTAAAACCCTAGTTTAAAAAAATCCAAATGTCAATTGTTTACACTAAAAAGAATAAACACCACAAGCGGAAGCTCTAATTTAAAGAAAAAATTAAGGAAACGCAGTGAAATTTGGTTTTTTCCCTTTTTATTAAAATTAATGTTTAATATCAGAGTTAAAACGTTCAGTTAACATGAACAAATCAGAGTGAAAATATCATTATCGTCTCACTTTGAGTAATATAGTACTTTTAAAATAGTAATTTAGTATGGGGCGGTAGCCATAAATTTGCATTATTAGCAGTGAATATTGAAAAAAATATTCTACTATGGGCTATCTAAGGGCGTAATTCTACTATTAACGGATTTTATCGGTTTGGATTTTTTCGGCTTGAGATTTTGAAAATTTGGCTTTTGCGAGCTTGGGATTTTCAAATTTGGCTTTTATCGATATGAATTTTGGGATTTGAATTGTTAAATGAAGGATTTCGTTATAGATCCGTTAACAATGCACCTATTACCATGGCAAATTAAAAAATATATGTATCTTAACTTAGACAAAAGACTAATAGGATTTTATTATATAAAAGCAATCATATGAGAGTTATATATTCGTTACAAAGCAGCTGAAAAAGGGAAAATATCAACACTTTCGTTTAAAACAATTGTTTTTTTAAAGACTTTCTTTTGTAAACTGTTTTTTTTAACACTCCCAAATAGTATGACATAATTCCTAAGCCGATAGCCCAAGCGGCTTGATTTTAAAAAATTAAATTCATTGTAATTTTAATTATAATAAATGTAAATATCAATAAATATACACCCATATTCTCTCCCATAGACCCATCGTTGACGCGAAGAAAAAATTGATTTCTTTTCGTCTCGCTGAATATGGATTTCTGTTAGACATTGTAAGCGGCGCAACAAAACATTTTATTTGTTGGTAGTACTGATCAATTTTTACTGTCAACCAAAATTATTGGTATATAAACAAAATATGGTTTATGAAATTTTTAGAAAGTATTAGTGGGGTTTAGTTTTAAAATATTTTTTAGTTTAGTACATAAACAGTAGGAAAACAGTAATAGTAATGAAAGTTTTTTTTTTTCAAAACGAAAATACAATTTTAAAAATAATGAAAAATTGTTTATTAATCTTTACTTAACTATTTTATCTATTCAATTTATTTATTTAATTCAATTTTTTGATAAAAAAACACAAAATATTTTGAAGAGATAAAAAATGTCTATCTCGTCAAAGGTCTAACAGAAATTAATCACGATACTGTTTTGACATTTACCTTCGCGGCAATTTGCTATCGCGTCTGTGGTGTCTAACAGAATACAAAATTATCTCGTAAGATAAGATTCCGATCTCGCGGAATGGGTGATAAATAAATGAAGGAATTACTTTAAACAAAATTGTTGTAGGTTCGGATAAGAGATTAGGAGAGAAATCGGATTATAGGATTAGAATCGAATTAGAATTGGTGGGTATAAGTTGGAGGCAAACCTGAACCGAGGCTTTTTGCTGGAAATATTCAAATAGAGCATTTCTATTGGAGGCGAACATATTAAAAGTAAGCATGTTCCACATTTTCGCAGTTCTTACACCAAATAAATTTTTCGTAAGCCAGTTTCGAACAACCTGCGAATTTAAAATGAGAATTAAACTCCATCCTACGTCGGATATAATTTTTATACATATTGAACAGATCTTTTAGAGAAAATTAGACTTTACATTGTGAAAGAAATTCAAATATGTCGTTAGATTTGTCGTTCGATAGAACTCTGGGGTTCTTATCAGTAATTCTATCTTGGAAATTCTTCAAAAATTAACAAATCTTCAGTATTGTTCGGACTTAAAAAAAAATAATAAACGATATGGTTCCATCATAATTTAATTATTAACCTAATGTGAATGTAATTATTTGTAGGCTCATATAATAATTCCCTAAGACTATGATTATTCCCAATTTAAAGAAACAGAAAACTAACGGAATTTACAAAAATTTAGAAAACTTAAAAAAGTCCTTACTATTTATTAAGGGCAATAAAATGTATATCGTATATATTATACTTGTAGTATTATAGTCGAGTCAATGGAACTCAAACAAAAAACAAGAAAAACAAACAAGTTAGAACTTAATTGGACTTTGTATCGTCAATATTTTCAATTTTCTAATTTTGAATCAATCGTACTTTAAGTTTAATCTTAAATTTTTTTCATTTTTAAATTAAAACAAATTTAATTGTCAATCATTTCCGCATATTACTGTAAAAACCCTTTTGCTCTTATTCTTTAATTTTTGCGTAACTTAAGAATTCAGTTTTGTTTCTAATTAAACTAACGAACACTTTTATAACTTTTTTTTTTGTGATTTTTTTTTTTTTTTTTTTATTTAATTAATGTTTTATTAGTTTGTTGATTTAAATGAGAATATCAAGAAAATATGCCAAAGTACAGTGCTATTATAAGACCAGAGAACATAACGAATTTCCATTTTTTTTTTTATTTTTTGTTTTTGTTTTTTTATAGTAATGACCTTTGGTTATTTTTTCTTATATAGTTTGTACATATTTGGATGAAACCATAATATCGATACAATTTTTTTGTTTTGACACGCATTCATGTCGTGATTTTTTTTCTTTTTTTAATTCTTTTTTTATTTTGATTTTTGTTTTTGTTATTTTCTAGTTAAGAAAATTTAGTTAGCAAAAATTTTATCGTAATTTGTACGACTCAATTAGAGAAAATATTAAAAAAATTACAATAACATGTTAAATATGGAATCCACAAAAGGAAATGGAATTAAGAGTGAGAAGTAGTGAAATATCACTCATACTCATATCAGCATTAAAACTTTATTATGTTGATATGAGTGAGCATAATATATAAAGTTATATTAATTAAATCCTTATAATAATGTATGTAGTATATTTGTTTGTTAGAAAAAATAATATTGATTAACTTTAAGGATATCAATGTGTAGAAAAACTTATGATTTTGAACTGGCTTCTAAAAATAATGAAAATTATTGAATTACAATTTCCCTTTAATTTTCAGACGTCGCCAGTTTAAGGATACTTAATTAAAATTAAATCATTAAATAAAAGTCAAGCCATGTAATCGTGCTTGCTCCAGAAACACACTTCACACATAACAGTTTTCTAAGATACCAACCTATAATATCTATACATAAGAAATCACCGTTAAGATAGAGGTTGTGGAACAGACAGTCGTTATCAGTAAAATATTCAATAGAACACACGAAAAAACTAAAATATTGTCATAATAACTTATAATTGACTTTCAGGTTAATTAATTTAAGAAGCCGAGATTTGTTTAGGGTAATAAGCGATTTCAAGTCAGAATAAAATCTATGCGTTCAATCAACTTACTGATCTAGTGATAGGTGCAATATTGGTTCTAGACCTAATTTACTCACCAGAGAAATGGTTATATTAAGAATAATACATTGAACATAAATGCATTCTAAATAAAGAAATAATTCATTTGAAAAGAAAATTTTTTGTATTACAGTCTTAGTCAGGTCTCACTGAGATTTTGGAATTTAGCACTATCAAGGTTATCCAATAAGTTCAGAAGTTCCATAGATAGTCATTTTCTTTTTTTGAAATGACCGGAGCAGATTCAGAGAATTTGTTACTTCTTCTCTATATGAGATAGCCCAAATCTGGAAAAGAGTTCTAAATTTTGGCTGTACATTTATGGATAGTTGAAAGAATAAAATAAATTAAACTAAAACTTTTTATGTTTTACAAAAGTTATTTGATGGGAGTCCAAGCCTTATAGCATGTTTGTCAATAAGACAATGACACATTTTTAACGACAGTAGCTTATCGGAGCACTTCAGATTCAGCACAGTATATATTTTTCTGGAAATATATTCAGGGTTCTACTCTCTAGTCAGTTGATATACTTTGTATTTTCTCGGAATTTCGCTGTGTCCTGACATAGTCATATGTTGAACCGATTGGCTTGTTCGCTTATAGAGCTACAGTTTTTTAGTTGACCGTTACTTCTTCTAGTATTTAAGCAGCCTGTATAATTCTCAGTCAGCCTTCATTTATGGCCTCACCTATGCCTGAAACACACTGTTTTGGTTTGACATCAGGATAATGCTATATTTCGGTTTTGTGAGAAGACTATACACTTCCCACTCTGTCATTCAATTTTAAACTGTCACTATGGAAGTACACATACTCTTCCGTTAGAATAGTATTATGCTTACGTCTTTCGCTATATAGAATATTGTCTGATTTGACTTCTTAAAGATATATTTTATAAGAGTATTTCCTAGGTTTTCTGGTATAATTTTTTCTGGATCTTAACTGTATAGTTGACTAACATTATTTAATATTTTTTTGTAATTTTAGTTTTTCTATCAATTTAATTTTTCAACAAAATAATTTCAAACTACAAATAATAACAAAATCTTTATTATCCTTGTAATATCCTAATAATAGTAACGTAAAATGCGTAGTAAGTTAATGTAATAAAAACGTGTATTTTTAATAATACTTTACAAAATATAGTTGTAAATAACATTTACACTCTATAATTAAGTATATACTCATGGGTAGTATGGACACCCATTTGAATTTATTACGATGTTTATCAATAATTCAGAAAAAAAACTAAATAAATTTTACTTACCAACATGTGACAGTCCAGAAATTTCTGAGTCTGAAAAGAATTAAAATATTTGTAAAATAAATGTATATGAAAATTGAAATGAATTAGTAAAGCGTAGTAGAAAATAAAAATAAAATAATGATTGGTCGTAGTAGATTTTTTTTTTTTTTTTTTTTTACCTTTAAATGGTCATAAGAATGTCCTTTACCTTGTCCTTTTACAATAAGGGTTTATAAAAAAAAAATTACATTTTTAGATCAATAAAATATATATATATATATATAATATAAATTAAATGTATATTTTTTTTTATAAGTTAATTGCATTTTAGTGAACACCATGACACTGATGAAGGAGAAATTTTCAATATCAAAGGAATGATTAGATTAAAATAGAATTAACAGTGTATGTGCTGTGGGTGAGTATGAATCAGTTTAGAAGGAGAACCAAAAAAAAATTAAGTTGTGTATTCTTGCTGTTGAATGATTTTTAGTAAGCAATTTAGATTATTTTAAAAAATATCAAATAAAAGAAATTAAATATGCGAGTCTATAGAGCAGGTGAACTTTATGAATTGCGATGAGTCCTACAATAAAGAAAACCATTAAGAAGCAAATAGTAAATGGAGTATGGAGTATGTGATAATAAAAAATGTATATATATAAAAATCTCTAATTAAACAATTGAGAAAATTTAAATGAAATTGGATGAAATTCATGAAAAGTTTTTTTTTTTAATTATTTCCAACCAAACGATATCTAACAATGAGAATGAAGGTGACTTAAGTTAATAACTAAATTACTGAAGTTCTGAAGATGCAAACTATACTACAAGAATTTCAAAATATTCAATATTTACGACAGAAGATTATCTGAATTCTGAACGTCTTAATGTGGAAAGATGAGATAGTTGTAAGCTTGTGATTCTGTAGTCTTATTCCTAGTAATTCGACAAGTAATTGTGTAAATCAAGAATACCTACATAATAATTGATATACTTATTCATAATTTTGAGAACAGAAATTGAACAGAATAAAAAGTAAGACCAAAAACAAGTCAACATAGAACAAAAAACAATTTCTTTTCTCCTCCTGAAACTATGCAATTCAATACATATTGTTTTTCCACAAAGACCAATATTTATATGTACGTTAATTCCAATTCCATCAAGTAAAAAAGCAATCAATTTTTTTTAAATTTTTTTAAACTAAAAATGACCACATGGGTTCTAATTTCTAATATAATAATTAATAAACATATAATAAATTAAAGACTAATAAAAATGATATTAATATAAATAATATACAAAATATATACCAAATCAAATTACTATATAAAAGGTACACATTTCGAAAGATCTGCATCAGGATATAAATAAATAAATAAAGTAATCAATGAATGATAAAAAAAATAAAAAAAATTAAAAATAAATAAATCAATTTCATATTAGAATAAAATTTGCAATCAGAATTTACCATTTTTTCCAATTAAATTATTAAAAATTGATATTTTAAAGTAAAAATAAAACAAAAAAATTGCTTACTCTCTGGAAAATAAATTTAATAGTTAACCATAATTATGTTGTAAAAATATGATTTATCGATATAAATGTTTTGAAAAAAGTGATATACAAATACAAGGGAAATTAATTTTCTCAAAAATTTGTATATCAAATTTAATTTGAATAATATTGCATATATTTAGGCGAAGCATAAATTATTTTCAGTGAAATGATGGAACGATTGATTGAAAGAAAAGCCTTACAACTGAAAAATTTAAAAGTTTTCCTTCATTTTTTCAATTTCAATTCATTACCTATCTATCTACGTTATTCAGTAAATTATAACACTTTTTTTTTCTATAAAAAATATCCAATTACTTAAAAAAAGCTTTTAAAAGGAAATTTTTATAAAGAAAGCTTTGATTATATTTTTTGAAAAAAAAAACGTAGTTAATTTTTGAAAGCAATAATTTATATCATGATAGAAAAATTAATTTCATCATAGAAACTAATAAATTTATGAAAATCAATTTTTTGTTTTTTTTTCAAACGAAATTGTATAACATTCATATTTTAATTTGAATATGTATTATATGTAAATAAAATTTATGTTAACAGGATATCATTTTTATAATGCGTTACAAGCCGATAGTCCTGTTAATTTAAATAAATTAATAATTCTAATAAATTAATTTATTAGAATTTTAATTATAATAAATGTTAATAAAAATAAATAAAATAAATTATAATTCGTTATCTTGTTGGACATATACATTAGGGCTTGAATTAAAATTTTGAAACTATAAATTTTAAAAATTATTATTTACCGTAATTAACTAATTTGTAATACAAAAAAAAACACAATTTAATTCAACTTACCTTCATTTATCAGATTTGTAATACTTTCTTCATTCTCTATGTCACTCCCATTTCCAACTTCTGTAAGTAAATAAAATGCAAAAAATTAATTAAGAAAATTTGATTGAAAAATAATAATGTTTAAAATTCATTAGACTTGGGTGAGAATTTTTTTTTTTTTAACAAGCACCTACTGATGAATTTATTGATAGTAATCTAGCAATCAAATAATACATACTAATAATATATTTTTCTTTAAATCTTAATTGACTACGTTTTTACAGTACAAAATTTTATCCAACGACAATTTATTTTTTTTATTTTTGTTTATAAAATCTATTACAATTATAATTCTACTACAATTCAAACGGTTCTCGTCGTTAGGATGTAACCTTTCGTACCAATTCTTTGTATCTTCTCTTGTCTCCCTTTTCCATCTCTTTCAGTTTCGCGGTGGGACTGTTTAAGAGGAGATAGTAGAAGTAGTTTTTTGATTTCTAATGAGCATGTCCACGCCTACGAAGTATATCTATAAAATAGAGAAATTACTCCTACTATATGATGATGTCCAAGAAAAGAGTAAAAAGTTACAGTTAGGCCGCTGATTAGACGAATTACACGATTTTGAATGTGGTCAAGGTAACCTAAGCCTGATAGGGAAACGTCAGCCCAAATGTGTGAATTGTATTCCATTTTGGAGCTTATAAATGATGAAATACAATGAGCTTATAAATGAAATGAGTTTGCGTGAAATTATACAACTTTGAGTTTCAGACGAGAGTTAAGCTCAAATCTTAATTTAAATATATTTGAAAAAACCTTAAATTTGTCTACTTAGGCAAGAGAAATACAGATCCTAGACCTAAAGCTTTGCATTATTGAGCTATTATTTGGCTGTGTTTTCAAATTAAAAAAATTGATCATTAATATACACAGGTTCATGTCTTAGATATCTACTGGTGATGTTGAAGATGATGAAGCATATTTTGCACTATTAGAATGTTTTGTTGAAATGTTTTTTAGAAAAAATTGAAGTCGTAACGCAGTACAAATAGCCAACATCCTAATTGAGCTGTCGCAACAATGACGATGGTTTTAATTAATTCATATTATTCATAAATTTGTATCTCTACATGAGATATTGACTCTACATAAGTTTAAATATATTTTATATAAATTTAAATATCTTGCGCTCATTTATTGTATTAATTTTATAATCTATAAAATTAAAAATTAAAAATATCAAATAGCTATATTCATTACAAAGTTCACACATGAGTCAAATTTATTAAAAAACAACAAAAAAAAACCTTTTTTTAAAGTACATTCATAAAAAGTAGTTTTAATTTCAATTAATATTATGATTATGAACATATTTTTTCATCACACAAATTATTAAATCGCATGAGATACAAAAATCGCATGATAAGAAAATCGTAAGTCATTTCGTTGCCAAACAAATATCATCCTAGATTTATGCAAATATTAAAAACAAATTAAAGCAATTTTAAAAAAATTTGACCGTTTTGTTTTTTAAATAAAAAGTAAGAATAAAAATAATCGGTGGTAAGAAAAATTAATTACTTTTCATGAAAAGGTGAAAAATAATTTTTTTATTTAAATACCTTACATTAAAAAAAATCATTTATAAATAAACACACACACACTTGTTAAATAATGTTATTTCAATTCTAGCTTCGGTCGATTAATAGAATGCAAATCAATTTCTATTTCAGTTGTTCTGAAGTTTTATTCATCAGATTTTCCAAGCACTATATACATTATGTATTATTAACTCCTATAATCAAACTGCTAATAACTCTTAATTATAAATTGCCCCTAATTATATATATTATATATATATATTCCTTTGTATTTGATCTGTAAATTATGTTATTTCAGCCGTTTTTAATTGTAAGCTTCAAATTTATGCTGACGATATGAAAATCTTCTAAAGAAAATTCTAAAGAAGATTACGTCTAAGCATGATGCTATCCACGCCAGTATTGTTATATCTTACCACTATATGATCAAAGACTATAATTAATTGATTTGTGTATATTGAACTTTAATCGTGAGATTTCTGATGTTATTTTCATTACACAAATTGTAAAGGGCAATTTAAAACTAAATTTTATTTCCAGTAATATCATTATTAGAAATCTAAACTGTCTACGCCCATTCAATTTATATAAAATCAGAATTCATAGGACTAATTATGGCAAATATGAACCGTTTATTAGAACACTTATTATAAGTAACAAACATAAATTCAACATTGAATTAACACCATCAAAACATTATAAAAAACAAAAATTTTTGTTTTGTTGTTTTTGTTGTTTTGTGTATGTAATTGATTAATTTTATTTTTAATTTTCAATTTTAATTTGATATGCAAATATGTAATAATTCTGTTTTGTAAACTGTTTGTTCTAAGTAGTATTGGACGTATAAATATATAAATAAATAAATAAATTATAATAAATAATTCGAATTACAAGAAAAACACCCAATAACATTTTTTATTTGCTTCAGGTTGGATTCATCAATTGTGATGTTTAGTTTAAACTGAATAGAAATTTTACGATATAACTAAGATATGATTCAATATACGATCCTATATACGATAAAAATATGTTATCAAAATCTTTATGTTTACTACGTTTATAAACTACATTTTAAAAAGCTTTGATTCTATTTTTACTTTGTTTTGCTTTGTTTTTGCTTGAAATCTAACGGATAAAGGTGGAATAGAAAATTTTTCTTTCATTTTGTTTTTATTTTGATTTTTTTTTTTTTGCTTATAAATTTAATTTTTTAGTTTTACCCTTGAATCGACGAAGTCTGATTAGTAGAGGAGATGATTTATTTAAATTAAAAAAAAATGTTATCACTCTCTTATCTCCCATTTGAATTGTTGTTTTATTTTTATAAATAATATTTTACAAGATAAGATCCAAAAATAAACTAGAATACGGCTAAAGTTTAGAGATAGAAATGTACAGTAAGGGAAATTTGAATATATTCATTTAAACTTAATTAATGTGGAAAATGATGTTGGTAATCAGTATTGTCCTCACTTTAATGCAAGAAGTCTGGGATGTTGGTGTCAAAGCGGGAATATTATTAAATATTTTTGATTTACTTAATTTATATCCAAATTATAATTTGAACAAATTTTTGTTGTTTGTTAAATCGATAAAAAAAAAATCAATTGAATATCCATAATCTTGATAGAAATTTGAACCAGTAATGATTTGATTAGTAGTGAGAGAAAAAAATTATTACATCATATCGATTTGCAAACATATCATTTTAATCAAATCCTTATAAAAATGAATGATTAATCTAAATAGTAAACATTGCACAGTTATTGTTATTTTACATTGTACAGTAAAAGCAAGGATTAAATTCAGAATGTTATTTCGTGTATTTCGGGTCATTTGTAATATTTATTCTAAACTAATTGTGTCCAAGAATTGAATAACTTCGACATTGATGTGTTTTTGTAATCTATGACTTTGTGCAATCGATTTGATAACATTTGACACTTAAATCCTTATATATATTGCAATATAACACGGAACATTGACTATATCATGTAGCCCTGAAAGTTCAACCGCAATAACTAATTTGTACAATCTAATACTAATACCCTTTTCGTCGTTTCTACATACCCTAGTCGTTTCTATTTGTCTGCCATTTGTAAATCAACTTTTTTTTTTGTCTTGTGCTATGCCTATGACTAACGCCAAAGTGTAACAAGGTTACTTGTATTTAAACTAATTGATTAAATATACTGTCAAATTAACGCTAAGAGCAAGTACATTAGACGTCTATTACTAGACGAAAACTTGCTTCAACTTGATTATGCAAATATATCATCATCAGCTAGTAGGGTAGGGTGGAAGGACACGACAGAATCTGGTTAATCAAAGAGATATCTGCAATTATCCGTAGATCAGACAATGACTGTAAGTCAAAAAAATTTAAGTCCGTGGGAGTCAGGTGGAAGTCGCAGTGGATCATTTCACAAAAAGTTACTCAAAGCGAAACGTAAAAACTTTCGTTGAACCGATTCAAATCAATATAAATGTAATGTGTGGACCATACTTGACTGACATATTCAAGGGTAGGCCTAACATATGTAACATAAAGATGTTTCGTGAGGGAGGGATTAGAAAATTCTTTAGACCATCATCTAATATCAAGAATTGTCTTTGATCACTATTTTATCATAATGTAGCTTAAAGGTCAGTTCAGGGTCAAGTGTTAACCCGAGGTCTATAACAGAATTTACCCTCGAAAGTGAACAGAAATTTAGTTAGTAGTTGAATCAAACTGTCCGAGCAGAACAGAATTTATCCTAGAAAACGTAATGGCATTTAGAAGTGTTCAATTCAAGCCCATTTTTTGAATACCAAGAAGCAAAATTGTTCTTGTCATTTTATAGGTTTAAGCAATCCGTTGAGGAAGATATAGAAGTAAAAAGTTTTGAGTCATCTGCAAAACTAAGAAGTTTAGAAAAACATAAATTGTTGAAAATCATAAAATTAAGGGTCCTACGTGACTACATAAACTACCTATATACTACCTAAACTACCTTTAACTGTCACATATCCCATATTTCAATCTGCTAATATCAATGCAATTAGGATCATACTCTATTTTGGGGCATATATTGTAGCCGATCTACTAGAATGGAATAGTAGTGGGACATTGGTCTGGTTTTGAAAAATTTTCGGGTGATTTAAACGCGAATTTTAATGTTCTTTTCATATACTTCCCATTATGGTAGATGATGTAGGATATCAACTGCATTATAAAATTATCGAATCTTTTTCATTTTCACTTTTCGTATATGAATTTATTAGAAAAGTAAAATATGAAATTTGTTTCTGATTTCATTCTTATGCACTCTCTGTAAAATTTTCACATTTTTTCCATTAGGCTTGAATTTACGTTGAACAAGATAGGTACTGCGTCAGTGAAAGTAGGTCCAATAAAAGATTGAAAGTTTATCATTTTCACTCTAGTATTAACTATTATATTATAAAACAGTTTCTTACATGCCATGAAAAACTGCTTACTTACATAATATAGCAATCTTATATAGTGAAAATATTAATTATTGATTAAAAATTTGAAACTCTACAAAAAATTGAAAATAGCAATATTTGTCCGTTAAAAACTAATACAACTATCATCAAACTATCACAAAGCTGGTACATTATCTCCAAACAATCACAGTGTTCACTAGACTATATAAAAGAGCTGTATTTTAATTTACCCCACTGTATTCATTTTATACCTTAGTCTACAAAATAATTATCTTGATTTTAGTCTAAAATTTCAGTTTCGCTTCAAGGTCATAAAATTTGTAATTTTTATGTTTTTGTTTTTTTTTTAGATTTTTATAGAGCTATGAAATAGAAGCTGTTAGACGTCTAAACTTCCGTAACATTAATAATACGTTTTGTAATGTTATATAACAATTTGATGTCAAATCTAAGATAAATTTAAGATAAATTTACTGTTATAGATAATTTAATATGAATCCGTAAATATTGAGAGAAAGTTCAGAAAATATTTTGTAAATTTATTTTTAGAATTTTTCAGTTTGATTAGATAATATTCAGGTACTTATGTAAACAAAATATGTAGGTAGGTAAGTTTTTAAATCATTTTGGGAGTGGAAATGAGCATTTTGATGAAAATTATTAGTTTTATGAATTAAAATTGGTTAATAAGATAGACTGAGTATTGATATGCCGTATATACTCAAAATTACATGTTAGGAAATCGATGTTAAAGTCAAAATGATTGCAAAAAAATCGATAGAATTGCCTCAAAATGTATATAATTGGAAACTGGGAATATGCGTAAAAAATACTGAAGTATTGAAGTACTCAATAGAGCCTAGAGTTATTTAGTATAATTATTGTATCATAAGTCATGATATATATATGTTTGTTATATATAAGTCTGTATGTATAATAAGTTGATGTATATAAGTCATGTTTGATGTATATAAGTCATGTTATATATATATCATATATAATGACAAATGTAAATGCATGAACTCTACATACGGCAAATATGGTTAACCTGCGGTAGCCCAATCCAATAAAATAATAATTTTTGTATATCTAAAAGACAAAAGAAATATCTAAACTGATAGGAAATTTGTAATTAATTAATTTAACTGTTATATAAGAAAACTTTTGAAAACCACAGCCTTAAAAAATATAGGAATCGAAAAACTTAATTTTTAATTAAGAAAGTACTGAATTTTTAATTAAATAAAAATAAAGCGAGATCCGCCCCATTATTTTACTTCATGGCATGAAATTTGGAGACAAAAACGAAAAACATTAATTTCTCATATATTTAACAAAGCCTTAAACGAAACGGACTATGAATTTAAAAGTGTTTTGAGTATTTATCGATAGCACTATTAAAGCAATTTAACTTCTGAGGTCCGCATGAATCTGATTAAATTATAATATGCTCAGTAGGTATGTGAATAACACTTGTTAAATCATTTCCGCCCCTATCAGCTTGAGCTTTTTTTCAAACTGCTCATTCCTTCTTTCCAAACCTCTTATTTTTTAACGTAGAATCCAAATTTGCATTAAAAAGTACCTCTTTCCATTTGAAAATCTCGATTTCGGCCAACTTCGGCGAATTTTGAGTTTAAAAACTCTTTTCCGGTCCTTCCCGAAAGTTTAACATATCACTAATCGATAGAGTACCCTCGATTTAGTTAATAAAATTTTAAAATAACGGCTTCTTTCTCTCTTAAAAAGTGGATACGTATGCTCTGGAGCACCCGGTATATAAACATTTATGAATATGAAGCAAACGTTTGTACAACATGGTTCAATATGTATTGAAATATATGCAATACATATTTCATTTAAACACTAAATAAAACCAATGGACATACGGCAACAAAGAAAAAAACAAATAATACGTATCAATGATCCAGTTAATGTTCATACAGCTCAACGTACGAAATACATTGAGTTTTTGCCGTATGAACAGGTACCAATAAATAACAAAACTTAAAGTAATCGAAAATTGAGGATATGCGGCAAAACTATACTGAATATCTCGGAAAATAATCGAGATGCTTGAAAACTGATACCTAAACTAATCTAAGAATCTATCATTGTGTCAGAAAAATGGTGAATATGGCATACCAATAGTTAGTGGACGAAATTGAATTGACGTCATAAATGACAATTGTATCCTTCATTTCATATTTTTTTGTCACATGAAGTGTCGCATTGTTTTGTAAAACATAAAGAAAAAAATATTATAAAATGAGATCTATACAGTTATAGAACTAAACAATTTTTATTGATTTATTTTAACTGTCTATTTTTGGTGGAATAAAGAAACGCAGAATTCTTATGTTTTCATGTTATTTTTCATGTTCATACTAAATGCTCAATACATCTAAAAGTATAGCTCCTAAATTACAAAATTTTCTACTTTGAGCTACAATATTCCCATAACGGCAGCACCAACCATCCACAAATAAATAATAAAATACACTTCAGACCATTATCTTTCTAGAATATATAACTGAATATATATATATTTAATAGGTCAACAGATATAACGGTTTTTATACAAAAACATCAAAACAACAAGAATACTTTCAAATGCCCTTTTCGTCCTTAAAGGATGTGATGCGCCATTAAATATATATATTTTTGGAAACCTAGAAATTCTAGGTATCATTGAGATATGGTCATTGGGTCCTACACCGATCCAACATCTCCCTCAGAATCCCCAAAAAATCCAACGCCATTCCCACCACAATACAGAAACAGTATAAAACAGCAGGACATTAGTTCTATAAAAATATGTGCGAAACTCTTATTTAAATGAATGTAAATGTAAGTCAGTTTTAAATTCAAAATTTTGAAACTTACCATCATATCTTAATATCACAGATCTATTTGCTTGAAAATTTACTGAATGCTGTAATTTTTGCAATACCAAACCTAATATCACTTTTAGTTTCATTTTTAATTACAATTTTAATTTAATATTTAATTAATAAATCGATAAAACAAAGTATATCAAATTAACATCAATTTAAAATCAACTATATTTTAAATGATATATCTACTAAATTTCTTTTGATCACAATCAGTAATTAAACCTTTTTAATTGATTTTATTTTTGTTTATTATTATTATTTTATTGTAAATTAAAATGTTTGATTTATAATATAATTTACTGCTAGGTTGGTATTAAATTATGACATTTTAAATCGTGATTAAACAACAAAAAAATAAAGCCGGAAAAATTAAGATCACGTGTTTCACTCTATCAATTTTACAACAATTTAATTTTTACTGGTTTTTAAAAATTTGTTATTAAAAATATCGATTAAATTTTGTGTTTATTGCGTTTTTATTTTTACGTTTTAACAAATTTAAGAAAGTTTTTATTTATTTTTCTTTCTTTTTCTAATTGTTTATATTTTGTTGAAATTGTAGGTATTGGTATTGCATTGTTATTTTTTAGTAATTATTATTCATTTTTTATTATATTTTTATCATCCGTTAAAATGTTTAAATATATTATAAAAACAAGTGAGTAAAGGAGCTGAAGAGTTCAACACAACTATAATGGAAAGAATGTGCAGTTTTTGATAGAATTTATGTTGTGGTTGTTGTTATCGCTGGTGTGTTTTGTTGTTTATTTTTGGAAAAATTTATACGGTATGTAAAATCTGTCAGGATTCTTCTATTACGATTCGAAGTTGCAAAGTAATTATTTTTAAAATTTCCAAATTTAATGATTTCATTCTCAGAATAATTGTTTTTATTTTAATGATTTTTATAGTGATTACAAAAACAAAAAAACATGTTATTTAAATTTTAAACATTGATTTACACACTTAAAATATTTTCTTATTTTTAATTTTTATTTTTATTGTGCAAAATTTATCTGAATTAAACTAAATGAAACAAAAAAAAAAAACAATAAATAAATAAATAAATAGTGTAATTGAATTAATTTAGATATGATTTTTCAGTTGACCATGTCAAAATGATGTTATTACGTCTACTTTTATTATGATTAATTTAAAATGTTAATAGATTCGAGGTCGATCAAAGAACATCCAAGTTGTGATTTTTAAAATAAGATATATATTAAATATATATATATAATTTAAATTATGATTTACTTTAGGAGTAAGTATATAAGTATAATATTGAGAGCAAAATTCACAATTTTCAATATGAGTCATTTGTTTGTTGTCACATAATTTATTTAATTTTTTTCATGGATGATTCATTATAATATAAATCTTTAAGAAGGCGCAATTTAAAAATTTAGACAACATGAGTATAGTTTAAGTTCATTGATTTGATTTCACCATATACATATAATAGATAGAGTGCTAAAAAGCTTAAAGAAAGAAAGAGAAAAACAACACGTGACTTTTACTATTATATAAAATTACAAAATTAAAATATTAAAATTTACCGACGTAAGTTTAATAATAAACAAATATTCTAGTCTAGTCAATTAACTTCAATAATGCTATTAGCTTGCAATTTACTTTAGTGTTATTTTTAATAATGCCGACTTTACTTATTATTACTTTGAAATCTGAGCTATCTGAATTCATTTAATATTTGAATAGTTAAAATTTTCCGATTTACTAAACCAGAAATAAATTTTTTCATGGAATATATTTTACATGGTTTTTACTCTTTTACTGAAAATAATTGAAAATATTAATTTTATATTTTGGGTTTATTTAAATCAGTTTCTCATTATTGCATACTATTGTCTAATCTGTATCTAGATCCACCAATTATTAAAAATAATATCTTATTAGTTTTTTGAGATAAAATGGGGCTATGTACATGGAGATAACAACTTTCAATTAATGTCCAGAATCAAAATGCTAGTTATATAATCAACATGTGAACACAAGCTTCATTATTCTATCAAAATTGTCATCATCAAATCTTGCTCCTACTAATTATTTTGTGATAAATAATTAAATATTTTGGCATAGTATTCATATTATAAAATTGACTTTAAAAAATTATAGTTAAAAATATGCCGAAAAATCAAACAAAGTTGCAAATATTTTTTTCACTCTATCAAAACTATTACTCTAATTTATCAAATGAAAGAACAATTCCCACTTTCAGTTCATTGTTTTGTATTTTTATGTCGTCTTTAACTTTACAACTATATTTTATTCAATCATACATATAGTAAAATTAAGTATTTTATTCGTTTTTCAGATTCTAAGCTTGTCTATTACCATACAAGAAAGAAAAAGAAGATCTAAACGTTAGGCACAAAATGTTCTGGGGACTCTGAGGGAGATGTTGTATCAGCGTAGGAGCTAATGACCATATCCGAATTTTCTACTTTGAACACAATACAATACAATACATACAATATCTCTATAATGGCAGCACCAATCTACACCAAATAAATGTTAAAATAAGCTCCATACCGTTATCTTTCTAGAATATATAACTGAATATATATATATATATATATAATATATATATATATCTAATGAATCTACAGATATAACGGTTTTTATACAAAATCATCAAAACAACGAGGATACTTTCAAATTTCCTTTTCGTCTTTAAAGTACAAGATCCGCCACTAAGGATATATATTTTTGGAAAGCTAGCAATTCCAGCTATCCTTCAGATATGGTCATTAGGTCCTAGACCGACCCAACATCTCCCTCAAACCAAAATTCTTCTAGTTACTTGTGCATAATTTTGAGTTATCAGTACAAAATAAAATTCCAATATTTAAGCCAGATATTAAAACTTGCGTGGACGTACAGTATCAAATTATGAGATTGTGCAAAGAAAACAAATATCGAAATGTTGGAATGTGATCCGTGATATAGTTAATGCGCAATGGTGGCAGCAGTTCTTGGTCTCGAAAACAATTTTCGTCGAATCAAGAGAACGAAACTCCACGGTAAAATCATAATGGTTTCCTTTATTGAAATTATTATAAAAAATTAATTCTAACCAAACACGTCCTGGAAAAAAGAAAATTTGTTATTGTCAGATGAAAAAAAAAAATGTACAAGAAATTGTGCGATGCCATCAGTAATTTTGAAAGATACTAAAAATGTTATTCTTCTTTTAACCATATCAGGCGTTAATCCTATTTGAGAGGAAGCAAAAACAATATGTTGAAGTATCTTGCCCATATGTAATACAAGCCATATTGGAAGACATATTCAATTTCAATGAAATCTAAGACATGGTATTTATTACCACTTACTCGATTTGTGCCTTGTAAATGCTTGGATTCTCTAAAAAAAGTAATATGGATATTATTTAGAGGTTTCAGAATAAGGTTCTACGAAACATTGTGAAGGCGCCCTGGTTCATCAGAAACTATAACCTACACAGAGATTTGCAAATAGAATCTGTCAATAAATAAATACAGAAATTTGGAAGAAGTCACGAAAAAGGGCTCCAGCACCATATAAATGTGGAGACAGTTCAATAGAAATATAGCCAGACGACTCAAAAGAGTAATCACCGACATTCTTGACGACTCGTCGTGTCGGTAATCGGGGTTGACCCGCTCTCACGCTTAGACAGATTTATTTTTCGGGGATTTGTGAAGAATTTCGTTATGTTGACTACCAACGAAACGAGGTTTTTCACAAGTCTTCCAGAATTACAAATTTATTTGCAGAGCTGTTCGGTTTTTCGTCGCTGATGCGATGGGTCTTCAAAGTGAATACGTCAAAGGAAAAGTTCTACATTGAAAATTAACATAAAGCCAAGAAAAAATTGCTCATTAGTCCTGTAGGACTAGATCGCAATATAGGAAGGGTTTTGTTTAGTTGGTAAAAATCTCACACGCAATGTCAAGCTACGGGGCTCATTGTGTCTTTTAAAGATAAACAAAAAAAAAAAAATAGCATAGTTTTAGTAACTTATCATAATTAAGTAAAAATAATTTTTACCATTGAAATTTCCAACGACATTTCTACTAAATTGCATTTCTATCAAATGCCCATTTTTATTTCAATAAAACAACTATCACTGGATAATATCGGTAGTGAGTCTATCAAATTACATTGAAAAAAAAAATACACTTGAAATGTTATCTAAAACAGCGTTGAAGAAATAGAATACATTTTAAATATCAGAATACCCGTTACTAATTGACATAATCATAATAATTATAACTATGCACATAAAATAATCAATTAACAAATAACTAAGATTACAATAAAAAAAAAAAATTAATATACTTAAATGGAATTAAAAATCAAAATACTTTCTTTAAATAAATCAAAATGGAATTAAAAATAAAATCAAAAGAAAAATTCCCGCAAACTAAAATTAAAACGGAAATTTTTCTATCTTAATAATCAATATTAATATAGATGGATTTAGGCTTAAGACCAACCTACTTAAAAGAAATAATAATTTTGAAGGAATAAGTCTATTTAACTAAATCGTTTCGTATATTTTTTAAGAGATTTGCCTACTTATAGTTAAAAAGTAAGTTTGAGTAAAATTAATCCATAATAGTAAAAATGAAAAACATACTCGCCACTAACAAAAAACAAATTTGAGAGTACACTTAAAATTTGACAATTAATTGTTTTCGGAAGAAATTGGCTATATACAAAATTAAATTATTAATCATTTTGTTGTAAATGTGTACAGTGTTCCACTTCAGCGTGTTTTAACTTTGACAATTTATAAACATAATAAAACAATTTGTTAAATTACTATTATGGAGCATGAAATATATTAAAACAGGATTTCAGATTGAGATAACAAAATTTTCTAATTTTTTTAAGAGTTGCACTAAAACAGCTTAGCACTGAAATATTCTAAATGCATAGTTTTAATAACTATTCAGCTAAAAAATAATTGAATAATATCTTAAAAGAAACCATTTTTTCAAACTTCAAAAATCCTCTAAGTATTTTTTTCTAAAATATCCAAAGCTGTCTAATTCTAAAAATCTTCGAAGATTTGAGCAGAATCTTTCTTTCAAATGTGTTTTTACAAACTCAGATAGTCTAAACTGTTTAGGTATGTAAATTAAAATATAATATCGTCACCCTGCTGGACTATTCTTGATAGTCCGTTAGTTTTATAAAAATTTAATTGGTATTAGTATTTAGTGATAAGCTACAATTATGTATAAATAATAATGTAGTTTAGTTTTAAGATTGCAATAGTAAAAACAGATAATAGATTAGTTGCAATTTCGTATCTACACTTAAAAAAATTTTCCTAGTAATGATTGAGATATTTTGTGTTAAATATGTGGCCATATCTTTGAATTGTGGTGATGTTAGCAGTTCCTAAATTTATTAAGATCCTAAATACTTTAAACATTTTTTGAAACTGATTTATACCATTGCTATTATTGGTAGAATATTATTTTCTGAATATATACTATATAGCAATTTGCGCACTAATTTATTATTGCAGCCTCATATACTTGTGCCATATGATATCTGCCAATGGCAAAGGGCATAATAAATTTTTAACTTCGTTTCACTCTGATATTTTGTTTTTATATTTAAAAAAAAATATCATTTAACGAGCTTAGTTTATTCTCTAATGTATTGACATGGACTTGCCAACTTAATCTGTTATCTAAAATAACTCCTAAAAATCTAATTTCATTAAAATCCTCTGAAAAAAGTGTTGGCAATAATTCTAATATTTAATTTATATATGGTTGTTTTAGGCGATTTAACATTAAATTATTTCAAAGACAAAATTGAAGAGCTTAAAGCTAATTCGGAAAAAGTCTGTTATAATAATCTTCTTGTCTAAATTACGCTTAGACATTTAACGTAAACACAACTAAAATAAAAAAAAAAAATAGTTAAATCAATGTAGCTTTCTGGATTTTAAACTTAGAAATCCACAAGCCCCAATCTTTTGAATTGTATTACAAAATTAAAAAATATATCATGTAAAAGACACTTAGGTTATCATTTCACAATTCGATTTTATATTTTGAATGATATTAACACAATCATAAGAAGACAGAGTGTGCCTATTCATTGAAATTTATTGAAAAATATGACCTTGAAACTTGAAACCTAATAACTTAATTTTAAGCTACTCTTTCAATTTAAACGTTTTTCTTTCAGTTATACTTAAAACTGTAAAATTAATTTTATTCGAATAGAAAAATTATTAAAATTGACAACAATAGATTTTAAACCAATATACTACAGTACTATACAATGACTTAATTCATTTTGAGTGGTTATAATATATTTTGTTTAGTGGAATGAAAGTGATAAAATCGAAATGAGTTCTAAGACAAAAATATATTTTTTTTTTATCTAATAATAATAATAATAATAATCAAAATTATTCACTTGTAGATATCACGGGTTTAATTGATAATCACAAGTTGAATTTAATTTCTATTTAATTGGTTATCAAATTGGGATTTTCTATATTAATTTCAATTTTATTCTGTGTAAAATAATAATGTAAATTTGAAAATACAAATATTTGAATAAATAATTATAAATTATTAAATACCTATAGATAAAATGTCTAAATTTAAATGAAAATTCATTATTTTTAATTTATTGTGGGTTTTTACCAGTTTTTTTTTTTTTTTTTTTTAGTTCAGTAGACTTTTGACTGGACACTTTAAGTTGATTCGTTATACATGTCTAAATGTTGACTTTTTTGAAATTTTTTTTTAAATTAAAATAACATGCGCTTATAATTATAATGTGCTAATTCAATGTACATATATAATTAAAAAAATTCCAAAAATTGTGACAATTAATAGGTAGGTACGATCAAAGGTTGCGATTAATAAATCGAATTAAAAAAAATTAATGTTTTTTTAGTGAAATTTGGGAAGAAAATTGATGCACACTGACATTTCAGAAGTTTGATCAATTTTTTCAGTTTTATTTATAAAATAATAAAATGACTAATTAAATGAATATAATCCAGGAAAATGTGATAAAGTAGATATTTAAGAACAAAGCAAAAAATATATAAAAATAAAGTTAACAGATAAAAAAAACTTGCCAGACAACGCAAAAGAAAAAAATTAACCAATATGTGCAGAAAAGTATATTCAGTTTAGAAGAATTAAAACAAAATGTTTAAGGATTAAATGTAATAATACATGAGCGTATATAGTAGAGTCAAAACCGATTCATTTGCGTTAAAGTCAGTTTTGAGAAAAAATGTCAAAAACGTTGTTATATTAATTAAAAAAAAACCATACTGAAAAATTAAAAGCCAGATGAAGCTGAAAGACAAGTACTAATATTGCAAATGGCTCACTTTGTTGCAAGTTGCAACTATTTGCAAATGTTTGATTTTGTTGCCACTGCATGACGTGCATATGGCTTACTTTGTTACAATAACCATGTTTTTATTAAAATTAGTACTTAAAGAAAATTATTTATTTATTTTAAAGATAATTCATTCGGTTTGTTAAAAAACATTGTTTTTAATTTATATTGTAAAAAGGAAGAATGCTCAGTAATTCAGTTTGAGCTAATACACGGAACACATTATTGGTTTTAAGCCAAATTTTTAAATTTAGGTGTGTAACAAAAAATATACAAATTACAAAACAAAAATGGCCAGAAATTCAATGTTTAGCTATAATAAAATCAAACTAATCGTTACTCTAGAGATAAATTCATAAATCTGAATCTTGGAAAAAAGTATCACATTGATCGTTGTCAGTAATGTTTCATTATAATTATTCACTTTATTTATTACTTTGATTTATTTACTTTGATTATTTATTTACTATTTATTTTACTTTGAATTTTTAAATAACATTCGCGCCAAAACTGCTGTCACACATAAATAGTTAAATATTTAATTTGAAAATAGAACATACTATGATTTGATATGTATTTAGTATTGCATATTTTTTTACAAGCAAACTTTACATTTCGATGCAACTGAAAATGGTAAATGCACTAATTTTGATTCAACTGTCATTTTTCAAATTGTTGTTTTTTAATTGAAAAATTGATTTTTAAACAATTTTAAAAATAGATAACGTTAAAGTTCAGTTGAAAAAATTTCATCCAATCATTAGTATCATTTTTTTTACTATTTTTGATTTGCAGTTAAATCATTTTTATATAACGATCTACTGTGACTTGTTGCCACCGTCTAAATTCATTGTCGGGTCGTTACCTAATAGTAGGGTACCTCTTTCATCAACCATATTCTTTTGATCATGATATCTCAATTCATTTGACTGCAAGAACCAACATAATTAATTTTATTAACCCATTACAAAAATGCATCGTTTATTGCATTCTTTATGATTCTCAATTGAATGTGAATGTTATTTGAATATTGAAATGTATTTTATTAGTATAAAAATCAAAAATAGGATTAACATTTTTGATTTTTATACTAATAAAATAGCTAATCAAATTTACCAATGTTGATGATTGTTAATTCGATGTCTTACTAACCATCCCCTAAATGATGATATACAGGTCAAAGAAATGTAACACGTTTTCATTTATTAACAGACATCTGATAGGCTTACTCTTATCTGTATTACTGTTAGATATTGCTTAGAGCAAGCAAATCTGACGTATATTATAAACAAAAATTTTGCATAGTTTTGTTAGATAAACTCAAATACAAAAATATAGAGTAGAAAAAATATCAATTACAATAACTATTATAATAATTATAATAATAGCTTTAATCTTCTTTTACTAAGGTTAGTATCAAAACAAGCTGCTCTCAAGTTGGATTCACATAAAATTCTAAACATAGATCCTAATTTACCGTAGTCAGTACTATGGATAGCAATATTAAACAAGTCAATGGAACATAAATTATACCGGTTATTTCTAAAAATTTTAAATCCCTAACTTTAGGTGTCAGAATATTCCCAGCAATAATGTGGTAGATAAACGTAATGTCAGCCACCAATCGACGTTTTTGGAGAGATTTCAGGTCTATCAAAAGCAACCTATCTTCGTAAGGAGGACGTTGAAAAGGGTCAGACCATGAAAAATTTACGCTGAGCTGCTTCAATATGTGAAATATCAATATTACGATATGAAGACTAATCTGACATTAATAGGAATGCTCCTAATTTACTGTTCCACTTTATTTTATTAGAAATATAAAATTTAACAAATACAAAAAAAAAATTGTCACACACTAAAAATAATGACTTAAAATCTTAAGGTGGTCAAATTCCCGAATAAAAAAAAAACTTTGAATGATGACGGTACAAAAAATTTTCGTTTTTTTACTGAATAAAACTACCGTATTAAACACTATTACTAGATAATGTTTTTTTTTTACTACAGTTATATTTAATTAACAATTTTAAAAAAATATATAAGATAATTAAAAAAAAAAAATAATTTTTCTTTTCTTTTCTTTAATTTTCTTCCGTTACAAAATGCTTATGTAAATTTATTACTAATTCCACTATTCAACATTAAACTCTTCTTCCACACTGATATGCACTATAAAATTTTAAAACTTTAATTCCGACTGTTAATATTATTTATTTCCTATAAATTTGAGAAAAAAAAAACAGATTATTATAATTGTGTACATAAATATTTACATTTGGAATAAAATTACAACTTTAAAGTTGTGATGTAATTAATTTTTTTAATTACTCAATTACAACAATACTCGGTAAAACAACAATTTTGTTATTGTTTTTTTTTTTTTTTTTTTAACATTAAAATAATGACGATTTTATAAGAGTATAAAAGATAAAAATAAAAAATATCTAAAAAAAAAAAAATTTACGTAAACTTTCTTTAATGGTTTTGTGTAACTGATATTATTAAGTAACTGATAATGAAATTAGTAGCATTCATTTAATCGTTGAAGTGCATTTTATTGTGTTTGTTGTGATTTCTTCAAAGTTAAAAAAAAAAAGTAAACAAAAATAAATTAATTGTAGATCCAGAACTGTTTTCATATTTTTGTCCAGTTGCTATACTTTTACATGTAATGTAAATACAATGTATACATAATGTAACAATTTAATTTAGTTATGCATATTTTGATAAATTTACTCAAAACAGTTTTATTATCGCAGCTCATTTATTCAAATAATAACAAATAGAGTGAAAAGAAAGGTTATCAATTGGTTCAATTAGTCATGGTACATTTTTTGTCTTTTAGATTAAATAGACTGGAATACAAATTAGAATGAATGAAAGGATAAAATTAGTTTTAGTAAATTTTATCAGGTTTTTTACTCTCATATAAAAATAAATGGATTCAGTTATTTTGTTATTGAAAAGTGGTTCAAATAATTTTTAATTAAAACAAATAAAACTATACTATTATGCCATTTCAAACTTGATCAAAAGCTTAATTTTAACTTCAGATATAGTGAGAAAAACTAATTGTTATTTAAGCTTTATTAAATTTTGTTTAAAGAATTCTCTGACGTCTTTACTAGATCTGACCTTACCTTACAAAATCTGACCTTACAAAACGTATTTATTTTACATATGTAAGGCCTACCCTTGAATATGCCAGTTAAGTATAGTATCTTACTTGGCTTATATTAATCAGTCGAAATCCATTCAGCGAAAGTTTTTACGTTTCGCACTAAGATTTTTATCGTAAGTTTTTATCTCATTCCTTCCGTCTTAAGCTTATTGACTTACAATCATTATCTGATCGTCTGATAAATTCGGGCGTCTCTTTTGTCCACCAAATACTTAAACGAAATGTTATAGGCTCCGTAATTAGAATTTTCTGATTGAAACAACCAATCGGAATAATCTCAGGATCGGTATATTAATATATAAGGCAGACATAGGCATCCTTTTCCGTTGTTTCGAAATGTGTATTTTTTTAAATTTAAAACTATGTGCATTTCATAAGTATAAATATTAATTTACGTCTAAATGCTCATCCAATGATCACATTGTCTTCCAATGCAACTTTACACCATTAGAGATCATCCAATTCCGAAACAAATAACACATTATTCTAATCATAAATCACTTCAGAGAATCTGGGATGAAATTGTGTCTATAGATATACAAATAATTCTTGAAATTAGTATTAACTCAGTTTTTTAATATATTTTGAATTTTTGTAATATACTAACAGTATGTTTTATTTACTCTACTAACAGTGTGGTACAACTACTGTACTAACATGCTGTCTTTTATACTATTTTATTTAATCGTGTCCGGTTCTACTAACCTCACTGAATAATTATAAATATTGCACAAAAATATAGCAATCTTTTAACTCTAATAGACGTCTGATATGCTTGCTCTAAGCAATAAATCTGATAGTATATTATGATAAATATACTATACAGAATCAGAGATACATTGGCAATAATTTTCAACAAAAATTTTTTAAAACAATAACTAGACAGAAGCAACAGAAAATTAATAACTCAAAAAAATAAGGTTAATTGAGTTGTAATGAATAGAATATTAAAAATGTTCATTCATTTTGGGGACAAATATCATTCTTCGTGAAATTAACTCAACTCCATTTGCACTTTTGTATAGAACTTAGTGACAAATTATCGAAATTTGTGGGCTCTAAATTTATGTATCTCTAAACTGTTTATCTCTAAACTGAAAGCTGTGTGTTATACCAAAAACCAATAATTGATGTAGAAAAAAATAATAATAAAGGAAAATATCTGATTCTATACTGCTCAATTAAAAGCATAGACCTGTATAGCAATCACATAGATATAATATGAAATAGAAAATTATTTACAGTTTAACATCAAAACTAAGCTTTTAACATAACTAAAAATTTACAACTGTAAGGTGCATTGTGCCTATTATATTATTACACATCAATGACTTCAACAATACTGGTGAATTACTGTACAATTAATTGATGATAATTCTACTAATATCAATTTTTTCAGCAATCTATAGAGTCAAAATCAGTTAAGAAAAAGCTTCTTTTTTTTTTTTAATTTTTGGGATCACAGAAAATTTTTTGAAGCTTATCAGGTGAAAAAATAAATTATTTTTTTTTACAAATAAATATAGAAGAATTTAAAAAATTACGTCAAAAAAAAAATAAATGGATACAAAATTTTATATGGTCCAGTAATTGTAAATTAAAATGATGAAAATGTACATGTGTATTGCTTATAAAGTTGTCTCTAATAATTTAAAATTCAAAAGTTGGTAAATATGACAAATTTCAGTTTGGTTTATTCTTCAATAACTACTTATATTTCTAAATGAACTTCCAACGGACTGTTCCTGCTATACTCCTGCTCTATCAATCATATTTGACTTAATGTATCATATATTCTATCATATTTAAATGATCCACTTGATAATTTATTATTTTTTATAAATAAGCGATGTAAAAAATAGATTTAAAATTTTAATTTTCGTCAAAGTATCTATAGTCAATCAATCATATTTATTTTGACGAAAATGTGAGTGCCATTAAATGTGGTTAAAATTACTTATTATAAACCCGTTACTACCTAACTTTTTTCTACCATCATATAGCGGGAAATCAAAATTAGAACATTGGGTTGCAGAAACGGGACTAATACATTATATTTTTAATGCATTACGTCTCCCATTGTCATTATTTATCCATTAATTAAAATAATTAATTAATTTCTTTAATAATCCATTAAAAAAATTATTTTGAACTATATTTTCAAAATACATCGTTAAAATAATGCACTACATAATATTATAATCGACTAACAAAAATAGTTCAAATTAATTGAATTACTTTTGAATTATTTTAACCAAATTTTGCTTTCGTATCAGTTTAATAACTGCCCTGTATTTTCGTCAAATATTTGTAAATTAAAAAAGTAATTCATTGAATTACTTGAATTATTGTTTTAATTCAAAAGTAATTCAAACAATTCAAAAGTAATTCAATGAATTTGAATTATTTTTGGTAATGCATTATATTTGAATAAAATGCATTATTTTAATGAACTATTTTGAAAATATAATTCAAAATAATTATTTTAATGTATTATTATAAAAATTAATGCATTACACCTAATTAATAATTACGAAAAATAATGCATTATAATTATAATTCAAAATTCCAATCTCTGTTAGGTTGTAGTACATTATAAATTATCAAAATCAAAACCCAATTACTAACTCCCTTGTATTGATAGGTTTAAATTTCATATGAAAATTATTGGCTAATCAAATTTCAAGGCTTATAAATTTAAAAGCTCTGTTGGAAACAAATAATATATCAAAATTATAATGTATTCGTATAACTAAGCCAATTTGAACTCGAATATATGGTTGACAACATTCCAGTCAAAAAATTAATATTTCAATCATAAATGCCATAAAAGATGACCTGTAAAACTATATTTTGTGATGTTTTAGAAAATTTAAAAGTCAAAAGATTTTTCTAAAATACACGAGTATACCAAAAATAGACTAAAATGATATTTGAAAAGACAGTATTGTTGATCTGAATGACCATAGTATCATAAAGCTAATCGAAAAAATCGAACTTTGAATAGAATAGATGATATGTGTTGTTATTTGATAAAATTCGATGATTTAACCGAAATTTAAGGTTTTGTTGATTGTATTACGATAACAATATTTTTATTAAACTCTATATATTTAAATTTATTTCATTGATATTTATTTATTTAAAATAATTTTAAAAGAACTGTAAACTCATATATATATTAAATTAATATGTCCTTTTTTATTGATATTTTGTGCGAGTGTAACACTACAACATAAATTTATAATATTTAAAAATTGATAAAAGATTAGTAAGGCACTAAAACATTATTAAAAGTTGTAACACGTTCTTAAGAAAAGAAGATTCTGTAGAGATATTATATCCACTTCTAGAAATTTAATGTAACTCTAATTAATAATAATATTCCAGATTGTAATATCCAATTAAAAATTCAAGTTGAGTCAACAGTATGAAGTTGTAAAGTTGGAGTAATACAATATAGATATACAATGTGATTACAATTTTGTTTTCATTTTGTGTGTTTTTTTTTTGTTTGTCATAAACAATAAAGTAACAAAATTATATTCTCAGTAAATAAGCAAATAAAAAATTAAACTCTATTTTCAACTATTAAATTGTAAACTTTATAAAAATTTTAAATAATTTTTTTTATTTTATTAACACTAGGATATTTCTTTGTCATATTCTCACACTATTTTATCATATTATTTATTTATTTATTTATTTTTTTAGTTATTTTTACTTAAAAACGGCCGTTGCAGTTGATAAGATAATTTTATTAATTATCTTTTTTTATTTAAATTATAATCTTAAATTTATTATTTTTGTTTTTGTTTTATTGTATTTTTTGTAGTTTCACAAAAATTTAAAATAATAAAATTTTAGTAAATAAATTTTAAACAATTGCACACAAATTATTATTATCGAATTAATGAATTATTTTAATTTTAAAAATTAATATTAATTCAAAATATTAAGTATTTCGTATATGTAATATTGAAATAAAATAATTTGAAATTATTTTAAATAATATATTAAAGGTATATAATATGATAAGACCAATCAATATTATTTGATTATTATTATTTTTTTTTTTTAAATTCGCGAATTTTTCACATGAGATGACAAAATTAGACTAAAGTAAGAAAATAGAACCACGCAACATGTAAAAAAGAAACAACAAAATAGTACAAACTGTTGTTTTTATTTTTTTATTTTCACACTAAGTTATCTTGGAAAGCTTTCAAAACTTCTCCATTACTTTTTCTATTGTGCTATTTAGAATCTGCGATTTTAATTTTTTTTTTGTTTTTGTTTTTCTTTTATTGAACCACTTAAAGATATTTTTTATCGGTCGATAAGTTTTAACGCTCTCTATAATAAAATGTACATACTTATATACATACGTAAATTAATATTATTGAATAGATTTTATAAAATTTTATTGTTTTTGTATCAACTAACAATTCAATACAATAGATCAGTCCGTCTTTATTGCATTTTGTGAATTACGATTAAATTTTGAGTTATTTATTTTTTCATTTACTAACGGTATAAATCAATCTTATTGTGATTTTATTTTGATTAGCTCTTATTAACTATTATAGATGAATGTCAGTTTGATTAGTAAAACGACGTCTCTGACAAATTGAAAAAAAACTGACTGCCCAAAAGAAGTGACAAAGTGTGTTGCCTTATAAACGTTAAAGTGAATCAATAATGAAGTCGTTAAAATAACAGTAATATATAATATTTTTCTTATTAAATATTTGCATTGACTATATGTACAATAATATATATGTATATTATATATATATATAATATATACCCATTGACATTTGTCTTCATAAATCAAAAAAAGTTATAGAATTTTCACACTATTCGTCATTATAAAAGGAAAAGTATTATTGCTATAACCGAGTTCGTTTACATTTGAAATACATTGGAAACAACAAATATATCTGATAAACTGTCATTGTAAAAGGAAGCTTCACTTACTTCACTCTCATTAGTCTTAAATCATGTATTCGTATTTCGGATCATGGACATATTAAATTCTAAATAAAATATTTTAGTATTAGCATCATACATGAGGGGGTTTAACAAAACATTTAACATTAAGATAGTTTTCAAGGACATTTCAAGGACATTTCATTTTTAAGGAAATGCAATTATAAAGAAAAATTGATAAAATTGTTTGCTTGTTTTTACTTCTCCAACAATTTCATGTCTTAATGAAGTTATATAATATACGTTTTAGAAAATGCTAAATTATTTTTTAAGAGGGGAAGCAACCGTTAAAAAAATTTATTAACTTAATTGAGGGTGTTCTATCGATTGGTGATATTTTAGATTTCCTGAAAGGACAGGAAATATAATAAATTAAAATAACCTTTGTCGATAGAGCATCATCGATTTTGTTAATATTATTTCTTTCCCTTCTTAAAAGCCTGATATGCATGATACGCTGTACATGTTTGAACATTCTTGTTACATTCAGACTAAATAAATGTAATTTTATTTGTTTACTTCACTTTTAATTCGAAATTTCTCACCCCTACACCGATTCATGGTTATTTTCGAACTATTCAACGCTAAAAAATCCACAATTATTATTAAATATGATTTCATTCTAGTTAATTAAAAATTAATTTCATTTTAGTCAATTCTAATAACGGCTTCATATTTAATTTTAATTTACTGATAAAATAAACGTGTGTTCTTCTTACTTGTATTCTCTATTATAAACGTATATTAAGAGGTGATAATTAATAAATTATTATATAGGTAAATTATATTTATGATATTTTAAAATAATAATAATAATAACAATAGGTAGTAATAAAAAAAAGTAATTGAAATGGAGTGAAATAATTATTTAAGTTGTTATTTTTTTTTTGTAAAGGATATGTTTTTTATTTTTCATTGAAAATTTCGCAGTAAACAATCTAAAAAAGTATAATAACTATACGATCAAATATTTATTACAAAATAATATTTATGTTTATAAATCTCATTAATGCTATTAAATATTTAAAATTATATTTATAATTAAATATGTACTATTATTATAAATAAATAATAAATAAAGATATTTTTTATATAAATTGTAACAATTTTTAAATTTGAATAGATACTCGTAAAATTATTTTTAGAAAATGGCATATAAAAAGCGTCATCACCATTATTAACAGAATATTTAGTTTACAGAATATTTTGTTAACAGAATACAGTTTTTATAAAACATAAAAAAAAAGTTAAGTATAGCTACGGAAAATTTTTAAAACAGAATTTTCATTTTGTAATTTTTATGAATTAATTTTATTTTTGGATTTTGATTTAAGTTTGATTTTATTAATCTTACATAGTAGGGTCATGAAACTGTCCAGAAAACTCAAATATCAATCATTTTGAATTAATATTAGAAGAAGGGATTTTAACATGAATGAAGAAGAGAATCCATTCTATTGGATGAACATTTTAATCGAATTTCGCGAAATCGTCATCAGTGTGCAAAATGTTGGCTTCACTTTGTGTTTCAACAGGGATTATATTTTGCAATGCTGATTATGTTACCTTCTTTGATGTAAGTGTGTACGAAATTAAATCTAAATAAAAACTGTTATTACTTTGCATATCCTAGGGGCAATAAAATTAAATTTAAAAGATGTGTAGCCATTTACGTGTTAAGTTGATCACTATTTAGAAGGTTATCGGTCATTTCACTTGTATAATGATTTTGAGACTTTTGCAAATGTCAGTTTTCCGGTTTCGTTGATTTCTTTGATGACTTCTACGTTATGTATATTTTAATATCTTTTAAATTACACTATTCCTAATCTTTCTTTGTCTTCTCGATATATATCTTCTCACATTTGTTGATCCTAGTATTGTAAATCCTAGTATTGCTTTCAGTTGATTGTCGCCTATTAGTACTGATAACCTCGTCTTTTTGTGTTTTTTTGTTTAATTTTTATCTCTATTGCTTTCGTTGTTTCATCATCGTGGGATTGTAATTACTTTGGTGTGGCCTTCTTCTTCTAAGTTTTATGATCGTTATGATCAAATTTTAATTTTTTGCAGTTATGTCAATATTATAATTTTTTTTCTCATTTTAGTTTTAAATTTTCCTAGGTCCTCTCACTGGTCTATGTGCATCATTGAATGAAACAATGCCATATTTTGTTGGAATTATGGTTTGATGTAGGAATTCGAGGTTACTTTCTGGCTGTTTACTTTTTGCAAATGCCAAATTTTTATTTTTGTTTACTCTTTTCGTGGTCTATTAAATGCCTGGAAATCGTATTTGATAATTCTCTTATTATTTAGTTTGCTCATAAATATTGTTAAAGTTATTTAGAATACTGTCCAATGTATTTCGTTTGATAATAGAGAATATGTCGTCTAATAAATTTTAGTATCTATAGTTTTCGTTTATTTTTTGTATGAAAATTTCTTTTATGAATGGAAACAAAGTTTGGCAACTCCTTTGGAATACTTCGGCTTTATAAAATATCCCTCTGAAAGTGCAACAATCTATATGATTATTTTAGTGAAAGGTGATTTTGCCAATTTCATCAATATTATTTTCTATCTGTCTTTAATGACTAATGATCTTGACCGTATTAACTATTAGAAAAGGACATTGGGAAGTAAAAATGTTCATGGAAGAATGTTAGTCAATAAAATTTATAAAAATAACTTATTCTTGGTACGATGGTTTTGGATTTACACCTATGATTATTTCCTGAAGCTATGTCATATAGTTTAAATACACTATCCTTAGATAGAAATTTATCTGCTGTGATAATCGATGGCTTTTTAAGGGACTACCTCACTGTAGAACAAATGGAACAACCTTGTATAAGTTTTTTTTATATATTTATAAAATTTGTATTTTAACACTGGACCAGCCTAAAAATTTATAAAAATTAATAATTGATGGATTTTAGGATTTTTCCCGGTAAATTTAGTTTTTATTATATTCTAATTTTCTAATTTTAAAATTTTATTCATTCACTGATTATTAAATCGGTGTCAAACTCAATAATTGCTAATTTAAATGTTAATTAATTTTCTATGGAAATAAAAAAATGTTAAGAGTAGCATTAAAATTCTTTAATTTTCAAATAAAATAATTCCAAGAAATTATAAACAAAAGTCAAAAAATTATTTAAAAATAATAAACAACAATTAATGTAAATTTTTTTTATACTTATATTTCTTCAAAAAATATGATACAATATTTTAAACCTCACAACACAATAATTATTATTGTATAACAAAAAGAAAAACAAAACCCTAAAAACAAAATGATTTCTTTATCTGTCTAAAAACAAAAACGAAAAAAAAAAATAAAACAAATATCTTTTTATAATCTTATCATATTGAAAGTCATATTAATTTATTAATTTCTTCACTTGTTGTTCTTATCACTAAACGTTTCATTTAAAATTATAAAAAATAATAAAAAACAAAATGAAAAGAAGACCAAAAATAATCAATATGCATTCCAACCTGACGTCATACATTTAATAAAGTAGTTCCCATTTTGAGGTTAATCAGTGTCACGGTTATTTTAAAACTATATTCGACACAAAGCTCACTTTAACATTATTTCTACATATTTATAAATTTAAAAAAAATTTGATTCTATATCAAATTAGTAGGTACGATTATTCAAATTACGTAATAGGTGAATATTATCTAAGTGTACTTGTAAATGTACCAACGTCATTGAATTGGATTACTACTTTGGTATACTAGATAATTTAAAAGGGCGTCAATGAACCAATACTATTGATTAAGATATAGAAAATTTAAGGCAAAATTCTCAATCAGGATATCATTGCTAGAGTAGAGGAAGTCTAGAGCAAAAAATTGCCATTTTGTTTTTTCTTTATTTATTTTATTTTTATTTTTTATTTATTTATTTAATTTATAAATTTACTGATACAACTTTAATAACAACTGTGTCGACTGAGGTTTGAAAGACTGCATAAACCATTTTCACTTTTTTGACTTAGGAATAGATTCTTAGGTTTGGCTCGAACCATTTTTCGCTATCTTTTACCGTTTCGGAGATATTTAGTTCCGGATTGATCCATATCTACCTTTTTAATGCTTTGTTAATTATAAAATGACCCATACGCCAATTTTTTGAATATGGGTCATTTTTGTATAAATTGAGAATAACTATACAGTATATAGTGGAGATTCATTAGTGTTGTATAGTGTTATTACAAATTATTAAATAAATATTTTACGATCATTTAATGCAAAGTTATAATTGTAGTGGTTTTTTTGTCTTCATTTGTTAAGAGAATGCAATTCGGTAAAATTGAAAAAACAATCAGAAATCCAGATTTGATTACCAGTAGTGTACCACAAGGTTGTGTGTTAGGGTCAATTCAATTGATTTTATTGATTTAGCAATGAAAAATGAGCAATTATTAAAGCTAATGTACCCCGGCGGCTCGAGTAAATAAATATATACTCATTAACTTTTCCATATTTTTCTCATGTGAGTATAGATGGGTTCTTTTTATCCGGTTCACGGATAATTCACGGATGATAAAAAAATAATTTTATGTACTTTTATATTAACTTACCACAGTTTATTTGTATATTTATTTATTTATTTAGAGGTTTACTTATTTGGTATTTGGTTGGTAGTTTCGTGGTTTTTGTTTCTTAATAACCAAACGCAAAAAGAAAAAAAAAAATTTTGTTTAATAAAATTTAAAGATAGAATTCTGAAATTTTGCACAGTTATTCATGAGCGTAAACCGGACGCGGTACTTTAGAAATCTTTCAAATGACAGTTTTGGGTAGCTGCCATACATCTCCTAACGTCTCTCAGAAATATTTCAAAAACCAATTGTGTTACAGACATGAAAATTTGTACTTGGATACTCTTTCACAAATAAAGAGATTCGACTGGTACTGATTTCAAAAATTTGGACTGGCTCGGGTCGGTGCCATAAAACTCCTACCGGCTTGTAAAATATGACGAATATTAAAATAATATCACAAAGCTTAGCTCTTTTAACATCACAAAGCATGGTTCTTTTAACGTTAGTTTTTTTTAAATCACAAATATTCCAAATTTCCATTAACAATATTCCAGCAAGATTCATTATATACTTTTGCGTTTTATGTTATAATAGTTCTAGATCCTCGACATCCGCAACTAGTTTTATTTTCTACTTTTTAGGGGGCTAGTTTGGTTTCGAAGAAAGTATATTTAAAATATTTATTTATAAAAATATTATTTTATTAAAACTAAAGCTTCCTTTTAGGGGCAACCTATAGCTTTTTCTGATGATACTGGTTTTGTTTATGGTATACAGAGATAACTATTTAGATCTTGTTTCTAATCTCAGTTATGGTCTAGGCATACTTTGAAAATGGTTTGACCAGCATGAGCTTATTTTTAGTGATAAAATAAAGGTCATGGCTTATAACCTGAAAAGGAATATGCTGGTTAGAATCCTTGAAATCTAGGTTTTAATTAATTTAAAATAAAAATACTTAAAAACGATGCATTTAGCTGTGGATACGGTTATTTGAAGTTTTGTTAATATCAAAAAGATGATTGCATAGTATAGTATTTTTTTCATTCAAAAATTGCATATTTATTTTAATTTTCTTCTGCAAATGTCAACACCACCTTTTGATTATTTAGAAAAGATTAAATTATTTACTTTCTATTTAGGCTCACTAAAAAACCTGTTAGCATTGCAAACGATAACAGAAATGCGAATGCAATTCACTAACAAGATGAGTAGCTCGAGAGAAGAGTGTTGATAGATGTTTGAAATAAAGCAAGATGTGTTTTCGATGATTGAGTAAAATTATTATCGTATAAATTTATATGAAGTAAAATAATAGCTATACAGCTATACATATTTGACATAATGCAAAGTTACAAATTGTGCATATGTTACAATTTGTGTTAAATGTTCAGATCTAAATCTAAACTAGATAGTCATGTGGTTATCACATATAAATTCAAAGAAGGTATAATTCAATTTGATTCGAAGGCTTATAATCAGAAATTAACTTATTATCAGATAATGGAACATGTGTGAACCTACTGAGCAGTGTAGACCTACCAATAACTAAAATCTAGGAATCCTACAAAAATAGTAGGACAAATAAGGTGCACGAATATCTTTAAATAACTACGATAAAAGAGTAAATAAAAATTCACTGCAGTTGGTATAAAAAAAAACTTAAAGCATTTAACTGTTAAGAAAATAAATAAAAAACTATAAAAAAAAAAAACTAAAAGTATCACATATTTTTTTTAATTTGACCAGAAATCTGATATCTTCATTTATAAAGAAATCTTATCAGATATAAGATTTCTAGCTAGATTTTTAAGTTTGAGGAAGGAAAAATAAAGCACCTGAAATGAGAGGATAATTTTAACGTATTGAAAATAAAATCTGAACAATAAAGCAACAAAAGCTGACTTTTTTAGGCTCTACGTCAAATCTTCTAAAAAAATGTCATAATAATTTTCCCATACTATTTCAGGAATTATAAGAGTGTGACGTCATTTGCAAATGTTATCACCTAACACAATTGTTAAGAATTTTGTCATTTCTGTTAAAATATAAAATTTTTTCATTTTTACAATTTTTGTGAAGGACGTTGATAAGGTTAAATTGCTTCTGATTTTATAGTGGTCCCGACTGAATGCTTCAACTATTAATAATCTATCTGAAATATTTTGAAGCGTTAATTTAAAAAGATATCCGTTGTATGTTGTTCTATGACGCAATGTATATTTTTAGCTATTAGAGTTATGTCCGTACTCACGCGAGTGCCCTGGCATTGACAATACTCCTAACATAAATTTAAGAAGTTTTAACATTAGCATTTGAGATTTAAAAGATTTGTAAATAAAATCCAACAAAAAAATTAAAGATTGGTTTAAGATTGAAAGGAAAAAACACGATTCAAACAGTGTTAAACTATGGAGCTCACAATGATTTGTAAAAAGTCTAGAACATCCTAGGAATATATATATATTTTATACTATATCCTGTAAGGCTTGTGTGTCATATTCTATATATCCAACATTATCCAAATAATTAAGACGAATAGAATTGGAATAAAACAACGAATATAAATCTTTTTAGTAGCTGATTCTAACAAAAGGATCTATATTTACCAGCAAATAATCAAATTGTATAATTTTTTAAGATTCTATGGGTTACTTTAAATACTTTAAAGTATACTTTAAAACGTAATTTAAATCATATAACATCATTACTAATCTTCTATAATCAGAAGTATGTATGAATCATACTTACATAAGTACTTTTGAAGTGGTTTAATATTTTAATATCAGTTTTGAAATAAATACATTTTAATAAAATAGTAGGGGCTCGTTCTTATTATTATTTAATGAAGTTTTAATTTATTAAATTTTATGTTTTTTTTTTCTATTTCATTGTGTTCATGTCTAACCTCTTAGAATACATACTAGAATATTCTTGAAAATTCTAATTTAACTTGATAGTTTTTATTTTTTTTTTTTTTTTGTAATTTTAATCAAAATCAAAGTTTTTCATGATACATTAATTTAATTCGAGTTCATTTAACAGACTAACACCAACAATAAGAACAACAACAAAATTCTGAAATAAATGTCTTAATAAAATTGTAATATACAGAATGTAGGTATGTATATATACATACATACATACTTGTATTGAATAAATGAACTAAACGTAGACGTAGACACTTAAGCGGTCTATTGCGCGTCTTGTTTTAATTTGCATTAAAAATTTTCACTTAAATATGATTTTATATATCTACATACATTTATTTATTAAAATAAATATACATATATATGTATATTGACAATTGATATTCGCTTAAAATCTCAAATTGCTGTTAATTGAATTTAGTGGAATCGTAATGATTGTCGTCTGATTAATATTTACATTTTTTTTTCATAATGGAATACAAGACTATAGTAGGTATGTGGTGGGTTTGTTTTATTTTATTTATTTAAAATTATTAATAAAATATTTGAATACAACAACTATGATTAATGATTATTTATAATACATACACTAAAAAAAAAAAAAAAAAAACAAAAAAATGTAAATAATTAACAAATATGGTTCATTAAATTTTATCATATAATTAACGAAATAATGGAAATTATGTTAAATAAACTGTAGTTTAAGTTATTGTATTCTTTTTAGCACAAATATTTTCATTGTTTTATACAACATCAGATACTTGATTTAATTTTTTGGAGCAATATATACGAAAACAAATTCCTGTACAAAAAAAACTTAAGCTAAAAATTTGTTATGCTACTTTTAAATTTGCCGCTACTTATATGGGGGCTGTATATTTTGGGGGCTGTACTTATATGGGGGCTGTACAAAAAAAACTTAAGCTAAAAATTTGTTATGCTACTTTTAAATTTGCCGCTTATATGGGGGCTGCATATTTTCTATGAGTCATTAAAAAAAAAGAAGATAGATTTTGATAGTTAATATTCTTCAGATTAAAATTTAAAAGCAATATTAAAAATATAATTAACCACTAATATTAAAGTTTGTATATGGGTATTTGTTTTGATGGAGCGATTAGTGTCTGTTTCTCTGAAGATATGGTTGATTAAAGTGAATAATTTTCGACATTGTATGCCACTAGAATAATTTCAAAAATATAGGCATCTCTAAAATACCTATATTTAAATTTCTATAAATTTCATTCGGTTTATTCGTGGAATATGGGTTGGGTCCGAAATCCCAAAGTCAAAATCCCAAAATCAAAATCCCAAACCCAAAGTCTCAAAAAAAATCCCAGTGTTAGAAAATCCCAGTGTCACAAAATTCTAATGTTACAAAATCTCAAATTACAAAATAATAAGTTTTATACATTTAAAAATTAACCTAAAATTAACGGAGCTACAATATTGTCATTTCCATTGCTGTCTATATTACTGTTATCTAGAAAAAGTTTTTTGTTTTAGGTATATTAGAAATATAAAGCAAAATTAATTAAATGTTTGCACTCATTTTATTTTAAGTTTGAATAAAATTCTTGTGGGTGACAGAACGGCTGTACAAGACTCCCTAAAACCAAAAACGAACACATAATTTGGCGATTTCGAATTTTAATCTGGATAACTGCTTTTTCTAGAATTAAAAAAATATTTAAGGTCAGTATTCTGGAAAAAGGGATATATCTATTTTTGCATCCAACTGCGGCTAAACATAAAATTAATTACGATAAATATTTTGGAAAAAGAACCAACCCTGATTTTTGACTCCAACTCTAAAATGGTCCTAATTCAAAATCTCACATACACTAATATTTCAATATTCTGTAAAAGATGTATATAACTCAGATTTTAAATCCAACTATAAAATGCTCCTCATTTATTGGAATCCTGTTTTTGTCGACGGCAGGTAAACGCATACAATTTTAGTAAAAAATATAAAAAAAAGAATTGTTTTATTTTTAAAATCTGCCGCCCCCCAACCCACGCTACTCATTTATTGGCAACCTGTTTTTGCCGAATTTTTTCCATGTATTATATAATTTGAAATAAATTTTTAATTTTTAAATGCATAAAAAAAATTAATAGTTCCTTGGGATTTTGTACCGCTGGGATTTTTTTTTTGCGATTTTGTATCACTGGGATTTTTCCTCTTGGGATTTTGTAATTTGGAATTTTTTTTTTTTAAGATTTTGATTTATTTGGGATTTTGTATCATTGGGATTTTTTTTGGGATTAAGGAGGAGTTCCGTGGAATATATATAACGATAAAGTTTGCACTGCAGATGATCGATATGGACTCATACATGTCCTTAGGGTGTAGGGTGTCGATAATAGCGAAACCTGTCACTACCACTTACTAACTAAGTGCTAATTAACTAATCAATAAGTTTTTTCTGTATGTCAACTATGGATTTATTTAATTAAATATAATTTATTTCATACAGTTCGGTTAGAGATGACATTATAATTATAGTTAATAAATAATTGGCTTTATAAATTTTTGCAACAAAACTAAAAACAATTTAACAAAAAAATTTGAAAACTAATTAGTTTTCCTCATACAGCAAAAACATATGTTTCTTAAAAAATTAAAACAAAAAAAAAATAATTACAAAAAAAAGTTGTATACAAAACACAAAAATTCTCTCATCAAAAAAAAATTCTCTCATGCTATACAATTTACTTGATTGCATTGCAATTCATAGAAAATGTTTAAACAGCCGTATATCCTAAACATTAAAGCAAATAATAATAATTGCTAGAAAAATTGTAGAGGAAATGCAAAATAACTATTGAAAATTTACTGACACTTAATGGAATAACAAAAACAAAAAGAAAAAGAAAAAACAAAAACAAAAACAATAAAGAAAAACCATACATTTTACATTATTTTAGTTTCTACATCATCACAACAGTAATTTTTATTGTTTGGATTGTGAGTTATTTTTTTTTTGTTTTGTTTTTGTTTTTCTGATTTGAATTTTACTGATTTTTATTTTTTGTTTTGTCTTGTTTTTCTGATTTGAATCACGGCAAGTTTAAGAAAGTATATTTTTTTTTTGTTTTAATTATAAGTTTTTCTCAGACAATTATATAAAATTACTAATGTTAACAGCACAACAATTTAAATAAAAGTTAACAAAAAATCAAATATGAATACAGGTAAGCATATATGCTATATGTATTACGACACAAATATCATTTTGTTGTAAATGCATTGAAACAAAAATAAAAAATTAATCATGAATGTAATCGATTTGATCAGAACTAGTCCAACAACTAAAAGATACAGTTTGAATTTTTAATTTGAATTTTTTTTTTACTTTATTTATTAATTTAATTTCTAAATTCAAAATTTACAATACTTTTTACTTTTTACATAATTATTTACATAAAAATTTTTAATAAATAATTTTAATTAAATTTGACGAATTTTGAAATAATATTCTATTCAGAGCCTTCACCGTAACTGTCTGGCTGTATATTTTATTTTGAAAGCGTCTTTTAAATATGTGACTTATAAACTTAATTATACTATATTAATAGATGCAATCTAAAAATTTTACACAATAATTTTTCATTTACAATAAACAACAATAATTTTACTATGATTTTAATTTTGTACATTTACTGTAAAAATATATTTTTTTATTTCTTTTTTGAAATACCCTACACTATTCATGTTTTTTAATTCATTAGGCAAATTTAATTTCAAACTTGATATTTGATAACTCATCGTATATATGGAAATTTTAACATCCGTTGATTTAGACAACTTCAGTGATGGTAAACTTAAAGTCTTAATATGACAACAGTTATGTCATTTATCTTGTTTCTGTATTCATCTGTAGTCTATGAAGGTTAAACTGGAATATACCGGCTTTCAGTATAACTAAAATACATTTTTTTTATCTCATAGATTAACTATAAGTGAACCAATAGAAATGAAATAAGTCATGTCGTGAAAATAATTAACTTTTCTCACCACCCCCAGGATTAAGTAAATTTTTATTATTATTTATTATGCTACAAAAATACTAAATTTAATATTTGCTTTCACATTTATATTTTGCATTACTTATCAAATACATTACGGGAGTTAGGACATGAATAATTCTTTGAATCAATCAAATGTTTTCGATTTCTATTAAAGTCTAGATTTTATGAAAAGAGGTTTGATAAATTTGGTTACGGATGTTTGAACTATGACTCCACTTCAAACATTTTACTTTATGCAAAAAAGTTTCGACAAATTAGCGTAGTTAACATTCTAAAGTTAATTTAAAATTGTTCAGAATCAAAAATTAATTAAAGACATTAAATTTTTAAATTCTGTATTACACATTTAATATATTTTGGTGCAATGAAATTCAGTATGCTTTAATATCTTAAATTATCTGAAATTGGCTGAATTATGTGAAATCATTATTCAAAATATACATATTTTTATATACAAAAAAGTTTGCGTGCAGCTTACCAATTATTGTCAAAAACTGAATTCAAATCTTCAGTTCCAAAAATTAATAAGAAAATTAGTAGGTAATTAAACTAAAAGATGAACAAAGGTAAATTTAATTTGTTCGGATCTGATAGATACACAAAAGTTGTCTGGGGAAATAGCAATATCGAATATGAGAAAAAAATTATTATAACAACTATTAAAAATGGTGATGGAAATATACTGGTATGAAACCCATGAGTGCTGTGGAAATATATAGCTTGTTCTTTATTGATAGTATTATGGTATAAACATATATTACATATAATATTACACCTATTACATCTATACATCTAAATGTCTTGAAATAAATTTTGAGATATAGTTTGGAAATAATAAGTATAATAAATAAAACATCATAATAATTTTAACAGGATAATGATCTCAAAAGTGTATATTCAACATGCCCAAACAGCTGAATCAACCCTCACAATTTTCAGACTTAAATCCCATAGCGAATCTGTAGGATTTGTTAGACCACCGTATCCAGAAACGATATATACTTTTGTTGTTGTTTTTTTTTAAATTTATTGTTGAAAAATTATTTTTTCGATAATTTTTTTTAGCGTTTTTAGCAGCGTTTACACATCAATATATATTGCCAGTATTTATTGATGAGAGAGAATATTGAAGAAATACTGATGTGTAAACACATATTGATTACAATATATATTGAAGAAAAAAATAGAAGTTATCCTATTTTCATCAATATTTATTGAGAAAGACAAAATTAAATATGGCAAATAATAAAAAACTTAGCAACATTCATAATATGTTAATTTCTTTATTTGTTTTTATTTGATATTTGCTTTATATTCACAGGGTACTTGATTATTATTTAGGTATTACACTTAGGTATTAGTTTTGGTGAATATATAAAAAAAACTGATGTGTAAACACAAATGTCTCTATCTTCAATCTAAAATCGTCAATAAATATTGAAGAATATTGATAGCCTTATTTTTATGATTATAAAAAACTTTTCAAAAATTGTGTTAAAAAAGTCCTTTTAAATTTAAGCATTCATTTTGCATGCAAAAATAATTAAAAAAATAAATGAATTTTAATCGTTATTCCAAAACTATCATACCATTGTAAATTAAAAATTTTATTTTTTTAAACCTTTCTTATTAAACACAAGATATGTGTGTGTGTGTGTGCACATTTGTGTTATTATATGCAATCTTTTCAATTGTGCAAATATTTCGTAATAAATTATACATTAACAATAGCAAAAAAAAAAAAAAACAAATAAATAAACAAAAAATTATTAACTAATTTTGCACCTTGAACTTGAGACGACGATTCTCATAATATATAATTATTTATTTTGTGACATTATTGTACAATTTCAACATTTTTTTCAAATAAAATTTCCATTGACATTCAAAAACGGTTTTTTTTTTTCAAAAAACAAAAAAAAAAAAAAAATAAAGTAGGTTTGAGCATTCATGAAAGTTTTTCATGAAAATTATTCATATAATACTGGTATCTTTGAGGGATTTAATCTTGGATTTTGAATAACATTTGAATTTTTAGCTTTTTGTAAAATTGTATTTAACGTAAATTGTATTTAATATAAAAAAACAAATAAAAGTGACTTTCCACTGAATATTTTTTTATTAAATAATGTATACCTAATACATGACTACGTCATAACAGTTCATTTGGTGTAAAATAGTGCTGTGCTGTAAAATAATATTGTCCTGTTAAGAATGGTAATGAAAGTTGTATGACTTTCCTTGAAAGTATATTGTGTTCGATGTACTTTGTTATTGTCCTGTTGTTTAATTGAGCTAAATAAATATCATATTATAGATGTTTTCCAAAACTAAAACGATTTGTCAAAAAAAGTACTAAATACCAAATTGGAGCTAATCACGTCTTATATAGAAACAATGTTCAAGCATATTTGCTAAACGTATTTTTATAATGACTAATCCATATATTCAAACATTTAACAGATAATACTCGTATATTAATTCTACATATATTTCGACTGGAAAAAAATTTATTATATGTAAATACTATAATATTATATTCATAATTTATTGCATTATTATAATGGATGTAATGTCCACCAAACTGATATAGAAAGTTGAAGTAAAAATACTCTTCTTTACAATAATAATAACGTCTAATAAATGTAATGATTTGTAAACAAATAGTTCAAATTAATAACACTTGAATTAATAATTTTATCGTAAAAAAATAATAAATAAAAAGCAAAAATAAACCTAATATTAATTAAAATTCCGTTACTAGCTATATATTATTTGCTTAAATTATTTTAAATCAAAATATTACGCCTTACAACAGAAATAAAAAACGGTTTATATTAAAAAAAAAAATTAATAAAACTGGTTATTTTACAACAAAATGAAACAAAAAATCAATTTTTATCATAATAAGTAATAAAGTAAATATAAATAAATAAAAAAAATATCTTCCGTATATTATATTTTTACATTTAATAACTAGCTAACTAAATTATTATAATTGACTAAAAACTATATAATATCATATATAAAATATATAAAATTATATAATATAAATATATTGTAATATATAAAAATATAAAATATTCGACTCAATTTTATTTTAACTTATTTATTATGAGTATAATATTATAGTTACAAGTATTTTAATTAAATCTATGTATCAATGTATAAATTAATTAATTAAATTGAAAATTATGAGTGATAAAATAAATTATTTATTTACTAATTTTAATTATTTTATTTTAATTTATTATGAATAAATATATATTCGTTAGAGCAAATATTCTAATTTTTTTAAATTGTTGTAAAAATGAATTGTAAAAACCGGATAACTCAAATTATTTATTTATTAACGAAGTGCCAAAATTTTCTTTAATAAAATTAGTAGGAAGTTAATTGATTTCGAACGATGTGAATGTTTTTTTAGTTTCATCCATTGTTTTTGATATTATTATAATTACTTTTTTTTATTCTTAACAATGTCTTTTTAGGTATTGTATATAATCGTACACATTGGCTTTACATGTGACTTATAAAAGCTCAAAATAAGGAGCGGAATCAAAAATTCATGTATACTGTGAATTTTCGTTTAACGACGTCATACATTGTGATTGCATATTTTTAGTTAATTTTTAAACATAATTGGTTTTTGGGTAGATCCAAAATTTGTTGGTCATCATAAAATTTCACGTTTTAGTCATGTTTTATAGTCATTACTTTTACCTAATAATAACGGTAATAACTACTAATCTTTACATATTTCATTGAAAAATTTTCATAGTAAAGAAAAATTAAAGTTATTTTAAATTAATGGTAACCCTCTCAAATAAAGAAACTGCTATTTAGAATATAAAAACTTAATAGATTTACTAATAAGTGGGATATACTATCAACATTGCAAACTAAAATGAATACTCATAAAACGTAGGCAATATTTTTGACAAAGGTCAGGATATCAACTTTGATTTTCAATTCAAATCTGAATTTAGAAATTTTTTATATTATTTTATTTTTTATTTTTTTTTTGTTTTTCTTTCTTTCACTTTACAAATTTTCTATTATAAATTTCTTTTCTTTATAAATTTATTTTCTTTATTGTTAATTTCTTTAGGTTAAGATTTAATTTAATTTAATTTAAGAATTATGAATTTGCTACACATTATATCTTATATACTCCTACAGAGTTTTACCGCCTCATATATATGTACTATATATATGAAATAAAATAAATAAATAAATAAAAAAAAATAAAAAATATATGATCCAGAGTTCAGTAATTAAATGGCTATTTAATATTGAGTACTGTACTGATCTGTTTCAAAGTCTTACATCCTATTTTTACATACAAATTCATTAATATTTATTTGATCATTTATTATATAAAAGTAACATTACATTTAACTTAACAGATAACATTACAGTTGTGTAAAACTTATAAAAATAACTTTTGTATAACAGTTATGTAATTATTTATTACGAATATTCTCGAAAACAGCGGAATTTTCATAACAATAAGACCTATTGTTTACATTGATGTAAGCTAAGTTATAAGATAGTTAATTTATGTTCCTAATCAAGATTTAATAAAAACAAAAAAATAATAAAAAAAGAGTATAAAATCAAAAAAATAATAAAACAATGAAAATAATAAAAGAAACTTATTTTAAAGTTTTTTTTAAACATTTTTCTTAAACTATGAATAAATTAAATTAATAAAAAATAATATAGTAATGCATAGTAATCGAATGTAGTAATGTAACGACCGAGGAGCACCGCCGTGAGAGCAGAAAAAAAATTTAAATGATGAATATTACTGAAATGTAGATTTCAATACAACCACATTGGTTCTAATATAAAATATAATAATTTAATAAATATATAATAACTAAAAACAAATAAAAATAATATAATATGCATTACAAAAACATATATCAAAAAACTATATTACCATTAAAGCCCAAATAAAAAAAATACTATTAGAGCCCACATAATTACCATACACGCCCAAATTCCGAAACGGAAAAGGACCTGTAATTCGCCTGCATATTTATCTGCAGATTCACTGTTGTATAAATAAATAAATAAATTATTAAAAAACACTAAATTAATAATAATTTTATTAAAGATTATCGACGAAAAAGATTTCCGGTAAAACTAGACATATGATAACGCTTCTAATAATAGTCCTAAGTAAAATGTATATCTTAATTACAGATTAAGTGTTACGTTGAATAATAACATGTTATCAATAAGTTGTAAAATTTTTTATTAACAAACATTCTTTGAATTCGTATTGAATTCGAAATTTTGATAGAGAAAAAGCAAGTTCTTAGAAGGCAACATGTAATCAAACTATTTCATACTGAAAATTGAATATTATAAACATATATTATAAAAACATATATTATAAACATATAGAAACTACAAGAATAGATTGGAGTAACACCCAAATTTAGAAACTCAAAAATTGATAGCATAACAAATATTAGGAGTTCGAGCAGACAATATTAACTGGAGTCAGGAAAGTTTAACTTGAATTTAGATCAGATGTGTCTAAAATAAGTTCGATTATCTAGTTTATAAGTGGATACGGTACTTCAAGCGATTTACAACATTATTGTATAAAATTATATGGATTGAAAATAAAAAAAGAAGTAAAAAAATATATTATATAATCGGAAAGCAATACAAATCAATTTGATAGGCTTAATTGCTTTTCTCGAATTTTGGCTTGAGTTAGGATTTGAGTTAATTAAATAAATAAATTAAAGTATTAATAGAAATAAGCTTATTATAGTTATTTTAAAAATTCTAAATACATTTTCCATAAATTTAAAAAATGCTAATTTTCTACAAATAAAAATAAAAATATAGATTTTTCCCGTTTTTACACTTATTACATAACTGTTATAAGTTTTAACATATTTGAACTTTATATTCGTGGAAAATTTCGAACAAAAAATAGTATAATTTCTAGAAAAAAATTAACGGCGCTGAAAATCAATTAGCAATTTTTTTTTCAATTAAAATTGTTATAATATAAAAAATGTTTTTCTATTTGCACATTATAAAAATTGTTAATTGATTAAACTTAGACTATTTTTACTTACAATATAAAATTATAGTTATTCAATCAAACAAAAATAAGACACAAGATAATAACTTCAAACAAACAGTATATAACTCTCCAAATCTATTTCCTATAGGATATTTATACATAGTTAATAACAATTCACTATACATTGTATACAATGTATTTGCATTAAATTTTTATAGACTTCGATTTTGTATAAATAATTATTGCTAATAATTATCTTTTATGACTATTGCAATTTTATATTTTTAAAATTCCAGTTTTGTAAAGCGTAATGAATATTTTGATTTAAAGTAATATGAAAAATCTGTACTAAAGATGGTTGGCGTAGGTTAGGAGAAATATTTTCATGCAAGTAACTTTGAAAAGTTAGTACAAGCAATTTAGAGTTTATAGAGAAAATTATTGACTACACAAAAAATTGATTACATATATTTTTGTTCCGAAGTACTATTTAAAGTATTTTTGTTGGTATAACTTAACTGGAACACAATCAAATCGAAATTGCGATGCTGTTTGATCTTATCACATTATCTACATCACCATCTTATAGCGCTACAGCTTTGGATGAGCTTCCAAAAGTATATCGATCTTGCGTCGCAAATTGGTGATTTTTAAAGCTTGGGTGTCATTTTGAAAATTGTCTTCTCCTACCACGATTACTCTCGGGCCGTTTATTTAACACCACTGCCTGTTTTCGAGTTTAACGCATTTTAATTAGTCAATAATTTTATAAATTAATTTGTCAAGCATTATAAATATTATAGTATAAGCTTGCTGTACCGTACTTAATTGAATACGAAAAGATGAGTCTACCTAAGTTACTCTCAAGAACATAAAAAAAAAACATTTACAAGAAAAGAGAAAACAACATGATCAAAGATACACAAATAGCTGGTATTTTGATGTCAAAACATAAGATAACAACTGTGAAGATTAGTAAAGCTAAGTATGAAATGCTAGTAAGGAATGTGTGCAAATATATCATTAAATATTAAATTTAAAGATACTGAAATTCTTCAGGTTGCAATATTTAAGTATTTTATAAAATATACCTACTCGGTACTATATACTGTTCTACAGAAATAAATGAAATAAATAAATAAAAACTATACACACTCAAAGGAGATGAAAAATCATTAAAATATTTAGATTTAAATTTAAAATTCGCAAAAATTTCAAAATATATTTCAGTTTTTGAACCCAAAAAATTATGAACATTTATCTATTAGATTTTTAAGATTTGTTCATCCTATTAAAGTCTTATTCTCTCGGAAAATATAAAATCTATATTCTACAAAAGTGAGTCTTAAATTAATTTATTTCATCCAATGCACTAACTAGTTTTAAATTTAACTTCAAATTTTTTGATCAGATTTGATTATTCCAATAAATAAGTTTATTTGACTTAAGACAAGCAGTTTGTTACGCTGCCATCAACAAGAATAATCATTTCTAATATTATTTAATTTATATTATCAAATTCGATATCAAATTCAAAAATAGTCAATTATTCAACAGCTAGATTTATTTACAATAACTTAACAATTAATTAAGTACCATATATGTAAAATAAATTTCGTTTAACCATGCACGTAAAAAAATTTTCATATTCAATTAAAATTATTTATATATTGTTGTTTGTCACCTACATGTAAAGTTAAGTTAAGTTATTCAAAATTTTATAGCTTTTCTTTTGTAATTTAATATTTATAGGGTGTTCTAATAGCATTAATCAATTAATATTAGCATTAATTTGTTGAAAGCAAAAGAAAGTTAAAAAAAAATATACAATCGTGATATTTTCAGCTCTATTTCAATTAACCGACCTGAATTAATAAGATTAGAAGTGAGTAGAGAGACATATGTTCACAAATCAACATTCTAAGTTTATTTATTTTACAATAACGACTACAAATATTATGAGTCTAATTTGAGATGAGTTTTATATGAATCTAATTTTATATACGGAGGTTTTACACGTTTAAATAAGCTTAACGGTTTATTCATAAATTTAATGTAAGTAATCTTATTTCAGATAGTTGATAATAGATAGAGGCTCATTCACCTACATATATTTAAAAACCTTGATATCTTTTTTACAATAACAAAACGAAAGATCTTTACCGTTTTATCTCATTATAAAAAATCAATCCAACATTGTGTAAGAAATTAATTTACCGTTACTAACAGATACCCTTATTCTTTCTTTTCATCCATTATCTCATTTTTAATTCAAATATTGTCTCAATAAATCTATTTGTTGTTTGAATATATTCTATTCCACTATTAAAATTTATTAAATTTATCTAGCGTCACCACATACATTACAGCTGTTAATTAATTTCCACCAACTAAATATGAACATTGATGGTATTCTAAACGTAATAATAAAAAAAAACAAAATAAATTTTATTTTTATTGTTCTCTATAATTATTTTAATAACCTTCCCATTCAATAAACCTAATCAATTCATTTAAAAAATTTATATTAGTATAAATTATAACAATTCGTACCTATACGTAGAGCAATAGTAGATACATATATGTACTAAACAGAAATTACAACAGTAATTCAATATTAATTTTTATTGTCAAATTTAATGTTTCCAATTCGAATTGATTTCTATTGAATTGAAATTGTAATCTCTTGACATGAAAAATGTCAAATAATTTGAAACTTACGGCATCAGTTTTATTATTGAATATACACAACATTTTATGAGACGAAACCATACCTGAAATAATTTTCTACACGATAATCGAATTATTTTTACATTAGAGATTAAAGAAAAATTTTAAATTTACTTAAATTTCACTTTCAAATTGTTTTCAAATTAATTTTCAATCGATGAAAAGCAAAACAAAAATATTTATTTTTTAATGCAAAAATTCCATTCAATTATTTTGACCGTTAATATTGATAAAATGTTGATTGTTGATTGGGCGATTTATGCATGCATAATAAATTTAAGTAGATTCGACTACAAAAAAACATGTTCAAATATCATTTTCTGCAATATGATGCTCAACAGCTCAATATCATCCAATCTGTAAAAATCATCTCCTCTACTCTAAAACAATCTAATAGCGTTTTAAGAGAAACTTTAAGGATTACCCAGTTATGCTGGTAATATTTAAATGATGTAGACACTAGACTTCTGCAATCGAAGTTATTATTATCTAAGTTAATATCGAATATTGTAAGTTAAATATTAAAAAATGTTATCCTATTAAGTTTCTCTCGTAAAAAATCCATAGCCTTAAATTTTTATAAGGTTAATAGTTCTCAATTAGAACGAGGTGATCAAATTGTTGACCTGGGTATTCTATTAGATAGTAAAAAAAAGACAGCACTACGACAGTATTATTTTCAAAGTCAGTAAAATGCTCGGTTTTTTTAAAAAGAGAGCCAACGAAAGGTCACGAAATCCTTATTCTGCTCCCTTGTGGGTATTATTTGGCTCTATACTTAAATATGGAAGTATACTACTTTTTTATTAAAGAATAAAACCTATCCAAAACAGTTTGTCTTATTTAATTTAAAGAGTCGTTATAATCTCAGATATTTCCAAAATCTTCCTCAATATAGTGTCAGGCGAAGTTCAATAAACATGCGAAAAATCTCACGGCGCTAAAAGACTGCTGACTTTACATGCGACATTTTAAATGGTAATATCGACATTGATTACATCCAAAAGAAAACATTTTTAACAAAAACGTGGGACTAACAAGACACACAAGGGTTTTGTTAGAAAACACAAATCGAACTGATTATGGTACAAATAAATCAATGAGCAGAGGTTGCAATATTAATATACTTATGCCCTTAATAAATCGTTGATACACTAATGTTTTTATTTTCTAAATCTATTTTGTTAAATCAAAAGCATTTGACATGTAATTTATTTTGTATTTTGTATTTCTAACTAGAAAATACCTTGGTCTATTTTTTATTTTTTTTTGTGTTTTTTTTTTGATAATTGTAAATTAAAATTGTGTGTACGTCGTCGCACCCAGCCATCGTTGCTTTCATATATCAAAAATATTTCTATAATTTTATAGAAGTACTTTAAAAAATGTCTAAATGGTATTTCAGAATCCATAGTTGCAACAAGATTCAAGTTCAAGTCAAAATAACAATAGATGCAACGGACATTTATCATTAACACCTTTATTTTTTTTTATTTATGTATTACCAAATATATGACCGTAAGCCTCTTAGTAATAAAAGTCCATCTGAGCCTCCCTGAGACTCGGCGGAAATAAAATATCCCTACAATCAGTAGCAATATTTTAGATGAAGTTTTTTATACTCTTCTTCAATCGTTGAAATTATGTGAACTAACTTTTAGATTTTAGGAAAATATTTTTCGAAATATAATTCCACATTTGGGAAAATTTGACTACAAACTGCCATAGCTATTCATAAAATCATAATTCAATAATTTGCAATTAACTGAAGTTTAGTTAATGAATCACACATAACGAACTGATTAAGTAAAATAAAACTGGATAAAGTAGATAGAGCGCCTGCTTTTAAACCGAAATGGCCCATGATGAAGGTAAAAAAATGTTTTAAAGGTTTTTCGATCTGGTTCAGTACCCTTTGTCATTTGTATTTAAGAAGGCTTACTTTCTGATAATAGCTGTAATTTTTTACATGTCAGAAATTCGATAAATTAATATCCAAAAACATTGTAGTAAAATATGTAGTAAAAATTGTCATTACCGTGCTGCACAAAAATGTCATATTCTACCGAAGTTACTGTCAAGCATATATTAAAAAAAAATATATATATATATATATATATATATATAGAAAGTAAGCTGTAATCTATATCAAAGGAGTGACCTAACAACAAGGAAAATTTGAAAAATCTACAAGTACTTCAACAGTCCATTATTTTACAATATTTTTATCATGAGTAAGTTGATTACCTAAATTTTTACAGACCATTTTCAACATCAATTCAAATCCACAATCGATTTTTTTTACATATGAATTTGTTCCTAGGCATCTACAGTTTAAACTTTTAAAAATATTCCAGCTATATATTCTACGAACATCTTAACACCTGTAGTTGGATGGATTGAATTCAATGGTTTAATGTGATGTTTTACGGACTACTCGAATAAGTCTATTTGATCGTATGCTCTAAGTTCAAAAATATATTTAATAAATACCTGACAAACATACCCAGCTTCATTTCAGCAAAAAAACAACATAACTAAATAAACTGTACTAATAACTCATTTTTATTCTCAATACTCAATATCCGACCTATACCCCACGGATGGGGTTGCAGGACAATGATGATGATGAATAACTCATTTTTGACAGTCAAAATGAAAAAATTGATAATTCAGAATAAATGAGTTTACAATACCGAACGCGTGCACGGTATGTATTTAAATGTTTCTATATGAAATTTTATTTTCTAATTAAACAAATAAAAAAAAAAAACGTAACAAAACTTAAAAACAAGGATTACCCCTAATGCTGCATTTCAACAGATAAATATTTACGATAACAATAATGATTTATTTCGAATTTACTCGCATCACTCACATGAGACATATTATTTTGACATGATTGTCAATAGACTTTAAAATGTAATTAATAGATTTTAAGTAAGTAAAAAAAAAAAATATAATAATTTACTTTCAGATAAATTATTACGATAAAATTAAATTTAATGAATAGGTAGCGGTAGCATCATGGAAAATATTTGAAAACTTTCTCTCTTTGCACAGCAATTGAATTCGAAATTTATTTGAATAACAAATTGCATTAATTCAAGCTTATTTATAAAAAAAAACAAAAAAAACAGAAATAAAATCAAAAAAGTCAATATTGTGATTTGGAGATCAAAGGTGAAGTGAATTACTGGAGAGAGGAAAAAAAGAGAACAAAAAGTTAAAAAGCAATGTCATGATCATGCAATTATGACATTTTGTCTAAAAAAAAACAGCAACAACAAAACAATTCAAAAAAGGAGGAGATAAATACACAATTTAATGTGATTAAAAATTGATGAGTGTATTAACAAAGAAAACGTCAAATTTGCTGTAATGAATTGAAGAATAATTGCAAATTAAAAATACTGAAATAATATTATTATTATAATTTATTATTATTAAAAGGTTAAAGATCTTCCGGTAATTTTTTATAATATTTTAATATAGGTGTTATTAATCAATTTCAGCTCTTTGTTGAATTAAAAATGAATATACGTAAAAATAAATAATTCACTGTGTTTGCTATTTCATTCACACATGCAATTGCATTAAAGAAATCTTTCAACCATTTTAAGTCTTTCACCACAGATGAATTGATGAAAAAAAACAACAAAAAACTACCATCGATAATAATTAAGAGAAATTATTTCCCTTTTATATGACATTTTGCTAAAGGCTTTTTAGCTTTGTAAATACAATTTTTATTTTATGGAAAATTTAGTTGAAGTTGATTGAGCTGACAAATATTTATGAATATTATTGTTTATTATAACAATAAAATCTTAATAATGTCTACCTACTTTATCTTAAAGTAAATTTTTTTTTCTTTGCAAATTGCAGATCAATCGACAACACTTTATTTTGAAAGTAATTTTTATTTCCCCTTATTTGAAAAGGAAATTCTAGCCATCAGTGGATAAAATATTTTCAGAGCAATATTAATGTTTTTAACTCCAAATCCAAACATAATCTCAATTAATGCCCGAAATGTCAAATAATAAACTCATCCTGAGTATTGAATTTTATTTCTAATTGAATGTTTTTATCAACATTTAACCTGCAACTCAATAGAGGAGTTCGATAAGAGTGTACTTTGTCGTCACTGCTGTTCAACGTGTACTATGAGCATTTAGTTTAACTTTTCCAAGACGCATTTAATTTAATAGACAAAAAAATCAAAGTAAATTGAATCAACATCAACAATATCCGATGCGCAGATGCAAAACCATTAAAGCTAATAACTTGGATGATTACTTTATAACGATTTTGCTCGTGGAATGTCTTCTAAATTATTATCGAATCCAAAACATTTCTGAAGATTCGTAAGGAAAAATGATGAGTTTCCTACTCATATGAAATAAAATGGACCTTCTAGTAATGCTTCAGAAATAATATCTAATTTCTTTCGCAAATATTTTACTTCAGCGTACACTAACTCAATTATCGCACCAAATGATGATGATTTTTCTCATTTGAATGATTTTCCTAAAACTATACTTGGTCTAATATTGATATTAATGAAGCTTGAACAAAAAAAATATTTGGACAATCTTGAGACTAATAACTTTCCTTGACCAGATGGTATTTCCGAAATTATACTTAATAAATGCCACTGTCATTAATGTTCAATTCTCTTTAAAATCAGGAGTTTTTCCCTCTATTTGGAAGCATTCATTTATTAGACAAGTTCATAAGAAGAACGTCAAAAACAAAATCACTAATTATAGACCAATCGCGAAACTTTTCTCCATTCCTAAACTTTTTGAGTTAATATTGTTTGATTACATTTATTATCACTATAAATCTTTTTTAGTTCAACATGGGTTTGTGGATCAAAAATCCACAGTTACTAATCTTGTTTAGTCAGTTTAAACTTTTACGAGAAATATGGAAGCAGGATTTCAAACGGATGTTATCTATACCGATTCTAGTAAAGCCTTTGATGTTTTATTACATGCAATAATACTTCTAAAATTAAGGATACTTGGCTTCCCAGAATTTTTTCTGAAATTTAATATCTAACCGATAGATCTTATAAGATTTTATTTAGAAAAAATACTTCTAAATCTTTTTATGCTAATTCAGGAGTCCCATAAGGCAGTCATTTAGGACCGCTTTTTTTTATAATCTCGGTTAATGATGCCTGCTCAGTAATTCTTAGTAGTGAACTAAAATTTAAAAAAAAAATTACTTCTTTAGAAACGCTTTATTCCTACAAGGCGATTTAGATAATTTCTTTAAATGGTGTACAGCTAATAATTTTCTTTTAAATATGAATAAATGTGTTACACACGCCGACTTAATCTGGTTTATTTTAATTATTCTTTAAATGGTATTAGCCTTCCCAAAACGAGCTCAATTAAAGACTTAGGGGTTTACTTTCACGGCAAGCTTTAAGTCACATTTTTGTAATATTATCAATAAAGCTAATTCTATGCTAGGTTTTGTGAAACGTTGGTCACAGGAATTTAACGATCCCTATGTTCTCAAATCTTTGTATTCTAGTCTCGTTAAACCAAATTTGGAGTATTCTAGTCAAATTTGGTCACCTTTCTATGATGGTCGTATCAATAGGATTGAAGCAGTGCGAAATTTTTTTTTAAGATTTGCTTTGCTTAACTTCCAATGGTCAAATCCATTAATGTTACCTCCATATAAGCATAGATTAAACTTATTTCATTTAAAAAATTTGAAATTAAGTCGAGAAATGGCGGATGTTATTTTTATTATTTAAATTATTAAAGGGAACATTGCTTCTCCACAGATTTTGAACAACATTAACATTAATACAAATAATCGCCCACGAAATACAAACTTCTTTATATTAAGTTTCCATAGGACCAATTATGGCAATTATGAGCGTATTCATAGAATGTTGGTAGTTGATAATAAACACATAAACTATATTGACTTCACACTTCCGAAACAGACTCAAAAACTTAAATTAATCTGTAGTAATTAAAATATGTGTGCAATTTATTTCAAAGTATTTTAACTAGTTCTAAGTTAGATATAATTTTAATTTGTAAATCGAATATGTTGTATTATAAAATAAAAAACAAAAAAAAATTAATGATTGTAATGAAGTTTAAGCTAAACTAAATACCTTTACATGAACATCCAAAAAACAAAGTTTATGATAATCAGAAACGAAACAACGCGAACAAAAATGTTGTCATCACAATCAATAATTAACTCATCGAACGCATTTCAAGCTTTAAATATCTGAATTATTATCTCAATGAAAGCTGGACGTCATATAAGGAAGTAAAATATAGAATCGAAATGGCAAGAAACTCCTGTGTAAAATGTAAAAATGTACTATGTAACCAAGAAATAAATATCAAAATTAGATTACGGTACTTAAAATGTTATATCTGGTCTGTACTCTTATACAGAGTATAGAAACATGGACATTGAAAGTGGCTGCACTAATAAGAAGTTTTCGAAATGTGGTGGTATCGGAGAGTGCTGAAAGTTTTTTACATCGACAGAGCTACAAACCTAGAAGTTCTTAGAAGATTGAAAATAAACAGCGAACTACTTCTAAATGTCAATAATGACTTCTAATTCTAAATGATTATATAAGGCAAGACTGAAGGCAAGGAATATCGGAAGAAAACAAAATGCATGGCTTAGAAACATTCGTAATTGGACAGGTATCCGGTCCGTAGGAGAACTAGTTCATGGAACAAGATGTAGAGAAGAACTGATGAGTTGAAACAAAAAAATATTATAAAATCTTATTAAATATAATACCGGAGAAGATATATTAAAGTGAAGATAACAACTACATTGGTGAAATAATTAATAAGTTGATATGAGAAAGTGGGTCTGAAGATAATCAGTCCTAAATTTTACTGAAATTTTGTTCACAAAATTTTGAGTTTAATGGGTAAAGTAAATAAACTATCAATTGCTGGCTATCAAAAAATAGTTGTTAAAATAGTCAGTAAAAAAGTATACATGATAGCTTCAAGTAAGCTTCAAGGAAAGCTTCAATATCATGTATATGTTAGTTTCTTGAAATTAGCTTCACTTAGGTCAATAACAAAAATTTACTTACTAGACTTGAATATTTAAATCGAATACGCAGCTTGAGAGCTTGAGATTTGACATTAAAATTTACGAATTTTTGTTAATATTTAGATTGAATTTCAAAAATAGAAGATTTAAAATAGTAAATAATTAAAAAAAATTAGTTGTACATTTTTTATATATTTTATACTCTTTTAATTTTACAAATTTTAGGCGTCAAAATTTATGTCACAAAAATACATATGTCAACCTTAAGGTATTTTTAAGCTGATAGCAACTCAAATACACATGTTGAGATTTCAAAAAGAATTCAAGTCAAGTACTCAAGCTATCATGAATACTTATAGTAAGTGATATCTAACAAAGGAAGCTCCGGCAAAATAAAAAGAAAAATTAACAATATAGTAAAAGTGCAAGCGGCCAAACTAAAAAAAAATGGAACATAAGAAAATATTCAAAATTAATGTTAGTGAAAGCTTTTATAATTCCAACAGCCACGCTGCAAAAACCTAAACAGTAAAACATGCAAGTATGAAAAAAATTAAAATCTTCAAGCCAATGGTATATATACAAAAATAAAGAGAATTTCGTAGACCCAACATCGTGCGAACATTTAATTTTTAAACGATCTAAATGTGAAATGCAGATATCTAGAAAAAATTAACCGGTCATATCTAAAACATTTTGGGCACATTACTAGACCCTCGAAAAAAATAGAAAAGTTAATTGGTCGACAACTTCTAACGAAAAAACTTCCCCAAAGTCAACACATATGGCACTGCATAGGTCAACCGGAAAATGTAAAACGCATGAAGCCGTGGATAGTGTAATTAATGAAATAAATAAAACTCTACTCTACATACATACTTGACCACATTATTTTATTAAATCATTCAGTACTTCAATAATTATTCGTCATTCACACTATATTATATTAGTATAAAAAACTACATAATATTACATTGAAAGCTGATTGATGAAGATTATTGTGATAATTATTTAGTATTAAAACCATTTTTTATGAAAATCTAAAATCATAAAGTCTATGGATCAGTCTTGAAAACCATTCTAATATAGCATGTTTTAAATTTATATTTTCTATTTTATTAAAAATTAATTTATTTTATAAATAATAAATCCATAGAATTTTATTCGAATGTCATTACATAATCAAATTCTACAAAGAAAAACGACAAAAAAAATCAAAATAAAATTAAAATCATCTTTATTTAAATATTGTATCTTATTAATTCAATCTGAAGTGATTAAGTGATTAATTATATCATTAAAATTGTCACTTTACAATTAATTTAAATGTTTCCTGCTTTGATATATATATATATTATATTTTTATTATATATACATGCATACATACTAATAATTTATCAATATAGCTACGCGTCAACTATTAAATATTTTTATATGGATTTTTAATATCGAAATAATTTATTTTAATAGATTTAGAAAAAAAAGTCACTCAATTTTTTAAAAAATTAAAACAAAAACAAAAAAATACGAAATTCCATTTCATGCGTTTAAAATTACATTTGATTTACCTGTTGTTTATTTATTTATTTTATTTTTATTTTACTTTTTTTTTGTTGTTGATGTTTTGTGGTTTTGATTCTTAACCTTGACTTTAGATTTAAAACAAAATAAAAAAAAAATAGCAAAAACAAAAACAAACAATTGAAAATTCAAATATGGAAATTAGTATAATCCTAATTTTATTTTCGAGTTTTTATAGTATATTTTTCCGGATCGAAATTTTGATAAACTATTACTATCCCATATATGTTGTCAGTTCAGGTTATCATTTTAGATTCTTCAATTTGCGAAAAATTGATAATAAAAAAAATTTAGTAGTGTTACTGTTTTCAGTTTCATTTACCATTACAGTAAATTAAACAGTTATGATTGATACTATACAAAAATAGGAAATTTATTTTTGCATTCAACGAATTATGGTTGATTAAGTTTATGAAACAATATGATTTTCAAAATAGCCAAACGCTTTTTCACAATATTTTGATTTAGTGGACATTTTGTAAAATTACACCGTAGGTATTCAAAGGACAACATTTATATTTCAATTTAGTGTATATTTTATTTTTTAATATCTATACTTGGTATATGTATTATGACTACTATATAAGTAGTTTTGAATAATAGTAGTAAAAGAAGAAGGTTGAAAATAAAAAGCTGCCCTACATAATACATAACAAGCTATAATCAAGATATTCAAAAATTTTTAAGAAGAAGTAATATGACAGGATGACGTTAGTTATCAATTTCACAATATATGCTAATAGTTTTTTTCCAATAGAGCAAATTGCGGAAGCCTGATTGGAATTCGTATAACAGATTATCATTATCATGTCAAGGTGGATTTCATACAAGACCTGAATATTTTAGGAGATGTCTTTCTCTATGTATTTGGTCATATCGACGACAGTCAACTAATTTTAGTTCATATTCACATTATTCTGAATCAATTTGTATTCTTTATAACAGCGAATTTATTCCACAATTCTTTCCCCAGTCAATATGAAAAGACCTAGATCTAGAAAAAACATTGTATTGTTATTGGAACACGACATGTTGCTGTTTTGTTAGCAGGGATAGAATTCAATCGATATTATCTATTTTTCTATCTCATCTGTACTATTGTTTTAGCATTTATTGTGGGTATTTGGTTTCTATTTTGTTTATTGAGTAGGTGATGTTAAGCTATTTATCTTGTTAATAAAAAAATTTTATTAATTTTGTTTCACTTGACTTAGCAAATAGTTTGGTAGTGTAGTGGTGCATTGCAATTATTTGTTATTAACAAATACCTTTGGTTAAATTTTATATTATGTAATTTAGATTATTATAATGTCATGAAAAATGTTAACTATTTACAGACAATAAGCCTGCACACAGCTAATTTTTTTTAATAATGTAAAATTTTTAAATGTCTACAGACATTTTGGATTAATAGTCCAACAATCAAGCTACAATGTTTGTAAATATTTAAAATCTTAAAAATGTTTAACTGCCTAGCCTACAAACTCGATTCATAATGTTAAAGATTTAACTGTCTACAGACATTGTGGCTTGATTTTCTGTATACATTTTTAATTATGTAATAGTAATCATGTCACAATGTATTTAGACCAATCTAAATTTATTTTTAATAATAATATAGTTAATCTAAATTCTAGATCAACTAGATTTAAAGATACATTTACATACATGTTTTAACTTTAAAAAAAAAAAATAATAAAAAATGCACTAATGTATAAAAAACAATGAAAATAAAATAACAATATAATAGGCAATTTCTACTACGACTTATATTAAATTTTAATTAAAACAAAATTGCGGTGACTTACTAGAAATAATTGATTTGTCATGGGTAATTAGATTTGCAATTTTTGTAAATTATTTCGTTTATACGGCGGCATGGCGGTATATACAACATTAACATTCCACCTACAATTATTTTTTAAAATTGACAGCTAAAATATTTTAATGTTGAAGAGCAGCAAAGCAAGTGTATATGATATGGCACACTACTGCTGTTTTAGATTTCAGCTAAAATAAAAGTTTTGTATTTTGTTTCAGAAATCATTGTGCGAAACGAAAAATTTTACAATTTCTGATGTAACAATAATGACATGTAAACATTTTTGACAAATAATTTAATTTAATAATTTTAAAATAATTATTTAAAAAGAAAAATATTTTTTTTTTTGTAGGGTTGTTTACCTTTTACGTTATAAATATTTGTTTATGAAAGGGTTGAAATTTAAGAAAAAAAATTTTAAATTTCAAATTTTAAGTAAATAATTTTTATGGAATCGAATCATTTAAGATTTTATTTCCACGAAGAAATTATTTTTTTTTCTAATTTTAAAATATTCATGCAAATTGTATAAAATTACATGAGCAGACTTAAGCTATCTTCTTCTTTTTATTTCGAATTAAAATCAAATTAAAAGTAAAAAAAAATATGGACGTTAAGAATATTATAATTTAAGAAGAATGCAGTCAAACATTAAATAAGTCAATGTCACGAAGCTATAAAGTCTACAAATTGTGAATGATAACAGACTATTAATAAAATAATGACATGAATACAAAGTTGTAAATACTGAGAATTATTCACAAAACCTATCAGGGTAAATCCTATAAATGAGTAAATTAATTTCAGGAAGAGCTAAAATCTACTCACCCTATTACTAAATTTAACATGAAAAATTCATATTATTTGTGAAAATTATTGGATAAAGGATCTCATTCCTATAATTACATACTTTTCTTAAAATACTATACAACGTTATATTTCATGTTCCCTTTCCGTTTACCCTCCCCTTTTTAAGGCATAGTGACGATAATATCATATTTAATTTAAATTAAATTACTGTCACAACATTTATTCCTAGTTTAAGTTTAAAAATTCTATGTAAATACCAGTAGCAATGTAAATGATCGATTCAAGTCAAAATGATCTATTCATGTCATAGTCTCATTACAAGTAATAAACAAGCAAGTATTTTAAAAAAATAATTCTACTCTTAAAAATTTAAATTGTAATATTCTAAGTTTTAACATTATAGCTTGAAAGCATTTAGAACTTGGTGTTATCATATAATATAATTGTATGGTAAACAATCTAATCTGGAAGTAACTCATGAATAGAATTAAAAATGTACATATGTTAAATACCAAGTTAAATATTAGCTTAAGTATCGGTAAAAATAAATTAGATTGTAGAGCAATCAAAATAAGCGAAGGATGGCAGTAACTTTTTTACTGGACGACATGAAATATCCTATCCTACTACAATTTATTAAAACTAGAGACCCCTATTTATTAATTATAATTCAAGTTAAAGCCGAATGTAACATTTTTAACAGAACAGGGATTTAAATATACTGGATATTTTTCACTATCAATTAATAGGTATAAAAATAAAAACAATACCTAATAACTTTGTTTACAACTTACTACGATACGCATTACTGTTTATATCTAAGTACCTACCTAACGTACATTTAATGATAATAATAAAACTCATATGCTACCTGAGCTAGGCACTCTCTTGAAATTTGTATAAATAGGATGGTGTACTGGTGTAGGTGTGGTCGTGGTGTGGTGATTTATTTTTTCTCATTTTTGGTTAATAGATTAAATAATTTTGAGGTGAAATGTTGACAACTAACATTTTATTATCAAATAAAATTCCATATTTAAAATGTGATGCGAAATTAACATAATTAATTGATTCAGAAAATTCTGAAACCAAAACTATTTACGTAATCATCATAAATAGTTGAACAAAAGTAGAGATATTATTTTGAAAAATTAATTTTTATTTGTTCAATTATTAATTTTTTTCTCTGATTAAATTTTAGTCTTTAGCACAGCTGCTAAAGTTTAGTAATTTTTGGTTGCACAGATCAGTATAAAACGTTTTTTATATGGAAATTATCATAACTGCAAAAAACTAATATAGAAAATTTGATTTAATTCTGATTGTCAAATAATGAGTAATATGTGTAATTTAAAATGTAATCTATCAAATTTTTGGTCCAGTCGTACATGGTATAAATGGCACATCATTGATGATCGAATATTGCACAAAACATAGGTAGTCTTGCAATTTCAAAAATTCAAACATGTGACGAGGATTCAAACGCTTTTAATAAATTTTTTTGTTTCTTGTCATTATGCAAAAAATAATCGCATCGCAATTATTATTATGCATGTAATTTTAAAAAATAGGTGCAGTTATTGTATTATATCAACCGAAATTACAGTCATACTTTAAAATTATTTTCCAATTTTAATGTCACCAAATCATTTTAAAAATTTTTATTTACATATTTTCAACATAAATAATATTGACAAGAACGTTTTTATTGCATTTAATAATTGGAAAATTAGATTATATGAAAAAAAAAATAAATATAGGAAAGCTTTTTGATAATTTATTGCTATAACATTTTATCAATTAGTAAAATTATATTATAAAAAAGCAATAAACCTATAGAATTTGTATTTAATAATATTATAATTTGAAAGATTAAAATAATTTAATTTTAATTTAAAAATTGTGTTATTTGTTTTAACAAAAGGAAGCCTAAAATATTAGAAACAGTTTTCATGGTTCATTTCGAATTCATTTTTGTATTTTTTTAAATTTTGGTTATTTAATTTTTATTATTTACATATTTAAAACTAAACAAAACAAAATTAAGTTTTCTTAACATTTAACAACAATTTATTTCTAACCACAGATATAGAAAAAGCGAATATGCCGGGTGTTTCAAAGCATGCGTATCACCTTTTTAAGAAGGAAAGGAGCCGTTATTTTATAATCTAAAAAAAATTATTAACTAAATCAGGGTGTTTATTTTTTGTCGTAGAATCCGAATTTGCATAAAAAAGTACCTCTCCCATTTGAAAATATCAATTTCGGCCAATTTTGGAGAATTTTGTGCTTAAAAAACCCTTTTTCCGTTTTTCCTGGAAGTTGAAAAGATCACCAATCGATATAGCACACGATTTAGTTAATAACATTTTTTTTAATTATAAAATAACGGCTCCTACCCCTCTTAAAAGGGTAATACGCATGCTCTGGCACACCCGGTATATTAGCAGATTATTTTGCAAATCAAAACAAAATATAAAGCTATTATAATTATAGCTACATTTCAACCAAAACTGGTATACAAAAATCTAAGAGGCTTACTTCTCAAAATATTGAAAATATCGTGCAAATTACTTTTAATTGAAATCAAAACCACAGTTAAGAATTGTAAGTTATAAAAGCTCCAGTTCTTAAGCTTAAAGTACAATTTTTAATATGTGTTTACGACGAGGTTCCTTTCCCCGAAAAATTGAAAATAGTCTTAGCAATTCATTCATTCAAAAATGTAAAAACCCTGGCTATGCTTTCAAAAACAAGTAAAAACCCTGGCTTCCCACATAACATTTAATTGTTAAAAAAGCAGAATTAGCGATATAAGAATCTTATATGACTAAAGGTGTTATTATGCGGTTTTATGGGAATAATGTGATTAAAGTTGCTATAAGAATGTATAGCAACTGCGGTAGTTGTTATAATGGAATTTTCAGCAAGGGCTACAGCAATGTTGTTATAAGTCGAAAATTGCGTAATAAAATAGATACATGTATAAACTCCAGAAAATTGTTATTTTAAAATAAAAAAATATATCTATTTCATTCTCGCATACATAAATTATTTCAAAAGACTTTAATTTCCAAATGAAAAAATATACACTAATACACATGTATACTAGTCCTATATTACAGCAATTACTCCAGTGCCTTATATGATTCTCAATTTTAGTACTATAACGTTACGGAACACTAAAATTAACACTAATACTGCTATAAGAGTGTTTATAATAGTGTTCTAAGAGTGCGTAAGAGTATTATAGCAATAAAATTGTTATGTCGGTTTTTTCTTTTCTTCTTCTAATCTTTTAATTACTGTTGGAAAACTTATCGAGAAATTAATCAAGAAAAGGCTGAACAACTTTATACTTTATACAAGATCAATATATCCTTTCTAATGAGCAATTCGGATTCAGAACTAAACACTCAACTTCTCATCAAGCTCGTAGGATAACAAATATCATTAAAAATAAATTAAAAAATAAAAAATCTGTAGAGATGATGACACTCGATATTGAAAAATCATTCGATTCTGTTTGGCACAATGGCTTAATACGTAAATTAATTATATCATGTCTCAATGTCCTACCTGTACCATAAAAGTTATACAAAGCTTTTTAAAAATATATCATTTCTGATGGTTAAAATTAGATCGGATGTAGTGCATTCTATGTATGAACCAAGGATGGCAAATTAATGAATGAGATGTTATTGTTCACTACTACGGAGTATGTGGCTACGTATAAGATGGAAAATAAGACTGTCTATTCTAATTATGTTTTCTTTTTCATAACCTGATTTATTCGGATAATTTCGACATTATGAAATTAAAAATATTTTCAGAATTACTAAAATTGAAATTGAAATGAGTTGAATAAAATAAGAAGAAATTGAGAATTTCGATTTCGAGTTCAAAACTGGTTAAAACCTTGATTTGAACACATTGATTTAAAGAAAATATTTATTTAAAAAGAAAAAAAAAATTATATAAAAAAAATACATAAAATAAACGTAAATTTAAACGTAGATTTTAATTTTGAAATTAATTTTTAAATTAATAGTAAATAGATATTATAAAATTTGCATAGCACTTACTCTCTAAAGTATATTATTTTAAACTTAGCTTTGGTTCTTACCTGAAAGAAAAAAAAATTATCTTATTATAATAATTGATTAAAATTATAGTTATTATATTTAAAATAATAGTTAAATATACACTAAAATATATATTCATTATAAAATTATTATTATTACTATTGCTGATGTATTGAACGCAATTTAAATTATGGGTAATCTAATAAACACTATAGTTGCAGAGCCTTTCGTCTTTCACTTTAAAATCTATTAACTCTTATTTTCATTTCCCTGATATTTTACTTTCAGATTGTTTGTTTTTGTAAATCCTTTTAAGTCCTTGACTCAGCGAAAATTTTAAGAACTAATTTTTATGGTATAAATGGTATGACTACACATTTCCTTTTTAACCTAATTAAATTATAAGAGTATATTCTTTTTATTAATTTTATTGTATAATTCACCAACTGTTTGATACTTTTACGCCTAAATAACACTTAAATAACTACGATTAAATAACTTTAAGAAAGAAGTTCTAGAAAATTAAAGTAAGGTGTATGTTAGTATTCAATTTTGGATTTAATTTAGTACTCAACTATTTTTTTATAATTTTTTATTATTTCTTTTTAATATTTTATAATTAGAGCTGGTAAGTACAAACCCACAATGGACACGTTAAAAAATATTTGAAACATCAAGAATTTCACAATGAACATTTTTTGGAATTGACTTTGGATTTTTTTTATTAGTATATTAATTAGTAATATAAATACATAAGGTGTTTCATCGCCTGATAGGCATTGACCATTATTCACTATACATAAAGTATTTTAAATTTTAGATTAACAACTTAACAACGAAATAGGCTAAGCTAGAATAGATATTGTTATATACCCTTTTGAGATAATAGATGGCGTAAGGCAGTCATGGGGGCAACATTCACCGTGTGGCGTATGTAGTGCTACCATACCATATCCGGTTGCGTGTTTCCGCCATTGATTGCTGACAACTATTATAAAATCGGTATGTAAAGAGGTGTGGACCTCTCTTCCATTACAACCTTCCACCAAGTGAACAGTATTGACTGTTCACCTAGAAGAATAAATTAATAGAATTGTAACTACAAAATTGAATAAATAATTAAATATAACTTAGAAACTATAGACTTTTATAGAAACTATAAACCTTTTTATCTTTTAATATAACTATATAGTAGTTAAAATATTTTTGAAATACTTGGGTATGCCAACTACATTAATATTACTGATATAAATAACGTAAATATTACTGGTAGACAATGATATTAGTATTACAGTCATTGAGACCTTTTTTTAAAGTAAAAGTCAAAGCAAAAGTTACAACAAAATAGTCATCATATCAAATATCAATATTTGTTCAGTTCTAATTATCTACAGTTCTAATTATTTCACCTTAAAATTCCGTTAATACCATCAAACGACACGCAAAAAAACAGAATAAAAACACTAGAAAACCGTTAGTTCAAAACTGACATAATAATAGTGATAATAATATAATTTACAGTAAGGCACAAATCTTTTGAAAAAACTCATAACTCTTTTTATCTCCTCTGTAGGGCTTGGGCGAGCTATGACATGTCACCATTTAAACAACAAAGTCCAAATTTGTAGATTGCTTTTTCAAAGGTTTTCAAAGGATCAAAGTTGTAAGCACTGGACTATCAAGATATAGGATGGTGATTTACATGACCCCGGCTGCTTATGGCATTGACAACAATGTGAGTCTGTATGAATATATATCTTACATTGCATTATGTAAAATGATATTTATTTCATTGAGTAAAATTCAAACCGGTAAATCAAAAAAGCCTACACTTGCTTTAATTCTTGTTTACGGAATATTCAGAAGTACTGCAGCTGAGAAAATCTTCAAACCTGATAGTAGAAAATGTTAGAATATACCAAGCTTTCGTAAACAATAAAATAATAACAATAAAAACAGTTAAATTACAATAATTTATTTTTTGCTGAAATTCAAACTGTAATTTGGTATACAAACAGATAAAAGCATTTTGTATAACCGCTAAACATTGTATTCGAATACAAGAGAAAAATAGTTTTTACAAGTTCAATGAGTTCAATCTAATATATGTAGGTGTAAAATTTGTTTATGAAAATTTACGTAGTTTCTGAATTTATTTACTATTAGCCATTTTTTTTGGAAAAAAAAAATATATCTAACATCAAAATGTTCATTCATTATTTTAGCCTCATTAAGAGAATCATTCAATTCAATTGAAACTTTTTGTAATTTTGGTTTAAGTTTGCTTTCACTTTCATTAATGATCAACCTACTCTTTTTTGTTTGTGACTGCTTAATTTTCTTTGAAATGTTTCGAACATCTTCAACTGCAATTCTTTTTATTTTTATCCTATTTCTAGTTTCTTTAATGATTTCCCTGTTCTTTTTTCTTTCAGTCTTTTCATGTTCCAATTTTTCAGTTTTTTGTCTTCTTTGTATTTAAATATCTTGCCAAATTTTGGATGTAAGGACATAAGGTATATTTAAATTCGAACTAAATTTTCCTTTCTTTTCGGGTGTTTTTGGATATGTAAGATAATCAGTAATTAAAGGATTATTTTTATCTGTACTAGGTGAATTTTCAAATATTATTGGCATTTTTTCTATAACTAAGATTTCAACGGATGTGTTTAACATACTAATTTTATAAGTTAAGTCGCTTTAACCCATATAGTCCCGGACCTAGATACAGTTCACCCAGAGTCATAAAAATTTATACATAAAGTACTTTTAACTTAATTAAGAAAAAAAAATAACGTATTTGATATCACATCCTGGAAAAGAGATAATACATGTTTCGAAAACGAAACTTCAGCATCAAACGATATAATTTTTTCAAAAAAATATTTCTTCAAAAATCTACTACAATAAATTCCTGAAGTGAATAAAATTTAAAAAAACAAAAAAAATAACAATTTATTTTATGAAAAAAAAAAGAATTTTATTGTTTTAACAAATTTTAATCTTAAAAAATTATCAGATCTTAGGCAAGCTGTGATATGGTAAAGAACATTTCGTATGCAAATTAACGCCACATTTGGTGCATGAAAAAATAGTTTCATTTTTGCAGTGACGGCATCGAGCTCTCACTATGGATGATATTGTGATCCACACAGTCATATCTAATTGAAGTATCAGAGCTTTGTCTGCTCTCTCTTAGTGCTAATACTTTTTTTAAAGGTATTTTCGCGGATTTCAAGTACTCAACAAAAAGAACTCGGAATTCAAGTTGGTGTATAATGCTTTTTTTCAACTTTTCTTAGTAAACAACGCAGTTTCCAAAAACCTAACCAGTTGCAAAATAAGCAATTGATGAAAGACAGCACATAAGTTTGTATAATGTAAAGAAATTATCGAACGTAACGGTGTGTTGGTTTCGATTTTATATATTTGCTAATAAGCGCAAAACTACGTTTTCTCCTCCATATAGACTAACATTAGGTCTCTATAGGCTATCATTTTACTCTGTAGCTCCTCCATAAGGTATAAATGAGAACAAGTAGCCTTCGGCAGAATTGACCAGATAGAATTGACATGATAAGACCAGTACTTGAACCCAAACCAAATAGGCTTAGATTTGTTGAGCATTTTGCAGGAATGGTGTCCAAAATAAGCAATCATTTGTTTATCTATAGATAAATTGTGAGAAGATATTCCAAATTGCATAAACCGTTTTTTCATAAATTCAAATAAAACAGGTATTAAATTCTTGGCTTGTAAGCTACCTACTGACGCCGATTTTAGGGTGTCTTGCTATTGTGTTTGCAAGAATTCAAACTCAGGTATCTCTTATCATCAAGCTATTAACGTCGATTTAGCATAACTTGTTATTTGATTTCCAAGTAGTCTATCGAAGAATACATTGTCCGCAATAAAAAAGACAGTATTTGTATAATTATAGCTTGGAAGAGGAAAAAACAACAAAAAAAAATTTAGAATTTTTTTTTTATATGAACATTTTTAGATATCGTTTAAACCTGATGTTTCGTTTTCGATACACTGCTTGAAAAAGTCACCCTGTAGCTACAAATTTTGTTGGATTTGTTTTATATTGTGATTAAATTATTAGTGTGGATTTGAGCTAGTTTATTTAAAAGATTTTTTTTCACTTTTTTTTTTGTATTTTTTTTTTTTATTTTGACAAGAATGAAAAAAAAACTCGAAATTCGGACTTTTCAACCCATCGGCAAACATGCATTTTGTCACGTTTCAAAAAAAAAAAAAACGGTAAATTAGATATTTGTTTTAAATTAAATAATAAATTTTAGTTTGATTTAAAATTCACACCGGGTGGCTACTATGCCGGAAAACGTCATATGTTTCGTTTTCGACATTCTGAGTTTATATGGGTTAATAACCATCAAAAAACAATATAATTGGAAATTTTACATTTGTTTTAACCAAATGGGTATGTAAAACATTGGCAATATATTCTTAGAATAATTCAGAATCAGATTTAGCCACTCCCTATTCATTTGGGATTGTTTTTAATATTTCATTTAGCATTTCTTTATGCCATCGGAGGAGTGCATTCTCCAGAAGTGAACACAATCGTGATTGGCGTTTTATTATTTTTACATACATACATACATTAAATACTCTCTTAGGATCATTTAATACTTGAAAATATCCTGAACGTCACGATATTCTTCTATCTTTGAAAACCATATGTGCTTCAGAAATACTAGCACTGACACTTTCAACTGACTCAGGCGTCCTCCGAATGTCTTTTCATAACATAAGAGTATCATTTTTCATCAGGCAAGTTAGATTTAAATGGAGATTTTGTATTTGTACTATTTAAAAATGGTTGTACACTTAATTTTAAATTAAATTTTCTTTGTGGAAAACCTTTAGTAATACATTCTTTCGCCCATCATTTTACTAATGTTGCTTCTTTTTTATCAAACAACACAGTTGCAGGTCCTGGACGAATTTTTACAAATCGTTCACTCAATCTGAACTGAAGCTAATTTCTCGAACAAGTATGTAAAAATTGAATAATTAAATGAGAAATGAACAAAAACTGATTATGAAATTTTATATAGGTACTGAGTGTTAAATTTAAAAATATATTTATGACAATTTATTTATAAACCTGAATTTTAATTTGAATCTTTAAAAATATAAATTAATACTGATAATGTAAATATTTTAAATTTGAAATACAAAAACAACAACTTTTGAGGGACAACTTTTCTTATGAAATTCTTAACAATTTATTCCCAAAAATCAGTTTACATTTTGACATTTTGCTTAGCTTATTTTTATTATCATAGACATCTAGGGAAGTAGATTGTATATTTTAGTATAATGAAAAATAGTTTCACATAGTACCTTATTAAAAGTGAAATATCTGCAAAATAAAAATTTGGACTTAGCTAATTTTCACAGAACAATAAAATTTATGTCATTCAAATTCCATGCAGTTAATCATATCAAAATTCACGAAATAACAACAGTCATCCAATAAAATTTTGTATCTATAGTAATTAACAAAAACAAAAAAAAATAATCTCATAACAAAACAAATGAATACAAGATTGATTTTAATATAGAATAATAGATATAGAATATTTTGTTGTAATTATTTTTCTGTCTACTAATTAATTACTTATAATTACTATTACAAGCTATTACAAACAAACAAACATCATTTTGACAAACTAAAAATCAAAACTCATGTCATTTTGAAATGATGAAAATTGTGTTGTATTATTACAAATGGCTTGAAATAACATTTACATAGAGCCACATACAATATTTCCATTTTTTGATTGAATTATTTCAATTGCGAAATTATTTTATTATAAATACATGTAAATAGGTAGTTGTTTGAAATAATTGAGGCAAGAGTTATAACAATTGCAGAAATAATAATAATTAAAAGTCCTATTATAGAAATTAGTAGTATTATCTATACTATTTTAAAATAGACCTTATGATTGGAAGTCATATATACTTTATACAAATAATAAATTGTAAAAGAAATTTATTAATTATTAAAGTCAAATTGACTAATTTAAGCCTTAGACATGAATTATATGTTAATAAAATGGTCGACTGAGTCTGAAAAGTTTCTACGTTATCTTTGACAGATTTTTAGGTTAATATTTATTTTGACCCAATCTGTGTTTTGGTATTTTTTACCGTTTTGGAGATATTTAGTGCAGATTGCATTATGTTTGTAGAAGGTTTTATTGCCAAATTGACATATTTGTGAAGTCCAATATCATGAAAGCCTTCCATGTGGGTTAGAATTTGAAATAATTCATAAACTCTTAATTGATTTATATGCAAATACATGAAAATTTTACTTTTATATGCACATGGGTCAAATAAATTTTAGCCGAACTACCGCGGCTTCATATCCTTCTATAATCCATTCTTTACCTGTTGAAATAATAAGATTTGCGCGAATGACAAAATAATATCATTAATTTTGTCACTAACATTATTTTTGGTTAATTATCTATTTTTTTTTTTAATTAATTAATTTTGGTTATTTGTTTGCTAGCAGTAGATATTTCTGGTTATTTATCACCATCCTGCGCACCGAATACTACACCTATAGCTATACAGTATTGCAGTTTCAACTGCAATCTGTTATGTTCCGTAATGTATTACAACGTAATTAATTATTTCAAAATGGTTACATTCTGGCTCTTTCTGCGTATAGTTAAAACAGTATACAAGCATTTTCAATCAATCTGCATAAAATGTAATACGTTTTTAAACAATGTGCATTCTGGAACAGAATTTACACTGAAATAACTAAAATTTAATCAACGCAAGATTTTTATTAATTAAAATATGTTTGCGTGAAAAATAACTGAGTAATAAATAGTAAAAAAAAATTTACTATAAATAAATTTAAAAAAAAAGGTATGTACGTACAATTGAAAAACTGTAAGCATTTTTTGGGGGGTTAGTATTGAATATTTGGAATTTTTTTAATTATCATATTTAAAATGCGCAAAATATTATTATTTTATATGTTAATGTTGGTTAGATCTTGACCACACGAACTTTTAGCGTTAATTTTATAAGCATTAATAGGTGACACATTCCATATATAAAATATGATTATTAATAACGTTTGTTAACTGTAAATAATTGGTTATATTTTCCAGAGTGTTGGGAATAAAGAATTTTTGGGTGAAAAACCAATGAATAATTTATAGTGACTGTATATGTACATTTGGAAAACACTGTAACTATTTTTTTAGGATACGTATGCAAACGCTTGTTAAGGTTTATTTTATATGTCAATGTTGGAATTTGAAAGCAAGGCATTTTTAGCAACAATACATTTGCATATAAAATATGAATGTTAATACTTGGTCTTAACTGTGATGAGTAATATTATGCTCATAGATTCTGAAATCAAATTCTTGGGTAGCATATTTATAATAATTTATTTTATATATTTATTCTAAACCTCATATTTTGCGTATACGGTTTAGATTTCCCAATTTTTAAAAATTTTGGGAACATTTTTGTTATAAAACCCGAAATTGTTCTAACATTCACTCAATACAAAAAAAAATTCTACTATACATTAAACTAGAGCCCCCTATTTATTAATTATAAATCAAGTTAAAGCCAAATTTAACGATTTTAACATAACAGGGATTTACATATACTGATATTTTTCACTATCAATGAATATTGATATTGTTTACAACTTACTACTTTACACATTACATTGTCTATTCCTAAGTACCTATCTACCTACATGATGAAAATAAAACTCATATGATACCTATGCTAATTGCTATACACTCTCTTTAAATTTGTATAAATAGGATGGTTACATGGTTTAGGTGGGGTCGTGGTTTGGTGATTTATTTTCTGTTATTTTTGGTGAATATATTGAATAATTTTGAGGTGAAATATTGATAACTAACTATATATATATTATAATATATCATTTTGCCAAAAGAAATACACTAAATTTCAGAATAGGTGCAATTAAAAACACCACCACTACTAAAAACAGTAAAAACTCAACTAAAATTAAAACTATTAAAATACGAAGTTTGATGAGACATTAAGCACATCGCCATCATTATTCTGTAATGAATTAAACAGACTAGCTGTAAGTACACCCTTACAACCAATAATTAGGGTAAAATGAGTAGTGGTAGTGGTAGATAAATATTATTTTATTAAATTGTTTGGTCACAGAAAACATCTGTCATTCAACTCCAAAAAAAAAAAAATGATGGCCGGCGCGCTCAATTACGATCTAGCCAAAATTGTCGACCAAGGTAAAGCAAATAAAGTCGAGTTTAACACTTAAAAACCTAAAGCTGTCTTGTTAGCTATTACTAACAGCATTCGAAACAATTCTGCGGGGCTTAAAATGAAGTTATTCAGCGATTTAAAAAGCTGAACATTCTCGAAATGCGAGTGAATCAAAATATGCACTGGAATGAGGATATTTTCGATATTCGAAAGCGCTGCCAAGGGTTTTTGAGTCATTTTAAACCTTATTTTTCATCTCAAGACCTCTTAAAAATCTATATAGTATATATACGACCCAAGCTCGAGTATTAATCACATTTATAGGTAGGTGTGAGAAAAACAACTTGACAAAGTTCAAAACCATCTTATAAGCAACATAAATGGGACCTCATAATTTATACCACTTGGTCATCGTCGTATTGCTGGAGCACTTACTCTATTTTATAGATTACTTGGTGTTGGTACTTGTTCCGAAGAACTGAAATCACTTTTTTCTCCTTTAAAGTAATTTCATGATTTAAGATTGAGTTATGGAAATTTTTTTATATTTAGCAAATCTGAATGTGCAGTGGCGTTTCAATTGAAGCATTTCCAATAAGGGAAGAGTTTTTTATTTGTGATTTGCAAAAGCTTAAGATGAATACTAATTGTTTAGGCTATAATATCAAAAAAAAATTACTATATATTTATCAGGAGTGAATCATAATATTTTGGCAACATTCACATTTATTTAATGAATATCCAATTTTTTGTAAATCCATTGGAAAGACTATTGCTACTCTTTAACTTATATCAATAATTTGAAAATTGTCTTTTTTTGAAAATATTTTTTTGTATTTTTTCTTATATGTTTCAATATGAAGAGTTATTCTGTTAATGAATATTAATCATATGTGTTTTTATTCTTTCATTTATTTCTGTTATGCCAACAAACCAATTTGCAATGTTCAATCATTTTCTATTTAATATATTTTTTATTAAACAATTCTATTGTTAACATAATTATTGTTTGCAGCACCATAATTTTTTTATCATTAGAAGGTTTTAGATTTTTATATTCAATTTCATAATTTACATCAGTTGTTAATTTAAATGCAACCAATATTAAAGTAAAGGACCACAGAGTATTTGAAGACATTAGAACAAGAAATTAAATAGATAAACAGTAAATTAGAATAAAAATTACTAATATGACATTGATTCGATTTTTGTTCCGGTTAATTAATTTAAATAGAAAATTTATATAAAATTATATTATTGACCATGACTTGTATTAATAACATAATAATTGGAGAATATACAAATCAAAATAAAAACATATTTCGATACAAGCCGGTAAATTGAAAGAGAATAATTTAAGCAATTTATTGAAAAAAAAAAAATTACTAACCAGAAATGCAAATGTAATCATTGCATATGACTATAGATATTAAAAGATTATCTTACAACTCACCACTTAACCACTCAACAACAACAACAAACATAAAAAACAATAACAAAAAACTACATGACAAGGTTAATCTGGTTATTAGTAAAGTCCAAATTATTAAAATTGTATAGATAAAAGCCATTTATAACAAATAATATATTTAATTTAAAATTTTAATGTAATATACTCGTAAACACTTAACTTTATAATAATTAATGTATATTAATCTAAAATTAAATTAGTTTAGATTACTTTAGATTTAAATTTAAAATAAAAATTAATTTAGATTTTTAAAGTATTCATAAGTATTTAAAAGAAAAAAAATTAATTATCAAATAAAGTTTATGTAATTAAATTAATTATTATTATTTTTTTTCAATATCTGATTATTTTTGCAGCTGGTTAGAATTTGTTTATATAGATAAAATACAGGCGTTCTTTAAAAATTTGAAAGAATAATCTATAGGCATATTAAGCAGTAGTTCAAACTGAGTATAATCTGGTAACCCAGTTAAATAAAATAAAGCAATTCTACTTAAGAAGGCTTAGTTCCTGACAATAGTAGTAGTTTTCCACATTTTATGACTTAATAAGCTAGTAATTTGATAATTAAATGCTCCAAAAACATTGTAGATATTGTAGTATAAACTTGCGGTACCGTACTGAATTAAGGAAAGGAACGAAAAGGTGATTCTACCTAAGTTACTGTCAAGAACATAAAAAAAACTAAATTGTTCTATACAAAGGAACTTCTTAATTAAATTAACAATTAAAAATAAGAAAAAAAAGTTAAAAAGAAAGAAAATAAGATCAACTAAAACTGCAACTACCAAAACTACTAAATAATAAAAAGAGAATATTAAAAAGAGAAGATAAAAAAACTATTCTAACAATTGGACTAAAAGAATACTTCTCAGCTGGAGAACGGTCATGCAAACATCAATAAGGCGTTGGAACATTCTGGTTAATGGTTCGCCGAATTGTCGTAATTGGTTCTATGGATGGTATGGTTAAAAATATTATATGAACGCAATTGGTTACTGTAATTAAGAAGTCGACTATTATTTTAATAGTGTTAGTATCTATTATACCATGGAAAACTTGAAAAATAAATAGAATATCAGCCGCGGGTTTTCTCGTTTCAAAGGTATTTAATTGCAATAGCTAAAGGCGATGGGTGTATGGTGGTAAGACTAGTGGATTCGACCGATGTAAGTGGCGAAGAGCGAACTGTAGAACTACTTCAATTCTATTTTTATGAGTAGCGTAATACGGAGGCTAGGCGGGACTAGCATAGTCAGAATGGGGTCTTACGAGGTAGGTGTAAAGAAATTTAAAAATATATGGATCATTAATTTTGACGACATCCTAATGAATACAAACACTGAATTTGCTTTATTTACAATAGCATTTAAGTGATGAACAAATGATTGTTTATCATCAAAAATTAGGCTCACGTCCTTCAGTAGAAATAATATCCCCATGCTAAATCAAAATTTAGAAATTTTAAATTATGCAGCAGAAACATTTGTCAATTTATTTGAGATTAAAACTAAAGAAATTAAAAAAATACAAAAAAAAATAATAAATAAAAAGACAACACATGCAAAACCCAATTAGTCAAAGACACAAAAATAAACATAGTTTATATACACTTATATATATATGTATTTAAAGTATAAAATACTAGAGATTCAAAGTATACAACTACGTATACTACATGTATTACATATGTCATTCAAAAACTTTTAATGGCCTGTTTAAATAAAGTAGATTCTTCAGTTTGGACTTACTAATATGAAAATCGAAGACATGAGAGCTATTGTTAACGGTACGCAGCATTCTTGTAATTGGCACATTCTTGTCGTAATCCAGTGCAATGAAAATGTAATCGAATGAGGGCAGAATTCCTAAGAGAACGAAAGTTAGTATTGAAGTTTATGGGTTCTAAAATCACAACCGACTCAATTGAACCTGAGAGAATTTGGTGAACAAATATAATATCAGCCACTTTACGACGATTAAAAAGACTAGACTTTGCAGACCTAGAAGTTTAAGGCGGTCTCTGTAAGGGGGTAAATTATTTGGGTCTGTCTATGAAAGAACGAACAAATCAAAATGTTGAACAGATTCAATCCTGTTTATGTGGATTTGATGAAAAAGTGACCATACCTGGGACGCGTATTCAAGTAATGGTCTTACCATAGTCAAATAAAAAGACCTGTGACATATGGGTCCAAATGACATATAGATTGAAACGTGAGCTACACGTTCAACAACTTTTTTATCAAAGGTATAATGAGCAGCAGATGGACTGCGGCGGCGAGTGAAAGAAATTGCATAGTTGAAGGTTGTTAACTATACATTAGTTCATGAAGGTATTTATGCCTTCTTGAAGTAGGACCGAGTCATTAATTTTTGCAATTTCTTAAAAAATTTTCATATCATCAGCATACATTATATTTATGGAAACGATAAAAAATGGAGGACCCAAATGGGTGTCCTGAGGAACACCAGAATTAGAGGAGTACGTAGTTGAAAATGTTGATCTAGAGAGCTAACATTATAGGATTTGTTTGAAAGGTAAGAATTTATACTATTTAAGAAGAAGTTGGGGAAACCTAGTTGTGCCCGTCGATCTATTTTTCATAAAACTATGTTGATTTGAAGCAAGTAAAGTATCGCAGTCATGGTATCACGTATCGTACAACATATAAGCTCAAATAACTTTGGGATGCCGGATAACTTTGTAATTGGACGATAGTACGCAATATCATTTTTTGACCCTTTTTTATGAATCGGTTTAATATAGGCCGTTTTCTAAATTTGAGAGAATAGTCCATCTTTAAGAGACAGATTAAATAAAATTGATTTCTAATAACTTCAAGTCATAATGTAATGTAATGTAATTATGTAGCAGTATAGTTATGCAGTATATTAAATTTTAAATTCTATAAAATTGATTTTAAATCGTAGTTGATACAAATTCTGATGTGAATATTACAATTCATTTATTTATTTATTAATTGTTAATTGAAATTAAAATTATTAAGCAACAGCAGCTACTAAGCCTATCTATATATATTTATTATTTTTGTTATATTAATTTTTAAAAAAAACCTACAGAACATTATGCTTTAATTGAGAATCGAACTTGAACCGAACCTTTCGATGTTCTACTCTATTTCAAATCATTATTTTATTCGTATAGCCGTATGTTTACTTATATAAATCTAACATATTTTAGCATTAAATACGACTTAACACTCAGAATGACCGCAAGCATATTCAATACGACTTTCCAGATCTGGCGACAGCTAGTTGTTTTTGGGAGCATATAGTACTAGTAGAGCATAGTTTTACAACCTGGCAGAAATTTTGTTTTTCAAGATATCCGTAGATTTGTAACAGTTAGGAGTATGCGAATAACTAATGGTCTAGTTGATACTGTCGATCCTTATGGACTTATACGTGGCTTACTATCGTTGCCGCAATGGATTATTGTGGCTCCCATTCCCTTTTAAGCTAACTAACTAAATGCGTCTAAAAATTTGATTAAAAATTTGAAACATAGTAAAATTATAAACACACTATTGTGAGACAAATGAAACGAAAGTGCATTTAAAAAATTATTAAACGCCTAAAAAAACAAAAATTGCACTGACATAATTGTAAGTTAATATCAAAGTCTAAAAAATGTAAATGACGCAAGGGATCAAGTTACAAAAATTAAATAAAAATAAATTCAATAATTTATATTATAATTATACATATAAGTAAGTATCTCCCCCATTGTGCGAGCATATTCAAAAAATAATTTTGTATGAATTCCTGTCAAAACCAGTTATGTTCACTAATTTTGATTTGTAAAATCATTTGAAATTATTTTCAATTCAATCGAACAGCCATCGAATTAAATGAATTTTGCTGATTCATTCTGAATCATATCATGTTCTGTTTTTTTTTTTGGTTATTGTTGCGGTCCAATACCTTACTTAGACCAATTATTAAGATTTTAATATAATTAGTATAATTATATTTAAGAAGTCGCAAATTTTTAATACCATTGTGTATTGGTTTTACGATTTTAAGTTCATTGCACGAAACTGTTTAGTTCTTTCAGATGTATTTAAGATATGTTGTACTGATTGGTTTCATATCCAATTAGCTTAAGGATAAGAATTAACATTATTTCATAAAATGTACGTTTTGGTAGCTTTTTTTTAAATTATAAGTTGTTACCCAAATCAAAACAGTTTAAGTAAATCATTTGAAATAAGACCTGAAACAGCGAAATGAGCTCACTACACGCTACTTTAATTCACCCCTCGAATAATTAATTTGGAATCTATCGAACACCGCAATTTGATAATGATTTTAACGCTAACTAAAAAGGTTAGATAATCACCCGATCTGAAAATGACTTAAATACATTTTGCCAATGTGAACTAATGTAAAAATTAAGACAAGCTACCGAACTCTTGACAAACATTAAGCTACTGCTTGACAAGCATTAAGCTTAACAAGTAGATAAGCTACCGAACTCTTAACATGTAAAACATGCTACCGAACTCTTTTTGAAATTTGTTCAATAAATAAAATACATAAAATACACAAAAATAAAATATGTCGATGTCGATCTGTAAAAAGAGCTAAAGACGATTACGTGGGATTGAAAAAACAAAAGCCTAGAATTTCCATTTAACATTGGGCGAGTATAATATTGATCTAGTGAATATAATAAAATACCTGAAGTACGATCATTACAAAAAATGAGAAGATGGAAGAAATTAACGCCTTGAGTCTAACAAGCGATTAAACTTTTGCTCTGAACCAGAAAATCAGATAACAGATCCAAATCCAACCTATATTAAATACTTACCCGCCGAATAGTAAGCTACTGCAGTTAAAGTTGAACACTAACAGAGTTTTAAGCAAAACTGTATTTTAAATAGAAACAGGACAGGCAACAGAAAAAAACTTAACGAGTTTGAAAGAAAAAGAAATTGAACTTAGCTGAAAACTAGGAACCAGAACTAAATGGAAGTATACTAACAAATTAAGCCTAATACTAATCTATCTCACATTTTCCTTCCTATTTTATCCTATTCTATCCTATACTATCCCAACAAAGCGGTACGTAAGTTCTAAAAGTATTTTCCTAATGCTTTGGCTATTTAGAAAAAAAAGTAAAAAATTTCGATAAAAAAAAAAATTCAAATTTATAAAACATTCACCAGACCACAATGGCCGAGGCACTTGGAACGCATGTATGTATGTGAAACGAATTTTCCAAAAATTCTTTATTTATGTAAATTGATCATCTAAACCTAGACTAAGTTGATAAATTTTCACTGCTCAAGATCAGAAATTGGAGAGTGCCTGTCAAGTTTACAAAATAATAGAGGAAGCGTATAGAATAGAAGCCAAAGCTCAATTTGAGCTGTAGCGCTTTTGAAAAAAAGTTGTATAATTTGATTTTGTAGTAATAACAGTATTTTAATAAGACTCAAAGTGGAGATTTACATAAATATTAATTTAATAGTACATAACAGATAAACAGATAAGATGTTTAATTCACCAATTTAGAAGTATCACCCTGTTCGTGTCCTGTGATAATAATAACAAAGCCATTTCAGAAACAAAAAAATACTGTTATATTAAGGGTTTACAAACAAAATATTCCAAAAATTCTAGGATGCAGGAGAATAAATTTTTCGCTACATAGCTGCAAAACTAACTGATAGCTTATATTAACTGATATTTGAAAAGAATTTATCAAAATATATCTTAGTTACTGATCTCCGAATACCTTATAAAAAATGTTATGAACTTTTTATATATTTTTTTAAAAAATATCAAGCACTTCAGCTGTCAATTGAAAAGATTTAATTTTTCATCAAAAATGAACTAAAAGAGTTTTAAGTCTCATGTCTACATAATAATATGTATAAATAAACTTATCAATTCATTCACCTGTTAGTAGTCATTGAAGTCTGCTGTTTATGTTTTTTTTTTATTTTTTTGCTTTTTCAAATAATTTTGTTCAGAATTTAAAGTATTTCCATGTTTATTTATAAAAATTTTGCGTTGTTTTAAAAATAGGAATTTAGAATCAAAATATTTAAAAATAAATATGCTATATCATTTTAATTAATTATAAAATAAATAAAATTGATTTGATTAGTGATTGTATAATATATATTTTAATACATACTATTGCTAGAAGTTGTGAAATATTGCAAGAATAGAAAAGAATTTTCAAAAACTAAACCAAAGACAATTGACGATTTTCAATCACATGAATTTTAATTATTGCGAGAAACTAATTTGATTGTCACAGATTTCACATGAAAAGAATTAGCAAATAATCATCTAGCAAGATGATTTTTATTTTGTCAATTTTGTTGTTTGAACATTTTTGCTGCCAAAGGTCAATAATTTATTTGAATGTTTTAATTAAATAGTTAGCTTAATATACACCATAAGTAAAATGTCTCATATTTAATGCGACGTCAGAACTATAAGTTCAACATTATAAAAATTACATGAATTAAATTTTAAATATAAAATTGTATTCCTACTCGCTTTAACGTGCATACATCTATACCCTAATATGAGTAGCTTTAAACTTGTATTAACCAAAATATTTGTGTATGTACCACCAAATAACCAAATAAATCACTAAACAAAATCAAATAAATTGAATGAGCAAATTACTAACTCAGAAAAAATCCCTCATTGCCTTCCAAAATGTCTTGAAGTTCTTATTTTTAATTGCCTTTAAATAAAAATAGAATGAAGGTATGAAAATGTTTTGAAAAAACGCAAAAATAATTTGTTTTCAATCTGACAAACTCAATTCGATTAGAAAATTTATTGTACTGATGCATCCTAGACAAGCACATCTAAAAATACATATATTTCGTTAGGTGAGGCTTTGATATTTTTGAATGGTTACTATACCCAGTTTCAATTGTGATTTGTTATATCCCTGGAATCTCTTACCTAACATAAATTGTGATTTTTGATATTTTAGATTTTGATATTCTTATTAATTGTTTGTTTGAAGAATCGGATAGATTTTAGGACATTTTTCAAATTAATAATTATTATTATTTAATTATTCAAGTTTCTCACAATGAGCTAAGGAGCTCGTACAGAGTATATAATATATTAGGCTGAACCAGTCATTAATCATTTACTGTAGACTTGCAACACAAATAATTATTATAACAGTAAATAAGAATGTTAAAATTATAGTTAACCAGGAACATAAATAGATATTATAAAGATTGAATATAATTAAGTAACTTTAAAATTTAAAATTTATATTTCTGATATAAGTAATTAGACCGGATTTATATCATATACATAACAGGTTCATCAGGATACATTTACTGAAGGATATCACAATAAAATAATTTAAAATTTATGATAAAAAATTCCCTCTCAACGTTAATGATCCAATATTACGTTAAAACTTTGATATTATGATTATAGGAGAATAATTATGAAAATATGACATGAAGATTATGAGTCAATAAAATAATGTTAAAAAAAAATGTTTCAATAAATCATTTTATTGATTACCTATATACATAATTGTACAAAATATGAAAAATCATAATGAAAATCTAAGAAAAATTAATTAAATAATAAACAATTAAATAATTTTTAATAATTAATAAAAATAAAAATAATATTAATTATAAAAACAATATTTATTTGTATTCAAGAGATATAACACATTTTCAATAAAATTATAGCACAGTACAATGATATTTAGAGGTCATTTAACGAACTGTCTATTTTGATTTCGAATATGAATCATTTTTATATAATCGATAAATTGTCTAAGAGATACATTTTTTTTTATTATATTATAATAACATAATAATTATTAATAAATAGTTTGTACGTTTAAATTAACTCTAATTGACAACAATATTAAAAAAAAAAAACAAAAAAAAAAAATTAATAAAAACAAAAATGGTTGTGAAATATGAATGTTAAATAATTTAATATCGAAATTAGTTATGAAAAATACGGATTTTTATCAAAACAAAATAATCCATTTAAGATCAAGGGTAAAATTTTTAAATTTTGTTATAAAAAATATTAATTTTATATTTAGTCCTTTATAGACTGTAGCATATACGGTTACACCAATCATTCAAACCACCCTGTTTAAAAAAATTAGAATTTTGTACTTTACGTCTACAATAGTTATTGTTTTGTACTACATTTGATTTAAGTTAATTTATTTTTGACATATATTATTGACATTCTAGATCTAGCTATATTTATTATTGACATTCTAGATCTAAGTAAATAAATAAATTGTAGTAGTGTTAACTATTACAAATGGAAATATTATCCGTTAAAATTAATAACACTATTTTCATGTTTGATGATAACAGTTGCATAATGTGCCACAGTTTAAATTATGGTCAATTATAAGCACTATTATCAGTAATTTTCGGCATGATATCGATTAACTATGGAGGAAATTCTTTATTTATTTATTTATTTTTTCTCAACCTATGTTTTTCATTTGTTAAAAATTCACCATTACCATTTTACAGCCTATCAAACATTCCTTTAATGTTTCAAATCCAATATGCTTCTACAATGCCACTTAGGCAAAGAAACTATTTAATGAATTATTTCATTATAACTTTTAAAACAAAAAAAAAAAAATCAATGCAGTTTTAAAATCAATAATTACGGAAACTTTCATTTCATTTTATTTATTAATTTATTTATTTGTTGACATATAGTATTTGATTAATTACAATATGCATGTGTACAATACAAAAGAAAAGACTGACGCTTTCAAAAACATATAAAATGATACAAAATCATTGCAAAATATTTGTTGAAAATAGTCGAATATTTTCCTTTTAATTTTACTAAATTTACTTGTCATACAGATACTAGTATTTCGTCTATCACTTACAGACTTCTATAATTTTTTGTTACCTAACGCTAAAGAAAAAGTTTTTCTAAAACAAATAATAAACATAGAAAATCGATTTTTGCCGATTACTAATTCAATCCTACCAAATAGTTTATCTGTATATGTAAAGTATAATTGAAATGTAATCTAAAAATCGTCCTATTAGAAGCTCATTTTATATAGATCAATTTCAGCTTGTTCATTCTAATTAATATAATGAATACACCACAATTATGATAATTGTTCTCAATCAAAAGTCAAAATAAAAAACTATTTTAGAACTAAAAACATAATACTTATATAATATCATTAATATATTAAATACAAAAAGAGCATAATTATCATTATACAATACAAATTATACATTATTATAAAGATCTGATATTTTTATTTACTCTCAATTAAAAACAAAAGTTTTTTTTTTTTTTTAAATAAATCCCAATTTTATTTTTATTTTTAGAAAAACAAATCGAATTGAAAATTAAAATAATTGTAAAAAATTGATGAAATGTACATAATATACCGGTTAATTATTTTTACACCTGAATTAATAAAAATTACAGACTTTTGAAAACACATTCCTCTCTTATTTAAATTATATAAAAAAAAAAAATATAAAACCAAAAAAAAAGTTCATGTAAGTTTGAAAAGTTTATTACAAATTGTTTAAAGGTCACTGGTTTAGCTCTTATATATTATAAAATATTATGTATGTACATAAAGTAAGCTATAAATTAAAAAGTACATCAGTTAACCTAGAGAATATTACAATAGTTTTGATAATCTCGAAGAAATTATAACGCGGGAATTTTTTATATTAAAATTGGAAACACGGTTATTTTAAGCCAAGCTCATACTTTCAAAAAAAAAAGTAATTGAAAAATATTAATTTATAATACAATATTGTGATTAATGATGGTTCATTAACCCTATGATAAATAGATAATTGCAATTCTAAAGATTTGATTGATGTTTGTAGATGTTATATTTTAGTTCAAAAATCAAAGCTGTACATGACCCTATGGTCTTACAATTTACATTAATATTTAATTTACAATATAGTGAAATTATTTTTGGCATTATTACAGTTAAAATAATTAAAATATATTTTTTTCCTTTTTTTTTTGTATTACAAATTATTTATTCCTATAGATGCCAGAATTTCGGTTCAAAAATATAATTTTAAAAAATTGGCTTGGAAAAAATAAACATAAATTATACACTTATCCAGATTTTTATTATAACTTACCCAGAAGTGGTATTGGAGTATGCGAATAGTTTCGTAATTCATAGAAAAATCGATCCAGCTTAAAAAGTATTTTTTTCCTTTTATTTATAAATTAAAATTATTTTATTTTATAAAATTTATTTATTTAAAATAAATTATAAAACTAACTTATATATTTTATTTTTTAATTATTTAATTAATTGCTATATAGACAATATATATCACTTATTTAATTTAAATTATTTTTAAAAAATTTCAATTAATTAAATACAATAATAATTATTTAATTAAAATTATTACACTAATTAGATCAATATTAAATTTCTCTATACTATGTATATATAAGCTAAGCTTAATACTCCAAGTAGCTAGTGCTTATTATTAACTAGTGGTTTAAATTTTTAATATTAGGTATAAATAAGTAAAATAAAAAATATTTCTATTATTCACAATTAAAAAAAATTAAAAAAACGAATATTAAAAATTAAATAGCACTTAATTTCTTTATACACTTTAATATTATATTTATATTTTAAATATAATCAAATTTATATTAAAAAAAAAATTACTAGCTTCAACAAAAATAATAAAAAAAAATAAATTCAGCTTTAATAGCGTCATACAAAATCGTCAGTAGAATTTCACAAAATTTAATTATTTAATTTACAAAAAATTATGATCAAAACTTATTATGCATTAAAGTCCCCGCGATCCTTTATTATTATTATTTTTTAATTTTTTTTTTAACGTTATCCAACAATACAAAATACCGCGATAAACATACGAGAATCCGCTCAAATTTGTGAATCAATAAAACAAAAATAATTATTTATCAAACACAGCAGCAAACTTTTACTTTTGTATTATGCTAACCTTTAAAAAGCTGGATGCTAAATGAATCGTTCTATAAAGGAAAATAATAACGATTCGAAACTAATTTTTTTTTTTTAAGTAAAACAAAAAAAAAATAATAAAAAAATCAAAAGAACGTTAACTGTGTTGGAATACTTTGTAGAATAAAAAAAAAAAATAATAAAACCCTACTAATAAAATCGTAGTAAATGAAAATAAAAACAAAAATATAACGATAATCGCGATATCTTTCACGATCATTAAGCTTAAAAAAAAGAAAAAAACACTAAAAAAAGTTCCTCGTTCTGATGTGAAAATTCTCAACTATACCTGTGTGCTCGGTAGTTATATTAACAGCTTAGTTTAGTAATCATAGCATACGCAATAAAGAAGATTTAATACAAGCAAGCGATGACTGTGTAAAACGGCAGTGATGATAATTTAAAAAAAAAAAAAAAATTATTACTACTAATACTGTTGCTGTTACTCTGTTATTTTGTATGCAATAATGAGTGATAGTAGAATTTACTGGCATGTGTTTTGCTATCATTATTAATTTTCAATTTTTAATTTTCATTTTGACTATATTAAATTTGTATAAATAATAATGAATGATAGCTAGTATAATTTACTGTCATATGTTGTGCTATTATTATACATATTTTCAATTTGTAATTTACTGTCATGAATATACTGTTGATTGTAGTTAATTTTTATTTTTACATAAATTATATTAAAAAAATATTTTTATTTAGGTTGTGGTTGTATTGTTGTTTTGATTTAAAAAAAATAATATGATTTAATTAAATATTTTTTTATTATATATAGAATTAAGTTATCAACTATTATTTGAGGACAGTTTTCATTTCATCTCTAACTAAATTACTCACTTGAAAACGAACTTTTATTGCGTCATGAGAAAATAATGAGAACATTTTCTCTCGTTTATTTTCTTTTAATTTGAAGTACAATTTAAGTTGTCTCGAATAAATCATATCTAGAAATAATATTTGTATATTTCTGTTTGCCGTGATATGTAAAGGTTTCTCTGGAGAGTTTTTATATAAATTTTGGATTATAAAAAAAAAAAAAACCTTTATTAAATTAAACATTGTTCAATTCAATCTCACTATTTTTATATAAAATAAGCTTTGTAAGTTTTATTAGCGACTTTGCACTTTTTAAATTCAACTTTTGTTTATTTTAATTTTAACTGAACATTAATAAAGATGAATTTTTACTGTTAATGATGAATACTTAACGGAAGTCAGAAAATACATGTTGTTCATAAAAAATGTTCTTTAAGATCTACCTGTTGTTTGAATGTTTTAATTGTGAACATCGAACTATTTATGCTGATTTAAGATCTAAAATATTTTATTTAATATGTGGACGAGTGGAGAAAAGTTATATCTGACGTGATGGAAGTGAAAGTATTAATAATTTATTTTCAAGTTTATTGCCTGTAAACTGTTGACTCCTATCACTCTTTGTTTTCTAAGTCAGTCACAATACCCCATTTAGTCCGTGTAATTAATATGAATGAACTTCGAAACATTTGGGCTAGGTGCAGACATGCAATTGTTTATTTAGCAACTGCTTGATTGCACATTTGTGTTTCATTAGTTTATATCAAAGTCCGTACATATAAAACCAGTTGCAGATGTGCGCGGTTTCATATTAAACTAATAGAACACAAATGTGTTATCAAACAATTTCAAAACTAAAATTTCATGCCAACGCCTAGCCTAACAAGTTCAATGCAAATTGAATATATTGATTTTAATAGTATATATAGCAATAGATATTAATTGACTTAACTAAACATCAACTGCCTCTTTGACAAAAATATTATTAAGACATGTGTTATTTATTTATTTATTTAATTTATATAAATTAAACATAAGATCTTTTGTACTATACAATTACAATATTCAATTCAATTTTATTTGGTTTAATTTAGTTTACAGACACATAAAATTTATTCGGCCCGCGCTACCTATTGGAGTTCTATTCAAGTTCTAATTTCTCTAATTGTCTTCAAAGGTATGTTAATGCATGTTGAGGTGATTAAATTTATTAGAACTAGATTATAAAATAGTCTCATAAGCTAAAATCATATAATTTCCATCCTTTGCATCCTTTTTTTATATAGATAATATTTGGCTTAGGACAAATCCTATCTTAAAATTACTTATTCTTTGTGATGGAGAACTCCCAAGTTTAATTAAATATTGGAGAATTTGCCTTAACAAAAAAACTTTGATAATAGCATAATTTTGAAAACATTTATAAACAGAACAATGACCAGTTCATACTCGTTCCCAGTAATACCACTTTCGGCAAATTCCAATTTCAACCGGTAAATGAAAGCTTTATGAAAGCTTAATCTACAGTTTTTTATGTTAATATAAACTGTGATATCAATTAAATATAAAAATGTCTAGTGAAAAAGTTCGGATTACTTCAAACACTATTCGGTATGTTGTGGAATATAATAATTCCAAATTTAGTAATTATTCCTTATAAAGAGGAATACATGGAGCTGAATTAAAATTTTCAAAATTACAGTTGTGCGTAAAATAAATTTCAAAAAAAAAATAACGGGAAAACAAAATTGTACTAATTAAATTAGTTTAATAGAAATTTAATTTTTTTAACTTATATCAAAAAGAATGAACAAATTAAAAAGAGAACAAAAAAAAACAAAAGAGACAGACTATAATGTGAAAAATTTTATATCAAAGAATTTTTATTTATTTTGCGATTTGAATGATTCATTAGTAACTTAAAACGCCGGCTGAAACTGGAAAAATCTAAATAAGCGTGAAATTTTTTTGTTTTTACTTTTTGTTTTTTGTTTGTTAGTTTTTAGTTTATTTTCAATTTTTATATTATTTTTTCATACCGGTAGAAAAGGTTATTAAATATAAATAATTTTCATATTAGTTTTGCCTTACTTTTTTTTATTCTTTTTTTTTTTGTATTTTGTTCGGTAGTTATTTGTAGTGAATTTTTGCAGTGGAAAATAACTTAAATTGTATTAATTTAATTTAATTAGATATGTCTATTAAGGAAGCAATAATTTTAATTGTGATAATTTCATTTAAGCTCTATTATAGTACAATAATTAATATGCGTGTAATTTGAGTTTAATTAAATTTATATTTTAAGTTTTTCTCTAACAAAATATTTTACGTTGCATTTAAAAAAAAAAAAGTTTTTTGAGTCGGCTAGGAATTGATATTTTTTATTTTTCAGCTAACTCGTAACATTTAAAAAGCAATTTTAATAATTAACCTGAGATTTAGGATTACAAAAAAATTTTTTTAATTATTTGCTACAGAGAATACATTGTATTGCCGATTGCAAAGCACTGAACGATTCTAAGTTTGTTAAAATTTGAACATTAGCGGTACTTTCCCTAGGATAATGCGTTCCCAATACTTCTCAAATGTTTGATATTGTGCAACAAAGAAATTTATCTTATACGTCGGTTGATTTTTATTTTGGAACTCCCTGTTAAATGAAATAGATGAATACATGTTTCAGCGTATTACGTGAACTAAATGAAAAACAAGTTCATAAAAAAATCGATTGCTTTATCGGTTACCACTTGATGAAACTTAATTATGTTTTAATCAAAAAATAAAATATTTGAAAAATAAATTTTATTATTTTTCTTAATAAAATAAATACTTTTTTATTTGTTAATATTTCACAATATTTAATTTTATTTCTTATTATAAAAAAATAACAATTTCCTACTAGTTCAATCCTTTTAGGACATCATCAGACCAAAATAAACAAATGCTTTTTTTAAATTTATATTTTTTTGTTTTATTATTTAAGTTTACAATCTATTGTTAAATTAAATAATAATTAAGAATAGTCATAGGTGTATAGTATAAGCTCTAAAAAAATTTGAAATTTCTAAAAAAATTTTGAATATACCTGGTGGTGCAGACCATGCGTATCAGCTTTTTAAGAAGGGAAGGAAACGTTATTTTAAAATTAAATAAAAAATTTATTAACTAAATCGCGGGTGCTCTATCGATTGGTGATATTTTAAACTTCCTGGATGGAAGGGAAATTGGTTTTTTTAAACCAAAAATCGCCGAAATTGGCCAAAATCGAAATTTTCAAATGAGAAGGTACTTTTTTATGCAAATTCGGATTCTACATCAAAAAATAAGTAACTTTGGTTAAGTAAACTTTTTTTAATTTTTTTTGTTTTTTTTTTGTTTTTTCTTTTTTTTTAAACTTTGTAGGAACCCAAAACTGATATAAAAAATATGATAAGATGAAAAACAAATTTATTTATAAAAATTATTATCATTAATTTTAGTTTACCAAAGGAAAATATTGAGCATTTTTGTTTTATTGTGATTAATTTTGAAGAAAAATACTAAGAAAACAAAAAAATCATCTAACATAGTTTTCTTATTTTTTGTCGTAAAATCTGAATTTCCATTAAAAAGTACCCTTCCCATTTGAAAATCTCGATTTTGGCCAATGTCGGCGATTTTTGGTCTTTAAAAACCGGATTGTGGTCCTTTCCGGAAGTAAATAAAATACCAACAATCGATAGAGCACCCTCGATTTAGTTAACAAACTGTTTAAATTTTAAAATAACGGCTCCTTCCCCTCTTAAAAAGATGATACGCATGCTCTGGTACACCCGGTATATCTGGCAATAAATAAATACCTTAACTAAATTTTAAATAAAAATATATTCTAAATATATTATTTTTTTGATTAAAACAAAATTATAAGTCTTTTGATGTGTTATTTATCTCAACTTTAACCACAAAATTTTGATTTACTTAAAATTGCTTATTGCATATTATCCATGCAGACTTACTATAGCGTACTGAGGCGAGTCTGAGTCAATAAAACTTTTTACTTTTGTAAAATAACAAAAAATACGCATTAAAACTATAACTTGATAATAGTATAAGGTAACTAAAATATTAAAAACAATTATTTTTTATTAATTTTTATACTTTATAAAAACAATAATGACAAATTTCATTTTTAAGGTATTACAATCATATATTATAGTGATAGCAATACTGGTAGCAAATTTTTATTTAATACCGATTGCAACATAAAATTTGTATCAATAAACAATTAACATAGTAAACACTTTTCTGAACATACTACTCCTAGTAAGTAAATTTTTTAATAATATTTAATCTTACTTTATTTATTGGTACAATTCACTTTGATAGTGTTAAAACGAATTTCCCATTACAATTTAGTGAAATATACACATTTACGTATACCCTGCTTAAAACTACTTTCAATTGCTTTCCACATTTTTTCAATGTTGGATATGCGAAGTATATCACATATAAATATTATCTTTGTTTAGTGCACTTAGGCGTTTTGATGCTTTGTGTTCCATTGAAAAAATATTTATTATGACTTTGTCAATTGCTCAAAACTAATTAAGCTCATAATTGTATTTTTGCTTCCAGTTCTTCTAATCAAGATATTTAATTCGGTGAAATATTTTATTCGAACATAAATTTTTTTCCGAATAACTATAACCTAGATAATTCAGACTATTGACATTGAATAGACTTATTCAATGCGTATTTGTCAGAACAGAACTGAAAGTATAAAATTTTTCTAAATTTACACTTCAAGGTTCAGAAGCACGATACTTGTGATGTGTGTTCAATGTTGTAAGGATATGAAATCATATAAATTGTTTTTCTTTGGAAATCTTAATCAAAGTGGTCGCTTAATCAAACCTAGCGAAATTTTCAATTAAATTGTTATTGTACTGAATAATATTTTCTAATAATATCACAATAACAACGTTGTATAAAAATTACTATCAAAATAAAGTTTATTTATTTAAAAGGTTTGTATTCAATAACTACTGATTTAATTGAAGACAATGCAATTTAGATATGAAAATAAAATAAACGTTACATTTCAAACTACACCTAAAGTGATATTGATCCAACACCTTAACACCGAGTTGCTACAACTTTTGTAGATCATAAGCTTAACACAAAGGTTGACGAGAGTTTGAATTTGTGCCATAAAAGGTAAACGAATTAATGTTGCCAAATAAACATAGACACATATTTAATTAAAATAGTACATTTTTTAAACTTTGTTATTATGTGATCGTTAAATCTTAAGAGAACCGTGAAATCCGTGAGATCGTGAAATCTTAAGGTGGGTGACCTTAAGCAATTTATTTGATGTTAAAAAATTGATGTCAAATTATTGGTTAGACCACAAGACCAGTTTTACACCAAATTTAAAAATATGGTTTCTAAAAAGTATTCGGAAAGTTGTATAATACGGTTACATGACAAAATTACTTAGAGATAAAATTTCATATGGACAAAATTATAGATATTTGAACACATGCTGGGTCCAATTCAAGATCTCTAGTGGACGAATGTAATCGCTAACATCAAGTAGTGTACAATATACAAATTTGTATAAATTGGGGTTTAATAGAATTATTTAAAAAAAAACGTAACTCTTCATTATTAATAATAGCTAATATGGAGTTTTCATAAGCAATTTCTTACAATATTAACTAAGATATTAGAATTAATATAATAATTTTGAATTTAATTATTTTTTTAATTTGATATATTATCGTTTATAGAAAATATTTCTTTATGTTCGTTGTCAATTGTTTTTTCTTTTTCAAATAACTTAATTAAGTCTAAACTTAAAAACAAAAACAAAACAAATAAATACGCAAAATGAGATTCCAAGAAAAAATTCTGCATTTTAATTGTATAGATACAAAAATAACAATATATGGCATCAAGTCAATCTATACTTAATTGATCACACACACTCACATAGTATCTATGACGTAATTACTTAATTAAAAACAAATATGTTATTTTTATTATTGATATGCGATCATTAAATCGGGGAGTACCTTTTTTATTATGATTTGCATGTTAACATTATTAAGTAGATTAATATATGAACATAATGGACAATAGTGACGTCAATTTCGATCAAATATTTATTAAAAAAATAAAATATATTTATCAGAATTACAATTCAATATGAATGAAAATCACGTCCTAAAATTTTTTGAATTTTTTAAAAAAAATATTTGGGTTTATTTCCAAGAAAAGATGATTCATCACAATAACAATGTTGTATAAAAATTACTATCAAAATAAAGTTTATTTGTTTTGATTATGAAAACTTTTGATTTTTGAAAGTATAGAAGATAGAATTAAAATGAATAAGTAACGAATTTAAGATTACTTATTATTAGAAATTACATTTATTGTTATTTGTTTTTAATGACGCTTATTAATTTTTCAATTATAACACTAAGTCTTAGTCATCGAAATTCCTACCTATAAATCCTAAATTTCTTTAATTATAGCAATTACGTGATGTTTAGTTCCTAACAATAGTAGTAGTTTTCCACTTTCAATGAGTTGATAAGGAAGAAATTTTATAAATGAATAATCGAAAAACATTGTAGTTAAAATATGTAGTAAAAACTTGCAGTACCGTAATTAATTAGCACGAAAAAGTGATGCATCTAAGTTACTGCCAAGAACATAAAATATCTATTATAGAAGAAAGAGAAGATCAACTACCATTCTTAGATTTATAATTAACCAAAACAAGAATTTTTACCATTGTTACCTGTCCTCTAAAAATAAATAAGACGATTTTATATTTCTTTCTTCAGTCGAGAATATAAGACACTGAAGAAGTCTGCAAGTAGTAGACGAAATAGGCGTATCCGCGTATGGCATATTTAGTAAAATTAAAAGAGATGATCTTAGTTTTTTCGTTTTTCTTATTATATCCCGGTCCATCTTAGTCTTTGGTTTTTGGTGAATTTTATTATATTATGGCCATTCTTCAGTTCATATACTTCATAATTTTCTAATCTAATAGCATCATAAATGTTTTGGAGTATTTTTCTTTCGAATCTTTTTAAAATATTCTTGTCAATTAGTGTTGATGTCCAAACTTCACATCTGTATGTGACTCCACGCCGAATCAATGTTTCCGTATATTTTGTAGTTTGTTTTCCTAGATAGAAGTTTGTTTGATCTTATTAATTTTTTATGTGCATAATAAGATCCTTTTTTCCTGCTTCAGTCTTTCTTGTAGGTTGCTTTTCATATCATTGTTATTACATAAAAGAGCACCGAAGTACTTAAACTACTTAAACGATGATGTAGTACGTAAGACTGCTAGTCTTTTAATTATACAATATAGATTAAAATACATAAAAGTTAATCTAAAAATCTAAAAACTACAAATCTAAAAGCTTCACAACTAACATTAAATAAATTTGGCAGATAAAGAAAAAGAAGAGAATTATATGAAGTCAAATTGAGTAGAACTCAATTTAGAATCCTGTGGTTAGAAAAATTATGCTAAAAATAATTCAAAGCTGTTTTCATAAATTCGAAAATTTAAGTTCAATAAAGAACTGAAAATGATCCCAGAATTTGTTTTTCGAAAATTCTAGACGAATTTTCCAATTTAAATTAAGTAAACAAAAGACTTAAGGGAGGAACTTAAAATGTAATACAGAAAATGTCAATTTATAGATATTAATATGTTCGGATATAGATGAAAAATTTAGAAAGGTGATCCAAATTTTATGGCAAATTCATCTTTAAGACTTATATCTATAACAAAAGTATACACAAGTCTAAAGGAGAAGATATCGGCACTAATTAAGTTAAAATCTAAAGCATAGAATCACCAAGAGGTTGGTAAAAACAGAAATGTAAGTATACAATAAAAGGGGTTTACTTGAAGCGATTTTTATATTGAGGTAGAATGAAAAGGTCATTCCAGGGCAGAATACGTAAATCATACCTCAGGAATTTTTTCTGAATTGACTCAATTCTGTCAATATGAATATTATAGTGTGGTGACCACACTTAACTAGCATACTTAAGATTAGGACGAACTAGTAACATATAGAACGATCTGGTATGGATCATCGAAGTCTCTAGTCCATCTCTTAATGAAACCCAACATAGAATTCGCTTTAGTAATAATTGCGTTGAGTTGGTCATTGAAAAACAGTTTTTCAGATCCTTAAAGTTGGGTACTCTTTTAAAAAACACTGTCGCTAAAAGTATAGTTAGCAGCAACTGGTGTTAAGCGACGACTAAAAGTGATACGACATTTGCCAATAATTTGTGTTAAATTGTTAACTTTGCACCATTCCATGAAGGTATTCAAGTCATCTTGAAGCAAGACCATGTCATTTGATTTGAACACTATCTTTTAATATTTTAATATCATCCGCATAATTAATAACGATGATGTTCTTAATTAATGAAACTATGGCTGGAACTGGAAATAATTAAAATTAATGGCCTTGAGGGACTGGAAATTTCATGACTAAAAAGAACATTGTAGGACCTTTTCGATAAGTAAGATTTTATGCATTTTAATAGGAATGTTGAGAATTCTAGTTTGTCAAGCTTTAGTAAAATAACACTATGAGGCAAGAGATCAAATATCTTATTTAAATCAGTATATAGGACATCAGTTTCGAAGCCAGCTTCCATCGATTTCAGAAACGTGGAGCATGATTCAACTATAGATTTATTACGGTTGATCTTCCCTTCATAAAGCCCTGCTGGTTAGGCACAAGTATAGAAGAACATTCACTATAAATAGTGATACCATAAATCATCATAAACCATATGTTTAAATAGTTTTGGTATGCTTGACAATTTAGCTATTGGACGATAGTATGCGATGTCAATTTTTGAAGCCTTCTTGTGAGTTGATTCATATAGGCATATTTCCAAAATTGTTGAAATATTTCGTGTTCAAGAGATTTATTAAATAAAATTATTTATTTATTTATTTTTTGAATTATTTTTTACATTATGGAATAAAAGTCGAGTGTCCTTTCACTAATCATTTATATTTAGTTTGCAAATATCGATATTTCGGAAGCAACTTACTTCCTTCATTAGTGCTTGTGACTAATTTACAATGGTAATAATTTAAATATTTCACTAAAAACAAAATCTGATTATCAAAATCGATTATTTTTTACAATTTTATAAAATTATTATAATAAACTGATTTCTTACTCTAGAGCTCAGTTTAATAAAAACAACAAAAAAAAACTATATACAACTTTCATTTACATAAATGATTTCTGATTAAAACTTTTTGTAATAGAAACTTCAATTTAATTATAAATATTATAATAATCAAAGTATTTATTATTACTACTGTAGTAATGTATAGTGCTACTATTTTGAACCTTATTTGTGAACTTTAGCGAATTAATAAACTTCCTTTTTAGGTTCAAGGATACACGCAACATACTAAACAAAATATTTTATTTTTTTTATATGATTTTGAAAATAATTTTATATTTTTCAAAGTTAATATCCTATCTATAAGATTGAACTGAAATACCGATATTTCAATAATTTTAATAACATTTCATTTCATATGAATTTATTATTATGGCTGTCGTTTTACATTATATCTGGTATTTTCCCAATACTAAAAACTTATGAATCAATTTGTATTAAAAATTACAAAATAATTAGCCGCTGCCTCTACTACTGATGCTACTACATTAAATGCTACATTGACGTACTTAATATACCTACCTTATATAAATTAATAAACACGCATATAAATTTATTTTAATATCTAGGTTAAAAGTTTCATAAAAAAAAATATTATTACTTATATAAAATCAATAGCATCACTAATTTTATACTATAAAAAAAAAAGAAACTGTCAGAACTTTATTAACAACTAAGATTTCGAATAATGATTATAATCCATTAAAAAGAAAAAATAAAAATAAAAACTCTTTTAAAATGGAGTCACAACAGTATTATTAAAATTAAAAAACAAAAATAATAACAAAAATTATAAACAAAAACGGGTTTCAAAATTTTAATATTAAAAAATTTAATTTGAAATGAAATTTAATTGTATTAAAGTCTGCTTTCTATCTCTATCTCATTCTCTCTCAAATATGATTTGTTATTTATTTGTATTTTTTTCTTAAATTCTTACTATTTTATTTTTCTTATTTATTTATAATAATATTTCAGTTTTACCAATTTTACAAAAAAACAAAAAACATATAAAACAGATTTTAAAATTGATCAGATTTAAATATTTTTTAGTTGCGGTTTTTGCAGTACCGAAGAAATATATTCATCCAACTCGGTCACAAAACTTTACAAAAACGAAAACTTAAAACAGAAAATTTCGAAACCAGAAAATAGTCCGTCAATAAAAAGGACTTTGATCTTTTGACCAATTTGCGATGTTTCTTTAAATAATATTCTCATAATAAATGGTTTTAAATTTATTGGGGGTTCTAAAGATAAGAAATTTAAAAAAATATTTTTTTTTTTTATTTGCAAATAATTCGAATTTTTGCGACAGTAAAAAAAAATTTGTTTTCTACTCTTAAAATGAGGACCTTGAAATTTAGAATTTTTTTTTAATTTAGGACATTGAAACTTAAAATTTGTTAAATGGTGTATATTTTAAATTGATCGGAAGCCATTTATTAAATGCCATAAAAAAAAAGATGAATGAAACTGTCCCAAACTGAAATCTACTACCTACACAGTACAGTGCAAGTTTTATACATTTAAAGAGGCATTTTTTTTTATTTATCGGTTCTATGTGTATAAAATGGTATAATGATGATAGATATATATATTATGTGACAGTAAATGGTGCATGATAACTATATTATACCACTGTACATTGTAGTAAATTACTCATACATGTTTTCTATACAATGTTAGTTCATGAAGGTACATCAATTTAATCCTGACCTAAGATATTTAATTTATAAACATGTTTTTTTTTAATTCCTTTTAAAAACAACTTAAGCAACATTTTCGATAACAGTATGTTGTATTAAGAATCTAAGAAAGATAGAACAAGAAGTAGTATAAAGAAAATAAGTACCTAGGTTATAAAAGGTTTTCCAATAAGAGTGCTATGATTTCTTTTTAAAAAAAAAACACACTAATTGTTAAAGAAATTCAAATGTTTTTTATTTAATGTGAAGTACAATCGATACAATTCAGTTCTGAATAAAACGTCATTCAAATTACCGCACGACTTTTTCTGCAGGAACGAATTCGATGAACCCAATCTTCGAGCACTTTTTCCACTAAATCGAGTTGTATGTCATGAATATCACGTTCAATATTGACTTGTAAAGCTTGAAGAGAGTCTGGTTTATTGCTAAAGACCAATGACTTCAAATAACCCCACAAGAAATAGTCTAATGGTGTTAAATCACAACTTCTTGGAGACCATTCAATATCACAATTACTTGAAATAATCGAATCTCCAAATTTTTTTCGCAATAATTCAATTGTTGCACTTTCTGTGTAGCACGTAGCCCCGTTTGGTTGGAACCAAATGTTGTCAAGATCAACTTCTTCCAATTTCGCCCATAAAAATTTGGTTATCATCGATCTATACCGCTCTCCATTGATAGTAACGGTGTTACCAGCTTCATTTCGAAAGAAGTACGGACCGATGATTCCACCAAACCAAAAACCACACCAAACTGTCAATTTAGGGAATGTAATGGTTTTTCATGAATAATTTGTAGATTTTCTTCGACCCAGAATCGACAGTTTTGTTTATTTACCGCACCACTCAGATGAAAGTGAGCCTCATCGGAGAAGATGATTTTCTTAAAAAAATCTTTATCGCTTTTAAGTTGTTGCAAGGCAAAATCAGCAAATACAGGACGTTTGTAATGAATTTCGAAAATCTTTGAAAATCATCGGTTATCAAACCGCCGCCCACATTAGTATAGGTCTACACAAACAAGTATACGAGCAGTACGCTACTTTTGAGTTAATTATTTTAAGTTTTTATATAAACTTTGGAACAAATAAATAAAGACCTGTAATAGCTTTTTCCAAGCTTTCCATTAAGTTGAGATTTCAATTCAGATCGGAGTGACGAATGTATCCAGATTGTAAGCATTACTTGAAAGTTAAAGTACAGTACTCTACTTTTTCGCTATGTGTTTTTCAACTCTTTGTCAATTAGACCAACCCTGTCTTGAATTTGGAATCAACTAAGAATCTCTGTCAACTAAAATTGGTAAAACTGAAATATTATTATAAATAAATAAGAAAAATAAAATAATAAAAATTTAAGAAAAAAACAAAAAATAAATAACAAATCATATTTGAGATGGAATGAGATAGAGATAGAAAGCAGACTATAAAACAATTAAATTTCATTTCAACAGTTAAAAATCAATTCTGAGTCAGAGGCATATTTTCTTAGAGTTCCGAAGGACGATTTCATAACTTCACTTATTATATAGTTAAAAAAATTACAACTTGAATGAAAATTATGAAAGTTAAAAAACTGACAATATTATCAAGGTATGGTACGACTTTTTTTTAAAGCCGTATTCGAAAGGCCCGTACATCACACATGTGGTACTTTGAAAATATTTTCCCTAGGTATTCGAACATCTCACGCAAACTGACACTTCAATTCCTCACATCTAATGTTCTTCCAGCTCTTATATATGAATGCAAAACATGGAAGAGCGCAGAAAGAATCGTATCGCACATCCAAATATTTGTTCAGAAATGTTTGAGAACGATTCTACAGATATTTTCGCCAGAAAAAAATCCAATCAAGGAATTGTGGGAACCAACAAGAATTGAAGGAATCAGAGAAATGATTAAAAGCAGAAAATTTAAATAGATTGGCCACACAATATGCCGCCCCGTAGAAGATTTCGCAAAAGCAGCTCTTAAATGGAATCCGCAGAGTCAAAGAAAGTTTGATTGTCTTAAAATAACGTGGTGCCGAATAGTAATTCGTTCACGGAGCAAGTGTATATGGAAGCATATGGAGTGAATTTAAGCCGTTGATGCTCTGTGAATCCACGAGGATAGATACGAACAATAATGATAATGATGCAACGATTTTGAAGCTATTAGTTTTATTAAAATTTAGTTTTTTATAGTGTACCTATCTGAATGACTTCATTCTAACCTTTTAATTTCGCCATTTATAATAATATTCTATTGTTTAACCCGCTGAAAGTAACGCAGTTTCAATTATTTCTATTGTCATATTATGAGCATATATACAAAACTGCTCTCTATATTGAATAGTGTAGTCCTTACAATTATTGTTGTCCTATGACAGTGAAGGCCTTAAACGAGAATGAAATATATTAATTATATAATATATATATATATTTTTTTTTTGATCTTGTATCTTTTAATAAATAAAAAAAAAATATAGTGCAGTCCTTTTAATAGAATGCAAAAAGTGTAGTCCTTCTATTGATATTATGTTTCAGTTTTACAGCATCACACGTGCTCCTAATATGTGAGTGTAGGAGCCTTGTCATCGTTTTAAGGAGAAACGAATATAGAGAAAGTTATTGGTCTGATTATGAGTGACCTACACTATTTACCTTCGGTATACAAAATCTTTGTAACCACATACTTGGAATGTATCAGCTAAAGCATGGCAAATTCTTAAAGGCAACCACTATCGGTCCTTAATGAATTCTTTAATTTTCTGTAGCACTATTAACCGTAAGCAATCTGGTATTGGTTGGTGGTTCAGAGAAATTGATTAACTACAACTTTAAGACAGCCTTTTCAATTTTATGGTAATTTACTTAAATTCAACCGACCCTGTAATTGGTTCTTTTTTCATTTCTTCTAATTTTTAGGTTTTTCAAAAAAAAAAATTTAATTTTGGACGTACTTACATCGACTAAGCGATTCCATACAACCTCTGATAGTATAAAAAAAAATTTATTTTCTAGGATTAACAAATTTAAAAGTCACTTGTTTTAATTTGATTAACACAAATTACTGCAAGCTATTTTTAATTTTAATATACTACTTATCTAACCGAAATCTAGCTAATTACATTTAAACTTTTTTTTAATTGTTTTACTACATGTGTCAAGTAGTCTGATCAGAATTCAGCGCATGTTCTAGAATAATTGTTATTCGAAAAAAATCAACATATTAAAATATAAATTAAAGATAAACAATAATAAATTATTGACGTACCTATCCAAAAAAAAATATAATTAAAACGATTCCTTTCTAAACATAATTCCTTCTTTAATATGACCTTAGATACTGGAAATACCCAAGTAATTATAGTCACAAAAAAAAATAAAAAAAAAATAAAAATATAACCAGTATATGTATGTATATTAAAAATAAACCGCAAATTAAAATAAAATGTCAAAATCGTATATTTTAAATTTAATTTAATTTTTTTTTTTCGGGTTGATTTCTTTTGCACAGAAATTTATTAAAAAATAAACGACAAAATCAATCATCATACAACAATTTCCGGACTAATTAATCAAAGAAAATAAATAAATAAATCTATAAATAATGAGGGTGGAGAATAAATTTGACAACACATCTTTAAAATATTATGTTGATGATCCTTGAGTATTAGGTTGCCAACATCTAATAATAAAATACCTTAGTTAACTAGAAACATAGGCAAAATTGTTTACTTTTTACAAATTATTTTATATGCATAAAATTATTTTTTTTTTACCGCTATTAAAAGTTAATGTATAAAGTAGGATTGAAATGTTGTTGATTAGTGCATAATACAAAGTGCAAATCGTTTCATTTAAATATAGTATAAATCGAGAAAAGATAAATTATTTATAAGCTAGTATAATGCCACTGCTAACCAACTAGAGTTAAGTTTGTATGCAGCTTGAAAAAGCATACAACGATGTATTACAGAGTTTATTATGCACTAATCAACAACATTTCAATCCTACTTTATACATTAACTTTTAATAGCGGTAAAAAAAAAATAATAAAAACAAATTTAGGACAAGTATTGAAGAAGTTTTACTTATTGAGAATAAGTACCCCTGTAGCTACAGATTGTTAAGTTATCTACCTAGCTTCAACTAATTTTCGAAGGGTATATATTTTTTTATATATAGGTCCATTATTTTACATTTTTCATTTACATACAGTTTATATAATAAATAACGGTACTTGGGTACCCAAAGGACAGTTCATCATCAAAACATGAAACAAGAATAGTTTGGTACTTAATGATAATTTTGTTATAGACATAAAATAAAATTTTTCTGGACCTGAAAGGTACATCATCGTCAGTAGGTATATGAAAAAATAAAAATTCTAACGGTAGTTGGGTACCCAGGAGATGTTTATCATCAAATAGTAATGGTTCAAAAACAACAAACTGAGCCTTAACATTACCAAAACTAAAGCCATGGTTATAAATGGTGAATGTAATTATGATATCATAATTGATCAAAATATTATTGAAATAGTTGAGCATATCAAATATTTGGGTCTAGTAATAGACAACAAATTAAATTTCAAAGAACACGGCGAATTTATGTGCAAGAAAATTTCAAAAAAACTTGGGTTTTTAAGTCGAATAAGAAATAAGTTGTCTATTATAAGTACTATAAGGATCTTCAGTACCATGATTAAGCCCCATTTTGAGTATTGTGCAACTATTACAGCATTTGAAAATAATGAAATAATAGAAAGATTACAAAAACTACAAAACCGGGGAATGAGAACCATACTCAAATGCTCAATTGATTTTATGCTAAAAACGTTAAAATGGCTCAACATAAGGCAAAGACTTCGTCTACATGTACTACTTTTTGTATTTAAGATGAAAAATAGATTGTTACCGAATTATCTTAGTTCCAAACTCATATATGTTCAAGATGTTCAGCGTTATAGATTAAGAAATATATTCAATTACAGACTAGATTTCTTTAGAAGTGAAATTGCGAAAAATCAATTAATGTATGGTGGTCTAAAGATGTTTAATGAATTACCCACAGATCTGAAACTGGAAAGGAACTACAATAAATTCAAATTTAAAGTTACACAATATATTTTGTCAGCTGAAACGTAAAATTTCCGATGTAATTAATTTGCTCATTTTTTCTTAATTAAATTTTCAAATTCATTTTCATTTTTTTACCGAATTTAAACATAAGCTTTAATTTAAAATTTTTAAATTATAATTAAATAGTATTTAATACTAAATAAATTAATATTAAAAAAAAAAAAAAAAAAATTAAAAATTAAAATATAAAATATAAAAAAGGAATAGTTCCTAGTGTACCTAATAATAATTTTGTTATAGATGTGAAATAAAAATTTTCTGGGCCTGAAACGTACATCATCATCAGTAGGTACATGAAAGTAATAAAAATTGTAGCGGTACTTAGGTACCCAGAAGATGGCTTGTCATCCAAACATATACCAAATAGTTAGGTACCTAATGCTGCATATTAAAATACTATAAAAATGTATATTTTGTACCGAACCGAACTATTTTATTCAAATATTCTTTTTTTTGTTTTTTTTTTTATTTTTTGTTATTTCTTTTATTAAATTATCACGAAGAAAAAAATTAATGAAAAAACCGGCACTTTTTTTGTAATTCAATGTATTTTGAATACTTTTGCTTAAATTTGAAGAAATTAAATAATATTTACAATAAAATATATAAAATGTAAAAAATGGGTTTGTTAATGAAAAAAACGCATTTTTTGTGTGTTTTTATGACAAACCATTTAATTGACTTTCCTTGCTATCTGAGCAGCAGATAAAATTTCAAAATTGTCCATCTAGCTACATACCTTTATAGTATGATCAAATAATTTTCTAGAACAATGTTTTTTTGTATATAATATTTTTTGAATTTGATGCACTTTTGCTGTTTTAAGTCCGAACTTTATACTTAATACTGCGCCACAAATGCTTAATATACCTTCTTTTTCCTAGAATAGCGTTACTTCCAAAACAATATTTTAGAGAATAGATTCCCACAAGTAATAAAACTAAATTTAAGAGTAAAAGTAGAACAAATACAAAAATAATCTTAATAATATAACATAAGTAGTAAAAATTATAGTAAAATCCATCTAAAGTAAGGGTTTTGAAATCCCAGCTGAATAAAGGTTAAAAGCGTTTAAAAAAAACAAAACAAATTTTAGGGCAGGTATTGAAATTTACTTATTGAGAATAAGTCCCCCGGTAGCTACAAATTGTTAAATAAGTTATCTACCTAGCTTCAACTAATTTTCGGAAGAGTATATCTATATTAATATATAGATAGATAGAAATACTCTCATATTTTACTAATTTAATTATTAACTGAAAACACCAAAAATAATGTGAAGTAAATATTTATCATTTCTCAACATAATGCATTAATATTTCTCCCTACATTCTACCAAAATCTACTTCCATAATACATCACAAAATAATTGACATATTCTCTCAATTGTCATTTTTTGATCCACAATTTTTTCATTATATTTTTAATTTTTCACATATTGTTGTTATTATACTTGTGTTGATGTTCTGCTGTACATTTTTATAACGTATTACGAAAACGAATATATAAAAATATTTATAAATAATTTATTTTCTACGAATATTTGGTAGCTAAAGCTTCAGACAGCAAAAACAAATTAGTATATAGATGATAAGATATAAACATACTATAAAGTATACTTTTTTTTCGATTTTTATTATTTTCCGATCAAGCTTATGAAATCTATTTGGTTACATCAATAATAAACGCAATCTATTATTCCGACCATTTTTAACGTAACTAACAACATAGTTCGCCCTACTTTTGTCTTTCAAAGATAATTTTTACAATATTTATGACCTTGAACGGGATTTGAGCTCAGAATATTCTGATTTGTAGTTAGATAACACAGCCACTTCGCCATCATATCGATTTGCCTGATTATATTATATTATTAAAATTTAACAATAGGGTTAACAGATGCAAAGAAGGACACATAATAAACATATACTTCGAAGCGAATTTTAAAGTCATTCAATTATAATTTTATTTAAAGATTTAAAAAAAAATAAGTTAGACTTCAAGCAATTTAGTGGTTGTAATATTATATTAATCCAAAATATTTAAAACTATTATTCGGAAATTAAATAAAAAACTAAAACGTAACTGAATGTAAATAAATTATGCTCCTTATATTGAAGAGATTAAATTAATTGATTATTGGCAATTTAACCATTTTCTGTAACATTATATTAGAAATAAATAACAGATTTTCAATTTAAAAAATTTGCCCAAAATTGTATAGAATTAAAGGTAATTTCTATTTCTATACTTCTTTACGTAACTAAATTACACTTTTAAACAAAAATAAATTTAATAATTATTTACAATTCAGTGTACGACATGACATTATTCCTTCAAAATATTACTGCAGTAATTGTTTTTATTCAAATAAATATTGTTAAATTTAAATAACACTATGTTGGCAACCCTAATTAAATATAAAACTAAAAATAATAAGTAATCGATGAGTCTAGATCATTTTGTCATCTCATTTTCTTATTGCAAATAAATAAGGAAGAAATAACAACAACATTGACAATAATTATTGTTATGGCAAGGAATTTAAATGTCATAAACCTGAGACCTGTCATAATTTTTAATTAACTAATTAATTTTTTTATTTATTTTTTTGTACTTAACATTTTGATTTTCTAATTTCTAATTAAGCACGAAATTCTATTGTTATTTACAAAATAAAAGTCAAATAAAAATTTTATTGTTAACTACTGATTAAAGTTATGAGATACATCGTAAATAAAATAATTTTTTTATTTATTGTTTACAATAAATAGCAAATAAATGTTGTAATATTAATTTGTTATTGAATTTTTAAATATATTATTTTATTACGTCACATAACATTACAAGATCATCTGAAAACATGTCTACGAAAAATTTGATTATATTCAAAAGAGCAACGAATTGAAATTCAAAACTCAGCTGAGATCATTTTAAACTCACTCAAAATTATTTTTTTTATTTGTTTGTTATTACTTTTATTTAAAGCGTCATGGTTAAGGTCAGTCGTTTTGGAAAATCACGAGACTTTTATTTTGTTAATTTTTTTTCTTGTTTTTTCTATAAAGCTTTTTAAACTTTTTTTGTAATTTAAAAATTGTTTGTTTTTTTAAATACATTTATTTTACGATTAAAATCTTGTCTGTCGTTCTTTTAAATATTGAAAAAGAATATTCAATGTCTCTAGTGAGTAATGTAATGCCAGTTCTTCGGAGCGTATGGTATTAATGTTAATCAAATTTGGTATATTTAATTTGGATTTAGTTCATGTGTATCTCATAAAACAAAAAAACATGAAATTATCCTCACATTTTACACATAAACTGTATGGTTCAACAGTAATCGGAATAAGGCCCTTGCCTAGGATAATAAGAAATATTTTTATAAGGGGTAAATTGCTCGCTATTTTTCTAATTAAATTTGTAACATGCTTCTCGAATTTGATATAGCTATTTGTCTTTTGTTATACTTATATATTTGAATTCATTCACATATTCAATTATTTTGATGTTTGATCTTTACATTTTGATTCACTGAATAATTTGACATTACACATTTTCTTTTATTTACATTCAGTATTACTTCTGTTCCAAAATTTCTATTCTTGATTAGACTATAATCGATGTTGGATAACTTAACCATAAATTATTCACTTTGTCTTGACCACATACTTCAAATATCTCAAACCTTATTATTATAAAATTTATCACGATTTAAACCGAATGCTGCATATAGGTATAGTATTGCATAAGTTTTCATTTATTCTAGACTATTAGTAATCAAGTAGATTAAAGTTTAGAAAAGCTTTTACTAAAATGTGTATTTGGTTTTGATTACCGAAAATTCGCTGTACGGCATGATGTTTTCCTTGCCTACAAATATTTGCATTATAATTTTAATAATATAATATAATCAGACATTCTGTAAGGCAATATTAGGGTTTATATGGTAAATGTACCTGTTTTTCACGATTTATGCTGCTAATATCAAAGGTTAAAATTGTAATATTAAAACGATGATACCGCTCTTATGCTTCGATATCAGAATGCTAAAAGAGAAACTTTCAAACTGTAACACTTAAAATTAAGTAATATGTAAGTATTACGGTAAATTATTATTATTATTTTATTTATTGCCTTAATGTATTTGTACAATATGTTGTTTTTATATATTTTAACTCTATATTTTATTCTAAAGAGCTTTTATTACTAGAATATTATTACACCTTTGATTTGTAATTATTTAGACTAACCTGACTTAAATATTTAGAATAAATTTAATTTCCAAAGGACAAAATGGCAAGTAAAAACCTTTAATTAATTATTTTATGCTAATATTAAGCTAAATGATGATTCGAAATCAGTAGTACTAGGTATATGTAAGTATTATGTAAGTATTAATTCAAGTAGCATGTAAGTATTACAGTCAACGATAACTGAATGATTCGAAATCAATACACTTTATTTTTATGATCTGGAATAACACAAATATTTCGAAAAAAAATTTTGTGACTTTAGGTATACATTTAGAGCAACGAATAAAATAAAAGAGGGAAGTAAAGACAGTAAATTATTAAAAATATAAAAAAATATTACTCTTTAGTTATGATGTGGAGTAAAGCATTGAAAACATAGTGTAATATCACATGCTTGACATGTATGATATGTTCTACTGGCATATGATCACCTACATTATAAAATATATTTGCCTTCTCTGCAGGACGTCCAGTCTGATGACTCCTTTTATGAGTAGCATTTTCTCTTCCTAATGTATTTAGCATAGATTCGTCTATTGATTGATGTGAACTTCCTTCTCTGCATTTCAAGTATGTATGTTTTAGATATGCGATATGTGACTTTAGATATGTGACTTTAGGTATACATTTAGAGCAACGAATAAAATAAAAGAGGGAAGACTGAACATCTAGTAATCTAAAGGAAACATCTAGATGTGAAATTCAACAATATGTTGTGACTACTAGGAAGAATACCCAGCTTAAATTGATAAATAATACCGTACTGTAAATATTATAATAAAACCTATTTGGACATTCGACATTCATCTATGGTGTGCTGCAGCTAAAACAAATATCAAGATACTACAAAAATTCCAAAATAAGATGTTTAATGCACTGGGTAATGTCCTTTGGCGTTTGCTTGTTCCACATAAAGTCATTGTTTACGATTTAAACTGAATATGTTGGTTCTCACTCAAACTACTTAGCTTTCAATTTAATTAAAACTATAGATCAGAGGAAAAACACTAAAACGAAAAGTTACACGTAATTTATAAATCAATAGATAAATAATAATAGATCAAAGAATGTGGAATACATCTAAAGGTAAGATATTCAATGGAAAATTCTATTACAAGCCATTACAAATCACAACACAAATATTTGATTTATATTGTAAATAAATAAAAACTGAAAAACAAAATAACAATTTAGCTCTTAAAATATTTAAATATAAAGTGTTTATAACAAGATATAAAATTCAAAAGCTTACAAATTTATCCATATTTACTTTCAAAATCGTAAACTACGATAAGCTTTTTAAAAAATTTTCCAACTGTCATTAAATTCAAATTATAGTAAATAAGAAATAAAAAAAACAATCTTAAAACATTAACGATAAAAAAAAAACATAAAAGAAAGGTCGATACACTTAATCTGATTTAAACATAATAATAAAATAATGTATATTATTACCTGAAATACTAAAATTGTTTCCTGTACTCATTACCTAGGTATTGATATGATTAACAAAATATAGCCGCAAACAAAAAAAAAACAAATTATTGTTGAGTCATTTAAAATTTTTCAGTACTTTTAATTTAATTTTGAATAGCTAGGTTTATTTTTGTCATATTTGTCAGAGGAGACATATAAGAAGGAAATATGATTCCGCATAATTTTTTGTTTTTGTTTTTCTTTTTTTTAAGCTTTATTTAAAAGAAAAATCTGTTTACAGTAACTAGATGTAGGTTTCAAAATTTGAAGGATTTATTAGCTAGTATAAAATTTTCAGATTATGATCTCTATGAGATGTAAGCAATTATTATCATACGATATGGAATATGCAGTTATTAGTGTTGAGCTATTTAGGTATGTAGTAAAATTAACTTTGTTACTAAGAAGTTAGTAGTTTTATAATTGTGAAATTTTAAGAATTACGTGTAATAAATGACAAATATCTCATTGAAAAGTTCAAAATTTACTTAATCTTAAACTAAAGATAGTAGAATTTGTAGAATTTCAAAATAATAGTAAAAAATTTAATGCTTATAATTTGTGCAAAATAAATTTCATGTTTATGAATAAAAATTTAAATTTTTTAGTTTTTTGGAAAATTAGTACATCATAATATATGGACTAGCTAATGATTATTTTTTTTAGTTTCATAATTTTATATTTTTTCCACTATTTTTACATTCTTAAACTATTCTAGGCTCTACAAGCACGCTGGGTGGCGCAGTAGGTGAAGCGCCTGCCTTTCAACCGAAAGGTCCCAGGTTCGATTACCGGCGAAGCAAAAAAAAAAAAAAATGCGTTATGGATTTTTCGACCTGGTCCAGCATTCTTTGTCATTGGGACATAATAAATGACAAAAAGTAATTGAGAGTATAATCTGGTAACCAGTTAAATAAAATAAAGCTATTCTATTCAAGAAAAGACTTAGTTCCTGACAATAGCAATAGTTTTCCACATTTAATGCGTTGAAGCCAGTAATTTGTTAAATAAATACTCGAAATATTGTAGATATTGTAGTGTTTAATTGCAGTACCGTACTTAATTAAAGCACGTAAAGGTGATTCAACCTAAGTTACTGTAAAAGTGTAAAAAAAAAAAAAAAATTTACAAAACCAGCTATTTTACTGACATCTAAACGAATTTTATTTTTAGTTTTTATGTTAATTTTATGCACTGCACTATTTTAAAACCCTTTCGCGTCGAGTTTATTTTTTAAGGATTACAATGAAAATTAGTTTTACTCTAAATTTTTTCATGTCATATTTCAGGAGTGGGGGGAAGGGATATATCGTACCAACAGCTATGTATGTTGGTACGATATATCCCAACAGATGTGAGTAAATTAAAAAACAAAAATATCCTTTATTCATCGGATTCATAACAATAAGAATTCATAACAAAAACAAAAATTATATATACAGAAAATTATTAAAAATATAAAAAAATATTACTCTTTAGTTATGATATGGAGTAAAGCATTGAAAACATAGTGGAATATCACATGCTTGACATGTATAATATGTTCTACTGGCATATGATCACCTACATTATAAAATATATTTGCCTTCTCTGCAGGACGTCCAGTCTGATGACTCCTTTTATGAGTACCATTTTCTCTTCCTAATGTATTTAGCATAGATTCGTCTATTGATTGATGTGAACTTCCTTCTCTGCATTTCAAGTATGTATGTTTTGGATATGCAACAACTTCGTCAATATTGTATGTTTTTGAGCAATCTGCAGGTTTTTCTGAATTTTGAGATCAGTAAACGATATCTATCTCGTGATATAGAGTTTTAATAAGACTATTTCCTTGTGATTTTTTGTTTGACCAGTATGCCTGATAATTTGGTAAGCGATGTATGACTTTATTATTATTAGAGTAATTCCGATAACAATCATAATTTCATGATAATCGGTTTTTGGTATTTTTTCAGCATTTGAAAGCATATTCAGTCTTTTGTTAGTAAAGTCACTTTTCGTCATACGACTTCTAGGAAACAGTTTCAGAAATATTTCGATTTCTGTACTTGATCTATCTAAACTTACCACTATTGATGGAGAGTTTTTAGTTGGTATAGCTTTCCTTGGTCGAAAATTCAGAAAATCGTCTTTCCAGACATCCTTTGACTGAGCACTTATAATTTGTTGTACAATGTCTAAGCAATTTGGTAAAATATTCTGAATGTTATCATCACCGTCATCCATTAGGTCCAAAGTGGAAAATACATCAAAAACGTTTAAAGAAAATAACGAACAAAAGAAAGGAAATAATATTTCGATTACTTCTTTCTATTCTAATAATAAGTCATCAGAACAGTATTATGATAATTCTTATTTTACTAATCTGAACGAACTAACAGAAAAATTCAATCAACTAAAAAATAAAACTTCAGTTGCTTTAGACGGTATACCCAACATTGTATTGAAGAACCTAAGTAATAAGTTGATCGAACAATATGTAATCCTATTTAACAATGCCTTAAATTTTTCATACTTCCCTACAGTCTCGAAAAAAGCCAAGGTAATAATGTTAAAGAAACCTGGAAAAGATCCAAATAATCCAAATAACTACAGACCAATTAGTTTGCTCTCGAATACCAGAAAAATATATGAAACTTTAATTAATGACAAAATTAACGATTTATTTAATAAGAAAAATCTCCTGCCTGAAAATCAGTTTGGATTCCGGCATGGTCATGGAACCATTCACGCAATTACAAAACTGACTTCAGATATATGCTGGCACATAAATAAAAAAGAGGGTGTGGGCGCCTGTTTGGTTGATCTTGAAAAGGCATTTAATAACGTTTGGATAGACGGTTTAGTTTATAAATTACTAAATTATGACTTTCCCAGACAGTTAGTCAACTTAATACAAGATATGTTGTCAGAGGGTGTATTCGTTATGGCGAATAATAATGTCACAGCGAATAAAATATTTAACATCGAAAATGGATTACAACAAGGAGCGGTAAATTCACCAGTTCTGTTTTCAATATACATAATAGAGCTGATAGAGTTATTAAAACGCATACAAGGTAGTAGTTGTGTTTTAGCTTTCGCAGACGATTTAGCTTTCGCAGACGGTTATTCTGTATTCTGCAAATAAATCAGTAAGAGAAATCCAAAATAAAACTGCAAAGATGTTTAATATTCTAATAAAATACTGAAAGATCTGGTGTTTAAGAATAAACTTTAATAAATGCGAAACAATTTTATTCTGAGATGTTATAGGCAAAGTAAACCACAATTTAAAAAAGAATTGGAGAAAATTCAATATAAAAACGCCAAATAATGAAAACATTGTGAACAGGAAACAAGTCAATTACTTGAGAATTTTGCTAAGTTACAACCTGAATTTCACTAATCAAGTTTCTGTTGCATCAAAGCTCCAATAGCAGCGAAAGGGTTGTTTTACAATAAAACAATCCAGCCCAAAGTAAAATTGATAGCCTATCAAACACTTATAAGACCAGTGCTGGCATATGGAGCACCAATTTAGTATAATATAAGTGCTAGTAATATGGAAAAAATTAGGAAAATGGAACGAAAATGCATTAGAGGTTGTCTGGGGAAAAATCGAACACCGCAATCAGACTTTAAAAAATATTATTCCAACAAGTTTATATATAAATTAGCTAATATAAACAGATTCGATAATTTTTTTATCAATCTGATTCGCAGGCATTTCGATAGATCAATGAGAAATACAGCAAATGGCTTAATATCACATGTATATTATCATAATGATGAATACATAAAAATTAGCCAACAGAAAGGTTTTGTGTCCCCAGTGTCCTTTATTTATCTAGATAAGAATGGTTATATACAAAACCAAAACTATGTCCCAATATTATTTCATTATATTAGACGGGCTACATGTAAAATTATCGATTTTGATCCTCGAAATTTAATTCAGGATCAATTAAAATTTGATATATTCATCCCGGATAGGGACAAAAGATATACAGTTGATTACTGGTGGTTGGAGGAAGCTGCATTAAATAGATTAGGATAGTTAACTATACAAAGTAGTTTTAAGTTTAGGTTAGGATAAGTTAAGTTTTATTTTAGTTTATAAGATTTTTTTTGTGAGAATTAATTTGGGGTTTAGTAAAATTTTACCAAAAATATATTTAGCAAAGATTAAAAATACATAAGTTAAGTGGTAACTTGGTATAAATTATAAGATAAATATTAAAAGTACAAATCTGAACGAAAATTAATAAAAAATTCATATAAAATTAAGTTAGTTAAATAAGGAAATAGCCACCGTTTTTGTAAATAATTTTTTTTTTCGGTGTAATATTTGATGTTAAAAAAACTAAAAAAAAAAAAAAAAGAAAAGGTCCAAAATGGAACTACAACCGCTAGCAAAATGATCATCATTTTGGGATTTACTCTCATCTAAATCAATTTATCACTCGGTACATACTCAGATCCAGAGTCAGAAAAATCGAAACCGCCTTCGTTATATCAGATGATTCTATAATGGTGTGAATTTGCTCTTCTGTTAGCGTTTCCATTTTCAAATAATAAAAACTGAAAATATAAAAATAGCTATGCTCAACCCTGTTGGGATGTATTGTACCAGCTAATATAACTATTGGGACATTATATCCCAACTTCCAAAAAACCTTAAAAATTTGAATTGCTGGCAATAATTTGCGTTGAAATAACTTCTTATATAGTTCTAAACAATTATTCTATCGTAAAATTAAAAAAAATCTACTTACCAATGAATAATACAGCTACAACACGTACATTAGATGATCAAAATGACTACACTACAAAACACGACTTTTTTCGACAAGTATTTTAGCACTACTGAGAGAAATTTTTGTAATGGAACGAATTGAACAAAGAACAGTTAGAACGCATTTTTTTTGGTTTTTACGCATTATTTAATAAATTGGTTCTCAATTAGAATAATGGAAAAGTAACTTAATCTAACTTAAAAATATTTAACCTAATTAAAAACAAAATAATAACATTTTAATGCTAATTCTTATTAGATAAATATTTTGATTTAATTAATTTGTCCTTGCCCTTATTATGGATATTTTACATTTTTAAAAAAAATCCTTTATGACAATCAATGTTCAATCAATGGTCAATATATTGTCAAAATCAGCAGAGGTAAAAAAATGCCTTTTTGGGGAATGTTCAGATAAGGTTATAATAATAATTTATAATGTAACCATTATTACATTAGTTTTAACATTTATAGTTATTATTTCAAAAAAATAATTTGTTGTTTTTTTTACACAACATTTACTTTAAAAATTCAAAAACATTCCCCAGAAATTATATTTTCAATATTCATTATGTTTCGAAATTATCAATATATTCAGAACACTTCCACAATATGTCCTTGCAAAATGCCAAAATATAGATAAAAAGATTGATGAGTGCATGATTGATGTGTAATCGCTCATCATTCTTTTCAGCATTATATTGCCAATATATGGACAAGAAGATTGATGAAAAGAATGATGTGCAATAGGCACCTAAATTTACATGTAGCGTAATTCAATGACATAGGATATATAACCGTTTTTGTCCAAAAAAATAAAATGCTCTGGAGCTATAAAACAAAGTCTTTTCGATGTACTTCTCATTGTGGAACCAAATATACCAAATCATAAATCATTTTCCGGAGTGTTATTTTGTTCTAATTTTATTGCAAAATATTTCCAGTGTTTTAGATATCTACACTGATGGTCTTATCAATCGTGAATTGAAACAAAATTGAATTGAAAGTATTGAATTTACATTGAAAAAAAAATGTGTTTGTGTTGCAACATTTAACTTTCACAACACAAACTAACACAAACTTCCCACAAATTATTATTTTTATTATTTTTAAATACAATTCATTTAATTCGAAATTACTTTTTTTTAATTCAATTTTGTTTTTATTTTTAAATAATATATATACATATATCAAATCAATATTATTATGTATAACTTATAACTATATTATAATATACTCGAAGCTATAAAGTCATCAATGTCACGTTTTTAGCAATAGTATCAATTTATTGAACAATCGAGGCATTAAATTATCTGATATAGATCAATAATCTAATGAAAAATAAATACAATAAAGGTAAAAATAAGTTAAAAATTAAAACAAATAAGTGCCGACAGATAGAATTAAAACAATTAAATTATAATATTTCCCTTAAATTTCTATCGAATTGTAAAATTGAATTTTTATTATTGCGTTATAATAATTACCAAACATTAGTACATTATAGGGGTTATTTCATTGTTTGTTTTTCTGAAAATAAAAAAAAAAGAAAATGAAGGTTTGTGGTGGCGGCGATATTATCACTGATAGTACGAACCAAAATTCATGACCAAAATTACAAAAAGCTTAAATATGGGACAGTTGTCTTTCATAACTATAGGTATAAGTATAAATAATCCGATTCATTTAGGTAAATAATATAATCACTTCAATCATCAATCGTCCGAGTTGAAGTTCAAATTGGGATTGAAATAAATAAACTTTAAAATAAACAACTGGAAGCAGGGGTTCACCTGAGTTATTAAAATTGTAGGTACAGCCTCAATAGGCACAGTCCTAATTATTTTTTTCAAATGCTGTGTTGAATAAGTACTGTATTCTGTAACTATCTACCAAACTGGAATTTTGTATAGGTAAGATTGTAAGATTTTTATAGAGTTTGTATAACTGTTAAAATTAGCTGTTGTTACAATAAAACTGTTAGTTCTAACCAAATACTTATGTAAAAATTTATGTTTTACGTGATGATTTAATAATTGTAATAATAAATAATTTGAACAGTTAAACTCTATAAAAAGCTTTGCTGCCAATACTATGAATAAGGTTTTAACTTATTTTTTGTTTTACTTCATTTTATAATAAAGTATTTTTAAGCTTTTTCTTAATTATATATTTTTTATTATATTATTTAGATCGGTACAACATCGTTCTGTCAAAAAAGTTTTAAATTCAGATGAGATTTACGGGAAAATTTTCATTCAAAGAAAGGTGTTAACTTGTTTTAGCTCTTAAAAACCTTAAAGTTGAACTATCATTTTTAAAATCACAAAGCTAATTAGGTTTTCAATAGTTTGGTTGTTGAGATTTTCGATATCGATATTATTGTAGTGTGCCCTAAATTGAAGTTGTGTGTACAAGTTGAGCAAAATCGGTTTGAAGGAAGTTGGTCAAAAATGATTTAAAAAACTTAGCCAAGACTAATAAAAAATATAGCAAATTAAATAAAGCAGTATGAAACTTCTCGTTTTCTGACTGTTTTCCAATGTTAATTTCACTTGAACGACCAATTGCAAATATGCAAATTTAATCTAGGAAAATAATTGCAATATCTTAAAATGTCAATTTATATTTCTTGTTGTCCATAAAATTTTTATGCTCTTGGATCTATTCGAATAAAATAATCTCTTTAGTCTTGTCCCATTTTTTATTGGACTTTCGTCGTATAATTTGTGTTGTATGTTGTTTTTTTGATGCCCTTTTGTGATTTTTTTATTTTAAGCCGAATGTTTTTTGTTTATTTTAAAACTGACAATTAAAAATTAGCTTTTGGTAAAAAAAAATGTTCTTAGTAAATTTTCTAAAGTTTAAAATGCGGGAAATTTTACTAGAAAAAGACCATTGAAAATACTTAAACAAATTCAATTTGTCAAGGCAATGAGAAAACAACAACAATTTTATGTGTTGGAAATTTGTCAAACTAAAAGGTTAGGTCAAAATATGAAGGTGGATTGTGTAAAGACTATAGATAAAACGGATGTTCTTCAAATTAAGTGAGCTACATTTTTGACATTTTTGGTGGGTACATTAAAAAAAAAACAACATAATATTATAACCCGTAAAAGAACTAAAGAATACCAAAATCTATCAAAAAAATTGTATGATTAACATTGAGTACTATTATTTAATTATTTTCTCTGATTTCTCGTTTATGGTATTGACATTTTTGTCAATACAACAACAACAGCAACAACAAAATAAATAACATATTCTAAATTCAGATCACACTCATAGTGTTTAGATTTGGAAATAATAATAACTAATTATAGAACTAGTAAGGTAGAACGTGATATGAATAAAATTAAGGTCGAAAAAGTAATTAAAATAATAAAATTTTTAAAATATTCAAAATAAAATTTTAAACTGAGTACTTAGAAAAAAAATGACATTAAATATTAGTGACATTTCAAAATGCTTTTTTGTTGTTGTTTTTGAATAAATTGAAAATTTTTCTATTTTCTTTCTTTTTTCTGTTGTGTTTTTTCAAGAGAAAATTTGCATTTTGTGTTGAAAATTGCACGATTTAAATTAGAAATGAAAATCTAAAATAATAAATCTCATTTTAGATCTGTCTTAATTAATTTAAATATACATTTTATTTAATTGTTTATGCTTATGGGACATATTAATGACAGCGATATAATTTGAAAATAAATATTTACTTTTGCAAATAATAAATTATGGAAAAAGTAAATTTGAAATGAAATTAATTTGCATTTAATAAATAAAAGAAAAATATTTTTTTTTGTTTTACTATTTTAAGAGTGAGTTTTTTGTTGTATTTTTTTGAACAACTATTAAGACACTGAGATTGACACCCTAATTGTTTGAAAAAAATGTTGGCATATCAGCAATAACTAGTTTTTCCTCCTGTTTTTGGTTTGGTATATAAAAAGTGATTTAAAATAGTGAAAAACTAGAGTAAGTGGGTAATAAACAGTTAAATTTTAACGTTAAGGATTCATTATGTATATTGGCTTTATGGCTTGAAGTGAGCCATACCATCGTGCACAATTTACTAACATTTTTGCATTCTGCTTTATTTTTGTAGAGCCATCTTTATATTGGTCTACTGCACCTAATATATTTTTTTTGATATCATCTTTTGATCATGTAATCTATTTGCTTTCCTGCCTACCTTAGTCTTTGCGCCCCTTATAAATTTTACAATATTATTGCAATCAATTACTGCATCTAGTTATTTGGTATTCATCATTGTCAATTATTTGGTGATTAAATATTTATCTTAGTATTCTTCTTTGGAATACTTTTGATTTTATTTTCCAATAATTTTCGAGGCTTTCCAACTATAAATATTAAGACCTATTATATTATGGTCTTATTTAGTTTTCATTTATTTGTCCCGCTTAATATTTTAGATTTCAGATGGCCTTTGTGTGGGTCGAAATATTTTTGAATTGCTTAAACTCTATTATTATTTATCAAATGCATGTAATTTTTATATTATTTAAGAATACTACTAAAAATATAAAGCTATTTATTGCTTAAATGCAGTCATTTATTGTTATATTTTCGGCACATCATTATGTTTCAGTGTCGTCATATATTTCATGATAGACTTGTTCATTTTTAATCCTACACTGGCAGATTCTTTATCTGAAGTCACACAATGAAACTACTAGAAGCAGTTCAACAAGACTGTATCTGAATGTTATCCCAGCACTTTTAAACCAGTACACAAAAATATCTTGTTAGAAGTAACAGATACAACTAGACTAATGTCTTACAGTAAATTAAAAGATCTATGTTTCTGAGAGAAAAAATATAAAAATTAAAAATACTATAAAAATGAAAAATTTAAAGTTTTTCGATTCCAAAAAATCAAACATACTTTTTTGCCTATACAAATTTTGGGCACATTTTACCAGATTTTACTGAATCATAATTAAAACAGATTTTTTAAAACATATTTTAATAATTGCTCTAAATTTTATATTTGAAATACATAAATACATGTACATACTTATTACTTATGTACATAATATTTGTATTCTCATAATAGTTTAAAATATTTAAAAAATGTGATCTATAGAAGGTGAAAATTTAACATGTGACAATTAATTTTAACATAAAATTTTCCATAGTGAAATTTTCTAACTTAAATTAACTTAAATTACTAAGTACATAACTAATCAATAATTTAAGAAAAATTAGCTCGATTCAATTTTTAAATCAACTGAAATAATAATATATGTAATAATCGTAAGAAAAAACCCATTAACAATTATTATTTATTCCAACACAAAATTTTATTTCTTTTCATGGACATTTTTGTTTTACGAAATTTTACAATAGAAAATATAGGTAGGTTAGGTGCGTGCTAAAATATTTCTTCAGAGTTAAAAAAAACTAATTTCATATTACATAGCTATTTGAATAAATAATAATTTCCGAAAATTTATAAAACATATTAAATAAAATCAAACATTAGGCAACATTTTAAAAATGCATTTTGGCAATAGTAATATTGTTACTATATTTAACTAAAAAAATGCTTAATTTGAAATGTAATATCATATTTAGTTATGGATGTGTGTGTGTGTGTGTTTAATTTGCCGGTAAGACACTTTCATTTTGAAATAGCACATTGTGCTTAACCCTGATTAGATACATTGTATGAATCATTTCTACAAATAAAAATCGTAAATGATAATAACAAGAGTAATGAACACAATAGTAATAGTAATAATAATAATAAAAACAATAACAACAATACCAGTATAATAATAATGGTAATCATATTATATTTCCTGATTAATGACAATATTTTTGTACGTACATTATTTGAGAAAAGTAAACATTTGGGTTTTTATTTAACTTAAATAAATATAGTGACAAATTGTATACTAGTCAATTGCAAAATATATTGCAGCTCCGCACTAAAAGTTTTTGGGATATGACATTCTGTTGTTTTGTTTTTTAGTCGAATGAGCACGTACCGGAATAAGTTCAAGTAACAACTAAAGAATGCATCACTGTTATAGAGACGTATACCAAAACCCATTTGAAAAAACAATAATATACAAACACAACCAACCTGGGTTTTAAAAATATATAAAACGTACATAACTAAGATTATTTATGCCTGCAATTAAACTAGTGTTTCGCTCATTCAAAACTATTTAATTCCATGAGCAGTAATTGTGATGTGATAACTACTGGTTTTCATTACTCATATTATATAGATTTACAAAAAAAAATTTACGAGTTAAAAAGCCAAACTAAGCATAAACACAAGCTGCAGTGGCTTTCAGCTTTTAATAAATTAATTTCTTACTTGTTTATGGTTTTACATTTTAATTTATTAATAAATAAAAACACTATAAATATTGAATTTATTTATCAAAAAAAGGTTTTACGAAAAAACTTATACAATTATATTCCTACAAAAATTGTCATATTACAGTCTGATGGACAGGGAGATTTCTCACTAAATATACCTAAATATTTGGACCCCTAGATTAAAAATATAGCTTTTACAAAACTAACCATTAATTTTTTACAATATTTGGTTATTTCTTTTATGTTTGAGCAGATAAATCCCGTGATTAATCTTAAAGATGCAAAAGTAAAATAACTTTGTATAGAGTCTACTCCAAGGAAATCTGATAAGCAACATAATGATGAAATGTTTCCAATTGCATCCTTTGGGTACATATCGCGTCCAAATACAAACAATACAATACAGAAAAACTAGAAGAATAACCTTTTTGGTCAAGAGAGAACCTGACCTTGAATAGGGAACGATGACAGGACTTCTTTTTCGTCTCATTCTTACTTTCTTTACTAACAATCAACCTTCATTTTGATATACCATAACATAAAGTAATCTACACTGATTTGAAAAATATAAAGAGAATAATTATTTTTGGTTCATTTCCAATAACCATCATGTTCAATGATTGGAAAAAATTACGTTATCCAAAAAAAAATTAATTAAAAACCGTAAGATTACTAGCTAATAAAAATTATTTCTGGCGTGCTCAAAATCGTATAGAACTTGATTGAATCCTCATTCTAAACGTATTAAACTACTCTTTTTGGCAGAGATGGGTGTGTAGGTACATTTCATTATAGTTTTACTACATTTACACAGAGCTCAGATATAGTTATACATATACACAACTGAAATATTTAATTATTTGTTATTATACCAACCAGTTTAGACACACTACCTTCGTTCAATTAATACATTACTTTCCTATTTTCAGTTTGAAATTTTGCCTGCATAGAAGACGAACTATTTAACAATTGAGTAGTATATGACGTTACGTATATTATACAAAGAAAAGTAAATAATCACACATGTCTCATGAGCTTTATTATGCTTTTATTTTTTTATTTATTTTTTTATTTTGTGATAAGACACCTGTACGAGTATATTGTTAATTTTGGTAATAGAGAGTGGATATAGTACATTATTATAACCTTGCCAAATTTAAAATAAAAATGAATTTTTATTTTATTTTTACTTTTTGTCTGATCTTATTATGTAAAAAAAAAATGATTTGCTTTTTGTTTATTTTTGCAAAACTTTTGCTTTAGGATATCTGACTACAACAATAATAATTATTGTAATATAATTTTAATTTTTCATATTTTGAAAAATATCTTATATTTAATATTTGTTTATTTATATTTACTCACTATATACAATTTTTGATTTTTTTTAAATGTGAATGTCATGTTCTATGTAAATGTAATACAGACTGATACTGTAGTTGTACACATTTTTTAATCATAACATAGAACTGTTTTTGTATAACATCAAGTAAATGCAAATTGATAATTTTTTTTTGTTTTTAAATTCTTTAATGATTAAATTTTATTATTTGAAAAACATTTTTAACTCCATATGTTTAAATTTTCTCGAAAATGTATTATTAATGAAACAATCAGTCTTCTTCAATTAATCTACTTCTTTGTAGATCTACATATTATCGATTGTGTAATAAAAAATTCTATATGATTACTATTATTTAGGTTTTTTCAGCCCTATTTACTTTTCTTTTTTATTTTACCAGTCAGAAAAGATGGCGTAAACATCACCTGGTTGTTATAGCTACTTGTACAGACTATTGGCACGAACACACAAATAATATTCGTTTGAATTTATTTTAAAGTAACTTCGTTTTCATAATAAATAATTTTGAATTTTATTTTATGTAAGTTGGATCAATATTTGCTCCACTTGGTCATGATCTCCACTGGTTCAATCTATTTTTTTTTAAATATTTCGTATAAAATATATTTTATAGAATATGCTGTAGGTTCAAGATGAAACATTTTTAAAAATAAAAATTAAAAACTTGAGACTAAAACTTGAGTCTTCTGATTTTAGTGGAATAAATGAAATCGATCAATATATTAAGTAAAATCAATGAAAAATCTACAATTATAATTGACAAGCATTTAAGGACCTGCGCAGTAGACACCTTTAATTTTATTTCGCTTCTCTTTAATGAACTCCTAATATAATAAATAAGTTGTATATAAAACAATAATGCGCACACAGTTGAAAAATTTTTACTCATTTGATTTTATTATTCAGCAAATACATTATGCATCTTATTAAAATAATAAACAAAAACAATCAAATCAGTTATTATAATTACTTGCAAATGTATATAATTACCTGTTTTCGCCAAATGGCTTTTAGACTTAGGTGATGGAAAAACCCCTTTATCGCAAACACCTAAAATCCAATTTTCAGTTTAAATTCCTGACACACTACTTTCTAATGATATAGTTCATGACATTTTTGGTGATTTGTTCACTTCTGCAGAGGTTGAAGGCTTTTCAAAATGGTCAATTTTTTGTCCAAGGAACGAAGATGTCCGCCTAATTAATGAACGTGTTTTATCTATAATTTAATAAACGTCGTATATGTTTCTTTTAACGTCATCGATTCTGTAAAATCTGGTCACGGTGTTTATGATAACAATTCAATGATCAATTTTCATGTTGAATTTTTAAATAGTCTTAATTCATCTGGAATACCTGAATTTAAATTAAATTAAAAAATAGGCTATATAGTTATGTTATTGAGAAATTTGTCCGTCAATAAAGGACTTTGTAATGGCACTAGAATGATAGTCAGAGGTTTAAGACACAACCTGCTTTATTTAGAAATAATTACTGGTACCTTTGCTGGATCTACATAATATATACCTCAAATTTCTTTAGACACTTCTACCGATCCAGCTCTTCCATTTAAAAATAGGAGAAAGAGATTTTCTTTACTTTCCTAGCAGCAAATACACAAAAATTTGAAGCAAAAATGGATGAATAGATAAAAAATCTGATACTATTTATATATAGGGTAAAATAAATTTCTTGATACAGATTTTTTTATTAGAAAATCGAATGTCCAATTCACCGAAAGATGAGCACAAACTGAACGGAAATGATCTGCGTCAAAATTTGAATGTCTAAAGGTTTCGAGAAAAGAAAAGAAAATTTTATGAAATGGATTTTCTGTAGGTAAGTTCTTTTTCATTTAATATATGATAATAAACATTAATAAGTTATTTTAAGACAATGTGTTCAACATGTTTCATCATTTCAGAAGCAATTAGAATTCATGCAAATTAATTTAAATCTGTGTAATGTTACGTGTTAGTATATTTTTTTATTTTTTTAATCATATACTATTAATAACTATTATTCTTTATATAAAAGCTCTAATGATACAAATCAAGACATGGTACTTCATGAGCTGGATAGTTCGGAAAGCCAAAAAAAATGTCTTAATAAGAAAGTGAAAATTACTTTAGCAGAAGAGAGTAGCAGAATAAATTTAATCCAAGAATTCAAGAACAATTTTAGAAAATTTAATTTCAATAATTTTAGTAAAATAAAGCAATACTTTTCCAAATTAGAATTTATTATTTATAATAAGAAATGTGAATAAAATTAATATTTTTTTTAATAATAATAAAAAAATCTGAACAATAAATAAATATGTATTTTTCTCTAATAACAAAATACATAATATATATTTCTATTTCTATTTATATATTTTTTTAAGGTCTCAACATAAGTGTCTCAAATTTATCTTAAATTGTTTTCTAGACTTTGGTCATTTGTTATAATTATTTAGATTCATAGGTTAAATAATATATATATATATATATATATATATATCTTGAATTATAAAAATATTAAATTTTTACTAATTTTATCCGTTAAACCCACTAGCTATTAGAAATAGATGGAAACGTAAAAGAAAATGAGAAGTGAGGTATTTATGATTTTTAACGAAAAGATACTAATTTCAAAGCTTTCCATTAAAACACGAGTGTTTCTGCTTTGTAATGAGAAGTCTATATCAGTCCATGCAAATCCCTGTTCTTTTAAAAACTTTAAATTTGGCTGTAACTTGAATTATAATTACTCAACAGGGCCCCCTAGTACCTAATATAATTAAGTAAACAAAACCTGGTTCCTGATAACAGTAGTAATTTTTCACGTTTAATTAGTTGACATGCCAGAAACTTAATAAATAAAATACCCGAAGTATACTAGATACTAAAATTATTTATGGCAACAATACTAATGTCAAATGAAATATAGGCATATGATGACATGCTCCTGAAAAACAATACCGGCTGTGAAAATTAATTCATACATCATATAACTAACTCCATTGAAATAAATTAACATAAAAATGTATAGTTTAGTGTAATAAAACGTAAATAAAAAAAAAAAATGTATTTATTTTTTAATAAATACAAGAAAATGGGTTGGAATTCTTTGCGCCACTCATACTATTACGTGTAATTTCAATTTTTTACTAAAAAATTAGTTTTTCTCTTAATACAAAATAAATTAAATTTTTTGAAATTTACACGTAATTTGTAATATTTTTCAGCATCAACTACAACACCCGATTTGAATTTTTAATTAGAATTTAATTGTAAACCAAAACTGGTTAAAATACAGCACCACTGATAAATTTATAAGTCCAATTGAAATGATGGAGATGCGTAGTTTTGTTTTACTATTGGCATGATATAACTTCAAAATCATAGCTCATATAGGTAGTATGATATAATGTACATGGAAGTAGGAAAAATGGTTTTTGTTTTTTTTAAATTACCACTTCCATCTGGTTTTAGTAAAACATTAATCAAGTAAAAAAACTCAAGTATATTGATTGGAAAATATTTCAAAATAACAGACAAATTACCTGTAATCCAGCATAATAGTACAAAAAAAAAATAAAGTGTATAAAACTAACAGTGTGTAACTTGTATATAAATTCTAACTGTTATTTTGTACATACATTATTCATATTTACTGTTGTAAAAGAAATAATACAAGTGAGTGTTTAGTACTTAAAAATGGATATATGAAAACTTATGAATATTTATAAAAGTTTTGAGAACTCAGACAATTTATGATGGAGCCTTCCGGTCTTTAATAAAAAAACATCGGTATAAAAGAAGAATAGAAATCTACATATAGTTATACAGAAACAGAATTAGGTTACAAATTACAGTTCTAAAATTAAATAATAAAATATTATATACAAGTAATATACATCATACATAATAATATATGTATTTATAATAACGGTGTGATCTACAAAATCAGTTATTTAACTAAGATCGGAAATTTTTACAGCTAAATAAACAATAATAACGTTGTATTGTGAAGCATTGAGTATTCACAACAAGAGCACAAATATATTACAGTTAATGATTAAATTACATTATTTTATTTTTTATTTATTTATTTATTTATTGCCATGATACATATGTACAATTTTTTTTTAACAATATTAAATTTTTTAGAGCTTATACTATTGTATTTACACCTATGACTATTCTTAATTATTACTTAGGCTAGCTGACCAATTTATTTATTAATTAATTTATTATTTAAAGGAAAAATGTTGACAAAAAACATTTTTGAATATTTATGTCAAAACTTACCACTACTTACATACTAACAAATAAATCTAAATTAAAACCTATTCTAAAATTGCTCTTACGAGCGGATTATTTGAGAATTTTTTAAAAGATAATTATAAATTTTACAATATTGTTGTTGATATCATTTGTTAGCAATGATTAATGTACAAATTTATTAATGTAGGTACCCTAAAAAACTAAAACTAACAAATATGGTTAAGGGATGTTCTTGTAAAATAAATAAAAAGTTACTCATCCATATTCGTGATGAAGTAAAATTTTATTTTCTGTTAAAAGCAAACTTGACATTTTTAAATTGACATAATCACAAAAAGCTTCCCGATACTACAAGCACAGTAAAATTTGTGGTCTCCCATCTCACAGGATCTTTCAGAAATTCATTATCAGCTAGACTGATTTTTCATCGCGTCAATTGCTGCGTCAGGAGAATATGGGTGAATATAATAGAAGAATCGTGAATACATTTTACATAATAGATGTTCAATCTATATCTTATTATTATTTTTTTTTTATTTGAGAATCATTTGATTTCAAAAATCAACAATCCGCTTATTGTTTTGATAATGTTATTTAAAATAAATGTTCATGCTTATTTAAACATTCAGTTAATGAAGTGTAAATTTAACCAGCATAATACAGTTAAAAAAAATAATAAATAACTAACTATTGGTTGGTTATTCTTAGATAAAATTTTTTTTTTTTAATTATCCTAACCTGGTTTGCAAGAAATGAGTCTTGATACCATGTCAAGTATACATTTTTTTGTAATAATTTCCATGACCAAATAAAAATAATTAAATATATTAAATTGATTTTATTATAAAAAAAAATAATAATAAATAATAATTTTTATGTGGACGTAAAATTAAGAGAAATAAAATATTTGTGAATATATATTTGAGATTTAATTTACTGCTATATGAAAATGATTACATCACAGAAATTTTGTAGAAACTCCTAGCTATTGTTAACAAACCAATATGTAGTATTGCAATAGATCGACATTATTAGATAATAAAATTAGGTATCTATGTATGCTATCCATTACTATTTTACTAGACTTTTGTATTCAAAGGCCTTATTTACAATATAGGTTTTATGAGAAATTCAAATATTTGTTTTAGATTTCAGTATACTTATAAGATCACCTCCTATTAGACCACAAACATTCTCTACTTTTACAAATTCGGATGATGTAAAATATTTCAATTGTTTTCAAAGAACTTTAGACTTATAATGTTAGAAGTAATATCGTTTTCTTTTTTGATACAGTATAGTAGTAGTATTTATTTTCGAGAAATCGGTGGAAGCAAGTATAAAATATTTTTCCGTATCGTGGAACTCTACCGTGGAACTCACTTCTTCCTATTCCCTTTTTTCATTCGATATTTACGATATAAATTAGACTGATTAAATGTGCATCTTGCTTCTAAATTGTTTTTACTTTTATTGTCATGTAGCTAGTGTGGATGTATTTATTTTCATCTATTCATATAAATTGTTTCATGTATAGCTAAGTACCAAGTATAAATATTGTTTTTCTTTTCATTGCAGACACTTTAATTGGCTCTTCCATTTAAATAAAACAAAATATTATTTCAAAAACAAAATCATATAACTTCATTTATTTATTTGTTGTGCGCACTACTCTTGAATTTTTCTAGAATCCTAGTTATTGATTAATCTACTTTTATTATTCTACCTAATGTAACTTATTGTCACTAAATTAAATTTGAACTTAATTTAGTTATAATTTCTTCAGTTTCCTAAACATTATTTTCCTTAATACTGTTATTAATTTTTAATATTTAGAGCAAGCACATAAGACATATTATATCACTAAACGAAAACTTGCATCTATTGCTAGACGAAAGATCGTGCAATTGTGGGTTTAGTAAAATACTGTCACCCTTAATGAAAAAAATGTTAGTAAAATAAAATAAATTAGATTCATAGTGTTACCAAAAAAGTAAAAGTCATAAGTAAATATGTTTGTAAGTTATTACAATACAGTTAATCAAAACATTTTAAAAAACTAGCCTAAGATGTAATAAGTAACAAAACTAGAAAATTGTTAGTTAGTCTCAGCAATACCTACATTATTATGCAAACTTTTTAAGAGTTAAAAAATTTAGTTGATGGTCATAAGAAGCATTCGAATGATTCGGTCGAATCTATCATATTCAGTAATCACGCAAGCCCATTAAGGCTGTTTAGTGAAAATTCTATATGATTTTGTAATTCAGTAGTATGATACTATGAAGAATTTTGTTAAACGCCTTACTCATGTCAAAGCGTTAATTTGAAAAACATTTTCCATTGAGATCATCGTTTAGAAACAAAGTCAACCATATTAGTGATTATTGTTTACCCAACTCTTTGACAAAACACGCTGGGTGGCGCAGTAGGTAGAGCCCCTACGTTTCGACCGAAAGGTCCCATGTTCGATTCCCGAAGAAGGCAAAAAATGATTTCTGGATTTTTCGACCTGGTTCCGTACCCTTTATCATTGGGATAAAATAAATGATAAATAGTTGAGAGTTTTGGTACACTTAATAATAAAGTGGAACTATGCTATTATGAAGGCGAAATACTCTACAGTAGATATAGTTTTCCACATTTAGACTAGTAGATATAACTACCACAAAAACAAATTCTACAGAAAGGCTATTGTATGTGATTGTGTATTCCAAATCTCTGTGTAAAAGCAGTTAGGGTGTTCATCCCATAGACTTTATATACAAAAAAAAAATTAAACTTTTGCTCTATTTCTATAAGAAATCATATATTATCCAGTCAAACAGTTTATGAATAAAAGACCTACTTGGTACATTCGTTTCTTTTTTATGCATTGGATTAATAAAAGAATTTTCCATAAACAGAGAATAGTCCACGATTGAAGGGATAAAATAAACAGAAAGGAGATGTGATGCAATAAGTTAATAAAATTTTGTCGTCTATACATCATTAAGTTTATTATGTAAATTGAAAAAAGTACCTTAGACAATATATCCTTAGACAATCGATTTTCATTATTATTCTTTCAAATGATAGATATCTAAAATGAGACGTAGCGAAAATAAATGTTCTTTCAAAACATTTGCATTTTCAATTTAAAATTTCACCGCATGTACTCGTAAGTCATTTTAAGAAATACAAACATTTTACTTTATCAAATAGCCGCAACTTCATCCATTTCCAGAATTAAATTTTGTTAATAAAATAAATTATTACATATGCGGTTTTTGTCTAAGATAAATCAATAAGAAAATAAAATATAGTAACAAGAATAAATTGAAATGATGGAAAACAATTTTGTCTCGGTACACTGGTATTTTCGCTGCCTGTTGTTTTCCTGCCGTTCGAGTGTACATTGGTATTTTTAAGAACAGCCAAAGCTTGAGATGTTTGAATACGCGCGTAAGAATTTCATTTTAAATTTATATTCAAGAGACAAACATCGAACTTTTTATTGCTCGTTTGTATGTAATTTTTTTTTTTTTTTTATATTATAGCCAAAACTTAAGTTATGAACCTTTAAGTTTTTGCGTACCGTTGACTATTTGAAAAAGGAAAGGATAGTTAGAGGAAAGGAAAGAAAAAGGAAGAAGAAAAGTTTTGTGGGAAAGAGCGAACAATGCTGTTAATATTCGTCTTAAACCTCTGTAAGTCATAAATACAAAATCCTTCTCTCATTTGGAATGCTTCGATTGGGACGCGGTTCCACAATCGGGATGTTCTTACTATAAAAGAATTTCCATAACCGGACTTAAACCATCTCGGAATTTCCACTGTGAAAGGGTGGGCACTTGATGCCTCTCGTGTTGTGCGATGAAATTGCTTAAGAGGAGGAAGAAGTGATTTTAATTCCTCGGAACAAGTGCCAACACCAAGCATATAGATATCATAAAATAGAGTAAGTGCTCCAACAATACGACGATGACCAAGTGGTATAAGGGATAAGGTCACATTTATGTCGCCTATAAGACGAATGGCGCGGTTTTGAACTTTGTCCAAGAAATTTAAAGCGGTTTTTGGTGCACCTGCCATAAATGTGAGTTATACTCGAGCTTGGGTCGTATATACGCTTTATAGATTTTTAAAAGGTCTCGAGATGAAAAATAAGTTTTGCAGCGACTCAAAAAGCCTAAACATTTTGCGGCGCTTTTCGCAATATCGAAAATATGTTCATTCCAGTGCATATTTTGATTCACTCGCATTCCGAGAATGTTCAGATCTTTAAGTCGCTGGATACCTTCATTTTGAAACCGGAGAGTAGGTTCGAATGCTGTTAGCTTGTTACTAACAACACATATTTGAGTTTTTGAAATGTTAAACTCGACTCTGTTAACTTTACCCCAGTCGACAATTTTGGCAAGGTCGTGATTGAGCGCGCCGGCCATCATTATTCTTTTGGAGGTGACTGCGGAAGCTGTAGCATTAGTTTGTTTTAGAAAATCGTATGATGCTACTAGAGTGCTGTCATCAGCAAAACTATGGATTGGATTAAAAGTTAATTTGAGAAGGTCATTAATGAAAATGAGAAATAGTACTGTGCCAAATGAAAGCCTACTTCAAATGGGGCGTAGGAAGTAATTTTTTTTTTTGCTAATTTTGACGCACATGTAGTTTAAGTTTTCTGGAAAATTCTGTTTATTATCTATTATAACACCTAAAATATTTAATATTACTGACAGCTTTAATGGCTTCATTGTTAATATAAACGACAGCAACAGTAGAAGCTTCAGACCTAATATTGATGTGCATAATTTTTAATGGATTGGATTGAAAGTTAATTTGAGAAGGTCATTAATGAAAATGAGAAATAGGGTGGGTGAAAGGACAGAGCCTTGTGGCACACCAGCATTGATTTGAAGTTGGCCGGAAAAAGAAACGTCAACTGAAACTATGATAGATCGATTTAAAAGAAAACTTTCAATCCATTTAGAAAAGGTACAACCAAGGCCTATAGCGTTGCATTTTCCTATAAGAGCAGAATGCCAAACTCGATCAAAAGCCTTAGATATATCCAGAGCTACAACTGTAGCTTCACCATATTGATGCAGGCTGGTGTTGAGCTTCTCGCAGAAGCATGTCATGTTATGATTAATTAAGATTTCCATCGTTTTTGAAATAATGGAAGTAATACCTATGGGCCTATAAAAAACTACAACTGCTTAAAAATGTTATGATAAAACTATTTTCAATTTGATTTACTACCGATGTGACTAAATATTATTTAGTTCTTAAACTTTCATTAATGGCAATATACCAATATACTGCATAAATAATTATTTACAAAAATACAACGTCATATTGTTCGTAGAAAGTCAAGGTCTCATTATTTGCAAAATTTAAAATTTTTTAAATTGCATTTTAAATTTCTCCCCCTTTATTCCCTTTCTCAATTTAAACTCCACAATGGTTTATATACACAATATATATATGTAGAGGTAAATTCCATAAAATTTATAACCATTAATTTATACTTTAGAGCATCTTCAAACGTTCAATAATCTCTACACAGAAATAATAACTCTTTAGTAATGGATAATTAAAACACTTTTTAAAAAAAAAAAAAATTTTTTTAAGTGCACCCAACCCAAATAATTTTGATGATTTCTATTGTTAATAAATCCCTTGAGGAAAATTAATTTTAGGTTCCCATTAAATTAACACAGTGTTTTATTAACAAAAAAAATAATAAAATATTTAGCCCTGAAATATATCAAAGCTATTCCATGTATATCTCTCATCATTATAAAATCAAAGATGAAAAGAAAAAAAAACCACAGTAATGGATTGGATAAATTTGTTTCATGCCAGTTTTTTTTTAACTAAACTTGCATGAAATGAGAGAAATTACCATTCAAAAGCAAAAATGGATTGTAATTAAATTGCAAGGAAAGGTATTCTTTGCGTGTACATTGAAAAACGAAGAAATGAGATCAAATATTTTTTTTTTTTTTTAATTTTTAAATTATAATTTTAGTTGTGATTTCTTATTTCATTATTTTGAGAAAAATTGAAGTCTATTAGTAAAATGCACATTATAGAACTGGATTATAAGAAATATAAAATGCAGTTCAACAATGTTATGGGAATTTTTTTTATTAATATCTATTTAAAAGATTAAAGAACCAGTGTTAAAATGTTGAAGCAGTAAAAATTCTACGAAGCCAACCATAGTCCAATATTTTCTGAAATTTGAAAAAAATTATACAGATGATTAATCCTAAATCTAAATTCTTGGATGTTTTAACATTTCTTAAAATAATTTCTATGGCGAAATTTATTTATTTTTCAAAAACTGTTTCGATATACTATTCTGATTGGCATAGCTACAATATTTCAGCAATCGAAGATTTTCTAGGTTTAATTGTTACCATGCATATTAGTACATTATTGTACACGAATACTGTATTCAGTAGCAATAATGACTACGGCCGATTTTTCCAGACCAATTTGAAAATGTTAATAAATTTCATTTAAAGTATTTTTTTTTTCTAATTTTATGGAAAAACTAAAACCCTTATTATGCTATCATTTATAAGATTAAATATCAATAAAATGGTATTATACCGAGTTTTAAGAGGAGAAGGAACCGTTATTTTAAAATTCTAAAAAAAGTTTGTTAACTAAATCGAAGGTGCTCTAACGATTGATGGTATTTTCAACTTCCAGAAAGGACCGAAAATCGGTTTTTTAAGATGAAAAATCGCCGAAATCGGGCTAAAAAAAGAGGTTTTCAAATGGCAAGGGGTGCTGGTTGGAAGGGTTGAAAGAGGGTTGGTTGGAAGCAAATTCAGATTCTACGACAAAAAATAAGAAAATAATGTTAAATATTTTTTTTTTGTTTTCTTAGTATTTTTCTTTAAATTAACAACGGTATATTCATGCCAAAAAAAAATTGATACACCCACATTTATTTGATTTTTCCATCCATTATAAACATTATTTTTCTTATTTTAAACTTTACAGCTAAACAATTTATGGCTCAAAATACTCTCGAATAGCAGATTCAGACATTATTCTCTCTCCTGTAAATAATTTCATTGCATTTGGCCATGGCTTAGATGCTCCTAATAATAACATTAACTTGAAAAGCATTTTCTACTTCAGTACAGGACATAAAAATCACAATTATCTAATGAAAGTAGTGGATCACCAATAAATACTCATATTAACCACATCTACAGCTTTATAAAATTGAAATTGAATTATAAACGAAACAAAATATTTTAAATACTCAATATCAGCTGAAACATGATATTTAGCTGAAGTATCAAAATTATTTTCAGCGCGTTTTACTGGAGGTTCAATACCAGAATATTTATTTCACATAATTTACAAAAACCACAATTTCATTCTTCTGATTTTAAATCACCAGCTAAATTTGGCAACGGTATTTATCTCATGTCTAAGCGAACGGTAGAAAACCAATTTTATCCAATGCTGTTACAAATAATTGATTGTAACACGGTTCTTGATGAGGCTTATAATATTTTAATAAACCGATTTTTCTAAATGCTTTGGTGTTGCTATAGGTAATGATAAAACATAACCAGCAGCTTCATGTAAACTAGGACTTACATCATTTATATATACATTTTATTGTAAATGTTGATGTTGTAGAAAATGTTGTATGTGCATTAAATATAAATCACATGCACTAGCTCATATTCTATTTTCCCAAAATATTTTTGGACATTTTGTCATATTTAATGATTGAAAGAATTCATCACCCATTTGAAACATTTTTATTGGTGTAATACATTGTTTAATCATCTTACTTATTAGAAAATTTAAACGCTGACAAAATTTTTATACCAACTAAGCACATGGAACGATAAACAAATTTCACTTTAATTTTTTAATAAAAATGTATTTAGCAATTTTTAATAAACTTAATAGACGTACCTAGCTGAATAAAACAACAAACTGCTATAAAGTTAATTTTGATTCTTCTTCATTTAGTATAAGAAAACAACAGTTTAACTTTGAACTATTTTACATGTTAGGCCATTTGGACTACATATATACCTATATATAATTTCTGTAAATATAGAGATAAATGTATGAAAATTTGACAGTATACAGATTTGTTTACTTTACTAACTAAACGTATTCAGGAGCTTGTTTAACAAATTTATTTCTTTATATAATAATTGTAAAACATCATATCACAGCATCTGAAAACTAATATTTGTTTATGGTAGATTTATCTGAATAAATTTAAATCACAAAGAAAAATCATTTTTATTGTTCTATAACACAGAATAGCTTACATATTTTAATAGATACTTTAAATTCTAACTGCATATTGTCAGTCTGCAATTATACTGTTGTATCTCACAAAATAAAAAAAAATTAGAATGAGATTTTTAATAATTTTGAAAGCATTATCGATCTGTGTATTCTACTTTATTCAAGATTGATATTTTTATTCTTATTTTGATTTGACAAATTTCTGGATATATGACAAAAGTGTGGAATAGACATTTCAGAGGAATTATTTGGATGAATTTTTTGAATTTATTATTGCTAATGAAAATATATAATAATAATAAATATATAATAATAAATTATTTTATTATCTTTATATTATTGTCATGATACTTACATACCTTAAATTTACCATTTGTAGTATTGAAGTATTGAATTTCAAAGGAAAACTCATTTTCAATTCGAATTATCATAAATTTATTTGAATTCCTATTTTATCAGGATATAAATATAAATAATATAAATAAAAATTAATACATAATATATCTTATAAAAATAATGTATGTCTTATAAAATATATATTATCTTTATTCATATTATATTATTAAATTATTATATATTTATTTAATAAAATGGTTATTATCACCAAACAATTTCATTACCATCAAGAATCAAAATAAATTTCAGGTATTTATTAAAAAAGAGCATTGGTATTATTTAGAGCAAAATAAAAGGGACTTCCAAAATGCAGAATAAAAAGTGTTAATACAGGTTAAATATAGTTCTGCTACCTTTTAAATAAAGGCTGTAAAATATATAATAAAACTTTTGTTACATTTTGGAATCCCATTTTGATAATATAAAAATAAGTAAATGAATTTTAAAAACTAAACTATAAATACTTAATAATTAAATTATAATTTTCTGTTCTTCATTATTTTCGGCCGAAAAATTAATTTTATCAACATTTTAATTTGCTACAATTTGGCTTATTTTTACAACGAAAATATAATAAGCTAACCTATAACTTAATAAGCTCTTGTAGCTTTATCTATGGCCCGTATATACAAAATGAAGTCTAAATTTTTTTGCTACCAACTCTGCTTTTATTTTACGTTTCCACTACGCATATTAAATAATTTGGAATAATGTACAAAGTCAAAAGTTTTGAAGTTGTCAAAGTTAAAGTTGGAATGTATATCAACATTTCGGAAGATTCTACATTGCAAATTTTACAGTTTAGCTGCATTTTGGAAGTCAAGGACACTTGAAAATCAGTGTAATATTATTCAAGTATGTATATTATATGTACTAAATCTGTATTAAATATGTATTAAATAATTAATGTTTTATTGCGGGTCTGACCAACACGCGACTCATTGAGAGATAATTTGGAGCTCACAAAATAATTTATAAATATTTGTAAAATATACCAAATATAGAACAGCTTTAAATTTAGAGCCATATTGTTAGTATGAATAAAATATGATAACGTATTCATTTTTGTTTAACAGATTTTTTTTTTGCTAGCCACAGCATGAAAATTTAAAAAATGTTTTGAACATTATTTCACGATAGAATTTTGACATTTAGATTTGGACAATAAGAATTTTCACACAGACAAAATAAAGGTGTTGTTTTTATATTTTGTGCTTTTATTTTTTTAATTATAAAATTTTAAGCCATAAAAATGACTTCTAAAAGAAAATTAATCAATGAAAATAGACAATATAATAAAAAATGGGGAAATTATTAACTCACGTTATACCTAATATTCTTAAGCAGTTCTAATTTAATAGAAAAAAAAACCTTATTCAAATGGTGAATTTTTTAAAGAATGTATGACTTCTGTTATAAAAACTGTATTTCCCAAGAAGGCAAGATTTTTGAGTTATTCTTTGACTTTATCTCGTCAGACTCGTTACTCGTTGTATTTCTGATATTGCCACAAAAAATTTTGGAAATTTAAGAGATAAAATTAGAAATTTTGAGTTTTACTCAGTTTGTCTTGTTGAAAGTACTGACATCTCCGATAAACATCAGCTTGCAATATTTATACGAGGAATAGATAGAAATTTTTGCATTTGTGAAGAACTTTTGGACTTAAAAACCTTCAAGAACACAACCAAAGGAATAGACATATTCAATACGTTTTGGGAGTGTTTCACCGAAAATAATTTAGTTCTAGCTGATTTATCTGGGATTGGATGACAGATGGTGTTCCTAACATGATAGGAAAGAATAAGGGTCTTATGAGCGTGATACAAGTGAAAATGTCAGAAGCTGGAATATATATTGGACAGGCTTAAACATTTCATTGCATTATAAATTAATAAAGCTTGTGTAGGTGCACAGATTAAAAATAGATCATGTAATGAATTTCGTGGTTAAAAATATTAATGTTATTAGTAATCGTGGACTATTCCATCTTTAATTTCAAGAATATTTGGAAGAAGTAAATTAACACTATGGAGACGTTATTTATTTTTCTAATTTTTGTCGTCTAAGTAGAGGCAGATGTTTAACAACATTTTTATATCTGAAAGAAGAAATTAAAGTTTTTATGGAGTTACAAAACAAATCTGTTGAAAAATTGTCAGACAATAATTGGTTGCTAGATTTATATTGATGCTTGTAGACGTGAGTGGTCCCCTCAGCAGCTTAAATTTGAAACTTCGTGGTGAAAACAAGTTAGTTGCTGAAAGTTGTGGTGAAACTAAATCTTTTATGCTCAAATTACATTTGTTGGAAAATTAATTATGGAATGGCGATGCAATTAATTTTTCTGATTTAAATAATATTAGTTTATCAGTACAAAAGGATTATGTTAAATATGCTGATTGTTTGAAGAAATTGGAAAAAGATTTTGATTCCAGATTCATTGAAGAAAATGCTTCATATGATTAACATTTTGAAATATTTCGATCAAGATTCAACATTAATCCCCGTTTGCTTTGCAAATGGAATTAATTGATCTCCATCTCGAATTCATCCCGAATAATAAAAAATAAAAATAAAATAAAAAATCTAGAATTGATTCTTCATCCCGATTCCATCCCGAATTAAGACCCATCTTTCTTGAAACAGATGACAAGCTACTGTTTTATTCAAAATTCCAAATATCCAAATATAAGAAAATTCGCTACGATAATCATAAGTGTTTTTGGTGGTGCCGTACTATGCGAATCTTTTTTCTCAAAAATGACGTTTACTAAAAACACAAATCGTGGATCAATTACTAATAAGAACTTGCACAATCAAATACGAATTGCCACATCCAAAATAGAAATTGATATGGATGATGTATCCAAGCAAGTAGAAAAAAAAAGTTTCCCATCAATGCATTTTTAATATTTGACATTATAGTTTTTATTTAATATATTCCATAATAATATTTGAAGAATTCCATTTTTATAAATTATAAATTAATTATAATTTACATAAATGTAAATAATAAAAAAATTCATTAAATCTTATACTTACAAAATTTATTTCGTAAATTTTTTTTTGTCGGTTCATGCAATTCTAGATAGTTTTATTTTGGCTCATTATCAGTTCGGGTTGGCCAGGCCTGTATTATTGCATCACTCACTTTATTATTCAATATTACTTGCTTTAATATTTATTTACTTAGTTACTTTTTGTATTATTTCGTAATATTTAATATTTTTTTAAACATTATTTATTCAACCAAAAAGGCCGATGAACCAATATTTAACGAGGAAAGGGTGTCACGTAGCTCTAGTTGATAATAACTGCTAATGATTACGTAGCTCCACTTGGTGATTACCAGTTAATATATAGTGAAACTTTCGTATTTCGAACTTCTTCAATTAATAGGAAAACTTATCTCCACTAACTGAATCAACAAATTCTTCGAATTGAGGAGCACTACGACAGTCGAAATGATTTTCAATTGAGCAAATTTTTCCAAAATTATTTAAGCACTTTCTTTCACTTATAAGAATGGAATGAATAAAGAAATAAAAAAGAATAAATGAAATAAACTTTGACAGGTCAATTAATGTACTAAAATTATGTACATAATTTATGTATCCTTAATTATGTACATGTATGCATAACTATAATTAAGAGTATTTGAAATAAATGTTGATTATCACATCAATGCTTACGTAGTTACGTCACTCGAATATGTTGCTGTCGCCAATCTTTTCTGTTGTTGCCACTTCTATTATTATGATCTTTATTTTTTTTGTATTAAATACCTTCAACCCTTTCCACTTTCCACTTCCATATTTTGTTTTGTATTTTGTACTGGAAGATCATTTCACAACTGTATTTTATAAAATGTAATTTAAACTCAATTCTCCGAATTTAAATTTTTTTGATATACGACCAAATAATTTGGGGAGACGAAATTTCTAGAATAAAATTAAAGTTATGCAAAATTATTAAAATAAAACAAAAAAAAAACTTAATTCAGAACGGAAATTATGAATTATTAAAAAAAAAAATTTCAAAATAAATCCATATACAGAAAACAATAGTCTATCTCTAAAATATCATTTATTTGAATTAGAATTAATTATGAGATTAGTTCTATGATAATTAATAATAAATTAAAAAAAATAAAACAAACAAAAAAATCTATAAGATAGTATATATTTCATTCTATTATTATTTCTATAGAATTACAGAAAAATTTCAAATATCTGAAAAACAATCGAAAATATTTTTTTGTTTTATTTTGAAAAATCATATTTTTTGCAATCTTTAAATCAATACTGAACTTCATAATGGGATTTAATTTTTGAAATTAATTTGAAAATTAAATCGAAAGTTATATTTTAACTTACTTTCCCACTTCAATAATGTATTTACGATATACCTATTAAATATTCTGAATTATATTTCCGGTAATTAATTTGAAAAAATATGAAAAGATAACAGAATATAAATACGAATATATAAATAATTTAATGAAATGTTGTAGAAAACTCAATATTTGATGAAAATGCAACCAACTTTTACTAAAATCAAAACAATTTCAATCAAAAGTTGTTAATCAAAAAAACAAAAAAAATTAACAAAATAAATAAATTTTCGTTTTTTTGATTTGTTTTTTTTCTTAAAAAGTATGTCAAACTACTTTTCAAAATTTCAAATAACAGAACAGCAGCAGCAGCCCACCTCGAATCTTGTCAAGTTTTTTAATTATAAATTGAAGGTGTTAATATAATATTATAATATGGCTACTTATATAAAATAAAATAAAATTCTTTATTGAATTTAGTGGAATATAATAAAATAAAATTAAATGGAATATAAAATTGAAATTTCGAGGACTTCAAAATTATTTCGATTTCCGTTTATAAGATAAAGTTAAAAAAAAAATAAATAATAACAATTTAGTGTTGTTGGAGTAAGAACATACATAACTTGACACAATATAGCCTATTTTAGGTACAATTATTTTAGGTCCTTGTACGATTTAGTTTATTATTTATGATCAGAACAATAATTATTGGTATCATCATCTAAAATCATAATTGGAACAAATATCTGAGCCATTTCAAACCCGATTTTTATTATTGTCAGTATAAATACTAAATATTTAAAAGGAGACATGGCAAATTCAAATATTTTTTTACATTTTTATTAATTTTCAATACAACATATACAAACATTTTTAATTTATCAAATTGCCCTAACAGCAACCCCAATTTGAATTTATTTATTTTTTTAAATATATTATTATAAAATGACTACATATGAGGTTGTTGTTTAAGATAAATTAATAAAAACAAAACTAGTATCCACGATAAATTGAAATGATGGAAAACAATTCATAACGAAATAATGAGTATCATTTTTTATCAAACTACCTTAAATTTCGCGGAGCGGACCAATACTATTCACTGTAAATAACATATTGCGTACAACTTTTCAAATATAGTTTTCTTAATTCAAATTTGATTTTGTCATTGCATCTTCAACTTGATATTTGTTGTTCCTACAAAGTATAACAGTTTTATTCTTTATCACGTACACATACATACTTACTAATGAGATCACAAACTAACAAGAGACTAATTAACAACAGTAAAGTAAAACATATAATAGCAATTCGGACTCCTCTTCTTTATTAGTTTGTTTTTACAGCAAAATACATTATATATGAACATATCGAAATTTAACGTCATTTCTAAAATAGTGTGAATATACTTGTACTTACATCGACAGATCATATTAAATTGTGTTTTAAAGACTATCTGACACATCCAAATTTCCACCTTTCACTATTTATGATGCCAGTTTTTGGTGATTCTTCAATTTAAAAATCAAATCAGAATTGTTTCTCAGTGATGTTAAATACTACTACTACTACTAATTTTTATTCTCATAAATTTAAATATATTGATTACATCTATCAAGATATAATCAGTTTATCAAAAATACTACTAAAAAACATCATAATACATAATGTAATTATTTTAGGATTAGAAAATTTACTTTCAGTTGAAAGCGCAATATTCTAGGACCTTGATCGTTAGATTTATAAATTAAGAGTAAGTATGTATCATAATTTAAATTATCTACATACAAGGCATCTTATTCGTTTATGTTTCAGTTGATGTATATTGATAAGTAAATAAATAAAGCATATAGACCGATGTTAAACTATAAATTCTGTAGTTATAGTGGTATTAGGGAAAAATAAACAATTATTAATTTTTTTTAATCTCCACTCTCATACTAGTCTACCTACTTTCAAACATCTTGTACTTTAAATATTTATGATGAAAATATGACTTGAAGTAGCCTATCCAGTGATAAGCTACACTAATTTACAAAATCTAATCTCTAGTTTATTTTACAGTTAATTTAGTTAATTATTTATTTTATATTAAGTCGCTTGGCATTCTTCTTTTTAGTCTCTTTGTGTTTCGCGTAACAAATAGCATTCGACCTAGGTTGTTTGGATGGTCTTTCACTTTCTTTTTGTAGTTATTTATGAATTTTTTTATTTTGGCTTGCACTGAAGAAATTCCCAAGTCTTTTGTAATTAAGTTATTTGGAACGTACCAGGGTGCGTTTACAATTTTCCGCAAAAATATGTTCTGGAATCTCTGAAGTACTTGAATATTTGTTTTTGCATCTGTACCCCACATCTGTATTCCGTATGTCCATACAGGTTTTAATAGCGAGTTATATACCAATATCTTGTTTTTTATAGATAATTGTGATTTATTTCCTAGTAGCCAATACATATTTCTTAATTTTATTCCAAGCTGCTTTCGTTTACTTTTAATATGCTTTCTCCAGTTCAATCTTCTATCTAAATATATTCCTGATACATAATAATGTAATTTATGTTAGTGAAATTCCAAAAAACATTAGTTATTACCAAAAATGGAGTTTAAAATGCGATTTTTGATTTTTTAAAGAAATATGCAGACAAATATGTAAAGAATTACAACTTTTTTAACACTTTATAGCTGCTCTACTGCTTTTAAAAACAATTTCAGTCTATTACCATTTTACCAATATTGTATCGTTGTGAATGTTTATAACCTATTCGGGCAAGTATCCTAGAGTTGACAAAGTTCAATGGTTTTTTTTCTCTGTTTGTATTATTTTGTTTTTTCTTTGTTTTTCTTAAACAACTTTCTCTTCTTACATACATATTAGAGTAGGCCTTTTAATTTCTGTATATGATTTGGCTAGTTGAGATTTAATCAATTAAGTCAGACCAGTGGCTACCAACATACTTTGTATCGTATTTCAGTTGTAGAGCATAATTTTTTTTTGTTTTTATTCACAATTATTTTTGCAATTTTTAGTTAATTTACGATAAAAAATCTTGGTTTAAAGATCAAAGTTGGTTTAAATCTTGGTAATTACAAACCAAATAAATGTCGGAAAAATACCATATTTTTGAAATTTATTTTATTTTTATGACTTTTGAATACAAGTTAAATTTCGGTAATGGGATTCTACAGTGAATTTCTATTACGAATTAAAAATCTGCAATTTTTTAAATTATGCTCATTAAATCTGCATACAAATAGAAACTTAATCAGTCAATTTCAAACTACAGTTCATGAAATAATATGTGAACTGTTTTTTCAATTTAAATGCAGCAGGAAACATAACACTTTATTATAGTTATAAAGTTTTGAGAATGCTAAAGAATGTTCTAACAATCAAATTCAGCTTCAATTTTGAAAATGTCAAGTTCAATAGTTCAATACCGAATCGGTGCTATGAATTAAGTTCAAGTGAAACGAGTTCGAATCCAAAAATGAAATAAGTTAGAAAAATTACAGATTAAAATTTAATTCCATTTTTATGCAGAGCCAGTGGTTTGATGCGAGAAAGGAGTCAGCTAATTTTCCAGAATTATTATCCAAAGTCGAAAAATCAAACAAAATAATTTCTCTGCTATAAATTAACTATCAACATTATGGATTTATATGTTTTAGAATTTTATACCCAAAACCGGCGTAACAAATGTCAAGAAATTTTATAATGTAGTTAATTCATAGCACCGAAAATATTTTGTAAGATTTTTAATTTAGAAAAATATTTTTCTGACATCAATTATGACAAACACTCTGGAAAAATTAGATTTCTTCGTTCCATATTCAGTTGTGGCTATACGCATACTACTATAATTTTTTAGAATTTGATTTGCATTTTGTTTGAGTTTTGTTATTTGGATTTTTTTGCTTAAATTTTGACACCATCTAAAAAAGGAAGCTGGGCCCTCAAGAAAGAGTACGAAAAATTTTCAAATATTTTTTTTATCGAATTTCATATTTAATTTTTTAAACTTAATTAGGTCGAACTTTTGATATGACCTTTAATTTTTTCATTTTACTGTTCTAATAAATATAGTGTGAAAAAATCTATGTAAAATTTTAATACAAAATTTGAAAAAAAGTCCTATAACTTTCTACTAGAATTTTGTACCTACCACACTTCAGCAAAATCAAAAGATGTTGGGCATTTATTTTACGAATCGCTATAATTGCAGCCTAAGTCGGGTATTGAAAAATTACAATTTATTTTTTGTTCTATTAATAAATGAATTTGACAAAAGTTAAATTACAATCCGATAACAATTTCGAAATTTAAAAAAAAATGTTTAGAAAAATGAAATCAACAAAATTATTCGGACATAAATAGAAATTATTACAGTTAAAGATAATTTGATATAGTTAATAGTTTCTGAATTTTCTGAAATCCAATCCAAATTTCAAACTACTATTTTAAATTGGATTAAAAATTGAAATTAAAATTGGCAAAGATGTAAAGAAACAATTACTGTTATTCAGAAAAATTTGTTAAACCTTAACATCAGAAAAATGCTCCAGCTAAGAGAATCTTCGAATCCAGACCCTAAGGTACAAGACGTCGTGCAGACCAAGCCTTTGTTGGAGAGACGAAGTATCGGCGGATTTAAAACAATTTGGCATCTTTAACTGGAGAGAATCCGCCAGTGACCGGCAAAAATGGAGGACGTTGATGAGTCAGGCACAGGACCTACATGGTCTGTTGGCCACCTAAGTAAGTTAATATCAGAATTCAGGGGTAATAAGAGCTTTTCACTATAAAATTCAAAATTATTAATATATAAAAATTCTCTCATTTTCATGATGAACCATTAAAGTTTTGAAAACCCTGTCCAAGACTTCTATTTCGCTGAATCTACATACTTAAACTGCTAATAAATTATGTATAATCATGTCCATACTACACTTACACATGTTAAACTTTTTATTACATGTGTATATATATATATAGATATGAACTCTATATAGATACAATATGTATGTATGTGCATGGTGAATCTAATAGTTTTTTGTTTTATGAAATTTCTATATGACAACAATAAATTTGTACATTGACTGACTGATTAGTCAAGATTTTGTTGTTGCTATCCATTTTTTTATTTAATTTAATTTCATAAAAAATTATGGACCACAAAAAAAAAAAAAAAAAAACTGCATTATTGCAAGCTCACCTTGGCTCACATAATAGTAATAATGGTCATGTGTATAGAAATTTGTATGCTAAAAAATAAAATGATAAAAAAAAACGGTTAAAATATAAAACTAGTTAAATAAAAAAACACATTCAATTCAATAAAAAAAGATATAACAACTTTTATGGCGTAATTAAAACCAGTAGACATGTTGTCTAGTTAATTTTATAATGTGAATAATTACAAATTAAAAGCTTATTACAATTCAATATGATGACGATTTAAATCAACCATAACAAAAAAAAAATGATTAGAGGACAATCGAAGATATTTCAAAATGAAACTCCATTTAGAACATTTTTTTTTTATTCATTTATGTTTCGCGTTAAAATCAACAATTGGTCAAATATAAAAATAAAATATATTTCAATTCAAAAAAATTAGCAGATTATTACATAAATGTTTATTTTGATATGCAGTGATACAACTTGACTGGGTGATTAGAAGCTGGATCCAGGAATTGATGTTGACAAAAAATTGTAAAGTATACTTGTAGTCTTTCTACCTTTAAGCAGTTTTCAAAAACTTCAATAATAACATCACAAACTTAAATGAACTTAATATAATCAATACATTTCTGGAAATTTAAATATTTCAAGTTTCCTAAGCTTTAGAATTATATTTCACTTCTATTACATACGTTTTTTTTTTATAACTTAATTGACCCAAATGGTTTTGGATTATGTAAGAGTAAAAAGGGTCCAAAATTAGAATAAGAGGTTAACCGCAAAATGAAGCCGATTGAAAATATTATTTCCGCCCTATGTCCCACGAATTGGAATAGAAGTGCGGCTGACTACTCAGTACCATCAGTTTCCTGAAAACAAAAGTTTAAAATTTTGGTATGTTGCACGTTAGCTCGTTACTGTTCTTACTTATTATTATTTTTTTTTTCTTCTCTATATTATATAAATTTTAGATTCTTGTAGTATTGAATTAATTGTTCATATTAATAGATTTAAGTAATTTTTCAATAATTTGTACAACTTTATAAGGCTCACCTATTCTGTACAGTTAATTATATAAAAATAAATAAATAAAAATAAAATAAATAAATAAATGTTAAAGAATTTCTCTTGAAACGATTTCAGAATTACGTTATCATTTATAATAGAATAATTTGTCACAGATATTTGTAAGTAAATTGATTTCGATAGTGGATATTTTTGTTTATTAGACTAATTAGACTTTTATTTAAGTCTATAAGTCTACTAAAAAAATAAGTCGAAAGGATGTAGTAGTTTATAATAAGATAATCAAAAATGTTTCGAATATTATCTTATTGAGTACTGTGATCCATAAGATAAATAACCTATTAAAGAACTTTATACCTAAAAAAGCAACACATTTTTTATTTAAGAGAAAAATATAGGAAATATTAAATGCTAAAATGATTTTCAATGCCCGATTTCAAACTCTCTTAATAACATGATAATAATTTAAATAGTATTAAACAATTTTAGAAATGTCTGAATCAAAAAGATATAATGGAATCTATAAAACAGCCCTTAGTAGATATTTTTTAACTGTTATGAATTTGAATTATTAAATTTAAGTACTTACCAGAATTTTCATGATGATAATGCTCGTGATGATCTGGTAAATGATGAAGTTGATGTAAATGTGCATAAAAGTGATGATGATGAAGAACACATGCTAAATCTGTACAATTTAACATTTTTGAAAAATATCTGAAAATATAAAAAAAAAGTGTTAATGATTACGATTTTTGTTAAGAAAAAAATAATTTAAACTTACATAAAAGAAAAAAAAAAATGTTTAGATTACTACAAACTAAAGGAAAGATTAATTTACAAGAATTTTGTTTCTTACGATTTCATATCAATTCTATTATGTAGAGTGAAAATAGTTCACCTTAACAACAGTACTAATTAAACTCAATGTGGTCTTACTTTAAATTAATACATTTCGAATTACTTCAAAATTAATATTTTTAATTCTTTCTGCAAGAAAAAGAATAAAAAATTAAATCTATTTGCAATAATGAATACCAACAATAATATTTTGGAAACACTGATAATAATTTTGAAATTAAAAATCTGAATAAAATACTAAATATTTGTTGTTAAACCAGTTGTGTCCAAGTTTTTGGAATGTATCTGGTTATGTTAAGTTAGGACTTGTATACATATAAACATTGATAGATTCTTTTATAAGCAAGAAAATTTTACATATTTTTTTGACTTGACAGCGTATTTCAACGCGGGGTAAAACTAACTAGCTTACATTACACCACAATGTGTTTAAAGTGAAATTATAAAATTTATGGACTTACTTTTGAAGTATTGTGGAATTTTGTGAATATTAAAATGAAAATCAACAACGAAATGTGAAAATATATATATAATAAAGTAAAATCGAAAAAATCGAGAAATAAACTGGCTCAAATATATAATATGATGCAATAAAGTAAGTTTTAAGTAAATTTGCAAATTGATTTATTTTAGTGTAATTTGTACTTTATTCACAGTCCTAGTATTAATGACTTGTTTTTATAATTCTAAAACAACAAATTTATTGATTGGTTGAATTTTTAAAGTGCGTATATTTAATGGAAAAGAAAATAAGCTTGAAAATTCGGCTTCAGTCATTCGATTTATCACTATTTTAATAAATTCTGTTTAGACGAAATTTGATCATACCATCCATATTATGCTTTGTATTAACATAATTAACATTTAACATAATATAGAAGAAGTTAAACCGTTGTATTTTTTTTTACTTTATTAAAAATAATACAATTCAAAATTTTAAAAATTTTACCATAAACCCCAAAGGTAAAATACCAAGTGTATAAAAAAGATCTGGACTACCTTTAATGATGGTTTTTACCACAAATTATACTCACAATATATTTTCGAGCTATTAGTAGTGAATAGATTTTATTAAAATAAGCTCCCACCCCCGCAACAAAATCCGTATTGCATTTCGAATTAAAAATTCCATAATATAGACCATCAACAACATTTTCGAAGAACAATACTTTTTTAATAAAAATTGCAAACAGTATGCATATATTTTTTTAGAGACTCGATATGAACTTCCACATATTTGCAACATCAACAATATTAAATCACATGGAATTAGGTAATCAGGTGGATGTAGTGTATACTGATTTTGTAGAAGCATTTGATTAATTAGACCACTCACTTATGATTTCAAAACTGGAGAGCTTAGGATTTCACTCTAATATTCTTTCCTGGTTTGAATCATATCTAAGAAACAGAGTGCAATATGTGAACATCAGCAATTTTCATCATACAATTTTTCTGTAGAATCGGGAGTACCGCAAGGATCTTATTTGGGACCCACGCTATTCATTCTTTTTATAAGTGATATATTACTAAAATTTGCTCATATCTCATTTTTTGCAGATGATGCTAAAATTTTCTCAAAAATATCATCTTTACATGATTGTACAGCAATGCATGATGACTTGAATACATTTTATGACTGGTGTCTAATTAATGGTTTAGACCTAAACTATAACAAGTGTACCGTAAATGTACCTCTGGTAACACCAATTTTAGAATACGGTGTAATTATTTGGAATCCTTATTACAATATCCACGTATTAAGAATTGAAAAAATTAAAAAAAATTTTACTCGTTTCGCCCTGAGAAGATTTTAACTCACAACATCAGGAAGACCCTCATATGATGCAAGATGTAAGTTGTTAGGTTTAACAAAGTTGTCTAATAGAAGATCAGTTTTCTGTGTTATGTTTGGTCGCGATATTTTGACATCGCATATTGATTCATCAAATTTATTACAGAGTTTCGGTTTAGGTATACCACCGAGACTACTTAGATCGCAGAACTTGTTGAATACTCAATTTCATAGAACAAATTATAGTAGAAATGAACCGGTTTCAAGGTTATTTTCCGCTTTGCTTAATGAGTTTTTAGCTGTAAATAATAAGATTGATGTTTTTTTATTAAATAGAACTCAATTTAAAGATCTTGCGTTATATAGTGCTAATTATATTTTTGAATAATTCTTATTTTTATATATAGTTTTGTTTTTTTTTGTTGTTTTGTTGCTAGTCTGTAAGATCTAAATTTGTAGATGAAATAAATAAATAAATAAAAAAACCGTTATTGTTAACTTTAAGCAAATTGAATGTATTTGCCAAAGAAAATCTAATCAAATCAATAGGTATAAATTCCTTACAATTACAAGAATGAAATCAGATAATTTTAAATAAATTGATAAATATTAAGAACAAAATCAGGCCCAACAAAGAACTCTGAGGGGCACTTATATTCAAATACTTCATGCCACTAAATTTGTCATCAATTTTTACTTGTTGTGATTTTTTTTATAGATAAGACTCAAATCAGTCATAAGCAAGTCTAAAACACAAATTTAAAGCTTTCATCACAATATTTTAGGCTTTAGTACTGTCAAAATCAAAATGTCAAGTAATAAAGTAACAAATTCTTTTTAGTGCAAAAAGAATATTAATTTGAAAAAAGTGGTTCCATTGACAGTGTTCAGTATTTGAAAATGAATTAATCAATAAATACGTAGGCGAAGATGCTAAATTAGTGAAAATATGTAAAAATAGTAGAAAAAGAAACATTCCCCGGAATAAATGCTATATTAGAATCATAGGAATAGTGCTGTCGCAACCAGAACAAAGAAATAGTACAGATTTGAAAAAAGACAATATTATCTTAGTGTTGGATCTTAGCTAATTGGATGAAATATTATTAAAGATGAGTGTAAATGAAAATAAACTTGGAATAATAAGTGCGGTTCATGAATTGAAATTAATATTTGATTCGATTATAGAAGAAAATTTAGTGCTACTAAGGAATGAAAATTATATACTAACTGAAAGAATTAATAGCAACAAAATCGAAACATTAATATAAATTTACTGGAATAGATGATGTATCCAAGAAATTTGAACAAGATATCATCTCAACAGTAGCGGAAGAATTGGATATTGACTTAAAGTGAGGAAATATAAAATTCTCACACAGTTAATCAAACTTCAAAAAATTCAGGTGAGCCTGAATATATAATTCTAGGTATGTATGCTTAAAATTTGTTATTATAGTAGGTCTAATTTTGACATTTTTCTTTTTACCCATCAAACAATTTCTAGTTAAGCAAATAAACATACTTTGTCAATAATGAATTAAGAAATTACTTAGTAAAGCAAACCCTTATTTATCATTTACAATTTCCGGAAAATTCCTTTAAATTTAAAATGACTGTTTAAAAATACGCTTTTTAATAAGACAACAAATGTAAAAAACAAAAATTACAATACGTATATATATATACATACAACAACACCTTACTACAAAATAAATATCAGTAAATTAAATTATCGATCGAAGTAACTGTTATCGATCATCATAAACATAATATAGGTATTTATATTATGTAGGTATGTATGTATATACATTTTAAATCATCAAATAAGGAATTGTTTCGTTCGAAACGTCATTATCCTATGTTGACGGACAATTCGATAAATAATCGAAAAGTTCAAAGAACTTGAAAGAATTTTTTTTATAGTCGCTGTAAAAAATGAGAAAGGAATTAAACCGATAAGAAAATCAAAAACAAAAAGAAAGAGCAAAACACTTAATTGCAAGGTAATTTTAAATTATTCGCAAATAAACAAAAGCACATATACATAATTACATATATATATATATATATATATATATACATTTAATGATCTTCATGCATACTATATGCAATATAATAATATATATACATATTATACATATATACATAATTGCTATTCTTGTTTTCTTTTCTTTCCTCTTTGTGTCTCTTTCACACTTTCTCAAATATAATAAATATATTTATTCTAATAAAGCCTAAAAATTTATGACCTTTTCCGATTCCTGTTTTAGTTTTAATTTTTTTCTCTTTTTTATAATTAACATAAAAATAAATGTATACATACATATACATATTTATATCATATATCATATTAAAAATATACAAATTATTCTTAAATTATATAATATGTGTACATAATATATAATAAAATTAATTGGTGATCTATAAGCGATTTATTTTATATTATTTAATATTTAAATTCATAACAATCCCACTCTTAAAATTTTTTAATTTAAAATCGCGCAATTCTTTGCAAAAACAACTTTACCACTTGGCCACCCTAAAAAGAAAAACAAAAATAGAAAGAAAACAATAACTGAAAATGAGGAAAAAAATACACCGTAATGATCCGGAAGTAAGTGAGTGTAGCTTGATTTTATTTATTTTTTTTTTTATTATTATTGAATTAATCCGTTAGTGTCAAACAATTAAAATACGACTGCTTTTATTTTACTTTTCTTTTCTTTTGTTTTCTTTTTTTTTTTTTTTTTGTAGAAATATATGAATTGAATTGAAGTGTTGAAACATATATATTTGGCATATAATTATTTACAAAAAAAAAAAAAAAAATATATAGATAAACAAAAAAGAAACAAAACAAAATAAAAAGAAAATAAAAGTGTAAATATGTCTATTAGCATGTCCAAAACAGAAATGAAAACAAAAGAAAAGTGAGATAAGGTAAATAAAAACAATCTAAGTTTGTATCAGGTGTTAGCATAATTATTATATGGGTGTGTACAGAAATTTGGTTGAAAAGAAAAGTCAACAGGAAATTTAATAAAAATAATCAAAATAAAAAAAAACTTTAGGAAACATTATTGATGGAAGTTATTGTGATGAGTTCGTTACCGCAAATTTGATTTGTATTGTGTAGTTTTTTCGTGCTTTGTTAGAACATTTTTAACAATGTTCTATGCAACACAGCGACTTAAAGAACTGTAATGTGTATCCTATTTATCATTCTAAAGTTATATGTATATTGTGTCTGCAGCTTGAAACATTTTAAAAAGATAATTATGTGGTTTGAACTTATATCCTACTGCATAATGTAATATCTAATGATCTCAATGTTATATATTTCCTATAGTAGAAGACAGAACAATTGCATAGCAAGTCTCTGATTTGCATATACCTTTGATGCATACGTAAATAATGATTTTTGGAACCAGTCGGCCTTAAATAAGACAATAATGGGCCAGCCTTGTAGTCTTTCATAGTGTGTAACACCCAGAAAGGAACAAGGGTGATACAGTAGATACAATGATACATAAACAATGATTTTTGTGAGTTTACAGTTATATTAAAGTTTAGAATTATTTTGACTAAAATTTCCAATTATTTTTTGTTCATATTTTTCGCCCTATATAATGGGGTCGAAAAAAATTTGTTTTTATGACTGACGATTTTTCTTAGTTAGAAGGAGCATTGATTTATTGAATTAAAATTGAATCAATATTGTATCATTTTGCTTTAAGGTCTACTAATTTCGTTACTTAACTATTTCATTTAATTGCGCTTAACTTAACTAAGTTTATATATTATATATATGTAAATAAAATAATGTTTATTATATAAATATAATAAATATTGGCTTTATCCCATTTATAGATAAAATGCATATACAATAATCTCATTCGATATTCATTACCATAGCACAATAGTAAGGAAATATTACTTAATATTAATATGGTAGAAATTAATTTGCACTCCACTAACAGTGAATTCGCAATAAACACAAATAGAGAGGTTTGCATGTTAATTTAATTTCCAATATTCAAAAATGTATTTCTAATTTTTTATATAGGCTTACGTGATCACTATTGATGAGCTACATCTAATCGATATATCGATTGATACGTATCAAAAGATAATATATCTTTGCATACAAAAATTGGAGCCAATCGATATATCGATATATCGATTAAAATGTGAAAATTTTTTTAAAACGCAAAACAAATTTTGCACATTAAAAGATCGATGCAGTCAAATATTATCGATATACTCAAATATCGCTAACAAAAATACCAAGTTGATTATTTTTGTGAGCAAAATCAAGTTGATTAATGTGATTAATGTGAATATGAAGTTGATTAATGTGAGCAAAATATAGATTATATCGCGAACTCGATACATATCGCACATCACTAGGCATCACATTATTAGATATTTGCAATGATATCTACAAATTCCACCCAGCTCCTAGATGTGTAAAACTTATTTCAGTTAAATTTTTTATTTTATGCAGTCATGACATTTGCTGATACCCCAGGTATTTTTTCCTAATAAATTCCTGATAAATTTAGCATTATTTTATATTGGGCATTATACATATTTACTTTTCGTATCGCACAGCAAAGTAGTTTATTGACTGTGTCAAAGGAAATAGCGTATTTTCACTGATCAACATATCAAGGACATTTATCAAGCCAAACATATTATTGAATTTGATTTAGGATATCTTTAGTAGATGAAATACTTAAATTCATCAGATTGATAATAATTATACTGAATTGCAGACTGTAAACTGCATAGTTTTCTGCAACAGATCTTTTTTTTTATATGTTTACTTAAATCACTTCTATTCATAACATTTTGGCTGGTATTCAATATTTTTTTATCTTAAGACTCATTCAATTACAAGATTGTTAAATGTAATTGTAATTATTTCATTATCAATATGGGTAGAAATCGTTTGTTCGAAATCGCAATAACTAGCAAATTGAGTTAAAAACGTTAATAAGAAGGACCACCGAAAAGATGTTATATATATATATATATATGTTATGTGCATCAGGATTACAAAATTAAAATGAAAAAACAAACAATATTGCCTACCATAAGAAGATTTTGGAGTATATTCGGGAGTTACTCTGTACTTAACAATTATACTGTAAAATATTTTTAATTTAAAGTACTGTAGTTCAAATTACGATTGAATCGTTCACTTTATTTAGTTATTTATTTTTTTGTTTTTATTTTTGTACAAAATAAAATTTTATGATTTAAATTGAGAGAAAGAAAACAAAATAATATCGCTTTAAGCTATTGCCATTGTCTGAAGTCTATTCAAAAATAATAATTTATCTATTTTATACCAGATAAGTTAATTTTTTTTTTTTAAGATAAATACGAGTGTATCTAATAATATTTGAAGATAAGTACATACACTCGTCGTATATATAGTATATAATATATTATATACACATATAAGAAGAGCGTGAAATTTATTATTATTAATATTAAGCTGACTATTTTAACTATTCAAAATGATAGTAGAAGTAATGTACTCTACTCTACTAGACAATTTAAGTGTAGTATGGTGTTGTTCATGAATATGATAATGTACTTGTAAAATGTAGACGCATACATATGCATGTGAAAAGTTGTTTTTTATTTTTTTTTTATTTTTGTGATTCAGGAAAGAATGAAATTTCTCGAAGGTTACAAAAAAAAAACTATATGATGATGAATAAATGAAGGTTAACAACCTACTAGCCTATAAAGTATATGCTAAACTTGAATTGTTTTAATCGTTATTTTATTATTTTTTTGCAATTATAATTTCTTTCCATTAAAAGATTGCATTTAGCTTTTTTTGCTCCCAATAACAAAATTCACTTCAAAGTAAATTGGATTAAAGGAGTAACCTCAAAAAATGAGTCGCCTCTTTATATTACTCCGAGATATACAAATAATGCTCGTAAATTTTTTTTATTTATTTTTTTTTTAAATAGAATTTAAGAGGTTTTACTTGGTTTTTGATGTTAAATATTTTATTTTACATAGATTCTATATATTTGCTTCTTTTGCTAAACACCTTGCTAATTATAATTCTAATTCAAGTAGTGAAGATGGAATTATAAGCCAGCCATGATAATATTATTCATATTGTAGCACGCATTTTAAATTTAAGTACCTGTATCTTCAGGAATATTGCCAGAAATCTTAAAATTAATATGCATTTCTTAAAAAAATGTCTCCCAACTGTTATTAATAATTATTGGCCTTTTACTTCGATGTGTCCTCTAAATATGGTTACTGACATTAATCATGACTTAAATTTGTTAACAAGTCGGTTTGCTGTTCATAACATATTTATTAGTGATAAAACAAAAGTTATGTATTACAGTCCATCTTAATAAGTATCTCCGGAAACTGTTCCTACAATCATTTCAGAATATTTTATTTGTAATTTGAGATCTTTTGCAGTGTTAATTGTCATTTGTTGAATATTTGAAATCATTGGGTATTACAATTGATAACAATATGAGTTGGTTTGAACATTCTTTGGTTTTAAAACAATGTTTACGTAAACACTATGCTGCTTTTATCTTCTCAGACAATCTTTTGTTCTGCTCATATCTTAAAGATAATATACTATGGAATTTTACATTCAAAATTGCAACAAGATATTACTCGTTGAAATGCCTATGGGATATTGGTAGTATTTGAATAGGATTTGAAAAGCGGATATTTTACAAAGTGAAGTTTTGATACGTCATGCATATTGACATTTTTTATAAATTTATTTTTGTGAAATGAGTTTTTTGTCAAATGCTATTAGACAAAAATAATTTTCACAATGAGGGTTTATAAGTCGGTCAACTGTAAAAAATATTAAATGTTTTTTATTTTTTCCTTCTGTAGGAGATTTGTATTTCTGATATAAATACTAACTTAATACTGCTACTAAAGGCAGACATAATATAGATAGAGACATTAAATAATAGAGACATTTTGTTCTCGCTTTGAAGAACAGTTCTCAGATTCAGATCTTTACGAAAAATTGTAAGCAACGTAAGAGATATATAATTATTAATATTTACAAAAAGGTCAGCGTACAGTATACAGTATACATAGTAACGTGGGACCCATAATTGATTATAAATAGATACTACACACCGATATACTCACTCGATTTTATAATTTTAAGCTTTATTAATTGATTTTTATTACTTTTCGCTTTTATATTGATTTAATTTTTAAGTTAAAAAAAATTATTATAAACTTTCTAGTGATCATGTTAGTAAATGCTCACTTATATTATTCAGGTTAATTAAAATTGATCATATATTAATAAAATTGTGTGGTGAGTTATTAATTAATATTAGCTGTATACTATAATTTATTTTAATTGTTTTTATTATTTTCTTTCTGTACATTATCTTTTTATAATGTGTTAAATGGATTCAACCAGGTGAGGTGGTAAGCTATACACAATATAATACTCAGTATTCAATAAATTATATTATATTATATTTATATTTTAAATGAGGTATAAAGCACTATATTGACCTAGTTTTCGATTAAAATAAAAATATAAAATACAATTTAAAAAAAAAAAAATGATTAAATGAGATTTTCGACATTCACGGTAAAATAATTTGCAAAAAAAAAAAAATCTTAATTCAATATAAATATTTTATTAAATTTATTTAATTCAATTTGAAATGATAAATTTTTATTTTTTGAAAGTGTTTATTTTCATATTAATTATTAACGACCATCACGTTCAGCATTATCAATTAAAAATTAAATATTATAAGTATATATCGTCAGTGTGTACTAACGACAACAACATCAAGTATGTATAGTTAAAGTAAAATGAAAATTTTAATGAGATTGATTAAGAATACAAAATTATTAATTAAAATAAAGAAAAGTTAAAAATAAAAAAATTTTAATGGGTTCGACTTTTTTTATTTTTTTATTTCGGTGTTTTTATTTTTCACATTTTTACACAAAAATATGTTTGATAAAAAGAAATGGATTTAGGTTTGATATTAATTTTTTGAGTTGATATTATTTAGATTCAGAGAACTTTACTTGTATACAAATCATTTGGCATAAATGAGCTACAAATTTGAGTAGAACCCATATGTGATCAAATATTGATATACAAAATAGTAAGTCAGTCATTTATAATTATTCGCACAAGCAAATATTTAGTACAAGCATTTAAATTCACTTTCATATAGGAACCAACTTAGAACTCATAATAATTAAATTTGAAAAACCTAACATGCTATTTTTTGATTTATTAATCCAAGTTTGTCACAAGCACTGATCAAGGAAGTATGTTGATTCCGAAATATAGATATTTGCAAACAAATATTAAAATAACTATTAGTGAACCTGACAACAATTAAATTATTTAACTAACATTCTATAGTTTGTTTATTATGAATATTATGAGTTCTAATACGAAACTCATTGGTTCGAATACATTTTTTTTAGACATGGTTGTTTTACTGAAACTTTTTTTAATATTATTAATTGAATTTAATTTGGAGTTTAATTAACTTGGATTATTACTAATAATCAATATTATTATAAAATTAATTAACTTTGCTTATCTAATATATTAATATGTTAATAATGTCTGTAAAACTTTCCACGTCGGAAAATTAAAGCAAATAGAAGTGACAGAGGAACACTAAAATTTAAATGTGAAGCTTTATTATCGCAAAAATTACCGATTAACAAATAAAAAAAATTAAAAAGCACTAACTTAAAATCTTTCAAATAACACTCATTTATAGAAAAACATATCAGGGTTCTAAGCCCATGTATACGAAAAATATATATTTAATACAAGAACCAAACAGCAAAACCTCATTATAATCAATTAAATAAGTCAACAAACAAAGTCATCAAAACAATAAAAATAAAGTACCGATTAAAAATATGATTTGTGTCTTTGAAATAGCCATCTCGAAATGTTTCTAATTGACAAAATAATGCAGGTACATCTTCAAGCTCAAATGAATGTTTAACTATTTTGTAAAGCAAAATATCGCAAAAAACAGAAAAAATATATTTCTATTATTGCCATGTCAGTTAATCTTGCTTTACCGCCTTTAAATATTCACTAGATTTGTCAAAAATGCTTCCGATAGTAAAAACACCATAAGTTAAATATTATAGACAACATATTTTGGAACTACATCAAATTATAATAATAATAAATTAAATAAAGTTCAAGTAACTTCATTTGATTTCTTTATTAGTTTTATGTTATACATTTTTATCATCAATTTCATGGTCCTGTATATAGACCAGTTTTTGCCAATAATTTGAAAATAACTGAAAAGCAATTCTGCAGCAGATATTTTTATTATATTATTTAAAATAGTCCAAAACATTACCTTTACTTATATTACATATTATATTTGTATCCTCTATATACGGTTATTAATTTTGAAAGTCAAAAATGAATTAAATTATAGTTCTCTTTAATTAAATAAAAATCAAATAAATATTAAAATGCAAAAACAAGTTTTAATTAAATGAAAATTCCCGCAACCCCTATATTATTATAAACAAGTCAAATTCATAAGAAAATAAAATTAAACTTGTAAAACACTTAAAAAGTAACAATAAATAAAGCATAAAAAAATGAAATACTAGATTTAAGTAAATACATAAAATTATACATATATGTATATGTGTACATGTATACCCTTACTAAAGTAAATAAAATATTAATAAAACAAAAATTATAAAAACTACTTTATTTTCAAAGGCCTACATAATAAAAAGATATGAGAAAAAATTTAAAACAAAAATCAAAACAAAAATCTGAAAAATGTTATCGGCCCACTTTTTGCTCCACTTAACAAAAACTAAAATAAAAAAAAAAAATAAAAAAAAAACATTACACTTGCTATTTTTATTTATTTATTTAATTTTTTTTTTCTTACCTTTGAATTAAATCTCAGATTTCCAGATAAAACAATTTCACTTTCAGTTTTTCAATAAGAAACTTCCTATGTCAATCTATTCTAACTCTTTTTATATTTTTTATTTCCCTCTCACTCTTTCTTTATTTTTTTCTATCATACCAATTTGCCTGGACAGACTTAATATCAATTTCAAGTTTTATTTTTCGATATTATTTTCAATTTAAATTTGTCACGTTTATTTCAATTCAATCGATGTTCGTTACTAACGTAAATTTGTATAGATTTTATGATTCAAATTTTGATTATCTCTGAGTTTAAGACATCTATCCTAGGTATTAGAGTTATTAACAGAAACAGTTAAAAATTAAAATATGCTTATATTGTAGTTATTTTTGATATCGATAGTCAAAATATTGAATTTCAAATAACTTGATATTATTAAAGTGTGTTTGTATTGCAATTTGAATTATGTACAAAAAGAAATGGGGTGAACTATTGGTTTTCATGATGAAATTTTATTTTCCTCTCTTTTTAACTTATTTTTTTATTTTGCTTTAATTTTTTCTTTTATAATTTTTATTTGACATTTTTGTTTATAAAAATAAAAATAGATTATAAATACAAAAAACTGAAGAAACTAGGAGGAAGAGATCCAGATGAAAAATTTCTGGGGTGTACCATATACAGAAACGACGTCGTCGAATAGTGCCAACTTAAGTCCATATGTAGGCATATGCACAGGTAATCTTATGCTAAGAGTGCACACCGCAAGATAGAGCCTTATAAAAACAATATGTGCAGATAGAGGAATAGGAGAATATGTGGAAACGGTCATTCATGTACTTTCCATATGTCCAACGCAAAGAACGAGAAGAGCAAACATTTTAGAAACTTACTATTTGGAGAACTTCTCGGAAGTAAAAAGGAAAAAACCTACGAGCTAAATCATTAGGTTCATTAAACGTATTAGTTGGCTCGTCAATGAAGTCTGCTGAAAGGCATAGGCAAACTATAGCTGACTGAGCGTACAACGGACCTTAAGTGCGTTGGTTATAAGCCAATTGGGACCACGGTTCTTATACCCTACCAACCTACAAATCAATCCAGAGATTTTTTTATTTATCACTTTAAATAAAAATTAAGATTAATTCAGTTTGAGTATAAAATCTAACAAGTTTGTGCAATAAATGTAACAGAATTTTGACCAGTGGTAATCAATAGAGATGCCATTAGAGAATACCACTTTTGATTGAACTAAAAAAATTCTTCTTATTCTTTCGAATGTCCTCTTGACAGTCCTATCTGCCACATTAAGTAATGATACTATATCAACTGTTACAGTCACAACAAGTCTATTATCATGTAGGTATTATTCCATACTTTTCAAACTGCTATCAGGGAAAATAAAAATGGTTGTGTAAAAATTTTAAGGATAGCAACAAAAATGGTTGCGTATGCGGATGAAGTAGTTGTTTTGATTAGAGGAATCCCTTTTTTTCGTGATTAGTAAAATTATGGTACATATTTTGACAAAATAAGTACTTTGGGCTACAACTCCTGAAACCTAGCTCCAACCAGTAATACTAAGAACTTAGGAATCATACTTGATAATAATCTTAGCTAAAAATAAAATACGAATATATAACAAAGGAAGTGATGACCGATTGCGTATGTAGCAAGACCATTGATAAGTCGTGAGTTCGTAAACAGAAGATGTTGTTGCAAGTGTACACATTCGTGGTACGTTTTATCCTAACATTTGGTAAATAAAATATATAATATTAGCAAACTTGAAAGAATACAGAGAACGTAATAACAAACGCCATAAGCTACTGCTTTACAGTGTTATCCCCATCGCTACTGCTTACAGTGTTATCCCCACTGTAATTTGATTCTACATCACTTCCCTGCAGACTTGTTCATCAAAAGTGTTGCTTCTGGCATTGGAATCAGGTTCAAGAAAATTAGTGCTTTGAATTGTAAACCATCTGGTGGTAGCAATATCCACCAGTTTCCAGAAAAGGTATTACCATGAACAACCGACTATTTCATTTACACACTCAACTTCAACAAATGATATAACTTTTCGTTTCATTGAATATTGGAAACGCGATTCGGAGAATATTAAAAATTCAATAGCAAAAAATAGTGAAAATACGAAATTGACGATATAGTTTTCTTTAAGAATTTAAGCATACACGAAAGATTTACTATTTCGTCAAGCCAAACTCAGTAAAATCCTCAAACAATAAAGGGTTTATTGTAAGCAAAATTAGTGATTAAATTGACCACAAAGATCGGTGAACTTCTATTATAAATTTAGAACGAATAATCACCTAAAACAACCAATAACTATAAAAATGAGGGACTCGTGCAAATAAGTGCTAGTTGTTTTTTCCCAAAGCAACTACAATAGTCATTTTCAACTACCTACCTACCTATCTTAGTACTTTTGCCTTATATATGATGGTAAAAACCAATCTAAATGCAAAACTCAAAGAAAGTTGATTCCAAATAATTAAAAATAATTGTTTTGAAATTAAAATTCAACATAAAACACTGCACTATCTAAAACATTTAAAATCCTATTAAAATGATAAAATAACTGTAATTTTATTTCCTAAAACTGTTAATTTTTGCGATTATATAAACTTTCTTTTTCAATACATTTACATACGGTTTTTATAGTTTAATTAAAAGCCAAAACAAAATGATTTTTTCAAATATTAAATTTAGTATGCCACAACAACAATTGGATTGTATTGGATGCCAAATTACTCACCGGGCACCATCTATTTTACTGTCGAAAATTTCAAATTTTATTTTTATTAATTAAAATTCATAAAAAATAATCATCCCCTGTATATAATTGTTCATAATTTTATCATTTTAGATTAAAAATAAAAATGTTGTGCCTAACCTCGATTTGACATTTATACCTCCATATTGAATTTGTAGAAATACCAATTCGATAACGGTAATTTATTTAGGTGTTTTTTTTCAATTTTTTTTTTGCGTAATTTTATAAAATTTGCCAATTTTCATGCTATACATTTTATGTACATATATAATGTATATATATTCAATTTATTAACTATATAAGCTTGCATAACTAAGCAAATAAACAACTGTTTAGGTTATAAAATGGAGTAATGGTAATTTTATTTTAAATAAATTTAAGGAATTTTATTTAAATACACACACTGTTACTGATGTTCCGGTTAATTTATGACTTATATCAGTAAATGGTTTTTGGTAATAAATTAAATATTTATTATACTTGTAGTGTTATTATTATTTTAAAATTATGGTCATTTTATGTAATATTGATAAAGTTGTTCAGTTAAATTATTATCAATACTGTTAAAGAGTGGTGAATATTGCATGGAACGTATCTACGATCAATATCTATAGTCAATATTATTTTTGGTGTATTTTCTTTAAATAATTTAACAGTTGTAGCCATTTCAAAATAAATGCAAATTTAACTTGTAACTTTAAAAAAAAAAATAATAAATTGGTGATTTAATTTTTTTACTCAAAATAAAGACATTATATTGTATTTAATAATCCATTTATGGAATTGGGTTTGGTTTGTTTGTTTATTTTTTGGAAATGAGTCATATTTGAGTTTTGTTTTCGCGAAAATAAATTTTGTTTTTTATCTTAACCAAAATTGCATTATTATGTAGAAACTAGTTTGATTTCTAATTGTAAAATATTCGTTATGACATTTGGTGGATTAAAACACAGATTCCATCCCATCTTGATAGTGGGTACATTAGTTTCTCTGTAAAGATTAAATTTAATGGATCTGTTTTATTTAAAAAAAAGAATTCAAAATGATCATTGAAATATTTTGATTTAAATTAACATTTCTACTACCATGTTTAAAACGTACTGCGACAATTTTTTGTTTGTTTGTTAATTTATTCGGATTTAATACACACCCTTATTTTCACATAATCTACCACTTTTTGTTTGTAATAGTGAGGTGGTTAACTGTGCTTTTATAAGACAAATATTATCTTAGAAGGTGTAACTCTGAAATTTAGCAAAATATTTTTTTTATATTTTATATTTTTATATTTATTTATTTATTTATTATCAGAGTTCTACATATGTATATTTCTACCATAAACGAAATTTCTGAAAATGTCGAGAACATTACTATATATATTTACACCTCAGCAGTAAATCATTTTAAAGAATTATGTAGATTTGATTATTATTATTACTTATTATGAATAGAAGTAGATTAATAGGAATCGATGAATAGGAACACTGACGATCCGGGACATCGTAAATGTATCGACAACGTCGTCAACATATTGACGTATGATCTTAAAGGTAAAAAAAAAATTATTTACAATAATTGTTCCGCGACTCATTTTCACGACACGGGTTGATAAATTATGTATCCAAATAATTTTTTTATACACAGTATAGTTTGGTACAGTTATGTTGAGTTTTTTTATTAATAAAAGAAAAATAAGTATAAATTTTACTTCGTGTTTCAAGAATAAATTTAAAAATGTTTTTTTTTTTATTTTAATTTAGGAAATGGACTCACGAAAGATAGATACCTTTATTAACTATAAGGCTAAAGCAGAAAGAAGATTTTTCTTCTAAAAAACAAAAAAAAATTTTTTACGAAATTATCTCCATATAATCTTTCACAAATATATTCAATTCAAATATTTTAAAAATTTATCCACAAAATAGGTATTCACAAGAGTATAATATTTTGACATTTGATTTGACGTTTATTTCAGATACGATGTATTTAGAGTGATCGGAATTGTAAGCAAAATACATTGTGTCGCCAACACAATATTGTCAGTTCAGAAAATTTGACATATTGTATTGTATTATCGGTTGAAATTTTTTGGATACATTTACGATGTCACCGGATATTAACATAAACATGATGTCTAAGATGATGTCGATATTATATTTTGTACAAATATTTTGAGGAAATAAAATTTTTAATTTATTTTTAATTTTTAACTCATCACTTATACTCAGTACTCTTTAGAACCGTTGTTCAGCTCAATATTTTCTATCATGTGGTATGTACCTCAAAAAGCCACAAAAGTTCGCTTAGATTCATATATAGTTTCAAGAATTGATATTTCAAATAAAATATTTTTTTAAATAGTGCCCTTTTCCAGAGAGCGTTCAAAACTTTATATTTCAATATACAGATTATCAAAATATCTGTATTTGAAAAATGGTATAAATATAAACTGTGTTTAAGCAACGGTAAATTAAACACTTCCGAATTCGATCAGTTTGTTACAACTATACCTATTAAATGGATGTTCACTTTCAACAGTCTTGACCAATAACTTAACTTTTTGGCCATATCTTTGACATTTCTGAAAATGCCGCGAGATGTTTGGGTTTTTTGAAACGCTGCAACACGTATTTTTCTCCCCAGGACATGCTATATATCTATAAATCTTACATACCGACCCAAGTTGGAATACAATTCACATATATGGGCCGGTGCATCATGAACCGCACTAAATTTTCTTGACAAAGTTTAAAAGCGTGCCATTCGTGCAAATTCCAATGTGGCTCAAAACCGGTTATGGGAATTCGCTTGTAGTCAAATTTTCCCGAATGTGGAACCATATAACAAACGTGTTTCCCCAATGCAAAAATATACCTAAGTGTACAATCTACAAAAGTTCAAGAGTAATATTAATAAATTTATTCAAAATGTCCCTACTGATCAAAGGGATATTTTCTTTCTACAATCCTCAATTAGTCCAAGCTAAACATTCTTGTATAAAGATATCGCTTGAAACCTAGTGTTTGGCTTAACTTGACAAAAAACAAAACAAAAAAAACTTCAACCTACACTATAGTAAAGTATTGAGTAAAGCTACTTCTTCTTTAGATTTCATCAAAATGTTGGTCTAAACTAAAGTTTATATTACCAATTTTTAAATCTGGATCTAAACTTGTTGCTGAAAACTATCGTCCTCAAGCCAAATTATCTGCTCTACCTAAACTCCTGAAAAGCATTGTCACTGATAAAATCTACTTTTTAGTTAAAAAAAGTATACCGCCTAATCAATATGGTTTTATTGAAAGTATAGATCTGCAATAATAAACTTACCAATTCTGTTGAGCAAAACCTTCAAGTCGACACAATTTTTACTGACATTTCTAAAGTTTATAATAAAGTGAATCCCTTTAAACTTTTATCTAAAAGCGAAGCATTGGCCATTTATGGTACATTGTTAAAATGGATATAATCTTACTTAATTGGTCATAAGCTTTCAGTAATGACTTCTAATACTGAATCTTATTCATTTCTCGCAACGATGGGATTTTCCCAAGGAGCACATATGGGTCCATTGCCGTTTTTGTTATTCATGAATGATTGCGATTTGAATATTGATAACTCTATTTTGCCATTCGCTGATAATACGACATTGTTTGCTATCTTTAGAAAGTTAGATGACTGTCGTACACTTCAAGTTGATCTTCAAATATTTTATGAATGATTTTTTATAAATGGGTGTATTTTGAATATTAATAAATGTAAAGTTATGAGATTTTACAAAACTAATAACTTTTTTGAATTTGACTATAAATTGAATAATTCAGATATGGTTGTTGTAAATCAAATAAAACACTTGGGTGTCATTTTAGACAATAACTATAGGACTTTTAATGTGCATGTGGATTTTATCTCAGCTAAATTATTTCATAGTCTTCGTTTTATTAAAAGTCAGTCACTTCAATTTATTGATACATACACGTTGTATACATACACAATTTATTGATACATAGTCAGTTTCTAAGCACTAAATATGACAGAAATGGATATGCAATAAAAAATATTAATATATTGATTATATACTCAAGGCGGTCCGAGCCAGAATAGACCATGTAAAAAAAGACTTTAGAGATAAAACTGCAATAGAAAAAGGTTAATCACTTCAAGTAGTTTAGTCTTTTTAGAAAAATTATTGTAATCATGTTCAAATTCGGTCAATGTTACTTGTTTTCTTTGAATGTTTTCCTAATAGAAAATGACAATAAATCATTTTTAAAAATTGGCGCTTGGTCCACTCTGGCTAGGAGCGCCTATTATGTTATATTTATATACTCTTATATTATGAGTTCTTGGTATTCTGGAGTGTTGATGTGCTACGCAAATTACTTTAGCATTGGTATATCCTTCTCTTTCATTTAAAAATAAAGTCAACTTCATTGTAGTTCAAATACTACATACAAAAATGTTAAACATGAAGAGTTAACGAAATTTATTTAATTTTTTTTTTTTTTTTTTTTTTTACTAAAGAGTTCATGCATTCTTTTCAGGTTATACAATTTTGTAATAAATATTTACAATAATTACAGTCAATAATATTAAATAAGTAAAGTACTAAAACAATGAGCTATAAAAGAAGTTATTGTATATTGTAAAATAAGCCGGCTTATATTTTACTATAAATTTATTTTAATATTGAGGTATAGTTTAATAAGGTAAGGTTTCAATTACCAAACACAACACACTTCTTTGTGCAGTTTGGGTTTGGGTTTAATTTTTTTTTTTATTATTTGTTTTTAATTTTTTTTTTGTTTTTCCATGCAACTTTTACTTTCATGTATACGAACTATACCAAGACCATTGACTTGTTTTTAACACCAAATAATTAATTATGGGATTAATGGGGCAGTAATTATTGTGATATTGTTAAAATGGATAAAATGATGGATTATAATTTTTATTTTTTAATATTTTATTTTTTTTTTGCTTATTTTTAATTTTATTTTGAAAGTACTTAAGATTAATTTTTGGTGAAAGTATTTTAAGTTTTTCAATTATTGTTAGCTTTTAATAAAAATGGTAAAAAATAGAAAAAAAAAAAATGTTTTTTTTTTTTGATAAAAATTCGATATTTTAATGGTAAGTAAATTTAATTAATTGGATAATTAATTTAATTTACTGTATACACCAGTATCTATGTATTTTAACTGTTTTTTATTTTATTACTTTGATATAAGGGGAAATATTACTTTATAGTTAACTTCTATCAAACTATTTTAAATATTCATTTTAATTCAAACTTGGATGACGTACGTACTGAAATTGAAGCGTTGACAACTAACTTTTAAATGACGTACACACTGAAATTGAAACGTTGACAACTAAATTATAAAATTTATATTTGCTCAAGCAAACAAATTTATAACGCGTGGTTCAACCGTTAAACGCTCTATGGCAAAATTTATTTATAATCATTATTTTTGATTATCAAATTGGCTTTTAGTGATGTTATTAATACAGCAGTAAGTTGAATTGTTCATACTAAATAAATTCTAATATATAAAAAAATTATTCGAATAATGAATTCGACGAAAATTTTGCACAAAAATTCAAGTTTTTTGGTCTTTTTGTATTTTTATTATTTATTTTTAGTCTTTTATATCTTTATTACTTTTTTTTTTTTTTTTTTTACACTCTACAGTAACTTAGGTAGAATCACCTTTTCGTGCTTAATTAAGTACGGTACTGCAATTTTACACTACAATCTACACACTACAATATTTCGAGTATTTATTTAATAAATTACTGGCTTATCAACTCATTAAATGTGGAAAACTACTGCTATTATCAGGAACTAAGCCTTCTTAAATAGAATAGTTTCATTTTTATTTAAATTGTTACCAGATTATACTCTTAATTATTTTTTTGCCATTTATTATATCCCAATGACAAAGGGTACTGGACCAGGTCGAAAAATCCATAAAGCATTTTTTTTTTGTTTTGCTTCATCGGGAATCGAACCTGGTGCCTTTCGGTTGAAAGGCAGGCGCTCTACCTACTGCGCCACCCAGCGTGTAGTAATTTGTTCACTCAGATCTACCTAACATGTTTTTAAACATTAAGTGTATACGGACATAATTTTCAATGTTAACAAATAATCTGTTCTATACCTAGTCCTGCCTATCCAAGCTTTTGAACTTTATGTTGTTCGAGTTAGTTATGAACAGATATAAAATACTACTTACTAGTTTTATTTAATTGCATTTTAAAGATTATTTTATAACAGATATGCAATTCCTTTTGCATTATATAATTTTTAAATTCTAATTTGTTATAATTAATATTTATTTCAGTACATTCTATAAATTTCTAAATACATATTTATATAGCGAAGAAATACATTTATTAAAAATAAAAAAATAAAAATAAAAATTTAACTATTTTTCAGTTTTTGGAGTTTCATATATATCTTGACCTTTGAACAATTTTTTTTGAGTTGGTCATTGCACCTAATAATAATTTATTATGGTATGAGCAAAGAATGGCAACCACTGCTATCCATATGAAGCAAGGTATACTACCAGTTAGACTAGCTCATAAAGTTGAGACTGACAACATATGTGTATATGATTGTCAAGGAATAAACACAAATATTTTATGTAAGCTATGTATATTTGAAAGCTAAATGTGTTGGTATTCTTAAAGTTATAAAGTTTTCTATTTCTTTTATTGTATTTTTGGTTAATATAAGTTACATTAGTAATGTTGAGTAAATTAAGTTATCATTTAATATTAATTATTAATATAAATATTTTTTGTACTTGTTTATCGTTTTCTAATATTAGTCATATATTGTTGAAGTTGCTTTGTTTTTATGAGTAACTATGGTTTATGTATGAATAACTAGTAGTTTGTTAGTTTTTTTTAAATTACGAAATATTTTTATATTTTTTGCACCAGCTTAATATATTGTTGTTTTTATATATTATGTATTCGCATATATACCCTGTACGAGCAATTGGGCTCACTTGAGATAAATAAAATAAAATAAAAAATAAAATATCTTCTTTCCTATTTCAATTTTCAAATATTTTTGTTTTAAAGATTTTTCGAAGTACTTTTCTGTACTTTTCTGTTTAATATTAGGAACAGTATTTTTGGTATAATTTTTTTTGTATATATATTTTGTTAGATTGTTATTATCTTAATAGTACTTTGGAATACATTATGTTCTAAAGCTTGTATCCTGTCATTTATATACAACCGGATTACAGTTTTAAGATAATTGAACTCAATAGCATCTTTAACATCACATGCCATAAAACGTCGGTTGCCCTTTTTTTGCTAGTCAAACCATTAATGGTTTTGCCATTATTCTATAGTTTATTGACATTTTCATAATATCGTCTGATTAAGCTCTTATTGGAGATGATCATTTTATTGCAAAAATTTACTAAATTGTTTTTTCGTTCATTAAATAGAAAAGTACAAAAGTGCGGTTTTTTAAATAAATTTTCAACTCTAAGGTTCTGCATATAGTTATCTAAACCACGTTAGCAAGTTTTTTGTTATTCCAATATTGAATTTCGTTCTGATTTCAAAATATTAGAAAAGGAATAATTTATCTAAAGCACACTATATAATTTTTTTTCATGCTTTGCGTGATTTACAATGTTTGATCTGTTGTCGATATTTTGACTTCGGAAAACCTACACAAATTTTCTTCTATTATTAATTATTCAGCTATTCAGTATTATTCCTTCATATTATATTAGATTGAGCATACTCGAATTGAGTTAGATCTTATTAACTGAATTTCATTGTTCTTTTTGTGGAATCGATTAGAATCCAAATGGATAGACTCGAATTACAATGTAGTAGAATAGTTATTGTGGAATCAATTGATTCTACACCCATTCTACTTGCATTGTATATATGCCAATTTTAAAAATATATTCAATATTAATTTTAAATAAATACGTATTTTAAATAAATAGATTCAAATTCAGACAATAAATCTTAAACTGGTTTCGTTGTCGTATAATCCCGTCTTCATTTAAAAAAAAATATATATATTTATAAATTTTTTTATAAAATATTTTAATTCTTTTTCTTGTGATTAATTACTAAAATTTATTGAAAAATTGGACAGATTATTTTATCGGCACGTGGAAAGAAATTTTTTTTATTTTAAGCAATTGGCGATATAGTAAATCATTTTATTTAATTAAATAAACAAAGTCGGAATACTGTTAGTTTTAGAATAAATTAAAAAAAAAAAAGTATGAAGGTAGGTATTTTAACAAAAAAAATGATTGATTAATTTAAATACATATATTAAATTCTTGCACAGTATTATGATAATTTCATTTTAATGTTAAGCAATTTTAAAATTGCAGAGTTCAAAATTAGTATGTAATGTAGTGTAGATAGCCAAATTTAGTTTAGTATTTTTAGATGTATCGTATGGTGTTGTTAACAATTATATTTTATTTTATCGCCTTTTAAATAATAATAATTTTATTTTCAGTATTTCGGAACCAATTCAATTGTACTTTACATTTTGTTCAAAGTCGAAATGCATTTAATATTTTATTTATTTTATTTCATTATTTTCTCAATTGAGCCCAATTGTTCGTACAGAGTAGAGTATCTATATACTTAGACAAAATAGTTTTTGTTTTGTTTATTAATATAAAACCATACCAAAGAACACTATAATCAATCATAATTCAACTAAATAATATCAGTAATAAAAAAAAAATCAATATTTCAAACAACACTGAATTTACCTATATTAAACCTAGATTAAAACTATTTATAAATACTTACCATTCACAATACTTACATACTAATTAATTTCAATTGAACTAATCAAAATGCAAACAAAAGTGTTAGAAAATGAAATTATAATAAAAATTAATAACCTAAACATTCCACATCAAATGGTACTCTTTTATACTAATCAAACAAAAAATACCCGTAAACTCTTCTTTCGTTTTTAAGTTGTTCGTTGATTTGGGTACGCCATTTTAAGTTTTCACGTCTAAATATTTATTCCTCCCTCAGCAGCTTATGTTCATTAAAGTTGATGTTGATATCAGCATGTCTTTTAAATAGCATATAATTATCCTTCATTTCTTTATTGATTATCAACAGGTCTGAATTAACTGCAACTTCAACACCCTTAACTATGTTATTATTATCGACTATTCGCAAGGCCATCTACAAATAAATACGGCTTCCTAATTAGTTCCATAATTTTTTATTCAGAATCATTTCGATGTGCTACGAACACATGAAAATCTCATCAAACTGGACTAAATCCCTCTTATCATTTTTTCATAATTAACACATTATCAATTTAAACAAATAAAGACAATTTTTATTTTACACATACTCTAACCACTATTAAATCTAACCACTATTCAATCGTACAGTCCATATATAACCAATATTTAAATCGAATATTAAAAGTATTTCTAATTACTTCTGTGACGTACTATTTCGAAACGTTTTTCGAAAGCTTATTATGTTAGCTTCAAAAACCTCGAACTAAAAAATTTCAAAGAAGTGAAATAAATGAACTTTGGAAAAAATAACATGTTTTAAATTATTTAAAAAAAATTTACCATTATTAATTGGTACAGTAAAATAATTTGATGTATAGAATAGATAATTAATATTCAGTTAAATCACTCTTTGTCTTGATCATTGGTTGCATTCTATCAATTAGTTTCTGAGATCCATTCAGAGTAATGGAATCCCATATTTCTTTAATTTTTTTGTTTTAAAGCTGCCAATTGTAGGTTTGGATCATTTTTCAATCGACGTTTTAATGATTGTATATAATGATTGATATGCTGAAATTTGGAAAGACTTAGACCAACAATATCAAATATAGTTACAAAAAAAAAACTAAAATCTCTCGGATCTATCAATTGAAATGAAAAGAAAAGTGGATAAGTAAGAAAAATTACACAACATGATAAAAGAATATTGTCTTCAATCATAAAAGAAAATAGCATAAAAAGGTTAAAAAAAAATTTAGTACGTCAGAAAAGTAAATAGAAATACGTTTAATATTCGATTTAAAAATATGTTAAGGAAAAATATATGACTGTACCAATTAATAGTGGTTAAGCCTTGTTCAATTTCTTTCTTGGTGTCCATTTTGCTTTGCTAATAACTGTCACCTTAATAATGACACCATTTTAATAAATGATGTTGATCTATACATTTAAATTGGATGGACTTCTAAGCATCTTTTAGATTAATCATCTATCTCATAACCTTCAAATTACTTACATATAACTTATGATATAACTAAGAAAATAAATTAAATTATGGAATATTATGAATATTATCATTTATAATTTAAAGTCCCAAAATTTTTGGTGAGAAAAACAAAGTCAACAATTTTGACAAACTTGCAAGAAATTAAAAACTAGTAATATTATTACTTAATTCTACACCCTATGTCCCACGGATGTGATTACAAGACAATAATGATGAACATTATTAATTAATTAATAACTGTATATGAACAACATTTTGACTATCAAATAAATTAAAAAATATATTTTGTAATTATTTTATTATCTATGTTAAAATGTTTTGTTAAATTAAAATGGGCAAATTTTTTAAAAGGAACATACCTAACATAGAAATATTATATTAAAGTCATATTGTGCAAAAATATAATAGTTAGATATATATATATAGAGTTACAATATTAAACAACAATAATAATAATAATAAACAAAAACTTCAATTTAAAATTTTAACTCCAAAATTGGTTGTTATCTTATTGTCAAAATAATCATATATTAACCTTTATGGGCACAATTAACATAACAGAATCCAATTAAGAGAAATAAAAATTTGCAATAAAAAGGAATAAAAAATTAAACAAATTTTTGAATATATTTTTTTTTTTTTGTTTTGATATTTTTCCTTGTTTTTTGTTATAAAAATTTAAATTAAGTATAAATGATGTGATCTCATTAATTATGAAATTTTAGAAATCATTAAAAATCTAAGAGGAAAAGATAATTAAAATAAAAACTAAATTTAATTTTGTATAAATCAAAAAACTGTAAAAGTATAAAAAAAAAAAATTATATAAAAAAAAGTGATTGACCTTAAAGTGAATCACCTAAAAAGTGATTTTAATCTTCAAACTTTGAACTTGATATTATTTTACTATCTATGTGGGAAACTAATTTATAATATTCAATAAAATAAAATAAATATAAGAGTTCATACTAATATTAAATATTTTTTAATTTAATTTTGAAGGTTTTTCAAAGGACTATAATAGCAGTGAAAACATAATTCTCTAAATTTAACTTAACTTTCTAATTTATTATAATTGACTCAAGTGATAGTAAAGTTATATTAAATAAAATACGTTTAACTACAATTTTATTTTCGCTGTATTTTGTTTGCTTTCACTCGCTTTCGCTGAACTTTTTCTAAAGATAATTATTTTAATCAAATAATTGCTTCTAACTATATGAAATTAACTTGAAAATCGCATTCTAGGAACATTTTTTACAATAAAGTTCTATGACCTTCCCAAAATTTTGATCGATTTGTTTGTGAAATCACTAAGTGAAATAAAATAAGCTATCTAACACTATTTAATAACTGTTAATAAAAAGTAATATACAAGACATATTTACGACTTTCAACCAAAAAAACAACATTAATATCTGTATCAAAGTTAACCTAATTTTATTATTCTTCCCAACACCTTTCCTTCTCTTTTTTTTTTTTAAGAAATGGATTTCTTCTTGAAATTTTTAAATTATTTTAACCAATATTTTGATATTATTGTATGGTATGTGATTGAGCCATTTTTGATATTATTGCATGGTATGTGATTGAACCATTTTTATGTTGTTAATATTCGTCAGTTAGCCTTTAAGATACTGACGTCACGTAAAATTTATCCCTGAGCTACAACTGTAGCTTAAAATTAATACTATACAACTGAAGCAAACCCCAACATTTATAAAATATTCTCTTATTTCATTATTATAGGCAAATATTTAATTGAGTAGTGTATGAAATAGAGAAAATTGAGCCGTAGAGATTACAATTTACGTAACGTCAACTAATGAGTAATAATTTATCTTTGGAAAATTTTGAAGTACCCTTCAGTATTGATGTAAGTATGTTTAAGAGAGAATTTTCGTAATGTCAGTAATAGTGTAATTTATCCGTAGAAAAATTGCGCAAATGAGGAAGCATTGGGGTAAATTTTGAGTAAAATCAGCTACTACACGGGGAAACTAATTAGGAAAAAAACTAATTTAAATATGTACTGAAGGGTGATTTTTTTGTGTTATTTTTTTCTATTATATTTTTTTTATAATATGTTAATTGTATCCGGTTCGTGTTGCTACACCTTTCCAAAAACAGTTATTTTAAATGCTTTCTCCATTTAATATCTTTATTATATTTAATATCTTTATTATATAATTGGCTTTGCTTTGCTATCCTGGGTTCAAATATTTGCTATCCATATAAATCCTAGTACTCTCCAAGAATATTACAAATATCAAAGGCGTTGCAGACTTGGAAATAGTTTTGGCAGCTATTCGAATACATATTTGTTATTTTGCTATACATATTTTTTTTATATTTGAGAGTGTACCTAAGTTCCTAAGTACCTAAATTTTCAGATCTATAACACGTTTTAACACGGTTTTTAGAAGTGTTCTTGACAGGTGAGTGCAGAAATGTAATTTTTAATTTTACAGGTTTTTGTGCTGTTCTATAAACTAATGACACAAATGTGCAATCAAACAGTTGCAAGCAGCATGCACTTGTTATCTTTGAGAGAAAAATTCTTCATCGCATTTATGGTCCTGTGTCTGACGAAGGGGATAGGAGGAGAAGATACAATGCCGAACTATACCAGCTGTTCAACGACATGGACCTATCCAAAAAGTCAGAATAAGACGTCTTCATTGGTTAGGACATGTAGAACATATGGATGAAAATGCTCCAGCTAGGAAACTCTTCGAATGCAAGCCCCAGGGAACACGTCGTCCGTTGGAGAGATGAAGTATCGGCGGATATCGAAAAACTTCAAATCACCAACTGGAAAAATTCCGCTCGTGACCAAAGTCAGTGGAGGACAATTTTGGGCCAGGCCCAGGGCTTTCAAGGTCTGTTGCACCCAATAGCTAATGAGATTTACATAAAGCATATGTTTTGAAAATATAAGATAGAAAAAATAACTTGTATTAGCTTTTACTAATTACTAACTGGGGTGGGGAAAATAAAGCTCAAAACCCCTTATAAATTCTCGGCATTGAGATGTAAATTGATTTCTTTTTGCACGTTATTACGTAACTATTTCTGTGACTCCAATATTATAACGCCGAAAATGATTTTAAATATAATTTTTTAAAAGGTTTAAACTTCTGCGATCATTCTTTACCGACACCATACCGTACGTTATTCCTGTTGTGTACATAAATATTTTTTTTACTAACAAATTTAAACATTTCAAATTTTAACTGATGTAAATTTTCTTCATGGTTAAATCTAACAAAGAACACTATTTGATTTACTAGATTACAAGTGTTATAAACGAGTAATGTTAATATACTTATGACTCATAGAGTGTCAAAAACAACATTAACATCTGTATTGAAACAAAACTAGTTTTTTTAATCTTCTGAACGCAACATTTTTTCTCTTACATCAAGAAACTTCAATTACTACATTTTGTGTGCAGATTTGCATTTACATCTAAAATTTAAATACATTAGTTTTCATTTTAAAAAATATAATATTTGCATATTATCGTGGATTATAGAATTCATGAGTTCTGTAACATAATATGAAAATATTATATTTTTTAATTTATAAAAAATAAACCACCCATCATAACGGATGCATGAATACAAATTATACATCTTTTACAGCACGATGAAGACTCTTAAGGAAATATAATATCATGACAGGATTGATGTTTGACAAGAAGAGCCCAGGGTAAAAGTCACTATTTACATTGTTTACATGACAAACAGAATAAATTATAACAAGAAAAAAAAAACAAATTTTAATTCATCACGAATTTAATAATCTGACCAAATTATTTATTTAAATTAAAATTAAATTAAATGCAGCTCATCATAGTCGTGATTTATTTAATAAATATTATTAATTAGAATCTATTAACTATATGTGATAACCAGCAATATTTTTATCAGATTTTTAAACTATTTAATAAAAACGGTTTTATTTTAAAATAAATAAAAAATATATTAATTAAATTTAATTAATTATTATTTAATTTTATACATCGAATTATATAAGAAATGATAAAATGTTTTCCGATTTTAATTAAAATAATGAATGAAAATTTTAAATTAATATGGTAACAGTGATGTTATTGAATGGAAAAATGTTTTAATATTATGATAGGATGATATTTAACCCTTGTGTATACGAAGGGTAAAATATTCAACAGACATTTGAAGAGGTTATTTAAATCATTATTAATTCTAGCTTTCTCTGCTAAATCTAAAATTAGCGTAATTTGCAGTTCTTTGTTGAAATTGAATTTTCCTATTATAATGGAGACCCAATTATAATTTTTACTCTCTTAGTCCTTTTCTAGATTTTCGTGATTTGAATATCTTACCAAATCCTACATATAGCTGAATTATGTTCAGATATGCTTACATTAAATAGTTGTAAAATATAAATAATATAAAAGATTCTATATATTATATATACACTAATTTTGTTTCGATGTCTGAAGCCTTAGTTCATCAAATATAATGCATGTATATTCGTAGCACTAAATTCTTTATACAAAATACATCTTCATATATTCCTATTCATAGATACATACATTACATATGCCTGTATTTCATTTACCTGTAGTATCATTAACCTGTATTTCTTGCAAATTGTCTGAATTTTATTGTAATGAATATATATGAGATTCTGAGTTAGGAGAGGTTTTAGAGTTGAATTAAAAATCAAAGTTCTACGCATTTTACAGAATATCTATATAAATCATTTTTATTCCCGCTGTTGGATACAAACAAAATAATTAACTCGCAATCACTAAATGAATGAAAGTCGGATTTTAGAATTTTGGAATTTTGAATTTCGGTATTTTGGGGTTTTGTATTTGGTATTTGGGATTTTGTGGTCTTTTGGGATTTTTTAAATTGTACATATAAATACAGACAAATGACACAAATGCAATTGAAAATACAGGTATGTTATAGAACCATATAAAAATTTACAGCAAAAAATATAACTAGCACAATTAAAATAACAACAACGCAATAATGAAAAAACAGTTCATTATAAATGAAAAAATAAGAATTGACAGAATATGTCAATTTTTTTTAATGAATTAAAGAAGTTGGTGTATTGTTATAATGAATATAAATACATTATTATTATGAGAAATGATACATTTTAGTTTACATTGTTGTGGGCGTTTTCAGTTGATAATTAAATTAGTTAATTGTAAGACATATTACATAATTTAGGGATCAGGAAGAATAAATTTCAAATTGAAAAATGTAATTTTTTGTTTCATAGTGTAATATAGTAAAATACTCTTATTCTGTAAATTAATTGAAGATCTTTTTTAACAAACTGTAAGTACTTATTCTTTATAAGTAAAGCTTCTTCAATAGATTTATTTGTATTATTGTTTTTACTTTAATATTATTGTCTAAAGTGGCAATTGAATTTTTTTATTAGTACATATTATAATCTCTGCAATATACTTTTTTAACCTGCATCGAAACTTTACTAGATTCATTATTACTAATCTATCTAGCTATTATTGCTCATCCAAACTTTACTAGATTCATTATTGCTTACCAGATTATATTTTGCTACCAGCTAATTATTGCTATTGCATTTTACTATAGTTGTGTTATATATATGTACAAGTAGATCAGGTTTGGTTTCATATATTTATGTGTTAAGGGCATATGTACTTTAGTCACTAATCCATTTTACTAAAACTTATGTCAAATACAAGATTTGTAACAAAATGGAAAAACGAAATGAAATTGATAACTTATGCGGTAAACATAAACTTACATACATTTGTCCTGAAGCCATACATATATGCATATATTATTTGATATCATTAAAATCCCTGAACGATTCAAAAACAAAATAAGCAGGCTTTAAAGTATTAAATGAAATTTTAGAACATAATATTACTATACTACTTCTCTTCACTTATTCTAATCTCTCAATAAATTAAAAATTTTGAACATTATTCTTACACCTCAAATATAAAACTCATTAATTTACATAGTTTACATATAATGTTTGCTTGCCATATTTTCAACCCAAAATTCTCTACACACCATTAAATTTATAAATTCACAATTTTATTTTTCGTTTTAATATACAAGCCTAGTTTCAAATTTAAATTACAAAAAAAAAAAAAACAAAAAAATTTGTTAACCCATCTCCTTAATGCAACCTCAACCAAATTTCGTAATAAAAATAATACTCAAGAATTCATTCTCAATACATAAATTTTGAATTTAATTTCGTATTCGAATAACGAACACACCATAATAAAAATAATGAAAGATTTTTGTGTTGTTTTCAAAAAATTTTTTAAGTTTGTGCTGAATTTTAAATATTCTGTTTTTCAACCTTACTGTGGTAATGGTGATATAATGTAAAATCGTGTCTTAAAAACGAGTATTAAAAAACTTTTAAATCTCAAAAATCAATTTTTTTTATGTTTTTTACAACACTGTTAACATCAATTTACTCAACTGAGCTTTAAAAATAAAATTTTGAAAGCGACTACAGGAGACATCAGTATCCAAGACTTTTTTGAACAAGCACCTGAAATATTTCGGTTCAATCATCTTTCTTTAACAGTATTTCTTTGCAGAATTTAAATAACGAAAATTTAATATGTTAACTCGTTATTTACCGTTAAATTAAAATTTCTAAATAACAATACAGAAATACAATTAAATATCCATAATATAATAGATCATATAGATATGTTCATTCAGGCACAAACATTCTGATCCAAGTTTCGGGTGGCCTTCTAGGAAATGGTTAGTTTTTTTTCAAAATTAAATTCCCAATTTTAATTCGGCAGTCCTACGATAAATAAGAGCTCAAAAAAATTCAAAAATTGAGATAATATAAAAATTGAGTTGTGAAAAAAATCTGTATTTCCTTCTTTTTGCTCTTTCAAATAAAATAACAGGAAATTTCGTGGAGAAGCATAATAGATCTAATTGACCTCATCAAACATAAACTAAGTATCGAATATAAAGTGGTTGTTTATAAACAATCTAAACTAATATATAACTCGTTCTATTCAAAAGGTAAAACCTAGTGCTAATTGTCTTTCTAGCAGTTATCCTAAACTAGAATATCCGCCACTTATATCTACCTATATACTCTTAATAAAGTTCAAAAGCTATCTTTACGAGATAACAACTTGAAATAATCTAAAAATCAAAAATAGTATACAATAGAACCTATTTCTGAACTACTTATTAATCCTTAAAGGAAAAAAGTTATGATGTAGAACAACAAGAACATATTTCGGACTGCAAACTCTTTTTTTTTATTATTTCTACGTTAATTTATTTAAAAATTTTAACAAAAACTTCTAATAGATATTCGGCAAAATTTTATGACAATGTATACAAATTTTGACATTGGCTTGTAAAGGTACATTTGAACAATATTATACTCATAGAATTTATATTATATATGACAGCATTATAAGTGATAAACCTGGACGGAAAGTCTGCTGTGCTTATATTTCTGTTATCTAAATCTAACGACTCTATTTTACTTAAATAATTAATAACCAAATTTATTAAATAATTTAATATAACCACTCCACTCTATTTACGTTAAATAAGTCTATTTAAACGTTTCATACCTTAGTTAAATGGTTTCAAACTAATTAATAACATATTTTGGCAATTTACATAGCCATAGACCAAATGTTATCAAACATAACGAGATGTAGAAAATAATATGTTGATTTTGACAATACTATACGTCTACGTGAACGTCTAATCTAAATTGTCAAACTTTTTAGTATCGAAATTGCTTTATTCTACTTGCATTGCATCATTAAAAATCTCTTATGTCATCAAGATCAACAAATTACAATTAGTAGAAGGAAAAGAGTGTACAATAAACTAACACTTAATTGCATTATATCTTGTAGTGTAAACAAAGATCGATACAAACGTTTGAATTGATTATTGAGAGAAAATTCAAAATGTAAACAATATATTTTAGATGAAAAATCAAAAAATGGCTTATGTGTCAAAAAAAAACTTGAAAGCCGGTGATTAAATAAAAATATTTGTAAATAAAACTTTCACTATTTAATATGACATTTAGGTATTATTACTGTAGTTTGTATTCTTTTGGTTTTTATTGTTTTTCTAAATTATTTAAAAAAATGTTTGACATTTGATGTCACGTACATTTACTTTTTTTTTTAAACCTCAAATGAGTTTCGCATTAAGTTATTATTATTTTTTTATTGTTGTTGTTTTTTTTATTAATTGTGCGTGAACTGAATGCGTTATAAAATTAAAATAAATAAAATATATATATATACATAGATATAATATACATATTTTAATTAAACGTAACGTATTGTACTAGTTACATTTTTGACACTTGACAGAAATGACAATTACTATATACTTGCGTACAATCGCTGTATTGAAATAAAAGACCACAAAAAATATAAGACAAATATAATAAAAAATGTTTTTGGTTTTTTATTTGTTTCTATGATATTGTGTAATAGTGTATTAACCGTATAACACTATTAATTAATTGGTTATATGATACTTTCATACCTTATATTGCAACAGTTTATATAGTTGAGTATTTGAATATTACCCTTTATTGTCATGTATTTCATTTCCTTGTGTTTCTAGTTTTTTTTTTTTGTTTTTGTTTTTTTTTTTTATTACTCTCATTTGAAAATTTGTATATTAAACTTTTGCATTTTAAATATGCTCTTTTCTAATGACAATAGACCTAAGTTAATAACGGTATATAATATGTTAGTTAATTTTTTTTCTTATTAAATTTAATTTCTGTCATCCATAGTTCCGTGATTGTACTGTACTACACTTATACTTTGTATATTGTCATGATATGAACAGTTCGAAAAGTTTGTAGAGTATAGTACAATTTTGGAAAAACTCATTTGTTTTTTTTTTTTGTGGGAAATGTTTAGATGTAAGAATTGAATTTAAATAAATTTTATATTTGCGTATCGTATACAATGTATGTACATGTAATATGATTCATTTTAATGGAATATTAAGGTACAGTTTCTATTAAATTGTAATTTAGTTATTATATAGGTTATTTGATAGATTTTTTTCTTTTATTTGTATTTTAATTTCAATTCAATATATTTTGTGAGTATGCGTGGGTACGCACAGAAAATTTTGCAATAACATTGAATCATTCTTGCGTATAATTTGTACTATTTTAACTAAAACACTGCTGTTACAAAATGTCTTTTATTCAATTTAATTAATTTTGGTTTTATTATTATTTAGTTTTTGTTTGGGTTTTGTTAATCGAAAATAAAGTCTAGGAATGTTATGTATATGTATTGTTATAGTAGGAAATTAAAATTTAATGGATTTATATAAAACAAAAAACAGTTATTTTGTTTAATTGCACTAAGATTTTTTGAATAATTTTAAGTATTAAATTTTTTTAATAATTTTTGTGTTTAACTACCGATAATTTTATAATGCTAAAGGAGCATTTTGTGATTAATTGTTTTATATTTAAAATTTCCCTTTTAAACAACATTATTGGTAACGATAATTCAATTTTTTGGTTTTCTTCAGAGTATTTTGATTTATTAAACATAAATTTTTTATTGCAGATGTAAGATGAAGATTATGTTGTGAGAAGGTGACTCTTATAAACATTTTTATGCTTAACGCGTCGCGACAAACAAGCCAACACTTCTAAAGGTGTTTTAGTTTAAATTTTTAAATTTATATCAATAGTTGGGGAATTCTAGTTCTAAGTACATTTAATATAATGTTGATGAAGAATTATTCAATTAAATGCAGAAATAATTAGCTGATATGCAATTTAAACGTGTTTTGTTGTGCTCAATATAGATGAGTAATTTATGGAATTAAAACAATTAAAATTATAAATAACATAACAAATTCTAACTCAAGAGGAGCGGCTAAAATATCAGAAGGATTTATTAAAGAATGTGAACTTGAATTAATCGGCTACTTAACAAAGATAATAAACTCTTCATTAAGAGAAGGTAAAATGCCAAATTGTATGAAAATTAATAAAGTTATACCGATTTATAAAAATACAGGATCCAGTAGAGAAGATATAAATAACTCCAGATTTATATCTCCATGTTCACTATATTTTGTAAAATTATTGAAAATTATATAAATAGTCAATTCTAGAAAAAATTCAAAAAACAGCGCCTGCCTTTTTCTAAAGCTGTTACAATTCCAAAAATCCGCTTATAAGAGCGATAGCTGGTTAAGATTTAGTATTAAGATAATTTTAGTTAATAGACGTTAGTTAAGATTTAAGTTATGTTTACATTAGATTTTATATTAACATAAAAAAACTTAATTAAAGGTTTTTACTTGCCATTTTGTACTTTGCAAATTAAATTTATTTTAAATATTTAAGTCAGATTAGTCTAAATAATTACAAATCAAAAGTGTGAATATTCTAGCAATATAAGCTCTTGAAATATATATTAGAATTAAAATATATGAAAAAAACATATTGTACAAATATATTAAGGCAATAAATAAAATAATAATAAAAATAAATAATATGAATAGTCAGCACACTGATTATCCGTATAAAGAGGCAAACAATAAACGATATGGATTCAAAAGACAATCCAATACTCCAGCGGCTTTATTTGATATTATGCCTAAATTTTGAAGCTGAAATTGATAAAAGTTGCAGTAAACAGAAATCGGTCGACAGAAATATTTTATTAAGAATTTTATATTAGTTTGAGATCAGTGGAAAAAAGTTTATCCGGAAATTTTACTTGTCAAATCGAACTCAATTTGTTGAATTTGAAGGAGTTAAAAGGAACACTGACTTTGGAGTAATCCAAGGCAGTTCTCTTGGCCTAATCTGTTTTCCTGTTACATAAGTGTACTATTAAATATTAATTTACGTGGATCTCCATTTATGTATGCGAATGATTTGGAAATTGCTTATGATGAGAATACTGTAAGGAACAACTGGAGAGCGCAATAAATCAAGATAATCTAATAATAAATGAGTGTATGGATAAACACCGACTTATTATTAATTCCAATAAAACCAAATATATGCTGTTTAATTCTAGAATAACAGGTGAACTGGATATACATTTTGGTAACTCCCATATTCAAATTATAAAGCAATATAAATAACTAAGTATATAGTTATAGATAGTTATAAACAACCTAAGGTGGAACACACAAATTAGCGAACAATCTAAAAAAGCTTTTTAGAAGAATTGTCTTTCAAGCCATCGAGTCGCACTAATCCTGAAAAGATCTATTTACTCTAGTCTTTTTCATAGTAAAAAAAAACTCCAAATTCTTTAGAATAAAACTATATAAAAACTTATTTGGCCACCATTAAAGAACTTCTGCAAATACATATTGAGTATAAAATCCTTCCATTAAATCTTATACGAATACTATAGCAACTTACAACAATGAATACCATGAATAATATGGAACTAAAAATGCTGATAATATTAAAATAATGTCGTTAAAAATAGATTCAATGGACTCGATGCAAATATTATAACGCATTGTCCAATGAATTAGAAACCAATAACGACCTAAACAAATTTTAAATAAAAATTAATGAATTTTATCAAAATAATGTCTAATATATTTTGTCTAATATATTTTGTCTAATTCTAATACATATACTGTATTTTGTTGTTATTCATTGTTTTTATTTCATTTTTGATTGCACTAAATTATAATTTGTAAAACAAATTCTCTGTACGAGCGATTGTGTAAAATAAATAAATACATAAAAATAAAAAAGTTAAGCCACTGGAAAGCCCACAAATAAATTGATAATATGTAGGCCTTAAATTATATTTGTTATATTAATGTTCAATATTGAATTATTTTATAATAAGTAAATCTTGCTGGTACTATTATTGTTTTGTTTTTCTATTATCTACACTACACTACACTATTTATATTGAATTATATTAGTATTTTGTATATTTTGAATTTAAGTTTACTCTGATTCTATTTTATTAGATTGTATTATGCACTCTGTATGAGCAATTGGGCTCATTTGAGAATTCTTAAACAAATAAATAAATAAAATAAATAAATTCTTCTGAAAACGATTGAATAAATTATTGTTGAAAGATAATACATAAATGTATTAAGATATAACAATATAAAATCTGATATTAACTGTAATTTATTTTTGGCAAAAGTTTTTATCTAAATTATCTAAAACTTTATCACAATTTTTTTTTGATGAATCTGCCCCTCAATGCATATGTTTGGTTACATGGAAGATATTTTCAATGACTCAACTATTTAACTTTTAAATCACGTGATAAATATTCAAATCAGAGCTATTTCAATGTTATTAATTATATCTAAAGTACTTGAAATTATTGTTAAAACCATATTGTATTAAGGATATATATCACTGAGTCAACATGGATTTTCTAGAAGAAATTCGAGTTCAATGAATCTGGTATTATTTTTTTCTTAAATTCTATATGAATACGGAAATCAAGTTGATTCTATTTACACAAATTTATTTTTAAGACTTTTAACAAATTTAATTTTAAATTAAACGAAAAAAAATTATTATTAATTTATGTATGTAATCAAAATAAATTGTAATGTGAGATTTAGCGGAATATACAAAATAGGTCATTGATTTTGCACCGAAATTTAACAAAACATAAAACAAATCATTGCTGACTTTAATGATTAAAAAAAAGGTCTACCTTTTAACAACTAATTAATTTATTAAAGACAATTCAACATAAATTATTAATAAAATCAGGGTAATAAAACAAATCAAGTTATTTATAAACATTTCAAACACTTTATTAAAGTGTTGATTGATGATGTGATCAATCATTATTCTCACCATTTTTTAATAAATTAATTGATGGCTAATAAATTTTCTATTTTTATCTATAAATATTATAAGTAGTTATGCAAAAATTTTTTGTTTTATTCTAAATATATATAAATAGAAACATTAATTAATTAATATACAATCTAGTTTATAAAGAATAAAAAATTCAAAAAAAAATTAGAACATCACAACGATATAATCATAAAATATAATATGATAATTAATATTGTTAAATATTAAAAAGAAGAAAACATTAGAAACAATATAACATATTCGAAAAGAATTGACTTGAATAAACTGATTGACATGAATGCCAAAACAGAAAAATAAATATAAAAACGCAAATCAATTAATTATTTTCATCTCTAATTATTTAAAGATATACAAAGATATAAAAATCGAAATCTAAACATATGTAGTTAAATTAACCTTGCGTGCTTAAAAAGCCTTGAAATAAGTTGAATATTTTATAGATAGTTATAGAGCGAATTACTTTTTTTAAAAATTGAAAATTAAATTTTTTTGTTTCTATATCATATATGAAATAATAGAAGATTATAACAAAAAAGTATAATAATTAATTAACTGATTAATAAATAAGTTCATTAAATTGAATTTGTTAGGTAGAAATTTTAACTTTTCGTTCTTAATACCAATTTCATTTTAGAAATTTTATCAACTTCACTATAATATTTTGGTAACATAATTAAATATATAATGGCTTTTACTAATACTTTACAAATAGTAGTATATTACATGTTTAATCTAAAAGTATTCTATTTGTATGTAAATAAAGAGATAAACCCTATAACTGTTGATGGTGCAATTAGAATTTAAAATTAGTACCTAACCTTGTTGCAATAACCCATAATGTGGTTAACAAATTTTCGTCGAATTTCTATCGGTATTTACAGCATTTTCAAATATCGTTTTGCTTAATTTTCAATTCAATCTTAGCGCAATGGTGCATGAAATATTACATGATTGGTTAAAAATGAAATTTGATATACAAAAAATATGTATCATGTCAGACCATGTCAAACATTTTTTTTTGTCAAAAACAAATTAACATTATAATTTTGATATTTAAAAAGGATACTACAAAATAGCAAAATATTGATATTGTTAATACAGAAGAAATTCAGACAAATTACAAGACTCTGGATATGCATTAATCAGAGCACTCCGTATTCGAATACATACAGAGTTTGAAAACTATGTTAAAGAAAGGATAATGCATTTTTAAAGTAAACGAAATATATCAACAATATTACGTTTTCGACTTTTTCTGTTGTTGACCTAATAATCATAACCAACCACGGAATATCATTTGCTCAATAAATGTATCCCAAATTTACTTTCACACAGAAATTTAACTCAGTTACTTAGCAAGTAACCATACATCTTAGTAACAAATATTATATTTTATATTTTTACTTTGTATTTATATTTTATGTTAATAATGTTGTTGCAATTGAGTCATTATACAATAGCTAATTAATTACTGTTTTAATATCCAAATAAATGAATTTCAGAACACAGAGCGAACAAATACTCAGAATTGTTTTTCAACTAAAAACATCATTTTGGTATATTAATACCTAAAAAAACAACTTTCATAATATTTATTTTCATAATCAGATTTATTTTTTAATGATTTATTAAATTTAGCAATTAAAAATAATTAAAATTAATCACAAGCACCGATGAAGGAAGTGAATTGCTTCCGAAATATCGATATTTGAAAAATAAAAATTAACTAATATTCGCTCACTGTTGGCTCAAAAAATCGTACACAATTTAATTAATTGTGTTCAGTAGATTAAACAATGACTCAAAATTGACAGAAAAATCTGCTGAACACCATTTTTGATCTTTTTTGAACATTTTTGTTCTAATTTTTGATTCTTTGTTTAACTGTCAATATGTAAAGAAAAAACAACAACAAAAAAAGTTGTCCAAAACTGTTCTCAAAAAAATTCAGATCAATTTAGAACAGTTTCGCACAATCTAACGAACACAGAACAGAACACTTTCGTACAAAAAAGAACAAGTAACGGAAACTAGTGAACACAAAAATGTGTTATTTTTACTCTAGAACGTTTTAGAACATCCTAGAACAGTTTACTGAACAATAGTTTTTTAATTGTTTTTCATCATTTCAATTTATTCTTGGCACTATATACATTTTTTTATTGGCTTATCTTAGACAACAACCACATATGTAATAACTTATCTAAAAAAATAAAAATTAAATTTAAATTTAACTATGGCGAGGGAAGGAAGAAACTATAATTCTGTACTTTGGTGAATTCGGTAAATCTATACATGGGGTAAAATTTTAAATATTTAATGAAAATTTAAAAAATTTTTAAAAAGTATTTAGTTTTGCTACTTCTCCTTTTTAAGAATGAAAACCTGTTGAAATGATTCATATTTGTACCGTACTTTTTTTTAATTTACAGATTAAATATAATGACGATTATATTAGTGAAAGAAAATTCAACTTTTAATTGCTGAATTTTATATGGTTTTGATTAATGATTTTCCTTCAATCTTTTTTGCAAGTAATGTAAAATAGATTAAGATTACATTTAATTACTCGATCACAATTTAGTTTACAGTTTATTTGATTTATTTACTGTCTTAATCAATTATAAATTTTCTTCTTCGAAATTCACTATTGAGGATCGGATAATAAAAAAACAAAATATGAATAAACCTAAATCAAGAGGGATTTATTAAGTTTCAAATATTTTTAACGATTTAAGATATAACAGTTAAATAAAATAGTTAATGAATTATTTTTACACTTACCACTTAAATAAATTTTTAATAAATAAAGATGTATTTTAAATTTTTGTGAGTAGATAAAAATTAATAAAAAATTAGTTTTAAGGTTTATTTATTTTTGTTTTAATTTTTAAATAACTGTAATACTTTATTGAAAATTTTTCTTATTTTTCTTTAACTTTTTTATAATATTTTAATTTAATTTAAAACCTATACCATAATTAACATAATAAATTTCACACACAAAATTTTAATATAAATAATAAAATTAATTAAATATTAATTTTAAACAAATGATTTTTTATTAAAATAACTTTCTAAAATTTTTTTAAATTAATTATATTATAATATATTATTAAAAAACTTAATTTTTTAACACTTAAATTCCAATTAAAATTGATATAAAATAAATAAAATATTAAATAAATTATCACTTCTTAACTTATACACCATTTTCTTTTAATTTTTGTTTTTTAAATAATTAAAAAATTTAAATTACGATATTTTCTTTTCAAATACAAGTAAGTATAATACTATATAATATTATGTGTATATTTTTTTCACAATAATCTATATTTGTCAGATAAATAATAATGACAAATTTATTATTAAAAACCACACTATTTTTTCCATAAATTTTGATTTGTTGTTTTTTTGATAATAATTATGTAAATAAAGAAATCTTTATAATTTTATATTATTATTTATATTATTATAGAAATGTATTATAAAATTTAGAATTATAGTTTTTAGAAAATAAAATAATAAAATAAAAGATAGCAAGTACATTTTGGGATTCAAAAAAGAAAAATTTTTATAATGCTTGAACGATCAATTTTTATTCTGAAACTTATTTTGAAAGCTTAAAAAAAATATCGTCTTAACAAAACACGTTTAGATAAGATTTTAATCATTAATCTTGTTTTATTAGTGGTTATTACATTATCACTAAAACCTTTAAATTTTAAGACCTACAATTAAATTTGTAATCCAAAAAACAATATAACCTTACCCGGTACAATAATTTTAGCTTTCTAGCTAATTATTAGATTCACAACTAACAAAATTGGTATTCACAACGGGTTTGCTAACTGGATAGTGATATCTGGTCAAATCAAAATGCTATAAAAAAGAGTCAAAATGCAATTAAGCACCGCACTGACCCAATTTATAGAATTTTGAATTGCTTGACGATAGGAAAACGTATCTATATTTCATAAAATGGCAAAACTTTACAGAAAATTAATTCTAGTCCATGAATTCTTAAAAACCTAGATTTTGATGGATACACAAGATGGGTCAATTCAAAACAATCTTGCAGCTTGCAACAAAACCCATTCTAATATAATATCAATTTATTGTGCTGATGACCGAACTTAAAGAAAAAAAATTATACTCTATAGCAAAGAAAATAGAGCTGTTTTTATTGAACTAAATAAAAATCAATTAAGATAAGTTTAAACACAATTAAATAAATTTAAAAAAAATATTAAGAAATGATTAGTGATAAAAGTAAAAAAATAAAATTAAAAATAAAGTAATAAAATTATTGTCAAAATAAAATTTTACATATAAATTATTGTAAACTTTTAGGAATTCCCATTTCCTAACTAATAAACATAGATTATGGGTTAGGTAATATAATTAATTAGCATTTTTAAAAATTACGTTGAAATCGAATGAACTAAATTTAATTAAATCCAAATAAACTTTTTTATTTCTTTATTTTTATTGAGATTAAAAATTCTTTCTCCATCAATAATACAATTTGAAGCTTTCCTTTATATTCCAATGATAAATATTTATAGATTGGTGATAACAACAAAATGATAAAGTTTTTTAATCTTAGTAAATATTATTAATAATATTAAGATCGAATGTAGTTTTTATAATAAAAGTAAAATAAAAATAAAAATAATTTAAAAATATTTTTGTGTACCTATTTATTATTTTTAAATTTTTTATTTTAATGATTTAGAAACAAATTTGTGGCAATAAATAAAAATCATTTAAGTCGAAATCTAAAATTTTTCAGTATAACAATTTTAAATAGAAAATTATAATGTGGAAAAATAAATTAGATTGCAGTTATGCCCATGAAATGAACATGTAAAATTTTTGTTTTCTATTTTACTGTAGCAATAGACACAATTTATTTACTGTTTTTTTACTGTAGACACAACATTTTGATATAAAGTTATTATAAAAAGTGTTGTAAAAAACCAATTCAGGTCCAAATGTTAACAATTATTAACATTCAATATTCATATAAAATCTACTTTATTATTTTATTGTTATGCTAAGTCTCTGTAGGCAGTGCTTATTAAATTGCGGTCAATTCAATTCGTATAATTTTTATAACTAACAAAAAAATAAATTAATATAATTTTCTTAGCTATTAACAAGAGCCTAATTTGGGAAAATCTATTTTTGCATGTTATTAAATTTTTTACTTATTTCGACTTAAGCAGTTTTATATTACAGCCACTGATCAAAAATATTGACATAAATTCATATCACATAATATATATATTATATATTCAATATATATAAAATATTTATTTCAAAAAGAACTTTTTATTTACATAAACTGACATTTTTTTGATATTTATTTATTCATTTTTTTAAAATTATTTAACTAATTTTTGATTATTCGAATTAAAACAACTGTTTTTCTATCTTTTTAAAATCGATTAAATTTTAAAACGCACAATATGTCTATTAATACAGGGTAGTCTGTTAATTCGATATTTTGTTTTATACAAGCGATATTTCAATGGTATTCATATTGAGCTGCGTTAAAATTCTTAAATTTTGTTGATTAAAGTTCGAGGTCTGTTAATTTTATTTTAATTACTTTAGATTATTGTTACGTTAACAATAATACACAACGAATGCTAAATTTATATGATATCGAATTTAAAAAGATATCAGGCTATTAAAAGTATACCACGAAATAAAGCAAAATGTAAGAAAGTCTTGAGAATGAAAAATTAATAAATTTCAAATGGACCTTGCTGATGTAATTAAAATGTTCGTGGCTATTATTATTGTTTACAATTTTTGCCATTATAAATAACTAGTTAAAAAAAAAAATTGGTTAATCTAGTAAGAGAAGTTTGTTTTATTTTACTAGAGATTACTGGTTTTAGCTATCTTTGGTCAATTTGTACTGACTTTTTTTTTGTATTGAAATCAATGTATTATGAAACTGAGTACTGAAAGTATATGAAATGTAATTGTATTCTACAAAATATAATAGTTTGAAGAAAGTCATATACTAGTCATACGCACAACTTTAAAGTTTAAAGTTATTTCAATTTAACTGCCAAAAGTAATTCCAAACAAATGGAATGGACTGGTGTTGAATTGCATTAGTTGCTGAACTAAAATAAACAAACCTAATTTTGTTATTTGTAAATATAATAAGTAATATAATAAATGTTGTTTAAGTTTTTATCACTCTTTTGAGTTTTAAATTAGATATATTTAAAATTAATTGTTTTTACTTATAGACTATTAGAGTTGATAACAGATTCTGCCAAAAACCCATAATATTAATATAAATACAAACGGCAGGTATATATGAGTAAAGAATATGAACCTATCAAATTGCTTGAAAATAATTTGAATAACACTAAGAAGCTGGAGTAGCTTAGCGACATATTGCATTAAAAAATTATCTAAAAAAAATAGCAAATTTTTAAAAGAATATAACAATCGTATTTAATTACAATAACATTTTCAATTGAATAGGGTATTAAAATTAAATAGACTTAATATACATACATAAAAAGTTTTATATTATCAATACTGTTGGTATTCTAACTACTCTGATCAATCAGATAATAATCAAGTAGTAGGGTCATTAACTTATCATATACAAAAATATTGGTATAACACCGCGCCACCAGAACTAACACCATTCAAGAGTTATCAATCAGTAATTGAAGGTATAAAAACAGAGAAAACAATTTTTCTTACACAGGTTTCGTTTTGATATACACGTCTGCTTATTTTTCTTTTATTTTTGTCTTACAAAACTATATTTTCAACTGAGAGCATTAAATCAACTTGAATCCAGCAGTACTTGCATACCTACTACATTATATTAAAAAAAAAAATATTTTCACTTAAAATTATGGATTTTTTGTTTTTTTTTCTTCTTTTTTTGTACAAATAAATATCCATAAAATTACACTCATTTATGAATTTCTAAATACTACATATATACATGTATATATAATACATCCCATACATAAATATTGGAATGTAAGATATCTATAGACAAAAAAAAAATTTTTTTTTTAAATATCTAATTGATGCTCACGAGTATATGCTTGAGTAGATACGAGACGACCACGTTAACCACTCTGTTCCTTTATTACAATACAACTTGCTCAAAAATTAAAAAACAAAAACAAAACAAAAAAAAATCAAAATTTAAAATTTGATGTTAAATAATATTAAATGCGCCGCGTCGCGTTCCTCAGTTACTTTCGTCAAATTGACGGCAGTTACTACTAATGAAAATTTTTTTTTCAGTAAGCGTTCGCGTTTTCAGTTGATACAATTCATTGATTTGCTGTTATTTTTAATTTTGATCTTTACTTGTTTTTTATTTAATTTAATTTTTTTTATTATTTGTATCGGTTGTTCTTGTAATTCCAATCACTGCGCCAGTATTTTTTGAGATGAGATCTGCTTTGACCTATAAAAAAATAAAAAAAAAAATAAATTTTTTTTAGTTGAAATTTATATGAGAAAAAGGAAAAATTTTTAAAATAAATAAAAAAAAAAAAAGAAGAAAATTATTTAAATGCACATTAGTTGTATATATTGAATGAACAAAGATAACTGTATAAATTGTATAGGTATAAAGAAAAAAAGAAAAATTATTGACAAATATTATCAAGGTAAATAATTATTATTGTATATTGTATAAGTATGTAGTAGCAGTGTAGCTATGTACAAATAAAATGTATACTTTGTACAAGTGACAATCATAATTTTTGGAAAATTTGAATATTTTTAGTATTACGAGAATATAAAAAAAAATAGTTGTGAAACTAACAATTCAAATGAACGATACTGTTTATGTATGTAGAATCTTACAATTAATAATCATTAATAGTCTTTTATCTCAGTTATATTCTTTATAAATAATCATTAATAGTCTTTTATCTCAGTTAATAGTCTGAGATAAAAGATCTAACTAAGCTGAGATTACAAATCTAACATGAATTTATTTAATAGAATATTAGATAGATCCATTAACACAAATACAGAAATAACTACTAATATCTAAAATATCAATCTATAGGTCATCCTGAATTTACTTCTGTTAAAGAAATTGCGATTTTAATTAAGCAGTTAAAAATTAAAAAATCTCTCGGTCAGGACAAAATACCCAATATTATACTTAAAAACTTGTCAAAGACAAGCTATAAAATATTAAGTAAAATTTTGAACAAGTGCATGGAACTAAACTATTTTCCAGAAATATGGAAAATAGCCTTAGTAACATGCATTCAAGATCCATCACTGGTTGGAAGCTATCGTCCAATAAGCTTACTCAATCCCTTAGGAAAAATTTTTGAAAAAATTTTGAAAATTCGCTTCGAAAATTTCCTGCTAGATAAAAATGTTCTGCCGAACGAACAATTTGGTTTTAGAAGAAAACATTCCAGCACACATCAAGTCTGCAGAATAAAAAATATTGTTAAAAATAGTTTAAATAATAAAAAGTCAGTGGGCTTGATAATACTTGATGTTTACCTTGTTAAATTAATCCAAAGTTTTCTTAGCGATCGATTTTTCATAGTCAAAATCGGAATAATACAATCAAACAAAATAAATATTACAGCTGGTGTACCACAAGGTTCATTACTTTGTCCCAATTTATACAACATGTTCATAGCATATTTACCGAAACCTATCAAATTGCTATACAAGTTTATATCCAGACCATACTGCCATATTATCATCTTCTATATGTCCAAACGAAATAATAAATAATCTTGAAAATAGCTTCCAAATAATACAAATGAAAAATCAAAATCAATGGTGAAAAACCAAACTCGATTTTCTTCACAAAAAGAAGTAAATCTTGTTACTTGCCTAACAGAAACTTATTTTTAAATAATAATGAAATAATATGGGAAAGACATGATATTAAATATTATCTTGGTATACATTTGGACAAAAAGTTACTGTTTAAAGCACATATAACTGAGCCAGTCAGTAACATAGATCTATATATATAAAAATGGTGTATCCAATTATAAATAAAAAATCCAGGCTAACTGTAGAAAACAAATTAATAATATTGAAAGCCATTTTTCGCAGTATTCTTTTATACGGGTTCCTTATATGGAAGAGCGCTGCGAGAACAAATTTAAATGTGCTACAAAGAAAACAAAATGCAGTCCTAAAATTAATCTTGTCTAAACCTTTTTATTTTTTCACCAACCGATTGCATAGCATAGCAAATATTAATAGTGTTTCCGAACAAATAGCAAATTATCGCCTGCCTTTCTAGAGAGCTGTCTAAATTCAGTAAATCCGCTAATAAGAGCGATTGCAGATTAAGCTTTTACCAATTAGGTTTTTTTTTTTTTAATTTTATTTTGTTCTTTTTCTTTGTTTTTTTTTTTTAATTAAGTTAGATTTTAAGTTTTAGAATAAAAATAAATTGGTCAAAAAGGTTTTTACTTGCCATTTTTCTTTAAAAAATAAATATATTATTAATAGAAAAGTTCAGGTTAGTCTAAGTAAATTAAAAGTCATAGGTGTAAATTCATTAGTATAAGCTCTTAATTATTAAAATTAGAAATAAGGAAAATTGTAAAATGAAATTAAGGCATAATAAAATAATAATAATAATATAATAATATCAAATTATATATGTGGTAAAGTCTGATGAACAGTGGTAGCATTTTTCATTTCTACAAAGTCTTTATTTATTTACTCCACTATACCTATCGTAATATTAGTCTCAGTAATACTTTTAGTACATTTTTTAAATAATTAAATGTGACTAAAACAGAGTTAATACCCCTGCAAGCATCGCATTAGATGTTTTTATATTCTAAATTGTTATTAAAATTTCTTTTTTCAGATTGTTATTTCAAAGTTGGAACAATAACTGAAGCAATAACAAATTAAGTATCCAACGATTGAATCAAGTAATCTAAATAAGGGGGACTAGATCGAACAGAACAAAAGTGTAGATTCTGCTTAAGCTGGTAAAAGACATACGTATTTCCAGGAATACATCACATCATCTAATTCTGAAACTGATATCAAAGAAATAATATCGTTCAACAAGGACATAGCCCTACAATTCTAATATAATAAATGGGTAAGTACAATTGCTCTTAAGAGGTCGCGCTTACATACTACTCTTAATCTATTCTAATCTAGCTATTGGCTTACGATTATTATATCAAATTTCTCCTTCTTTGCTTTCTCTTCACTCTTTTTATTTACTCTTCAACTCTATAATTATTTATAAACATATACATATATCACTAAGTTTTTATGACATTTAAAATATAATTCATAATTTTTACAGCAATTTTAAAAATGAATAAAAAAAAATTATTTCGAGAAGCTTTTAGCTTTTAGTCAATTATCAACAATAATATGAATTGTAACATACAAACAGGTACATCCACACCTGTTCAAATATATAATCATTTTAGCTAAAATATGAAAGTGATAATAACAAGTGAAAATACAAATTCACCTTTCACTACTATTTGCTGCAAAAGTTATCATAAAAGATATATTTATGTATCATACTTTAATCACACACACAGTACTTTAAATTTATAGATAGTCAAATTTTGCAGCGTGTGTCCATACTGATAATAAATGTGTTTCTTTTCACAAATTCAAATTGAAACAACAACCTACTTTGGGCTTGAATTTAGCTTTGCAGTTATGATATCTTGGCCTCAGAGGCGGTTATAAGTATCAATAACTCTAAAATATAAAAGGTATCTCAAGTTATAACCAGTCTTCCCGTTTTGAAATTTCCAATCTGAGTTCATTTATGATTCTGTTTTAAATCAAAATTGCATCCGATTTGTGGGAAAATAAACTATCTAATATACGCAGAATCGGTCAATTAGAAAATTTCACTATAGATTTTTCATATTAAGTCGTTAGGAGTCTGAGAAGACTTTTATGAGTTTTGAAATGGATTTGGATCTTGGAAATTTGAAAATAAAATAAATTCTTGTGAAACATTATTTATTCAACTTTTTGTAATATGTTTTAGTACTTATAATGAGTTTTAGTGTACGTGCGTAATGTATTCAAAGGTTCTATAAATTCTACTTAAATTACTGATAACATTGCTAACATGATAATAAGTTTTTGATGAGACTAGGCTTCTAAAATATAATAAAATACACTACACACAGTCATTTCAAACAAAATAAAATTTAAGGGTTTAAATACTTTGATTTCAAGTCTAAAATTTTTGGTATGTCTGCCCAGAATATACAAAATTAATTTGGCTTACCAATTTTACATTGATAAATTTTAATTAAAATAGTCATAGACTCTGTATAAACTTATCAGCTCATTTTAAAGATTAATTCCTTAAATATATACAAAAAATATGAAAAAATGTTATCCAATCTGTATTGAGTGCAATATTCAATATTTATCATCGTATTAGTTTACCGAACCTTATTGATCCCAACTGTTACATTGTGGAAGAGACATTTTTATCAGTGTTACAACTATAGCATGTTTAAGTTCTGAACTTCGTACTGTTTAAACTCTCAATAGTATTTTTATTATTTTGTATCATATAACACTATAGATATTCATTATGATAATTGATAAAAAATAAATTTAATTAACTTAACGATTTTTAATTCCTTTTGATTCCCAAAATTTATTAATTTGTTTTTTTTATTTTTTTAAATTAAAATTTCATTATAATAAAAACTATACTCTCTAACAATTTATTTTCAAAACAATTCCATTGAATTCTATAAAGACAAATTTGTTATACAAATATTGAATGTATCAATCAATAAATGATTTCATTGAATAGAAGGTAAAAAAAAAAAAAAAAAAATGATAAACAAATAAAAAACAATTCTTACTGCGGATGATGCTCTTAACACCAAATTCTTTGAAAGTATATAAAGATAAATTGAAAACTTCATTTTGGGAAAGATAAAAAATCCCATAAAAATGTTATTTTCTAATTAAAGTCACGTTTATTTGTTTTAAGATATTTTCAAAATCGAAAATTTTAAGGTTGACAATCATAAGATATGTCTACACATGCATTTTCTATTTCATATAAATTAAGACATTAAAATAAATAGCAATTAAAAATATCAACTAAAACGGTGTCGTATTAAAGAAATTTATGCTTGGAAAGGCTTTCAAGAAATTAATTCAAAAAATGTACCCTCTTGAATTGTAATGTTACAGAAAAGATGTTTCCTACATTGAAGTACAAAAAACTACAATAATGTTCGATAAGGTACAATTTTCCGGTTCTGTTATTGCACTCAACACCGCATCAAATATGCAGCACCCCTAATTCCGATGTACGGTTTACTACAACCAAACTCAAACATGATAAGCACGCCCACCCGATGGATGATCAGATTCATATTTTTACATGTGCTCATTGTGAGTACAGACACCTATTGCAGCCGCTCCAGCGAAGGGATGCAGACGCTGCACACATGGTTGCGGTAGTGACCCTTAAATTCAAAATCTGAGATAGTTCCGGGCATGGATCTTGAATTTTTGAATATTCCCCTCTCTTTTGTTCACGGCCCATCCTACTGCACCAGGATTGGAACCCAAAAATTGTTAAGGGTTGCTATGATTAACAGGGGTCACCATGTGAAAAGTGAGAGTAGAGAGTAGAAAGATAAGATGGAAGAGGCTAAGTGACGGAGGCTGGATACAACGAATAATAAATCACGATCACATTTTATCCCCCCCATGCTGGATAGAGTTACAGGACAATGATGGTATGAATGTTCAACTTTATTAAACTCAATTTCATTCTGTTGCTCGAAATACAAAGTTAATTATTCAAAGCGAGCTGCTATAGAAGCAAATATGTAATGTTATTTTAAAATACAAAATAAGACCTCGTTATTTCTAATTAAATTTTATTACTTTATTAATTTTTAGGATATTTTAAATATTGGAAAATATTGCAAAATCAATACACCTAATAACGAATATAACCTTACAATGACATTTTCGTTTAATTTTACTGTGAGCTGGATTCTATCTGAGAGATGAATTTTTATTGAGATAATTTTCAAGAGAAAAAGTAGTTGAAATGCTTCATGTTGATGAAGTGCTTATAATATATTTAAAAAAACAAGTAACGCTGTATAATTGAAATCTAGAATATTTGGTCCACAACATACCGTTACTGAAGTAACCATATCATTAACAGTTCTAAAAAAAAGAATTGATTCAACGTAGAACAATTGATTTATTTTTATTAGATTATCAATGCCCATATATATTAGTGCAGATGAAATAATTATTTTGAATCTAATCTTAAAAATCTTTTTCTTAAAATCAGTTTAATCTAATTTTTTGCTAAATTCTAGTTTGATTTTTACAATCTCAATATTTTAAGAAAAATAATTGAAGCAAAAGTTTCAGCCGGATTTGGATCACAACTGTATTCTTTTTTAACTTGAAGCTTTGCTCTATTTTATGGATCGTTCAATCGTGGTCAAATATTGTCCATTTTACACAGAGTAAAAATAATTTACATACATTTTTGTATATTCCGAAAACAATGTTGATTTGCTCGCTATCAAACAGTTATTCTTGGCTTTAATGTAAAAATCTACATAGTTATGTCAAGGGTAAACAAGAATGTGTATCGTTGACATAACTATGCTGATTTTTGAATACTAAACAACGCTATTAATATTCAAACATAAATAAGCAAATTATAACAACGTTATGTATGGAATGACAAATAAATTATGCCCATTACATAATACAATTTTTAAAAAAATTTCCAAAATTGAAAAAATAAAAAAAAAACCTAAAAAACAAACTTTTGTAGAATATTTAAACTTTAGTTAAAAAAAAACAAAAACTATTCTATTGACATTTTTGGCTTTATTATTTTCTGTAAAAAAATAATGAACACTCACGTGAGTGTACCCATTAAAAGAAATCGAAAAAATAAATTCTTTTCACGAAAACAAATTTTTGTTTATATAATGTCGTATATATAGTCATATATATATATACAATTTGATATTACAGCGTCTGTAATTAGCATACACTTAGCATATTCACTATAATGAAAAAAAAATATAACAGTAGTTGTTTTGGACTTTAGTCAAAATTCTAATCGTAGCACTGAGTCTAGTTTAGTTTTTTTAACAGATGTTTAAAAATTTATGAATTAACAAAATTTTAATTTATTAACTTATTTCATAAATTTGTCAGTTCATTTATCTGAAACTATGAAAAATAACAAAAAAATGTTTGTAATATCTGTTGTACAGCTACACACATAGCGGTGGGTGTAAATTAAAAATTAATAAATAAACGTTATACTCTAGAATTTGATTTATTACAACAATACTAGAATTGAAAGTTTGCAGAACAATTTGTGATAGATTCAATCAAAAAACCACCTATCCAATTGACTAAAAATTATATCCAGATTCATTTGAAAATGAGGGATAACATAAAATAGATCTCTAGGTGTTATATAAGGCAATCTTAGTGATATAAAAGTTAAAGAACGAACCCTCAATTAAAAACATAATCAAATTTAATCTATTGATAGATAGTTTTATTGTTTGCGTCAATTGTAAAACATAATAATTATATACATTTTATACGAGCCATTAGGCTCTTTTAGGTTATTTAAATAAATAAATAAAATAAATTTCAGACCAGTATAAAGGAGAAAATATGTATGACAAACTCGAAAGTACGAAAAAAATAAAGTAGCTCAGAAAATATAGAGTTATATAACCTAGAAGGCTTCATTCCTAAAACTTGGTAATGAATTTACTTCAAAAAAGCTACACAAATTGGAACACAGTTGCAACATACCTACCTCAGAAATTTATCATAAACTAGTTACTCGATTTCGACGAATTAACCGGTCTAAAAATCTGATGTCACCAATCAGTAGAGCACTCTCGATTTAGTAAATAAATTTATTTTTTTAATTTCAAAATCACGACTATTTTTCCTCGCAAAAACTGATATGCATGCTCTGAAACACCCTGTATATGTTAACGAGAATTTGATAAAAAAAAAAACAGTTACTTATAAGTTTTCTTTACTCTGGGTCACCCAGTATATATTAATGAGAATTATTTTTAGATTTATAAGGTTAACTCGGTACTGGTTGCAAGCTTAAAATTTGTGCAAATGAAGAAATTATTACACGTCAAGATATTACAATAAAACAAAAGTGATAAATTCGTTGTGAAACTTCCTCTTTATTTTTTAATTTAATATTTTTTAATTAAATTCCCATCAGGAGCCGACTATACCGATTTCATATAAATTGCAGTTTAAACTGAACCAATTTTAGCTGCACGATGTTTCTTCAAAAATTTAACTTTGGACAATTCGAACGATTATTATTTGTTAGATCTTCAATTTATTCAAAAAGTGAATCAGAATAACCTCTACCGATGATTTTCATAACTAAAATGCAAATCATTTTTGTCCACTCTATATGACATTTTTAAACTATCAAATTTAATCACTTAATTGAAATGTGAATGTAAAGCACCTTGATACCTTTAATTTAAGCTCACCTAGAGACAACGCAAAGCTCTGTACTGTAGCTCTACAACATGACTAATGAAAATTTAATTTAAATATGAGGCAAAAATGTAACTACCTAGACCTACTATACTATATACAATTAATAATATAGAACTCACCTAAAAACAATGTAGTTGTATTTTTGTTTGAATGTAACATGACTAACGAAATTTTTCTTTAAACTCTTTATCTCTCACTGGCACAATACAATGCGGGCACAATACGAAATTATCATTATAATTGGTAACTCATCAAACGATTATAATATTAATTTTTTTTTTTTTTTAAATTTAATGTAATTTTGAATTATTGTGTCAAGGCACTGATTATTTTGGTGGTTATAATATACAATATGCATACAATAGTATATATACACATAATAATAATGAATGTTATAGAACGTATATTATTTAAAAAAAAACAAAAACAAATTTAATAAAACGAATACAATATTTGAAAGTGAAAAATTTCATACCGTTTTTCTATTTAAATTTACAATTAAGTAGTCTTATTAATGATAATATTGTATTTTACTATGTTGATGGTTAAAAAAACAACAAACAAAAACATATTGTTAGAAAAAAATTTTATTTTGGATATATTTCATTAATGAATAATTGAAAGGTCATATTTATTACTATATTTAATATTTAAATAATAGTTGAATTTAGTTTTAGTAAATTAAATGTAATAATAACTACCTATGAAATTTAACAATAAAAAGAAATTTCAATTTATTTATTTAATAATTGGTGTAATTGAAAAATATATTTGTACTGTGTAATTTGTTTATTCTTATAGGGCTTATAGGATTTATCAAGCCCATACTTATAAAACTATGAAATAAAAAATAAAAATTAATAAAAAATTTAACGTAAGAGTAATTCTGGAATTATTTTTTTTTTTTAAATTGGCGCGGTTGATTTAATTTATTTATAAGAAGTAAATAATGCTACTGACAGACATGTAGTATCGTTATTGTAATATTGCTGATATTGTGATATTCCTGTATATGTTTCACCTAATATCATGATATTAAGGCAATATAAACGTAGTATTGATATTACCAAAGAATGCATAATATTATGAATCAACGCGGCAATGATGTACATAAGCGTAGTCTATCGTCAAATAAATAATTAAATTAGTACTAAAAAATAGTTGATTTGAGACATTTTCAAAATTAAACCAAATTTTTCATTGTTCAAGTCAAAATGCAAAATGAATAAAAATAAAAAAAAATGGAGGCAAATTGAAATTTAATTTAAGGAAAAGGCAAATTTTAAATAAAATTTTTAAAAAATTCTCATTTTAAAAAAAAAAGTCTTATCCTCCATTTTACATGTCATAATGAATACTACATTAATTGTTAATACTACGTTTATGTCTGCCTAGGGGTAATATCTCGAATATTACAATATTGATATTATAGTATTGATATTACATGTCTGTCAACGGCATAAGAAGTCATACAAAGGAAATTAAAAGGTTTGATATAATTACAAATTAGAACTGGATTAAGTCCTAGAATGACGTATGTCACAGCAGTAATTTATAATCAGACATGTAAGTCCCAACACCCAACCAAATCAAAATAAAACGTTTTTTTTATTATTATATACTTAAATTGAATTATTTTGTATGGATGATAAGTAGTTAGTAACACATTGAATATACATATTTGTTGTTTCCCCTTTTTATTTTGTTTTCAGCACATCACCAACACTGTTGACGAGTTTGACTGACCCCTTAGACTGAAATTATTACCCGATTCTGCAATTTTTTTCAAAATCGTTGACGAATTGGTTTTAAACCTTTAAATTTTTTGCTACTATTGGTACATATTTATCGCACCACTAAATACTCTTGGGACATTATTGTTCCGAATCGGGTTTTCTCTGTATCGGCTTTGATAGAATTTTTTGTCTATATTAAAGCTGGTCTTGTGAACCAACCATTAATTTAACCCTAATTTTTTAATATAAAATAAATGGCTTGCTTAAGATTTAATGATTTCACACTAACAAGATTTACAGATTTACTATTGTAATTAGATATTTAGTAATATTATGTTTCTTATTTTACAATAATATATTGGTTTATTTTTTATGACACCAATTCGAAGTGTTTTACTCTATTCAACCTTCGTGGCAAGTTTGTGATCTCAAAGAGGTGTAGCGCCTCGGTGTTGATGTGTTGGAACAATCTTGATTCATGTGTGATTGTTATTTTTTTAATTACTGCAGACACCTGGCCAAAATGTAGATTTCTGTGTATGTCGCTTTTTCTGCTATATGGGAGCATTGACCATATTCCTTAGCACCTTGTTTTGGAATATTTGAATGGATTCAATATGGGTTTATTATTATTTAGAATAATAATAATATATAAACACAACAAGAGCAACCTAAATCTATTGTTTTTTTTTAAATATTTGAATTGAAATTTGACTTTGCAGTTATTATATTCGATTATAGAGTCGCTTATAGTGTCAGTAATGTAAAATTTGAAAATTTGTAACAGTTGTTTTTATTTTTACAATTTTATTTGGCAATTTGAGAAAAATTTTAGATATGAATTTATTAACCCAAAAATTCCAAAGTATACACTAAAAATACTGTTAAAATAAAAATCCAAAATATTCCATCCAAAACAAAAATCGAAAACAAAATATCCAAATATTCAGGAGGCAAATAATATTCGACTGACAAAAGGTGAGATCCAATAAAATTACAGAAAAATTATGGTAGGTCGATATCAAGAATAGCTACTAAAGAAGCATGCCAATACAAATAGAAGAAACAAATATGTTGCCTGAAACTATCTGAGAGTACCGAGAACCAAGTTTGAGTAGTTGAAGAGCTACATTATGTTTGATAACTCGTAATAAAATAGAATAAATCAAAATTAATAATTTTAGATATTTATAAATATGTTAAGTAAGTAGATTAGTTTAATCCTGTAATAAGCAATAATAGCTACATTGATTTTTTTTACCCGAAGCGGGTATACAATAATGGGATAGCTATACTGTCAAACAAAAATTATTTCCAAGCAAACACAATAACGTAAAATATTAAGCCAATTATTATTAAATATGTAATAAAAAAATTTTAATAAAAATTTTAATTTAAAATTGAATTTGATAAAATAATAAATGATTTAGAACTCTAAATTGGATTACTACTCCCTATTATTAACAAAAAAAATACAGTAGTTGGTAAGGGAAAATTATTTATAAAAACAGTCTTATAAGTAAAATTGTTGTTTTATTAATTTATATCTGTTAGTTAAGTTTTTATTATAATCATGTGACTTTAAGACAGGATACTGTATTTATTTGTTTCTATACATTCAGACAACATGTATCCTTCTCTTTAACTTTTTGAATTAGGCTGAGATGTAAAAAAATTTAAAATAAACCATATTTAAATCTAAAACAAGTACATTTAGTTGTACAACTAACATGGATACTATGGGCTGGATCCTTCGTTATTACTTAAAATTCTAACTTATATCAAACTAAATCAAATTTTTGATTTGTTGGTTTAATGTGGAATTTTTTTAAGAGTAAGTTGTCTCCAATTCTAGCTCAAGCAACTTAACAAAAGTAAAAACGTTTTCATGTAAATTTTCGGACTTATTTCTGTTATTTGAAAAAAAAAAATAAAAACGGTATTAAAAACTGTAATTTTTCTTTTAACTTAATTTCCCAAATTTTTACGAGTTATGTTTCTAAAAATTTAAATCCTCCCAATTTCATTTAAAATTTTAATATAATTTTTCAATTTTTTTTGAGAAAATAATTTGTTTTTAAAAATACAAAATGATTTCCTGTAAAACTCAATCATCACTTTTAAAAATGTTTAGTTAAAAAAATGAAACAACAACAGGGCATACATAGCAGTAAAATTTAATTAATTTAAAAATAAATTTATGTTTTTCTTATGTATTTTTCTATTATTCTATTGGAAGTCAGTAAATATGTTTACCAATGCAAGAAAATTCAAAATATGTAATTACATAATAATTCTAGAATTTAATAGTTTTTAAGACATTATTCTTGCATTGCAAGTATTTACAACATTTTAAAATTTTAACGACTTAATCATGATTTTTTATTTTCTATTCTTGATTTATTTATAATATTTTCTATTACTAAAACACGACCCCACCTTGTAATAAAATGTGTATTGTTTTACATAAATGAATTAAATGAAAATTAAAAGGGGAAAAATCGAACTTTATTTTTTTTACTTTTTAACTTTTTTAACTTCCGGATTTAAAACTTTTATAATTTTAATGACTTTTTGTAACATATGCATGTATATATGTATGTATACGTACTTATTTTGATCACATGAAATACTTTTAGAAAATGTAAAGTTTATTTCTATAATATAAACAAAAAATAATGCTTTAACTGATTTTACAGTTATTATTTTATTAATTTAAAAGTTAATGGATTACCCTGAAATTTACTGATACACATTCATATATACATATATATGTATACATACATTCAAATAAATTACATTTATAGTAATTAAAAATAAATCAATTAATTTTTGTAATTTACATACAATCATATACATTAATTGATGTAATTTGAAAGATACAGAAAGCACAATTTCAATTATATAGATAGAGTGTAGACGCTGATTATGATGAACGACTTGTGGACAAATTGTTGCATATCAAAATATTTCAACGAAATTTTCTTGAGATCAACTATGAGTTGCAACCACAGCATTATCAAATCTCGGAGATAATTTTTCAAAAACAAAATGCCGGACTTTGAAGTTGTTCAGAATATATAGGATATTATATAGTTATTCAGAATTATATTTTTAACTGAAATATTTTTTACAATTAAAATTTTTTCGATATTCAGACCAAAATTAATTGAATTTCTGAACGGTCATCAGCTAGGTGGTATATTTTCTATTTTTATAAATTAACTTTTTTACTTTTCTTTGTCCATTTTGGTCGCTGTAGTAATTGACATAAATATTCTTGAGACCATATCTCTTCCAGAAAGTCTTTATAATTTTTGCAAATATTGCCATTATATCCATCTATCTAACCGATTTATGTACTTCCTGGTTCTTTTGTAGTTATTAATCAATTAGAAAATGAGCTGGAATTAGACCTCTTAGATTTTCAGGAACACTAGTCATATTTAATAAATTAATGTTTTTCTAATTATTTTAAAATTTAAATTGTAATTTTATTTTTCAATATTCTAACACTAAATTTTTGTCATTTAATTATTTTGACTTTCAATTCATTTCACTTTTATTAATAACTTTGTTTTAAAAGTAATCATAGATAGAAAAGAAAAGTTTCACTACAACATCCATGCTTAATGTGGGAAGATCCAAAATCGATACCTTTGACTAGTAGTTAGAAATTATAACTGCTATATAATAAGTATACTTTATATAATTATCTATTTTTAAACCTATTTTTGATCATCTGGCCAGTTATCGATATGTATCGAGCATACAATAAATTGTAAATATTTTTCATAAATAGTCCATTACGAAGTTAAGCTGCTTTCATCATTATTGTAACTGCAATGGACAAAACTATTGACTTCTTTTGTAGCTACCCAGGTATAGCTAGAGTCTGATGATTGTTCTGTTTTGACCCTCTCTTATCAATAAAGAGTATAAAGCAGAAAGCATAAAAAACTACATTTAAGTGCTAATTGATTTTCCAGAATTAACTAAAAGATAGTTACTTTCACCTACATACCTATCTTATTACTAATCACGAAACAACTTCAAAAACATCGGGACTGAAAATATACCCTATCGGATTACAAAACCTTACTACCTGTTTAAAAACTATAAAAACTGTTAAAATGATAAGATGTTTAAAAGTTTTGACAGATATGAATATCGTCCGAATCGTCCTTAAAAACTGAGCTTAATACTAGAGTTATTTAATAAAAAGGTTGACTAAAATATTTAATATTATATACGTCGGACCAACCTTTTTCGTAAAGAAAAATAATATTCAACAAAACGTAACTCTGCAACAATTTACATTATCGTGTTCCTAAAAAAACAAATCTGATTACATACAACAAAATAAAAATTGAAGTTTGTCTTGTTATAATTTTCATCAGTCAATAACGTTTTAAGTTCTCTTTATATTAATATAATTTTTATAAACAAAACAAATAACAAGCACAAAAATGATTCATTAAGTATTTAAAAATTATAAATTTGTCGTTAAAACAATCGTTTTTTATATTTTTATTATTTATTTAACAAAAAATTAAATTTACGAGTATTTTTACCTTTTTTTTTTAAATATTAACCAGCTACTTAAGTATATATAAATCATTTCTACATAATATAAATGAAATACATAAATATGTATTTTTTTTTTGTTTAAATATTCTGAATTTTACTATACGTTCTAATTCTTAATTTAAATATAATATAATATGTATTAATTTTATTTATTAAAACAAGTATCACCTGGTATTACCTGTTACCAAAAACAAAACAAAAACAAACAGAAATTTATTTTAGAAAAGTTTAAAAACAAAAAAAAAAAAAAACAGGTTGATAATTTATTAATTTGCGTAATTTATAGATTGATATAATTTTCATTATGAAACACACACATATTATATATTTGTATAGATATAATTTCGGTACTATGTATAAATAAAAATGTTTATTAAAATTTAAAACCTTGTCTTTCTTCTACAAATGTTCTCATCAAAATTATTTACAATTACAATATCAACTAAACGAATTCATCTTGAGGAATGATGGTATATCCTATAGGTTGATGGTAAGGCTACACTTATAGTAATACGTATGCTCATGCAGTTTTCAGGTGCAGATATCTTACAACTACTTTTTGAGGAATAATTACTTGATTATTTAACACAACCACCAAAAAAATCTCTCCTTCAGGGTAAATACAATAAGGATGTTGTATTTTGATTTTGTATTATTCACATAAACTCTCCAATTATACAAAAAAAAATTGATCTAAAAAAAAAATGAGCTGCAAAAAAATTTGATCTAAAAATAACAAAAAAACAGATATAAAAAAGTAAAACAATAAGTGAATAGTCATTAGTAAAAGCTAAATTTGAATATTAATGAAATGATAACCAGTTCGAACTGGCGCTAAAATATATAAAAAATTTAATTAAATGTATAATTCAAGAAATACCACCGCACAATCGATTAAGAAGTTCTAATTAGAATTGACATTTAATTTGTTTTTTAATTTAATAAGTTTCTATTTATAAAATGCGTTCAGTGACTAGTTGTAACCAATTTCAAAGAATTGTCAAAAAGGTAAAATTTAAACAAAATTTGAAGAAGATAAGAAATTTAATTATAATATAATTAGAATTATTTTTTTTTCTTTTTTCAGTTTAGATAGTTTTATATCTCACTTCTTTATACTTACGAATTGTGGTTAAATATAGGTAGAATTGGCTGAATTGGTTCTATTCTCACCACTAAGTTTGTTCATCTCCAAGTTCAACAGAAGAGAAGACAAGATGCCTCTCTAAGGGATACTTCTACCGGCAAATCTTCTTTCGTAAGCAGCATTAAATACAGCGTTGACAACCCTGATGTTAAGCATTTTGATAAGAAGTGCTGCAAGTGCTGAATCTACTGCTAGGTTTAAAAGTTCACACGTGATTTAGATGGGAGTCACTCTAAAGCCCCCAAAACCAAAATCCCAAACACAAAATCACAAAAATAAAATCTTCAAAATTGTGTTATATTGGAATTTTTGTTTTGTTTTGCCGTTTACATCTTCCTGCCGTCTAGAAAATCAAGGTTTCAATAACATAGAGTGGGAGTTTGAAAAAAAAATATATTTAAGGGCATGAACAATTTGTTTCACATTATGTACTTAATTAGGAAAAGTTAATCAGGAGATATCTTAGAGTTGGATACAAAAAGGGGGATACATCCCTTTTACAGAATATTTATTTATTTATTTATTTAAGAATTATCAAATGAGCCCAATTGCTCGTACAGAGTATATAATATAATCTAATAAAATAGAATCAGAGTAAACTAAAATTCAAAATATACAAAATACAAATATAATGCAATGTAAATAGTGTAGTGTAGTGTAGATTATAGAAAAACAAAACAATAACAGTACCAGCAAGATTCACTTATTATAAAATAATTGAATATTGAACATTGATAAAACAAAGCTAAGATATATAACTATTACTAAACCAACTGTACATACTTACTAACCACTTAAACATATTCAATTTAATAATTTTATTATATACTAGATTTTGAAAAGATAATATACATTTATTTCTCTTTTGAATTTTTTTAAACTATCTATCTAATATCTTTTATCGCACTAGGAATTGTATTATACGACTTGTCTGCTCTATTATAAGGGGAGCTAGTCCATTGCAAAGATAGTCCATTCTGATATTATCTTGATATTACCTGATGATCTTGTTGTGTACCCATGGTATTCATTGTTTTTTCTCGCTAGGATGTTTGAATTTATATTTTCTGTTACCATAAGATAAACATGAGTAACCAATTTGGATTCAATCATCAACTTAATTGGCAAGATGTTGTGAATACTATGTATTTGTTTGATAGCACATCTTCTCTTGTGGCCAAAATGGTTTTTTATCACTTTATTTTGAATTACTTGCAGATCATTTAAATTTTTATTAAAACTATCTCCCCAAACTTGTATAGCATATCTGATGACGCTATGAAACATACTGTAATACACCGACGTGTTTACTTGGTTTGGTACTCGCCTGCCAATTAATTGAAATATTCCTGCAATTTTCCTTCCTTTCAATATTTGTTCTTTAATTTGAGAAATCCAACTCAATTTACTATCCACTATAACCCCTAGATATTTGTATTGATGAACCAGTTCAATATTACAATTATTCAGCTTAATATGAAGTATATCATATGTATTATCTCTGAAGATCATATATTTGGTTTTGTTAATGTCTAGGGTAAGTTTTTGTTTACTCAACCATGACTCTAAAATCATCATGTCGAGGTTTATAGAGTTTTGTAGATTGGAAAAGAAGTCTTCTGTATATCTTATAGCTAAATAATCTGCAAACATGAATGGCTTCCCGCATAGATCAACATTAAGTAGGCTACTTATGTGCCTAATAAACTTCCCTGAATAACTCCATAATTAATGTTTATTAAGTTGATCTTCACTGTTGCACATTCCGCATATTGAGTTCTGTTAAAATGATAGCTGCGAAACCACTTACTTAATTTCTCTATTTGTAACTTCACACTCATAGAGTATTTTCATCAATACCTTTCTATCGACAGAATCAAATGCTTTCTTTAAATCAAAGAAAACTCCCATGACTTTTTTATATTTATCAGTTCCAGCCTAAACATCTGATATTAGATTGAATAATGCAGCTTGAGTATTTCCGTTTTTTTTAAATTCATATTGCTTACTGTTGGTTAGGTTTGCAGTATTTAAATTATCGGTTAGTTGAATATTTACAAAGATTACAATTAATTTGCTAAACGTAGAAGGAAATGATATCGGTCTGAAGTTATGAAGGTTCTTCACATCCTAATTATTTACATTTAACTTAATTATTTTTTTACCAGTTATTTTTTAAAAAAAAGCAGTTATCTTTTGGGGATTTTTGGAGGGAGACAATTTGGGGATTTTTGGAGGGGATTTTTGGAGGGGATTTTGTGGTTGGGGATTTTGATTTGGGGCTATTGTTTTGGAGGATTTACACCCCAACCCGATTTAGATATACATATGTACATCTTAACAAACACTTTTTTCTCTAATTTAATATTTTTAAAGTATTTCAGTTTTTAAAGAACAAATCCACTTTCAGAACCCATTTTTTGGTACAATTTGGTTTAGAAAATAATTCCAACACACTTAGATAATCATTAAAGTTTTAAAATAAGTCGATGTCGCGAAAATCAATTTTGAATTGACTTTCAATCAAAGTCGACTTAATTCAATCGAGTTTAGCGAAAATCATATACATAGTTGATTTTTTTTCCATTTTTTTTTTTTACTTTCAAAACTCAACTTCCATTTTGTTAGTTGAATTTTGGTTTCAAACAATGAATTTTTGATTTTCAATATGAAAATATTAAAAACATGGATAATTTAAAATTAAGGAAAGGAAAAATTATAAAATTTCTGGAATTATGAAATACAATTTTCGATTGTAGTAAAGATGTTGAAGGTTTTTACTGGTATTTTAATATGCGTTCCATCTATGCGCCCAATTACACCCGGAAGCCAACTTTTCCGGTATAAATTTTATTCACTTAGTGGAAATATTTTCTTCGAAAATGTTGAGTTATTCCGTCAAGACTTCTGACACTGTGCACTGTCCAAGCGCTACATGACAATCATTACGAACGCTCGTTTAATAACTTCTTGGGAACAAAATCTTAATAAACACCTAAACTTGACTATATATGGGTGGCATATCTTTCACTTTTTATTTTAGGCTCCAATTCAATCTATAGAATATCAAAAGCATCATGAGCACAGCTTTTGTTAATCTATAGTTTTTTTTATAACAAAAAGTTTTTTAAAACATACATGAATAAAAAATAAAATAAAATAAAACTTCATCCATCTCCAACGGATTAAACACATCCCTTAATCGTCTTCCCGTGGATAGTTAGTATTTAAATTCTTCATGTCGAACTTTATCTGAAGCTTCTACATACTCATCTAACCAGATAAAACTCATTCTTAACCAAATGTAAAAGTTGTAAACTATTAAAAATATTTACAGTACAAACTAATAAAAATTAACGCTACTAAATAGTTCCAAAAATTACAAATATAGAAATAAATAAAAAATTTAAAAAAATTTTTAAATTTATTGTACACTTATAAGCTTATAGCTTTTTACTAATAAACATAGCTTTAACCAGTAAAACAAAACTCCAACTGATATTTTAGGTATATCTCAAAAGTTTTTATTTGAAATGTAAAAAATTTCCAGTTGAAACAAATTGAATTAACTAATTGAAAATAAATCAACTATTTGAAAGTCGATACTCGTGACACCGTAATTTTTTTTTGTTGATTTGAAATAAGTCAAATTAATTAGATTAAGTTGATTCTGCGTCACCGACTATTTATAGTAGGCATAAATGTAGTTGTATCACAATGGACCTTACTGATCTAATCTGTCGGCAGTCACTATTACCTACCTAGAATAGGTCTGATTTAAGAATGTGAAAGAAAGTAATATTTACAAAACATTAATGTAGAATTTTAAAAAAAAAGTTATCCTAAAATACGAAATTACCTAAATTAATTAAAATTCTTAAAATCATTTATTTATTTATAAACAAGAATTTCTAGTTTTATTTTTAAAAACAAAGTTTTGCGTTTTTAATCCAACTAAATTGCTAATAAATAATTAAAATTATTTTGATATTAACCTGATTTTTCAAATAAATTAATAATAATAATTTCAAATTTTAATAAGAATAAAGCTTTATCAGTGTTCGATTTTTGTTATGATGACAAAATTTTATAAGAATGGTGAAACAAAAACTCATCTTAATTATTTTGGAATTTCAGAATTTTTATAAGCTATCATTTCCTTATTGAAAAATTTCTTCACCTGTTTAATAAAAATATATATTAAGAATAAATTCTATAATTATAATTATTTAATTAATTTATTTATACCCCCTCGGTGGCGCAGTGGTTATGTAACAGGATCCATGACCGAGGGGACCCCGGTTCGAACCTGGTTGGTGGCGATTTATAAAAAAAAAAATCCATCATTAAATTTGTTAATTGAAATTTCGAGATTAATCGAATGAAAATCATTAATTGAGATCGAACCGGTAATAAGGTAGCGCCACGTTGTTTCTAGGCAGCGGTAGATGGTTACTCCATCTCCTAGGACCGGTTACTGTAGGCCAATCACCCGCATAATCGGTAAATCAATGGATTCGAAATAATAGAAGAAGAAGCCTCGGATACACGAATGACTACTTGATAACGACCTTTGGCACTCAAAAAAGGACCCGAATTGCACAATGGAATGTAAGAACACTTAGAGAGTCTTCAAGACTCTCGCAATTGGAAGCTCAAATGGCTACTTACAACATAGACATCCTAGGTATAAGTGAAATGCGATGGAACAACACCGGAGAAATCAACACGGAGAATGGAAACATGGTAATTTACAGTGGAAGGGAAACAGGGGGTGAAAGTGGAGTCGGAATACTAATATCAAAGAAATTGAGACAAACATTGGTTTCGTGGAAGGCAGTCTCGGATAGAATTGTTATAGGGCGATTTCGAAATATGACAAGACATGTAACAATAATTCAATGCTATGCACCAACAGATGTCGCTGAAGACCATATTAAGGATGACTTCTACGAACAAATAGAAACAACGCTAGCACTCATAAATAGAGGAGATATCATAATATTAATGGGTGACTGGAATGCGAAAATAGGATCTAACAACAATGGACTTGAGGAGATAATGGGCAAACACGGGTTAGGAAGAGAAAGAAACAACAACGGGGAAAGATTGATAGAGTTGTGTCAGACTTTCGACCTAGCAATCGGAGGGAGTCTATTTCCACACAAAGATATCCACAAATACACATGGACAACACCAAACGGGATCTCAAGAAATCAGATAGATCACATATGCATCAGCAAGAAGTGGAAACAATCAATGTTAGATGTGAGAAATAGAAGGGGAGCAGATATACACAGCGATCATGAATTACTAACTGGGGACTTCAGAATGAAACTAAGCCAACAAGGAAGAGGCAGAAGATATAGAAAGAAGAAAATAAATATAAACAACTTAAAAAATCCGCAAGTAAGAGCTGACATAGTTACGGCGTTACGAGAAAATATTAGAAATAATAGAGAATACACTTGGGAAGAGATTCTGGAAATTTACAACCAAACAAGCGAACAAAATCTTGGAATTTCACAACCACAAAGAAAAATCTGGATAACCGATAACACATGGGCCTTGATTAAAAGAAGAGGTGAAATGAAGAAAATGATAAACAACAGGATGGCATCAAGAAGAGAATATGAAGAAATAGCGAAAACAGTAAAAAGAGCAGCAAGAAGAGATAAAAGGAAATTTCTACAAAATTTAGCCGGAGAAGCAGAAAAAGCAGCACAGCAACATAACCTGAGAGAATTGCATCGCATAATCAAGAACTTAACTAACCAGTCGGAACAACAAAACAAACCAATTAAAAATAAAAATGGTGCGCTCATCACAAACTTAGAGGATCAATTAAAGAGATGGAGAGAACATTTCCAAGAACTGAGCAACGAAGAAAGTACAAATAATGAAGCAGACATAAGAAACAGAGACAATGCAAATATCTACCCAACTGAGGGACTGCCAATATCTACTCAAGCTCCAAATATAGAAGAAATCAAAGCTACAATCAATATCCTGAAGCACAACAAAGCAACAGGTGAAGATGGAATTCCAGCAGAAATAGCCAAACTGGACCCTGACTTATTCGCAAAAACAATTGAACCCCACATCAGGAAAGCATGGATAGAAGAGAATATACCACCATCATGGAAGAAAGGAATGGTTGTCAAGATACCTAAGAAAGGAGACTTGGCAAATTGCAGCAACTGGAGAGGAATCACGGTTCTAAATACTATTCATAAGATAATAGCAATTATTATAAAGAAAAGATTAGAAGAAGTACTAGAACCAATACTACGGAAAGAGCAGGCAGGTTTCAGACCAAACCGAAGCTGTGTAGACCAGGCAAATACTTTACGGGTCATAGTTGAACAATCAGTGGAATGGAATGCCCCACTATATCTACTATTCATAGATTTTAAGAAAGCATTCGACACAGTCAAGAGATGCGCAATATGGAGAACACTTACAAAGAAAGGAGTTCCTGAAAAAATCATCAACATCATCAAAGCGATGTATGAAGATGCAGAGACAACAGTTCAACACAGAGGTAAGATCAGTGATCCATTCTACACCAATATAGGAGTTAGACAAGGATGTCCACTATCTCCACTTCTCTTCAACACAATACTAGACGACATTCTAAGAGAAGTTTGCACTGGAATAAACGGAATAGAATGGGATCTCTTCGGAAACTTAGAAGACTTAGATTACGCAGATGATGTATGCCTCATATCAAAAAATCAAAGGGACCTACAGAACAAAGTCAACAGATTACAGGAAGAAGCAAAGAAATCGGGACTGGAATTAAATATCGAGAAAACCAAAGCAATGAGGACAAACAATAGTTACAGTGAGCCAATAACAGTGAGTGGACAACAGATAGAATACGTAGAAGAATTCAACTACCTGGGGTGCATTATAACATCAAGAGGAGGTGCAACAGAAGATGTCAACAGCCGTATAAATAAGGCAAGAAGAACATTTGGGAGCCTAATGAAGATATGGCGGAGCAACCAAATATCGAGAACAACAAAGCTAACAATATTCAGAGCATGTGTTAAGTCAACATTAATATATGGCAGTGAAACATGGCTCACTTCGGTCAGAATCAAACAGAAGCTACAAGTATTCATCAACAAGTGCTTGAGAATTATATGCAGAATATTCTGGCCGGCAAGAATTAGCAACGAAGATTTATGGATGATAACTGGAGAAGAACCTATCAACAGACAGATAAATAGGAAAAAATGGAAATGGATAGGTCATACACTAAGGAAATCAGAAAGTGATATAGCAAGAAGAGCTCTAGAGTGGAATCCACAAGGACAAAGGAGACCCGGCAGACCATACAACACATGGAGACGCACAATCGATCAAGAATTAACAGTCAACAATTATACCTGGGACGATATTAAGGAAGTAGTACTCAACAGAGAGGAATGGAGGTTCACTATCGAAGCCCTATGCTACCACGCGGAGTAATAGGAGAAAAAAAAAAAAAAAAAAAAAAAAAAAAAAAAAAAAATTAATTATAAATTTATAGCCACCATGTAAAATATGCAGTTATGCATAATGCATACAATAACATTGTTCTTTGTTCATCTTAGCACTGGTAAGTGAGAGGAATAAGAACAGTATGTATATATGAATAATGTATGTAAATATGTAACTATAGCTATGCTACACTCATGAAATTTGTCACGTCATTAAAAAGAATGGTGAAAAGCTTTTCTTATTGTGTTATAAGCTTAGATTAGTATAAGTATCTAGATGTTGTAATACACCTTCTTCTTAATTTGATTTCTGATGAATAAACAACACCCATAATAATAAAATTAGTAGTTTCTTTTGCCAATAAAATTCTTTATTGTGGAGTGGAGTTATATAAATACAAATTACTTATTAAATTAATTTAATTTAACTAATGAACTAAATGTTATAAGCTTGTTATGGAATAATGGAATAATATAAAACAAAGGTGCTTTGTTTTATTAAGTTTTTTCAAGTTTTTATAAAATTTTAAAGTTAAAATTTTAATTTTTTTTTCAATGGTCAGGTGTTGAATGTAGTGATATCACTGTTGATTGTGTTGTAGTATCTTGTATATACCTACTTATTGCAATAGACAATTTTATAAGAAGCCTTACATATTATAATGGTATAAATATGGAATATGTTATTAGATCTTTAAAATTTTGCTTTTACTGTAAAAAATTTTAGTTAAGTTTACCCTGCTGTGAATTTCATTCAATTTTATTTTGTGTATATGAACAGTTATATTGAGATCAATAATTATTTACAAATATACATCACATTCTTGCTTACAATTGTTGATAGTAAAATAAATTTGTATTGGTTCTATTTTAATACGTGTTGACTCTTTCAATGTTTACTTTTGTAATGTTATCATGAACTGAAGGGGTATTGGATTATTATTGGACTCTATAAAACGAGTGCTTCAAAAATATTTTTTTACTAGAATTTATACAATACAAAACTCTTTCGAATACACCAAATCTGTAAAACAGTTTCTGAGTGAACCCTTCATCTATCCCAGCACTTATAAATAGGTGAACCCATAATGTATTCTATCAATTTATTCTGTTTTGTTTACAAATTACAGTATTACAATAAATCGCTTGATCACATTGATTTACAAAGTGAGCTATTCTTCCAGTTACCAATGCCACGCATAATTATAATATTGAGTGTTCCTGTTTTTTTTTATTTTAAATGAACACAATATTTATGTAATTAGTTGTGCTATGTATCAGGACATTTATAGACAAAATATGATTTTTTTAAAAATTAAATTTTTTTCAATCAATTTAATATAAAAGTATAAATTACTCGCGTATTAATAGTTGCAGAAAAAAATGAGTCAGCGTCGCGACTACATTTCTACCTGACAACTATGAATAAAAAATTTGGGCAGGCGAGTAGAACTTTTTCTGCAGTAATTTTTGTTTATAAAAATGTTTGCAGTGCATCCAAAATTTGTTTTGTCAGTTGTAAAATTGGCGAGCAACCAAATGTCACAAAAAATTGACAATATGTTAACAAATTTTGGTGAATTGTCGACAAAATTTTGTGACAATTTTTATTGAAAAAAGATCGGTACAGTTGACCTCATTTGTCACAGTTTAGATGACAAGTTTGTCAACATTTTGTGGGTTATTTTGTCGTCAATTTGTCAAATTTTTCAATCATTTTGTGGACAATTTTCACAACAATTTGTAAATTATTTGCCATCAATTTTTCAATGATTTTTCATCAATTTGTCGACAGTTTTTTTTGCAGTAATTTAAGAGGATTTTTAATAATAAAAACAATATATTTTTTATAAAGTATTATATGTATATTTATTCTATAAAAATAATTAAAAAAAATAAGGTCTATTTCAATTGTTTTTAATTACGAAATTCATTCATATCCTTAAATACACTTTTGTTGTGTTTTTCAAAATACAAATGCCAAAACAATACCGATTCTCAAAAGTGTTGAATAGACTGATGAATAGAATAATAATACATATAATTATAAATAAAAAACTTATAAGCCCTGTCACCAAATTGTCACATATTGTTAACTAAAAATTGTCATGACAAATATTTGTCAATATTGTGTGGAAAAATTATTGATAGATTTACAACCATAATTTTGTAACAAATATTTGTCAACAAATTGTCATCATAATTTTGACGACAAAATTTGCATACAAATTTTTAACAATATAATTACAAAAAATTGTCCGGGCAAATATTTGTCAATATTTTGTCGAAAAAAGTGAGTAGGTTTACAACCAAAATTTTGTAACAAAATTTGTAGACAAATTGCCATCATAATTTTGACGACAAAATGTGCCCACAATTTTCTGACAATATGTTGACTGGGGTTGTCAGTTGTCAGTTTGAAAAATTGATGAAATTTTAACGACGTGGCGTTAAATAAAAAAAGTTTGATAATTTACATATTTCAAGACACAAATTAATTCTATTTTGTGAATTTTATTACAGTATCCCACCATCTATTTATGTATAAATAGATGTATATATTTTATTTACTTATTTTCTTAAAAATGTTTATATTTTAAGATAATTACATAAATATTTTATAAAATACGTTAATACGTTACGTTAAAATTATATATATATATATATATATATATATATTTTTAATTCAATTTAATTTAATTTAAACTATAACATTTTAAATTTCTTATATGTTTCTAAAGCCATTTTCTATTTCGGAACAAGCGTACTACATTGACTATTAATGCAGGCGCAATAAAATACATGCTTAAACTGCACGAACCTGATCCTACACCGTCAACTATGAACACTAGCGCCTGCTTTTAAACTGCGCAGGTGTATTTTACAACAGGCAACTATGAACAAAATATAATTTTTGTTGCGTAGCCGCGATCCTTGTAAATACACCTTATCTTCTTTTACTTAAATCTGTTATCTTTAAAGCAGAATTATTCAAATTAAATAATTAACTAACCTTTTATTGAATATCAATTCACAAATTTATGTGATCGGTTATCACAATAGAATGGAAATTAAACTATAGCTGTTGCAGATATAAGGCGCAATAAAAGCATCACATTTCTCTCTGTTTTAATTTCAGCAATAGAGACGTCTTGTATTAAACTGAATTAAATTTGAACTGAGTATTTTAATAAATTTTTACAAACAAAATCAATTTTCAAATTAAAACTGAACTCAATTCAGGAAGATAGATAAAGTGTTAATAAAATTTAGCAATAGCTTTAAAATAACTGATTATAGTTAGGTAATTTAATAAAAATAAAAAATAAAAGCGTGTGAAGCCTAACTAAATAATATGCCTTTATAAAATTAAGCTGACTAAAAATGAATAATTTAATAAAAATAAAAAATAAAAGCGTGTGAAGCCTAACTAAATAATATGCCTTTATAAAATTAAGCTGACTAAAAATGACATATATATATTATCTTGAATTAATTTTTAATATTTAATAAATTTTAACATTGATTGTGTCCAAAAGAAAATTTTTTTTAATTTCCTTCGGCCAAAGAAAAAAATACTACTAAAATAGAACCTTGAATTTATAGATTTTATTAATGAACCTTTTAAAATCTTCGCATTACATTTTTCTTATCTTTAAAATCTCACACCAAATGATTTTTTACAGCAGTGTTATTATTTATTGGACTTTTTAAATTTTTGAACTTCTTTCTTTTTCCTTTCTTTCTTTTTTTTGTTTTGACACTTTTAACTTTGGTGGTCGAAGTTGAACAATAATTCATTTATTATTTTTATATTTTAATATTATTGTATTAAAATTTATCAATAGAAAATGGGATTACCTTTTTAATTTAGGTAAAATTAATCAAGATATGGGTTAGTGAAGGTTTTAAAGAAAATATTTACTTTAATAAGTTAATGTTTAATACTTCAAGGTTTATCGTTTTTTTGGACAATGCAACTTTATGTTAAAAATATCTACTAAATTAAAATTTGTTTCGGGTAGTTTGGTAAAAACATAAGTGAAATTCAGTTTAGTGCGAAGACATCTGTAATTTATCATCTGCTAACTACAAAACAATTTATTTTACACAAACGTTACAAACTATGGATTTCGAGGTGAAAAAAAAATAAGTGAAATTATTATGTTGAAATTTCGTACAGCTATTTAATTACTATAAACATGTAGCTGCAATCAAATTTTTAAATATAAATATTTTGCTATATTTAAACTAAGCACCAATATTTTCAAAGAATGTTTGACTGAATAATAATTTCTTTTACTAAATTATTTCTCTTCAAATAATAACTACAAATAAAATTGAATACATTTATTTTTCAATTTGAATATTAACCATATCATAGTTTTTTCATCGACATCAGATTCAATTGTAGATTTAATTTTGCTCAAAATTTACGAAAAAAAAATATTAATTTCATTTAAAAAATTTTTATCAAATTAAATGAGTTGAAATTCTTATAAGATAATCATTATTGCCAACAATAAAAGGAAATCTTTATAGATTTATAGATTTATATTATACTGTCTAATATTTTCATATACCCAATTTTGCAAAAAAAAAAATGTCTGATTAAATATTCAATTTTTAAAATTTTTTTTTTTTACATTATAAGCAATGAATGATTTATTTCATCTACAGTTAAATTTCTCAAAGAAACGTGAATAAATAAAATACATCAACTTTATAAAATAAAAATAATATTGGTTTGAATGCAAATGAAATAAAAAATATAAATATAAAAAAAAAAAAGCAAAACAAAAAAAAAACTGCAAAATGATTGCATAAAAAAACTTGAATTCAAATCTCGCTATAAAACATAAAAAAAACGAAAAAAAAAACTAGAAAAAATATGCGATTAATTATAAATTACCTCTTTTTCAACTCTTAGATCTCGTAAGTCACCATGAAATACTTTAAGTATCTACAAATGTACGTAAAGAATATGCCTCATTTCAAACTCAAAACGTTGTTACTATTTTTTTTTTTTTTGTTTCGAATATATTACCATACCTGTCTATAGATGATACAAAGAAAAATCAAATCAATTAAAACAAGTACCTATCTATCCAATTATAAATTAAAAATTTTATAAGACTTGACTTAAAAAAATATTACAGTTACTTAATTATAAAAAATTAAACAATATGCTTTATAAAAAAAAAAAAATGTTAAAGGCATATATTTGGTATTCATCAACAGTATCTATACTCGATCTATTTTAAATAATTAAAAATGTCTCGATAAAAAAAATGTATTTTGAATTGATCAATTTCAATTCAAGACATTATTTTCCAATATTATAATATTAACTTGTTATAGCTAAGAAGATTAAAGATGTAAATAAGCGTAAAGCTTTTAAAATGTTGACATACCAGCATTCGATTATATACCATTGATTATTGAAATAATGATGAGCAAACAAAATAAGATATTAATAAAAATTGAGATGTAATATAGCTATAATAAAACTATGACAATGATAAATAAATAATGTTAACAGCTTCATGTAATATTAATTTTCCATTAATTTTCAAGTACAATATTATTTATCGACTAAATTAAATCTTGCTACATTGCTAATAGTCTTCTAGAAGAATCTAGGTTTAATATATTTGATAACATTTTACTATTATTCTTAAAATATTTAAAATTCTGACATAACATTTTCATAACATCTATTTTATAACATTACATTTACATAACATTTTTATAACATTAACATAATTTTTCATTTCATGTACATTTTAAGTAAAATTAATTATAAAAATTAGAATGTAGAAAAAAAAATCTGTAAGTTATAAATATGTGAAATCAAACATTTGAAGAAATTAAGATAATTATGGCTAGGCGCAGGCATGCAATTTTTAGTTTTGCAACTGTGTGATTGTACATTTTTTGTTCAATTAGTTTATTTAGTGCACACATATAACCAGTTGAAGGTGTGCAGCTGCGCTTTCATGTAAGCTAATGGAATACAAATTTGCAATCAAACAGTTTTGCAAAACTAAAAATGCACGTATATCATTTCTCATTTTACTTATGATTTCTCTTAGTAGAATTTTTCTTTTCCAGACAGCAAATATAACCAAATACGGAATAACGTATGTGATATCCCGATAACAAAAATAAATATCGATAAGTGTGTCTGCCTTTCCACCGAAAAGTCCCAAGTTCGATTCCCGATGAAGCAAAAAAAATGATTTATTGTTTTTTCGACCTGGTCTAGTATTCTTTGTCCAAAGGGGGGGGGGGCGATGGGATCTATATCACTTGTTGGTGAATTTGCCTTTCTTTCTGAACCCTTTGTTTCCACTGAATCATATCATTATTTTATTTGAGCACGAATGGCTGGTTTATTCATACATTTATAAAGGATTGTATTGTAAATATTGCGTTGTTTTTGCAAACAATAAAAATTGCATAGTTTTAAGTACAAATATAAGTATTAATAAATTTATCAAAAACTTAAAGGAAAATATATAGATAGATATATAACTTCATGAAAAGCAAATTACCATAAAGTTATTATAAAGCATCAGTTTCAGCTGCAGAAACATTTTGTAATTCAAGTTTCAATTTTATAGTCAACAAGCTTGAAAAAAATTAAATGAATTTGGATGAGATGTAATTAGATGTAAGAAAATTCTATTGGTACAATTAAAGAACTTTCTTAGTTTTTCAAAATATCAGCTAAAAAATTCTACATAAATATTGCACAAAAAAATTTAAAATATTATGTGAAACTAGATAGACAGAAAGAATAGAATCGCTTTCAGATTTTTCTTCATATAAATATATTATTTTCATATATTATCTACAAACATATAAAAAGCTAGATCGGTTATTGATTTATTAATTGAATCAATCAAACATTTAAGGGAAGACGCCGAAAATAAATTTAATTCAATTTACCAAAATGTATCAACAATATGTGAAAAATTAAATGTTATTATTAGAATTCCAAGAATAGTTAGTAAACAAATTCATAGAGAAAATGTTTCGCATATTAATGCAAATGATTATTATAGAAAAAGTATTTATATTCCTTTGTTGACTTGCTTGATATCATTTTTTTAATTCCTAAAAATATTTTTACCACAAATAAATCTGAAATCAAAAATAATATTTTCAAGATTTTATAAAGATTTGACAAACTTTTAGATAGAATATAAATAAATATATATAACTATATTCTACTTTTTATAAAAATACTTAGCATGTATCTTGCACTAACAATAAGTGTATAGCATCCGCGGAAAGAAGTTCTTTTACACTAAAACGATTAAAAACATATTTAAGAAACAGAATGAGTAATGAAAAACTTTGTGGGTTAGCCATATTAAACATTCATATATGATGAACATTCCCAAGATGCCATAAAGTAGGTTATGGAAGTTCGTTCATAGTTCGCACTTTAAGAATGTGGAATCATATTCCTCCCAATATGTTTCCACATTCAACTTACAATTTGCAAAAGTTTAAAGAAAATATTAAGACCTTTATTCTTCAACTTTCTATTACTAATCTATCTCCCTTTTTTTCTTCCTAATTTATCCTATTCCATCCTATCCCAACCAAACGTCACGTAAGTGATAGAGATATTTTCATACCTAACGCTTTGGCTGTTTATAACAAAAAAATATATATATATAGGAAATTTTCCATTAATACATAAAAAATAATCAACGCGTTTGCGCAAGAATTTAACGTTCCTACCTAATATAATTTGGAGTCATTAAAGTTATTTAATTCATTGCATTACATTACTATTAATTCTGTTTGATTTCATTAATATATAAAATAGGAAAAGTGGTTTTAACACTACTATAAGATTTAAAAATTTTTCACGACTTTCCACTGACTAAGAAAAAAATTTAAATCGCCCTTGCATAGGAGATCATCATCTAATACATAAGTATTCTAGGATATAACTTAAAAGTGTTCATCAGAAAATCAACTACTAAATCTGTTACTAACACATTTTACTAACAAAAAGCTCAACATCTTATTTATCGTCCAATTCTCATATTCCATTAACAAGTCTTTAGAATGTGCATTTCTTTATTTTACAAAAAGTTTATTTTTAATTTTTATATTTAAAGTACAGATATAAATTTTTAACATTTTCTATCTCTGCTCTTATTATCAATAGACAATCGCTTAGTCTTTAAATGATTTAAGTATATATATAATAAAAAGCAATAAAATAATTATTTGTGACCACTACAGATTTCGTAAATTGAAGATTCCCTTGAACAGCCTTTAGATCTGTTCTACAGTTGCTATATGCTTTCTTTTACAAATGATACTACAATCAACAACAATTTCATTGCATATATATGCAAAATTACATAAAAGTAAGGTTGTGGATAAATGTTGCCAAACAATTGTTATAATATTAAAACTGCAAAATTAAACTGATATAATTCCAAAATGAAATCAATGATACACAATAGTTGCGGTGCAGCCTTAGGGCATTTTAATTAAATAAATAAATTATCAAATGTAAAAAGTGAAAAAGTGACAAATATACTATATGAGACGAATGACGTATTTTATTTTAATGCATTAGGTTGAACGCGAGTTTCCCTGTATTTATTTACAAAAATAAAATTTACTAAAACATAATTTTTGAAAGTGAATTCAAAGTGAAAAACAATTTTCAACCTAATATCTCTCTTTCTTACATATTAACACTTAAACTGTCAAATTTAGAAATGGTGCAATCATCAGAAATTAATAATTTCACTTAATTACCAGTTTTAAAAACCGGCAAAAATATGATCAATATATTCAGCCGAGGGCATGAATGAATTTTTTTTTTTTTTTTAAATTGCAATTTTGTAGGTAGGTGTACATTAGATTTTTTTTTTCAATTTTTAAATAACTTTTGTTAGATTATTAATTTTTTTCCATATCATAAATTAATTATTTTTACTTTTTAAATAAAAATTTAATTATTTACATTTTAATAAATGTAAAATAAACCGATAACATAAATCTTAATCTAAATTAAAAATTATTATAATCAGTTATTGAAATAAATAATTGTATGGGTGTATATGTATTGTCTTGGCATTTAAAAAATTTCTTTTACACGTGATATTCCTTAAAATAAAAATAATGGAATTAACAAGAAAAAAAATTAAATGTAGGTATGTATGTAGTCTTAGTCAATTAATAATATTAATAATTATTTTGTTATTGTTTTTTTTAATCTTTGTAGGTTGCTGGATCTACGTGTATATCTATTATTTACTTAGCTATATTTATTTACATTATTATTACAGTACTGGATACTAGAATTATCGGTTTGGCGGTGTATAGCTACTTGAATCGGTACAATTTAAATTGTTCTTTTTATATTATTTATTTAATTATTTTGAAATTTTATAATTATTATTATTTTATTTCTATTTACTAATTTCATATATTTTAATTCTATATTTTAAACGCTCATATTATACTAGAATAGTTACGCCTTTGAATATTTAGACTAACCTGACTTAATTATTTAGAATAAATTTAATTTGTTAAGGAAAAAATGTCAAGATTAATTATTAGTATGCTTTATAACTTCAAACTTAATTTAAACATAACCTAAAGCTTAAATAACGTCTATTTACTAAAATTATCTACTATTCCTCTTTTAAGCGGATTTTCGCAATTGTAACCGTTTTCAAGAAGGTAATAATGCTATTTTTTTTATATTTGTTCGAAAATAATATTACTGTTTGCTAATAACTGCAATCTGCTGGTAGAGATGTAAAAAGGTTTACTTAGAATTAATGAAAACGCTGTTTTGTTTTCTGTGAAGTAAATTCAAAAAAGTTTTATCAGCTCTCATTCATGCGGGGAAATTGTATAACAAAATACTGCGAAAAATGGATTTAAATATTAATAATTTGTTTTGAACATTTAAACTAGATTTTTTTATTTATGACAGGATATAAAATTTTTAATTTCATAATCTTTCTCTTCTAATTATTTTAACGAGCTAAATACAAGCCTTAAGTATAAGCTTTTCTTTTAATAGACCACAATTGCTTTAAAAGCAAAACTTCTAATTTTTGCTACGTACCGAATTTCATTATTACATTTATTACATACATTATTACACATCGATCTACTCAAAAAATTTAAGTCCGCTCAAATTTTTAAAATTCTTCTTCGTGAAAGTACGAGCGGACTCGTAAGCGGATTTAATATTTGAGTTGACTTAAGTTGACCGATGAATTGAGTTGTTAAACGAATCCACATCCGCAAAGATCTACCACAAAAAACAGCTTCAACACAAGAACTATTAGATCTAATCTTAATCGTTACAACAAACGTTGTTTACTGGAATAAAAAAAAATACGATGGAGAAGAAACATCCTTTATTTCAATTTAATTCTTAAAAGCTAATGTTCTTGTGAAAAAGTTTTATTTTAAAGCCGGTTGGGACACAATATTGAAAACCATTTGGAGGTACCAAAAATAATTCAAACTAACAAAAAATTTATTACTGTTAAAATGATTGTCGTAACGGGGTTACATAGAAGCAAGAAACGAGATTCATCAAAAAATGTGCTCACTGAATGATTGAAGAATCTATTTTTTATAAAATGGAAATGAAATGAAGTAACTGTTCTTAATACTAATAATAAAAACTTTCGATTTTAAAACCGCTAAACCGCATTAACTGGCTGTTTATTTTCGATTTAAAGTGAGTTTTAAATAATTTATTCTATAAGGAAATCAATATTTCCAGAAAGTTGTAACCTGCAAAACTTGAATATTTGACATTTAATTGTAATTTTATTGGTAATTAAATTATTTTTGTTTTTATTTTTATTATTAATAATTAATTTATCAAATTATGTAATGGTGTAGAGCGAATCAGATTAGTAAAGATACAATCTAGAAAATAACGTATACAATCACGAACTTCATCATTGATATCCATCATTTGTACAAAAATGGTAAAAGCTTTAGTGATATAAAACTCAACATACTTCAATAGACTTGCATAATACTTCACTGTTGGTATCTTATGAAAAATGACATAATAATATATCTAATAGTCAGCCTACACTTGGTTTTGTACTTAACTAAAATTTTGAGTTACAAGTCCAACTTGAGTAGCTACAATCTGGTACAACTTCATAATATTTGACACTATTTATTATAGAAAACAAACAGATAACTGCAGCTAAAGAATTTATAGGATTCTAAATTGCAATACACACACACCATCTTTGAATTAGTTTCTGATAAAAATAATATATTTATGAAATGGATTCAGTAATTTTGAACAAGTTCAATGACATTAGCCAAATGGGTTGCATACAAATCGATAATTAACAGTCAATAAGCAATCATTTTCTTCAATAAAAAAATAAGATACTAAATACCTAAGTCTGCTTTTTTTTATAGATATAGTGATGCAGTATCTTAAAGTATGTCACTGCCGGAACAACTATGTATGTCTAACACTTATTGTAAAATCGATTTAATAAAATAACGACGAATCATCGTTATAACCGATAATTTCTTTATGTTTAAAAATTGAGTAGACAAAGATATTGTAACGGATCAGCAGAGGAACAGCAACAAATTTTTAAACTATTTCAACATTTTTTATTGAGTTATTGTATTGAATTATAATAATTGATTTACCAAGATATGTTTTGGTTATAATATACCAAGATACATTTTGGTTTTGAGTACCTACATAATACATTTTAAATTTGAATGAATTCAAAGAAAGTTGACGAGTTGGAGGAATAAATTGTACAATGTAAGCACATTTCATGTGAATATTAGAGAAATTGTAACGAAATGATTCGGTATTGGCCGGTGATTTAAAACAACTAGTCAGTACTAATGCAAGTTTTTTTACAATAAAAAATTACCAAAAATCAAATAGTTTTTCAATCAACATTATATTTTTATTTCATTTTAGGTATTCGGCAGTGCATCTGAAAATAAACCTAATTCATAATTTGTCTATATTTCACAGGCTAAAAAATACGAGAACGAAAAACAAACCCAATATATAAGATCGAAATATCAAATAAATGTAAGTTTTCCAAAGATGTTCTAGTTATTGCCAATCTGTGTGTCACAAATGGCTTATAAAAAGCTCATTAAAAAATACATATGATTTGTTTTTGATATAGTTACATTATATTAAGTGCTTTTTACAATATATAATTTATAATTTGTTTACATTCCTACATAATAATTATTACATCATTTGCACTAAAAACAGTAAAACTAATTATGTTGTTTACTTTAGGTATTGCAAAAACTTGGTACCTATTTTGAATGTTAAAAATAAAAAATATATAAATTAATTATTACTTACAAATCACAAAAACAAAGAATAATTCCAAATATTTGATGCAGTTTAGCGTACTTTTTTTCGAAGAACAAATCACACTTATTTTTTTTTAATTTCAATTTTAATAAAATTAAATATTTTAAATATAATTTTTAAAGATAGCTATTAACAATTGAATTTGCAATAAAAAAACTTAAAATTTCACTATTCTATAAAACTTTTTTTTTTTTTTAAATTTTATCTATAACTATTTATTCATTATATTTATAATACATATTGTATGTGTTATATTTAAATTTACTTATATTAATTACATTGATATGTAATATAAAATAATAACAATTAAAATAAATTATAATAAAAACTTATATAGGCAAATAATAATGAAACAAAACACTTAAAATCACGAATTTTTAGAATAAGTATAATGTATGTATTATATATACATACATACATACATATATAAATTTTTTAAACTTTAGTGAAATAAAATTATTTAAGCACTTTATATTGTAAAATTTCTTTGTAAATATAAAATACAAACAAAAATATAAATAATATTATTATTAATTTATTTTCCGGCTTTTAATTTAACGACTTTTTGTTTATTTGATTTTATTTTTTTCTTTTTTTCATTTATAATCTCACTCACTTTCAAAAGCTATTTGAATTTTATATTTTTATTTCAATATGGAAATTCAAATTAATTTTTTTGTAACAACAAACTGATTAAATTAATTTTTGTTTTATATTTGGGAATTTATTTATTAAATTACAGTTATATATCAATATATTTATATATAACACTCATGAAATTATTTCATATACAAATTATTTTTTTTCCTTTGTTTATTTTAATAAATATAAAATATTATTAAAAATTAAATATTAAATACAAATAATTAAAATATATAAGTTTTATTTTAATTAAAATTAAATAAATATTTGATTAATAGCATTAAAAATAAAATAAATTATTTATTTTTATTTTCATACACTATATACCATATATATATATATATTTATATTAATTTGTTTTATTATATTTTCTATATTTATTTTAAATTATCACATAAATTTGTTTTTTTTTTCTTCTTTTTTAAAATTTATAACATAACGGTATAGAAATCGCATGCATAGAAACGCGAAGAATCTACAAACTATAGTATTTATTTATATATATATATATAAGTATATATATAATTTATAATATATACATATTATATATATAAGTATATTATAATTAATATTTTTTTTTTCGTAAAATACAAATTGAGAGAGTTAAACAAAAAAATTTCACAAAATAAAATTTAAGAAAATCAAAACGGTTTTTCTGCGTTTTCGATCGATCATAACACAGTGAAGGTTTACCAAGCACTAAAAAATGGTAAACATTTTGCAAAAGATTTTTTTTTTTAGCGCACCACTAAAAAAACTTAAAAAAAGTTTGAGTATTTCTGCTTCAACACCACTGCTACTTTTATTTAATTTTCTTTTTTGTTTTGTTTTTTTGTTTTTTTTTCTTAAACTGATCATATTATAATTTATCGAATAATAAAATATACATATTAACATAATATACATACACGTACTTATAGTAAATATTGCTGTATTATAGTAACCTATGTTAAAATACATTATTATATTGTATATATATAGATGAGGCGAATAACTTATCTACTGATAATTTTCAAATGGTAGTTAAAATAAAAATATTGTTACATTGACAACATATTAACAGTTATATTGAATAAAATTACAAAAAAAAACAATTGATTGTAATGGAAATTACAAAGTAAAATAGTTAAAGCATGCATTTAGATAGAAGATTGGGAAAAAAAACAGATTCAGGTAAAGCAGAAATGAAAAATGCTAAAAGTCTAGCTAATTTCAAGACTGACTTTTCATTCAACAATCACACTATCACAGATGTGACGTAAATTTTACACCTTTTTTCTGTTGTGTTATTTTGGGCATATCAGTTAAGCTAATTAACCCAAAAACTACGTAAGAATTTAAAAAAATTAATTAAAAATAGTTTATTAAAATTAAAATTCTAGTTTTTTTAGTAAAACAACAAAAGTTAAATTTTTTTATGACGAGCCTCCTGAAATTTTAGCATCTATTCAAAACGATTTTACCATACATGATTTAACAAAACCCAAAAGTCTTAAATCAAAGAAAATAAAAAACGAAAACTGCCGGAGTTTCAATCGAACCTAAAAAAAGTTACGTAAACACAGAGATGACGTAATTTTTACCCCTGTATGTAAATTTTACGTCACCTCTGTAAATCAAATAAAAATTAGTTTTGTTAGAAAAAACGTAAAAATCTTAAATTAAAAGATTTTCCTTTATTTTAAAAACTAAAATAGTGTTAAATAAAGATAGCGAAAGCTGTAAATTCTACCGGGTCTTCCACAGCATGCGTATTAGCTTTTTAAGAGGGGAAGGAGCCGTTATTAGAATTAGAATTTAAAAAAAATATTCTATATTCTATCGATTTGTGATATTTTCCGGGAAGGACCGCAAATCGGTTTTTTAAGCCCAAAAACTTCCGAAATTGACGGAAATTGAGATTTTCAAATGGAAAGGGGTACTTTTTAATGTACTTTAAATTCGGATTATATGTTAAAAAATAGGAAAGTAATCAGATTCTATGTTAAAAAAAAGCCCAAATATTGCTCTTGAAATCCAATTATAAAAAAAAAAATATCACTGCACTTAAAAAAAAAAACTCACATAAACACCGACTTAACTTGACGTAAAAAATCTTCTAAGAAAAAATAACATATTCACAGAGGCGACGTATTTTTCATACCAATTTTCCGATTTCTCGTGTTAAACTAACAAAAGGAAGTATTAACCAAAACTAATATGTATAGAAATAAATAAAATATGCGAAAAAAAAAAATGGCTTGGCTTACTGCGTTTTTTTAAATAACTTTTTGAAAAAAGGAATTTCATCGATTAAAGTTTAAACCAAGAGTAAAAATTATTTCTTTATAAAATCATAATTAAACTTATTTTGACATGTAAGGAGGAGATTTTGTCAGTTTTTCATAATTTTGGAAAAATGCTAAAAACACAGATAAAAAGTATAATTATAATTTGCGGGCCCCCATGCTATACGACTCAGTTGTATAAAAGTTGGGACAACAAAAAAAAGGTTTTTATTTTATAAAAAATTACTTTTAACTAGAAAATAAATTAATCGTTAGTCTTAATAATTAGTAATAGTATTATAATAAATGAATAAAATTCTTTAACCGTTTTCAATCAATCCGTCAATTTTTTTTAAATTATTTTATTTATGCAAAACTATTCGAGTTTTTACTCCATTCAATTTTTGTTTAAATTTTTATTATTTTTTTAGAGAAGCCACCTAACTTCAATTGACCTTTTTTATTAATTACGATCAAATTTTAATGCTTTTGGTGGATAAATTTTAATACTAATACGTTAAATTACAACTTAGCAGGTCTCGAAGCACTAAACATATCTAGTTTTAATTTTGGTTACACTCAATTATTTAATTCACAAGCAATTTGTAAAAAATGGTTTCATTTTATCCAAATGTAGATGTCTACAAAAAAACTCGCTACACTTTATCATCACTATAACATTCCACAATTTAAAGAAAATAAAATATCCCCTACTATGGGTCCCTATTAGAATCAAAAATTCATGCCACCTAATTTATTCCACGGGTATATTTTTGTGTAAATCTGAAAACAATCAATCAAAACTATAGAAATAGTGATGACTTCGGAAATTATTTGAATCGAATTTGAATTGATGGTCCTTTCTACTCGACAATTAAAGATACTAAATAGAATTTCAGTAAGTCGACTACTAATCAACTACTTTATGAAAAAGATTATTATTGAAATTGAACCCACTTTTTGAACCACAATATCTAACCCCTATCGGAGCTCTGTACTCCAAAGTTGAGTGAAAAAATATAAATAATGATGATGAATAACTCAATACGCATCTTTAACTTAACTAACATTAAAGTGAAATTCGGCTCCAAACCGCCTACAATTCACATATTAACACTATATTACTATCATGTATATTTTACAGAATCATTTTTTTATTAGTTCCCATCCCAATCTATAAAAATTTTATTTATTTTATGACGTTAAAGTTAAAATAGACATCTAAAAAACAAAGTTTAAATACAGAAAAAAAAAACACAAAAAATTAGTGTAGAAAATAAAAAAATAAACCGAACAAACAAAGAAAAGAAAAACGACAATTCAGGTGTGCTAGGCCAGCTACTAAATGATTGTATGTAGACAGATTTGTATCTATACATTGAATTCATTCATTTGTATTTTTATTATGTATGGAAGTATTTAATGTATTTGTATATAATATAGTAAATATCGTGTAGTACAAAAAAAACAAAAAATTTCGTTGAGAGAATAATGTTGGTCTCTGCCATCAAGATCAAAATAACTAAAAAATCAACTATCACTAATGGTGGTGATGGGAAATTAACAGTGATCTTTGTATCTTTAGTATCAGTTTATTAAAAAAAGAAAAAAAGGAAAAAAATAAAATAAAAACTGTTATAAGCTAAATAGCAATAAAAAAAAAAAATAAAAACAATATAAAAAATAAAAATATTTTTTTTTAAATTTAATAAATAAGAAAGAAAATAGCAATCAAATCTGGTAGTCACCGTAAATTAACAAAAAAAAAAAAAACGATGTAAATTAAAATGTGAGAATTGCACTTTAAAAACTATTGAAGTGAACTATGTATTTAGATAGATGTGCAAATTAGTTTTTCTTTTCTCGGTATAAAAATACAAATTTTTTTCTTTTATTGTGTTTGAAAAGTAAGAAAATTTTCTTCTAGAATATAATTTTCCATTTGTTTGTTTTTCTCTCGTATTTTCGAAATTCTCATCAATACATTTACAATATAAAAGTTAATTTTTTTAGAGGGGGCTATTTTTTATGAATGAAAATTTCGCACATAAATAATATTAAAATTGAATCGTTTGTTTATAATTTGTTTAAAAATGTATTATTAGATAAATATAGGTATTATGTATATTAACCAACTTACGTTCAAGTATTTAGTTTCCAACTTACGTTCAAGTATTTAACAGAAATTAATTCTACACCGGTATTGTATATTGTTTTATTATTACTGACACATATAAAATTAAAATTGTGTTTTGAAACCTAACTTGAGGCATAATGGTTTTAAAAATGATTTTTGCAACAATAACTGCATTTGTCATACGTATTTTCGAAACAATAATTATCCGAAAGGATAGCCGTCTCAATTATTAATTTCTTTTTTCAATTTAACTTATTATATATTTAGTTATAGTAATATAATTATGTATGTATTAATATTAAAGTTCTTTACATATACACTGATTCTAGAAATTTCAACAATATAAAATAACGGGAAAAAATGAACAAAATGTAAAACAATACCACATCCATTTGAATAATTTAATTTAAAGTATTTAATATTTATAATATGTTATTTTGAAATTATTACAAATACAATATAAGAAAAATACACTTTAATAAACTTTAAATTAAAATTTGATTAGAATTTATAATTATTTTAATATTAAAGAATTAAATTTTAACCTAATTTTAACTTAATATTAAATCTTGTAAAATTTTAATCGCTAAACATAAGTAAAATAACCACCAAACTAACTAAAATAAAAACTAACAACTGTAAATTAATGTGGTTCTAACAAGCTACATACAATCGATTGAGTTTTATTGTAGCTCAGTGTAGCTGTGTATTAAACTTCATATCTTCAGAAATTTTATACATTCCGTTGAGTTTACAAAATATTTTATTTATTAATAAATTTTGATTGATGTTAAACTAAATATAGGTCTTCTTAAATGTAGCTTTTAAAAAATTTATTAAAAATAATTAATTTATTTGTAGATTAATATTTAAATTTAGAATAAATAATTGCATAATATAAAAGTTTTTAAATAAAGTTTTTTAAAATATTAAATTTTCTGATAATGAAGTTCGCTACACAGCTACAATGAAATAAAATAAAACTTAATTGATTGTATGTAGCTTGTTAGAACCACATTAATTTACAGTTGTTAGTTTTTTTATTTTAGTTAGTTTGGTGGTTATTTTACTTTATGTTCAGTCATTAAAATTTAACAATATTTAATCTTAAGTTAAAATTATATTAAAATTTAATTCTTTAATATTAAAATAATTATAAATTCTAATCAAATTTTAGTTTAAAGTTTATTAAAATGTAAAATGTGAATTTTTCTTGTAATGTATTTATAATAATTTCAAAATAATATTATAAAATGTTAAGTACTTTAAATTAAATTATTCAAATGGATGTGATTGTTTTTTTAGATTTGGTTCACTTTTATTTTAATTTTTTTCCCGTTATTTTTTTTTTTTTTGTTGAAATTTCTAGAATCAGTGTATATAAAGAATTTTAATACATATGTATGTATATTATTATGTTATTAAATAGGTAAAATTGTGGTAAAATGTTAAATTAAAAAAAAAAACACAATATTTAAACAATTTTAATAATTGAGGTGCATATTGTAATTAACACTTACTATATACAAGATATTTAATTAATAAGTATAATAAGATAAAATAAAATATGTAAGTATAATAATATATTTTATTTACATATATATACATATAATATGTAAAAACCATAAGTAGGTGTGTTTTTTTTATAAAATTCTTATAAGTTGTTGAATATTCACATAACTCCATTTCTTACATCCATAATTTATATTTAAAATCAATTCGATTAAATAAAATATATTCAAATGAAAGAGATAGTCAAACGAAAACATCAAAAACATTATAACTTTCTTGCTCTGAAATTAGTCAATATGTTTCAATTGTGGTTGATATCGATGAACCACAAATTAATAATCTTATATGAGAAGTAGATAATGGTATTGTCTATGCCATCTTGTAGATATTATTGTAAATTCCAATCTCTTGAAGGAGTTAGAATGGCAATCGTTCCGTCTGGAAATTATAAAAATAAACAATCTGATCAATGTGTTTGTATTTTATTTATCCCATATTTTTTTCTTCTTTAGTTAGCAAATTTATTTGCACTTTTGTATTAAAATATACAATTGTATATTAATTATTACTTCTATTTTTTATTTTTGGTTTGTGGAATGTGTAACTATTTTAAATCTTTTAAGTATTCATCACCCTTTTGCATATTTTTACTTTTGGCTAAAATTTTTAAACTTACTAAAATTTTAATTTTAATATTTTAGTGGTGTAATTTACTATTCAATTATTCTATTTTTTTATTTTTTTTTTTTTTTAAGTCAAACTGTTTTTTTTTGTTTGTTTTTCTTCTTCTGGCTTTATATCTTGTCTTTATACTTCTTTCAATCCATCATAAAAAATATAAAATGTAATTAAAACAATAGAAATAGCAATGGAAAAAAAAAACAATTGGTAATAAAGTAATAAAATTAAATGCAAGTAAAATTATATTAAAAAGTATGAAATTAATTAAAATGCACTTTTGCATACATTTTACATTAATTCTATATTATTATTGTATATTCATGTGATCGTTCTAATACGTATTAGGAAAACAAAAATTGATTTATAATACACAGTTCGACCAGACAGCTTAGGCTAGGTCTTAAACATATATTTTTACATTTTAAATTAATTAGTATATAATGTTAATCTTAATCGAAACTACTTTCTTTTATCTTTTTTATATATAATTTTTTATTTAATAATAAAATTGAACTTTATCTTATATATTTTACTCGTTTGAAATAATAAAGAAAAAAAAAAATTTTTTTTCTATTTTTTGGTACAGCAGTAAATTTAAATGTGGAAAACTACATCTATTGTAAAAGTGAAAATTTTCCTTCATAATAGCAAAGTTCCATTTTATTTTAAATGACAATGAACATGTATTCCAAATTAATTTCAAAGAATAATTGAAAAACTTTGTGTGTACCTACATATATTCATGATATAAACGAAATTCGAACTTGAAATTATCCTTTTGCTATTACATAACATGGTGGATAACATAACCACTAAACTATCTTAGTTCGTCTAAATTAATGGCTGTCTTTAATGACGAATATTTTTTGATTATGTCAAGAACCAAATCTGATGATTTAATAGTTCAGAATATTATATTCTACAATAAAATCTTAAACCCCACTTTGACATCTTATGCGAAAACATTATTTTATCGATCTGCTGTTAGAGCAATGGGATTTTATTGTGTTAAGTTATATTGAAATTAGTATCAATTTTGTCATAAAGTATTAGGTATTATACTTTGATTTCATTATAAAGTATGAATATTCAAAAATCAAGTGATTCAGAAAACAACAACAAATATACAAAAACAAATATTTATTTTAATATAAAATTGTGTTTGAAAGAACAACTTCTGTGAAATCGCACAGGAGATTCACTAGTAGTATTAATAATTTGTGATTGCACGTTCACAAATTATAAAAGACAACCACGTATTTTAATAACTTTCCTAAATAAATCATTTTAAATAGATTTTAAGAAAAATGAACACACCATAATTCGAGCAAGTTTTAATTTATATATTTGAAGTTTTTTACGTAATCTAACCTTTAACTTTTTTAGTCTCCAATTTTTTTTTTTTCAAATGTTCGATTATAACCTATGCATCTATACTTTATTAGGAATTTGTTTTGATTATTCAAATGAATATTTTTTTGAATATATTTTTTTGTTTTATCTTGGATAAATTTTCCGGACCATTTTTTTTCGAATATATACGTAATGAATAAATTGTAATGACAATAATATTTAGTTATTTTTATTTATTTACTTCGTTTAAATCAAATCAATTACAAGTTATTGAAAAATTTAATTTGAACATAATTGATAAAAAAAAAATCAAAATAATCAAAAATAAAAAAGAAAGAAAAACTATGAATCAATTAACATTTAAAATTTGAGAATTATAATAAAAAGGTTAACCATTTTCAAAAAAAATTTAAAATTCATTTTATGTATAAATAGGTATAAATTAATTGGATATGTTATAGTTAGACTTTTAGTAAATTGGATTAGTTATGAAAAATAAATTGATTACTAAAAATAATTATTAGTTTGGTAACATAAATATAAACGCTTCCTTAGCGCATCTTTTGAGAGGGTTAAATCAATTACATTCTTGTACTTGTTGGCAACGATCATCATAATTCGATGGATAGGTTCATTCACACCATAATTAATGAATAACGAAATCGGGTACAAGTGTTAATTTTAGCAGATTCAGATATAAATGACGATACGATATTCCCGGTAACTATATTAGCGTAATAAAGAGCACATCCGCAATCTCACGTCTATTTTTTTAAATTGTTTAAGTGAATAAGGTTGAGTCTATTATTATAAGATGGAAGAGCAAAAGGATCTGACCAAGGAAGGAGACGTAAAGCATATCTTAAGAAATTCTTTTGAATTCTTTTGACTGGCATACTCAAGCTGAGGCCTACCGAGACAAGTATATAGGAATTTCAAGATGTATGGATCATTGCATTCTTTGGACCATCGTTTTAGGAATCCTAACATTGAGTTAGCTTCATTAATGATGTTATTATAGTGCAATTTGAAAGTAAGTTTTTCATCGATAGTATCTCCCAAGTATTTGTTTGACTTGACTTTTTCTAAGGCTTGCTCATTAAGTAAATAGGTATATGAGAAGCAGTTAATTCGCCTATGGTAACTCATTGTGGCACATTTGTTTATATTTAACTGAAGGTTATTAGTTTTGCACCACAAATAAAAGTTATCTAGATCTTCTTGTAGAAGGGTTGAGTCTTGTAGAGATGCAGTTTTTTTTGAAGATTTTCATGTCATCAGCATAAATTTTAACTTGACTGTTATTTAATTACCGAAGTTACATCATTTATAGAAATTATAAATAAGAGTAGGCCCAAGTGGCTGCTTTGAGGAACAGCTGAAATGACTTCAAACGACGATGATAAGGTTGTTCTAAGCTACACAATGTAACTCCGATTTGTCAGATAAGATTCAACCCAACTGACATCCAAGTTTAGTTAATTTTAATAGTATAATGCAATGGGGTAGAAGATCAAAAGCTTTACTAAAGTCAGTGTTTCAGTTTGCAATCCTGTCTCTATATTGAGAATAAACTCAGAAGTACACTCAACCAAGTTCGTAACTGTGGAATTATTTTTAACGAATCCGTGTTAGTTTTGTATTAAAAGAAATAGCAGTAATAGTAAATTTGATCAAAGATGATTTTAGTTCAAAATATTGTTCCAAAACCGTTTTCGTAGACACGGTTATGCCTCAACTTAGATATCAGTATAGATTAATATTTAAATTAAAAATAAATATTTAATTATACTTAATTATGAAGTTAAAAATAAACTTAAATTAGTACATAGTAAAAGTTTCAAAATACTGTTTTTTAAAATGTAATAATAAAATATATGTAGGTAAGTAGGTAGGTAGTGGGAGTGACTGGCGAAGATTGGCATACACATGTTGTATGAGTGAATCAATAACTTTTCCTAGCATTTATAATACAACATTTATGATTTTAAAAATAGGTTCGTTAATTTAATTTAATTTTTAATAATTCCAAAGTTTAATCCAAAATTTATTGCAAGAGAAAATTCAAAAACTGTTGGTAAATATATAGTTCAAGAAGTTGTACTTTTGGTTTAATTTTAGTAGTATTAAAGAAAAATTTTTAAAAATTAATAAAAATTCATATTCTATTGATTCTATAATTCACTGAAAACATTCCAAAAACAAAAAACAAAATGTGAAAAAAGTATCAAAAATATTTAAACAATGCAAACACTATATTTCTACATTTTCATTATATTGTGATAAACTAGAAGTCATTTTTGCTCTATATTGATTTGACGGTCTATTCAATTTCCATCATCTTCAATAAAATTTTTGCAGAATCAAGCATTTTTAAAATTAAATTTATCTCGAAAGTTAGCACAGTCTATGTTCATTTGTTATACTGAATTAAAATTTTTAATATATATAATATAAAACAAAAAAGATGCAAGAACCACAAAATAGAGAAATTATTTAGGATTATTTTTTTTAATATGAATATCACAAAATAGAGACAGAAATATTTAATAATAAGGGTTGTAAAATTTTACCAAATTTCATATTACAAATACATTTCAAGATTTTGCTGCAACAAAACACCCAGTGTTGGGCTTTCTGTTAGTATTTAATAAAGAACTAAATAAGAAAAAACTATTTCTGGTGAGAATTGTTATGTTTGTATGCATGCACATTATTTATTTTAACTATTTTCGTTACAATTCGAATTGAAAATATAGCTTGTGTTGTGAACAAGATTTTAAATACTTTAAAATTTTTCATTGTTTACTATTTATATTTTTTTCTATTTAATTTTAATTATAATGGTATTTAAAAATGTCAACTGATATTTTCAAAATGTACAGTAAAACCCAAATAAAATCACAATTAATCTAAAGATATATTTCTAAATTAATTATATCTCTTTTAATCTATTGCTACTATATTATTTTTATTTCTTGGAGCTAAGCGATCACATGAATTTCGTTTATTATTTAATAATAGTATTTTAATATTGTTATAGAATATTTGCGATTATTATGAAAATTTATTTACGGCATCTGAGTGGGTAGACCTATTCTCCAATCGTTTTTAGCTCTGTTAAACTTTTGATGTTTCATAGCCAGCACATCTGCTTGCTTCCACTTTTTATTTGTTTTCGATTCTTTTTTCGATAGTTAACTGCAATTAATAATTACAACTTGTCATTACTCATTATTTGACCAAAAATATATTGTATTTTCGCATTTGATGACTTGGAGAACTTTTCTATTGATTTTTATCTAAGAACCTCAGCGTTTCTAATTCTGTCTACATAAGATATTTCGCTGTAGGACTACATTTCAAAAGCTTCTAATTTATTTAATTTTTTATTTTCATATCGAAGCTTCAATACATCGTACAAAAGTACTGACCAAACAAAGCACTTTAAGTAACAAAATCAGAGTTTGATATTTTGTATTACAATTACAGAACTTTTTTAAATTTATTGAAAAATTTAGCAATGGCCCAAATGCCCAAGGCAGCGTGTCTTAATATTGACGGCTTGATTCCTTCTGTATAATAAAATTTAAGCTAAATCAAATTAAAAATTTAATTGAAAAATTTGATGTTCACAATTAGATCTATTAAATAATATTTAAAATTAAAAGAGTGTTTCCTTCATCAGCACCCCTGGAACTCATTAGTACGTATACAGCTACGCATACAGCTCCTACTTGGAATTTGAAAACTTATATATAAATTTAATTTAAAATTATATCATTTACCAAACGATGGAAAAATGTAGAAATGTTATTTTTTCAGTAGACTTCTCGAATTCGTTATACCACAACTGTAAGGTTCTTTAAGGTCTATGTATATATAATTTTAAAACCTTTTAAAACTTGTTCTCGAAATATCAAATTGGAATTGTACAAAAATTTTTATTTTCAAATTCCAAAGAAAATAATTGTTTTGTATAATTATGTACTATATACATTGTTCTTCTTATTTGAATTCTACTGTACATAATTTTATATTATGTATTATTACGAATTATTGTTAATTAATTCATTTCGCATAAGCTTTTAAAGTAAAAATTTACCGTCAACGTTAAATTATTTAGTGCAGTTTTGTACATATGTATATATATGCAATAATTAAATTAAATACTACATATTTTCGATTTAAAAAGAAAAATAAATAAACGTGATCAGAGTAGAAATTTTTAAAAAATGAATGTATGTACATTGTTATGTATAGGTAAGGTATGTATATAAAATATTGAGATACATATGTGCATGTATATGACGTTATGTTATTTTATTATTAAATAGTTTTTCTCAAACATATATATTTAATTAAATTTTAATTAATTCTAAATTTGGCTGTATTTCCTATTACTTAATAATATTTTTATTTTATAAATTAGTAAACGATACATATACGTTCGTATGTCAATCTCAAAAATTATAAAATTGTGTCATTTTTGTTTTTGTTTACACCTTACACCACTGATCAAAGACTAGGAAAATATTCCTTTATACATAATTATTGTAGGTTTCTATAAGTAGGATATATAGAATAAGGTGAGAAATAGGATATTACGGGAGAATTGGATAATATGTTTTGGTAACGAACCTGAACAAGTTCGGTTTGACAAGTTATAAATTGTAAAAATAGAGCCTTTCTGTTGGATGGGAACACTTTAACGTTCTCACAATAAACAAGTTTCTGAAACCAGCTTTTGACAACTTGGTGATTTTCACTGTTTTAAAAATGGGCACTTAAAGCCTTCCTAGTGTTGCTTTAGAATTCTTTGAGAAGCATTTTATTGCATTTAATTCAATAAAAGAATTTTAATTTCCAACAAAATATCTATAAAATAGAGATAGAACAGAACTCCAATATAAAGGCGTGTAGTTAAGAAGAGTAAAGGTTACATGGATGATATAGAGGGTCATTAATTTGGTCTATGGTGCAATTTTGAATTTGATCGAGGTGACTTAATGAAGTTAATGGTGAAAATCAACCTATATTGTGATATTTATCCTTCCGGATATATGGTAGAACACTTGTAATAGACCTAAGCTCAGTATTTAAACATACAAACAAAATAGTCTATTTAATAATAATAATTTTTTTACGCTAAAAAATGTGTTATGTTTAATAACAGAATTTGCAATGTATATATATAAATTATGTACCTCTGAAACAAAATCTTTTAAAATATGCATAATAGAATTAAGCAGATCTCTTGAAGATAATTATTAGGATTTATATATTGAAAGGAAGCTCTAACATTTAGCAGCATTCTTAACAATGTGGAAAATATGCTCATTCTACTGTATTTTCTGGTTTAGCTTTCTATCATTTAGACTTTCGAAAAATTTTTGTTTCAATTGGCCTTAATTTAGTTCGATTGGTCTTAATTGTTGATTTCGATTTGAAAGTCTTAAATTAGTTTCTGTTTACATTACCTTTATAGATTTTTACTAAACCTCGTTAAGTGAGATAGTCATCATGATGGAATTAGATTTCCTTAAAAATGTCGAAGCTTCTGCCACGATAGTCCTGTCGTCAACAAACTGTAAAGTGAATTGGATTGGGGGCTGAAGAAACTATGTCCTTAATAAAAATAAAATAAAAAGTGATCAGGTGGATCTTTATTAAACTCCAGCATTTATTGTATAGGTGTCACACAAAAACTTTCGTCAACGACAAATATGTTATTTATCAATATAGATAATATGGACACTAGTTCTTTGTTTGGAAGTCCCTTTGAATATTAATTTTAGTATATATTCGCATATATTTACTTTATTATTATATTATATTCGAATATGAGTACAAACAATAACTAATAAACACGGGTTATCACAATAAGCCCATTTGCGGCTGCGGTGATATAGGGGACAGTTCTCCTCCCGGAAAGTTTAAATCTAATCTAATCTAATGAGTATAAAAACCACTAATTTTTAAGTATCGAAGTTTCCTTATTTTATATATACATACACATTTTGAGTAACTCTCATCAGAATTTTATCTTCCGTCTACTTCGATATTTTGTTTTGAATACTCGTATATATATTCAAAAATAACATTTAGAAGTATATTTTTAGCACTATTAATAATTTTTATATTAAATTGTATTTTAATTTTCCGTTAATTAACGCCATTCAAAGTCATAATTTAAAGAAATTAAACTTGAAATAAAAAGAAGAAACAAACAACCGCAATTCTATTATTATCACTTGTTAGATTTTTTTATAAATAAATTTAAAAAATGATTTATGAACAATAAAATTGTACAAGGTGACACTATTGATATACACACGCTACATCATTTCTAACTATCAGTTTGGAATAAAATGATGTGTGCCTTTAATCTGATGAGTTTTAACATTTTCTTTTTACTTTTCGCTTCCATTCACATAAAATAATAATTATCAATTCAGCATGTGTAGTTCAATGGATGGGTGGTTAAATAATTGCGGGTGGTTTAATGGATATGTGATTGACTAAATGAGGTAAGAAGATTCAGTACCTAACTGAACTATTTTTATTGTCAGCTTTCTAGATAATGAATTTAATATGATTATTTTGTTAATGTAGAAATTTTAGGCTAGGCGCAGACATACAATTTTTAGTTTTGTAACGGTTTGATTGCATATTTGTGTCCCATTAGTTTATATGTGAGAAAACAAAAAAAAAATATATCCCAGTTTTCTAAAAAAGATTTTTTTTTATTATTGTTAAAGCACTCCAATCACAAGATCTTACAAACATTAATGAATAGGCATAAGTCATTAGACATATATAGCGTCCCTTCAAGATTTTCGAGAATATAAAATCTTAATTTTAGTCAAGTTTTAAGTATATTACTATGAATTAAAATAAATATGCTTTATTATAATTTTAATTATAGTAAATAAAGAAATAATAATAATAATAAAATCAATATGATGTCTTTAATTTGCTTTAAATCGATCTAAATGTAAAAAGTTCGGGGTTCGTTAAGTTTTAGTTAATTACTGTTTCTGTAGGTATATGTTGTGGAGAGCCTTCATAATTCTAAACTGAATATAACGCAAGTGTTGTGACTTACTTCTTCGAGAAGATATTATAAATTAGGAGCGAATTTTTTTTTAGGTTTAGGGTTTCCGAAAAATGTTCGGAAGCCCTAAACCTCATAGGGCTCCGAAACAAGGTACAACTGATCTGGATACCGGGTCATAGTGGCTTAAGTGGAAATGAGAAAGCTGACGAACTAGCCAGATCATCGGCGGGAAACATTTATGGCCCGGAACCAGCAGTTGGTATATCTATTGGTAATATTAAACTATCAAAAGAAAACACCCTGAAAAGGGAAGCAAATATTCTTTGGGAGCGTATGGAAGGTCACAGGGTCTCTAAAATATATGCACCAAGAATAAACACCAAAATAACCAACTTCCTGCTAACTCTCAATAGAGGAGACTGTAGGAAGATGGTGGGCACACTTACTGGTCATAACCACATGAATAAACACATGTGTAGACTAGCACTAAGTGACGACCCAACCTGTAGACACTGTCTGGAAGAGGAAGAAACCTCCACACACGTTGTAGGAGAGTGCTTAGCTCTTTCAAGGCTGAGACTCAGGCTGCTGGAAACGCACTACATAACCTCAGAAAACTTCTGCAGGATAAATCCCCCAAACCTATTGGCCTTTATCAAAAGGGTCGACTAAGTTGAGGGGTGGAGGACGGCATAAAGAGATAAAAAGCCTACATGCCGGCTCTGACATATTAGGACCACCTCCGTAAAAGAAAAAAGGAGCGAATTTCTACAACGTAATATCCAGTGCACACATTTTTATTTGAATTCGGTAAAGTGTTAGTCGCGATGATAGTCACCTACGTTTTGATACCAATTACCGCATTTATTTTATTTATTTATTTCAAAGATTTATGCCCACAGAGATAATTTTCATAAGGAGGTAAAATATACTTTATAATAAATTTGATAAATTTGTTGTAAATTGTATGGAATGGAAAACCAAAATAATCGTTATGATGTGTTATCTGGAGTCAGCTAATCACGTAATACTAATAAATACCGACTAGATTATGAGGCATATAGTATATATGGTCGGATCGATTTTATTTCATTCCGATTTATTTCTATATTTCAATAAAAACTTCAAATTTTAGATGGTCAGGTCAGGTAGACTAGTATGCAGCAGCACCAAATAAATTTTACATGTGCTGAACTTGAAGAGGGCTCCTTTAACCTACTATCTTTGAAAAGGTGTGACATCAGCACTATGGTAGGAGTCATTACGGGTCTTACAGGTAAGCATGCCAGAAGGCTTGGACTACTCTTAAACAGCTTTTGCTAAAGTGACAGAGAGGAAGAAAAGGAAGAAACTGTCCAACACCTAAAGTGACATCATAAAGGGAAAACCCATCTAGGAGCTTTTTTCTGGATTTTCTGGGTGACCTTAGAGGCACTAAAATCAAAGACCTCCACTGCTTTGTAAAAAGCTGGAAATAGTTCAATGGACATATGCTGCACTTGGACCTTAATGGTCTGCAAGCCTGTTGGCATACTATCGACAGCCAGTATTAGATACTTACATACCTATTTCATGGCCTCAGAAAATGTGTACATCATGCAAGTGTGTATTATCATAATTTCTGCTAAGCACATAATTTCTACAGAAAAATATTTGATTTATTTTCAATGATTGGAGTAAAAAAAATTATTAAAATCAAATTTGATCTATTATATTATAATTATACATATACGTATATATATACCAATATATACATAAAGCATGCTAATTTAATTATATTAAAAAAATATATATGTACCTAATTGTATGACCATTTAATTGTCACAATAAATGAACTGAACTGAACTCTATGAGCGGAAATTCTGAAATGATATAAAAAAAGTTAACGAATTTATTTTCATTATTATTGTGAACTACACCACATATAGGTTGAGTTAATAAAGTCATCTTTTTGCAGATACATATACACATTTTAAATAAACGTTATGAACTAATCAATGAAGGTCAAATTGCACTCAAGGTCACTTATTGGTAGGTAAATATTTTTATAAAATTTTTTGACAAAACTATTATTATTTTCTCATTATAAACTAATTATAACAAACCAAATTTAATAATTCTTATAAAATAATTGTTAATCGTTCAGCAGTCCGACATAAAAAAAAAAATTGTGTTAATTTTATTAAATACATGTACATAAGTATAATATTATACATATAAACTTTGACAGACTTTAAAAAAAACATTTAATATTTTTTCTGCAACGTAATACAAGGTAAATTAGGCCCAAATATTAGTTATTAGATACATAGAATTTGCATTTTACCTCAGATATTCTGTACAAAGTACAACTGTAGAAAGTACGCTTTAATAAGGTTGAACGAGTGATCGTTAATATATATTGTTTTTTTTTTGCGTAGATTTGTGGGAATCTTCACAGACACAATGACGGGGCTCATCTCGGAGCTTCCATTGTGTCAGATTTTTACTGAATAAACCACACCCTACCCATTAGAACTAGTCCAACGGACTAACCATTAATTTATTTCTAGTGTTATTTTCTTAAAGAAAAATTTTACCAAATTCTATCGTATCAAATCTAGTGACTTAGTTCTTTTAAGCCTCCTCTGATATCATTTTGATTATCTAGCAGTTGAGTGGCTTCAACGTTAACATGACCCTCCAGACGACGAGCCAAATGCTTTGCTGCATATCTTTTTATTTCATTTTCTATACAAGGAAATTTTATATATCCGTGCAAGTCAGTGTTGCGAACATACCAAGAACATGGGCATTTACCATGTTACGCAAGACTGTATTTTGAAATTTTTGTTTACAAAGTACATGTGTTTGTTTGTATGACGTAATACCGTTCGTTTGTATGTGTTCGTTTGTATGCTGTATATTTGTATGCCGTACAACCATATCGGTTTGATTATCTGATTATATAACAATATCTTGTTCTGTATAGGTAATTTTGCATTTCGACCTAAGAGCCAGTATATTTCTCTATATTTATTATCAAGCTCAATTTTTTTCTTTTTGTCGTGCTTTTTTCATCTAAGTTTGACGTCTGATGTCATTCCTAGTTATCTTAGGAATCAAGTTTTAAACCGTTCTGAATTGATTCGCGATCTAGTTGTTGTTTTAGATCACAAACTTAATTTTAAAGCTCATCTTTATTATTAACTAAGCAAACTCTATTTAGCTAGGATTTATAATGCGCTGGCTGAGTAAAAGAATGTACTCACCCCAACATTAGAAAACATTTATACATCAAATTCGTAATACCGACTTGTTAATATGCTTCGCAATTTTGGGCTCCATATCGTAATGTTATCTAACGTATGAAACCCAAAATTTTAGGCTTTGCATCGGTTAGAAACCTTATTTTTTTACATTTATTCAAGACAAAACGAAAAAAGGAAACTTTTATAAAATAAAATAAAGCTGAAGATATTATTTTGTCAATGAAAACTTTTCTTTTATTTTACGTTTTACAATTCTTAGTCTTTATTAGAAAACCAAAAACAAATGAGTTAAAAACTCAAAATCAACAATCATTGCTTTGAAGAGGGAAACGTTCGTTTTATTTCTATCCGTTATTTTACCGAAATTTTTTAGTTAAAATTTACATGTGCTTTATTGTCCCAAAAACACAAACATAACACTGAGTTACCAACTCAATTATAGACTTAATATAAAGCCAAATTTTTTACATGAAAAAAGTTTCAAAATTGCCTATAAATAATATTTAATTATTTTAATTCCTTTATTTAAAAAAAAAAAAAAATAAACTGTAATCTAATTAATTAAATTTGCAAATTTTAATGAAGATTATCTTTCAACATAGTAGAAAGAAAAAATATACAATATTCAAAACAAAACAAAAACAAGTAAGAAAAACTATCATAATAACGGTTTAATTTAAATCTGTATAAATAACCTTGTTATACTAACATTATTATTTATAAGGGATTATAGAAAATAAATTCATGTTTATTTATTAACGATTTTTTTAGGTTAGGTATTCCTTTGAATAATTAAATTAAATCTTATTTAGTGACAAATTAATAATTACGTTAATTATTATTCTTAAGTTTATTTATTAATATTATATTATTGTTTTAATTTTTATTTGAATTTTAATAATTTAGATATCACGAAATTTTTACAACCTTCAAATTTTAAGATCTTAACAAATATATAATATTTTATAATAAATATCTAAAAACAAATTTTAGCAATAATTATTATTAATATTATAACCTTAAAATTGAATTTAATTAATTACTAAAATATTTTAATATTGCAAAAAATTTTTACCAACGGTTATCAAATTTGTATTTTGTTTTAAATTAACTATTAACACTAGGTGTCGTGTATCTAGTAAAACAAAAATAATTTCCCTCTTTCAATAAAATTTCCCTCTTTTGAATTAAAAACAAAAGTAAGGGTATTTTTATTAGACACGTGTGATACGCTAAATGTCACAAATTGTAATAAAATAAGATAAGAAAGAGCATAAAGAATAAACAACAATTTGGTTTTAATAATTAAATCAAGATTAAAAACAATAATTTAAAAAATGTCAAATGCATTTAATACATTTGTAGATATACATAAACCTCAGTTATTAAATTCAGGAGTACCAGAAATATTTTGGCCAACTTTATGTAATAAATTATTAACTGAAACTTTTGATGCAGGAAATTCATTTTCATTGATGTTAATTGATTACAATGATTTACCGGTACAAGATACTGATCCAGTATTTGCACTATATGTTTCAAAAGAAGAAGGAATTTTAGCTAATGATCCAAATGAAATATATTTAATTGATCATGCATGGACATTTAAAGCAAATCAAGTTAAATCTCATTTAGAGCAAACACCAAGTCTTACAGATAGAATGTGTGCAATTACGGGTGTTGATTTAGAAGATCCGGATAGAATAAATAAATTAGAAAAACATATTTGGAAATATTGTCAATCGTATTCATTGCAAGCAGATGGAATTCCAATTGAAGAACGAATGCCAATTTGGTATGTTATGGATGAAGTTGGATCAGCTGTTAATCATTCTGATGAACCAAAATTTCGTATTGTACCTTTTATATTTTTACCAACACAAACTACATTTAGTTTGTTATTTCCAATAAAAGATTGTGAAGAAGGTTATCCCGTTGCAAGAGATTTTATTGAAAATATTCCTAGAGATGATAAAATAAGAAAAGCTTTACTTTTACCATGGAAAAACACTGATTTTAAAATTGAATCTTTTGAACAAAAAGAACCAAATGAAGAATATTTTACGACCGGACATGTACCAGAAATTTTGCCAGATGAATCAGTAGAAGGTAACATTTGAAAATTTTTAATTTAATATTTATCATTCATCTTAAAAGAGCTGAAAGCTGAGTTTTTAAATCTATCTATGTATTTCATTATAGATCCATGTGTTACACGAGACCAACCATTAAAAGTATATTCAGAATATGATGTTGTTAGTAAAAATTTAACTTCAGGATATTTTGAATTAGTAGAAAATCCCGATGAAGCAGATGTTTTATGGCTAACAAAACATTTTAAAAATTTTAAAGAATTACATGAAATGTTTCCAAATCGATTTATTAATCAATTTCCATATGAATATGTTCTTACAATTAAAGATTTACTTTCAGTAGTTTGCAAAAGACGATCAGAAAAACATCATAATACTGAAACTTTAGAAACATATCCTAAATGGTTGCCAACAACGTATAATCTAAAAACCGAATTGGTTGAATTTGTTTCGTATTATCAAAATCGTAAAGACAAACACCTTGATAATCATTGGATTATAAAACCATGGAATTTAGCTAGAGGATTAGATACAGAAATTACTGATAATATTTGGAAAATTTTACGTATGCAAACTACAGGACCTAAAATTGCACAAAAATATATTGAAAATCCAGTTTTATTTCAAAGAGATGATCTTAATGGACCTGTTAAATTTGATATTCGTTATGTTATTCTTTTGAAAAGTGTACAACCATTGGAAGCATATGTCCATAGCAAATTTTATTTAAGATTTGCTAATAAAGCATTTAATTTATATAATTTGGATGATTATGAGAAACATTTTACTGTAATGAATTATAATGAAAATACAACATTGAAACATATTCGTTGTGAAGAATTTATAGAATTGTGGCATGAACAATATCCAAATCATGATTGGAGTGATATTGAAGAGAACATTTGTAAAATGTTTAATGAAGTTTTACATTGTGCAATTGAAAATGCCCCACCATGTGGAATAGCTAACTTTAAGCAATCACGTGCCTTATATGCAGCTGACTTAATGTTAGCTTGGGAAGATGATAATACTAAAATACAACCAAAATTATTAGAAGTTAATTGGATGCCAGATTGTAAAAGAGCTTGTGATTATTATCCAGAATTTTATAATCAAATATTTGAATTATTATTTTTGAATGAAGTAGATTTGGAACAATTCAAAATTGTTACAAAATAATTTTTATATTTAAAATATATTTTTTATCTTAAAATAATGGTTTTTAATATTCACCTACTTTTTTACTAACCAATTGCTTTTAAAAATGGATTAATAAAAACTCATTAGTAATTTTTTATTATCATTTTTATTAAAAAAAACTAAAAAAAAGAGAAATTATTGACTTTTAAACTTTAATAGATAAGTAAAATGTGCGATAAGCCAATTTATTAATATTGTCAGTCACATTTAAGGAATGTTTTAGTTGATTTTATCTTAGTATTAATTATTGGTAATATGTACATATTATTTTATTTCTTTTTTTCCTTTTTCTCTTTTTTATCTTTTCTTGTCTTTCTTGACAAAAATGCGGCACAGTTAACTCCAATTAAAATTATTGTAAGACCAAGAGCACCATAAATTATAAGATTTGGATTTCCAGCAATAAATCTTTTTACAACAGTTAAAACATCATTCCTAAAAAGAAAAGTAAACTTCAGTAAAATTATTTACGAAATTGGAATTAAATAATTTTTTATAAATATTACATTGGATCAGTTAAGCCTGGAATATTATCAGCAGAACTTTCTTTAGCAAATCCTTCTTCAGCAAAATAAATTAAAGCTTTTGGGGTATAATCATCAGATTTATAACGATAAAATTTGCCTTGCCGAATACTAAAAAAGCAACACATTTAGATACTTATTAATAAAATTAAAGACTTTTATTTACAATATCAATTCTGGTCCGTTCTCAACATTGAATCTTTTTGCTGTTATATGTCCAGTTTCCTTTAAATTAATTCTAGCTACATTCATACGCCTTTTTAAATTTGCAGCAACTGCTTCCCATACAGCATACAATCTTTGACAAGAAACGCATCCTGGAGAATAGAAAAACACTAACCAATCACCAGTTGTTGCACCAGTTGAAGCTTGTGTTAAATGCTCAAAATTGGCATCTGATAATTCTTTGACAACAGGTTCACGATTTTCGGAAAAGTACAAAAATATATCATCTTCGTTAAGTTGCCCATGATAGAGTAATGGAATTCCTTTGCGGAATAAAAGTAATGCTGGCTCTTTTGTCGGATCATATATATTAATCATAGGACTATTGCTAATTTTTACAACATCAGCATTTAAATTTTCTTTTAGATCATCTTGAAGATTTTCTAGTGCTCTTTCATATTTTTCGCAATCAGCACAATCAGTTTTTGCTAAAATTAAATAAACACAACTATGAATGACAACTGTATGAATGAATTACGTCAAGTCAATAAACATACATTATTTATATGCAACCTGTTACTTCTACAACAATTTAATAACAAAATAATTAAAAAAATTAATTTATGAATTAAGGACCATTTAAAATTAGTAAAAAAAAACAGATCTTACTAAATAATACAACAACTGGATTATCTCCTTTAATCATATGAAGTAAATCATTTTCATCAACACTCTCTACTTTTTTTCCATGGCATGAAATTGCGAATAAAATTGTGACCAGCGTCAATTTAAAAAACATTTTGATAGTGTTTTAATTGAATTTAAATAAAATATTTAGGATTTTATGTTTTTATAAAAATAACCGGTGTTTAAAAAGTGGTCAAGGTCAAAATAAATATAACTTTGCCAAGTGGGCAACAGCGAAACTGATGCAAGCAATATAAAACACAAAATAACTAAAAATAAAAATACAAAACTGATATGATAATAAATAAATAAATTTCAATAAACTACCTTATCGATGTAAATAAAATTTTGACAGTTGTATAATGTGATAAGCGACAAAACTACAAAACCATGATTTATATCAATTATAATAAGTAGTATTGCCAGTGGGTATAATTTTTATTCTTTTTTGACAATTTTTAGCTATTTTGAGTTTTCTTCCTAAACTTTCCTTTTTACTGACCTAACCCATGTCACTCATACCAAACAATAGCTGCACATTCAGCATTACCAACAATTTATAATTTTAATAGCATTACCGTTATAAAATTTAATACGAGAGCATAAAAAATTAAATACTTTTTGAAAAATAACTGTTTTTAATAAATTGATATTTGATGCAAACAAAGAAATACAATAAAAATAAATTTAACGTGACACTGAGTTAAATCGTCACTGGTTATCGCTTGATGACTACTAAATATGCTAAACTAAAATATAGGTAATAATAAATGTTAATGTTTAATTAATGAAAGTTCAAGTTGCTCGTCACAGTATTACATACAGCTAAAAACTTTAATTTATTAAAATCTTTCTATAACATTCAGAGATAAATAAACTACTTTTAATAAGAAAACACTGGGATGATCTTGTATATGAGACTCCTAGTAATACGCTAAATAATAATACTGAGAATGGAGACTCCGTGCGCGGCACGGGAGGGTTAATTGATCGTTGGGACATTATTATTATTATGCCCAGACAGTGCAGACTCAATTAACATGAGGACCGTTAAGCAAAACGTTTGGTCTCTAATTCGTACAATAATATGTAGAAATATGCATTCCTTCAGAATCAAGCGCAAGCGAGTTATGTGCGACAGAAGAAAACCAAATGGATCGATAAACGAAAAATGCTTAAAGCCAAAACTTATTTTAAAAATCCCTAATTTTTAACAGTTCTGCTAAAGATATTTTATAATATCTTTATTTAAATTCTGGATTGGTTGAATGGTTGATGAAGAAATTAATCTGGTGAAGCGAAATATATTAATGAACAGCACACAATCATACTTCATGATCTCGATTCTGTAGTCGATATCACTGTCTTTTCATTCATACCAAACCTAAAATTGAAAAAGTTGAAATCACTGGATTGTTCGAACTACAAAATAACTAGCTAATGAAAGTGGGACTCTTAATAAATAGGGCATACACAAAGTAAACTGATGAGAGTTAACGCAACAGTTTCGTGCAAATCGTAAATTAGTGAAGAAAACGTAGAGGAGGTAAGGTCATCATAATATCTTGGTAAAGTTACTACTGTAAATTGCGGCACGAAATGTTGGCCTCCGAAAGGTGCAGCACTTTGCGAGATCTACAAACATTGCATGGAGCCTGAAACCTTAATTCTTCAATAGTAACAAAAATAATAATCTTACCCAGGTATTCATCAATAATGGTTGCAAATGCTGGCCAGAAAAAATGCATCTCATGGAACTGAAGGGAACAAGAATTGAAGAAATTGTCTATGCTAACGTAGATTTTTTATATAGCTAATAAGGTTACTTACACCAGTAGAATTAAGTTATAATGTATTCTAGCGAAATTATTAAAAAATTGTCATATATATTTTTTTTGCTTTTTGTTTCGGAATTAGTAAAAAATTTAAAATGGTTACAAAAATTTTTTAGAAATTGTGTAGACAAAATAATAACAAAAATAAAAAAAAATAAAGACAATAATTGTCTTGCCAACCTTAGTATATCATCATTATAGGTATTTATAATCCAAGAACTGAATATCTTATCCTTATGTAAGTAAAAAGTAGGTAAATATTAAAAAAATTTAAATTTTAATCAAAATTTCTTCGAAAGATCAATACATGGCATTAATATTTGAAAATGATTTCGACATAATGCCACCGTGGTTGATCCTCTTGAGGAAACGCATTCTAGACGTTCGATTTTGTGCCAATTTTTTCAAGCACTAGACCAGCAGTGTATAACGAATAACACAAACAATAAGTCTGGGGTGAAAGTACGGTTGGTGTTTCAAACGCTTGTTTTAAACGCTTTACCAGCGTAACAAAATTTTAATGGCAGCACGAAGGTTGAAACGCTAAAAAGTTTAACCTAACGAAAGGCGAAACAAAAACCGTGCTACCATTTGAAAACATTTTTTTTCTTTGTAATTTATTTATATTTGTGTGTGTTACTCACACATTGTTTTCTATTTAAAATGTATCTTCATCCGAAGAACTTTCACTAAAAAATATCATGTTTTCAAAAATGAACAACATGTTTGAAACGCGAACCTTGCTTCCACCCCTGCTTTCTAAGGTTTAATTTGTTGCTGGTTTATCAGATATTCACATTTCCATTACCTACCTTAACGCGAGCTTCAGTCTTATTTTTGAAAACATACAGAAAAACATTCATTGATACTGCAAATATGTTTTCCTCTGATTTTTACGAACACGAAATTATCTCCAGATGATCAAAAATAATCGGCGCAGATTTTTGTGTTCATAAACATTAGAAGAGTTTTTAGTGTCAAAGATAATGTTTGGAATTGTTAAGTTGTTTGAAAGTCACACGTTTAAGGTAAAAATTTAATAAATTTATGTTCATTTACAGTAACAATTATAGTTGAATTAAAATTTTAGAAAATAAGAAAAAGAATTCAAAAATTTGTGGAAAGCCGAAAATACCAGTAGACCAAAAATAAATTTTAAAAAAGGATTTTATTTATTATTTGGAAACTAGCTAACTATGATGAAGATTACGATGCGTATGCTTTTTAACTTCAACATATTTATTGAATGACTTTGCTTATGAGCTCAAAATCTGCAATGTTGAGCGTGTTCTGCCAAGCGGTGCATAGAAAAGAATATATTAATACAAAATATAAAATTGATATTAACAAAAAAATTCTAACCTACCTACCACACATATAAACATATATAAACAGACACTGGCAAGTTAATACAAAAGTAGATAAAATTAGAAAATTTAAACTAATTCTAGAGGCCTGCGCCGCCTTCGCGCCTTCTATATCGTGATGCCGACAAAGCACCTGCTGTAGTAAGACCATTTAGACCTATTTCATTTTTTACAAAAGTTTTTATAAATAATTTAGTAGGGTCAAAATTTCGATGTCTGGAATCTATTCGGGAGAAAACAAATAAAGAAAAGGACAAAAAATCGAGTTAACCCATATAGTTCCGGACCTAGATCCAGTTCATAGTCATACAAAAGTTCCAGAGTCATACAAATTTATACATTAACTACTTTTAACTTAAGAAAAAAGATAACGTATTTGATATCATATCCTGGAAAGGATATATTACTTGTTTCGAAAACGGAACTCCATCATCAAACGATATAATTTTTTCAAACAAAGTTCTTCAAAAATCTACTATAAGAATTTCCTGAAATGAATAAATATCCTTACAAAAAAAAATAACAGTTTATTTTATAAAAAAAATAATTTTATTGTTTCAACTAATTTTAATCTTAAAAAATTATCAGATCTTAGGCAAGCTGTGATAATGATAAAGAGCATTTCGGATGCAAATTAACGCCACATTTGGTGCATGAAAAAACAGTTTGATTTTTGCAGTGACGACATCGAGCTCGTTTTCCGTATGGATGATATTATGACCCACAAGGTCATATCTAATTGAAGTACCTGAGCTTTGTCCGCTTTCTCTTAGTGCTAATACGTTTCTTAAAGGTATTTTCGCGGATTTCACCAAGCACTCAACAAAACAAACTCGGAATTCAAGTTGATGTGCATCTAAAGCATTAGTAAACAGAGGCCAATACCATTTTTTGCTTAGAATGCATATTCGATAAATATTTATAGCATTATCAAATAGATCGACTAAACCCATTGTGCGGTTTAATTAAAAAAATCGGATTCGGCATATTTATCTTTATTCATTTTTTGCTTTTGCAAAATCTTATGTTTTAAAAAATTTGGCAAAACAGTTACGACGGAATTATCATTCCATCGCAAGGCAAGAATCTGATTTGAAAGATAAAAACACAAGTCACTGCTTCCAAGTTCTTTTCTCTTCACTTCTTTTACATCAAAAAGTTTTGTTTTTTTTTGTGTGGTCATCTCGAACAGTTCCTTTTAGAAATAACAAGAATCAGTTTTATATGTAACATAGTATTTATAACTGTTTTATCAAAACAAAAACCAGTTGCAAAATAACTAAGTGATGATAGGTAGCACATAAGTTTGTGTGATGTGAAGAAATTATCGAACGCAACGGTGTGTTGGTTTCGATTTTCTACATTTGCTAATAAGCGCAAAACTACAATATTTCTCCTAGTCCATATAAACTATAATTTTCATCTGAAGCTCCTCCATAAAATATATATGCAAATAGGGTCTTGGTTATCGGAACTTTCACTTATTAATTCTTCTATTTCTCGTAAACTGAAATACTTTTTTCTGAACATTTTTGCACAGTTTATTTTATGTTCACTATATTTTAACTCTCTTTAATATTACGAGTGACGAGTGACGAGTGATTGAACATCGGTTGTGATATTTATATTAATTTACTAACTTTGATCTTATAGTGGCTTGGTATTATATTTCCAAGAATTCAAAATTAGTTATTGAATTCTCGGCTCTCATCATCAAGCTATTGACGGCCATTCAGCATAACTTGTTATTTGATTTCCAAGTATTCAATTGCAGAATACGTGGTCCGTAATAAAAAAATACAGTATTTGTATAATTATAGCTTGGAAGGGGAAAAAACTATAAAAAAGAATATAGAATTTTTTTTTATATGAAAATTTTTAGATATTGTTTAAGCCTTATGTTTCGTTTTCGATACACTGCTTGAAAAAGTCACCCTGTAGCTACAAATTTTGTTGGATAAGTTTTATATTGTGATTAAATTATTACTATGGCTTTGAATTAGTTTATTTAAAAGATTTTTGAATAAACTAGAACAAGAATGAAAAAAAAAATCGAAATTCGGACTTTTCAAGCCATCGACAAACATGTTTTTTCTCACATTTATCAAAAAAAAGGTAAATTAGATATTTGTTTCAAATTAAATAATAAATTTTAGTTTCATTTAAAATACACACCGGGTGACCAATATTCTGAAAAACTTGATATGTTTCGTTTTCGACACTCTGGGTTTATATGGGTTAAAACCGTACAGGACAAAAACCATTGACGTTAATTTAAAATTCTACATTCAGAATTCTTGTAAGAACTCAAGCAAAATATGTACCACTTTCCAATTAAATAAATTATTGTTTATTATTATTTATACTACAATTTAAAGTTCTAATCTAATAAATAATAATAACAAACTTTCCACACAAAAATTAATGATTTTGATATTTTTGTTTTAATTTAACAACAATGTACATTACATTATTGCAAAATTTAAATATTATGCACTCAGAGAATGCTCCTATTCTACTAATAATTATTATTGTGTTTTACTAACTAATACATGTCAAAAAGCCTAAAAGCAATTTATAGAAATTATATTAAATAAAAATACAGCTACTTAATTTACAATTACGAAAATTTAAATCTGTCTTTTATTTAATCATATTGTATAGACTTCAGTTTAATCACTCAATTTCTAATCGAGTAAATAAGGGGAATTAAAGAAAATATTTCTAATGAAGTAAAAAACTAATTTTTGTGTTGGATATTCACTTGCGCTCTGTAACTTCAGTAATATAGTGTGTTAAATTTTTTATTTATTTTATTTATTTTATTTATTTATTTTATTTCATATACATGAGACGGTAAGTCTCTGCAGGAGAATATAAAGTATAATGTGTAGCAAATTCATAATTCTTAAATTAAATTAAATTAAACCTTAACCTAAAGAAATTAACAATAAAGAAAATAAATTTATAAAATTTAAAAAGAAAATTTATAAAGCCAAAGAAAGAAAAAAAAATAAAAAATAAAATAATATAAAAAAAAAATGGAAAAAACAAGAACAAATTAAAGTTAAAACTATAAAATACGTCCAAAAACAAAATGAAAAAAATAAACAAAACTATCTTTCAGACGTCACACACCTAACAAACATTATTCTACAAAATTTTACTCTTCTTAATTAATGATTACACTTTTTCCTTAAAATATACCCAACAAAGCTCAAGGAATTTAGAAATAGAGAACTCACACCTGACTACGTTCGGCAAAGAACTCCACAACACGACAGTCCTTACAAAAAAGGATAAATATCTTAATCTACAAGAGTATCAAGGAATAGTTAAATTCGCACTTAATGATCGTCCAGGGGTCATTTCCTTAAGAAGATATACCGGCGTATTTTTGGATTGATTTTTTTCCATAAAACAGATGTACCTATAGTTTAGATAGTTTTCGAAAGTACAGTCAAGCAAAACTTTAGAAAGATTTCTGATGCTATCGAATCTACGACGATTAGTTACAAAGTGCAAGTATTGAAAATAACCTTGAGCCTGGAAAACTTGCCTATACTCATACCAGCATAAACTACTTTACAATAAGTGAATTTTAAAAAGATTAAACACATAACTAGTTTCTTTTTTACCCACTCGTTAATATTGTAAGAGAACTAACTTTCAGAGTTTTCGTAACTTACAAAAAATATTTCTAGAAATAAAGTTAATGTGATAATTCCAGGTTAGAGTTTTATTGAATACAACACCCAAGTTTTTAGCTTTACTTACAAATTTTACCACAGAATTATTTAATTTGATATTAGGGAGATTAGTTGTATCAATATTATGAACATAAATTAACATAACCTGGGATTTTGACAGATTTAATCGGAAACCATTATTTAAAGACCAGAAAGCAACAGCAACAGCATCAAGATCATCATTCAATTTAGCAATAGAGCGGTTAATATCAGCTATAGGATCACTGATGTAGAGTTGAGCATCGTCTGCATACAACCGGCAATGAGATTCAGACAAACAACGAGGTAAGTCATTAATAAATAGACTAAAGAGTAAGGGACCCAGTATGGATCCTTGGGGTACCCCGAATTCAATAGGTAGATTATTAGACTTAACATCATTTAGAAACACAAATTGACTTCTATTATCTAAGTAACTTTGAATGAGAGTAGTAGCAGAAGATTCAAAATTAACAGCTGCTCTAAGTTTTAAACATAATAAGTTATGATTAACACAATCAAAAGCTTTAGTGAAATCAAGAAGAAGCAATAATAGAGCATGTTTCTTATCGATTTCACAATATATGTTATCGGTTAATTCTAAAATTGCTGAGGTAGTGCTGTGCTGCTTTCTGAAACCTGATTGGAATTCGTATAAGAGATTATTAGCACTTACGTACTGACTCATTTGTGCATGCAATAACCGTTCAAAAGATTTCGAAATACCGGACAGTATGCTAATGGGTCTAACGTCATCAATCGTTGGATTATGTTTTTTAGGAACGGGAACAACTTTGGCACATTTCCAAATTAGAGGGTATTGACCAGTAGTCAAGATGAAATTAAATATGTTTGTAATATAAGGTAGCACAGAAGGGATAATCAATTTAATAAATTTCAAAGGAATTAAGTCTGGTCCTATAGCATTGGATTTAATCTCAAAAATATCATCATATCATCACTTGAGACATTTGTAAAAGAAAAAGTACTAGACGAATTAACGTTTTCAATATTGGATAGTAATGAAGTAAAGTTAAAAGATGGAGTTATGAATGTATTGTTTAATTCGTTTAAATCAAAGTTATCCATATTGTCCATTTTGTTTTCTTTACTGATTCCAAGCTTAGCGGTATTAGACCAGAAAGATTTTATATTTAAATAAATTTAATATCGTAAAAGAGAAACAAAGAACAAAATACAGTTGTACTTTCTTTGTTTGTTTTTTTTTTTTTTTAATAAATTAAAATGTCACCCACAATACGTTTTCTAGTATAGAATGGTATAGTTAACGTGGTCTACAATATTCAGCACACTAAAAAACCTCTTACATCATATAGCCACAAAAAACTTTCTTACTATGAAACATTGTTGTGTTTATTCCATATAATATTATATATATATATGTATATATAGTTAAATATTATATGACGCCATATAAATTTTTAAATAATTTCGAAGAATTTTTCTCGGTTCGTTTATCATTGCTCGTCATTATTATTGTCGCAATAACTTGAAAAACAAAAAAATAAAAGAGGAAAAAGCGAAATAATTTCAATTTGAAAAATACAAACTCCAATAAGCTACTGAAATTGTATGATATATATTATACATAGATCCTAGATATATATATATATACGTACATTCTTACATAATCACATAAACATTGTTTCTTTCAGACTCCTCTATCTATCATTTTTTATTTACATTTCTTTTACTGCCTTCTATCATTCTTTAACTTTTACGGCAATTTGCTCCTTTCGTTTTATGTTTTTCATTTTATGTGCGTGTGCATTTTATTTTTTTAGATCCTTTTAAAAATTTACTATCCTCTCATTGTCTTTACTTTTTGTTTTTGGTTTTTTTTTTGTTTTTTCTATATAAAATAGAAAATATCCTTTAGAGATAGAAAAATACTAAATCCGTTAACAAACTGTTACGGTTTGGAATTTGTCTTGTAGAATTGAATTTTTTTTTGTTTATTTTTTTTTTTTTTGCAGTTTTTATCATAAGGATGTATTTTAAGTATAGAATAGTCAAATATTTATAAAAGAATTAGTTGGAGGACGAAATAGGAAACGTGAAATGTTTGAAAAATAAAAAAAATAAAAAAAAATAATTTCAGTTGTTGAAAATGAGCTTTTCAAATAAAAATAAAACTGCTTCACATATAACAGCATTTAGATTTAAATATTTTTAAATGTTGTAATATTTTTTTAAACTTAATAATCTTGAGTCCAAACATAACTTGACTGTGATTTGTTTAGGACATTTTTGGATCTATGGAAATTCCAAATTATGCCTCATCTTACTCAGATGACATCGAATGATATCACGAGTTGTTGAATAATTGCAGTGTTGAGACACAAAGTGCAAATTTTATATATCATTTTAGTATGAGTTTGAATCTAAAAGATTGAGATTTAAGTTTTGTGTAGAAAAAACATTATTGAAAAAAACTTTTTCTCTTGCATAACCAGGCAGTCAAATTTGGTTAAGGGTGTGTATACCTGATCAAACATTAATTCTAATTCTATTTCACCAAAATGGATAAATATTTGCAACATAATTATTTCAAGCATCCCCCTTCTTTTACTTTTGTAAGATGGATGCTTAGCACAGTGAAATGGTTAAACTACTATCCATAGACTACCAGTTTTTTTTTTTTTATATATAGAAATAGGAACGTTTCAACATGGTTGTGATTGTTGAAACGATAGCACTAGAAAATAATCTAGTTATTGCAGCAGTTAAGTACAGTGCAATTCTGTGACAATAAGTAATAACCACTTAAGTCAATTTTGTCAATTTTTCAGGAAATGCAAAACAAACTTTTTAATCATTTATGAAAAAATTGTGACAGTTTGAACGGGATTTGTGTCATACAAAATGAGCACTAGAATAATGTTAAACGGTAAAAACAGAATAAAGTCTTTAAAAAGTAAAATTTTAAAATAAAAGAAATTAATTTAAATGAGATAAGTTAATAATAAGTGTTTATTATAAAATTATTTTTTCCTCATTTTGCAGTTAAGTTCAATACAAGTTCTTCTGTGAAAATCATTTCGATACTAAAAACGAACATAAGTTTTTTTTATTCACAAAAGTTAAACTAAAAATTTAATTTAATTGCAAATAAGTTTTTGTTTTACATTCATTTTTCAATTTATAATAATGAAATATTCAATTTAGAAGTAGTTTGATGGAAAACACAAAAATGAATTCATAAAAATGACTAAAATTGAAGTAAACTGTAACATTGGTGTACATGTACACATAATTTAAAAAAAAAAATCATTTCTCCATATTTTTTTAATTTTTTTAAATAGGTATTTATTCCAGGCTGTTAAAATAACTCGTGTGTTCATTTATTTTCTTAATCTGACTAAATCTGAATGTGTTTTGATTAACTTCTAAAGTTTGATAAAAGCTATGATAATTTTTGTCAAGTACGTAAGCAGATAAAAAAGATCATCCTAATCTTATTTATTTTGATTGGCTAATTATAACGCTTTTCAATTTGAGAACTGCCAACAGTACGTATAAATTGATACCAATGAAGGGGTTGATGGATTTTCATATATGTTTTCTTCTTACTTTTCACTATTAGGGCGTGATCTGTGTCACATTCCATATGCGTATGCCCTTAAATAATAAGCCTATTGTGTTTATACTACTTGTGGAAGTTTTAAGAAAATTCAGAAACATACCAGCCAAGTAAGAATGATATAATTTCAGAAAATGTTTTTAGTATTGGTGTTCCGCAAAGTTCCGTTTTTGGTCCTATTTTATTCTTAATTTTTGTTAATTCTTTATTTATTCAATCATTTTAAAGGTAAAGGTACCGCTTTTCCTGATGACACTGCCTTTACTTATGCTAATAAAAATTATTTTAATACTTTTACGGATACTAATCATGGTTTGGGAACTCTTAGGAGCAGGTTTAAACAGCATTAATTGGAAATTAGTGCCAAAACTAAATTTATGCTATTTAATCTCACGGGAACGATTTCTGATGATTTAATTTTTATACATCATTTTCCTTCTTATCTTAAACTAAATCTTGTAAAATTTTGTGAACAAGATGTGTCTTTACCTATTTATGATGATAAAATAAGCTGTACAGAAAATTGTTTCAAAATTGAGCGTGTTGAATGTTTTAAATATCTAGGTATTACTTTGGATGTTAAGCTAAGTTGGAAAGAACATACCTCGTATTTAACTAATTATTTAAATAATGTAGTTAGGCAGTTTTATCATCTCAGCCTTTTCTATAATCATAGCATTTTGAAATTGGTTTATAATGGTTTATTAAAGTCTAAACTGAATTTTGGTATTTGTTGTTGGGGTGGTACATATTTCAACAAAATTGAACCATTGCGGATCAAACAAAACATGATATACGAATTATTTATAAAGTTAATCGTACGACTCCAAGTTTTATTTTATTCAGAAATCTAGGATTACTTCCTCTAAAACATTTATATTTTTATTATATACAAAGTTCTTAAAACATTTTTTAATAATTCCGGGTATGGTACTACAAGGTTATATGGAACATACAATTTACGTGTCAACATCAGAAATCTAGCTTTTATTCCTATAATTTATAAATCACACTTTTGTCATTTCTATAATGTTACTGCACCTCGTTTATTCAATAAATTACCAGATTATCTTCATTGCGAAAGAGTTGAAATCAAAATTTCTTAAAGGAATCAAATCATGGCTTCTTTCTGTTGATCATCACATTATTGAAAACTTTTTAAGTCCATTAATTTGAATTTTTGTTTTTTAATTGTATAATCTGCTCTTCTCATTGATTATATTTTGTATATTTTATTTTAATTTGATTTACTGTTAAGTTTTTTCATAATTTTCATTTATATTTTTGTGTATAAGCATTATTTTTTCTTTATAATTATTCCTATTTTGTTTATTTTTAAATTTCCCCATCTTATTCAATATGTTATTTCTTTTAAAGGTGTTTTAAGCGTCACTTATCTTTGGGTAACAGATTGAACCTAACTTTTACATTTAATCAACTCTAGTTTTAAATTTTTACTTTACTATATTTAATATTTTTTGTTTTTATAAATTTTTAAGTTCAGTCTTAAATATTTAATGTAAACTAACTTTTGGTTTTGATGATGAAATAAAATCTTTTTATTATTATTATATTATTATTTCTGTTTTGGCCTGGGCAACAACCGCTATAATATATAGCATTGTCTAAATTAGGTGGAAAATTTGATGAATGTTCAAAAAAGTAAGAAGCTACCATCTCGACTAGCAATAGCTTCATGCCACATGAAACATGATGGTTTATTGGTGTCACTATCGTGAATGAATGTTAAATTTAATATCATAAAGGATGTTTGTAAAAAAAAAACTGATGTTTTGAGAAGAGGACTAGGAAAGCACTGCTGGAGATCTAATGTGAACACTTTAATAGTTGGAGTTTTTTTTTTGATATTCATTTGACTTTTTTTTTCGAATGCTAAATCGGCTTCTTTTTAATGAGTGTTTGACTCAGGAGGTAAATTAATTTTTGATCCTTATCAATTCAAGCTAACATTTTTATTTTTGAAAGGTCCCACCTATTACATCTATCAGTTGTGGGCTTTATGAATATCAATGTACCAACCTAATTTATTTTAGTCTTCAACTTCAAGAGGCTTAACAGCACAGCACAATGTTTTTTCATAATGTCTCTTACTAAATCCACCATGCGTTTTCTTCTAGAATTCATTATTCTCTTTAAAAAAAAATCACATTGTTACAAGAAAAAACAGTTATTGAGCTTGACGCTTAATAAAAAAACACTGAATATTCACAAATTGTTGTTCATTGATCAACGAATAACCACTTATTGACACACAAAAATTATTTAAAAAAAAAAAACTAACGGTTTTGCATTTTGTAAGATTTTTGAAAAGCCATTTAAGTGATTATAAGTTGTTTTAAAAAAATTATGGTTACTATTAAAATCGAAAAGTGCAGTATTTCAAAAAGACCTATACCTACCTAGTGATGATTCGAAATTTTCGTTTGTTGCAAAATTACGACCGTTAAAAAAATATAAATTTAAGTTGTTTTTCAAAAACCAATTGTAACTGCAACGGCAGTTAAGTGAATTTTAAACAGCTGTTACTCTGTAAATAATTGTTTAATAGAACCAAATTTGGACAGGACGTAATCTGGGAAAGGGCTATTAAATGCACCAATGAAACTACTTGGGGCATACATTCCAACCACCCAACCCACCAACCACTTCGGGTATACTTTGAGAAAACCTGACAACAACATTGCGAAACAATGTTTCGAATGGAATCCTCAGGGTACATGTCGCGTCGGAAGGCCGAGAAAAACTGTCTTAGCCGAAGCAAATACCCAGCAAAGAACGTGGCTACAATGGAAGAGGTTAGCCGCAGATAGAAGCCAATGGAAAGAATTTATTTCCATCCTATGCCCCACGGATGGGGTTGCCGGACAATTATGAATGAAACCACTTAAGTGCACTTAAGTGGTTATTACTTATTGCCACAGAATTGTATACCTATAAAACCGTCAGGTATTTAATAAACTTACTGTTAAAAAGTTTTTTTTTTTAATTCAGAACCCAAAAAACTGTGCAAATTTTCCTAAAAAATGTGAATTTATTAATATGGGAGTGCCCCAAGGAATCATTTTAGGTGTTGTAAATTTTTTGTTATACATAAATGATATTAAATCACGCATGAAATTTGGTAAAATAATTTTATTTGCTGCTGATGCATTATTATACATTATAATGGGTAGAAACAATGAAAATTGTTGTCATCAAATAAACAAAAATCTAAACGAAATGCATGGTGGTAACCCTTTAAGACCCCTCCCACACATTTGTGTGGGTAATATTCAAACTGCAATAAAAAGTTACCAGATGCACATAGAAATATAATTTTGGTCTTGTTTTTTTTGTTAATCTTTTCTCTTTTACTTTCTCTTTTATAGTAAGTAAAAATATTGTGGCTTAGTATGGTTTAATGCATGGTGAAGTGCAGTAGGATATGTGTCATTAAAAGTAATAAAGTATTTGTTTATATATTTTATTTAAATAAAATTTTTTTTAAAATTTTGTGTACCTTTTAGGTAGAAAATAGTTTAAATTTAATTGTTTGCTATATTTCAAATTCTAAATTTGTACAAATAAGCAGAACTATGGCAGAAAAAAGTAAGTAACACGATTGTGTTAGTTGGGATTTTGCATATACTTTTAAATACATATTAAAATGCGCAATTATATTAAATTTGTTTACGTTTAATTTTGAATTTTGTCTATATGGGTTGTGTTTTCCTCTATATTTTTAACTGAAACATTTTAGTGTCTGATCCGAAATATACGGAAAGCATTTTCCGTTTAATGAATGCAAATTTTATGGTGCTTATTTGTATTTTGGCTGAATTCCTCTTCCCAAAATGAGACTTTATCGGCAACATCGGTTTAGACAAGATATAGTAGCTTTAGATATTTTCAGAAATCGTCTATTCGATTTGAGAAAGTACATACACTATGTTGATGTCAATAATCTACCATTGGAAGGCAAACAACAAATTATGGGAAAATCAATAAACACGATGTAAGAAATCGCTGGCTTGCCTTACCTCGACATCACACACATTATTCCATGGATGAACAGATGATTTCATTTACAAGGCGTAAATCATCTTCTAACATCCTTGAGACAATATGCGAAAAATAAACCGTGTCCCATCAGGCCATACCATCAGTATGGCTTTCGACTTTGAAATATACCAGGGAACATTAACGTCTCTGTTAGAAAAAGATTTGGGTTTGGGAGAGGTAGTAATATTACGTTTAAGTATAACTATTCCCGAAAATAGTTGTATTTATTTTGATATATATTTCACCGGTTTACCGCTTCTGAAAAACTTAGCGAATTGAAGCTTTATGGAACCGGACAAATACAAGCGAATAGATTAAAAATGTGCAATTTCCCAAATACAAGGATATGAAGCAAGGAGAATCTGTTCAGCTTGTAAGGAGCGACGATAAAACTAGTTCAGTGAAATGGAAAGACACAAATACGTCTGGATGGCATTCACAATTTTTGGAAAAATCCTGAGCAACAAGTTAAACGATGTTCATGGGTAAAGTCGATATATGCGACCAGACGCATGACTGAATTTACAACTTAGTTGTACTTAACTTGAGTACTTTAGGAGCAAGTTGTATTATTTAGATGTCCGATTTTTGTTTTCTATAGAACAAACTTTTTAAAATATTGACATTATTTTATTTTTAAGGATTTTTTTAATTGTTTTTTTATTGCTTAATAAATTATAATGAATGTTTTTTAAGTTTATTAAACTAGAAGAGATGATATAAACTGAATAAAACATTATACTGAATTTTTTTGTTTTTTATTAAGTCCCAACCAACACGTTCGTGTGGGTCCATTTACTGCTGAACGGCTAGCTGCAGGTCCATAAAATTTTAGATTTAAGTTTTTTAGCACATATCCAAACAATGCTTAAAATTTCATCACAAACGGATGAAGGAAAAATTTTTGGGACTTAAAGGGGTAAATGATCGATCCAAAAGTTCATCGAATCTATTATGTAGATAATAATATATACTTGGAAAAAGTAAATAACATTAACTATTTGGGTGTTATGATGGATAATAGATTATATTTATGTTTGTTACAAGATTGTAAGAAAAATTGGGTATTTAGGTAGAATAAGAAATAAACTTATCAATAAATGTGCGATAGCTATGTATAATACAACAATTTTACCACCCTTGGAGTATTGTGCATCGTCATCATTCTACGATTTGTGTTTTATACTCTTAATAGTAAATTAGATAGAATCACTTTTTCGTGTTTAATCAAGTAGGGTACTACAAGTTTATACTATAATATCTATACAATATATATATATTTTTTTTTTAAATGTTCAAGAAGGTTAAACATAAATTTAATACTGGAAAAATACTGCACAGTCTTCCGGGCTGAAGTCTTTGCCATAAACGCAGCAGTGAATATAATAAAAGAGCAAAGATGGTCTAACAAAGTCATTAGAATCTTTAGTGACAGTCAGGCTGCCTTAAAGGGTCTTGAAAGTAACTCCATCAAATCTAGATTAGTGGGAGAATGTTCAGAAGCCCTAAACCTCAAAGTCTCCGAAACAAGATCCAACTGATGTGGATACCGGGTCATAGTGGCTTGACTGGAAACGAGAAGCCTGACGAACTAGCCAGATCATCGCGGGAAACATTTATGGCCCGGAACCGGTAATTGGTATGTCTATTGGTAATATCAAACTATCGATAGAAAACACTCTGAAGAGGGATACAAACATTCTTTGGGAGCGTATTGAAGGCCACAGAGTCTCCAAAATATATGTACCAAGAACAAATACCAAAATAACCAACTTTCTGCTAACTCTCAATAGAGTAGACTGTATGCATACATACTGCTCATAACCACATGAATAAGCACATGTGCAGACTAGCACTAAGTGACGACCCGACCTGCAGACGCTATCTGGAAGAGGAAGAAGCCTCTACACATGTTGTAGAAGAGTGCCTAGCTCTTTCAAGGCTGAGACTCAGGTTGTTGGAAACGCACTACATAACCTCAGAAAACTTCTGCAGGATAGAATCCACAAACCTATTGGCCTTTATCCAAAGGGTCGAATAAGTTAAGGGTGGAGGAGGGTATAAAGGGCTAAAAGCCTCATGCCGGCCCAGACATATTAGGGCCACCTCCGATTTAAATAAAAAAAAAAATACTGGAAAAATTGAAATGGATGTCTATTAGACAAAGATTAAAGTTTAATACATTGATTTTATATGTAAGATGAAACATAATATTCTACCTTATTATTTTTAGAGACTTTTAAATTATGTGGGAGATTCAAATAATCATAATCTAAGATCAGTACATTTATTCAGACTTCCGCTTTTTAGAAGAAACAACACCCAAAATGACTTGTTCACCAAAGGTTCATCTGTTTATATCTTTGACTAATGTTATTCTTTATGTTGGCAATATTAATGTTTTCACAAATAGCTTAATTATAAGTTATAGATATAATCCATAATGAATGATGAGAGTTAATTTTGAATTGTTTTTTTTTTATTTTTATTTCTTATGATGTTTAAATTATTGTTATTATTATTATTACAATTTCTTTTACTGTTATTATTATTACTATATATAGATAAGTTTTATAAAATAATTCTTGCAAAAATTGGTTTTAAGTACCCTGCCCTGCATCCATTCAAATATTCAACAAAAAAAAAATATAAGGTGGTGTGAAAATTATTCTAAACGAAATTTCAATCCAGATTAAATTTAATAAATTTACTTAAATCTACTTTCTTCAACAAATAACCAGTATAAAAAAAATTTATCAAATTTCTGTCAACTTAAGTGTCCTTCGAAATTATCATCGTTTTTATTTTTATACATTATACTATGACTGATATATAGCTATATAGCATAAATACATATGTTACTCTAATTCCGTATTTCCCCATTGCTCAATCCAGCATTTAGCATAAAATTATGAAAATTTGGCTTTTTATAAGAAATGAAAAAAAAAAATAAAAAAAATGTATAAAAATATTAATACAGAAGACATGATTTGGCAATATTTTCCAGATTTTTTTTTCTTTTTTTAAAGTCCTTCGAACTAAATAAAATTTTTTTATTGTTTTAATATAATTTTTGTGAATGGTGGTGGATACCATTTTTATTATTATTTTTATTTGACAAAAGTCCGGTCATCAAAAATCCATATAAACTGATAGAGAGAAAAACAAAATAAATGAAATAACAATAAAATAAAAAACAAATAATAAAAAAGTCCTTTATTACATCGCGTTTCAAAGAAAATTTCAGGACGATTAAAAAAATAACAAAAAAAAAAAAACTTTATGATTTTTTGAAAGAATTTTTAAAAGTGGAAATTTTGGTTTTCCACTGATTAAAAATTATTAGCTTCTTTTATATAATCTGTAAATTTAAATACGTGTATTCTCAAAATACGAAAAAGTGGTTAAGGATAGCAAAATTTTATTGTGATTAGTGCCAAACTTACATATTATATATTTGGTGAAACATTTACATAATATCTCTTGAACTTATCTCAGCGAACTGTTGAATAACAAACTAAAACAAATCAATCGGCCATCCGCAAAGTGGAAAAGAATTGATATTGTAAGCCGGTATACATCAGAATCTATAATTATAAGTCTGAAGATATTAAACATTCGTGACTTACACATAAGTATACTTATTTGATGGACTGACCAGAAGGGTTCTATAGGTTCCTATGATGGTCAGATATCAATTAGTATATATTCAACAAAATTGTTAAGGTCTGTCTGCGCTATAGAAATATAAGAAGAATATATACCGTGGTATCGGGGGTTTGATTATACTCGAATAAGATATTGAGCTGGCACTGAACCACAGTATACAGTTCATAAGAGCAACAGATGTTATCAACATCAGATATAACAATTAATTAATTATACTTATGATTTCTTTTCAGTAAAAAAAATATTGAATTAATTGTTGAATTGATTAAGACATATAAAACTGGCTAAAAACTTGGAGAATCAAAGCCAATGAATATAAATTACTATATATTACTTTTATAACCATGTAATTGTCCTTCCATTCACTTCAACAACAGAGAGTTGTTGCAGTGTGAGTCAGTAAAGTACTTAGGTATACACTTGGATAGACGCTTCACTTGGAGAACTCACATTATCAGCAAAAAGAAGCAGTTAAAAATTAAGTTAAATCAACTTTACTATGGGCTGATAGGACACTACTTCAAGATGTCTTTAGAGTGTCAATTAGCAGTATATAAAGCTATTATCAGGTAAATCTGAAATTATGGGGTGGAGCTTTAGGGAACCCCTTGTAACTCCAACATAGAAATAATTGAGGGCTTTCAGTCCAAGGTACTAAGATTCATCCTCAATGCTCCCTGATATATGCGCAATGACAGAATAAGGTTGGATTTAAATATTTTATCTGTTAATAACAAAATAAAAAAGAAAGCAAATTTTCTGAATTTTGATTAATTTAAACAGTCAATCAAAATCTTTTTTGAAAATGTAGTTTAAAGCGCAAAAAAATTTTGTGAAATAATTTTTTGGAAAAATTAAAAGTTGTCTTTCGATATGGTTGAACATTATTGTTAAGTTTCATAGATAATACAAAAACCAGCTTGATTTGTTATTCTATAACACATTCCGTCAGCATTGCTAGTTTGTTCCCTATGCCAAAATGTGATTTTAGAGAAAGTTGAAGTTTGAAATGTATTAGAAAAAAAACCAACGATAAAATTCGTTTAAAATTGTACAATGTAGAATATTTAGTTTACATTTCTTAGAATGAATTTCCATTATAATAACTAAAAAAAACACATAACAAAAAAAGTCATGTTGAAATTTAAGAAAAGTAAAAATTCTCAGTTTGTTCCATATTCATTGTTTTTAATCGATTTTTCCCCTCTGTGGACGTGGAGCAAAAAAATTTGTTTATAGACCAAACTAACAACAACTTAAATAAGTATGTGTGCAACATGTTCCAAATTTGTGCAAAATTTGTCACATCTTTTTACTGAATTGAATAAATACTTAAAATATTATTATAACTTAATAAAAAAACCAAAATCACAGCTTTCGTAGCCTTTAAATTTCAATACGAAAACAAATTTTTAATATATTTAATCTATTCTTTCTTTAGAGGTCGTTCTTTCGTTAAAGGAGATAATCTTCATAAATATAAATTTTTTGATTTGATTAAAAAACATAACTATTAACTTTTCACCAGGTGGGGACCAGGCCCTCCAAATTCTTACAAAAGATGTTATCATCAGAGACCAAGATGTGTACCAAATTTGAATTAATCAAATTAGCCTCGAGATATGAATTTTGGTCCAAAAATTGTCGTATAGGGTAAAACAATACTTACATTTTGATAAAAAATTGGATATGGAGCAAAAATCTATCTGGATATCTCTGAAAGTACTAGAGTTAGGAGAAAGCGGATAAGTGCAGTGGACGCAGCACCCTTTAAAACCCCAAAAACAACTCCTAACTCCAAATCGACAATTTGGCGTATGGAACAAACCAATATTCAGACGACGATGTGTTTAACCATTTTCGAAAATTAAAACTATATTATATGAAAATACTGAGGAATTTTCTTTGTTAAATTTAAAACATCTGCGGCAGAAATAGAGTACAAAACCAAATGCATATTACGAAAAGCAGCAAAAAGCATTTTTTCAAACACCAAAAAATATTTTTAAAAAAAAATTAGATATTCTACCAACTCTTACAAACTAAAAAATAAATTATATCAAAAATGTACTAGCTTACTTGCCAACATTCAAGACTATCTAAAAGCATTATTAAAAATAAAATGATTGTGATTGAAAACGTACTCTTATTATGGAGGGGAATAACCCATGTCAAAAACGTATGGTTATTTTGGCCATAATAGAACCGTACGTCTTCAATAGTTATAAGTTAAGGCATATTTAGGTAAAATCTTATATATAAAGAAGGATGTTTGTATGTATGTATGTATGTATGTATGTATGTATGTTTGTGTCAGAACTCCTCCGAGACGCATGGACCAATTTCAACAAAACTTTACAGGATGGTGTTTTACTACTTGGAATCGAACCCGTGATATGTTGTTTTCCAAAATTCTGACTGGTTCGGGTACCTGTCATACAACTCCGAGCACCTGACAAAAATATTTCAAAAACCAAAGGTGCTACAGAGTTGAAAATTTGCACACACTTACTATCTCAAAAATAAATAAATATGACTTTCACATTTTTTCGAAATTTTCACTGGTTCGGGAAGCTGTCGTACAACTCCCAGCACCCGCAAAAAATATTTCAAAAACCAAAGGTCCTAGAGAGCTGAAAATTTGCACACAGGTACTCTTCTAAAAATAAACAAATTTGACTTTCACATTTTTTCGAAATTTTGACTGGTTCGGGTAGCTGTCATATAACTCCCAGCACCCGACAAAAAGATTTCAAAAACCAAAGGTGCTAGAGAGCTGAAAATTTGCACACGGGTACCCTTCCAAAAATAAACAAATATGACTTTCACATTTTTTTGGAAATTTTGACTAATTCAGCATAACAAAATTCTCATTTTTATTTATTTCTATCTTTCAATGAAATAAAATAAAGAAAACAATTTTTTTTTAGAAATATTTGCCTTGAATTTAAGCGTACTAAAACTACAAAAAAAACTTTAGAATCGCAGCTTGATATAAGGTTTTCAAAGCAATACAGAAGAAAAGTCGGACAGCCCGTCCCCGGATATGATGTGGTCAAGAGCGACGCCTTGAGTCGAGTGTATACTGTTCTGCCAAAGTCCGGCGCGAAAATCCGATGTTACCAATCACGTTTGGTCCGTACATATTCAACAACACATTAATTATTCTTGAAGATAAATGTGTGGCTATGATCGGTAAAACATTACTGCATCTCGGTCTATCTTCACCAGTATGAAACCAACAAAATGAACTTTATACAGATTACATACGAGAAAAGAACTGCAACGTCGAAGAGCTGAAAGCGTAATATCGCGGAAAAAATACCACTTCTAAATCAAGATCAGAAAAAAGCATACAAAATTATCATGGATCATGAAGAGAACCAACAAGGTAGTACCGTTTTTCTTGATGCTTCGGGGGGCAGAGATAAAACATTTTTAACCAACCTAATTCTAGCCGAAATCCGAGCTCGAGGAGAAGTTGCTCTTGCCATTGCATCTTCAGAAATTACGGCAACGTTAATGGAAGGAGGAAGAACAGCCCATTCTGCACTTAAGTTGCCACTAGACATCTCTAGAAAGGAAAATCCTACCTGCAACATTAGTAAAACAAGTGGTCGGGCGCAAGTACTCGAGACATGCAAAATTATTGTATGGAATGAATGGCTCACAAGAAAGCTCTCGAAGCCCTTGACTTGACTGTGAGAGATCTGAGAGGAAATAACAACCTTATGGGAGGAGTTCTGTGTCAGCGAAATGAATAATCAAATACTTTCCATATTACCGGGCGTAGTAAATGAATACAAGTCCATTGATAACGTAGTAAATGCTGATGAGGTAGCCAATTTTCCAACAGAGTTCCTAAATACTCTTGATCCGACTGGATTACCGCCACATCGTCTTTTACTGAAACTGGGATCACCAATTATTTTAATACGGAACCTCGACACACCAAAACTTTGCAACGGTACAAGACTTTGTGTTAAAAAATTGCTGGCAAATGTAATTGAAGCGACTATTTTAACAGGGAAGGGACAGGGTGAAGTCGTTTTCATCCCAAGGATACCACTTATTCCAAATGATCTCCCTTTTAACTTTAAGAGGTTGCAATTTCCAGTTAAACTTGCGTTCTCGATTACGATAAACAAGGCACAGGGACAGCCTATTAAGTACTGCGGTGTGGATTTAAGTGTGAAGGCAACTAAAAACGTTGTTTATAATCAAGTTTTATCTTGAGAAAATTTTATTTAATCACCCGTCAATTTAATTAGTTTATTATTTTGTATTTTTTCATCTTTCCTTTTTTCTGTTCTTTTGGTTTTTCCTAATTGTCTTGGTCTTTTTTGGATTTCTATCTTTTTTTCTAAATTTGGTTTTGTTTTCTTTATAACATTTTGTACTTTTCTTTTTTGGACAATGAAAAAAACTGCTATATGGATAAGAATTGATTAATTAAATTAAGAGTAACAAAAATTAAAATGTGAACTACTAACATCTAGCATAAGTTTATGTAGCATTAGTTTTATACTGGCATATAGAAATAAGTACTTAATGTTTGAATATTATAAAAATGAAAATGTTTATTATTAATGCCTAAAAAAAGATTTATACTAACATAAAAAACGGACCATAATTTAGTTTTCAAAAAATACTTCTAATTAAAATCCCAAAATTCTAATTGAAATTTGTAAAAAACGCCTAAGACTTATGTTTGCATTTTATTTTAAGTTGTAAGTACTATTTTTGTTCAAAACTGAAACTCATTTTAATTTTCGTTCACTTTCGATTTTTTTTTTGTATTTAATTTAAGTAGATAAGTACCTATAATAATTTTTAAAATTTTCATGAATTAACTTATTGAATATTTAAAAACTTGCAGTGGTTTTAGTGGGGGTGGATCCCGCACTATTAAGCACGGGCGTATTATTCTTTGTATTGGTTTTCAAACTTTCCACAAACAAAACAAAAACAATTACATATAAAAACATTTAACAGATAGTTTACTAACAGACAAACATCACATAAAACTTCCCTTTTCAAACTAAAAACGCAGAAAAAATTCTAGGAATTTTAAATTTTCTCGGGCAACGCCGGGTAACTCCGCTAGTATATAATAAATAATTTGAAGTTCTTTATTTTTTTAGTAATTGAATTATTGTTTTATGTTATATTGTTTTTGTTTTGGATTCTAATATTGTTATAAGAAAATTTGATCTCAATGATAATAGTAAACTGATTTTTCATTTTGAAATTTTTTAATACCATAAATATTTTTTTATAAATATAGTGACCATACATTTATTTGTAAAGTTTAGTGATAAAACGACCCATATCCAAGTAAATTTGACCCACGTGCATGGACTAAAATCAACTTGTTCAAAAAAGTGGAAAAGTTGTCGTTTGGGAATCGATTTCGAAAAACAAAAATGCCTATAACTTATAAACTAAAAAGCGTAGGCACTTGAAATTTTGTAATGAAAATAACAAAATAAATCGTATTAACTGTATCGTACAGTTTTTTCTTAAGTAACTTTAAACTTCAAATCGCGTTTACCCGAAACCGAATTGATGGCATATGGAGCCTTTTAGAACTGAGCCGACGATATTTATAAAAATTTAAATATGTAATTTTTTATATATGAAATTTTGTCCAGATGTAATTTTGTCATGTAATCTCACATAATATTTTCAGTTGAGTTTGATTTCAGTTTTTCAACTCGTTTACCTTATTTAATTAAGCTTAATTTAATTTCTTATATACGTAGATCTACTACTTATTAGCTTATTTGTATGAAAACATTCATAATATGTAGGTACCTCTCGTTTGATGTTGTTAACATAATTTGGGTTATAGAATTTGGGTTAATGTACAAGATATATACATGCATATTTTGAAACATTAAATTTCTACAAGAATTAAACTCCTTCTGCCTACTTTTTATTAATTTTTCAGTTTTTTTTCCCCTCTTTTCTACTTTTTTTATTTATTTTGTGCTACTTAATACAAAAAAGTTCGTTTCTGTTACTATAGAATTGAAGTTTTCCGATTCTGTAAAAAATATTTACTCGTTTACACTGTTATGTTATTTAAACTTAATAATCACTACCTGAAAGGTCATAATAATCTATAGATACGAGTATAATTGTAATACTTGTATAATAGTAGTGCATTTAAGTATAAATAAGGACAAAAAAAAAAACAAAATAAAATTTCTTTTGTGAAAAATTCCAAACTAAAAGTTACCTATATATGTTATACTAATACGTACGGTGATATACGTTGTCATATATATGTATGTATGTATACGATATGATGAGTGTATGCATTTTGTAAAGGATATGTGCAATTTTCATGAAATTTATGAACTGTATATAACTTTTCATTTATATTTTTAGCCTACATTTTTAAAATCCTATTTTTAAAGTTCATTTTTTCAAAAGAGAATAACAATTTGTATGGTTATGAGGTAGGGTTTATATAGGTAGGTAGATAGATACATATATAAATAGTTGTTTCACATAATAGGTGATGACACATAAGTTTTGAAAGTTGGTTTAAAGTAACTTTTTTTGTACAGATTTATTTAAAAGTTTATTTTTTATGGATAAATTTAATCTTGATAAAAATAATTTAAAACATTTTTCATGATGTACAAAAATATATGTATGTGTGTGCTTATAAATTAATGTGCTAGTGAAGTGAAACGTAGTATTTTGAGTTTAAAAAATCTTACAAGTTCATCAGAAAATCATACATGTACATTGTATTTCTTTTTTTCTCTTTGTGATACTAGAAGTCACTGCTATTCAAAAAAAATTTTCTGCAGCTTTTCAAGTGTTTGAAGTTTTTATAATTTCTATACTTAAATTTTAGTTGTTTAATAAAGTTTATAACTTTATCTTACCTTTTATGATCTAGCAATAGAAAAGATGAAATTTATGTGACAAAAGTTTGAGCTCAAGTGTTTTATTTTCTAATTGAAAAAATATATAAGATTTTCAATACTGATTTTAGTTATTTTGTAAGCTGGTACTATTTAAGAGTATCTATAACCTGCAACAAATCATGTGAATATAAAATCAGTAGTACCTTACACGAGATTATTCTCAATAAGATTATTATCAATCAATAAATTCAATGAGGACCTTTGCAAATGTGATATAAACCTAAACAATTTTTGTGCATCATACAGTCATCTCTCTTTCTTAATTTCAAATTTTTACATTAACACCTGCTTATAAATTAATTCAATGTTGTCACAAGATTACATATTTAATTTTCAATATAAATTAAATCAACAATTATTTCAGTTTATGAAACTGAATTTTTGTGGATTTACCTTAAAGTTAATGAATTAAATTCATAACGACAAACAGTTAAGATATTATCTATTGGAAATTGTAAACCTGCACATGGTAAAACACTTCTTGTTTTCGATTTTAGACCACTACCACTTATTTGAGGTAGTTAATTTTTTGTAGATGACCGATTTGCGGGATTCTGATTATAAATTTTTACGATACATAGTCATTTCTTGTTTTATATTAACCAATTTCTTAAACGTTTTTTTTTATGTTCTTGACATTAACTTAGGTAGAATCACCTTTTCGTGCTTAATTAAGTACATTACTGCAAGTTTATACTACAATATCTACAATGTTTTTCGAGCATTTATTCATCAAACTACTGGCTTATCTACTCATTAAATGTGGAAAACTACTGGTATTGTCAGGAACTAAGCCTTCTTAAATAGAATAGCTTAATTTTTATTTAAGTTGTTACCAGATTATAATCTCTCAATTATTTTTTGTCATTTATTTTATCCCAATGACAAAGGGTACTGGACCAGGTCGAAAAACCGATAAATAATTTTTTCTTTTTTTTGCTTCATCGGGAATCGAACCTGGCACCTTTCGGTTGAAAGGCAGTCGCTATACCTACTGCGCCACCCAGCGTGTTGTCTACTTTTATTGTCTATCCATAATTGGATGTCAGCGGTCATATGATATTGTCAACGATGTCCTGATAGATGTTTCGACCCTTTGTTGAATGGGTTAAATCGCCAATGTTTCTGGTGCCTGTCCAGTTTTTAAAGTTGCGGAAACATGTTAATTGTTTTGTTCCTATACTTCTTTTTCCTTAAATTTTTCCTTCAACTATTCACTGAAGTAGCTCGTATTTATTTCTACGCATAATATGCCCAAAGTAGGAGGTTTTTTCTTTCATTAGCCTTTGAAGTAATTTTTTTTCTGTATTTGCTCTACGTAGAACTTCTTCGTTTGTAATGTGATCTGTTCACGATATTTTTAGCATTTTTCGGTAGATCCACATTTCGAAAGCTTCGAGTTTGTTGAGTTTTCTTACTTTTAAGCTCCATTATTGTACTCAATACAGGAGTATAGGCACAGCATAATCATAGCATTTAACGAATCGTAAGCGAAGGCCTTAGTTAATTTCGCGACAGGAACAAACTTTTTTGTGTTTAAGAAGTGCATTTCTTGTTATTTCAATTCGGCATCTAATTTCCTTTTCGCAGATCCAATCTTCGTGTAATCAGCATGCGAAATATTTGTATGTGGAGACTCTCTCAATTTAACGGTTATTTATTTTAATTGTTGCTGTAAGGTGTTCTTTTCTACTTACGATCATTAATTTACTTTTTGAGATATTTATTTTTAAGTTGAGCAATTCGCTACGATGTCGACTTTATCGACCACATGTTGTAAATCTCTTAGGTTGTCTATTATAAGGACTGTATCAAATGCATATATGATGTGCCACTTGCTTTTATATCATCATCTGAATCGTTCACTGCTTCTTGAAACATAGCTTCAGCCTAGATGTTAAACAGTAAAGGGGAGAGAATAAAGCCTTGTCTAACTCTTTTTTGAATACCAATTCTTTGTGTCAGCACACTATTTATTTTTAAACGGGTTGCTTGTTACCAATATAAGCTATTTATACAAATTATGATATCTATATCTATGCCAATTCTATTTAACACCTCCATAAGTTTTTGATGGTTGACCTTAGCAAACTCCTTTTCATAATCTTTATGTACATCACGACAATTATTATTGTAGTAGTATTTCAATATTAAAAAGGGCTTTTCTAGTTCCAGTTCCTTGTTGCAATCCAAATGCAACGTTCTGTCCATATGTGCAACATACAATTTGTGTATATATGATTATGCAGCCCTTTCACGAAGATTTTGAGTGCATGGCTCATTAAAGCTTATTAATCAGTGGTCATCGCAGTTTTTAGCATTAGATTTTTTCGGAAGAGTGACAAATGTTGACTTAACCAAATTTGTGGGAAATTTTCGATATTATAAATATTGTTGAAATTTTTTTCGACTGACACAAAAGTAATACAATCATATTTGTATTTTTTATCAGAATAAAATCGTATAAATAAAATTTAATTAACTCCACTTTTAAATTTGTGCTAATTTTAATCAATTTTAAAGTTAGAAAAAAAGCCTTCACCTACCGTTCTATTTTCCGCTAAAGAACGCAGTATAGGACTGTGCCACCTTTAACGCACTAAAAACTCCTATCATTTTGTTAAAATTAAAACTAGTCTTTTCGTCTATTTCAGACATCTTTGATCAAACAAAATCGAACTAAGAATTATTGAAAGATAAATTTTTTTAACTTAACACTGTTCGAACGGTTTAGTTCGTTTAAGTCGCCTAATAAAGCTCTGATTGTCAGTCAAGCGTAATATTTTTACATTGACATTTTGTAAAAATCAGTTTTGTGTCGTACCGGAAGTTTTTTTTATTTAATCTTTCATACTAGGGATCCTAAGATCTCTATGAAAATCAGCATCGCGAACATACCAAGGAGCACTGACAATGTTTCGCAAAACTTTATTTTGAAGCATTTTGGATAATTTGATTATGAAACTATTTAGTACAAGCCCCTATTTGAATACCGTATTTCCAGCCTGGCTTTAATATTTCATTATAGATTAAAACTTTGTTGAATATAGAAAGCATAAATGTTGGCCCAATTAGACAACACAACTTTTGATTGTATTTTAGTTTTAATTCTCATTTATTTTTTTTACAGAATTCATTTCATTGAAATTTTGGATAAAGAGTCATACAAAAATATTTTGCAGAATTTTGATATGGTATGACGACATTGCTTATTGTGACCGGAATGGACGCCTCTATTTTTTTTATTTATAAAATTAACATGTTCGGATCATAATCCGAAGTCATTTAGATCAAGTCTCCATTTTTTACATAATTTGAAGATTTTGTTACTAGAGTTAATGCAATTTATTTGTTGGTTCGTTTCGCTAATACACAGCAGTATCATTTGCATAATTGTTATTATTCCTATTTCCAAAACTCCTATTCACATTGATATAAACTTACCTAACGAAAACGTCCTACAAATGTTCTTTTCAAACATAAAATTTTAGTACATTCCATGCTAATTCTGGTATCCCTCAATGCAAAATAATTTTCATTAATTCCATCAATGATATAGTTTCGTTAACTTAAGAATAGCAGCGTTATTATTTATGGGGATGACTTGAAAATATTTAAAGAAGTTATCATTCACAAAAATCACGGTCTTGATTTAAGATGACTTGAATGCCTCAATATAATTTTACACTAAATATTGGCAAATGTAATGTCATCACTCTTACGAGGCTTAACACCATCAGTTGCTGCGAACTATACTTTCAGCGACAGTATTATTAAAAGAGTACCACACTATAAGGACCTGGAGGTGATGTTTGATGGGAAACTGTCTTTCAATGAGCACCTCAACGCAGTTATTATTAAAGCGAATTCTATGTTGGATATCGCATATACTTTTGCTAGCATACAGACTCAATTTTCTGATGATGGCGTATTAACCGAAATTGATTAAGATATATTTAATAAAATTAGTGAAACATACCTAGAGTTTCAATCTTTATTTAATTATAAATAAGTTCTTCATGTTATTCTTTGTCAAAATTTTGTTCAGAGTTAAAGAATACTGAAAAGTAGACACATTTTTCTTCTAGTGTCTTTTTGATGACATCATCAGTTATTCAATGAACTTCTTTAATAGTTGAATGTCTTTTTTAAATCCAAATTGATGATTTAATATTGGTTTTGCGCGTTAGTAAAAGATATGAATCAGGTACGTATCTTGGCAGGGATAATAACAGGCAAATAGACAATGACAATGTAGAATATGTGAAATAGAAGAAAAATCTATTGAACATCTGTTCTGTGAATGCGAAGGCAGCAGACTTTGCCACTTGGGAACAGCGGTCCTCGAACAATGGGTGCTATCCAGCATATCATTGAAGAATATCCTTAGTGTGATCACAAAATCTAACAGATTTTATCGGCTCTAAAAAGGGAGATAACATGAAATGACATTATTTTATATGAGAGCTCAATACGTAGACGATAAGAAAAGAAAATATCATTTACCGGGGATATTTTCACAACAATTGGGGATATTTTGAAAAAATTTGGGATATTATACTTTGATAAAGTATATTTTTAAAATATCGGGGATAGTTTCTTTATACCGGCAACACTTTTTTAACAATTTTTTAGTAATTGTATATAAAAAAAAATAATTTTTTCCAACAGATGGTTTTGACGGTTTTATTGTCGTTGTTTTGTGTATAAAATAAATTTCACAAATAGAAATTTAGAGAATTCTTTGCAACGGTCTATTTTTTTCTTACATAAAAATTCAATAAGCTATCTCCCTTTATAGAGCCAATAAAATTTTGAAGATTTTAAATATTGTTACATGAAAATCCACCTTAACTAGAATCAATAAACACGGGTAATGACAATAAGCCCATTTTCGACTACGGTGGTATAGAGGACAGATTCCTGCCCGAAATTACATAATCTAGTATAATATAATCTAGTACGAAAGCAATGCATTATTTTAGAGCTATGATTCAAATATTTATTGTGTAAGGTTGAATATGCTTAATGCTTATATCTTGCTTCATTAATTAATACGATTATGTTCGAGTGAAACAAAATTAAAAAGGTGCATTTTCGTTATATTTTTATTTTTAAAAAAAAATAGTTATTAACATCTGCGTTATTGTCAGCTAAAAATTTTTAACAGTTTTAAATTGGCCTGGTAGATATAAGTAACACAGATTTTTAGTTCTAATATACATATATATACCTATGTATATTCAAAAAGTTATAATAACAAAAAACTTTAATTACTTTTAAATACTTTTAAATAATAGCTATATTTGAAAGGCATCATTTTTTTTTATAATAAATGAATTGTGACCTAATTTAACTGCATATTCCAGTTTCTATTTTTATTAATAGTCCTTGAATTATTTTCCATTTATCTATTTATTTATTTACGTACATAGTATTATTCTTTTTCACACATGTGAATACCTATACATTAATACATATATTTAATTATATATTATTTTACAAATGTATTTTATATTTTATGTTATAAAATAATAATAAAATAAATTACTTCGAATAAAATTGCTGCATTCAAACATCAGAATTTTCCTTTTGGAACGATATAATTACAATAGGGATAATATTCAGAGATGACACAACCAACAATCATGATTTTTATTTTAATAATAATAAAAAAAAAGTTTTCTTTTTGCTATCATCCTTTCAATTATCCGTGGACTGATGTATTATTATATAGAAATTTATAATTGAAATGGGAATATTTATAAAAACAATGCTTTAGTTTCAAGGATTTCAATAAATTTTAACAGTGATGCTTTTAAGTTAAATAAAACAGAAAAATTTTGATTATAAATTTAAAATTAAACTCAGTTAAAAGCTGAATTTTATATGAAAATTTGTATGCGGTGAAAGAGCATTTTGATCTTATTGTAAAAATAAATTAAAAGTATTAAAAAAATATGATACTTGAAATTAATTTTGAGTAGAAATAGGTGAATGAGTAAAAGAAATCATAATGTAATTAAATGTGATTGAGACCAATAATAGCTTAAGTCAAATTAAAATACAATTCAATTAATAAAACTTTAATAGCCAAGCGGCCATAACACCCAGTGGTAATGAGAATGAAAGAATTGGTTTAAGAGAGCAGCAACGGCTTTATACATATATATATATAAATGCGTTGCTACTCTCGAATTTACATATTCCTATGGACACCAAAGCATGTAGATATCTCTGGGAATGAAAAAGTGGGCAAATTGATAAAAGAAGCAACAATTGAAGAATACGATAATGAACGCAGAAGTATACTACATGTATTATAAAGAAGCAGTTAGTCTGATGAGACCTTTATAAATAAATTTATAAATAAAAACTTTAATATAATAAGCTATCATATTACACCAAATTTAGCATTTCAAATATGTTTTTGTGTTTTTAGATGTGAAAAGTTGTGTTTAAACGTCATAATTTTGAGGTCATCTAAAATGAAGGTCATGGTTATTTATTTACGTAGAATTCTAACAATGAATCTTTGAATGATTAAACTAAATAATTCAGAAATATACAGTATGTAAATTCTATAAAAAATCTGGGTATTGTTCTTAACCTTTATTCAGCTGGAAAGGTACTCCTCTACCTTCAAACAATTTGTATGGATTTTACTATGATTTCTACAATTTTTGTTATATTATTGTGACTATTTTTGTATTTGTTCTACTTTTACTCTTAAATTTAGTTTTAGTACTTGTGGGAATCTATTTTCTAAAATATTTTTTTGGAAGTAACGCTATTTTAGAAAAAAGAAGGTCTATTAAGCATTTCTGTTTGTAACGAAGTATTAATTATAAAGTTCGGACTTGAAAAAGCAAAACTGATTATAAAAAAAAGAAACATTGTTCTAGAAAGGTATTTGATCATACTGTAAAGTTCAGGAAAGTCAATTACATTATTTGTCGCAAAAACACAAAACACGCAAAAAGTGTGTTTTTTTCATTTAAAACCTATATTTTGTAAATCTTATGAATTTGATTGTAAATATTATTTAATTTCTTCAAATTTAAGCAGAAGTGTTCAAAATACATTAAATTATAAGGGCAAAATAAATAAAAAGTGGCGGTTTTTTCATTAATTTTTTTTTTCATGAAAATAAAAAAAAAAACAAAAAAAAAAGTTTAGGAAAGCACGGTACAAAATATACATTTCTATAATATTTTAATACGCAGCATTAGGTAACGAACTATTCTTATTTCATAATTTGATGATGAACTGTCCTTTTGATACCCAAGTGCCGTTATTCATTATATAAACTTTATGTAAATGAAAAATGTAAAATAATGTAAGTATATATAAAAAAAAAATTGTTATGATAAATTATTTCTGTGATATAAAAAATAATATTTTCTTATTTTAACACAAAAATTCATATTAGAAATGCATTATAGGTACAGGTGTACCTTTTCAGCTGACCACGTAGACAAAAAATGGCTTGTTTTTTTTTTTTTACTTCAAAAAAGCTTTAAAATATAAATTTTTATGAAAAATTAATTCCAACAAATTCATGTCTCTAAATCAATTTGCATCGAAAATATTTACAAAGTAAAATGCAAAAGGTACAGGTGTACCTTTCCAGCTGAATGAAGGTTTTAATAAGACTTTCACATGGAACGATCATATTAATGCAATTTCTAAAAGTGTCTTTTTTAAGTTTGGTACGCTTTGAAAGTTATTACATGAACGAGTGGGTTAAAAAGAGATTAAAACTTATACTTAGTCTTATCCTTAACCGTTCGACATTTTATATAATGTGATGTATTCTATACTGGTATGAGTGTAGGTGAACTATCCAGATAAGAGGTAATCTTTAATGCTTGTATACCCGTTTTGTAACTAATCACCATAGGTTTAATAGTGTTACTATTGTTTCTAAGTTAGTACTTATTTGTTAATTTTAAATATAATCTGTTTTATAAAAAGGATTTTATGTAAAAATACATCTTTGTACCAATAAACTAGCTTTCAGAAGATCTACCAAAAATGTAAACTTAAATTTTCCGCGTTATTTTGGACAATTAAGATGCTTGTCATTCTTTGTTCGGGTTGTTACTCTGTGGAATTATTTGCCACTCTTTCATTGTTAAAATCAATATAGTTGAACGGAAAAGAGAATTTATTGAATTTATTCTAATTGTTTTCTTATTTTTATTACTTACTTTTTAATTGGATTTACATTTTATGAAATTATTATAGCTAAAATTATTTAGATCTTGTTTTTAATTTTGTTTTCTCGTTTTTCTTTTAAATTTTGTTTTTTTTTTTCCTTAGTCCTCTTAGGAGCATTTTCACTTGACATTTCCAACGTATTCGATTTCTAACTGCCAATTTTTTTTTTTTTTTTTTACACTCTACAGTAACTTAGGTAGAATGACCTTTTCGTGCTTAATTAAGTACGGTAGTGCAATTTTAAACTACAATCTACAATATTTCGAGTATTTATTTATCAAATTACTGGTTTATCTCCTCATTAAATGTGGAAAACTACTGCTATTGTCAGGAACTAAGCCTTCTTAAATAGAATAGTTTCATTTTTATTTAATTTGTTACCAGATTATACTCTCAATTATTTTTTGCCATTTGCTATATCCCAATGACAAAGGGTACTGGACCAGGTCGAAAAATCCATAAAGCATTTTGTTTTTGCATCGTCGGGAATCGAACCTGAGACCTTTTGGTTGAAAGGCAGGCGCTCTACCTACTGCGCCACCCAGCGTGTTAACTAACTTAACTTGTTCCCACGTTATGTTTGTTTTTACAAGTTCTTGTTTTATTCTCCACCAGGTGTTCTTGGGGCGACCGGTTCTTCTTGTGCATTGTGGGTTCCATTCTAAGCTCATTCGCGCGATCTTGTTTGATGGCTTTCTGAGAGTGTTGCCTATCCATCTTCATTTCCTTCTTCTAATCTGTTTCGCTATGGGTTCTTCGCCGGTTAGTATCCAGAGGTCCTTGTTGCTTATTGTGTTTGGTCAGAATATTCGGCATATTATCCTTTATTTATTAATGAATACTTGTAATTTCTGGTTGATAATTTTTGATATTAACAAAGTTTCACTGCAGTATGTCAGGGTTGATTTTACACAAGACCGGAATATTCTAAGTTTAGTTGCTCTGGATATTTGGCTAATCCTCCATATCGGTTGTAATCTTCCAAATGCTGCTGTTGCTTTCTTTAATCTATTTTCTACATCTTCTTGAGCCCCACCAAAAGTTGATATTATATACTATTTATTTAAATTTAATTGCTAGTAACTATTCGTATTCCTTGTATACAATTATAGAGACTTATCGTCTAATGTATATGTACAAATTAATGAATAAATAAATAAATAAAGTAACTTTTCATTTTATTCATTTATTTCTCAAAGAGCTCATTCGCTCGTACAGAGTGTATATATAAAAAAAACAATATAACAAAATTAATAATTCAGTCCAGTAGAAAAAAATCAACTTAATAACTAAATGTATAATAACTTAAGCTAACTACACTTGGTTTACAACAATATCCATCAACAATAATAAAGCGAAAAAAAAAAAAATTGTAAAAGAAAGAAGAAAAACTAAAAAAAAAAAACTTATCACTAGAAAAAAACACCCAAAAATCAACACAATTATTTTAAATACTTATTAACTACATTGATTTTTAAATTTTATTTAAATAGAATTCCTTTAATTTTTTCATAAATATGTCTAATCTACTTATTATTTTGATTTCATTTGGTAAATCATTATAATTTCTATATCTTAAATTGAATACTGCATCAAGCCCATTAAACCTGATTTTTGATGACATTATTCTATTATTTGTAGCAGATCTTGTATTTTAACTGTGATATTCTCTATTAAATGTGAATGTTGTATTTGTATTAGTATTCTCCGTCAACACGATATGAATTTGAGTTGTTAAGTTGTATTTTATATAAAGTAGTAATGGCAATATATTATGTGACTTGTGAATTGATTTAGTTGAAGTTCTTTGGTGATATCCAGACAAATTTTTTATGGCTTTGTTTTGTATTTTCTGTGTTGAACTCAGATCTTTAATGAAAGAGTTTCCCCATATCTGTATTGCATATGCGATAGTACTATGGAACATGCTATAATAAAGTGATCTTTTCATATTTTGTGGTACTCTTTTGCTAATTAATTTGAAAATAACTGCTATTCTTCTTGCTTTTTTTAATTGATCATTTATTTGTAAATTCCAATTTAAATTACTGTCAATTATTACTCCTAGATATTTGTAGGAATCAACTTTCTCCAATTTGTAATTGTTAAAACTAATATTGATATCTTGATTTCTTGTATTTTTAAATATTAAGTATTTTGTTTTTTTTTGTATTTACAGTTAATTTGTGTTCATTCATCCATCCACTAATAATTGACAAGTCTTCATTTATATCATTTTCCAAACATACCAATGACTTACTGCTATAAACTATAGCAGTAAGTAACTGCGATAAAAAAGATTTTCCATTTAAATTCACATTCAAGAAGTCACTTATATAGCATGAAAACAAAATCGGGCCAAGAGAACTACCCTGTATTACCCCAAACGATACTTTGTTCAAATCGCTTTTTACCTTTTCACATTCAATTCAGTGAACTGCATCCTATTTGTTAGATAATTTTTAAACTATTTATACTCCTTTCCTTTGATTCCGCATTCAAAAAGTATTCTCAATAGTATAGTTCTGTCAACAGAATCAAAGGTTTTTTGCAAATCGAAAAATACCACACTCACATTCTTTTTATTATCAATTCCTGTTTGTATTTCAGAAATTATGTCAAATAATGCTCCTTGTGTACTAGAGTTCCTTTTAAAACCATATTGTTTACTACTATTTATTTTCTCTTTTTCTAAATAACTAACAAGTTGCTCATTAACATAAGTTTCAATGATTTACTGTTTATCTAACCGATATTGTTTTATTTTTTCCACTTCGATTCTGTTGAACACCATATCATCCTTAAGCTGGCTATTATCATTACGTAATCTTATGTTTTCTTCAATCAATGTATCAATATACCCTTTTAAGTCTCTAACCTCATTTTGTAGTATTTGAAAATCAGATCTTTGAGATGATTGGTTGTTTATGATAGTCTCAAGTTCACTGTGTATTGTTTGATAATTGATTGTAGTTTCTGCAACTTTATTTGTGTTCTCATTTGATGTTGCACTTATCATATTAGTGGAGGTTGATTTTCTTTTTTGGCGCTTCAATTTGCATTGTTGACAAAACCAAATTTTTTTAACATTCTGTGAATATTCACGGATGACTTCAATATCTAATGATGAGAAGTGGCTGCAGAACCACTTTTTACAGTCACCGTCACATTGGAGCCCATTATTAGTTCTGAAACTGATTTTTTTCGTGCACTGGTTACAATTATTGTTATTCATATAATTTGACATTTTGACTTCTTGTTGTTCTTCTTTAATTAGGCATGAAGGTGTCTGTTTTTTCAATATACATATTTTCTCTTCAATTTTGTGATAACGACGTACATTTACGATACCATTTTTTCAGAGATCTTCCTGGTTGACGTTTGATATTGATTTGTCTTTCATTACTAGACGGTAGTCGAAGTTCTGCTATTCTATTTACGATGGCCATTCTTGTTTCTCCGACTACTTAGATTCCAACAGACAACATCTTAAATGTTGCATGCGTATCTAATTTCGTTGCTACTTCGTTTTTTTTTATACATTTCAATAATAGTTTTAGTTTTTATTTCCGGAGGTAAATTATTAAATAGCTTTAATCCTTCATACATTAAATTCTTTTCAGAGCCATATCCGTTCTAAAAAATTTTGTACCCTTTTTTTCCTCTTATTTCAAAATACAGGTTTGTATACTTGTCTTGCTGAATTCATACCTATTTTCTCAATAATTATAATTTCTTCAGACTTCAACAGATAATTTATATTTTTATTTTCATTAATTACCAAAGTCATACTATCAAATAATTTTCCACAATAATAAAAGAGAGGAAACCAATTTCATTACAATTTAAATTTTTTTTTTATTACTCTTATATATATATATCTATAGCACTTGAATGTTGAACACCTTATGTGAGGGTTATTAGTAAAAACTATCATATTTTAAATGTAGTATTATAGTACCTCTATTTTAAATTTGAATTTAATGCTGATTATTAAATTTTTCTTCAACATGTGGCGTAGGAAATTTTCTCGAAACAAAATTTTTTTTTAACAGTTTTATTGATTTAAAGATTACAAGAAGGCATTGCAAAAGAAAGAAATAAGTTTAATTTTGCCTTCTATTAAATTAATATTTTAATATTTAATTTTAATATGACTATAGTGCCAATTAATTCACTGCTATTGACTACTAAACAACAATTATTTATACTGTAATGTAATATTAAAAATAACGGTAAAATCTAATATACTAAATAACTGTTAAGTTTGTTTTTATTTTTCTTTTAATTATGCACCAACGATATGCCTACCAACCTTGAACTTACCTACCTGATAGAATATTAAATACATTATACAAAAAACAAAATTTTTATTTTGAGACTAACTACTTGTACCTGTAACCTTCTACGTAGAGAACATAATATAATTTAAATGGAGCACATTAAGGTAAATACAATATTATAGAATTATTTTTTTAGTTATTTTCAGGAATTATAAGTTCTATAATTAACTTTATTTTATTTGAATCGATTTTTCGAACATATTTTCTTCAACAAAACCTATCATTGCATATAGTTATATTATTAAATTAAAACTCTTATTATTGTTCAGTTTCACACAATATATTTTATTCCTTAAATTAATTATAATTGTTTTATTTCTTTTATTTACACAAATTATTATTAGTTTTGTTATTTTTTTTTATCTCATAACTATTTTAAGATTTTACTTATTAGATAGTTATATAGCTTGTTCTATGTACTTCAATGGATTGTGAGAGAGTGTTTTATTAATATTATAATGGTGTTTTTCAATCATTCCCGTGCATGCAGAGCAACTGGATATAGTAAACGGCTTATATGACGGCTACGATGCTGCCTATCATACACCATCTATTAGGTTTTATACATAGCTACATTTATTTTTCATTATTAAATTACGTCAATATGATAAGTTTATACATTAGTGTTTATATGTGACTTTAAGTCATAACACGATTAGTGATAAAAAATTTGTACATTATTATTTTTATTCAAAATAATTCAGTTACCCAACAAATAATGTTCAATTTGTGCCAAAAAATGCGATCGCTCGCGTCCCCTCAGTCGCCACAGAGACGTGCAGCTTATGTCGTCGCAATTCCGTATAAATTATGGTTAAGAGTCAGAAAATACCGCTACATGCGTCCGGGTTGACGCATTCTGATTGCAAGAGTAGGTTTTGAGTCAAGCACAACTAGCACTCTTGTAATTAGTTAGTTCGTTTATTTCCAAAAATGTGTTACTACATAATTTATAATGACAGAGTCGTTAGGGTTTAGATTATTATTATCTTATCAGCTACGGGTGTGTTAATTCCATTTTAATTTTGCATTACATTTCTTGCTTTATTTACAATTTATTTTAATTGATACAAGGGAAAATGGTGGAAAATTACAAAACCTTGCAACTACTTATCAAAAGTATTCAGAGTTTCCAATTTTTTTTGATAGCTTTAATTTTATCATTTCAATTCAATTTTTTAATGAGATTGTTTTAATTATAAAGTTTCTGCAATGTTTTTTCTCCAATGATGTTTACTGCAATATTGACACGTTTACTAGAAACAGACTAACTCTAACTGTCATAAAATTAAGTCGTCTAAAACTTCCAGGAAGTCACGATCGGAAGTTGACAAAAGAATTTACTTCAGCTTAATTAAAGGCAGAAAAAACGAAAATTGGTGTATTATGGATGGGTTATGGATTTACTTAACAATCACCCAATGCGTGCGTCAGACTATAGTAAATTTCAATAAGTGTTGAACCTGCGGGAGTTTTGATACTCAGAAGGACATGAAGCATATTCTTTGTGACTACCCAGGTCTGTCGAATACTAATCTCAGGAATTAAGGTATATGTTTGACCTGATAGATATATCAATGATTCCTATTCAGGATAGATTTGTCACAGTTACGGGTTTGCTCGGAGAATAGGTAAAGTCCTATTTTCTCTAGTCAATATCAATAAGTATTGAATGTGCACTCAGAAGAACATCAAGCATGTTCTCTGTGACTACCCAGGACTGGTGAAAACTAGGCCTAGGAAGGTAGGTATATGTTTGACCTGACAAATGGTATCAATGGTATAGGAATAGGATAGGAATAGGAAAATAGGTAATAGTTCGATTTGTATTGTGATGTGGTGGAAGAAATCACTATGAGTTATGTGGCGGAAACTAACTGCCGTGACTGATATGAATATGCCACTATATGCTACCCTCTTTTGAACTATTTAACTTACCTACTAGCAGAGCTGGGTTGTATTCGAGTACAAGTATTTAAAATACTATAAAAAATATTTTTTTTGAGTAAAGTATTTACTTTGCGTTCTCAAGTACAAATAGAGTATTTGAAAAAAGTATTAATACAAGTAAAATATTTGAAAACTATCTTATTTTCTATATTAAACTACTCAAATACTTAAAGTTTAAATACTTTACCTGTATTTGAAAAAATCAAGTCAAATAATTTTATTTAAACTTGAAAATAGTATTGAAAATTTTTTTACTTAAATAATTTTACTAGTATAGTATTTGTATTTTAACCAGCTCTGCCAACTAGTGTAAAATGTATATAACACAGAATGTTTAATTGTAGTTATACTCACGATTTTTGTATTTTTTGTATTTTTTTTTATCATTGATCAATTCTATTTGCTTTCCAACTTTTTGATTTTCGACTCTTATTATTTATATCATAAGTCGTCGTAGGATACATTTGAATTTTTTTTTGTTAATCCCATTTCTACCTTATTCGAAATGATGAGTTTAAAATTGGGCATTTTGTACACTCTAGTACTTCATCATTCACACTTGAACAATGTTTTATATGTATTAAAAATTCAATTTAACTCAAATCTGTTTCTACATTAGATACTGAACTGCAGTATCAATATGAATATATTTATTATAAATTTTCCGGTAGATCGAAATGGCACATTTCCATTTAATTTAAGTTTTTATTGACCAAATTTAATAATTAAAAAAAAAAAAGTGGTGATGAATAATAAAAAAAAAACAAACACTTCAATTAAACTTCCATGCCCTGATTCGACCTCGTAATCTTCTCATCAAAATTCAGATGACATAACCACTACACCATCATATTATCGTTTTTGTTGGAATACCCATTATTTTCACTACTGCTCAGCTATTGTACATTTAATTGTATATTGTAAATCATCATTTAAAATAAATCATTGCCATTATGTAAAATGCTAGAATTGCAAAATATCAAATAAAAATATTTTGGTTCAAAATTGTATTATTAACTTGAATTAACAACTATAATAGTAATTTAAATAAATAACAAAAACAAAACGTTAACAGTAACAAAAATGTGCTACGAATTGAATTTTTTTTTTTTTTATTAAAATCAAAAATGATTAAATTGCCCTTGAAACTTTTCACATATTTCCATCGTTTTTTATTTTCTCACCTTAGTTAGACACATACACGCTTAAAGAAACAAAAAAATAAAAATTAACAAAACAAAAATTCCTGGAATCGTTCGTAACATGAACGAAAGTAAAATATGTCTAAAAACAAAATTAATGTTAAAAAAAAAAAAACAAAAGCAAAAAAAAAACAGGAGCCAAAAAATAAAAAAACTCCCTTGAGTCCCCTTAATCAGTAGACGTCGGTTACATTATATGATCCTGTAAAGAAAGTAAATATAGGTAAACTAGATCTTGGTAAAGATATATAATGTACTTTTCAAGGAAGTGAGAAAAAAATGAAATTGGCAACTTTACTAAAGAAAATAACAGAAAAGTAAAATGCAAAAAAAAATTCAACCTCCAGTATGTCACTTTGAATATCCTTCCGTTCTTGGGAAAATTTATTTTTAAGAAAGAAATTAAAAAAGGAATAAAAACAAAAAAAATACTCATGCATATAGAAGTTAAAAGGACATTACGCACACATTCACAAATTTCATGGTGAAAATTTTTGGAAGAAATATAGTTATTGTAGGTTGGTCTGGGTACTTTCGGAAGATGTAAGGAAAAAACATTAACACGCTGGGTAGCGCAGTAGGTAGAACGCTTGCCTTTCAACCGAAAAGTCCCAGGTTCAATTCCCGGTGAAGTAATGAAAGAAAGTATTTCCAAATTTTTGGAATCAAGGTGGATATACTCTTAATGGACGAACGTCCGGACAGCTTTTTTAACCAATCAAAAAATTTTATTTTAACAACACATACACAAAAATCCTCTCAATTACAATTTACTTCGTCCAATTTCTTTGCTTAAAATATTTTTAACTTTTGGCTGAAGGTTTCACTAAAAGAAAAGGATAGATAAATATTTATTTGATAAATATTTATTCCTAACTCGATTTTTATTGTGAACCATTTAAGAAAAACATATGAAGCGTTAGTTTTTTAATTGTTGTTTTTTAGTATAAGCTTATTTTGTTCCTAACATATTATCTATGTTTTATTTTTTCGAATATTACAATGTTATTATTCATTATTCCTCTTCCCAAATTGTAAATTTTTTTCATAAAAATAAAATTTGCGCATGTAAACAATTTTTCAAACGTCAAACTTTTTTGACTGACATAACAAATCTGAGCCCTTCGCGCATTGAGAGGAAATCATAAAATTTTCTTTGATTGCATTTGTATTTATATTGCAAATTGCAGATTGCAATTATAGTGTAAAATAAAATTGTCCGGACGTTCATCCATGAAAAGGAAATCCATCTTTTGTATAAAAATTTTACATGGCTCTACGAGATGGCTATCTGAGTTAGATTTGACAGTTCTTTTTATTAATCAGAAGCTGCTGCAGAGTACTTCAGGGAGCACATGTATGCAAATCGATAAATACTGTATTTGAAACGCATGAACATGAAGCTGTTACACCGATCCACCGAACAAACTTTATTCTTTATATTTCACCGATTGGAATTAAAACTACCAGTTCCAATAGTGCTTCTACGAAATTTGAAGCAGCCAAAATTATGGTACTAGATTGATAATAACAAATTTGCATCCTCATTTCATTAAGACATAAATTCAAACTGATTTTGAAAAAGATTAACATATCAATATTCCTAGAATACCGCTCTAATCATTAGAAATACCGTTTCTGCTTAAACGCTTACAATTTTAGTTGAAATTAAGTTTTGTCATGTTCATTAACACACCGCAGGGACAAAATCTAAAACTTTTTAGTCTGTAACTGAGATAAGAATGTTTCTCTCATGGACTGATGAACATTGCCTCTCATATGTGGGATGTTCACGGGTAGGAACACCAAGGAACGTGTTTGTTTATATTCCACCAGATAAAGTCCGAAATTTTGTTTACAAAAAAATATTATAGTTTAAGTTGATTTTGTTGTCGTAGTGAAAAATAATTTTTGATAGACCAATATTTTTTAAATAGGTTCATGAATCAAACTTTATTGAAGTAAATCATACACATTTTCTGTGCTACTCGGACAACTGTCTGGTAACATTGCTAGTGTATAATAAAATATATTTTGCACTTCTTTTTAACTTAATTTTTTTATCAAATTATAATAGGGAATCTAGTATACCCCTCTTTCCAAAAATTTTCAATAATATAGGGTGTTTTTTTTTAGAATGATAGAACTTTCGATAGGGATAACTGTGATTTGACAGAAGATAGAAGCCATGTAGTTTTGACATTTCTGTTCAGTAAGCATTGACAAATTATCATGGAAAGACTCACGCCGCAACAACGTTTACAAATTGTCAAAATTTATTTTCAAAATCAGTATTCTATTCGCCAAACTTATACAGCACTTCGTGAAATTTATGGTTTACATAATCGTCCATCAGAGCAGATTATTCGTCGAACTATCGATAGATTTCGGACAACATTTTCTCTACTCGATGCAACAACAACAACAAGACAAAGAACTTTTCGTACAGAAGAAAATATCGATGCTGTAAGAGCTAGTGTTGATGAAGATCCAAATTATTGGATGAATTGGGCCTAGGAATGCTGATTGGGCCCTAGAACAGCTTCAAGTTGATCCACTTTTTTATCGAACAATTGTGTTTAGTGATGAAGCTCATTTTTGGTTGAACGGCTACGTAAACAAGCGAAATTTCTGTATATGGCACGAAAACAATTCTCAAGAAATTCTGCAGATTTCATTGCATCCTGAAAAATGCACCGTATGGTGTGGTTTATACGCTGGAGGTATCATCGGTCCATATTTATTTAAAAACGATTCTGGAGCAAATGTTACAGTGAATGGTGCTCGTTACAGATAAATGATCAATGATTTTCTGTTTCGAAATTTAAATGGTATCGACCCGGAAGTGTTTTGGTTTCAACAATATGGTGCTACACCTCATACTGCTACAGCAACAATAGATTTAGTGAAAGAAAGATTTGGTGATAACATTATTTCGAAAAATGGTCCAATTAATTGGCCTCAAAGATCATGCGACATAACACCATTGCATTATTTTCTTTGGGGTTATGTGAAGTCATTGCTTTATGCTGATAAACCAGAAACAATAGATGCTTTGGAAGCCAACATAACCCGTGTTATTGATGAAATAAGGCCTGAATTACTCGAAAAAAAGGTCCAAAATTAGTCTGATCGAATGCGGTTCCTCAGAGCTAGTCGTGGAGGATATATGCCGGAAATTATTTTCAAAACATAAATGTCATAAAAAAAAAATGTGTCTTCAATCTTAATTTAAATGTGTTTTATTTCAATTTAAAGTTCTATCACTCTAAAAAAAACACCTTTTATATGTTCATCATTTTAAAAAACGAGTATGACGTTATGTATATCTTGAAAAAGATTTACGAACATTACCATCCCAAAAAAATTAATAAGGTCATTTGAACATTATAATTACAATATTTGGATTATTATGGTCGGACTTTATTTAATAGAATTTTTTTTTAAATAAAGCAGAATGAAGAAAAATTTATTAATGTTATTTTTAAAGTTTTTGTTTCTACAGTCAATTCGATTTTATTTCGTTCGAATTTATTTTACTGCATCTACTTTTACTGTAATAACTATAAACTATATCGGTAAGAAACATTAGGCAACGGATGGACCTCCAAACGGTGGAAGAACTAATGACTGCAGCGCAGAATAGAGAGAGAGCTTCAAAAATGTGATCACAGACATTTAGTAGTGGACAAGCAGCTGAAGAAGTGAAGAAGTGAAATTGACAATTTTTCATGATGTAGCTTAATGAATTTTAAGCTTTCTTTTTAACTTTCCTTCAATTATCTATTTCTCTTGAAAGAATAATCAAACTACTATTTTTAGAATTCTCGCTTTTGATCCATTATTATCTTCTCATTTATTTTTGGTTTGCTTCTACTTCTTGTCCGCATGCGGTTTCTTTAAGCTGGTTCTCCGTTGTCATTCATTTAAGCTGGTAATTTGTTCTCCGATGTCATTCTTATTACAGTTCACGTTATAGTTTTTCTTTCAATGAGTATTATGGTCATTCACCAGCGCATGTAGTTTTCCTTTTCTCTATTATCCGTTTTCTAATCTATTAACACCATAGATTTGGCAGAAATATTTTTTTAATGACCATTATTTCTTTAAAAATTATTAAAAATGTCTTCTTTCTTCCACGTGTAGTCAATTCGATAATGCTGGATGAATATTTGTATTGGCAGGTAACAAAACAAAAAGTAAAAAAAAAAAAAAAATTAAAACATTTTAAGAGAAAATTATACACAACGGACTCCAAAAGATTTATTCAGTACTCATTTCGATTTTTCGGGCGTTTTCTTACTTCGCTTTTTCTATTTGAATTTTTTTTTTTGTTATTATATTTTTCTGTTTTATTTTCTTTTATTGTTGGCTACATACATTCTACTTGCCTGCCAACCTTATTTTTATTACTTTAAAGAGAGTATTTAGGTTTGTGCTAACAGTATATGAGTTTATGTATTTATTGTATACATTAACTCGTGTATAACGGAATGCTATTTATATAATATACCTATGTATATGTACTATGTTATATAATATAATGTATAAGTGTTGAAAAAAGTTTCTTTTTATACACCTATAAATACGACCATATGACGACGACCATATATTTTAATATAATATATGGCAATAAAATGAAAATATAACGGTAAATACTGTTGTTTCTGTTGGTTGTTTTTCTTTTTCGTGTCTATAAATTTTCCTTAACATTTTTGAGAAAAAAAGAAAACTTTATAGATTGTATTTGTTTCCTGCCGATCCAGGATCTTTGCGTACAATGTTGCTGTGTTTAATGTTTTTATTTATTCAATTGAATCTACAGTTGCTTTATTTTGGGTCGATGGTTCTGGTTCATATGAAATAAGAAACAATTTAAACAAGTTTGAAAATTTAATGCATATGTTTTGACATTTAATAAAATAACTGTACAGCGAAATGAAACGATACTCACTGTATTACGAAAAAACAAACAACAAATCTTCTGAATAAGATATATATATATATATATATATTTTTAACTATAAGATGTACGAGTATGTAATGGCGTATAATAATTATATAACTGTACTTAAAGGTACAATGATACTTTTTTATTCTTCTTAATTTTACTCTTGGCAGGTATATTATGATGATTATTTATGCGGTCGCAAAATACACCAGCCTAATATCAATGTGTCAAGCTGTCAGAATAATTTTTTGTAAATATTTTTGTTTTTTTTTTCTTTGTTTTTTCGTATTTTTTTTTTTTATTGATGTTGTTGTTGAATACTTATGGTGATGCCATAATAATTTGAAAATAGAAAAGTTTGAGGAACAGCTTTGACTTTTAGAATTATTACATATCAAAATAACAGAATGTATATATTAACTGTAAAAAGAAGTTGGTAAAAAGAAAATAAAAGAAATAAAAATAATTTAACGGTAAACTTTCAGGTGTATTCGTGATTTGTATGTTTTATTTGTTTTTCTTGTTTTTTAGAAACTTTGACATAGAGTATGATTTGTTCGGTTTGTTTTTTAATATCCTTTATTTTTGACAAAGTGCCTAAATTTAGATTTTTGAATATTCAAAAATAAAACGCGGTAAAAACAAAAATAATAATAATAAAATTTGACAAAATTAGTTTTATTAACAATTGGCTTGCAAATCATGTAAAAGTTGACGAAAATTTCAGTAAATTTTAAATAGATTTAAATTTTGAAATATCATTTGGAAATTGGTGATAAAAGTTGATTGAAGTATTTAAATAATGGACTTCCCACAAAATTATTTCACCATAGCAGTATTAGGAAAACAATTTATGAAAAATTAAATATACTATTTGAAAATTAAATATACTATTATTATAATTACTTAAAATTTTATTCATTCATTTTAAAAGCTGAAATAGTTACTAGAAATAAATTTTAAATTTGGATTAAATAAAATGAAAAATTTATGTTCGTATATCGTTTGCTTTCAACGTTGGAATATATAAAATCAGGTCAGTAATACAATCGATAAAACCAACAAGACCATAAGGACACTACCCCTTTATAAATCGAAACTAAAAAATTGTCAAATGAAAACAAGTTAATATTAATGAAAACGGTTTTTCAACCATTATTCCTATAACAGGAGCGCCAGTTTGGGGTGACTGTGCAAAACCACATATATCCAAACTACAAATATCACAAAATAAAATTCTTAAATTAATAAATAATCTTCGTTTTTACTATTCTATTAATAAACTTCATCAAAAAACAAACATGGAAAGCATTTATAATAATATTTCTCAATTAACATTTAATTTTAACTATATAAGTTGCAATTTTTCGAAAATACAATTGTTAAAAATTTATATCAGTCACAACACTATCAAATAGTTTTAAACATTAGTATAAGTTAGCTCTAAGTAGGTGTAAATATTATAATAAGTTTGTTCTTATATAAGGTTTTTTACTTTCCTTGTAAAAGCTCCTAGAAATTCTATTAAAATGTTATAATAAAAAAAAAAAAAATAAAAAAAATACAGTTGAAAAGACACTTAAATTAAGTCTAAACTCTGTAAAAAAAAATTTAAAATATATATTTATGTTTAAGGAAACTATGTATGTTAAAGAAATAAACGAAACGAATATAAAAAAAAAAAAAATCAGTAATGAAAATCAGTAATGGAAAGACAGTATTTGGTTTAAGCATTGATAAAAATGTCCCTACACGTTTAATTTTACTTCAGATTAATTCAAGTAAAATAGTCAAATAAAAACTAATCTTACGTTTTATACATCGTTTAAAAATGTAAATGAGGCTAGCTCCCTCCGCATACCCCTGAATTTTTTTAATGTTCTATTATATTATATATTAAAAATTAGATCCAACGGCTTGTCCAAACAACTGTGTTCAAAGCTCCCATCCCAAAATACCAAGGCGCAATTATACAAAACGCTCATCCTTCCGGTGCTGCTATATGGTTCTGAATCGTGGACATTATCAAGCAAGCGAGCATGCACTTGGTATCTTTGAGAGAAAAATTCTTCGTCGCATTCATGGTGCGTCAAATTATATAGGTTTAAGTTATACCTTTACTTTTCGAACATATTGCTAATACTGCTTTTAATGCAGTTTTCGCTTTTACGAACACAATGCTTTTGCAGCTAACGCGGTTTACAAAAAAACACACTGCATGTTAAAATTTAATTAAAAATAAATTTCTGAAAAAGCCCTATTAACTGTAACATTTGTTTTTTGAATTTCGAATTAAATAATCGAAATAAGCTGCTTCACAGCGGTTGGTTGTGAACCATCACTCTATATTTATTATCAACACATGATCATATATCAGAAAAATCACAGCGCAACTTTAAGTAATGTGAAAGTGGTTCCGGATTGGATTTCACCATGTGAAAAGGAGATGGTTCTTATTTTATGACTAACTCAAACAAGTTTGAGGGAGTCACAAGTGTAGGCCTCTCATACATTCTTATAAAAGATGTTTTCACATAAAAAAAAATGTTCCACACCGCTTCTACTTACGATCTTGAATTTAATTTTTATGTTTTTTATAGTAAAGCCATGGCAATTACTGTTATAACACTCTATAGTCTACGTAGTCTAACAAATAAGTTAAATTATTAGCTATTACGTTTTTGTCATTTTCGTAACTGATATTGTTTATATAAATCTTGTTAATTTTAATGCCCTTTAAAGTCTAGTTGTAATAATTTGTATTCGTAGTATTGTAAAAATATTTTAATTCGAAACCGGTCCATCTTATAAGATAAAACGGTGACATGTTATAAATCCCAGAGTCATAATTCCCATTGGGACTTATGTCCCACTAAGTCACTTCGATCCATTTATATGGTCAAAAGTCCCAAAACAACTAAGTCATAAGTCCCATACGTTAAATAGAACCAATTTTTAAGAGCTCATCAGACATTTATTTTTTTGGAATATTATTTAATAATTTTATTGCTATTCTTTGATTATTATTTGATTTGATTTATTCTTTCACATGTTTATGTATTCACTATTTATTAGATGGAACTTTTCGTACGGTTGGTTCCAAAATGCGCGTCCAAACAATTAATGATTATTTATATTGCCCATGCAAAACACGTGAATAAACTTGAAAATTAATAAGCGGTAGCGTGCGTAGGAACGTCAGGTCGGGGCAAAGCCCGCGATCCCATCTTCTTTTACACACACACGGATATTTTTTACACTCCTATTTATTAATTACTTTCTTTCAACTAAAATATTTCTTTTTTTTTGTATATAAACATTTTATTTTGACTGAAAAGGTCAAAGGTCCCAAAGGAAAAGGTTCCACTGGGACTTTTGACCCACCTAAATGAGATAAAACTCCCATAGGAATTTTGACTCACTTTAGTGGGATATAAGTCCCAAAGTTAGACAAGGTGTTAGAATTAGATATTTTGTAGGTAAATGAAGATATAAAGTATAACATTAATGACATTTACAATATAATATGCTGTTCACATTACGAGTGCATAAAATGTTATCGAGCTCGGATAACTCGTTATGGAAATAGGCGTTCACACTACGAATAACTAGTGTTCATTTTACGTTTAATCTATGTAAATATAATTTTTTTTAAAATATTTTTTTTTTTTTGCTTTATTTTATAACATAAAAATGAAAAGTGAAATTTTTTTTTAACCTTTTTTGTTTTTAAAAGATAAATAAACAAATTATTTCACATCAATATGACATTGACAATATATTTTGGACTAGAATCTAGAATTTTAAAAAAAAATAATAATAATCGAAAAAAATCAAACTAATTAAATTATAACTAACTAATTATACTTGACAGCTTCATTTACATACAAAATTTCTTATTATAACACCTTGGTTAACTAGTTAATCGCTGATAACGCGTTATGAAGCATAGTGTGAACAAGATGTAAGTAAGCATTCCAAATGCTTCTAAGAACCAAATTGTACTTAATTGTGACTTTTTGATGCTACGAGTTGCCTTTGTATGTTGTCCTGTTATATGTTGTTGTTGTTTTTCTTAAGTAATGAAGTAACTCAATACTAGAGCTTATGATTGAGTAAGTCGATCAGATCATCAACTTGTTTCCCGCAATAAATTCTATATTATTAGAGAATGTCAATCGTGAAGTCCAGAATCTGGCTTTAGTCGACGCTGGGCAGCTTTATTTAGCGCCTATTATTACAATATTTTATTTATTAATTTTTAGAAAATTGAATCTGAATTAAAAAATTATTATCAAGATTATAAAAATACCTAAGTATATTTGTCAACTAGGTACAATATAAAAATTAATTATTCTACAATTTTATAATATTCTTCTATACTGTAATTTTCTAAAATTAATTTGCATGTAGATATTTACTATTAAGAAATTTCAAATAAGAATAAATTGAGCGTTCTTAACAATAAATTTTCATCTTATTATTTTTAATTTAATTTTCTGTATAACCTGGAAGAATAAGAATTTAAATATTAAATTAAATTTTATAAGATCCTTTATTTTTACAACCATTTTAAAACCACATTGACTTTTAGCTCTTCTCTTAAATCTATTATCTTATCTATTATACATTAATCAACTTCTTAAAATTCATTTATCTATTTGTTATATTATTATATACAATTATTAAATAATAAAAGAAAATATTTTATATACCTATACTATATTCCTATATACATTGTATAGGAACAATAATATTAGAATTAGTATTAGACCCAAAAATTTCATCCGTAATTAAATTAGACAGGTGGGTCCAAAAGCTTACCACAAAACAACAAAAACACAACAAAACAAAAAAATAAAAATGAAAACCTATTAACCGTATAATTTGCAAAATAAACCAAAATGATAAGAATCTGATGAACATAACTATAGTTGTGAACATAAAAAAAAAAAAAAACTAAAATAAATTCAAAAAAATTTACATTATATACACACAAAAATTAAACTATAAATAATATACTTATCTATTAAACTACACCATATAACATATAATATATATTATTATTCTTTTCTATTTTGTTTACATTATAGTTATTTTTCTTTTGTTTTTCTTATATTTTATTTGTTTATTGTAAGGATACAAAAAATAAATGGCATACATCATCACATACAATATACACTCACTATCCTTACTATGAATTTTCCATAACAAAATATTATATCTATGTAAAATAATATATTATGTGCACCGATATATGTATATACTAGATAGATAGGTAACTAGTAAATCGTCGTTGTCTTTGGTTATATATTTTATTCTGATCGCGTCAACATTTCAATTAAAAAAATAAATCCTTTTTCTAAATCCTTCTATTGATCATGGGTCTATATATAGTTTTTGTTTAATACCTAAATCTATTTTAGTGCTAGAAAAATTGATTTAATATGAGCATTTTTTTATTATATACGAAAATAGAATTTTGATTTGTGAAGAGACTTGTAACTTAGATAACAAAATGGCTTATTATAAGATATTATTTTGAACTTGACATGTCGGTAATATTAATAATTGTGTATATACTTTATCACCCCAATACTTTATGATAAGAAGATCCAAGTTTGAACAACGTTTGGTAATACTACACACTTCAATTTGCTATCGTTCTTATTTGAAATCTTAATATTTGTTAAAAAAAAGGTTATAATAATTGAAAATAAACGCTTGAACTTAAATGTTGTCTACGTTTTCCTATTGGAATTTGACCTTGCCCTTGCCTGGATTATTAATATTTGACGAATTAAACCAAGCTAAAATTAAGTAAAATCTGTACACTTCGACCCTTAAAAGTTTTTGTTCCGTTTCTTCTGGCAATTTAGGTATGTTTTTTATTTAGCTAAAGAAGTCTCACTTCGTTAAATTTCATAAAGTCATAGTTTTCTTAACGATAATAGTAATGACCTGACATTCAAATTTATCTTCTTCTAAATTAAATTTTAGTTTTTTTTTTATATAGAAGACAAAAGCTAAGTTTCGAATATTAAGATTGCCCTCTCAAAATAATTACATAATATATTACATCAAATATTTTTCCTTAATTTAAACGTTATATTGTTGGGGTTATTATTTTATTTTAAGAAAATTTAATAATATGTACGTTTATGTAAATATAAGCATGACATATTATGTACTACATTTGTATATAGAAATCCGAATAGTGTTGTTATGCCTTACCTGTTTTAAAAGTGAGTGAAACAATTCACATATTAGACCATCGTATTTCATCGCATACTACTACTTATCAAATTTCGACGCTAAGCTAGAGTAAAGAGTTACTACACCTTTTGACATATCAGTACACTCCGGCACATTATTATGAATAGACTCATTCTTAAAGAACTTTACCAAATCATTCAAATTTCACTTTGAAAAAAAGTCGTCGATTCGTGCAATTTATAAACGATTCCGTGATTTTTATGGTCCATAATGCATCAACCCATCAACCATCTGGCCAAAGCATCCGTCGAATTATGGATATATTTCATACTATTTTTTTTTTTACTTTTATTTCTTATTAATTTTTTTTCTTATTTTAATTTGCAATTAGAAAACAAAAGTTTACAAAACTTACAAATCTTCATTCTAATATTGACTTATGGTATATTTCATATTACATACGTTTTGAGTGATGCAATAACACTAGCATATCTAAGAAATGTAAGTACCTAAGAGAATAACGCAGCTGTAAACGAAAGTGTGGAAGAAGATCTATATTTATCAATTTATCGTCGGTCGCAGGAATTGGGGCTGTATTTGTCAACTACGTGGAAAACTTTGGGCAAAGATCTTGGCTTGCACCGGTTAGATATTCAGCTGGTGTAGAAATTACAGCCAAGAATCCGTCGTTCTTTCGCCGATTGGGCTATAAAGAAGTTGAAAATTGACCTATTGTTTTATCGCAGTATTGCTTTCAGTGGTGAAGCTCATTTTTGTTTATATGGTTACGTTTACAAACAAAAACTGTCGAAATCCACGTGAGATTACAGACTGCCAAAACAGATTACATCCAAGAAAAAGTACCGTTTTTTTCAGTTTAGACCTATTTCGACAAAAATATTAGGTTAGGAATAGGACCTTATTCGTCAAAAACGAGGTTGGAGCTTGTGTTACCGTATTGAAGATTGTTACCGCACCTTGATCGATGGATATTTTGTTTGAAAATATGAATGACATTGATCTGAACTAAATCTGGTTTCAACAAAATGGTGCTACGTGGCATACGGCGACCAGAATAGCAACCGTCAAAGATTGTGCGGCTTGGCACTTTCCGATTATTTTTTGTGGGGCGTAAAATCACTAGTTTCTGCTCATATAAGGGTAGTTTGGATCAGTTGACAAAAACTCATTTCGATATCTATAAAATATACAGCAACTTGGGCAAGGAGTTAGGAGAGGACATGAGTATAAATGACATAATAAAGTGAAAAGAAAAAAAAAGTGTTCAGTTGGGCAACAAGGTCTGTCATCGGCGAAATTACATTCGTAATATGTCTTTCGACAAATTTGTATACCTCCTTGTTCTTAATCTTCTATTTATATTAACTATACATACAGTTATTCATACATATGTATGTACACCACCAACAAATTAGTTATTTAGTTTTTGCTTCATTTCGTTTTATTTTCCTTATTTGTATGTACAGATATTTTTCCACTTCATTTATCTTTTGGATTCTCCTGTAAAACATACTTTCCGGTTTTGTCTGAAGTGCTTAGTAGAAACTTAAACAATTCGATTTTGTTTTTTGGTTTTGAATTTTTGTTTTTTTTTTGTTCTTTTTTTAATCATTTAGGACATATTATTATACAGAGAAAGTATTTAAAGTACTAAACATTTTCTTCTTCAAAATAAACTAAAGTAGAAAATGAAGAAAGAATTTCATTGCCATAAATGTCAAATTAAATAATACAAAAAAGAAAGTATGTAGGTATAATCACTTGACTATTTTATCATCATAAAGAATTACAAGAAAAAAAAGAGGATGAAATTAGGTAAAGATGAAATTTTTAGTTTTTCTTGAAAAAACAATTACATTTAAGCAACTATTCAAAAGGACAAAAAGATGTAATAGTAAAAAATGTATATATATGTATATATGTATGTATGTACTTAGTGTGAATTTAAGGTAATGGTTTTATAAATACAGTTAAATTATTTGATTATTCACATCAAGAAATTTAAATATGAGTTTACATTTTGCAGGAGGGTGTATGGATTGAATTATAGATTTCATATTTCAGTATGATTTGGTAATCGCTTCAATAAATAAAAGCTCTCTAATATTCAATACTGGCCTGATATTCATACATAAAAGTTATTGGCCTTTCAAATTTGAATATCAAAAACTAATTTAAGTTATGGAAATGTATTTTTAATTTAAATACAGCAAAAAATTAATGAAATAAAAATATTTGATCGGAAAAACGAAATCAAGATTACATATAAGGTTATTGGAATGCAATATAGAGCAAATCAGACACCAAGGTGGTGGCCAAATAACTTATAGATGTAATTAAATACGGCTTCTTATAACTTAATTAATTATTCCATTATCATCATCTACTAGTACCATTTACATAGCACTGAATTAATCTCAACCACGTTTACGATTTGCCTCCAATCATTTCTATTGCTTGTGTTATGTGTTCTTTTAAAATCTTTTTCCATCCTATCTATAAATCTGCTTCTATGGCGGTCTTTGTATCTGTGCATTTTGTTGTGTATAGATTACCTCAAATATAGATTTCTGCAGTCTTTCCTCTGGCGTTCCAACAACGTATTCGGTCTATTTAATTCTTAGGCTTTTTATATGCCTCACAATATCTTCTTCTTTTATCAGGTTAAGAGTTCTTCATTTGACATCATATTGCGTTTTAGCTGCTTTTTTTGTCATATATTTTAAGTAAAGTTTTTCTTTCAAAGATTCGTAGTTAGCTTATATCATAGTTTGTCATGGTATATATTTCAGCACTGTACGCAACAACTGTAAACATACTGAAGTTTCGAACATTTCCTTACATTTTAGTAGTTTGAATTCCAACAAGTTTTAGCATAACAGCATTTGCTCCCTGCTTTTATTCGACTTTGTATATAACTGGGCATATTGTTTTCATTATTATCAAGCAAATAAAAATATGCAAATTTGAAATACCCTATAAAAAAAAAGTATCTAGAACATAATGAGGGCAGAATAAGAATACCAATGGGGTTGTGTATGAAATTAAAAAAAAAATGTATTTCCAAATTTCTATTTACATAATTCCAAAAAAAAAATTCCACTCGCGTATGCTTTTAGAGTTGGTTTCAAATTAAGGTTTCAAGTTGCATTATTATGCCTAACCGGTTTTAAGTGCAAAAAAAATTAATTGATAGTAAAATCTTGCAATAACTTTAAATCAACATGAACTACACTATTTAAGAAGGCTTAGATCCTGCTAATAGTAGTAGTTTTCCACGTTTAATTAGTTTATATGTAGAAGTGTATTAAAAAATACTCGAATAACATTGTATTAAAATATTGTAGCAAAGGAAAGGTTATTCTACTTACGTTACTGTCAAGAACATAAAAAAAAAGTTCGGCAGTTCGAGAGTTTTGAAACGGTGATCTTACATATAATAGAGTTCTAACGCATTTACGAGTGGTCAATACGGAATGGAAACAAACATATTTTTTTATTTAATACATCAAAAATTAAAATTTGCCATTCTCATAAAACTGCATTTAAGTTATACCATATACTGATAATGGAAGTATATTGTTTTCGAAATATAAAAAATAAACGAGTATGGCAGAGTGAAATGTCTAAACGAATGTAAGAAGGAAATAAAAATATTTCAACTACGAAAAATTCTCAAATTCAAACTCTCGGTAAACGTCTTTGAGGAAGGCGCATCTTCATGGTGAAGTTGATATAAAGACTGCTGACAAAAAACTTTCCGATCTCTAACAGAGAAATAAATATAATGGGGGTATATTGTACCACCATTCAGAATTTTCAGAACTTCGAAGAAGTATAGAAAAGTGTTAGTAGACAAAAATTAAATTTTTATATAATAGTAATTCATTTTTTTTTTTTTTGTATCATCAAAGTCAAAGTTCACCTCTAAAATAAGAACGTATAAGAACCAGTCGTTAATATTTTTTATAATATTCTACCATTCTAACGACATTATTTAGTCACGAATAATTTTTGAACTCAGACTATTCTATATATGCTGTAACCTGAAATAATTAAAAAGCTTTCGCGACAATCAAAATTTTTATGTACATAGTATTTGCAATAATATGTATGTATATATGCATGTAAAAATATATTATAAAATCCTTGAAAATATTATATACTTACTTAGACTTAGTGTACGATGCAAATTTCAAAATAAAAAAAAAAAACTCAGGGACGCTAGTCTATTTGAAATTTTTTTTTATGGAAACTGCCTAATTTTTTTTTTTTTTTTTAATTTGTCTTTGTCAGTTTTTATACTTAAAAATTATAAATACTGCTTTTATTTTAATTTAATTCAAATGAGCTGTTTTTTGTTTTTTTATTTTATATGATTTGAGAAACAAAGGAAAATTAAAATTTTCTTTACATTTTTTTTTTTTTTAATTAAAAATCTAAAATTTTAATATTTTCTCTAGAAAACAATTATTTTGAATTAAGAATTTTTTTTTTTTTTTTTTTTATAAAATGGAAAATAAATTTTTTACAAAGACTAAAAATTATGTTGAGATAAAAGTCATTAGGAAAAATTAGAAATTGCTGTGTTTAAAAAAAAAAAAATTATATTCGCTAGAAAAATTATTTTTGAAAAATTTTAAAAGTTGTACAAGAATCCTGAATATGATTTTATAATGGAATTCACACTTCTATTTAAAAAATATTTAATAGAAATAATAGAAATTGCAAAAGGAAAACTGCTTCTCGTTATACTTTTCCAATTTCATATTGGGTATTTTTTATATTCGAAATCCTTTAACAAAAATGTATAGATTGTGACAGTGTAGGATGGAAAAACGGAAATTAATATTAAACTGGATACCAGTTATATTGCAGTTCATATTTTATTAAAGTGTCAGTCAGAAAGCTAACCGTTATATATATCTATCTATCTATTTATCTCTATATTTTATTTATATTTTTTTTATAAATTTAATAAAAATCAATTGATTTAAATGTGGGCTGTTATTGAAACATAAACAAAGAATCAAGAACTTTTTGAGATCAGAGATTCTTTGTTAATGTTCCAATTATCAGAATAATAATTGGTAATTACAAATTTCGTTTTTTTTTTTTACATGTTAATATGTGGAATATATGCATATTCATTAGTGTGTACATGATTGTATATTAATTATTTATTACATTTTTTTGTCTCAACTTTACATTATAACTTTTGAAAATTCTGAAAAATATGACTCGATTTATTCCTTTTTCTATTTTATTGATTTTATTTATTATAATAATCTATATATATTTTTTTTCGTTTTTTTTTCTCTTACCCACCGAGAAAAAAGATGAAGTTTCTAGTTTTCTTATTTATTATAAAATAATTTCAATAGTTAATTATTTGATAATTATATATTATACTAGCAAAGATACCTCACGTTGTCCGGGTCGACCACAAAATGTATCGAATTTATTTCAATGAAGCTTGATTTATGAATCGAATTGAAAAAAATTGGTTTATCAAAAATATTCTAATATTTTTTTTCACTACGATAAAAAAATATCAACAATACTCCAACTTAAGCTATACTTATATTAAAATTATTTCTTTGTAAACAATATTTCGGTGGCATTTTCTGATGAACTATAAGCAAATACGTTCCTTGTTGTAGAGGTATTCTTGAAATAAAGTTATGCTCGACTTTTCAACAATTAATTGGAATTTTCAACAATCAATTAAATGACATGAGGATGCCAAGTTCTTATTCTTAATCTAGTACCGTAGTTTTGGTTTCTTCAAGTTTCGTAGAGGCAATATTGAAGCTACTACTTTTAATTCCAATTGATGAGGAGGAACAACTTTATTTTCATCGATAACTGTATCTATCGATTTGTACACATGGACCCCCTGGAACACTCTGCAGTATTTTCTGATTAATGAAACGAATCGTCACATTTTTGTGGCTAATTAACATAGCCACTTCACATAGTCATGTAAAAATTTTATACTGATTCCTAAATTTGAAAATACTTTTTCAGCACAATAAATGTTTTTTTATTTTTCATAGAGTACCTATGAATAAATTTTCAAGTCTGTAAGACAATCTTTTTTTGAAACATTTCTGATAGAGTATGTAAGTGTAAATTTGGATGCCTGTAACTTATGGATTTTTTAACGAAGAATGCTTAATCTTTTAATCTTTATCTGTCAACAGTTCTTAAATTTAAAAATAAAAATCAAAGAATTAAAAAACAAGAGATTACAGGAAGAAATCCAATATTTATAAACTATCATAAAAAACAAAGGAAATTCAAATCAAAATTGAACAATAATAATCAAAACCTTAGTAAGAAGAGAAGATAATAGAGGATATAGGGTAGTAAAAGACAAAAATTTAAATGATTGCTCATAAAATATAAAATGCATTTTTTGTTTTTCTAAATATATCCGTCAAAGAAAATGCAGCATTTGTTCTTATTTAATTTCAATCTAATGAATTCAATCACTTAAAACTTTCTCTCTAGATAGTATTTTTCAATAACACTACCTCGCCCTCCACCCACCCCCTCCCCCCCCCCCTAAATTATCCAATTTTGTTTTACTTAATATACTGCCATGTCATTTCATAACGAAAGTAGAATTTTTATTTATACTTTACTTTGTCTTTGCTATTATTTGCTGTGTTATGGCAAAACATTTTTTTTTTCTAAACATTCACCAAACTCCTATGAGTACAAAAAAAAAACAACAAAAAATAATATTATAATGTTTGAATAGACGATGCTAGCGCCATTTTTCTATATTCACTAGTAAAAACATTCAATAAAATGAATATTTATGAAGTCAGTTGAAAAAGAAAAACAAAATGTTTACCGATAGTGTAAAAAAGTAATAAAAATAGAACAATAACAAAAAATAAAAAAAACGAAGAAAAATTTGGTTATCCTAAACAATAATAAGATACAAGTATAGGTAATTTAATTTATAATTTCTTTAAAAATTTTGAGTTCTGAGTTATATCTGAGAAGATAAACAATAGACTTAATACCAACTTCTGTCCCTCTCTTCAGGAATTTTTCCGAGTATATGGAAAACTTCTTTCATAACTCCGATCCATAAGAAAGGAAGTAAGGCTGAAATAAATAACTATAGGTCCATTGCCAAAATATCTTGTATTCATAAATTTTGCGAGAGTATTGTATACGACTCTCTCTTTAATCATTGTAATCCATTATTATCCTGTTTTCAACATGGATTCCTCAAAGGGAAATCCACTACTACTAATCTAACCGAATTAGTCTCTTTTAGTCTCAACTCCATGGTAAAGGGCCTAGATCTGGATTCGATTGCTACCGACTTTAGTCAGACTTTCGATAAACTGTCCTTGTTATTAACCTGCTATTTTTATTTTTGTATCTTTGACTAATTGCGTTTTGCATGTGTTGTATTTTTATATATGTATATATATTTTTATTATTTTTGTTTTCTTTCTTCTTCTTGTTTTTGTTTTAATTTCTTTAGTTTATACCTAAATAAATTGACTAATGCTTCTTCGGCATAATTTAAAATTGCAAAATTTTGATTTAGCCTATCTTGACATGTTGGAAAATAGTCTAAATCTATGTTATAATTTTTTAATTGATTAAAGATAATTGCTTAAACTTTTGACTTGTGAGCATATTTTTTATTGATTTTTGTTCTTTGATTTGCCTTGACATGTTGGAAGGCAAATCAAAGTTACTAGATTTTTAACCGTTTTTTCCGTTTATGGATTTTATTTTTGTTTCTGTTTTTAGTATTCTATCAATTTATTACTAATCACTAATTTCCTTAATCGTGTTTACTAATTCCCCTTTTTATTGTTTTGTTTTGCATGCTTGTTTTAAGCATTTCCTGACCCAAATTCTCTCCTTACTAACACATTCTTCATTAAGGGTTATCACGTGCTTGTATTCTTTTTTGAATAAAATTAAAATATAATAATAAATATCAAAGTTTAATTAATGAAAGCTCATTGAGTGTATGCTCGTCATAATACTGTGTAATTTAATTTATTAAAATCTTTTTATACTTTTAATAAGAAGAGATTTATTCTTCCAGTCAGTCATCTTTGATGACCTTGTATACGACACTCCTAGTCATATGCTAAATAATAATAATTATGAGAATGGACGGGACGGGAAGGGTAATTGGTCGTTGGGACATTATTATTATTATTAGTAAACTCAATGTCATTTAAACCAAGGTTTCTGCTTGGCAAATGGCATGATTTTTTTTTTCCTGGGAAGAAGACAGCGGCCGTTTTAGAAGGGTTGATTTTAATTTTGCATTTCTAATGGTGAAAAGTATTGAATCCGTTTTCCAAATTTTGTATAATAACTGCAGGATAAGCATCATTACAGACTGTTACAGACTATTATCAAACCAATGTCACATAAATCTGTGATGATATTGCCTGATATAAAAAGATTGTACAGGATAGAATTTAAAATCCTTGAAGAAAGAGTGTTGTTGATTTTGAAACATAAAGTTATATTTTGTAAACAATTTATAATCTGTTTTAAATTTATTCCAATTGAATGTTCAATTTTATTTGAATTGAAATACTTTGTTTTTGAAATATAGGAGAGTCGAGTGCATAATACCTTTTTAATAGTATCATACAGAAAATATTACTGTGAAAAACAAATCAAACTATGAAAATTAATACAAATTTATTCTTTATATTTTCATGTACATGTACGTATATAAATGTTAAATATATATTATTATAATATATATATAACATAATATTGCACATATATAATATGTATATCATTTTTTGAACAGAAATTTTTTGTAAAGAATTTATGTAAAGAGTAATATTTTTGCATACAAGTAAAATACATGTAAAATTAAATAGAATATCTCATTATATATGAGAATGTTGTATTGCTTAGGAAGTTAGATCTGGTAAAACATTTCCTTAATTTAAATTGCCAATAAATAATGCCTTGAAATAAAATAAAATTTTCTTAAATAAAGTGATTTAATAACAAATATTAAATAAAAATTCAATCGGATACTTTTATTTAATTATGGATTTGTCGATGAGGACTATTAAAACTGTAAGTTGAAAAAATAACGAAATAATTATTTTTTTGCTCTACTACGAGTATATTGAATATGATTATGTCTGATATATGTTATAAGCGTTTTTGATTACAATAGGTATACCGTTTTAATATGTGTAAAATACTTGTAGATATTTTTATTGCGCAATACGTTAAAAATCAGTTTCTTGTAGACTACACTACATATTTTTTAAAAATTAAGTTTATGACTTTGTATTTTTTTTTTGTATATTTTATATATTTGTTATACACTTTAATTACTTTTGCAAAGAGATGTACATATACACAAATACAAACAATTTTTTTTTTTTTTTTAATTTTTATGATATATCTGCTAATTGAAATGTGAAAACTATGAGCCCTAATGTGTTAAACGCAAACACAATTGAAGCACGAAATGCGATTAATTGGTATTGTAATAAACCAGTGAACGTGAATATATTTTTGAACCAAAACGTGCGGCGACAGTTTTCTTTGTAATGTTGAAACGTGAAGATTAGTTCGCGTTTAAAAAATTTACAACAACAAAATGTAAATAAAATATTCAAATTTTTTTCATGTTCTTTTGCTCAGTTGAGTTAAAAAATGTAATTCATTAACAACTTAATATTGCCCTTACTTCACCCAGCATTGATGACTATATTTGTGAGAAGGTCAGTTGAGCTATGTTTATATGATTATCATTTGCTAGAGACTGCTGATTACCTTTAGATAACAATCAAATAAGCAGCAAGTTTTAATTAAGGTGTTAAAGATGATGGTTTAGTTGGTGGTTGGTGTTGGCATATTTTTTCTCAGTTTATTTTAATATAAGATTTAAAAGCAGATTTATTCAGAAGAAAGTTTGTCTTAGAATTTAAAGTACATAATATTATCTATGTATATTGTGTAAAGTACATAATTATCTATGTATATTTAACGCCATGTATAAATCATTTTAATATACATAAACTTTAATTCATCAAATTGCCGCAACAACACCCCCGATTTAAATTTAAATTTTTAATTTTTTAAATAAATCATTACGTATGAGGTTGTTGTTTATGATAAATCAATAAACATAATACATATATAGTACATATTATATATGCATAGTACATATTATCTATGTATATTGTACACAAAAATATGTAAAATGTTCCAAAAATTTTACTTCTTATCGTCCATTTCAAAAATATCAAATAATTTTACCTAGCAAATCTTCTATTAATAAGTTGGTCATCCTCAATTAAATATTTGGCCACTATCCATTTTTGATATTATTTTAATAAATTGAAAAACAATAATTTTTTGTAATCAATTTAAAAAAATTTTTTAAACAACTTTTGAAATAATACAAACTTTGACTCTCACATAAGATTTGTTATTCAACGTTTTGAAAATAGAATATGCACGCGTTTCGTACAATACCAATACGAAGTCAAATGAATATGCGTCTGGTTCCCCGTACGTTTACCCGTAAGGTCCAGAACTTTGCCTTCATAATAGCATAGTTTCATTTTATTTATAGTGATAACCAAAACTCCCAACTATTTTTTGTCTTTAATTTAATCTAAATGACAAAGGGTGGACTGGACAAGGTCGAAAAACCCATAATGCATTTTTTTATTTTGCCTTCGTCGCTAATAAAACTTAGGAATTTTCGGTTGAAAGGCAAAGCTTTACCTAATGTAACACCCAGCGTGTAATTTATTTATTTAACTTCACTGTTACAGTATGTAGAGCATTTTTTACATCGAGAAAGTAAAAAAATAAATATATTGGAGAAACCCTGATAGACCAAATTATATATAAAGTTCAAACTATTGTACCCAGCCATTTTGATGTAGATAATAGTTATGTCATCTGATTTTCAACTCGAAAAACATAGATTCAAATTTTACTTGTTATATGTGTGAAGTTGTGATCATTTATTTTGATTATCCTTTAAGATTAGTTAGGGATTGAATTATTTTATCATTCTGAAATGAAATAAAACAATATGCTATTATAAAGGTGAAATTACGTGTAGTAAAATAGATGTAGTTTATCATATTTAAATTAGTTAGTAGACTGATTATATAGTAATCAACTAATTCTGTTAATTTTAGTGTTTCAAGACTCTCCGCAATTCAATTGTGGTAAAGGTACAATTTTTCATTATTTTTGTCTTCTAAATTCTACAGCAAATTTTGTTTACCTTAGAATTAGGTTTGAGAAAAACTTATTTTTTAGAGTTAGATTAAAATTTGTTTAATTTTACTAAAAATGCTTATCATACAGATACATGTATTTCATCTACTACTTGCGAACTTCTTCAGTATTTTGTCTCCGGTACTTTCAATATTTGTTTTTATCATTCTTGGATCAATAACTAATCCCTTAAGTTATCATACTCGTAACTATTGATATTATTTTGGCAAATTAATCGGTTTAGAAATCGGCCAAGCGCAGCTTCTTCTGATAATTTCTCTTTTGATCATTTTCTTCAAACTCAGAAAAAAAATTTAATCGCTTTAAATGCTAAAACTTGGCTGTACCTGTAATGCTAAACCTAACGTCTATAATATAGTTTCATGAATTTAATTTACGTATTCTTATTTTAAAATATCAAAGTGGTAAAACAAAAAGACTGTCATACATCAGGCATACCTAGCAAATTATTCATTAAATATTTTTTAACATAATAATATGTAAAGTGTGTGAAAACAATGTGTTACAGAAATACTTTAGGATGAAATAATTTTTTATCTATTCAAGGCAATTTGTGTCGTTATTATTATTTTATTTTTCTTTATTTTTTTTTATTTTTTTTTTTGTTTTTTTAAATTGTTTTATTACTTAAATGGCTTTAGATGATGTATATTATGTCTGTATATAAAATAATATATAAGTATATAAAATTAGAAAATGATGTATACGCTAGCACATATTTCAGGACTGGAACTAGAAATTTTTATTTTTTCTTTTGGACATTGGGACATTTTTAAAAATATTTTGTTTGTTATTTTTATTCCTTAAAATATTTTTATTTTATTTTTGATCTAATTTTTGATGTCTCCCAATTGTAAATTTAGTTTGGGTCAAAATAATTTTTAATGGCTATTATTTATAATTGTTTTAATATTTTGGTTTGTATTTTTTTTCTGTCAGTTCTTTAAGAAGCTGAAGGACTTAACGGTGGAAGTATTTTAATATTTAAATGATGTTTTATAGATGGCAAATAGAAGATTGTAATATTTTATTTGTGATAGTTTTAAAGAAATTTTAAATAGACATTTTCAAATTTTTATTGTTAATGTATGTACATGTATGTATACTGTATAGATTTATGATTATTATAATATTATTGAAGTTAGGATAAAACAATTCGACTAAATAATTAATTATATACAGACAAGTATATACAAGGGTTGAAATTTTTGAAAATTACTATTGAATGAAGACCATAACAAAAGCATGTTTCCTGTTTTGAAGTATTCAATAAAAAATTATATAATATAAATAAATTCAAAAATTTTTATAACAATAATTATTGTTAAAACAAATGTACAACAAAACTATACCAAAAAATTAAAAAAAAAAATGCTTTATGAATTTTGAATTTTTGTAGGATAATAAAAAATTTCAAAAAATTCTTTTAACAAGACGTTTTATTTTCCATTGAAAATTCTACCTTTATGAAAAACTTTTTCTATGGATATTTTTATAAATTCATATTTCGTCGCATGAGAATTATTTTATCCCATACGCCATTTAGTATATTTTGAGTAAATCGATTTTGAATTTTTAGGTTGAAAATACTAAAAAACCAATCGAAAAATATTTAAAATGTTTACATTGTTAATTTAAATTTTGCACTTAAATTTGTACATTTTAAAAACATTTATAATCATTTTAATTATTGAAAGTAAATTATTAACTTTATATTATTTTGTTCTTGATGTATGACATGGTACAAAATTTTGTTGATATGTCCAATATAAAAACTAAAAAGTAATTTTTTAAAATTAATGGTTACGAAGTGATATGGAATAAAATAATTTTATATGGATTTTTAATATAGGTTTTTTGATAATAAAAACGTCAAAATGTCAAAAAGAAAAGAAATGGAAAATTGTAACCAGTGCAAAATAAAATTAAATTTAAAAAAAAAAGAAGGAATACAGTGTGATGGGGAGTGCAAAAAACTCTTCTGTGTCCTGCTCTGGGCTGGAAAAAGAAAGTGTTAGAGAATATTTAGTCAATAATGACAAAATATGGTTTTGCTATCAATCTACGAAATGAGGTGCAATTCAATCGATCCTTACAAACATAATATAAAAATTTATATTGATCCCAATACCCAGAATAAATAAATAAATAACATTGCAAGCTAAAGAAAAGCAAGTAAAAAGCTTGTGATTTGTCTTATTTTTCGAACCTAAACGTAACTTCTTCTTAAGTGGGCGGAAATAGGTATACTTTTACGTTAGTTGTTGAAAATATCAGATTGAATCTATACCTTGGCTTATTTAAGTTAAATTTTCATTAAAGAAAATTTCACAGAGTTTTTTTTTTGCCTTTATAGACTAATTGAGTGATAGATGAAGTTAAGGAGATTTTTATGCGCGCACACGTAGTCTTCTGTTGTGACTGCCATCTCTTTTCAAATTATATATTTATTTATTTATTAAAATAATCTAAAAGAGCCTAATGGCTCGTACAAGGTGTATATAATAATTATGTTTTACAATTGATGCAAACAATAACGATTTTTTTTTTTTTTTTTTTTTTTTTTTGCAAGTTAACAATAAATTGAAATATAAAATTAAAAATAAGATTAGTTCTGATTATATGATTATATGGTACATTTAATTTTATAATGTAACAAAACGAATGAAAGACAATAAAAAGAAGCAATAAAAGAAAAATAAGTTGACATAATATGATTGAGCTAGGATTGATATTGATATTTAATATTGAATTTACTCATTATTATATGTACTTAAATAATAACCTATTTCTGACTGAATTTTTAAATTTTTTGTACGATAAAGCTCTGATGTCATCCTGAACTGTATTATAGAGTTTAATTGACTTGTTTATTATTGAGTTATGTCCTGAGATCATACGCAGATTATTTGCCGATCTAGTGTTGTAGTTATGCATTTCATTGTTATTAATTAGCTTTGTGTTTGATTTTATATTTTTTATTTGCATTTTATGTATTTGTAATGTTTGAGCCAAATTTCCGCTGTCTTTCACTTTAAGGATTTTGTATTGCTGATGTATACGATTGGTAGATGTTCTATGACCCAGTTCATAAAAATTTTTGATTGCCTTATTCTGAATCTTTTGTAATTTAATTATATTCTTAGCGTATGTGTTTCCCCCGATAACTACACCATAGGATATTACACTGTGAAATAGACTAAAAAAGATATCTCGTTTTAGATTTTCTGGAACCCGATTTCCAATTTTTTTTAAATATCCCAGCTATCCTTCATGTTTTCTTAATTAAATCATCAACAACAGTACCTAGGTATTTATGCTGCTTTACTTTTTCAATTTGGCAATTATTGTAGAATATAGATAAATTTGCATTTGTTTCTTTAATCACGATAAATTTAGTTTTGCACTCATTCACTGTTAATTTGTGTAGTGACATCCATTTATGAATAGTTAGCATATCCTGGTTTATTTTTATTCCCAATTCTTCTAAATTATTCTCAGCATATATTACAACTAAGTCATCAACGTACATAAACTGCCTTCCATTGAGACTGAGATTTGATAGTGCACCAATGAGCTTCCTTGTATTACGCCGTAGTCAATATTTTTGGTAGTGCTTTTGATATCCTCACACTCTGCGTACTGTTTTCTGTCCTTAAAATAACTTGCAAACCAGTTGTACTCCTTACCCATTATTCCAAATTCAAATGAGATTCTTAACAATATTTTCCTATCAATTGAATCAAATTCTTTAGTCAGATCGAAGAACACCAAAGCTGTTCTTTTTTATTGAATATAGTATTTTGAGCTTATGTTATTACATCGAGCAAGGCAGCTTGAGTATTCGATTTTTTTCTAAATTCATATTGTGATTGATTTATTAATTTATTATGTATAAAGTATCTTGTAATTTAACTGTTGACATATGTTTCTAAGATTTTACTGAGTATAGGAGCTATGGATTTTGGTCTGTAATTAGTTAAATCAGTTTTGTCCCCTGATTTATGAATGGGAATAACTTTATTTATTTTCATAAAAATAAATAATTTTCATATAAGCAATCAGGAACATGAGACTGCTGAAGTGAGGAATTGATAAAAGCACAGATAGGTCTTACTAATTCATTTTTACATTTTTTTACAATATTCGTTTGAATACCATCAACGCCAGAGCTGTTAGTGTTGTTTAGGTGGTTTATAATTGCTTCTTGATAGAAGTCGGTTAGTTTACACGCATTATCTGTTATTATATCTTTTATTAACTAACTAACGAAATATAAAGATTATTTTAAGATTTTAACTTGTGATTTGGTACATTCACCTCAACTAAGATAGGAATAACATGTATATACCGGGTGTTCCAAGGCATGCGTATCGCTTTTTAAGAGAAGAAGAAGCCGATATTTTAAATTTTTAAAATGGTTTGTTAACTAAATCTCGGAAAGGACCGCAAATCAGTTTTTTAAGACTAAAAATTCCCGAAACTGGTCGAAATCGAGATTTTTAAATGGGAAGGGGTTCTTTTTTAGATAGCAAACCTTTTTCAAAATTTTAAAATATCGGATCCTTCCTCTCTTAAAAAGCTGATACGTATGCTCTAGAACACCCGGTATGATATAACTTATTCCTTAGTTTTAACAGGGATTCTTGGATCACATACGAATTTTCTGGCTTAGAAGAAACGAAATATAGGATATGAATTTACATTTGCAATTCAATAATATTTTTATAATAAGTAAAAATTAATTTACAACTTTAATATTTTCTCAACTAAATTAGTTTTCTATATGATATATCTACTTCTATTTATTACCATTTATTTAAAATTTTGCAATAAAAAACTTAGAGCTTGAATTTAATCATTAAAATTCTAAAAAAATATTTCTTTCTATTTTTGTATAAATTCAAAACAATATCCTTATTAATTTTAAGGGTATACTTATGTATGAAAACTTCTATATTTAAATTAATTTCATATTTTCTCAAAGGAATTCAAAATGAATTTTATTTTTTTTTTTAATTTAAAATCCTTTTCAATAATTTTTTTTTAAAAAAAATATTTTACTGAGAAAATTTTATGAATGAATAGATTATTTTTATATAAAGCTGAATTTTAATTTAACAGAATGTTTACTTTTATGGTTAAATATTTTAAATTGTTTTTTTTTTTTTTTTTTAATGAAATTTATATTTAATTTTATTTTAAATATAAGATTGAAATAATCGTAAGGAAATCTTTAAAATTAAAATCTTAAGTTTTTAATAATTTTTGTACTTAATTAATTTTATTTCAATTCTTTTAATTATACATATCAAATTAAAATAAATTTTACTATTTTATAATATTTATTGTGAAACTATAATTATAATTATTAATAAATTATCAAATATTTTATTTAATAAAATTTGCTAATATTGAATTTTTCAAGTATAATACAAATTTTCATAATATTGTATTTTGGATTCAAAGGCATTGTACGAGATCAAGAAAAATATTTATTAAATTTTAGGTTTTTTTATTCAGATTTTTTTATTCTAGCTCAGATATCCGTATTATGAATTAAAAAAGAATGTTTCGATTGGATACGAGTATACTTGATGTATTGAAATAAATATTAATAAATTTCTTGATGCTTTGTAAATTAATTTTTCAATTTGAAATTTAGACCACAAATTTATCCATTAAGAATATTACTTCGATCATTACGGTAAGATTAAGTTTATTTTGACAATATAAAAGTTTATAATATATACCCCCTATCATAATAGACTTATATGTTACTATCACATGAGAATAATCGTTTCACATGATTGTAAATTTTGTATCTATCCCTTGCAGTGGAAAATTAAAATCTTTTTACAGCTAATAAAATAAAATTTAAATAAAGAAGTAGTGTAAAGTGTTCAATTTTAAAAAGCATAGTTTTATATATATGTATAAAAATAAAAATATTGCTACTTCAAATAACAGGTAACAACACATTTGAATATTACCTGAAAATTTTAATATAAATAATATCAAATAAAGACTAGTCCATGTAATATATAAATATATATTTTTATATTTTATATTATTAATTAAAAAAATTAATTAGTGTTTTTATTTATTTTGCCCATTTACAATACTTATAAGAACTTATATTTACTAATTATTATAATATGAGTACAATATTAAACTTACAGAATTAAAATGAAATTTATACTTAAATTAAATATTATTTGTATTATACATATTAGTTTTGTTATAATGTGTGGGCAATTGTACTACACTTCAGTGGTGGAATTTACCACTAGTGACGTATAATATTTATAAATTTGTAAAAATATGTAATTTTGTGTAGATTATGTAAGAAAAGAACAATGAGGAATAAATTTTATAGGTTCATTGTAATAAAAACTATACAGAGAGAAAAAACTATGTAAAATCAACGAAAAACCACAGATAGTATAGGCAATATTGTTATTTTAACTGTTATTGGACTGTTTTAGAATTGGCAATTTATCTTGTTATTACAACAATTCAATTGTTGTTTCAGCTATAGATGGTAATTCTGTCAAATTTGTTAAACAGACTATCGATCTGTTGGCTCAGGGGCTACTACGTAATCCTGTTTTTTTTAAATCTCTTTTTTTTTTAAATTTGTTTTTCAAAATCTAAGTTTTTTAAAATCTCGTTTTTGAAAATATTGTTTTTGGAATTTTTTTTTAATTTCAAATTTTTTAAGAATATAATTTAAAAAAATATAATTTTTATTTTATTTTATAATTAAAAATTAAAAATAATTACAAAAACAAGATGCTTGAAGGTAAATATTCAGTTATTTTCGAAAAACTCAAAAAATCTTAATTAAAAAAATAAATATAACAAACGTAAATATTCTGTAAAAGGGATACATCCCGCTTTTTGCATCCAAAAACAGCTACGCATAAAAATAATTAAGGTAAATATTCTGTAAAAGGGGATAATCTCTTTTTTATATGTAAAAGAGACTATGCCTTTAAAAACCTTTTTTTTTTTGGAGGCAGCAACATTTTATCAGTTCTTCAAATTTTTGCATAAGAATTCTTAAAAATAGAAAAAAAAGTATTTTTGGAAAAAACGAGATTTTTAGGAAAAACGAGATTTTCAAAAAACAAAATTTTGAAAAACAAGATTTGTAAAAAATGAGATTTTGAAAAACAAGATTTAAAAAAAACAAGATAATGTACCGCTCCCGTTGCCTTAACTATTTGATAGAGTTATAATAAACAGCTTGTTCACTTTGCATATTTATTTATGCTTGCAATACTAACTGATTGTTGAAATTGAGAATTCTCAGTTTTAAGTATATTGAAAACTAAAATATCATTTGATGACCGAAATAAAATAATTTAATTGTTGCCAGATTCACTAATAATTTTTATTATTTGATTGCAACTATCGATATTTGGGAAGCAACTTTATCAGTGCTTGTGACTAACTTGTTTCCTTGATTCTTTTCTCCATTTTTATTAAAATGGAAAATTAAAGGATGATAAATTGGAAATTTAAAGCATTTTTCGGGAATTTCCCTTGTTTTGAAAAAAGTATGGGAGTACATATGCACTACATATGTACTTTTTTACGTTACATATTCTTTTAGAATGAAATGTTCATATTTTGCTGTTTTCTTTCATACATACTAATTATAAAAATATTACATTACATAAATATGTATGTATATATGTGACTTTATTTATGGCATCTAATTATGTTTTTTTTAGCCGAATATATAGGTGTTTTTTTAGAAATTAATGTAAAAAAAAACTATCAAAACTGTCAAAAGACTGAAAATAACATGAATTTATACGGTAATAAATGATTCGTCATGCGGTATTTTGCTGTGCGGCCAAAATTTATGGAACGATAAGTGCCGTATATCGTGATATTGGTGTATATGTTTAGCAATTGCGGTTATAAAATTGGTAGTACCTCTTATTGTTTCTAATTCGACTTCCCTTAAATGTTCTTGGAATCCCACCGTAAGTAGCCTTTTGGGTTACTGTTAGTTGCACTAGCTCCAAATAATGTTTTTTGAAATTTTTTTTACGGTGAATGATGACTGCGTTATGCAAACCCTTCTAGGTTTTCTTATTTTCTTTTTTTATATTGTTGAACAAACTAGTCATGTTATTCAGTTCGATACGGTGCAGTTCTATGATCTCTTTGTTATATACATTTTTATTGCCGTGTCTTTCATGTAGCGTCTTTTATTTTCAAAGTTATCCTTTGATAATGGTATAGTTACAATCAGGATGGTTCGTTGGGCAATAGTGTTTTTTTTGCAGATGTTTTATTTTATATCAAGAAACGGTATTTCGTTGTTTTTTTCCTCTCCCTAGAGAATATTATGTTTATTTTATTTTTGTTCAGTTGATCTAATATGATGTTTATTTTATCCTTTGATAATACTGCGATGATATCATCTATGTATCGCATCCAAATTCTCGGCATAAGTCCCTCCTCCTCTTTCCTGTTTTCAATATGATTCATGAATATTTTACTTAAAACTGGCGAAAGTGGGTTACCCAAATAATTTCCATTCATGAATATTGAAGCTAAACTGATATAGTTTTTTACTGTTTTCCTCCAACCATTCGAATTGCTTATTTCATTTAACCTTCATCCGTCCCTAAAAAAAAGTAACGCTAAAGGCCCTTGGGTCAAAATAAACCCAACTAAAAATCAAATTATTTTATATTTTTTTGTCAATTTATCGCTAATAAGTTTAAATAAAAGAAAACAAAATGTTCCACATAAATTCAACCCGATTAAAGTACATAAATTGAAGAAAAAAACTTGCTATGCTACATAAATATACTTCATTTCATACACTGGTGACACACGGTATTGGTATGAGTTTTACAGATAAATTTATTATTATTATATTATTATATATATATATATATATTATTTATTATCAAATGTAACATTTCTGCCATTTAGCTCTTCTTTGACATAAATCAAGTACTACGCATAAGCCTTGCTCTTTCTCAGCTACTGCGCTGCTAAGCTGCCTTTCCTGTATACACTCGAATATTCCAAACGTATATATTTATACTATCGCAAAGTATCAAAATTTTTAATTCCGTATTTTGTCGGGTTATTCGGCATATATTGGCGAAACGGACACCTACCTCGAAACCCAACCAATTGATCGTCAATCGTTACATTTTCACCTGGATTGAATAGTTTTGGCAATATTTCCACCCATTTATCCCACAAATCCCGAATTGGAGCCATTTTATCCATATTTCTGCGACCAGCTCGTGTGCTGCGATCATCAAATCTTATGACTCTTGAAATAACTTTGAATCTCTTGAGGGACATAGTGGCACGGTAAATATCTCGGCCTTTTTACTCGTCCCGCAAGTTTTCAAGTGCTAGATAGAAGCCTTCATTGGTCTTTTGATATTAGCTGGTGTGTTCAAATTACAACAATGAAGCACTTGAAAACTTGTGGGACGAAAAAAGAGGCCGAGATATTTTCTATGGTATCTAAAGGGTTCCAGCTTTCTTAATATACTCGTTGTCCTTCAAATTTTTTATTGTCAATTATAATTTTGTCAATACTCTTTGTGATAAGCAATTGAAAAGCTGAAATTTCATCAGATATACGACTAGCTGCGTATGTTGTAATCCCTGGAGTAAGATGTATTATATTTGAAGAGGAAGCTCTTTGCCCACTTTGATTAAAGGGCTCAGAAAACCATTGAATATTTTTATCCTTGGATAAGTATGATGCCAGTTAACCTTTCGTGTAAAATCAGGTTTTATACTTTTCGCTTTGATTTTTTTGGCATAGGCTTCATTATTAATAGTTGTTTATTAATTTATTTTTGAAGTGTGAAAAATATTTGGGTAAAGCAAAGATTTACGAAAGAGACGAAAGTAATTGCAGTTTCGTTAGTTTGCTGTTGTTAGTTTTTCAAAGTTGCTCAAAATTTCGAGTTAAATTTTTTGCATGAAGTAGCGAATCTGCATATAATTTTTGAAAAACTTGAAATTAATATTTAAAAAATTAGCAAAAAATATATAAGTAATAGAATGTAATAGAATTTATTTTGTATTGGAATGGAAATACAAAATAAATTTTATTCCAAAACATTTTATATAAAATTAAATGAAAACAACAATTAAAATTTTTATCTATAATAGCGAATAATAAACAAAACATAACAATTCATTTTATTAAGTATAAAAGTTAAATAAGTTTATTTATGGAAGGGCTTCAATCTTAAAGCTCATAATCGGATTCTTCAGAAATATCTGTTATTGCAAAAGCATCTCTTACTGAATCAGAGGGCGTCAAATTCTCATAAAATACGTGATAGACTGGAATTTGCAATTCATCGCACAGTTCTTCTAAATCCCATTGATATTGAAAAATCCCATTGATATTGAAAATCTTATCGAATAGGCTCGTATATGTTGTAAGTTTGAAGGGTAACCTCTCCTTTGCTTTAAACTGTATTGTATAAAAACTTGCTCATAATCAGTTTTTATATGCAATTTATCCGGGGGTGACCTTTGAATACTGAAACCAAACAAAAATTTTTAAAGGGAATGTGTTGTTTTCGTCTTCTATAAAAAAAACTTTCTCTGAATTATACATAGTCTATAAAATCTGTGTGTGGTAGCGAAGAAACGCTATACGGAGATGGATTTTTCCGTGAATTTCTTATTTGCTGAACCCATTCTTCTGGAGTACACACCGGAAGTCATTTTGCCGTCATAAATTTTTTTTGATGTATTGAATCGCATTTTATGAAGCTTTTTCTTGATTCAAAATATATGTGATTTATTATTTTAACGTAACGTGTGTTTCTCTTAACTGACTCTAAACATATACACACAAATTTAGTATTTTTCTGTTGTATACTCCACAATTATCAGACAACATAAATACAGTTTCTACTTCAGGATACTACATAATATATTTATATATGCTGGTAGAAATTTCAATGCTTCCACTTTTTCCTCCGGTCTCATCCCAGAAAAAGCATTCTACTGAAGCATCCCCCAAATTATATACTGTTAAAAAACGTAGAAAAATGGACTAGTAGCTCCCTTAGGGATAATCAAAAGGCTTGTAAATCAAATTCAAACGCCAAAAGTGTATTATCTTTTTGATTCTTTTCCTTTTGAATATTTTTTAAATTACGAGCAGCTTCTTTTCATTTTATGTGAATGTCAAGTTGGTATTTTCTATAGCTGACAATTCACCTGTTTTTGTTTTTCATTATATATGTTACATATCATTTATTGCAACCTTACATTATAACCTTACAGGTACTTTCGATTTTTAATTAATAATAATTTTTTCGTTACCTGAATTTGGTAAACTTAATGAATGAAAATTTCTAAAATTTTTAATCGGAATAAATTTCACTCAAACGTTTAAAATTTATAAATTTTCACTTTCACATTTAATTATAATTCGATCACAATCGATCACAATTCAATTTTATAAACTGAATACCGAAAGAACACCCACAACATCGATTTATAATTATCATTATTCTTTGCAAATCATAAGTTTTAACGTGACATTTTTCATGCTGTAACAAAATCTTTTCATTCTGGTTTTCTATTTAAAATCAACTAAACATTTTAAAACAATTTTTAAATAAATAAATAAGGTCAAAGAAATAATAATAGCTATTTATTATGCATAAATAGGGATTATTGTAGAAATATTATAATAATTAAAAGATTCGTCACTTTACTGAGTGTAGATTAAGTAAATTTTAAGTTTAAATTAAAAATTCACAACGACAAAGAAACTAATCTGACACTTTCGCTACTTTTTCAAAGTGAAAATTAGCATTTTAAAAAATAATGACAAAAGTAAATTAACCCGAAAGCACATTCGACAGTTTGTTGTAGTGATAAATGTTAGATATGTACTTTCACCAAATTACAACAGGCAATTACATCGATTTAGAGACAAGATAGAGATTCGGGTTTTTGTCACAGTAAAGAACTTAAAAAAGCATGTAAAACTACGATGTCAGCTCAAATTCGCTGATTTTGCAGATTCGATAGTTTGTCATTGCGGGGACGATACGAACTTTCATCAAATTCTACATGATCTGAAGTTTCTGAGTAGGTATCGTTTTCAGATAATAATGCAGAACATATGTAATCTTCGTTCCGCAACATCTTGCAAAGGTTTACAAATTTTTTATTTGTTGTAGCAAAAACCAAAATCATAAAAAAAGCACTTACCTCTTTCGTAAAATATATATATATTTATATTTATAAATATATATTTGTGTATTATTATTCACAAAACAATTTTCAAAAATAATATCGATACTCTAAAATTTACTGAACTCTAAACGTAGCACATAAAACTTTCACAAGCAACACTGACCAGTTTTTCGTTAGAACTAAAATATATATATGTATATTTACTTTATGATTACTACGATTATACGCCGAATTGAAAACAAAAATTACAATTCGGGGATTTCTCTAATTAAATGCTTGTATACAAATATTTTACATCCACAATGCTATGAATAAATACATATCTAGTACTAGGAATTACTATAGCAACGACGAAGGGTCCATGGAACCAACGGAACCATTGGTTCCCTTTGATTTTATAATTAACATTATTTCTTTTTACATTTTCATTACTGAATTCATAAACGATTTTTTTTTTTTGTTACAAAATAAAAATATTTCTTCTACAGTTCATTACAAAATTTCACTTCACATTTTATAAAAATAAATTTCAGAATTTTTTCATTTCAACTCATTCTCTTATTATGGGAAATAAAATTTATTTTAAATAAAATAAATTTAAATTGTCATAGTAGGCCACTGAATAAAACCATATAAAACTCGCCATACATATCTTATAAAATAATATTGCAAAGGAATCAATTTTAAAATTACTTCACATACATACATTGAAATTCTAGAAAGAAAAAATATGGTTTACTACTAGCCTACTACTATTTAATTTTTCAAAAAATATTTAACATAACATTATATAAAATAAAACTCATTAAAAGAAAAAAACTTACATTACAAAATAAAATCGTAACAGTCTAACACTGTAGGTATACATATATGAAGGGAACCAATTTTAACATTGCTTCCAGTAACCTTACAAATGCTATGAAAAAATATTATATATCCTTTTTCTTTATAAGAATTTTTTTTAGGATACCATACAAAAATAAACTCAAAGGGAACCAATTTTAAAATCGCTTCCACAGCTAACAGCTTGTATAATATAATAGTGAATAGTAAATTACGCATAAGAAGAAATTTAACATTTTTAGAGGAATAGGCAATGTTAACTCTCAAATTTTATTGTGATTGTGTATGCGTAATTGTATTGTATTTTGCCATATTAATTATTTTATAAGGAATATTGTATTTGTTTATATATATACATATATATATATATATATATATATATATATATATATCGACATACCTATATATAATATTAATATTGATTTATAATAATTATAAAGTATTATAGGTGAATGATGATTGATTGATGAGATAATGAGGAGAAATAAACAGAAAAAGATGATACAGAAGAGAACAATAAATGCATGCAAATCAATATGCATACAGAATTGTAAATTAAAAACAAAATATATAGATATAGAGTTTTGTATTTACTATTTTTTTGGCTGTAGAAAAAAGATAACTTTTATAATAAAATAATATTTATAATAATATGAATATCTTATATGTAGCTTATTAGCTATATCTCCTACTCTATATATAAAATTAATCATAAATAAATAAGAGAATAATAAGAAAAAAGCGGTTAATATGTTATTTTTTAATTTTTTTACTCATGAATTTATGAAATCTTACAATAAAAAATGTTTGATATATCCTATTGTATTCGAAAAATTCATTGATCAAAATTGATGATCCAGAATTTTGAAGAAAACTTTTCCAAAAGTATTGAGGAATTTGACATTCTAGAATAACATCTACAAAAAGGGAACTTTGTGGTAAAAATATTCCAAAGTACTATAAAACATTAATAACAGATATTGGCCAAAAAATAATTTCAGAAATTAAGTACCGTTTTGAATCACTCAAAAAAATTAAATTTATTGATTAACTAACATAAGTCGATATAAGGATTTCGAAGAAAAATACCCTAGTGATCTTCTTAGCAATTTGCAAGAAAATTCTTAGGAATATTTTGAGATATTCAAGTTGGAAAGAGAAAAGTGACATTCAGTGATTCAGATTTTCAAAGTAAGAAAAATGCTTTAGAGATTCTACACTTTTTGAAGGAGAAAACTTTGTCAATTGATTCTTACTATTCCTCCAATAACAGCAACAGCAGAACGGGTCTTTTCATGCTTAAAACGAGTCAAAAGTTTCATGCGAAATAGAATGGGATCGGAAAGATTAAGTTCTCTTTCTGTTATTTCAATTGAAAAAGATTTACTGAAATCAATTAAATCATAAGAGAATTTTTATGATAATGTAAAAGGAAAGGAGCATTAATCTTCAATATAAATATTAATTATTGTCTGATAATCGGTGATAGAATTAATTTTTAGTGTATTTCAAACGTAAGTTTTTTTTTTTTTTCATTTCATTTTTTAGTGATTAATACTTTTTTAAAGTTTTAAATCTATTTACCTTCAAATTACATAAAACAAAATTAGTTCAATTTTGTTAAAATTTATAAACAATAATTTACCAAAATAATGCATAAAATATTTAAACTACAAAATTTAAAATAAAATAAGATAAAAATTTATGAATATTCAATAGGCAAAATACAAATTTAATTATTCGTTTCTATACTCTACAAAAGCTATCAAGATTTTTTAGAAAAAATCTTCTGCGTTTTTGACTTCCACTGTTAAGTGATTAAATATTTGAAGACCTTTATGACATAAATTGTTTTGGGTATTACTCCTACGAAACAATGGTAATCTAACAAATTTGCAATATATCATTTGCATTTACTGAATTTTTTTTTCCTATCATAATAAGTTTATTTATTAATTCAAAGTTTAAAGAAAAATTGTTTAGTCCATATAGTGACTAGCTATAATAATTTATCTTAAGATATCACGTTGTAGGTGAATTTAATAATTTAAAAATCTCACAGTCCTATTAAGCTGTGATACGGCCTTTTAGGCTCTTTTCAAAGATTTTCACCTTCAAAGAGAAAAAAAAAAAAAATTTGTGCTTAATAGTAAACTATTATTTCCAGAAAATTACTAATTTAATACAATGTAAAGTAGTTAAACCTGCCTAGTTCTCCTTAGTTCATGCTTTTCGACTTTTTAATGAACTGATTCCCTAATCTGAATGTTCACGCTTCGTCACTGACTATAGGTCATTTAAGACCCAAGGAGCTTTAGTGTTACTTATTAAAAAAAAAGGTATAACTGTTAATCGTTTTATTCAAATTTTGTGTAATATTTGTTTACAACATTACAACATATTTGATAAAGTCATTGAATTATATATTTGTAACTATTATATTTAACAAGATATTTGAAAGTAGATTTTCCTTTGGGTCGAAATAGACCCGAGGGACGGATGAAGGTTAAACAGTTTTCTAGTTTATATATGACTTTTTCCACTGGTATACTTTGAAATAATGTTTCATTGATGACCGTAGCTTACTAACAGAAGACTTTAGACTCGAACTTTAACTGCTATAATTTAAAATTATATTTAGCTGGGTAATTTATTTATAAAACTATCTCATTCCACATTTTTGAGGTAGCAAGTTTGAAGGTTCGTCTTAACCTAAAATATACTAGTTGAGATACACTATTTTCATCATATTGGTAGAATTGACACAATTAAAAAATGGTTTTCGAAGTCTATAATAGGCTGATCTTGATTTTATTTATCATATAAAAACCGCTTGAAAATACTTGATCTTAATATTTAGAAACCTAGAGAATCTCCTACTCATAAGGGAACCTCCTACTCATATGTTACTTATATATTTTACAAGTTATTAAAAATTTAATTTTTTATTGCCTACATTAGAAAAATTAATATCATATTTTGAGTGATAAAAATTATCAAAAAATATCCGTATATCCTTGTTCATAAAATCTGAAAGTGAGTAAATAATTTAGTGTTAATTATATTTTAAAGCAACTACAACAACTATTACATCGGTACTTGATCCAATTCATTTCGTCTATAGTTAGAGATTTTAACCCAAAAACAAAATTAAAAACTCCTGATGTACAACTCATAATCCAATCTAGTATGTACATATTCAGAATATGAACTTTTCTATTTGAATAATTTCAAAATGTTATGCTTAGAAAAACTAGTTCAAATGTTTTCTTTTTATAAAACTCATGTTGACTAGGAGGCTTTTAAAATTTATTTTTCGTTAAGGTACACACAAATTTACAAAAATTAAAATGTAAATCATATTTTCATACACATTACAATAAATAATAAAGGACTCACCTATAGACCCATCAACTCAGTTTTACACAAGTTTGCTATGAACAAAAATAAAAAAATCAAAAACAAAACAGAATAAATAGGAAAGCATGGAAACTGCATTTAAATCAGATTTCTTTTTTAATTTTAGTAAAAAGCAAACCCAGTTTTTTAAAATAAATTTTTCTTTTGCTAGAATTATAAATTTTGCGTTATTTATTTCGGTTACTGGTAGTATAGTGAATTTATTAACCAATTCTACAGTTTTGAATTAATAAGAAAAATAAAATATAGAAAAAATTTTTTTTTATTTTTTTAGAATTATTTGTCTTCAAAAAATAAAAACCAAAATTTTATGAAGTCTTGACAACATCTCCATTAACATTAAGAGATTTGGTAAAATTTTCGGCTAATTTGTTTTTCCTCTTATTAAAATGAAAGTTTGTTTTTATAGTTTCTGTCCGCTTAAATTCTTTTGCTTGGTAAAGTTTATTTTTGAGTGTTTAGAAATATCTTTTATTTAATATTTATTAAATATTATGCAATTCAAATGCAATTGCAGAGGGTTTATTTTATTTTAAAGCATTAAAAGTTTCTTGAATGTAATATTTTCAAAATTGCAAACTTGAGGACAAAAATAAATATAAACTTTTAAAGCTTATTTGCGGCCTCGTTCTTAATATATTTGTAAATGCTATAAATATTTTCAAAATTTCTAACACCAAACTATGAGAATCTTATTGTTTGTACCCAGAAAGTATTTCCCACTTCCTGTTGACCTGGATATTTGAATTTTTCCACAATAGGGCCGACACATAGGGTAATTAGAAAGGTTTTAAAAAAATGTTATTTTAGATTTTATTTTTTTTTAATGACGTCACTGTGTGTTTGTTAGGTTATGTTTGGCAAATTTAAAAAAAAAATATTCAACATTTTTTTTATAATCTTTTGTTATTTTTTTTTATACGTTGTTTATCACCAAATATTATATTATATATATATATATATTATTCTACATTTATCTGGATGTTTGTAAGTTCGACGGAATACTCCAACACATATACAAATTGGAATATGTATACAAATTGCTTTCGTACTCTTTTTTTAACCCCTGTCTACCATGCTGAACCTTTGCAGGAAAAAATACCATTGCATGAAATATATTTTTTTAATTTAATGTTAGTCTTCTTCGCAAATAATAAGGAAAAAAAAAAAATAATAATAATAATATAAATAAAACAAACAATTTTTTTGATTTATAATAATAAGGACTAATAGAAATTTTATCAATAGTTTAATATGGTATTATAACCAAAAGGCAAACAGCATTTAACAAAAAAAAACATAATGCACTTAAAGGTTTTTCTTATTACTAACAAGTATACACAATATGCATATGTGTCTACATATTTTGTTGTTGTTATGATAATGATCATAGCATCATAGTTTTGCTACCGTATGCATTGCCTGTACTATAGTACTATAGGTATATATACTCTAGCCAGAAATCTGATGCGATGAAGAGTTAAAATTGTTATTTATTTTTATTTTTTTTTGTTTTTTGTTTTTCGTTGTTGTTATGATAATGATCATAGCATCATAGTTTTGCCATGCCGTATGCATAGCCTGTATAGTGCTATAGGTATATATATATACTCTAGCCCGAAATGTGATGCGATGATGAGTTAAAATTGTTATTTATTTTTATTTTTTTAATATATATATATATCTATATCTATATGTTATATATATATCTATACGATCATAAATTTATATATATATATATATATGATATATAAATTTATGATCGTATATATATATAATATTTTGTATATATTATGGGGTAAGGTTTTAGTTCTGTTGATTTACACATAAAAACAATATACATTTTTAAAGAAATTAAATGAAATTTTGTACTATAATTTTTTATTTCTTATCTTTGTAAATTTATAATTTTTAGGTATATTTTTTTTCTTCAAGTGTATAGAAATGTATGTTGTAGAGACTTAGAGAGTGATGATTTTTTTAAATATAGTAAGTAGGTATATATAGGTATCGGTTAAACCATATTGATTGTTATTCTTCTTTTTAATGTATGTTATAAATAATAATTATGTATGAATTTTAGCCTGAACAGTTCGATAATGAATTTTTTGAAATGAAATGAAATTTTAAATAACCGATCAATGGTTCACAAGTTATGAACAGTTTTGTAAATACATATTTACTTGTATCAAATTTTTTTATTTTAATTTTTTCTCCAACACGAGTTACCTACAATATTATTGTTTTTTTATATTTACAATTTTCTTTATTAGTGTTTTCGTTCAAAGTTGTGGCTCATTATAAAATATTATTTGTTCGCTATAAACTTTGACGCTAAACTTACGTTAACAGGATTAACTTGATTCTGAAATATACGATAAATTTTCAATGTTGGCAAAAAGGATGTTGCTAAAATGATCGAGTAAATGACCCTTAGTGAATAGAAAATTTTGTACCTTGCTACAAATATTCTGTTTATATGGTAATTAAAAGCGTTATAATACGAAAATAAAGGTAAGATAAATTAGTGAGCAAATACGTATTATTCTTAAACTTGAAATGAAAACTCTAATGAAGGAAAGAAATGCTAGAATTTATTTTGCTTCCGTTATTTATGGCGGGTTACAAAGCTAGTTTATATAATATATGCATATAATATATAATTTTTGGGAACCGTGTACTAGATCAAGATATACGATGCGTCCAACAGTTAACATTTTTTTATTTTTTTTTGTTTATTGTTCTGATTTTTATTCACATAAAACAATTTATTTTTTAAGAAATTAAGTGACATTTTATACCATTATCTTGTGTTATATATTAGTCCTAAAAAAACATATTTCCGAAAGTCCTAAAATAACATATTTTTTCACATAAAATTTAACTTCCTTAAAAACAAAGCCATTGAAAGGCTATACGGCGATCAGAGCTGCACAAGTTGTGAACTGTTTTGTCAATACATACCTGCTTTTTATTTTAGGTGAATTTTTTTATTTAAATTTTTTTTTACTACACAAATTTTTATTTCAAAATGTGTATGGGTTTTTTATTATTGCAATTTCATTTGTTTTTTTTTTATAACAGAAGTGAAAAATCGAAACTGAATTTTTTCTGAGTGATGACTGTAGAGTTCTAATTTTTTTCTCTACAGAGAGAAGAGGTCATATAGGCAATCTCACGGAAGATCTTATAAGGAAAAAATAACTTTAGTTAACAGATCAAAATATAAATTACGATGATAGAATTTATAATGAACGTCTTATTCTCTTAGAAGATAAACTCATAAAATAGGTTATCAGGTTGACAATTTTATGTAGCTTGCTCGAGATTAAGTAACAAAAATAATATTTTATTTTTAACTCTAGGAATTAAAACAAAAAATATTGTGTATAAAGAAACCTTAATTTGAATGAATCATCGAAGCAACAATAATTATATGGTCAATACAGAGGGTTAATATACTAATGAATAAATCAAATAGGTCTGTTTAGCTTTACTATAGCACATATGTTTACTTTATTAACACTCCCACGCCCATTGTTTGATCAATATTTGGGAAACATACAAAATTTCATCTATTGAACATGAGCGTGACAGCACACACCGGGACTTTGCTAGTAAATAATATAATTAATAATGAAATTTTCTAGATTCACTTTAAGAAAAACCTAAAAACATTGCAGTTTTTAAAGTTATTTCAAATAAAAAAATTAGTATTCAAATGAAAGCACAAAATATTAACGAAGATTTATAATGCTTTTGAAAAACTCCATGAAAAGCTCAATAATTTCAAATTATTTAAAATGTATTTATTTATTCTTATATATTAAATACAAAATTTGATTATTATGAATTAGATAAATTAATAAAAATCAATTAAATATATAGTTATTTTAATTATAGACATTTATTATCAGTTTTTCTAGCTAATTTAATAAATTCCGTTATGCATCTGAAAGAATGTCAAATTATCATGTCTAACGGGATATTGTTGAGAGTTGTAAAACTAGAAAAAAAAGTAAAATAAAATAATGCATTTAACATAATTAACATAATTTTATTTATAATTTTCATGTCTTACCTCTATTATCAGAAATATACTTAGAAATAAAACAAATTATAAGTAGCTATAATTTTAGAAAAATCATTAAAATAAAATTTTTCCGAATAAAATATTACTATAATTAAAAGTAATTGCTTTACAATTAGGGTTTCCTTTCCATTTTTTATCTGTATAGGTAAGTATATTTAATTTTAAGAATTAAATTAATATTTTTAAATTCAATTTTAATAATTTTAATTGAATTTCCTATATTTGAGTGCATTTCAATTTATGTTCTGTAAAATAATTAATTGATGAATATCTTTTAACCGGAAAATTTATAATTATTAGAATATTGAAATTAAGTTAAAAATTAATTTAAAATTTTAATTAATAAATTTATATTCATGATAAATTAAAAATAATATATTAGATTAGGTTAACCGATTTGGTTAAAGGAAATTTTTTCAATTTCAAAAATTTAATTAATTTGAATTTAAATAATCTTTTTGTATTCCAAACTAATTTATGAATCATCAACATAGCTATAACAATATTCATATCACTGTCACGATTTTGATTTTATTAAAATTTTGGTTTTATTGAAAAACTTAATTTTTTAATTTTAGTTTTTGTTATTGTGTTTTGTTTTTTTATTATAATGTTATTCTATTTTCCTATTTTAGTTTATATTTTTTTTTCTATTCTAATCCAAAACACTTTGTTCTTATGTTTATTTGTCGATAATCACAGATACTGTAGTAATAAAAAATGAAATATGCTGATTTCGATAGACATAATAAGTATTTCAAATAAACGTAGGCATGTAGGATTAATTAAAACAGTGAAAAGTTTTTTCAAAATTCACAAAATTGTCAAAATGTCTATATGTATTAAATTTAAATATGTAGCAATGATGAAAATAAATAATTTTTTTTGGTACACTTTAAAATAAACAAATATTTGCTACAAATAAATTTTTTAAATTGTCAAAATAGAAAATATCAAAATTACAGAATAGAAAATTCAAAATGTTGATGAACTGAATAACTTATAAAAAAAAATTGAAATGATAACATTTACGCGCACGTATTATGAAGATGCAATTGCAATTCAATGTAAACACATCCAATTGCCGCGTGATCTATTATCTCTTTTTTCTCTATGAAAAGTCTATTATTCCTTTTATGAAAGAGAGTTGGTTTAGATAAGTTAAGATATAATTTTTCTTTCATTAATCATCAAATATTGAAATTTTATATAAATTAGTTTGAAAGTCTAATTTAGTGCTTAATCTCAGTATAATGAAACTACGCTAGAAGGCATAGTTCTTGATAATTGTATAATATAGTAGTTTTCTACATTTAATTGGTATATATTTTTCAAAAACATTAATAAATAAATAAACACTACTATATACAGGTACTGTTCTACTATAAACAAATAAATATTACACATTCCATTTTATGTAATAAATATTACAGTACTATCGTACTTAATGTATCCAAAGCTAATATCACATAATTTATTGACAAAAACAATACACAGAAAAGAAGTCTATTCATTTTTCTTAGTTAACAATTATAATATCATCGAAATATTATTTATTTAACTTTAAAGTACAAATTTTAAATTTTAAAATACATAATTTTGAATTGAAATTTTAAAATTTAAAGTGTTTCACTTAATGAACGTTTAAAAATAAGTACAAAAATGTAGTTTAATGTTTAACTTGTTTCTATTATTAAATGTCAATTTTATAACACTACTTTGTTTACCTACATATTTTTAATCAAACATATTTTGTTTGTATAATACACTTAACTGTTCTAGATACAGATAGATAGAGATACCTACCTATCTTTAAGATATAATTAAAGTTATCTAAAAGATTCCTTTCTTTCTTCCCACTAACTTTATTTTTTTCTACATATGAATATGAAAATAGGATACTATAATTTATTTGTATCCTTTTTTTCTGTCTTTTTTATTTTATTCTACATTTTTCGTTCTTTCTTTTTATTTTTGTTTTGTTTATTATAAATATAATATCAAAATATTATAAACATCTGATGTTTTTCTTTATATTTGAGCACCACTTTTATTGTATGAAGTATGAAGTGTGGTAAAGAAGAGTGTTTCATCACAAATTATAGTCTCTCTCTTCATTATATATTTTGAAATTAACATCACTACTTTAATGTCTTTCTTCAATTTTACTTCATATTTAGATCTTCATTATATCCTTATGTAAACACAAAAAAAAAAAAAAAAAAAGTCTTCTACTCCTGAATAAGAAAAATAAAACTGAGAAAAAAATATTAAAAAAGAGTGAGAAGGCAAATAAAAAAGGAAACAGGTAAGATGGAAAAATATATTTCACAAACTATTATTTGGAATAAAGCCTTTACGCATAATCTCATGTTTTTCAAATATTATTTTATCAAAAAAAAAAATTATTTGCAAAATTTCCGCTATTTGGACTCTTCGAAAAAATTTAATAACAAAATATTTGATAAATTTTTTTTATGTTTTTATAAAGTTCTTCCTCAAAAACTTTGTTCCTATGGTCAGGAAAAGCAGGGTTGCAATAAACCGAATTGAAGGCAAAAATAAATGAAATCAAAAATAAACAAAAATTAAAAAATAATAATTCTATTGGAAAAATAAATTAATTTCCTTAAAATTGAACACAGAAACGCACCATTATTTTACGCCAAATATTGTTTTGTTAAGTATCATTTTGGTAAATTGCATTATGTTGAATGTGTATTTTGCCAACTAGATTTTTAGAAATTCTCTTTTTTGTAAACTGACATTTTTCATTAATATTTTTTTTGTCAACTGGCTTTAAACCAAGTGTCTGCTTGCAAAATGGGCTTAGGCCAACTGTAATATATCCAATAAAAGAGATATGATATAAATATAAATTTGCTAAACAAAAATTACACCTTATTTTGAAAGCAATATAAACAAATATGTATAAAAGAAATTATGAACTTAGATTATGTTTAGGTCACAAAACAACACAAAAAAAACTGTTATAAATGTATTAAGAATGAAAAAAAGGATTTTGCGGGTTCAGTTAAATTATTAAAATATACCTTTGTAAAAAATATATATATATGTATATATTTTTCAGATTTATTTATTTTAGGTTATGAAGTTAGATAAATATTAAATAAATATACAATTTGAAATTATATAAAAATATAATACCACACAAACATGAACAAAAATAAATTACTTCTCATCTCATACTACTTAAATATACCTCTACAACTTACTAGTAATACAACAAATTTTCATTTTCAATTCATGGTGAAATTATTTAAATAAAATATATATATATATATAAAATAGATGTTTGTACGATAGTGATAAAATTAAACTACAAATTAAGATAAGTTTATGAATGTTAGAATAGGAAAAAAAGCAAACAGATTTTTTTTTGTTTTTTAAGAGAAAAAAATTTGAATTACCATTTATGACTAGTTTTTATAATGTATTTTATAAAAATTAGTCAGGAGCAACGCTCAATAAAGAATATATGACTTTATTATATCTTATTTTATGTTTCATGGTACATAAAATCATAATTTAATGTGTGTCAACATTATTATGGAAAGTACATTATGTTAATGGTTTCTGCAACACTTTATCAATATTATTTTATATAAGTTGGGGTAATAAGCCCTGTACAATATGTTTATTAGTATATTATATTATTAAAGAAATTAACTCAAATGTGTTTTATAGGGAGAGAACATAAAATGAAATTTCAAATACAAAATCTGGCCGAACTGTCATTGCTATATATTAAGATATTTCTCTTATCAGTAGTGTAACCTTTGTCTGAAGAAGTTATAATATAAAAGTTAGTTTATTATTCGAAAATATTTAACATTGACTATAAATATGAATGTATAGCTGGTGTGATCGGAAATAGTTGAATTGTCAAACTAAGATCAAATGCATTTGCGATGTAGTCGATTAAGCAGTTTGATTTAAGTCATGTAATTTTAATGTCAATCCTATATGACTATACTTTTGCAGTGTTTATTTAGTGAGACAAAAATGATTTAATCGAAAATGTTTGTAGTGAGGTTTTTCCCATTTTCTTCTCGAAATGAAATATAAATAAACCTTATAACTAAAAAATCATATTTCAGTTGTGTAGATTAATTAGTATAAGATCTGATCTCTGATATCTCTGAAAGGTACTTGTATATAAATGTAAATATTTGGGTAAATAAATGAATCGAGAAAAAAAAAAATTAATCGAAAATGTCATTTTCATCTTGTGAACTTGTTGCAATTGAGTCAAAAAAAAATGTTCAATGCATAAAGCACAGTATTATGTATTAAAGTAGCAAATGAGTGAACAAGACCATGTTGGGTAATTAAAAAATACATTTAATTTTGTAATTTGTACGTTTCAATTAAATATTATAATTATAGAAGTACTTAAAAACATAACAATAAGTATAAAAATAAATTACCCTGAATATTTAACTCATTCGAAATTGAGTTAAATGGTTTTATTATCAATTCTCACGAATCGCATTACTGCAGTTGGAAACTGTTGGTATCAAAACATTTTTTCATATGTTCAGATTCCAAATACAATTTCGGTATTTTCATTGTATTTCTAATTTTTGTTTTTATTGTATTTCTAATTTTTGCTAAGTTTAGACAGGACTTATTCGCTATGATTCAACTTTTTCTCTAACTAGGGGTATAGCATTAAAATGGTTATTTTATTATCTTTTATCTTTTACTTGCAGTCTATTTAAAAAGCTAGTTTGTATCTACTAAAGTTGTACTTGTTATAGTTTTAGAAAATTACATGTTCCATTGGAAGTTCAACACAGATAAGCGAAATATAACAAAATTTATTTTTGTTTGTATTATCTACTTTAAAATAATATTACAAAAATTATGTATGCAACAAAATTGCATCATTGGTATCAGAAGATTTCAATATCATCGGAAGATTTCAATATTATTTAAATAAATTAGAGGCCTGGCCAAAGATATGAATGATTAATGCCAATGAAGGTAGACATTTGATGATTTTGTTCTATCTTCCAAAATCATCAAAAGAGCATTAACTTACAGTTCTATTTTCCGGGGGAGAACGAAGTGAAGACTAACTATTAGTCTAAATAAAATTTTAGCTCTACTACTAAAGATATCTTGATCAAACAAAATTCTTTTAGGATTTATTAAGATTGTATCCTAACACAGTTCGAACGGTTTCGTCCGTTTAAGTATTCTAACAAAGTCTTGACTGTCAGACATAAAGTGTAACATAAAATTAATTCATCATCAGTAAAATTAAATAATATGCAACAATATACATAGGCAGACGCCTGGAATTGGAAAATACATATTTGTACGAAGTAAATAAACTTTACTGATTGTTGTGTTGGTTGTAGACTTTAGTGTAAACAATTATAAATAAATAAAGAAAACAAATAAAGAAGATGGAAGTAATTTTATATAAACCTCTTAAAAATTCATAGTAGCTGTGTGATAGAACAAGCAAGTCAATTATTGAAATATTTCATTAGAGTCTGCTAATATTAATTATTTCTTATAATGTAAGCAATAAGTACATGAGGAGGGATCTCCATCTAAAAATTTGTCGAAGTAGCTAGAATTAAGAAGTTAGAAATACTACTCAGTTGATTATCACAGTAATAGAAGCATAAAAATTTACAACTATTAACGTCATATAGGCTTTTTATCACTATTTGTTTAGCTAAGAGTAAAATTGTCTAATATTTGTTAAATGAGAAGTATTTTAACAAATATTACACAATTTGTTTAATGAGATTTACAAAATAACAGTTATAAAATATAAGAAGTGCTAGAATTAGAGTCAAATGCTTCTCATAATATGTCACTAATGCTTAAAAAACTCTATATTCATTTTAAAGAAATTCTATAAAAAAAAATAAATCCTTTTTTTATGCATTTAAAACGGTTTAATTTATTGCACCTGTTAAACACTATGTAGGACAAAGAACGAATAAAGGAAAATAATAAATGTTAGGGATATGTACTTATACTCTATGTTGAATGTTAGGTGAATTTTCTTCTTTGTAGTTTTTATATTTTATTTATCCGAATTAATGTTCAGTGTTGTTTATAATATCGTGTGTGCGTTTATTTTTTTTGAAGTTTTTGTTTTTAAAAGTTTTTTTTTTTGTTTTTTTTTTTTTTTTTAGAAAAATCATGGTGAAAACATATGAATAGGAAATAATATTATTTTCTTCTCTAAACAAATTTTTTGTTTATTCTTTCGAGTGAAAAGAAACAGGTAAGTTAAATATAATTTAAAATTAATTTTTATTTAAAATAGTGGTACTGCTCGTATAAAAAATAATAGTTTTGTTTTTTTTTTTGAAATTTTTTTAATGATAGCTTTAATATCAAAAATTTAAATTGAATTTTTAAGACGGTTTTCATGTTTTTTCCCAAATTTTATATAAATTAAATTATAATGAGACTTTATATAGAATTTAAATTAATTTAATGATTTTTGATGTTAAAGTTTCTTTTATAAAATTGTGAAAAATAAAACAATTGTAAAAAAATTTTTTGGTTGGTTGATTTTAAAGTGAAGAAAAAATTTTCTTTTCACACAATTTGCCAACTAAGCAGTTTGACATTTTTAACGAAATTTGTTTATTTTATTTTTCAAATTTTGATTGTTTAAAAAAAAGTTAGAAAATAATTAAATTTAAATCAAAACCTTTCTCAGTTGTGGTAGTAGTTTTTGAGCGAAGTGCACCTGCCTGATTTGTCTCTTTTATATGTGTGATTCTAATTTGTTTGGTGGACTCTCATTCATATTTTGGATAGTTTTTTCCATAACTATAGATCATGTGACTTATAATCAAGAAAATGTGACTATTTTACTATTGAAAATGAAATTAGTGATCATAATAGTATTGTAGCTTTCTTTGATTTCAATATGGTTTTAAAAAGGAAACACGTATTCAATAAAAACTATTATTGACTATGAATAGGTAAATGCTGAACTATTAAACATATTCAGCAGCATGTACTATGGGCTTCGATAACAAATCCTATACAGACTTGTATAACTATATCACTTCTATAATAAGAGTAAAATACAAATCAGTCTACTAAAAAAGTTCTAAAAAGGAATTGGATGGATCATATCCGAAATTGTTAAAGCTAGTGATCAAAACAATCTAGACATAAAACAAAAAATAACATCAATGGATAAGACAATTCTAAATATGAAAAGATGTGCGAAAAGTAAGTATTTTGAGAGGCGATTCAAAGTCAGTTTTAGTGTTAAGAACACAAGGTGGGAACTAAACAAAATTCTAGGATGAAACAAATCTGCTGTGGGTTTAAATAGGCTTGCAAATAATTAAAATGGTGTAGGTACTAAATCAAATGAAATAGTAAAGCTCTTAAACAACTTCTTTGTAAATATGGGAAATGACATTGTCTCCAAAATAAATTCCTCAATGGGATCAAGAACATCAAGAAACTCAATATTCTGATCACCTACAAACTATTTTGAAATATATACCTTTCTTAATTATCTTGACACAACGAAACGCAAGAGATATGATCAAATATCTGCATTAATCCTAAAAAGGATGTTCGGCAGTGGTATATGTTATGTATTGGTTTTTTGCGTCAACCTATGTTTCGAAAGTGATTTATACTCTGAACAGCCAAAGTATTACCCATCCATAAAGGAGGGTGGAGTAAAGAGTTATGTAATAATTATCATTCAATTTCTAGATGTCCCGTCCTAAATAAAATTTTTGAAAAGATAATTAACTCACAACTCATTATCTTTCTTAAGAAACACATTTTTTTATCTGCTTGTCAGTATGGTTTTTACAGTGGCTCTAATACTACTGTAGCTGTCACCGAATTGTTAGATTTCATTTACAGAAAATTTGATAATCAATCTAGTAATATTGCTTCGGCCTTCTTTCTGGATCTATCTAAAGCTTTCGACTGTGTAAATCATTCAATTCTACTAAACAAACTTGATAAGGCTAGTATAAGAGGAGTATAGCCTTAAAACTTTTTTCTAACTATTTTAATGGTAGAAATCAATATGTCTATGTTAATAAAACCCAAAGCTTGTTTGAAAATATTAGTACTGGGATTCTACAGGGTACCGCTTTAGGTCCCTTGCTTTTTTTAGTTTATATAAATGATTATATCGATGATTATATTAATGTCAGAGGAAAAGCTATTCTTATATGCTGATTATATGCACTAATTTATAATTCTGCCGACTCCCAACTTATCGCAATTAATATGAATTATGATTTGAAGAAATCACATTATTATTTTTCATGTAACAAACTAACTCTAAATGCAAGCAACACAGAATATAGGTATACATTTTCATGCAAAAGATTGTCAATGATAATATAAACATGGAGATAGAAAGATCTTACAATATTAAATATCTTGGAGTTTTTTAACGCCAACTTGAGTTGTCATAATTATATCGACAATGTATGTTCCAAAATTTCATCGGCTATCGGAATTCTCTTGCGAACGCCAACTTTTTTGCCAATTAATGTATGATTATTATATTATTGTTGCTTGATTCATATTCATATCACTTATTTAATTTCTGATTGGCGATCAACCTATGACTCCTCTCTAAAACCTGTTCAAATTTTGCAAAATTGCGCAATACAACTGGTCTTCAATCTTAAATTGAGATATTCCACAGAATCTCTGTTTTTAGATATAGTTAAACATGTGCTACCAGTAAAAAAAAAATCTCGATCACTTTTTATGTACATCAAGTAATCATAAACCAGATACATACATAATACCCTTGACTTTAATTACCCATCTCATCACCATGTTTTGAGCAGTAGAGGAAATCTAAATACTTAAGTGTTAAATACTGAATTTGGAAAACGAAAAATTATCTATATTGGCCCTATTATATTATAATTCAATTGAAAGATCGATAAGAAATATTCAGTTTTTGAATTCTTTCAAACAAAATATAAAAATATCGTTTTCATAACAAATTGAAATCTTTTATTTTTTAAGTTAATTGTTATAATTTCTTTTTTTTAACATCTAGAATTTTCTTTATGCTCTCTTTATTAATTCATATGTTTTTATTTTGTTTTATTTTATTTTATTATTTGTTAAAAATTTCTTATGATATTCTACTTCTACTTTAGTTATTACTTTTCAGGTTTTTAGGTTAGTATAGGTTAGTTTAGGTCTTCAAGGACCTTCAAGAACGGCAACATACAATAATTAAATTACATATGAAATTTAATGTACATATTGTGTAATTTAATTGGTTAGTTATAATAAATTAAATTGAAATTGAAAATAATTTGTTTTTAAAACCAAAGTAGCCTAACGCAAAGTATTTCCATATAAAGTGAGTTAGGCGATTTTGGCTTTAAAAAAACCCATGAAGCCAATGATTTAAAAGTTTAATTTTTAGTATGTTATAATATTTTTGCTATTATGCATTTCTTACTGCGACAATAAATACTCCATAATTTGGTTTCTGAAAACCGAAAAAATTTTGGTCGTTAAAAGCTTTTAAACTAATATACATAATATGCAGTTACTTTTTTGTTTATTTTTTATTAGTGATGTAAAAGTGATAGGTAGAAGTTAGATTTGTTTCGTGTATTATGGCTATGGATGTCTACATTACGATTAAGTATAAAATTGTGTTTAATATTATTGTTTATTATTTTAAAGGCTATTAAGAATAATTCTTGATGGCAGATATTATCAAAACTAAGATATCTAGGAGGGTGAAGATGAATGAAGATATTTGTTGGATGTCGATTACTGAATCCGTGTATAATTTTTATTGCGTTTTTTTGTTGGACTTCTAACTTTTTTGTATGGACCTGAAAGCACCTGCTCCAAATCGGATTTAGATAAGTAAGGTTGGAAAGTATGAAAGAAGCATAGATTGTATAAAGAGTATATGCATTAAACATTTTTTTCAATCTTCTTAGTATAAAAATATAGGGTGATATTTTTTTCAAAACATGTTCAACATGTATATTCTACTTCAGTTTATTGTTTATTAATAAACCTAGGTAATTAAATGAGTTGACTACTTCTATTGTTTTATTGTAGTGTATAAAATTTGAGGAGACGAAGATCTTGTTATTGAAAAGGTGAATCTTGGTTTTTTAATATTCAGGAACAAGCTGTTCTTGTGTAGCCATTCTTCAATCATATTAAGATCTTCACTTATCATATTAGAGAGCTCGGTTTCCAAATTTGTCGAATATTTTATCATAGCGTCATCTGCCTAGAGTTGAATACTTCCATTTAAATTAAGATATGCAATATTGTTTATATATATTTTGAATAGAACAAGGTCCAATATTGTACCTTTTTCTTATTCGTTAAAGTTTCACTAAAGTGTTCATTAACATGGTATTCTTTCCGATAAGTATGATTTAAAACCCTCAATTGATCAATTGTGAGGTAGAGATTGGAAAGTTTATGTAACAAAACTTCATGATCAACGCAATCAAAAGCTTTTTGTAAGTCCAAAAATAAACAAGCCGTATATTTATCAACGTCCATGTTTTTCGTTATTAAGTCAATTAGTGACAGATAAGCAGCCGTGGTGTTGAAGTTCTTTTCAAAACTGTATTGTTCTTGATGTAGAGTACGGTTATTTGTCATGAACCCAGAAAATCTACACTGGACGTTTTTTTCAAAATTTGTAGAGAAAGTGCTTAGAACAGAAATAGGACGATAATTAGTGGGATTAGAAGCATCTTCTCTCCTATTGTTCAATTATATTGAATAAAGAATTTAACAATAAAAACATTTTCGGAAGAAATTAAGATACATATGTCAAAAGATAATAGGCCAAAGCTGAGGCTAAAAATATATAAGTTGTTGAAATTTATTTAAGTTGAAAATTTAATTTGATAATGCATTGATAAAATTGTTTATATATCTTTCATTTCCGGTCATTTATATTTACTAAAATAAAAACGGTGAAGAAAAAGGGCCAATTCTTGAGATAATCAAATTTCATTTCGCTCGAATAAATAACAAATTCAAAAACACAGATCCAATTTAAGAAAACACATAAGTTCAAAGAAAATAAAAATTCAATTATTGAAATATGAAAATTGGTATAATTGAAATAAGAAAGCCGATTTTTCATTTTGATTATTCAAAAGTGATGGCATACTCCTGATATCAAGAAACATATTAGGACCAAGAACCAAACCTTTGAACTATGTCAATATTAAACGTCTGTTAGTCTGTATGGTTACGGTTACCGTTAACATTAACACACACACACACAGCCTCCGATTCGATAGGTAAGAATATAACCAATCAAATATAAAACCACTGTGAATTTAAAAATTAATTTTACACAACTCTTGTTAAAATAAATTGCATTTTCAGGATCTTAAATTTGCCTTTCCACAATCATAAAGTTTCTAATAATTTTATGATTTAATATTTTTTAAATATTTTCTGAAATATAAAAGATAAATTTTCCTATTTTTTGTTTTTTGAGATTATTTATTTTTATCTTGTAGAATTAAGTTAAGTAAAATCTATAAAATTTTGAATTATATTTCATAGATTTTACCAGACAAAAATACCAAATCAAAATCTTTTGTTTAAAAAAAAAAAAAAAGCTAAAATATTTTTTGCAATCTTTTATGTCCTTTACTATAAATAATTTATTGTTTTGTTGTTCTTCTTAATAATTTTCCTCTCCGTTTGACTGAATAATTTCTTTACTTATAATAATGTGCATAAATAGGGGTCCTCTTTTCAAAAATGTCATCCATCGTCTTGTTATTTTTATGCGATGATTTTGAACATGAATATTATGCCATTGTTTGTTTCTTTTTAGAGACCTTTTCTTTAAAACTAATTTTGCTTTTTCGAATTTTCATTGCAAAAAAAAAAATTCAATTGTAGTCAATGACTTAAAGTCAGCTGGATAAAACTATATTTATGTCGATATGTATTGAATTGATAGGTATACACTGTAAGGCCGTTTCTATAATCTGGTAAAATTTTTTTTATGATTTTCTATTCGAAAATTCTGTGGTTTTTCTTTAATATTTTCTTTTGAATTGTTTCAAAAACTAAGGAAATAAAAAAAATTTCTTTTCATCAGGATTTTGAAAATTTTTTTTTTAATTTTATTCTTTTTAATATGGTCATTCGTTGAATAAAAACAACATTATACAGATTTAATATTACAAATCAAAAAAAAATAATAATAATAATAAGAAAATGCAAAAAAAAATTGAACAATAATTTTTGTAATTTTGGAATGAAAAGATCATAGATTTGAGGAATTTGAAGCTCAATTTAGAGATGCTAAATATTAATTTTTGATTTATCAATTTTTGTGTTAGTCGAAATAAATATTATTTTGTTTGAAGTAGGTACCCTATTTATTTATTTTATTTATTCAAAAAAATAATCTCAGAAGAGCTATACGTGTAAGGTCATGTAGAGTGCTTATAATATAGTTATATAATTCAAAATTATTCTCCATAATCAAACATAACAACGCAAAGAAAAAATTAAATTAAAAACAAAAAACAAATGAAAATGTTTAAAAAAAATTGATTAAGAACATGTATGGGCTATACATCAAGAAGCTAATAACTTTCAAGATAAATATTTCTCAAATAGTTTCTTAATTTTATATTGTTGAAACCTTTAACACTATATAGTAATCTATTGTAGGCAGTAGTTGCATCCATTTAGATTATGACCAGGCATACATCTTAGATGATTTGCATTTTTTTGTGTTGTAATTGTGTACATCAATGTTAGACATTAGAGACATGTTTCATTTGATGTTGTTTTTTCTAATATTATTAATGTGATTATCATCCATAATTACACCAAGATATTTGTATTTATTAACCCTCTCAATTGGATTATTGTTATATGACACCGTAATTGTTTGTTGTTTAGCTTTGATTAACATAAATTCAGTTTTATTTGTATTAATTGTGAGTTTGTATCATCCATTTATACACACATTTCATATCTTAATTTTCCTTGGATTCAAGAATGTTATGGCTTAACTCCGACTATATTAGTACTAGATCATCTGCATAAAAATAAATTTGCCCATGCAATTTTAGTGAAGAGAAGCTACTTATACAGCACGAAAATAATGCTGGTCCTAGTGAACCTCCTTGAATGACACTAAATTCAACATTATTTTTCCCACTTTTAAGTCCTCCACATTCATTGGTTATGGAACCAATTATATTCTTTGCCTTGAACACCACATTCAAACAGAATTTTAGGTAGAGTATTTCTGTCTATGAAGTCAAAAACTTTCGTCAGATCAAAGAAAATTACACCAACCTTATTACCACAACTATTTGCCGATTGCCTATTGGATACAACGTCAAATAGAACTTTATTTGTATTAGACATTTTTATAAAGCCATGTTGTCGATTACAAATTAAATTGTTTACTACCAAATGATTTAACAATTGATCATTAACTTATGTTTCAATTGTTTTTCCTAATACTGAAGCTATTGATATTGGTCTAAAATTATTAATATCAGACTTATCGCCTTCTCTCTTATAAATAGGTATTACTTTGTTGATTTTAGCATTTCCGGAATGTTACCTTCTATTAACGACTGTTGTTTTTACAAGGACTGTATTTGTTCAAATTATAAATGAAACACTCTTCAAATAGTAGTTTAATAATTATTTTTTCTTAATATAGTTTATAATTCGTTGTCTTTAAATGTACACTATATTTCCTTTATTAAATCTAATAGTTTATATATATTAGTTTAAATATAATAATTTTATTCTTATTTTGTAAATTAACACTATATTTAAATATGATCTTTATTTAATTTATTTAATTACAACTTGTTTCTTTGTACTCTAAAATGGAAGAGGACATTTGAATTTTATTTTTCTAATAATTACAATTATTTAACGTAACATATTAATATCCCAGGTAAATTTAAAGATAGATCCCTCTTCTAGAACAATTTTTTTCCTAAAATACTCCAAGGAATCACCCCTTAAAAACTTTTTGCTCTAAACCGGACCACCCTGTATAATGTATACATGAATAAGTTACTGACCTTGAAAATAGAAATATAATTCAATGAAATACATAATGAACATATGTTATCTTTTGTATAACAGAATGCAATAGAAAACTTGACTCGATATAATTACTCAAATTAAATATCACTCAACACTGTGATATTCGAAAGTATAATATAATTATAGTGGAGACTTAAAATAAAACGTCAAAATGACAAAATATTATCTAAGGTAAACAAGAAGAACAAGAAGATTTAAGTAAGTACAATTAAAGATCATTTAAATATTTAATATTTAAATAATATTATTAAATTCAAATAATAAAATATATTATCTAAAATTATTTCTGATTACAGGATAACCAATACTGGATATTATGATACTGATGAACATCGCTGGAATGCTATTTTAGGTAAGTGTTTGTTGACATAAATATAATTTGAGATACTCTAAGCGAGTTTCTTTTCGTTTATTTTTAGATGCTGGTTGGAGTTGGAACCATGCCACAGTGCCGGAACAACTGTGGTATGAAAACTTTGGGCCATATTTTTACCTATGTTACAGTAGTACTCATTATACTTATTTATTTTGGAATACTTCTCATCTGATGTGTCTTTTCCTTCATTAAAATCATTATTATTGTTATTATTATTATTATTATTATTATTATTACTTTTACCATCAGTAATCATATCTTTTATCTCATTCCAGGTTTTATAAGGATTGTTCAAACAGTTTTAAATTTTTCATTTTCCTATCATATACTTGGAGGTTGTTACGTTTTATAGCTGTTACTTTATTCAGCCAGTAAATGAAACATTTCTTTAAAATACGCACCATCCTTATTTAATACATGTTTTCTGTACCAGTAATTTTTTGTTTTTATTAATTGCATACATTCTTTATCTATCCAAGGACTACTATTCTTTATTTTCGTTTTGACACTTTTTTCCACTGTCGCAAACTCAGTACATTTATGTAGTGCATTTACTACATTATTATAAATCGCCTCAACATTATTATTATATACTTCATCTTATATTTATTAACATTATTATCATCATCTCTCAGTAACATGTTACCAACGATTAACTACTTATGCAAGGTGTTATGACGAGAAATTTTGTATGTAATGTCAATTATAATATGTTTTCCGGGAAAATAACAAAAATTAAAGGGTTGTCATTGAAAATTGATTTCATTAGCTTATAGTAAGCAATAAAACAAAATTTATATTGCTCAACCTTACACGCTCTGTTGCCAGATGAAATACTTTTACAATATCAATCTCCTAGTTGTCTTAAATTTTGATTGAGTGATCTATCTATTCACAAATCAACAATAACTTTCCAGGAAAACTTAAGTTGTACAAACTACTGTTTTATAATTGAAATAGTAATTAGTTTTAAGTATCTACGGATTTTACTGGATACAAAACTAAGTAGGACAGGATATACTTCCTATTTAAAAATTCATTCTAATAAAGTTGTTAGAGAAATGTATCACCTAAGTCTATACTGTTCCCGGAAAATTTGGATTTTAGTGTAAAATAATTTATTTAAATTTTTAATTTCATTTGATTTATTTAATCCAAAAGATACAATGTTTTCTTGATATACTAATCATTTATTATTTTTCCAGAGGTTAGACTAAAGAAACATGTTGTATTTGTAGATGTTTAGAACTACATTATTTACAAGAAAAAGTGGAAAAACCTTTTTTGAAATAAGCTTATAACTACACTTAAAACTATAATAATACTATTCTAAACTGAATTTAGTATATTAGGCACAGTTTATAGTTATGATCGGTACATATTTTGAATAATCATATTATTCTCACAAAACTGCAATTTGAAATTATATCGGTCAAGTTGGCCTTTCTGTGAACTCGTTTTACTGATTTGTGGCTAAAAAGCGTTGAATTCACTACGACCTTAATAGGTAAGTAAAAGTTAATGAAAAAACTATTTGCAAATTTTCGAACTTTTATGCTATTCAATCAAAAAAACGTTGTTTAAGATTCTTTAAACTAAAGTTTAGTAAACAAAAAAATAAATTTAACTTGGAAATTTAAAATATTTTGAACTGTACACTTTTATAAAATTATTTTATCCTTAAAACTAACAAAAATATGTTCTTACTATGTATGTATATTCAATAATAATAGAAATAATAAAAGAAAAAAAAACAAATTAAAATTTTATTAAAATTCATTGTGCTACAAACAAGTACAATGACATTATTTTATTTGGTGGCCATTGGCAGTAAAATGTACATCAATTATATCCTCCTCAAAATTCTTAATACTGAGTTACATACCATAAATACATAAATATACGTGTACTGTATATATACAGTTAGATTTATATAAATATACATAATCTTGGATCCTATCTAAACAAATTGTCTGTATTAAGCGCGAAAGATTGCACTTTTTACTTGATGCTTATATTATGTATTATTGTAACATAACAACACATTACGTATTATATTTATGTGTATATAAATATGTATGTATTATGTACAAGAAATTGTATTGTATTTTGAGAAAATATTATTACATCATAATAATGTTAAGCGGAAGGAATAACATAAAAAAGTAATAAGAATAACAATAATATTCTTAGAGAATTAAAAGATTTTCACCTATATGAGGTACATTTATGAATTATATTTTACTATAAATGTGAGTGGGGGATGAAAATGTATTAAATTATAAATATTTAATTTTTAAATATATTTTTATATTTACATACTTCCGTGGTTGTATATTGTATTCTACTTAAGGGGTAGAAAAACTTTCTTCAGATATGAATCGTCATATTCTATAGTTTGTCTACAAAAAATCCTTAATTTTCTAATCCTTATATGATTTTGTCTAAAAACTGAATAAAATAACCTAAAATCTATCAATTAATAATTTAATCACGGAATATTTGATTTTTCCGTTCTACCCTTTCTGTCTGGGATTAAACAGAGATTTCTTTTAAAAGCAGTTAAGATGTTCATTCAATAGACTTGGAATTATATAAGAAAAAGAAATTGCTGAGAACAGCACATTGGTGGCGTACTACGACTTCGTAGGAAATTTAAAACTGTTACCACAATTAGCTTGATGACTAGCTCAGTTAATTTAAAAAATTTAACAAAAACAGGTGAATATGGTAACTCGAACCAAGTTGAGCTCAACTAGTCCAAGTCTCAAAGCTGTCTCATCGTGTATAAGAGAGACAAGCCACAGCTCTGCAATTTTAAGAAGAAAAAATATAAGGGTTCGAAACTCTAAATATCTTAGGCATGTCTAAAACAAAAAATATATTGGAATGAGCATATTTTTGATATACCTAAGAAAGCTGGCAAGTGTTTGGGGTTTCTTTACGGTGTAAAGCCACTATTTCTCCAAGAGAACTACCCAATATCTATAAAGCTTATAATCGATCTAAGATGGAGTACGATTCTCACAAAGGGGTTGGCGTATCCTAAATTTAAATACCTTAAAAAATCACGACCTTTACCTAACTATCGACTACTCAATTCAGGTAGCCTTTGCTCCTCTTAACACACGTCGGAACGTTGAACTTGTCGCTCTCTTTTATAATTATCTCGTTGAAAATGCCACTTGTTCTATTAAACTACTAAAATCAATAACGCTTCCCTTCAAAATATTTTCGCGTAACACTAGGAGGCTTCGAGTGCTCAATTCTACATCGTTAAGCTGCTAAGCTTATACATACGTGGTTTCGGAAATTCATCATTTATTGTAAGAACTGCTAAGCTGTGGAACATGCTCTTTTACATGTTCCACTCCGACAGAAATGATTCATTTTACAGCTTTTGCTATTTATTTGCAACAAATAAAAATTCATGACTATTTCGAAACTATTTTTAAATATGTGGGCTTCAATATTACCAGGTCTTGTAACACGGAAATCGAAATAAGAATCCAAGCAGGAAAAGCCGCAGCCACATCAGGTTATCTCCAAGATTTTATGCGGAGAAATAAATACATGCTATTAGAAAGTAAAATACGAATATTCAAAAGCTATATTTGGCCCACACTAATGTACGCTATTGAAACAACCGCGGACCAACATCTAAGTCGAAACAGAAAATGCGAACAACAAAAATGTGAACTCTGAAGTAAATATGTGGATACACATTAAGAGATAAGAAACGTAGTAACGAAATCAGAGACGTATTTGACATGCAAGATATTGTCCATTGGAGTAGCAACAACGAAGAAACTGGAGAGACTATTTAAGTAGAATACTAGAAAGTCGACTGGGCAAGAGTAACAATGAATGGCCAAGTCAATATGAAACGCCTACCAGGAAGACCTCCGAAAAGATTGTATGTGTATATGTTGGACATCGTTATCAGAAAATTGCGGATGAGATATGTATATTGAACAAATAGCCCTAATTAAAAAGAACAAAAAATGCTTAATTAAAGAAAAAAGAATTCTATTTTCAAATTTTCATAAAGTATTTGCTCAGGTTCATCCCCAAATTACTTACTAATTCTTCTTTGTCGTCATATTTCCCGTTTAATCTTTTTATACTTTTTTGTTACCCAAACCTGCAATAATTTTGCATAAAGGAATTTTTTCCAAAACTTTATAAACGATGTCTGTGATGAGCTAGGTTTAATTTCATACTTTTTTTCCCACATTGGTTTGAATCTGTTCATTGAAAACATTAATATTTATCTACATTCTAGAAGTCAATTTTAAATACCCTGATAACAGTGATAACGTTATGAATTCACATTATTATGAAATTTTGTGCTACTAAAAGACATTTTGTTACTTACACATTGCTACGTAATTTACACTTATACTTTAAAATTATACTGCAATTTTGGCTTTCTCCTAGTATTTTATTTATTTTCATTAAATTTTCAAAGTGTCACTGTCAAATTCCTTAAAATGTAACACAAAGCATCATTGCTAAATTGCATCATGAATATTGATGTGATACAATAATATCATGATTCTGGTTGGCAATGTTACATTTTCGAATTAACCTTATATTCTGAAAATAATGAAAAGCTTTAATTGTGAAATTATTTGTGGTACTTTACGTTTTTGAACTACAACAGTTATATAAAAAATATTCTATTATTGTTTTTTGCGCTGTGAATTTGAACAATTGATTTTTGTGCTCGTGGTGCTGATTAAAAACAGAAAAGTTAATATCAGACGTAATTCAGCCAAAGAATTTTTTTTTATTTTGGATTATACTTCATTTTGCTTTGAAGCATTTCTAGTTAGACCTTATTTTACCAAAAATTTTGTATGCTATTTCATTTCTTACTTTTAGATGCCATTTCGTTGAACATTGCTTCGCTAACCCTTATCACATATAGATGTGTTATGTACAACTCTTTGCTTTATTATATTCTTAGAGTAGAATTTTCATGGACTTTGTAATATTTTTTTGAACTATATTTATATACACAAGTACAAAAAGTTATCTTAGCTTTTCGTTTTATCCTTATGGTTGCATCACAAATAAGAAAACAATAAACAAACAATGAAAAAAAACAACACATATTTTCGGTTTTTTTTAAGAAAAGAATATCTCAAGTTTGTTTAAATCACAAGTGGACAAACTATGTGGTACGTGCAAAACATAAATGTTCCAAGAGATATGAACTTAAGTTTGATAATTTTTTATATTATGAAATTTTGTTTTGAAAGAATAAAACATTTAATATGACTATGGTAGGAGTAGTTATTGTATAGTAGTCGCTTACATCAACATTTCTAAAAGTACGTTGAACATGCAATTAAATGTTCAAATTTGTAAGATTATGTCAATCTGAGAGGTGTGAACTCAATATTGTTACTCAACATAAAAAATAAAAAACTATGTAAAAGAAAAATATGCGATTAAAATTAAGATATTGTCATATTCAGATAAGGAAATTTTTAAATCATAGTCAACTCTAACACAAATAATTTATAATGAAACTTCGGGATAAACTCATATGAACAGTGTTTATACAAAGCAGTATAACTTTGCAGATACTGCCAAAATGGCAGTACCAGAAAGTATAAACATTACAAGATCCGGTGGTCTGCTTTGTGCGCCCACCCACTTGGATTTTGTGAGCAGCCGGTGAATATGTTAAAGCAAAAATTGTTACAATTCGGAATTTGGCTCAAAAAAAGGTAGTATCAGAGCGATATATTATCACACTTATTTTATATAAGTTAGTTTTTTCTGCTTGTTTTTACAATTGAAACAATATTTACTTAATTTTAATTTCTTTGTGTATAATTTTAAATTCAAATTTCATACTGTTGTTTCTAAGGATGAAATGTAAATTTATAATTGTTTAAATGATGAAGTGTAATAGAATATAATACTATTTAAACTGAATTCGGTATACTTACTAGAAATATTTACATTACTTAGATACAATAATAAAAACGAATTTTTAAATATATATATCATAGAAAATGCTATATTGCTGAAACAACTGCAAATTTTATACAACTGTATTGAGGTCCTTTTTATTTGTTTTTTTTTTAAGCAATTACTTTTTACAATTTAATTTCCTTTATTTTATTATTCCATAGTAATCATTTTTCCATGGTAATCATTTTTGGTTAGTTTTTATTTTTTTTCCCGCTTTTTTATTATTATTTTATTTCTTTTTTGTTTATTTTAACTCGTTTTTCCCACAGGATCATTTTATAAATATATAGTCATCATGCGTGAATCTACCTATACGCTAATGAAGCTGCAGCTGCAGACCCCCGATAAAAAGCGTCCCGATCGCTTTCAATTTTATATCTAATTTCATTTCTAAAATATTAAAAAAATTTAAAATAAGAAAAAACATTTTTTTTTTATTTATTTTCTGTTTGCAATACGTTTTTTGTTCATATACTGATGTATATATGTTTAGAGCTCCTGTTCGAGAAATCTCGTCACGAGAATTTCGAGAAATCGTTACAGATAAATTTATATTTCGGGACTCGAAAATCGCAAACGCAGCAAATATGAGCGGAAAATATATCGGACTGCAAGCACGTTTAAAGGAGATTAACGCTAAGATTTTGTACCTTGTACAACACGTCATTTTCTAAATTTATTAGGGAAAGAAACAGTTAGTATAGTAACACCAATTATTGATTATTTTGGGATTAAATTTGCAACTTTTATAGGTGGGACTTTTTGAAGAAGTACGCTAAATTACAATTTTCTTTAAAAAGTTTAAGTATTACAAGATGGTCATGAATCAGTTAAAGCATCATAAATCAGTCAAAGCATTAAAAAATGGTTACAGTGATATTCTGAAAACTCATAAATATATTCATGAAGAAAACGAAGAAAAACTTGATTGTAAAAGAGAAGCAATTATTTTATTTAAAAAATTAATAAAACTTGAAGATGCAATTTTGATATTAATTTGGAGAAAATTCTTGAACGTCTTAACAAAGTAACCAAAAAGTTAGAAGCCCCCGGTCTAGATGTCTCCGAAGGTTACGATTTAATTTTTGCAGTAGAATTATTTTAAAAAAATTGCGTGAAAATTCAGAAATGGACTGAATACGAAGTAACAGCTAAAAATTTGAGTAAAGAAATTATGGAAAATTATAATGATTTAAACAAACGGGTAAGGACAAAAACATTTTCGAATCGTGAAAGGGATACTGATGTATTTAATGGCAAGGATAAGTTTCGGATAGAGGTATTTAATTTATTATTCGATTGTTTAACTACCGAATTATCGAAAAGAGGTAGCGTATACAAGCAAATAAATTGCAGATTTAAATTTCTTTTAAATATGGGAAAAAATGATAATTCTGAAATCGACATGGAAAGCATTAAGCTTGTCCTTTCTAATGACATAGATGCAGGACTAATTAACGAATGTACACAATTTAGAGAATATCTTAAAATTACAAATGAAAAAGAAGATCGAATCAAATTTGAAGAAAGAACAAAGAAGATACTCGATTTTGAGGCCCACAAATATACTTAGCTTGAGGCCTCACAAATGGTTAATCCGCCGCTGATATTCGTTGATGAAAGGAATGCAATCAGCGATGGAAATTAATAAAACTAGAGTGTAAAGTCTGTCACATAGATTACAATTTTATAAATATTAAGATTGAATTAAAGTTTGTTGCAGAAGTCTATTTATAGGTGTAATCCAAAATTTCAAACTAAGATCAAATTCAAAAACATTTAACGATCAAGCAGTAACAGCTTGACAATGTTGATGAAAATTGCTTGTGATTATTGTACGGTTTGACTTTCGACATTTGATGCTTGTCGCAGTTTTTTTTTTACAGAAATTGATTATAAAAAAATTAAAACGCTCACATCTGCTTAGAAAGAAGTTTCTACTAATATACAAACAAAAAAAAAATTAAAAATACAATGAAAATACAGAAATTGTATTTAAAATATTTACATATAAAAAATGTTTTTATACCTATTAAACTACATTAATGTGTTCCGTCAATTTGATAAAATATTTAAATCACTTTCGAATGAGTAAATAAATATTCATTGTAATTTATTTTGTAGTTTTTTTATATTATTATGTTTTTAAGTATATACTTTTATAATTAAAATATTTAATTAAAACGTTAGAAATTACAAAATCAACTACAACTATTTGAGGTTGAACATGAAAAAGGCAGGTCTACATCAGATCAGCTCAAGCATATTAACAGCTCTGTACAGAAATGAAAGGAAATGATTTTCTAAATATTATTTGGTTTTTCTAGTCTGGCAATTTTCTCCATTTCAATATTCAATTTTAATCTCGACATTTCCATGTAATCCTAGTGACGGCTTTCTACCATTTTTTCCATATCGTTCAGAAAACTTAATAGCTTTTCACTCGATTTTTTTCCCTTTTTCGTGTTTGGGTTTTTCAAATGTAAAAGATGTATCAGGTCTTGGTTGGTCTAAAGTGATTGATTCGATTTCTAACGTATTTACAGAAACTTCCTCTGGGCCAGATACAAACAGTTATGAAAAAACAATTATAAAAAATTTAAATTTAATACGAACTTATTTTTTATACTATAGTATAGTTTTCGAGGATTTTGTTTTGAAAATAGTTTTCAGGTAATTTTTTCATTGAACTTTTTTAAAGGAAGCTATTGGATAAGATAAAGCAATGCAGAGGATATCTGATAATTTGCAGTATACAAAAATAATTTTATTTTTTTGTTGAAAAATAAAAACACCTGTAGAAACTTTCGTTTAAATTTTTTTTTAAATTTCTTTTTGCATAAAAAAATACGTTTTTTAAATTACAATAACAAATTATGTTTTCATTTTCTGCTTCCTTTTTTTCGCGTCTTTCTTCGTTTTCATCTTGGCTATATGTTTTTGAGAGAGATGTTTTTATCTATACAATTTTATTTCTATACATTTTTATTTATTTTTAAAAACGAAGCTTGTTAATTCCGCGTTACTGTGAATTTTTTGTATATATCGTCGATTCTAGTCGGTTCTACTGAATCGCAATAAGTCTTCGCTATTGCCTTCTATTGTGACTTTTTGTTTGGCATCGTTTTACGAATTTAATTCATTATATTTTTATATTACTAAATAATTTTTTTATTTTTATTTCGTATTATTTTTTTATTATTATTTTTTTCTAAAAGTCTATTAAGGTTATGCATATTGTGACTGTTAAGTAAAGTTCATTTAAAAAAGTTTTATTAAAAAAAATGTCAAAGCAGTTTAAAATTCTTTGCTTTTTTCACTCTTGACAGTAACTTAGGTAGAATCACCTTTACGTGCTTTAATTAAGTACGGTACTGCAATTTTACACTATAATATCTACAATATTTCGAGTTAATTACTGGGTCTAGATAAGCTTTATTTTATTTAATTTGTTACCAGATTATACTCTCAATTATTTTTTGTCATTTATTATATCCAAATGACAAAGGGTACTAGACCAGGTCAAAAACCCAATAAAGCATTTTTATGCTTCACCGGAATTCGAACCTGGGGAACTTTCGGTTGAAAGGCAGGCGTTCTTATGTTTTACTTAAACAGAGTAAGTCTAGTCGCAGACGTGCAATTTATAGATTTGCGACTCGGTAATTTGCATGTCGGTAATTGCACAGTTAAATTGCATGTCGGTAATTGCACATTTGTCTTCAATTAGTTTCTACGGTTTCATATATATGTATTTTATGTATAATTGGTCTGATATGTGCACGCTTTCATGTAAACTAATAGAGCCCAAGTACAGAATGTGTGAAGTATAGAGCAAGAATCTATTTAATATGTATTCTGTGAATGAGATAGGCTCACTTTTACATCTATAAACAGCGTTCCCTGAATATTTGGGGAGCTATCCAGCATACCACTGAGGAATATCCTGAGTATGATTATTAAATAAGACAATCCTTAAGGATTTTGATACTTTGTTGCATTAATACAAGCAATCACAATTAACCCATTTACGGCTGCGGTAAGAGAGGGACCAGACCTCACTTGGTATATACTTAAATCTAATCCAACAATCTTGAACAGTTGTTGCTATTCTATTTGATATCAGTAACAACACCAATGATCTAGTTGCATGGACAAGTTTTTTATCTCCCACAGGATTTGAATTTGAATTTACCATAACCATGCCATGATTGAATTGCATTTTTTTCTATACCTCTATTTATTATGAGCTATAGAGAGATAAGTTATTGAACTACGAAAAAAGTATAACTTGTTGTTTATAAATTGAAAAAATTTTTGTATTAAACAATACAATCTAGCTTAAGATAATAATTATTGTACTAAAAAGCTGTAATTGTTACGAAGTTATACTCGTTAGTCTCAATAAAGGCAGCTAACAACTTCCAATTTCATTACAATTGTATTTAAATAATTATAAATTGGAAAGAAAGATTTTCGATGCGTTGTTGAATTCTGGATGTAAGAAAATAGAATTACTGATTGAATAAACTAACGGTAAATAGTTCGCGAAACATTACTTAAGACTGTTTAATAGCTTTAAAGTGTTTATATAAAAATATTAAAAATTAATAATCAGTTTAATCGTATTATAAATTGTCCATTGCCTCTATGCTTCTAGCCGGAATTACCTTTTACAAGAGTAAGAGGTAGTAAAGTTTACAAGAATAGTAGTGAAGATAACATTAAAAATGTGTGTTAGATATGGTAGCACAATGGGCATATTTAATTAAGTAAATCTCAATGGAATCAAATCAGGTTCTATTGCATTAGATTTGACTTGAAAAATAGCATTATACACTTCAACAATCGCACATTTCTAAAAGAAAACGTATTAGATAAGTTAGTAATAGACGACTGACGTTTAGTGATATTGCATAGCAATAAAGAAGTGTTAGTGGTCAATGTTATCAACTTATGGTTTACTTCATTTACATCAAAACTACACATATCATTAATTTTGTTTTCCTTTCCAATTGCCAGATTGCTGGTATTAGACCCAAAAGTTTTTGATGACAGGCGAATATCAAGAATTTTGGAAATATATTGTTTTTTGGCTTGTTTAATGCACAGATTTACAATATTTATTAATTTGTTAAAAGAATTTTCCTCATTAGAGTTTATAGTTCTCTGGCAAACTTCATAAGCACCATCACGACCCAAGCTATTTTAACAGTTTTAAGAGAAAAATACGGGATGAAGTTTAGTTTTGCTATATGAATAATAATAGGTTATTCATAATATAGCAAAACAAAGTCTGGGGACTTCAAAGTTGCCCTCAGTGAACCCAGGCTAGTAGTATAGGGGTATGTATTTTTTTTCTTATTTTAAAATGACTAATATTTGAGAGAAAAATAATTTTTTAGCAAATTAAAAACGCTTATCCTTCACAAAACATTTTATTTTTTATTATATAAAGATAAGTGAAAAAATTTAAAGAAAATTAAAAAAAAAAAAAAAAAAAACAAAAACAAAACCATTCAGGAAAACAAACTGAAAAATCATAAACGAAATAAAAATAAGCGCCATCATATTCCTTCTCTTTTTGTCTCTCTTTTTTCATTCTATTCATTTTTTTTTTTTGTTCTACTTTTGGAGTTGGCTTTTTTGGTTTAGAAATAATTCTGTATTTTGTTTCTTTGGTTCTTTTCTTTTTCTTTTTTGCGTTTCATCATAATCTTTGGTACCCCATTGAAATTTCCAACATTGCTTCGTTTGACGTTTAATTCGTTGTGGTTTTGTCACCTTCAAACAAATGAAACAGGATATACGTTTGTATCAAGGATAGAAATACAAAGAATGAATAATATAAAAAAAAATATTTAATTTTTTTTTTGTTTTTTTTTTTGCAAAACGAATATAATAAAAAATTAAATGAATTTGTCAAAAGCCTGAAATTAAGCGATTTATTGCAAATTGGTGTGTTTTTATAATTTTGTTTTTTATCTTGTTCTAATTTTTTGGCTACATTTTCGATTTCAATTTTTCTACGTTTTGTGTATACATACATACTTATATTTTATTCTACTTATCTTCATGTAACGAGTTTATTTCTAAAAGATGAATAAAGTATGCAAAAGTTATGTACGTGATTTTTCTATTTTAAAATTGTAGTTGTTTAACATTTTGGTAAAAGTGATATTTTTAATAATTTTGATTACTCAGAATTTCAAAATATTTTTTTAAGTACTACATAAGTCGAAGTAAGGTGATAAATTTTACAACTATTTATTAACAACAGAGACGGAGTTCTCTAAGTCAAATTCTCTTTTCTAATAATTATTGAAATTAATTTTGTTAACTTATTGCAGGATACAGAATAACGTTTTAGTTTTTTCTTATTTAATTATTTTGATTAGATTAAATTTTTGACCATTAAAATAATAATTCATGAGGAAAACTATATTTCTGTTGTAGAGTAACTTCGCCTCTGTATACAGTATAGCTCGATTTTATTTTAACTGATAACCAAATGGCATTCCTAATTAATAATAAAATACAATTCTGTAGGACCACTGTTAAATAAGTAAATAAATACAATTCAAAGAATAATTAATGCAAACATTATTGGAGGGTCGAAGCAAAGAAAATGTCCTTAAAGTCAAAAACGATATTTCGGCCAAAGCTGGTTGGTTATATTCTCCTTGAATCTTTTAAAATCATAAAAAGATAATAAGTAGTTCGATTATCTAATTTTGGAAACACACTTGTTGAAATATGGTTCCACATTCAGGAAAATTGTACTTCAAACGAATTTCCCTAGCCAATTTCGAACCACTTAGGTGAAGACTACGCAACAGAACTATTTGTAAGGGAAGGTTTAAAGTGCTTCATAGAAATTTTGAACATCATTTTTGATATACTTATATTAAGCTGAGTACTGCGATAATAAGAATATTTTCTAGTCAAACATTTGGATTGTTACTTAACACGTATTTGAACATTGTTAAGAAAACTTAACGCTTATGGCACATTTATAACTACGGTGATCATATTTTTTAACGAAAAAAAAGGACATTTACAAATGTAATAACAATTAAAAGTAGTAAAAAATTATAAGTTCAAAATAAAACTTTTTGTATATAACAATTCAAGCTTTATTGATTAGAACTAATTAAATTATAGTAAAACATATTATTGTTAATAAAAAAATAAAATAAGCCCTTCTAGGCAATCACTAAAAAAAATTAGGTACAAGTAAGTCTTCTTGACTAAATATATTCTTTGTAAAAAAAACATAAAAATAATTGAAAAAAAATTATATAATTCTAAAATTTTTTGTGATATTTTTCTGGATAATGTATTTCTTTTAAATTATCTTTATTATTTGTTAAAAATATTTTAAATTCCGCACAGTTCATTTGAAAATTGCACTTTGTTATTAAAATTGATTCTAAAGTATCAACTTTTAATTGAGACTTTTCGGAAGTCCAAATATTATTGGCCACTGAAAATATTCTTTCCGTTGGCGCATTTGAAGCCGGGAGGCACAAAAAAAATTCTACTAGCTTTAATATATCTTTATATTCAATATTATTTTCCTTGAAGTAGCTAAAAACTTCTACCCATTTTTCATCTACTAAAACTTGATCTTTTCTCCATTTTTCAATTGTTGCTGCATCTGCATAATTTTTAATGCAAAGCTATACTCTAGTCTGCCAACTCTAGTCTGCCGAGACTAGTTTTAATCACCAATGGTAAAAAAACTTCTAATTTGCGTTCTATTAATTTTGATTTTAAATCCTTTATAATAACAGCAGCCTCAGCCATTGAAATATGTTGTGACTCTAGACTAGACGAAATATATATTTATGGAAGAAAAAAGTTTGACTATGAGCAAAAAATAACCATAATTCAGCACATGGATCATTAAAAAAATTTAACAATATTGTCGGGCCCTTTGGTTGTAAGAGAAAATATTCTTTTAATGGCACGAATAATTTTAGAATTCGCTCTAGCGCTGGCATCAATGTCAATCCTATTTTTATTCTTTAAAACTATAAATAAATCCTATTTTTTCTTCAATTAATATTGATATCAGTCTGTGCTTACAGATCAGTATTTCTTCAATATTCTCTGTCATCTATGATATATATATGTCATCTATGATAATACTATACGTCATATACCGACTAACATATGTAAGTTGTATTCCATGCAACAGTACACAAAGCATTTTTGCCAAAACAATGTTTGATTTACCTGAATGCCTTCTGTAAATATTCACATGAGGAGGTTTTCCACTTTTTCAAAGTCTGGGATAAAAAACAGTTATTTAAACTGATACTAAACTTGGATTTAGCTAATGGCTGTAATGTTGAATATTCCTTCATAATAATTGTTAGAGTCTTCATTCGAAGATTTATTTTGAAAGCAAATTGAATTTATTAAGTTAAAACCGAATTATTTTTCACACAAAAATTTCGTGCTAAACGCTATTTTAATTTTAAAACAAAAATTTACTCAAAACTATACAAATATTTCATTTCTATAAAATTTTTCTATTCATTCATAATTATTAAAAAAAAAAATATCTTAACTATTTTCATTTTTTATACTTTATTTTATTATAAAAAGAAAAGTCTTTAAGTTTCTTTAAAATTTATTCAAAATTCATAATAAACATTGAGAATTTAATTAAGTTATGTGTTTGAACTCACAGCACTAATCCATGTAAACATAGTGGGAAATTATTACTTAAAAAATTAAATTTTATAAGAAGACAAGGTTTTTCTTTATATTTCATAATTTGCTTTCGTATATCGAGAAAAAAAAATAGAGAATATAAATTTTTTTTTCATAAGAACTTGAAAAAAAGAAAAAAATATTGAGTAAAGATTTTAATTGAAAAATATTATATCTGCTGCGTTTAACTGAGAAAAGAGAAAAAATGATGTCTGCGAAGAATGTATAGAAGGTTGAAAATTAGTTCCGAGATATTGCTATTATGTATATTAATATTTTATAACAAAACTCGTCCGCAATATGCCCTACGGATGAGGTTACAGGACAATGATGATGAACAAAACGCTATCCAAAAATGATCGAAAAGTTAAACACTACTTTTGGACACCGGAAATACCAAAAAAAGACTACAAATAATAGAGCAGAATTGTATTTCAAAATAGTCTCTCAAAAACTGTTATTTGTTTTTTGCGAAGAGACAATTCGGAAAACAGCCAAAAAAAATAATAGAATCTGCTACTTATAGCACTTTTAAAGCTAAATCATCGAAGCTTTAAGACATATTAAGTAAGAAGCGGCGAAAGGTGGGTTTTCTTATAAATGAGCAAAAATACGAAGTATATTCTCTCGACAAATTAACAGCCCTCGCAAAATCATGTAGGACACAACATTGCTGTCAGCTCTGTATGACTTTGCGGTAGTTTAGAAGTTTGTCTACCTTGGAATTAACACCAACTGTAAAAATAACATCTATGTTGAAGTAAAGACAAAGAATTATTCTGGCAAACCACTGCTACCTTGGTTTATTTAAACCACAAAATGCTCATCCTTCCGATACGTGGAAGTCACCAACCGCAAGTGAGCATTCATTTGGTATTTTCGAAATAAAGTTCTTTATTGAATTTATGGTCCTGTGTCTGACGAAGGGACTTGGAGAAGAATATATAACGCCGAATTATATCAGCTATTTAACGACATTGACCTAGGGAAAATAGTAAAACTAAGTGGCCTTTACTGGCTGGGCCAAAAAAGCTAAAAGAAGAAAATACTCCACCTAAAAACTCTTTGATTAGAAATATTGGGGAATGCGTCGTCGAGGATATTTTCATTGGGAGATGCAGTATCGGCAGATATGAGAAAACTTAATATTTTCAACTAGAGAGAATTTGTTCGTAACCGCTGTTGACGAGAACAATATCGAGAATGGAGAACAATATTGCTCCAGGCACATGATCTTTAAGGTCTGTAGTGCTCAGTATTAATAAATTTGAAGCAAAACATTTATTCTTGTGTCCCACTCCCACACTAAATACCACTCCTCATCCCAGATAAAAATATGTTTTTCTGAATATATTTTAAAACATAGTGCATCCTTGATTGTGTGTGATTATTGATTTCTCAAGAAATGTTTACCAATTATAAAAAAAAATATGTTCATTCACTTAAGAAGGTAATAAATATGACCTTTTGTCGTTGATACTATCAATTTTATTATACTATGTATATAAGTATAATTCTATTTATAATTGACTTTGCTTTTTTTAATCTTATTTGTGTTTATTAAACTCCTTCTTTTTTGCATGCTTGTTTTAAGCATTTCTTGACCCAATTTTCTCCTTACTAACACATTCATCATGAAGGGTTATCAATTGTTGTATTCTTTTTTACAATAAAATAAAAAACATAATACTATATGTTAATGTTTAATTGCTGATAGAACGTAAAACCATCTACAAAACTTATTAAATAAAATCCCAAAAAATTGTGAAGAACGATGAAGATTGAAAATTGATTAAGACTAATGTCAATATATATTTTTCAGCAACTGAACCGATAAAGTACCACATAAGATGGGGAAAAATTCAAGATTATTTGTTTGTTGAAAAATCCAGATGGGAAAAACTTAATAATGTAAACAGTGTCAGTTACTTAAGGGTTCAATTTAGAAAACCAAATAAAAATAGCTAACAAAGTTTTCATGGCTTTTATTGCAAATATTTCAGTGCAAAAGTAAATCTATTTTGATCTAAAATTTACATACTTAGCTTAACTTTAATACTAGCTCAATTTGGTTTAATGTTAAAGCGTTGACAATGAATGAAATTAGATTGGTCGAACGAAAATGTGCAAACTTAAAAATATCATCAGAATCTAACTACGTATGTCACATTTTATTTAAATAAAAATCTTTACGAGTATGAAAAAAAACGGATACTGGAAAACGTAAACCTTATTCCAAAAATATGAGAACTATAAAATAAATGTAAAAAAAATTGATAAAATAAATTGAAGTACAAAATTTGTTATTTTTGGAAAAATGTAGAGTAAGTCTTAGGTTATTTAGTTTCTAGTTTTTGATTCACATACTGAATAAATAATATTACCAAAGCAGCAAAAGAGATGAAATATTTTCAGCATTTCTTGACTCAACTTGAAATATTATTATCTAGCTATAAGAGCATTTCAAAATATCAGTATATAATGTCCAAAAATTGACATATACCCTTGTATTTCATAGTAGATATATATGTTCAATTTCACTACATTAGAGAGGCGACAGGTTGGTAACTGATATTTTGCGAAAGCATTCTCAGCAGAAAAATGCTATTCGTTTTCAACCGATCAAGGTCCAAGTGTATTTAGGGGGGATGTTGAAGATAAAAATGGTACATATGAGAGCGTTGCACTTTAATTATTATTTTAATTGTTGTAATTTTCTTTTCCCTTTTTTGCTTTCATTTCACATTTAATCATCATCTGATCAAATCAAAATTGAATAGAATATACTTCATATATGTGAAAAATATAGAGTAAAAATATGTTTAGCTCCTAATTTACATCCAATCGCACTTAGATTATGAATAGTGGAAGAAATTACAATTCAATCGATGAAATAAAATAATTACCCATAAGTTGATAAATCAACAAAGAAAAAAGCTTCAAATAACTTCCCACTTCACACGTTTTCATACTGGAAAGATATTTTCTATAAATTCTATAATTTTTTTTTCTTCAATTTACATTTTTTACCATTTCATTACCTACGTAAGAGAAAAAAGATTTGAGTGAATGCATAGTAAGAAAATACCGTAAACAATCGTTTTTCATTGCATCATAATCCTGTAGTGAAAGGGTTTATCTAACTGGTATTTTTAACAAAAATTTATATTTTTAACATAATTCTTAATGTCTATATACTTTTATCTATAGTTTATATTGAAACCAAACTTTACTGCATTGTATTGGTTCACTAGGGAGTTGTAATTCTATAGAAGAAAAATGATTTTAAATTATAATGAAAATGAGTGATTAGAGTTCATCGTGTTTACAAAATTATTTACAAAATGCAAATGCAATTATCACTATTCTACACTATTTTATAAAATTAATTTTAAAAACTTTTAATTAAATAATACTTAAAAAAAAAAAGTGGATTGTCAGTTTGAACTCTCTTTTAATATGTACATTTTTATTTCTTTCATTTTAATTTAAAATTCAAATTTTTGAAATTACAATTTTAATTTCTTTCAATTCTTTGCAAAAGATTTTTCAACCCAGTTAAAAAACAAAAATAATACAAAATTCACCGAAAAAATTATAAAAAAAAAAAACAAAAAGAAAACAAAAAAGAAAATTTTTTTTTTTTAATTAACACTGACCTAAAGTTTGTCTATGTTTTGCTGTTTCTTTATTTACCCAACAAATCCAGCACAGATAATCGCACACCATTTACAATAAAAGAAACTAACTAAGTTTGAAAGTTTGAAAATGCATTTCGTTGGGATATTTTAAATCCGTTAACAAATTGTTGTTTTCCTGAAAACTTGTTTCATTTTTTTTCCCACAATCACCATGGAAAATAAAAAATTTCATAAAAAAATAAATACAATGAAAAAAAAAAAACAACTAACAGTGACATATAGTTATATTGTGCAATTCTAGGATATAAATTAATTTTTCTTGGAAGATGAATTTGCAGAACTAATGGAATTGCTTTTCTGATGCTAACAAAAATTTTTAAATGAAATTAAATTATTATTTTAGTTTGAAAAATTGTAGTGTAAAGTGTGGTGTCGTAATAACTGCCAGATTCAATTAACATGATGACAATTTTAATCTTCAAAAGCTTAAGACACATATTAATAAATAGAACATCAATAACATAATTCGGAACTCCCCGCGGAACCTTTCTCCTTTTCTTCTCTCTAACTACCCCTTTTATTCCCTCTTCCAAAAGCCAGCGGTACAAAAATATAAAGGCTTTTCTGACCTAAGTTTTGGCTAACAATATAAAAAACAAAAAATTTATCTAAGATGTCTCTACTGATCATAGAGACATTTTCAGCTCTCTGAATTTATCGGTTGAAACTTCATGTTTTGTTAAATTCAAAAAAACAAAACCGGAATCGGAAAATCATTTATGTTGCTATTTGGAAATTTTCGAAGTTTTTCAACGCCTTGGAAAATTGATGGCATTATTAGGCTTTTTTACCTTGGTTTGCTGGCTATGTCTTTCTGGCGTTTTTGATGACATCTGAGTGATAGGATTGAAAAACAGGTATATTATATACTACACAATTAAATACATTGAGCAAAAATTACAGAGCCAGCAAGTAGAGTTTCCATGGGATGGACGTGCCGGGAAATATGTAATTTCATTTCTCGAAATCCCGGGTTTTTGTTGTCATTTCCCGGGAAATTTAAGTTCATTGATTTTCAATATAAATCATATTTAAAACTAATAAATTTTAATCAATAGTTTTCAAGTCTAAAATTTCGATTTTGTAATAAATGTATACTGCAAATATCTATAATTATAATTAAAAAGCATTTAGGGACCTGCGCAGTAGACACCTTTTCATTTTATTTCGATTCTTCTACTCCTTAATGAGCTTCTAATATAGTATATAAGTTGTATATAAAACAAAAATGCGCACACAATTGAAAATTTTTTACTCATATGATATTATTATGTAATTATATGATATGAAAATAATAAACAAAAGCAAACAAATCAGTTATTATATTTTACATTATGTACTTGCAAATGAATCTATGTACATATGCAAAAAAAAAACAAAAAAACAAATTCATTTAAAATAAAAAATATAAAAACAACAAAAAAACAAATCACTTGAATTCTTCATTTTTATCTTTTTAAGTAACTGTCTCTAAATTTTGGTTATTTTTAGTAATTTTATCGACTAAATACCACTTACTGTAGGGAATATATCGGAAACGAAGCAGTATATGAGGGACGTGTATTTATGTGTTGTAAATAAAACTTACTAACCACAAAACTTTTTATTAAACACGAGTGGTTTCTGGTACATCCTGCGAAGTCTATGTCAGTACGTAAATTACTGTTTTTTTAAAAACTTTTAAATTTGACTTCAACTTGAAAAACATTACTAGGGGCCCCTAATAATGTTTTTAATTATGTAAGTTTTTAATTTCGGAAAATCAAATTTAGTATTATGCAAGAATAGTATCGAGCCCATACTGGAAAGATTCTTTAAGATAAAGAGCTCTATTATAAATGCTCTGAACAGTTTACATCTGGGACACTATTTCGATGACAGATTAGTTCCACAGTTAGAAATTCTATTAAAGGTGTTAAAACCTGTAAAATAAGTTGTTGAAGCATTGAAAGACGCAACTCTAATCTCATAACAAGTGAAGGTATTTTAAATTTTCTCTTTAAAAGTCTTTAGGATCAAAAAAATGTATTAAGCGCTGAACTGCTATAAGTATTAAAAACAAGAATAATAGAAAGACGCAACAAAGATTTAGTTTCGCTCTTACATCTTTTGCGAAATCCAAATTCACAAAATTTAAATAATAATATTTTTGAAAAAAGCAGCAAAGCTTGTAACTGTAAATTTGCCAAAAGAATTAATGATAAAATTATTTACAAAAATGTATCCTGATGCTACTGCAATTGATATTGAGAGTGACGATAGTGAAGTAGTGATGGAAGGTGAATCATCGATGAATTAAATTTACGGAAGAACTTGGAAATTGCAGTGAAGAAAGGTTTTAAAAAAATGCCAATTAATTCAGATTACACTAATTCTAATAATATTCAAAAAGAAATAAAAATGTATGAATTAACGGGTGAACTTTAAAAAAATTGTTCAATGATTTAAAAACAATAAGGCCTACATCAACAGAGAGCAAGAAATTATTTTCAATAGCTACCTTATTTTCACCTTCTACTAAGTGACTATTCGCTTAATGTATTTTGCTTCTTGAAAAGTTATTTTATTAAATATAAAAAAGTAAAATATCATGGCACTAAGTATTTTAATAATATTTTTATTATTACTTCAATATTTTAAATCCAAATATGTTGTTTTGAATATTACACATTTATTTGTTTTTTTATTTTGTTGTTTATTATAGTTTTGTTATATTTGTGAATAAAGATTTGAGTTCTTGAATTATTATAAAAATGTCTTGTTTTTTGTTTTAAAATGTTATTATTGTACTTTCCTTTAAATCTTTTCAGATTTCCGGGGATTTCCCGAAAAATTAAATTTTAAGTTTCCCGTATCCCGGGTAATTTAAAAGTGCCGGGAAATGGAAACTCTACAAGCAAGTATAATAATAGTATTGATTGTTTAGTAGCCTCGATGACATCACAACAAAATGTATTTATTACAGTTAGATTTAATTTTCTCAGCTCAAGCATATGCAACGCACGTCTGCCATTTTAGAGAAACATGTTTGAAAAATGTTCAGTATAGATTTTATTGTACCTAACTTTTTAGAAAATAATAGTTAAGTGTTTTCGGTTCTTCCGTTATTTAAATAGTTGTGAGCTTTCATATTCTGCAATGATGGCTTGATTTTTGTGCTTTAGAAGGAAACTGAACAGTCCTATACATAATACATAGTACATAATACATATATACATTAATTCAAATTACCATACACTGTACGTTGAGAAAAGATTTGAGATGGCCTGAGGTGTTGCACTTTTAGAACTTCTTCAAACAAAAAAGTATTTTTTAAATTTTATGCTTACTTGTTCTAAATGGATAATTAGATTAATTATTACTTTTATCCAAAATTCCTTTGATGATAATATAAGAAAGATAGGTAAACTCTTACATTTCTACACAACTTTTATCTATTTTAAAAGTTTCTAAGGATCTTATGTTCCATAATTTTTCGTTTTAATGTTTATCTTTGTAGTATCATCGAAAATGAAAAAAATAAAAAAAATTCAGTAGTGTTGTTTTTATTATTTTATTTCTTTTTATTTTGTGTACCTTGAAATTATAGCCCAAGTCATTTCGTGCTTGAGTTATTCAATTATAATACCAAAATAGAGGAATTTAAACTAAGAAGCAAAAATGAAAATGCAATAAAAACAATTTTTCTAATGGTGAAAAGTGGAAGAGTTCTTAAATTTACCACTTACGTTTTGTTCAGATACAAAATGCAGTTAAATAAAAAAAGTAACTTTTACAACAGAAAAAAAAAACAAAAACAATAATAATTACCTTTGAAAATGTAATGGTTTCAGATGTTTTGAACAAATTTTATATTTTTATATATTTTTTTTTTTTTAGGGAATTCATCTAAGAAAAATGTTTACCACATTTTTTATGGTTAACAAATTTGAGCTTTGGTGGGATGTAGAAACCATATTCAGTTATAATAATACGTAGTTTCTTAACGTCTTCCTTTTGTTTTGCTATTTCGTTGTTTACAATGATGTGCAAATGTGTTAATGATGTATTCTTCATGCATAAATTTCCATGCATTTTCTATTTAGAAAATTACAAAACTTATAAACTTAAAGAAGTTTAGAAAACTCTTTATTATAAAAGATGAAAAATTTGTCTATTTTAGATAAAATCATCTTAGATATGAAGAATTTGACAAAACTGTTAAAAAATAGTATTACGTCGAATATACTTTTGCTTCTAAAAAATATTTAAAAAGTAAAATAAATACTTTTTCCATCATAGTGCCTTGCAATCTGTGAAAGGAAATTTGTATTTTATTGAATACGTCACTGGAAGTATATTAATATTTATAAATATCTTATATCACGAAGAATGTTTGTATACATGTTTGTTCCAGGACTTCTCCAAAACACTTTAAGCTATTTCGAACAAATTTTACAGAAAGACACTCTGTCACCTAAGATCGAGCACAGGATTTTTTTAATTCCAAAATTATTGCAAAAACCGTAGGCATTAAAAACCTGAAAATTTGTATTCAAAACCTGAACTGAAGAGGTTTAAAAATAAATGAAATTAAATTAATTCGAACGATATTTAGGGCTTATGTTGAATGTCTTGTGGTTTTGAATTAATTTTTTTTTTATTTTTTTTATGCATAGCCAAACACTAGGGGGGGACCTTTTATACCGATAGGTACGTTTGCCTAGGGTGGGAAAGGAAAATTAGGAAAAGAGAATGGTAAAAGGGAAAGCGGACAATTACGAGCGAAGGTGTTAATGTTCGTCTTGAATTTATTTAGGTCATAAATATAGAATTTGGCATGTTTTGGGAGCACATGAGATGGAATTTGGTTCCACATTCGGGATGTTGAAGTTATAAACGAATTTCCATAACTTGTCTTTTGCCATCTAGGGATTTCAATGGTGTAGGGATGAGCACATGCTGCCCTTCTTGTTTCGCGGGGGAAATGTTTAAGTGGAGGTAATATAGATTTAATTTCCACTGAGCATGTGCCGATGCCTACGAGATATCGATAAAAAACTGAGAGAGTTCCGACTATACGACGATGTCCAAGAGGAACAAGATGAGCTGTCACATTTGGGTCATTGATTATACGAATAGTCGTTTTTTAGACTTTATCCAAATATCTTAACGCAATACTAGAAGCGCAAGCCCATATGTAAGAATTGTACTCCATTTTGGGTCTATTAAAGCTTTATAAATTTTCAAGAGGTCATAGGGGGAGAAGTAAGCCTTGCAGAGGCTAAGAAAACCTAAACATTTGGCTGCGTTTTTTGCAACATCAAATATATGATCATTTCAGATCATTTTTCGATTAAGGTTAATACCTAATATGCTACAGCTTTCAAACCGCTGAAGTTTATCTTCCTGAAACAAAAGAGTAGGATCAAAAATGGAAATTTTGCCGGAGATTGTACAGCTCTGAGTTTTAGAAGTGTTAAACTCGACTCTGTTTTTTAAGCCCCAATTAGTTATTGCGACCAAATCGTGGCTGACGGAACTGGCCATGATGTCCCTTTTTGTTGACACAGCCGTGAATGTAGCTTCAGATTTTTTATGAAAATCGTAGGAGGCTACTAGGGTGCTGTCGTCTGCAAAGCTGTGGATTGGATTGAAAGTGGTTTGGAGCAAATCATTTATAAATATAAGAAATAGGGTAGGTGAGAGAACTGATCCTTGGGGAACACTAGCGTTTACACTACACTTTCTTTTTGCCGACAACAGTGTTGCTTCGTTTATTACTTATGAAGGTTTCTACATACAAGTTTAAAAAACTGGCGGATGGTCTGATTGTGGTTCGAAGCAGTAATTTATTTGATTTTTTTTTACATCACAACTTTTTAAGTCAAAAAAATCTTTTCCGCTGGGCCAATATGTTGGTTCGATAGTTGACAAATGACTGCACTTTTATATATTTCCTTTCACTATTATGCTTGATGGCAGTGAGTAGGTCTCGTCCTTTGCGTTTGATAAGTTTGGAGCCTCAATGAACATGCTTAGCATAATAGTCCCCAGCTATAAGTTTATCTCGGAGTAAACTTAAAATTAAAATTAAAAATTTAATAAAAAGTATGTTTATCTTTACATTTTTTGCAATCTGGGAATCTGGGAAGAATTGGGAAATTACGTATTGTTGAGATTAAATAAAAGAACAATATTGAATAACTCGCAAGGATCAGTTGAAAAATAAAATGCTTTTCCTTTCTTTATCATACCATTTTATATTAATATTATTGAATAGGTGAAAAAAAGTTGCATTATGAAAAATGTTAGCTATTAATGGAAAAACTTTTATTAAAAGTTTAATTTAAAAAAAAAAAAACAAAAAAAAAAACAAAAACAAATACAAAATGGCAAGGCAACAATCTGATTTATTATAATATAAAATATTTGCTCTCAATAATCCTTATAAAACTTATAGCGGTACACACATATAAAATATAAGTATATATATTAGTTACAATTACAATTTTTATGAATTTATATTATTACTAAAGGACATGCAATAAAAAATCAAATACCTTTGTTCATATGCATTCACCACATAAATCCTAAATTCTTTCACCACAGTATTGTTATTATCTGGCGAAGGCGTATTATTATCTGGCATAAATATTTATGATGATTACATAAGGGAAGTTATTGAGAAACAAAGCAATAAGGAATTAAATAAAAATATATGAGATATATACAATATTATATACTACGTTTGTACATAGGTATATATGTATATAAAAATAAGGAAGTTATCATCACAATATCTGAGATGATTTTATTTGAAAATATAAGGATATACAAAAAAAAAAGCTTATTTTAAGTTTCATAAATTATACAACACAGCAGAGTAGACTGTGCAATAATATAACGGTTAAAAAATCAGATACTTATTTGAGTGGTTAAAAAAACATATAAATTTACCCACATCTACGTGTCTATATATAGAAACATACCTAGTCAGTCTTTTGTAATATTTAACATTATAAATCATTCTGTGTAATTGCTTAAATGTTGTTATGATGCTATTTTACGGTATTATTGATATTGATACATATACTATCAATGGTCCATGACATATTTAAATTTATTATTTGAATCAATACGATCCAATTTCAATAACATACTTTAAATTGAATAATGGTTTTAATTTAATATCAAACTGCAGCTATTTTTATGATGACATCTATTGTAAAAAAAATTTCATTAAAACCAACATATTATTGTACATGTTGTGTAACATAAAAAAAATACATGTTTACTTTTGTATTATGGAACTGTATTTGTTTTTTTTAACGTAATACTGATATTTTGAAAATAATATGATGTCTATAATTTCATTTTAAAATTTTATTATAATAATCCTAGTTTACTTCAAAAATACAAGTTTTGAAAAACTTTAGGAAGTTACATGTACCCGCTACAATTTACGTTATCTAAAACGATTGATTTTTTTTTTCTCCGTACTCCTCTTGGGAGCATAGGTATTCCGCTTACGTGGTAAGACGACGCCATATTTTTCTGTAAGTTGTGGCTACGATTTTATCCATCTTTGACGTTAAGATGCCTGACGTTACTATGTTTACTGGATATGTCATGTTACATACTTTTGTCAGTTGTTGAAAATTGTGTAATTATGATTAGTGTTTGTCCAATATTATTTATATGTTATTTGGTTATTGTGTTTTATGATATATATGAGTATTGATATAGGTAATCTTTTTTAGTTATATAAAGTACTAATTATATTAATTATTTTTATTGATTATTAATTTTATATATAATATTTTTGCTATTTTTTTAGTTATATTTTATATCCCACACGGGAATCGAACTCGTGACTACCACATCGTAATTCAAATACATTTCTGTGGTCTAACCGATTAGGCTACGGAAGGGCTTTATGTCGATGCTTTATTGATTTCTAGGCTTTCCAGCACATTTAATTTTCTGGTATTATTGATATCTTTGATGATTTATAAGCCCTCTATATGTATCAACTATGAGACTGTAGAAAGCCAACAGAAGCAGAAAAAAACGTACTTTTCTCAAAAATTGTGATCGACTATATTAAATTTTTTATAACTTTCACTTTGGTTATAAATTCGTTGAATTTTGCTAGAACGATTAGAAATAAGATGTATTTGTAATTTTCTCCTAATTGACAACATATGCATCTTGTCGAATAAGCGGTCAAAAGTTTAATCGGAACAGTGTGGATGACATATAAATTGTATTTTTTTATATTATGTCAGGCAGAATAATTAAAATATTGCATGTTTTTTAATCAAAAATTTTTGTCTTTATAATCAATTTTGTTTGGAAAAGTAGCTATATTCTAAAATCTTAAAGCTATTCAATTTGTTTTTTAATTCTGGTAAAAAATAACTCATTTTGATCCATATATCATTTTGCTTTAACGTTAATTAACCTACGTGTATAAGCGATCATGAAGTATTGCAAAGTGCCTCTGAGGCACATAATATATAAAATTTCTTGTAGAATTATGAAAAAATAGCCTGTTAATAGAAAAAAAATAATTATATAATCAATTAATATATTTAAGATAATTATATTCAACAAAAAAATATTAGGATCTAAACAACATAATATATCAATTAAATTGTAAAATATTGCAACAGACCATCCAAATATTGCATCTATTAGTTTTAATTCGTATCGATAATGCATGTGCCATTTGGTCTATAGTATATACGCCATCCTCTGTTAGATTATAATATCTTATTATCAAAGGTTCGATTTACAGATTTAACAACAGATTAATTTTTTTTTGTGAACACAACTTACAAGACTGATATTATTTTAGACCATATATTATTCTGATCTCGTAACTTCCAGATTTGTATTATTCACAATTAAATTTATAGTAGTAGCGTCAAAAATTAAAGAAAAAACATCTATATATTTTTCTATGTTCCCGGTGGTAATACTACTTTGCTTAACCCTCCCCTTGTAATATGGACTCCAATTCTGCCTTGATTGTATAGCAAATTTTCTATTCCGTTCCATCTATACATAAAAAAACTTTTGCTGCAGGATCTTTTGCAAACTCGTTATTGTCATTCGCAGACAACTTGTTCATTTGCTTCTTCTGAAGCTTCTCAAATGTGTACGGGATCAGAAGATTTTCATTCATCACTACTGACGTATTTGGTCCTCTGTTATAATATATTTTGTAGACAACAATAAAGTTTCAATTTATTTCAACCAAATTGAAATAAAGTCGATGAAAGATAAATAAAAAATTTGTAGAGTTAATTTTGTATAACATTCTTTTGAAAGTAACAAAATACAAAAATACTGGCGTATTATTATATCTTGCATTACAGTTTATTTTAGGAGAACAATAATTTTACACGTATTTCAAAGAAATTGATGGCCTAATATTGTAAAACAAACCATCTTTTTAAATTTTTCTATAATATTACTTTTTTATAGTTTTTTCTTACAAATTTCAATATATGTGCTTAGCAGGCACATCGTAGTAATTTAACCTGCATTTTTGTAAAACGCCTTATATATAACAAATTATATATTATAAAAGCAATGAAGAAATAATAGAATACATAACACCATATAAACAATAAGAATAATATTTTAATGAAATTAAATTAAAGTTAAATAAAATGTGCCTCAAAGGCACGACGTAGGTTACTTTAGGGTTAAATACAAATTTTTATATATAGCTTTGCGGGTTTAATGAAAAGTTTGATCCTCACTACAAATGGGAAATTGATCAGAACAGTGTTTTTTTCAGAAAGAGGGTATAAATCAAAATTGATATCGGTACCTTGTTGTTGGAGATGTCCATGATAAATATTCCAGCAACTTTCCTCTATCTTAAAACAGTTTTTGTTGCTGATAGATGTAGATGATCTACCTTTAAATTAATTTTCTACTTATCCCGGGACAAGTTGTGCTTCAATCAAATTATTTTTTAAAAATTTTAAGGTTGTATTAGTAATACATTTTTTATAATACACAATGATATATGTAAAGATACTTATTAGGGTCAATTAATGCTTCTAATCTTAAATTGTGATATAATTATATTTTTCTTTATTAACAAATAATTATTAATTCCTCCGATGCAACGCTAAACTTTCTAATGGCTGTTGATGGAGTATTAAAAAATATTTGGGACTATATATATATTGCATATACATATCAATATTACATAATTTTATATGTAAAATAGATGAGCTTCCCAAGTTAACCATAGTCTTAAAAACAATTGTGTGTAGATGATATTGTTTACCTCACTATAAAATGAATTTAATTTAAGAACATTTTCTGAAATCATTTTACTTCTTACACGATAGTTTTTCACATACATACATACATATTTCTAATTTTTAAATATCTCAAAATAAATTATGTTACATGTCAGCTTTTTTTTTTTAAATTTAATATATTTTTAAAATGAGAAAAAAACTGTGACATTTTTATAAATTGCTTTTTAAATTGCGAAATCATATTATATACACAAATAAAAAAAAGTGTTGCAAAAGTTTCTGTAAGTGTAAATGAACTTAAAAATATTTTATAATTGACACTTTGGCTTTTCTAAGCGATATAGAAACATTAAATTGTGAAGTTGTTTTTCTTTTCATTTCCTAATACCTTCTGTAACATATTAGTTATTAATAATGTAATCTGTAACGAGTCAATATTGTAAAAAGTTAAATAGAAAAATAAAACGGAATCAAAATTTTATGCGAAATATAAAAATAGAGTTGACAATTTTTTTGTTATAATTCATAATGAAATGAATACCACCTTTACAGCTTTTACGTTATAGCCTTTCCATACGTTATCACGTAGTGTACTTATTTTTTTAAATCTTGAATACAAAAGATAATTTAAATATGAAAAACTACATCTATTGTAGAGTAATTTCATCCCCATAGTATCTTAGTTCTATTTCACTTAAAGTGCTAAGCAAATAACCAAATTAATTAGAAAACTTAATAATAGAAAAAGCTTTTTACAGCATCCATGCCCTGAGTGGAGCCCGAGTCCAGTCCATCACATCAGTTATTCAATATTTGAAATTTTAAAGGTGATTTAAATTTAATTTTGTGATTTTTTTTTTTTTTTTTTTTACACTCTGTAACTTAGGTAGAATCACCTTTTCATGCTTAATTAAGTACGGTACTGCAATTTTACACTACAATCTAATTATTACAATATTTCGAGTATTTATTTAACAAGTTACTGGCTTATCAACTCATTAAATGTGGAAAACTACTGCTATTGTCAGGAACTAAGCCTTCTTAAATAGAATAGTTTCATTTAATTTGTTACCAGACTATACTCTCAATTATTTTTTGCCATTTATTATACCCCAATGACAAAGGATACTGGACTAGGTCGAAAAATCCATAAAGCATTTTTTTTTTTTTTTTTTCTTCATCGGGAATCGAACCTGGGACCTTTCGGTTGAAAGGCAGGCGCTCTACCTACTGCGTCACCCAGCGTTGAATATAATGTGATTAATTTGAATTTTGTATACAACTGTCATTTGTTAAGATTTCTTTCTGAAGCTATATTTTTCTTTTTAAGAAAGTGGTACGTTTAAAATAGAAAACTTATTTGTTTTTGGCAGAAATTTGATGTAAATAACAGCAATATAAAAATATCGGGGGTTCTGAATGAGATGGTGTACTCGGGTAGAGTCTAATGACTATATTCCAAGGATACATGGCGTTTCTAGCTTTAGAAAAAAATACCTTTTTAATGACACATCTTATCCCTTAAGGACGAAAAGGATATTTAAATGTATTTGTTAATCTGTTAGATATATATATATATATGTATATATTCGGATGTATTTCACATGATTTCGATTTCAGTAAAGCAAATTTTGATGCTATTAATGACTATTTAAGCTGCTTCGATTTCTCATCCTTAACTTCTGACAATGTAGAAGCTTCAGTAAATTTTTTGTATGAAATTCTATCTTCTATTATTTCTCAATTCGTTCCTCTAGTTATTGATGGTACAATGCATCTTGCCCACCTTGGTTTACAAGAACATTTAAAAAAATAAAAAATAAAAAAAATAAAGTCTGGCGGAAATTTATTGAAACTAATAACAGCTGTGACTATAGCACCTTTTTAATTTTATTTAATGAATTCATGCTATTTTCGAATAATCTTTACTTCAATTATATACAGAACATGTCTTTAGGTGTCAAAACGAATCCGAAACTTTTTCGGAAATTTGTTAATTCAAAGACAAAAAGTGATCAATATCTATCTTGTTTAAATTATAAAAACATTGGCAGTAAGAACCCTAAAAATATCTCTGAATTTTTTCGGGATTTTTTTTCTGATAACTACTCTCTTCCAAATTTCTCATTAAATGAATTACATTTAAACCACGTAAAAAAAATAACACTTGACAATATTCATATAGATTCTACTATGGTTTTTAACTATCTAACTAAGCTTTATTTTTTTATTTTACTTTATTCCGTGCTGAAATCAAGCAAGTTACAATACATAAGGTTAAGTTAAATTAGTAAAAGATTACAAGTTAAGAAAAAGGAATAATAGTTTTAATAAAAAAAAAATAAATAAAAATAACGTGAGAAAAAATATAAAAAAAAATAAAAATGAGAAAAAAAAATAAAACAAAAAAAATGAATAGACTAAAACTTAAACTAAAAACTTATTCTAATTAAAAAAAAAAAAAAATGATAAAAATAAATAAATAACAAAATACTAAAATTAATAATTATATAATAGTGATATAATTAATATGCGGAATAAGTTAAAAATATAATTTGAACTACGACAATAACATAATAATGTAATCAATAAAAATATACTAAACACAAGGGACATCATAGAATACGTCATGTTCAATGACACAAATATAAATTATTCTTTAAGGATTGCTTTGTTAGTAGTAGGTTAATATGAGAATTGTATGAGTTACATAAAGATATAATTCTATTTAATGGTTCATACTTCCCATAATTAGTTCTATGAAACTGTAAGGTAAACATATTATTAGATCGTAATCTAGAATTAGAACAAAAGTTGAGCTGAAACAGTAATTGGGTAGTAGAGATTTCAGTACTTATGGATCATCAAATTCTTTGGCCCAACGTTTTATAAAACCAAGCAAAGAGTTAGCTCTATTCAATATGTGAGTATAATGAAGATTAAATGATAGCTTACTATCAAAAAATAAACCCAAATCTTTTATTGATTCAACTTTTGGAATAGTTTGTAGTGGAGATTGTTATTTGTACACCAACTATAAAATCGATTTAAATCAGCTTGTAGAACAACGGCATCTTCCAAGCTAGTAATTTTTTTATAAATTTTCATATCATTAGCGTAAATTTTAACGTGAATGTTAGGATTTACGGAAGTAACATCATTGATGGAGATAATAAATAGTAGAGGAAGAAGATGACTACCTTGAGGAACACCTGTCGGAGCTTCAAATTCCGAAGACGTCGTAAATCTAAAAGACAGTTTATATCTACGGTTTGAGAGGTAAGAAAATATCCAATTCATAAAATAAGATCGAAACCCATATTTTTTTAACTTAAAAACAATTATGTTATTAGGGAGAAGATCAAAGGATATGCTAAAATCGGTGTATATTACATCCGTTTGAAAACCATTCTCCATATTATTAATAAATGTAGATGTAGATTCAATAAGATTTGTAACTGTAGATCAGCTTCACAACACCATTTTGAAAGACTGATAGAAAATTATTGCAATGGATGGTCATAGATTAAGTCAAACACAATCAATTCAAACAGTTTAGGAATAGAGATTAGTTTAGCAATTGGGCGATAATTAGTTACGTCATTTTTTAAGTTTTTCATGTGAAGCGGTTTAATACGAGCGGTCTTAAAGGTTGAAGGAAACACACAAGAAGAGGGCCCGACAAATAAGTAGCACATCTTTTTAGGAATAAGTTAGGAATACCATCAAATCCAGGACTAGAATTGTCATCAAGCTTAGTTAGATAGTTAAAAACCATAGTAGAATCTATATGAATATTGCCAAGTGTTGTTTTTTTTACGTTGTTTAAATGTAATTCATTTAATGAAAAATTTGGAAGAGAGTAGTTATCAGAAAAAAAAAATCCCGAAAAAATTCAGAGATATTTTTAGGGTTCTTCCTGCCAATGTTTTTATAATTTAAACAAGATGGATATTGATCACTTTTTCTCTTTGAATTAACAAATTTCCGAATGAGTTTCGGATTCGTTTTGACACCTAAAGACATGTTCTGTATATAATTGAAGTAAAGATTATTCGAAAATAGCATGAAATAAAATAAAATAAAAAATTATCTAAAGAACGGTAACAAGACAACGGTCTGGAACATATTTCAATATTTATTTGATGATGATAGGTGCTACCGTTATGGAGATATTGCTGTTCAAAGTAGAAAATATTTAGATAAAAAAGTAATCTTTATTATCTTATTTTAAAAATCAATATCTCAAGATTTTACCATAAAACCCCCCCAGTATGATAGATGGTACATTGTTGGAAAGACCTCTGTTTTTTTATAATTCATACATACATACGAATTATGTCTATATCGAATAGATTATAAAAGATACTGGTATTTATCAAAAGAAAATATTTTTTTTACCTATTTTCCATATAAAACTAGGAATATACCTTTTACGAAGTAACAATTTTCTAAAGTTCTTTGACGAAGTAACAATTTTCTAAAGTTAATTTTAGACCAGCGTATAACCAAATCACTGTATATCAAGGATAATTAGTGTTACCATTTACCAACCTATAATGGATCAGCAAATATAACGGTTTATATACAAAAACATCCTAACAACAAAGATACTTTCAAATGTCCTTTTCGTCCTTAACCAAAATTACGCGAATGATGTATAGTACAGTAACATTTGTGAGTCTAGCGAAATAACGGTACATGCGTCTTTTAAATGTTTGAGTGTTTATGTTACAATATTTAATTGCAAACAAAGCATGCATTGATGTGTTTGTCAAAAATTAATATTTGAGTGAGTTTGCGTAAGTCAAATTAATCAGTTCAATAGAATTTGCAAAACAGTGACCATGGCGAGTTATAGGTAAGAATGTATAATTAAAAAAAAAAATTTCTTTAATAAGTTAGTATTTTTTCTTATAGTAAATTTATAGATAAAGCTAATTAAATATTAAATATTTTAAATATCATAAACAATATTCTGCTTATAATATGGTAATAAAATAAAAAGCGTTCTAACAAAAAAAAAATAAAGGTATGATTAATCCATAAGTAAATACGAATTTTTCTTAAATTTGAAATGAAATCTAGAGTTCATTAGAATGAAGGAAAAGAAAGCTAGGATTTATTTTGCTTCCATCATAATATATGGCAGTTGTTACAAAACGCTAGTATTTAAATAAAGAGTTTTTCAATATGAATGAAAATATTTGAATTGAAAATGGTGTAAAAATAATGAAAGATTCTCAATTTAACTAACTAAATAATTTTATTTAGTATACTCGTATTAGTCGTATTCTTTTTTTTTTTATATTATGATTAATAATTGTAATATAGTTTTTTTTTCATTCAATTTTAACATCATATCATTTTTGAACATACGTTATCGGTACTCCAATCAAAATAAATACGATTATAAAAACTTAAATGTTTTTTCTTTTTTTTTCATTTAAATTTCTCAAACTTCTCATTTTCAATTTTTAAATAAAATTTTTCATAATATTTAAGATCTCATATTGTTACCACAAACAAAACAAACACAACAAAACAAAATCCATCTCCAATATCCACTAAAATTTTATGCATATCCTGTAAAATATTATGTCCTTGATTCCTTATTACTACTATTGTAGTTGTTTTTGTATAATACCTATTAAAATAGAAATTTTGTTATTTTTACTAACTGAAATTCATAATTTTTATGATACAAAAAAAAAAAAAAAAAAAAAAATCACAAAAAAAAGTATGATATGAAATTTGTACATAATATGTATGTTTGTGTATACGTGTACGATAATATGTACTATTATAATAAGCATTCCAGAATGATGTGTTCAACCCTGGGCAATTTTTATAGTCATCTTGTTCATAGAATAATCCAAGTGTACTGAAATTTATAATATTAAAGATCCTTAAGGCCTTATTTTTCTTTGTTTTCTATTATTTCATTTACTTTTTTTTATATTTTTATTTTTATAGAACTTGAATTGGAATTTTCATCATTTTGAGATAATTTATTTTAAACATCCTGTACTGTTGAAGAATATATAAGAGAAAAAGAAAAACAGAAAAATAAACCCAAATGTAATGGAGTACATTTTGATCGCTTATAAATATAATAAACTACTTATTATAAATGAACATATATAATATAAATAATGTGTATATGGTAGTATATGCACCTATATTTGTTGTATATTATAGTGATTTAAAAATTTATTGAAAACTGAAGCCACATTTAAAAAAATATATTAGCGGTATGCTGCACTTTCTCTTAATTTTTATTTTTAATTACTGTTATTAGGTGAATTATTGATCTATTTTCTTCTTTTGTGGTATTGTCAATACCTTCTTTGCCTTTTAAATAACTTTTAACAGTATCGGTTGGACTGAGTAATATACACCGACCTGAGTATTTTAAGAAAAGAAATAGTTTTAAACAGAAGTCCTATTTTTAAATGTAGCCTAAGCTACAGAAGGTTAAAGAATATCAGAATAGATAATTATTAATGTTTAACAAATATACACAACAAGCCCGAAATTATGTAAGGTGAATCAATATGTTGAACAAAACTATAAAACTGATGTACTTAATTAACAGTATTTATTGAGTGGGTATCAGACTGAAGCTAACTAACTAACTAATACTACGAATTTTCATAGTTAGATGCAAAAATGAAATTTCCGTTATACGTACTCAAAAAAACTGCCCTATCCATTTCGAAATCTCCGCGTAACTTATCCCATCTATTACTTTCGACTGGTTTAAATGTCATATAAATGCTGATGTTCCGCAAGGATCTGTTCTCTCATCCACTCTTTTCTTGATTTTCGTCAATGATCTACTTGAATCGAATCAATCTATAATCTAATTCATAGCTTTGCAGATGACAACACTCTGGTCATTTGAGTTTATTCCAGCATCTTTTGATTTTATTCACAAATCTAATGCTACAGTTGCTGAAGTTAGCGATGGAAGACAAATAATGGTTAACATGATTGACCATGAATTAATAAAAATTGCAAACTGGGGCAAAAGAAACAGATTTAAGTTTGACTCGTCTAAAACTCAAAGTTGTATAATATCACGCAAACTGCTAAAATTTGAATCAAATCTCACTTTCCAAGGTGTTACTTCTCAGATAGTTTTAACATTTTAGGTATGCATTTGAACCAAAACATGACCTGGAACAATCATATTTTTCACATCGCGAAAGGAGCATTAAAATATTTGGAATACTTGAGTCGATGTAAAACTATTTTCACTTTCGGAACTTCTTAATAATATTTATAAATCATTTATACGGCCCAAGATGGAATACAACTCACACATTTGGGTTGACGCTTCCCTTTCAACCTTAAGCTACATTGACCGCGTTCAAAACAGTTCAATTCGTCTAATTGACGAACCAACTGTAACTTTGTCTTCAACTTCACTTGGACATCATATCGTATAGTATCTTTCTCTTTCTCTGTTTTATAGATATTTCGTAGGTGTGGACACATGCTCATTAGAAAGTAAAGAACTACTTCGACCTCTTGCACAGTTCCATCGGCAAACAAGAGGAGGCGCAGGTGCATATCCCTACACAGTAGAAATCACTAGATAGGTTACGGAAATTCGCTAATAGTACGTACTTCACGAATGTGGAATCATAACCCTTCTAATGTCTTTCCATATACAAAACATCATAGCGTATAATTTGCAGAAATTCAAGGAATACATCAATAACTTCATTCTGCAATTCCTATCAATTCCCAATAACTCTTTTTATTCTTCCTATTCTATCCTATTCCATTCAAGCGGTACGTAAGTACTAAAGGTTACATCCTAGCGCTTTTTTGTTTATAAAAAAAAAAAGATATGTTTCATTGCTTATTTTATTTCATCATCATATTTTAAAAATGTGTCAGCGGTTAGTATAATTTTTGTAAGTCTGTCTTCTGTTTCATAGTCTTGATTTAATGTTAGAATTAAATATTCTAAGTTTTGTTAATGTTACTAAAAATCTGGAGTTCAATATTTCCTTGCAATTGTAATAAATCATGCGATCACTTAGGGTTAACAAAATTTTCGTTAGCTTTGAAATTGTTTGTTCGCATTTACTTAGAGTTTTAATTGTTTTTACATTAATTTTGAGACTTCTTAAAACCCCTTTTATCATTTTCTAACTCTCAAAAAGTGGTGCTAAAAAAAATACATATCGCAGTAAGGCAGGTAAATAATTTAGATACATAAAAGACATTTAGATTTAGAGAGCGCAAATTTTATTTTATTTCAATTAAAATTTTTTAAATAAAATTAATATTTTCTATTTAACTGCTTCTCTTCCTTTTGTTTTGTAGATATACATATATCTAATGAATGATATGTATGTATATGTATGATGTTGATGTTGATGTATTTAATGCTTTTTTTTACTAAATTTTTAATCTATGGAATGATTTTGGTTTGGTTGGTATTCTGATAATTCCAAAGAGCCGAAACTCTTTAATATCAGTACAAAATAATAGTTTGAATAACTTTTTATTTTCTATTAGGCATACTCTTCCCAATAAAAAAAAGGATCATATTTTGACAGGATAAGAAGACATTGAAAATTGGTTTTTAGGTTTTATTTTTTTTTTTTTATTTTTGCTTTTATAGATTTACAAAGGGTTTGCCTTTGATAAAAAAAAAGATATATTTTATGACAATTTTCTTTTCTTTTTTTAGTGGATCACGTTTTTTCTTTTCAAACAAAATAATTTTAAGTGAATGAATAAAATGTGAATGTAACATTAAATAAAAAGAAAATAATAATAATAAAAAAAACAAAAAATCCTAATGAGAGAAATAAATGTCTAAATGGTTGTAAAACATGTATTTAATAAAAATTTATAGTCCGGAAAATATTATCGTGTAAATAATAATGGTATTAATAAATGTGAATGTAATTAGGGTATAATTAAGATGTAATGGATAACATTAAATTAGAATTATAATTTTTAAAAAAGAATTGTAAAACCCCATTGTTTAAAGGGAATATTGATTTTAAATTTTTTAAATGTTTCCGGTTAAATTTATTTATTTCTTTGGTGATGATAATGAAGTTTATTATTGTTAGACACTCTTTTTTATAATATATAAGATAAATTTAATGTGAATTGATCCATTCTATTTTTTGCTTTTATTTTCTTGAAATTAATTTATCCTATTTATTTTTTTTCTTGAAAAACCAAATACCTCAAGATTTTTCCATTAAACATCCACAATATTTATATACTGTTGGAAAGGTCTCTTTTTGTTCTATAACTCATACATACATACTTTATGTCTACGTCGAATAGTTTAGAAGATATAAGCATTTATTTAAGAAAATTGTTTTTTTTTACCCTTTTTATATATAAAACTAGGAATGTGCCTTTTACGAAATACCAATCTTCTGAAGTAAATGTAACACAAGCTTGTGATCAAATCGCTGTATCTCGAAAATAATTGATGCTGCCGAATTTTAAAATATATGTCCTTAATAGTGCATTTATATTTTAAGTACAAAAAGGACATTTGGTAACATGCTTGTTGTTTTAGGGTTTTTGTATCTGTAGATCTAGTAGATATATACATACATTACATAGTATATGATTATATGTGTTCAGTCTCTTATCTAGTACATAAGGTAGCAATCTGAAAAATATTTGAACGTTTATTTGCCGCAGACATAAATTATACTATTACTATTCCACGCAGACATAAAGTATGTATGTACGAGTTATAGAACAAAAAGAGACCTTTCCAACAGTTTATTAATATTGTGTATATTTAATGGAAAATTCTTGAGGTATTTGGTTTTTCAAGAAAGAAAATAAAGATTGTATTTTTTTTTCAAAGTTTTCTATTTTGAACTACAATATCTCCGTAACGGCAGCACCGATCATCATCAAATAAATGCTAAAATATGCTCCACACCGTTGTCTTTCTAGAATATATTTAATTATAATTGAATATATATATCTAACAGATCAACAGATATAACGGTTTTTATACAAAAACATCAAAACAACAATGATACTTTCAAATCTCCTTTTCGTCCTTAAAGGATAAGATGCGCCACTAAAGATATATATTTTTGGAAAGCTAGCAATTACAACTATCTTCGAGATATGGTCATTAGGTCCTAAGCCGATACAACATCTCCCTCAGAAGAATCAAAAAATTTAACGGTACTGGGGTATCCAGAAGATATCATCAAGATATAATAGTTCGGTATCTTATGATAATTTTGTTATAGAAATGAAGTAAAATTTTTCTGGACCTGGAAGGTACATCATCGTCAGTAGGTACATAAAAAAAATAAAAATTCTAACGGTAGTTGGGTACCCAGAAGATGTCTTATCATCAAAATATAAAATAGCTCAGTACCTAACGCTGCATATTAAAATACTATAAAAATGTGTATTTTGTACCGTGTCGAACAATTTTTTTTTTATTTTTTGTATTTTTTAGTAAATTCCCATGAAAAAAAAAATTAATGCAAAAACCGGCACTTTTTTTGTAATGCAATATATTTTGAGCACTTTTGCTTAAATTTGAAGAAATTAAATAATATTTACAATAAAATATTATATAAAATTAAAAAAAATGGTTTTTTGATGAAAAAAACACATTCTTTGCTTGTTTTGTGTTTTTACGACAAACCATATAATTGACTTTCCTTGCAAAAATTTCAAACTTCTTCATCTAGTTACAGAACTTTATAGTATGATCAAATACCTTTCTAGAACAATTTTTTTTTTATATAATATTTTTTAAATTACATGCACTTTTGCTGTTTCAAGTACGAACTTTATACTTAATACTTCGCCACAAACCCAACTGTCTAATAGACCTTCTTTTTCGTAAAATAGTGTTACTTCCAAAAAAATATTTTATAGAATAGATTCCCACAAGTAATGAAACTAAATTTAAGAGTAAAAACAAATACAAAAATAATCACAATAATATAACAAAAATAGTAGAAATCATAGTAAAATCCATACAAATTGTTTGAAGGTACAGGTGTACCTTTCCAGCTGAAGTAAGGGTTTTGAAATGCCAGCTGAATAAAGCTTAAGTCGTATTGAAAGCTTCAAAACATTCTGGACACATTCATACCCTATTACAACATGAGCAAACAAATCTAATTTTTCTAATACAATTTTTTAAACAGAAACTGATTAAATGTGCGTATATAATAAAATCTTCGATTTTGAGGATACTTGCGATATCTGGCTGAAATTCATTAAATCTATACGACTTATACATTCGTTGTAAGAAGAGATAATTTCAGATTTTGTTACTGTAATGGGTTTTCGGATTATCGACAAAACTTCAAAACTTCCTCTTGTTGTCCAATACCATCAAATGATGATATGGCATAAACACATATTTTTATCTATTTCTGTTTTAAAATATCGCAACAAACCAAAAAGTTATTCGAACATCGTCATAATTGTTTTTTTTTTCAAATATAGATTTTGTCCTCATATAAGGTACCTATTTTAAAATTCTTTAATAATGAAACTTACCAATATTTTTCCCATGGCTTTTTTTTTAAATTGTATATACATATGTATTATATAAAAAAAAATATTTTAAATGGTCTTCTGAACGTGGATTGTAATCAAACAATTGGAATAATGGAATAGTATCTTTCTAATAAGCAAATTTCAAAATTCTTAATATGTATTTTATTATGTAGTTTTGACATAAATTGCTTAAACTTTTAAATTTTTGCTTTTGAAGTTAGCTAACAGATGGTAGCAGATGAGGCTCAAATCACCAAATCATTAATACCACTTGGAACTACCGCATAAAATTAGTTTAAAAATTTAAAAAAATTGTTATGGTATTTGGACAAATACCTTGCTTAAGAAGGAGTTATAAAAAAGATAAATTTCACATTATATTCGTGTAAATTTGCTGCTCAGACGAAGGGAATTTAAAATTATAACTTTGTTTTAATTGAAAGAAGAATTAAAATAAAAACATTTAACCCGTAAGTACCTACTTATTTAAAAGACAATTTTTAATATTTTTTATTTAACTAAAAAGTTTGATAATTAAATCCCATTTTTAAGATCACACCAACCATAGCAGCCCATGTTGAAAATCCTTTCTAATTAGTTGAAGTCAGTTGAATATATCTGTAAATTCGGCGGAATGCTCCAATACATATACAAATTGCAATGCATATATAAGTTGCTTTAGTCGGTTTTTTTAACCCTTGTCTGCCATGCTCAACCTTTGCATGAAAAACCATATTTTTAATTTAATGTTAGTCTAAAATAATATAAATAAAACAAACAATATTATATTTCCTAAGGGTCATTTATCATTATTTGTTTGTTATTGTTATTGAAAGCTTATGGTATAATTAAGAATCAAAAATTAGAAGATCGTAAAATGTAAGAAGCAAAAATTTTCTTATTTCGCATAACACAACTTTTAGTAATAAATAAAAAAATGGTGGTATAAATTTAAATTCACCTGCATAATACAAATTTTGTATTTGTTTGCATAGAAATATTTAAATTATGTCATATTTTGTTTACACTCTAATAATTTAATAATACAAAATATATATATATAAAAAAATGTTTTTTTTTCACGCATTGTAGGCAAAAAAGGTAAACAAGAATAAAAACACGGTAAATTTAAATATATTATATAAAGTCAATAAGGGATTTGCAATACGTGACTTAATGTTCTAAATTTGGAAACTATGTTTTATAAAAATAAAGAAATATGGGAATAGATGTAAATTAAAATTTATTAAATACAAATGGAACTAAGTTGAATTAAATTTTTTATTTTTAGTTTTAAAATGTTATTAAAGTGTAAACATTTTTAATTTAAGTATTTTGTTTCTAAAATATTATTAGCAGTTAACCTTACCATGAAAATAAAATAATTTGATGAAATATAAAATTTTGACGGCAACGTCACGAGGTTGTGTACCTAGTTGAAATTAAACTGTAAAAGCGTGGTTTATTTACCTTAAAAACTTAAAAAAAATTGCTTCACACGGTCAGATGGATCTTAGAATATAAATCGAAGGTTGGTTAAGTTAGTTACTTTATTCGAAACTGCAAAATAATAACTTAGTAAAGAAAAATATGTTTGATGATAAAAAAATCTGGAGGTAAAATCAATTTGTTACGAAAATCCAATTCACGGATTTTCGTATAAGATAGCTAGGTGGTTCAATTCGCTTATTTGGTTGCCATTATTTTCGTTTACTTGAAGACATGATAAATGCATGAGAGCTACATTTATTGCTTTAAAAAACGAGATCTTTGAGCAAATGACAGTAAAAACGAGTATTAAACGTTTGACTGTTGACGAAAGAATTTTGCTTACTTAATTATTTTATTTTGTTTTTTTTTATTATACATTTAAAATCCAATTGCAATTGAAGTAATATGCTACCATTTTGAATAATCTGTTTTAAATATCTTTTAAAATTTTGATTTGATTGTAAGGAAAAACGAATTTTTACTCAAAAATACATTGCAATATAATAATGCTAAACCGCCTACATTGCATCGCGTAAATACAAAATTTTCTAGCATTGATTTTTGTTTCTTAATTTGAACCTAAAAAAGTCTAGCACAATTTTTTTTTTTCAAAAAATTATTATAACGGTCTGAGGAAAATTGAATTGAAAATTTTGTAAAATTTGTATGGATTAAACTTGGATTTATGCACCACCTTAACCCATTAGTGTATACTGTTTGTTATAAAGAACACCAACAAATTGACTATGTACAAAGATCCCGTTAGCTTTATGTTTATTTTTTTTGCACTCAAACATGGATAACTGATCTCTTTTAAATATTTATTGAATATTTCTCAGTTGTTCGGTTGAATTTGATTTGAAAACTTGGATTTTGTTCGGAATCAATTAAAAAAAAAATGTCGGAAAAGTAAGTGAATATATGTATATTATTAAATTTTCTACAAAAAAAAAAACCAAAACCCAACTTTATTCAAAATTATTTTGGAATTTAAATATATTTTTTACTAGGGGCCCCTGTTGAGTAATTATATTTCAAGTTGAAGTTTTAAAAAAACAGTAAGTTACGTACTGACATAGACTTCGCACGATATAGCAGAAACCACTAGTGTTTAATAAAAAGTTTTGTGGTTAGTAAGTTTTATTTAGGACACATAAATACACGTCCCTCATCGCTGCTTCGTTTCCTATATATTCCTATAGTAAGAAGCATTTAGTGATAAAATTACTAAAAATAAAAAGTTTTGTCATTAAAGAGGTACGTATATATATACCTACATAATACATAATTTTAATAAAAACTATATTATTACTACAAATAACAAAAATTTAGAAACAGTTACTTAAAAAGATAAAAATGAAGAATTCAAGTGACCTACTATATCAAAATTAAGTACTCTAACTCTACTATATAGAAATAAATTTGCTAGTCATATGAACAATTCAACTGATTTTTTTTGTTTTTGCTTTTTTATATTTTTTATTTGAATAAATTATAATTTGTTTCTTTGTTTTTTTTGGCATATGTACATAGATTCATTTGCAAGTCCATATGTAAATTATAATAATTGCTTTTGTTTATTATTTTAATAAGATCTCACATATGCATAATGTATTTGCTGAATAATAAGATCGTATGTGTACAAAATGTTCAACTGTGTGCGCATTTTTGTTTTATATAAAATCTTATATATTATATATATTAGAAGTTCATTAAGGAGTAGGAGAATCGAAATAAAATAAAAAGGTGTCTACTGCGCAGGACCTTAAATGCTTGTCAATTATAATTATAGATATTTGCTTTGAAAAAATTCGTCCAAACAGAATATTTATACTTATGTATATACAAGTTTTGGATACGATTAAGAAAATATTATGTTTTTCTTTTCAATTAGATTAACAATAAATGAAATCGCAGATCTCTTAGAGGACTTTGATACAGAAGAACATGAGACTTATACAATTTATGCAATACCGTCGATTGAGTTACCTGGAATGGATACAGACTGTGATTTAGATGCGAGTGATGATGAACATGAAGGTGCTATAGACCATTTAGGAATTAGAGCAATTGAAACGAGGGTCGTATGACTATAGGGCGCCTGACACTGGTATTCTTTTAATAAGATGGAAGGACAATAGATGCGTAATAATAGCAATAAGTTATGATAATGGATGCGAAACAACATGCCAAAGGTGGTCGAAACAAAAGAAATGCAAATTATTGTCACACAACCGGTTCTTTACTTGATTTTCGTAGAGAAATTGCTAATTCTTTATTACGGCTGTATGAAGTTGGTTCAAAACAAATACGATTGTCAATAGCGATGTACATTTTGATGAAATTGGTCACATCATAAGATACATGTCAAACAATCAAAGACGACGTGGAGTTTGCCATAAAAATGCCAACTTTATTTGCATAAAATGTAATATAGTGTTGCACCCAACAAATTGCTTTGAAAGATTTCATGTAGATTCATGCAATTAGCTTTTATAAAATTAAATTTTTATATTTTGTAGTTAGATTTTAGAAGGATCAAATATGGTTTTATTTTAAATTAATATTTTCTTACACTTTTCTTTTTTAAAATGAATAAAAATTTATGTTGAGTTTTGATGAAAAAAAATCTTTAGTGTTCATTATGTACACTGTTCCTTTTAAGGAACACGTCCTAAAACTGGCTGGGGAAGTCCAATTTGACCAAAAGTGAATATTTCGTTATTTTGGGTCTCAAAGCAATATGTTTTTGTGAAAAGGTACAAATTTAACCGTTTCATTTGCTCTGTATACTAATGGGTTAAAATACATTACAATATGTTGTGCTACGACGATGCTGCAACTGAATGATAACATTTTTAATCTTTAAAAATATAATTTAAACCAAAATTTTGTCAAAATTTAAATTCTACGACATTCTAGGAATTCAAAACAGATTCTAGATTTTCTTGAATATGAAAATAAAATACATTTTGTTTCTTTAATTATAATTTTATATTTAATTTTTTTTTTAATATATACTTTTATATAATTATATTAATATTCGCTTAACATATGCAATAAACAATTTTAATTTTTTTTTTCAATTTGTTTCAGTTTGTTTAATTTTTTTCACCATGGTTAATTTTTTTTGTTTTTTGTATTTGGATTTTTTTAAATTTATTTCCTTTTTTTTAATAAATATCAGACAAAACTGGTAAACTTTTATAATACTACATAATGTATATATATATGTATATATATAATGTATATATAATGTATTTATATATATAATGTATATATATAATGTATATATATATAATGTATATAAATATATATTTTAAAAATTATCTTCTTTTTATATATATATATATATATATATAATTTTTTCCCAATTTAAAATTTTTATTCTACTAGTGAAATTTTTTAAACATTTAAGATTTTTTTTTATTTTTATTATTATTTAATTTTTTTAAGTTTTCTTTAGATGTAGTGAAGTTAGAAAATTTTAAAATTCTGAGTATCTGGTAGTTTATTCTAAGTTTATGTAATGTTATGTTATTGTTTAAAAATTTTAATTGTAATTATTTCAATTTGAAATTTTGTTTTATTTTTCTTTTTTTGATTTATAATGAGTTCTTTAAGAAGAAATGTATTCAGTTATGACAAATAAAAATTATGTGGAGCTCTGAAATAGATTTGGAAAATAATATTATAAAGATAATGACAAAATGAAATTTTTGGTATATTGATTTCAGGTTTTGATTCTCTACAATTATGTTGATTAGTATACCAGCTGAATCTTTCATAATTTAATAAGTACAAAATGTTCAAATACTTTTTAAGCACCTATTCAATTACTTTTTCTATACAATATCCAAATTTTTAGTAAATACATTTATAGTAAAATTTAAATTTAAATAAACCATTTCAAATAGTAAAAATAATTAAATTATTTTTTATTTTATTATAAAAAAGAAACTGGTTGATTTTATGTAAGGTTCTTCTTCTTCTCTCTCTCTCTTTTCTTTTTAAAATTAGAAAAATTCAAAATATTATATTAGTAACAGATAAATTTTTCAGTAGATAGAAATGGTAAAAAATGTAATTTTCTCTTTCTCACATTGTTAAAAATATGTTAATATTAGAATTAAAAGGGGAAGTACAATAAACATGAAAATATCTCGCCTGCATAGAATTTCCCAGCGAAACAAAAAAAATATATAGTTACTTAATGTTAAATAGTTTTTTTTATATGTACAAGGCTGCATTTACACATCAGATTTTCATTATAATTTCTTGAACCATATTAAAATTTATGATCTCATAACAATTAACTGTTTACACATACTTCAATAAATAATCCAAGTATGCGATAAGTCATATTTTTTAAGCTATGAAAATGAAAATCGCTTTTCTAACATTAAAAAACATTAAAAATGCAGTACATAATATATTTCTTTAATATGTACTCCGTAATTACTAAACTTTTGGGATTATAATTATTATACTTTAATGTGTAAATGTAGTGGGAGAGACAGTAAAATCCCACGTAAAATATATATATAATAGTATTTAAATGTATAGGCTTCCTCAATTTTTATTATATAAATTAATATTTATATAATAAAGCATATAATATTATGTAGTAGAAAAATATGAACACTATTATGAGTCAAATAAAAAAAATAAAATGTTTGTCAATAATTTGACCCATGACATTTTGAGGTTAGAGAAATGAAAAAAAACTTGCAATAATTTCTGATTCGTTGAGTATTGATAATATTTTTTAATTATTATAGTTGTTATTTTAAAGTTGCATTTTAATAGTCGTTGTCCGTTTAATAAATTGATTTGTTTAATTAAAATTATAGTAATTTGCTTTAATTAAAGTAATATTTGATTTCACCAACACTATTGGAACACTACTTATAACTTACATATAAATTTATTTTGAATTTATACTAATGGCTCCCTTGTGTAATTGTACAGAAGTGATTATTTTCAAAAGCGATTTTCTATGCAATAAAATATTTCATTTGATGTTGTTGTTGGTTTCTGAATAATATTATTTGATTCCACAATCTATGTAATCTTCTGTATCTATATGTATTTGTATGCTTTTATATTATAATCCATGTAATGTAATCTATAATTTACATTTAAAAAATTGAGAAAAAAACATGAAAATTAATAAAATATTAAATTTGAAGATTATGTGGTATGGTGTCGCTAACATTTTTTTTCTAGCTTGTATAACATTAGTCAAGAATTATAAAATTAATGAAAATCAAACTAGGGGTTGTCTAAGTAGTTCATAAAATTAAGAAAATAATTTTTTTCTGACGTATTTATAGGCATGAGTTATTTTTTGTTAACAATTAATAAATGTGTTAAAAGGAGTAGAAATCTACTACAATAGCTACTGATAACTTCCAGTAGTGGTGGGGAACGTAAAATTTCTTTAATTAAAGTTAACACTTTTATACAAAGTATTTTTGTAGATACATTCTTCGGTATCATTTGTGTCATTGTTTCTAATAACACATATTTGTTTTCCTTTTTATTTACTAAAATATTAGTAAGAACCTATAATAATTACAAGTGAAAAATTAATTATTAATTTCTAAAGATATATCGTTTTAATTCTATAAATTTTAAAGCAATTATTTTTTGTTGAATTAAATTTAATTAGAATAATTTTTTATTGATAAAATATTTTTTGTAATGAAAACTTTCATACAGAAACCTTTCTAACAATCTTCTAAATTGCAAAACAAAACAAAAAAAAAAAATAATAAGACTAAACACACCAATAACTAAATCCAATCTGAGCTCTTAAATATTGTTATAAAATTTTTGCCATCAGCAAGATCTGATATCGATCAATGCCATTTAATATTGAAATGTATATTTTATTGGTATGTGTTCATGTACTATATTATGTAATATATGGATATACAATATGTATATATAATTAATGTATTGGTATTATGTAGTATATATTAAGTAATGTTGAGTTTTTGAAAATTTTAAAAAAGAGTTCTTGTTAACAAGATTTATTTATTAATAGTAATGATAATAGTAATAATAATAATAATAATAATACATTATTTTATTAGTTTTACTAAATTGTTATACAAAATTTTTTTTTTATTTTTATTAGTAATATTTTTAACTGTTATATATTGTATATATATATATATATATATATATATGTATAAATTAAAGAGTGAATTTTTCTTTTCTAGTATTTTTCTTTTTTTGTTTAATTTTAGCAACATTTTAATTTATTAATTTTTAATTAATTAATTTTCTTAACAATAACATCATTATTTAATTTATTTAATTATATAATATATTTATAATATCGTTTTTCTTTTAAATATTTTATATATATTTGCTATATTATTTTTTTGCTCTGTTTTCAGAGTATTTTTTTTTTGTGTAAATATCTTTTTTGTATTTTTCTTTTCTTTTGTTTTTTTTTGTAATTTTTTTTTTTGTTTTTTGAATTTTTATGAATTTTATTTCATTTAATATTGTCCTATATACCATTATACACATAAAATAGTTTCTAATCGTACACTACACCTAATGACCGAAATATTTATTTTGAATTTTTAGCTTAGTAGCTAACTAGCAAGAGGATACGAAATTGGAAATTTTTAAGGATAATAAACGATTTATTTATTTATTTTTATTTATTTGTTTCTAATATTATTTAGTAGTAATAAATTCATACAATATTTTGTAGACACGAATACTGCATGTACCAAATATGGACTTTTAAAATTTGTACTAAATTATTTATTACATTCATATACGATGGATTATAAATAACAAAGGTTTTGGATTACTGAAAAGGTTTTTTTAATTATATAATATGTTTCAAAATATTACAAAGAAAACTAGGGCTAATTATAAGAAAAAGTTTAAAATTAAGGGAAGAATTTGTTATTCGTGTATTTTTAGACATAAGCTATTTTTTGTTAGCACTAAATGACTTAAAAATAGTATAGAAATCGATAAGTAGAAGTAAAAATTATAAGGTAAACGTATTTAAACTAAAATTATAATATTAGGCTGAATGATAGGTTCTTGAAAATAGGCATAAAAGTATAGTTAGGCATAAAAATTTAACTTCGCACAATAGCTTTAAATATATAAATAAAGTTTTAACTACCTATAAAAATTAAACCACTGTCTCATAGACGATGTAAATGTTAAATCAGCATTACTTCCTCATCGTCGTGGAGCACTAAGTCTATTTTATAGATATAGTGGCTTGTAAGGGTTTGCACACGATAAGAGAACTAAAATTACTATTTCCAGCTCTAATGCAGTTACGTCGAGGAACGTAAGAAGTAGCAAATGCTTATCTCTACATCGTAAGAATACCGAGGTGGATCAACATTGAATATGGAAATCCGAAAAAGTTACAACGTCTGTTATGTGGAAATGTGTTCCATTGCAGAAGGATGGTATATAAGGAGTAGCTTATACGTATCCGATTTACAAAAAATTAAAGGGAACATTAACAGCGTTTTTCTTCAATTATCTCTTCCCTCTTCCTCAAATAGACAATGGTCTGAAAGTATAAAGGTTCTTTTATTTTAAGCTTTGGTTATTTATATGAAAAAAAATACAAAGAAAAGAAAAACTCTAATACAATAGTTGTTTAAAGTGAACTAACTTGTATAGGCATGTTTATTATTAAACCATCAATTTAAAAGCTTGAAATTTTTGTTTTTATTATTTGTATTTTGGTATTTTGAAGAATTTTCTAATTCCACTTTTCTCAAAATGTTTATAAGGAACAAATGCCCTTCTCGAAAGGTCTACTCTTAACGGATAAAATTTAATAATTATCAAATTAATTTATAATATTAGAGGAGTAAATAAATAAAAATAAATAAATCAACTTAGAAGTACATAATAATGTGATAAATTTCATTAGTGTAGTGCATTTGTAGTAATCGATAATATCGACTTTCATTTTGTATTTGTTTATGAATTTTCTTTTAAATATAATTTTGTAAATAAAACTATTTTTTTTTTTTTCATATAATAATAAAACTTAAAATTAAAAATTATAATATCTCTTTATAAAACTTTTAATAAATAAATTCAATAATTAAAAAAATAAATGTATGTATTTTGTTTAAATATATTATAATATTGATTTTAATATAAATCTAATAAATGTATACATATATAATATAAAATGAGTATATTACAAAATTTTTATATTTTTAAGAAAGTAAAAAAAAAAAAATAAAAAATAAAACATTTTTTTGTTTTTATGTATATATTATTTTTAAACACTGATTTTCAAGTTAAAATTATTTCAATTTAATTTTTATTTCATATTCATTTTTAAATATTTATTTTTTTCTGTATATTAAATACACACAGCCATAATAAAATGAAATATTTGATATTTTTTTTTTTTTGAATAAATTTTGCGTAATTTGATTTTGTTTTTGTTTTTGAAAATATAAATATATTTTATAAATGTATGTTTGTATATATATTATATAATATACATTATAGTAATATTTTTTTCATAATTAAATTAATTTGAATATGGTTTTTCAAAATTCTGTGAAATTTTTTTGTAGGTTATTTAATATTATATCTTACTAATATGATTTTAATGGTGATTTCCGACGAAATTAATAAATAAACATTTTTCTGTAGAGTAATAAGAGTTTTTTTTATATCTCTGGGACGATTTCAGAAATTGATTTTTTTGAAAATTTAACTGTAAATTTTGATTTGGAAATTCAATATTATTGAGTGTTAATGCACTATTATAAACTCCATAAATATTTTTAATAAAATCAAACAATAGCTAAAATATTGCATAAAAACTATTTAGATACAAAAATATTTGAAATATTTGGTTTTTTATCAATAGATAAAACTCAATATAATGTCAATATAATGAGAATTGAAAGTGCAATTTGTCAATTTCAATCAAATACATATTATATGGATAAAAACTCGGAAATTATTTAAAAACAAAAAATTAAAGTTGTATACAAATTTTTTAGAGGAATTGCAGTTACAAATTTTGCATTTGAACAAATTTTCTAGTTCTACATTCGAACTGCCCAATTACAATTGACTTGTATACAAAATTTTTAGAGGAATTGCAGTTACAAATTTTGCAATTGAACAAATTTTCTAGTTCTACATTCGAACTGCCCAATTTACTGATGTGGTCCTACTACATATACATTATTCTATTACCTACTGAGTATTTGTTTAGCGCTATAAGTAAATTACAGGACCCATGTAATTAGTTGGGGTCAGTATTATCTGTACTAATACTAGGTTTGCCTTGCAATAACTAGGTTAAAGATATTGAAAATTTATGAGTACAAGATGTATAACAAAATATTGTGATATGTAAAAATAATAATCCGATCTCAGTGTAATTCAGGTTTTTTCACAAACTAATTTGATTGGAAACCGAAAATATTAAAACAACTAAAACTTTAAAGTAAAGAGTATTTTTGAAGGTAAAATTACAAATACAAGAATGTAGTAACATCCAGAGCTAATTTGGCAATCTATAATTGCGACAACAAGGATAAAATAACTATTTCAGGAAATATAAGATTTTCTGGAAACATTAGAAGAAGTAAAATATAATAAAAATTTAAATAAAAAATAATTAAATAGCTATAGTTTAAAAAAGTGTGACCAACTGATTGCCGTGACTCTTTTTTATTATTGATTTATTGCTTTCTAGATACTGACGTCATTTTATCAAAATTTTGAAGGCGATGTTTAATAGGAAATTTCATTTTTTATTGTGTTCTTTAATTATTCTTTCTTAACGCCATCGTTATGATTTGTGCAACTTCATTAGTAATTTTACTACACTAAGCGCAATTATTATTCCAATATGGAATATTAAAACAAAAATAAATATATTTATATTTAAGTAATTTAGTTATTATAACATTTTACCATTTCAACGATTCTATACTGAATATTTCTTTTTTAAATTACCATAAAAGATTTTATTAAAATAGTTTTCAGTAATAATATTTGAAATTATATAGGTAATAATTTATTAATTTGAGTAAATTTTTAATTTTATCAAATTAATAAATTTTAGGTTTATAATTTGAGTAAATTTTATCAAAATAATATTTTTAATATTGATGTGAATATGATAATAATTTTTGAAACCTTGTTAAAAAAAAACTAGTGAATTAATATAACAGTTTTAGAAAACATTAATATAGTTAGTATTGTTGTGATAACTGTAATAACCGATTAAATTAGAATTAATTATTTTAGGCTCAGTGCAATTTTAAAGCTCAAAAGAGGTTTTGAATAAAAAAATTGTGTTGAATTTGAAAACGAAATGATATTATAAACTTTTATGGAGTTCAATACACTAAATATAAATTTTCTAACTTTTTATTAAAAAAATACAAAAAAATTAAATAATAAAACCAAATTATTAATTAATTTTATCATGTAAGTCAATTTTAACGGTTATTTGTTATTATGAGATGCGAATCACTTTTTCAATATATGTTAGTACTACGTCAGAGCATCGCATCAAAAACAAAAACATTTTACAAAGTATTTGATATTTCCAATATTTTATTTATTATCTTGCGATGGCGAGATGAAATTTTTTTTATATGACAGTTAACATAAAAAATAAGAATATCTACTATCAAAATCGAAATGTTGTGAAATTTTGTAAAATTATACTGATTCCGATTCACGAGAATACTACGTTATTTATCACATTTTTTGCTAAATATCTCAAAATTTGCTCGTCAACTAAAATTGTTAAAATTATAATTTGATAATTTTTGAACTGATGTTCAACATTTAACTTGTGGGCAACAAGTCAAAATGCAATCATTAGATATAATAATTACACTGTCTATAATTATTAATTGAAAATAACTTGACATTATTGCAAACTTTAATTATCAAAACTTGTTTACTTTGTTTTATTATGCTTTCAATTTAGAAAACAAATCCTTGGGAGAAATAGCGAATATTGTGAAGAAAAGTAAGTCTACAGTGCAACAGGCGTTTTTGTTATTTTTTTAAAAAATTATTTTAGTTGTCATTCTATTAACACTAAACCTCATAACATATTTTGTCTCCATTACATTTGAGCAAGTCCTGTTGCTCTGTTATTATCTTTGTTCACAGTATATGGAATTCCTTTGAGTAGGTATGCCATCTGAGAGTTACAAAGCCACCAAATTTTAATACCATACTTGTCAGGCTTTGATTGCATATGTTGGCATTAATTGCTCGTCTACGATAAGATTTTCTGGAGGTGTATATAATATTTTTGCAAATTCTTATTTATTGCTTTAAACACGTCTGGAATTGGGGCTAATTTGTCAAATCTCCGTCGATTACTTCTTGTGGTTTTTTCATCAAATTTATAATAAAACGTAAAATTTTGTCATTTGTTCGGTTTACGCCTATAGTATAGCTTTGAATATAATTGAACCATAGGCTCCTAAAACGATTGATAGCTTTGGTTATTTGATTTCGAAGAAGGCATGCAATTGCGGCAAATGATTTCCAGCGCAAAATATTAATTTAGACAAAGCGTTAAGGCCTTCGAGCCCATTTTTTACCATCTTTTGCAAAAAATTCTTCATGAGAAATTATAATTTCACCGCTATTATCAGAATCATAAGTTGATTCATCTTTTGCTTCTGAAGCTTCGGATAAATGATCCTCTTCAGAGTCAATTGACATTTCATCGAATTCTATGTCGTCAGTCACTTCATCATCATTTATTCATGTCAAAACTTGCATTATTAAGAAATTATTATGAAATATTATATGAGAGCCTCTCAGGCTCATGTATGGAATTTACGTGGTAGTTTTTTTAAGCAAAAATAAAAAAAAAAAAAAATATGTATTTTTGTAATTGTAATATGTAAATATTGACCTAAATGAAGATTAGAAAGAAGAATCGGTACAATATTACGAAAAATTTAGAAAACATGTGGTTTTGAAAAAAAAATTAACCTGATAGGCTCTTTATGTTGAGATAAATTTTTTTTTATTAGCTTGTGTGGGCAACAATCGCAAAATTTTTAACTTTTTTTCCTACTGTCTGACAATACTTTTCATTTTTTTACCAAAGCGATCTGAAAGAGTTTTTATTGCAGATTTCTTAGATTATTCTGAAAAATTTATGACAGGATTAAAAAATTTAGGACAGTATACTATATTTTTAGGAGTAAAATCAGTATTAGCTTAACGCATAGTTAAAAAAGTACCTTCGAACACACTAAAATTATATCGGAGTTTTTAGGAATAAATTTATTGTGATTTGACAGGTTTAGTGCGAAAACGCCCTAAATGTGATGACATACATCGTGCACCCAGCCTCAAAATCTTATCATTTAACTCTTCATAATAACGTTTTTTACAACTACTACTATTACACACTCTTTAAACCTTACTGCTGTTTTAAAAAGTTATATTAAAATAAATTTTTTTATCATCTTTAAATAAATAATAATAACTTAAATGACATAATAAAGAAAAAAAATTTACATAGTTTTAATTTTGGTTTAAATGTCGAAAACTGTTTTATTTAAATGTTAATTAAAAATTGACTTTTAAATGATAATACCAAATAATGTAATTGAAATAAGTCTGGAGAATATAATTAAGGATAATATAATTGATTGAATTATTTCAATTTAAATCGATTTTGGAATCTATTGAATTTTAGTCTAAAATCATTTATTTGGTTTTTTTTTTTAATATTCTAAGCATGTATTGGTGAGATTTATTTTTAAAAATAATTGTAATTTTATGTAGATATTGGCATTACTCTGATAATTACATATCCATATATTTATATAAGATAATAAAACAGTTAACTTGAAGATCCTTAAGTTAAATTATAGGGTTCTCGATTATTTTTACAGTTAATTTCTCTATTTTTACTTTCTCTTGTAATTTTATTTTTTTTTTTATATATATTTTTTCTCTTGCCATCAATTAAAGAAAATAGAATTTATGTGTAAAGGTATAGGTCTATAAAAGATTTAAAACCGATTATAATAGGGTACATTATTTTTTTTGTTTTAATTTTTTTTTTTGTACCTAATATAATTTCCATTTATATATTCTAGATATTGGTATATGTATTTGTATATGTAAACAATAAAGTAATGAATCGGCTATAAAAAAATAAGATATAAAGAAAGAAAGAAGAATAAATTAAAGTATGTGGGTGTGTGTGTGTGAGTAAACTTTTTTAATTTAATAGAATACGAATGAAAATCCTTTTTAAAAACGACATAAGTCTTAGTTTTATTTTATTATAAGTTTTTTTTTTCTTTCTATTGTCTGAAATAATAATTTCTCTTGTCTAGTTGCTGTTGTTGTATTAATCTTTGTTATTTTTACGATTTAAACTTTTCGTACCAGACTTCTCAGCATGTATTAATATACCACTTGATGTTCCAAAGGTTGATACTTTAATATCAAATTTACCATCTAAACTTATTGCTTGCGCCATTAATTTAGCATGTTCAATTGTAGATTCACTTAATCTGTAAAAGATAAATTGAAATTATTTTATTTTTAATTTTTTTTTTGTATAAAAGATAAAGAAATAGAAAAGAAAAATGAAACCTTAAATTAAAATCACAAATTAATGCGAAATTTTTTTTATTGTTATTGTGATGAATAAAGTTGTGATTATCGCAATTTATTTTTTTTTGTTTTTTTAATGCTTAAAATCGCAACAATGGAGTGAAATAAAATTAACTGTTTTGACACAAATGTTCAATATTATGTTCTATAATTTATGAAGTCTGATTGATAAATTGTAAATACGTGAATATCTTATATTTCAAAATACATATGTATGTACACATACTCTAAAAATGGAAGCAGAAAATGTTTAGACTTTTAAAATATTATCTTCTAGCTATGCTTACGGTTCGGAAAATTTTATCAATAAACAAATTTGCCTATCTTTTTATGTGTACATTTCTAACACACATCTTTCTATAAAAATCACAAAAATTAAAATAAAAATCACAAATTAAAAAGTTTGTTTTTAAATTCCACAAAATACAATTTTAAAAATAATAATGTTACTTAGACCTCATAGACATAAAACTTTCAAATGTAGAGTTTTGTTGTTGTTATTTTTTTTTTGTTTAACCCAAGATATTGTTAAAAATAGATAAGACAAACCATCAGAATACGTTATGCAAAATAGTACAAAAAAGTCAATATAAGAATAACCAAATTTGAAAATAATAAAAAAAAGGAAAACAAATAAAGAAAAAGAAAAAACCAAATCGGTAGGGAAAAATTGTAAAATTTTCCCATAAAAAAAAATTTACGAGTTTATTTTGTGTTCAGAATACAACAAGTGATTAGAATAACTTTTTTCTTATTGTTGTTCTTATATTTCCTTTCTCTTTTTCTCATTTGAACTTTTCAATCAATTTTTGTTGAGAAATTTGTTATGTAGATAAATTGATAAGAAAAGAAACAAAAAGTAAAACTAAGATTAAAAGTATATATATAGTATGTATATAAATATATATTTATATATATAAAAATGTAAATCTATATAATATATATATATATATATATATTGAAAAAGAAAAACTTTTGAAACTTGGTTTGTTGTAGATAGGAAGATAAATGACGATTCCAAGGATATTTTCATCAAGTTAATCAATCAAATTAAAATCCTTTTATAAATTGTGTCTTGTGTATTTGAAATAGATATACATATAAAAAAAAATAAAAAAATAAAAAAAATAAAAAATAAATCAGAAATAAAAATGAATTTCCCACATACATGTGTATTTCATATTGAATAGTTGGACATTGTACTACATTATATATTATATTGAATTTAATCTAGAAATTTAAATTTAGTTTTTTTTAATAGATTTACAATATTGAATTAGGGTTTTTTTTTTTTTGGATTGATATTATTATCAGTTTCTGGATTTGATATCCCATAGAATTGTTTAAAATTTATTGGCTATTTTTTTATTTGCGACATTTAGAAAATATATGTCATTGAATTGTTCTATAGAAAAAAAATCTGATATGTAAAGTAAATATGAATTGACATACTGAAGTATAAATGTAGAATATTAGTATATATAGAATATAATGTAACATGATGTAACATAATGAAGGTGGCCTGAACTGAATTAAATATCAAAATTCTTTTATAATTTCGAAAATGGAAAAATTTTATACCCCTGAATACAATACACATTTGCTATGCCATTAATTTCAAAATAAAATAAATATTCGATAAATAATAGTAAAGATAAATAAACAAATAAAAAATGTTTAAAATGAAAATTTTGTCACCTAAAATGATAACAAAATAATTTGCGCATTATTTTAAAGTTTGGAGTAGTGGCTAAAAAAAAAGTACCTCCAATTTTCTTCCTCCAATTTATTTTACTCAATAATTGGATGACAAATACGTTTTTTCCCTTGGCGGACACTGGCAAAGAAAAATTCTTGATGAGGGATTTAAACGGAGGTAGTCACCAGCTAAGAAAATTCTTGAGGATGAATTTAGACGGAAATTTAGTACGATTAAAATAACATGGAAAAATTAAATATGAAAAAGATTTCATGTAAGCTTTTAAAATTTTTTTTTCTTTATTTTTCAACTAGTAAAAACTAAGTAAGAATATGTTTCATATTAAATTATTTAAATAAAAAAAGACTTTAACAAATTTCTAATGTAATAATTAACAGATTTAAAAATTATGACCTAGCAAAACGCTGTCTGATCGTATAGAGAAAATTTAATATTCACATGGTTATCATTATCTTTATTAGATTTCATTTTAAATTCAGGTTTCATTCGAATCTTTCATTTAATTCATTTTTCAATTACACAAGTAAAATTTTGTTCTATTTAAGAAAATATCTTTTTTTCTATTCTAGAAAATATCTTTGCTTATAAGATATATTTTTTTAAAATGACTTGAACTGCCTTAAAAAATATACAACTATAACGTGGCCAATATTGTGAAAATTAATGTGCATACTATTTAAAACTATCAAGCTACTGCTACAGTTTTGAATATCTTTACCTTTACTAAGGAATAAATTTCTAGTATCGTATAGCCAAATAGTTATGCAATTTGAAATTTAGATCCACAAATCCAGAATGAACGCATTTTCTCTGAAGAAAATTTAATTTAATTACTTTAAAATATAAATGCTTGATTCTGTTTTTATACTACCCTCGCTTTGAATATCATTTTTGAGTAAACTAGAAATTCATTTTAATTGAAAGTGTACTGTTAAATAGCATTTGTATTGATGGATCAGTAGATTTTAAATATCTTCAATTTAATGTAAAACTAGTTCGACTTGTGTGCTACATAATAGAAGTTCAACAAATTTGTAGGGATTAAAGGTAGAGATAGAATGTTGGTAGTAAGAAGATTTCTCATAAATTGGGAAGAGTTTCCCATCATATTATTGAAAATATCTAATAATGTAATCGACATCCAGAAATCGATCGATAAAAAAGAAGTAATACCAACGGTTTATTCAATTTACAGAATCAGTTTATAGGGGGTGTAATATTTCATTTTCTACATTAACAATTTGTAATAATTAATAATATTTTCAATATAAAAAAAATAACAACAACAAAATCTTACAAACCAAATTTCTTAAAATTCTAAAGGATCTACTTTTTGATCCTTCTTTCAATAAAAATCAATTTAGAAAAAAAAAAATTTCTGCTCTAAAAACTTTTTAAATAAAAATGGATTTTCTTTACCCATTTATTATTTTTTTTTTTCTTCGTAAATTATTTTAAGAAAGTCTTAAAAGTAGAAAATTAAAAATCGATTTCTATAATAAAAAAAAAATTATTTAATTTTTTTATTATTGTTTTTTTTTTTTATTTTTTATTTGAATAGATTTACTTAAGCAAAGGAGTATAAAATCCCGTTTTAAACAGTTGTGCATATTTTGCTTTCAAATTATCCCCTCATTATATTCTTATTAATAGAAAACGGCTAACGATGTTATGAAACTTAGATTTCGTTTTTTAAATTTAAATCTTTCCAATTAATTTGGAAAACAAAAAAAAAATTTTGTAGGTAAATTTGGATGAAATAATTTAATGCTGTGTGGTGTTATAAAATTTCAAAATTCAAAGCATCATTGTTTAGTATATAAATATAAGCACAGACCACTGTCACCATTATCACTAAAATGTGAATGCCAATCATGTTATGAAGACAAATCGGTGTCATGATTGAACCTTTCATTTTATTGTGAATGATATTGTCATTTTTTGTTGTATTTTTGTTGTCATGTCAGTTAAGTTTTTAAAAGCTTAACAAGTAAAAAAATAGAAAAAAACGTATTTCATATAGTTTTTTCAAAAATCGAACTCGTGAATTAAAAAATTAAATAAAGAATACTTATAATATTATTAAAAAATAAAATATATATATATATATACTTTTTTTCATTCAAGTTCAAAATTTTTTCAAATAAATTCAACATGTTTTTAATCAAATTCAACATTTTTCCAACAATTTGTTTGAAAATATGTTGAATTTGAATGGAAAAAATATATATATATACCTCTCTTATCATTACGTCATTTTAAATCCTTATTTTAAATCTTTAAAGTTTTTAAAACTGTAAATTGTTAATATAAAAATAAATAAAACTTTGATTTTTTTAAAATCGGGTTCTTCTTGTACGTAAAATATTATTTCTTTTGATGATTTTGCTCATCCCTACTGCGACTTTCAGTAAAGTAAAAGTCTACATTAATTTTTTAAATTTTATTTATTTTATTTATGAGCTTATCCAACTTTCAATTTACAAATTTTCAAAGAAAACATTTCTTAATTACACAAAATAAAAGGTCAGTGAATGTAAGAACAGTTGCAATTATGATGCAATCAAAAAATATGTGGGTCCTGTCGTGATTCGTGAATATTACAATCAATCATTTTTTTGGTTCATGACATCGAAACAATTTCCATATAAAAATATAATATATATAAGGCAACATTTTTTGAATTATGACACCAAAAGTGAATGATACATTCACCAAAAAATTAATGGAAGTGATATTCACGACAGGCATTTTGAGAAAATATTTAAAACATATGAATTCACTTCACTAAAACATAACATTTACAAATTCTATTACTACTTTAAAGCTCTTTGACACAGTTTTCTTTTCAAACTGATTCCAAAACCAAAAATTTTGCATAATTTTCTGACAAAACAAATTTTATCACTTTTCTGTTAGAATATCTTATTGTAGTACGATTAGGCTGTACTCTACAATTTAATATCTTTTTTATTATTATTTTTTTCGTTAAAATTGCATAAAACACAACTTTTTAAATCATTATAGAAAAAAAAATGAAAAGCCTAATATCCTTAAAATTCCTCTTTTCATCACAATAATCTAAAGAACTTAAAGGAATAAAAAAGAAAAAAATAAAAAGAAAAAATACAAACTTTTTATGGATAATAAGTAAAAAATCTCATGATAATTTATATTCATTGCATTGCAAGGATAAAATTAAAAGGAATAAAGAAAAAAAAAAAACAATATCTGTTTTAATAATTTTCTCTTTAATTTTATATCACAAGGATTTCTTTATCTAGGATAACATTTCATTCAATTGATAAACTAAGATATTTTACTACTACAGCCACAAAAACAAAAAAATGTAAATTGATATGGATGTGTGTGTATGTGTGTGTAGATATTTAATATCTAATTTTCTCGTTTATATTAAGTGGAAAAATAAACTTTTGTACTTAAATAATAATAAAGAGAAAAAAGAACAAAAAAAAAAAATAATTCTAGCTCCACAAATATATTTACATAATACATATTTATATACTATGCATATGAAAATGAATATTTTCCTAATGAAGGAAAATACAATTCTCAGAGTAGATCATAAAAATACTTACTTAATATCAATTTCGTATCCTTTTAAATCTAGTACTGCATTCCCAATGGCTGTTATTTGATCTTCTTTTTTACCAGATAAACTGATACCCATCCAACGTATTAATGGTAATGAGGATATAAAACAGTGGAAAAAATTCGATTCAATTCGAATTTTCTTTACCCTATCTAAAACAGAAACACCATCCAATTTTAAATGGCTAATTGGACTATTACGAATGCATTTTGATAGTGTTTTCAATGTTTTTGTTGGATCATCAAAATGTATTACCCAATTGCATATTTTTAATGTATTCAATAAACTGTAAAAATCCAAAAAAAAAAAATCAATATTGAAAAATAGTTTAAAAATTTTTGTAACAAAGTGAAAAAAAAATGTTTTTTTGTTTTTTTTTGGAATTTTAAAACCGAAGATTTTTGTATTAAAAAACAAAAAAAAAAACGAAAATATTTTAATAACTTACCTAAAATGTGTATGTAATGATTGAAAAAAATTGATTAAACATTTATCATCTATTATTAATGGAGTTGAATGTGTTGTACTACCCAAACCAGATCTAGCTGGTGCTGACAAATCTAATTCTCTTAAACATGGAAAACCACTTATTATTGATAACAGTTGTGGTCCCTTCCATAATATTGAATCACCTAATGTTACTTGGGCTGAGGAAAGTTTTAATACAACAACAGAACGTGATTCAAATGGATTCACTATTTTTGAATCACTTTTAAATATTCCAATTTGTAAACGACAATTAGCCAGACTTAACTCTCGTATTGATGTGAGCGACAAAAATGCTCGTAAAATTGATAATGTCGATGGAATCTGCATTAGAAAAAAACGAAATAATAATTTGTTATGTATAAAAATGTTATATATTGTTAATAACTTAAGGCATTAATGGGTAAGTAATAATCGCTTAAATCCAGTTATTGAAAAATCTAAATTTTATTTACTATACACCAATTGAAATATCATTAATATTTAGTTGACTTTCAACGATTGTTCGGTTCAGATAATTAAAAGAAAATATATTACTAGTTTAAACACTAGTAGCTATATTATAAAGTTAATTATAGTTATTTAGAAAAATCATGTAACTAAACATCAGTTTATAGCGTACAGCAAAGTCAATTAAAAAAATTTAGTCAAAACAATGAAATTGACCAACACAGTAATTATAGTAATTTAGTTTGAGGTTCAAAAATTTATCAGGTACACCCATCTATGAAGAATAAATAATTTATAAAAACTTTTCATTATTTCGAACGTTTTGAAATTTTTTCATCATAATCATTCTAGAGAAAATTATTCTATCAGAAAATTCTAACTTCTGAATAATTATTCATTTTGTTAATATAAGTTTTATTCATATTGTTAGTATGGTAAGGAATATATATACATTTTCAAATACAAACCTCAATTCTGAAACTCCATCCATCTAAACTTAAGAGGCGAAGTGTTGTACAACTTGTCAATGACCGGGCAGACATTGCAATTACAGAATCTTCTAAATTTAATCTAGGTGAACCAATGCTTAACATTTGTAAGCACGGTGATTCACTTGCACCTAATACAGATGGAAGAATTTCACTTAAACGTGATGAACCCTCTAATTTTAATGTATGTAAAGTATTCGATAGACGAACAGTTTCACCAAGACACATTGAATCTTCTAATGATAATTGAGCTTTGCTTAAATCTAAGCCATGTAATTTGGAGTATGGTTCTCTTGCTGCTAATAATAAATCATGTAATGTACCAGAACTGTGAGGTCCACCATCACAAGCTGGTGTTGGATACCATGTTTTTGATACAACTGAATCACAACTACGTTTATCTGGTGGTGGTTCAATTGGTTGACGTGGTAATGTTGCTGAACGTCCCAATGTTGCTGTTGGTACATACATTCCGCGGGGTAAGGATGAAAATAAGCCAGGTGGATAGGCTCTTGGTGATGGTACACCAGTTAATGAACCTTGTTTAATTAAACCTGACGTTCCAGTACTACTACCACTGCCAGAACCTTTAGTAGATAAATTATTGAAAAAATTTAATAAAATATAGTTTAAATCAAATAAAATTTTTTACTTACCCATACTAACACCACTCGATGACGGTGGATCATCTCGTGCTCCCCAACAAGAAGGTATTGAAAGGAAATTTAATGGTCTGGCTGCTAATAATGTAGCTAATGCAGTAACAGCACCACGTTCACAACGCAAATGCGGCAGTGATAATCGTGTTATATTCGGACATTTATCCAAAACTGAACACAACTGAACTAATTGCGATGTACTAAGACCTAAATCTAATTGTAAACAATTTAATTTTGGTTGTCTTGGTATTGATCTACATAAAGCCGAAACAACTGGTTGTAATTTCAAAATTGGCGGATCCTCTTCCAACAGAGTTAATATTAATTCAAAACTTTCTAATCTAGGCTTAACCAATGCTTTAGCAACACAACTTCCTAAATAACCAATTTCAGAATCTTTAACTTCATTTTCTATTAAAGATGTTATCCTTAAAGTTGAAACGCTTTCATTCATATCTAGAGAATCAAGAAAGATTTCCATAGCACTTCTAGCATCTAACAAATGATGTTTTTCTAGTTGATAAATTAATTCTAAATTTTTTAATGTGCATGTAGGACTCTTTAATGCCATACCCCAACCCATTAATTCGGTTGGCGCAGATCTAACTTGTACCCATAATGGTTTTGATTCCAATGGTGAAATTGGAGGATGTTTCGATATGCCTAAAATATCACACAAAGCAGCAAGATTATCATCAGAATTACCACCAGCTAAAGCCAAAGAGAATATCGTTTGTGGACTTAACCATAATGGAGTCAATTTTGATAGTAAAACATGTGATCTAGGTCCGAGCAGACCCATTGCATATTTAATAACTTTGAGCATATCCGGATCTAATTCATCGCCAATTGTTAAACCTGTAATTTCAGCTGACAATAAACCTGGACGATTTGATAATGATGCTATATAATTAGCTGCTAAAAACTCTGCTAAATCTGGACACATTGGACCATATATATATTCTCCTTTTTTTCTAGCTGATTTACCTAATAATAAACCTTTATCTAAGCATCCCAACATATTTGATTCGGGTGATGAACAATACATTCTTAACTCTGCCATTGTTATGCACGGACGTTTCATTTTCAAACAGAATAACATTAATCGTCCTAATTCAGCAACATTTATTGATGATGTTTGCGGTGCAATACAATTCAATACCGATTCAATAACATCCAATTCATCTGTTGGCAAATCACCAGCTGTTGCTTCAAATATAGCTGCAATGGCAAGGCATCCAAGTGGTGTTCGTACAATTTTCCTAAGAGCTGGACATTCTTGGACGGTATCAAGTAATCGTGATGGTGCTGCACCCCATTGACCACCCCCCAGCAATGAAGCTGAACGACCCCATGTCAAACCCTCAAAAGTAACATGTCGTTGTATTAATGGCAGTAATTCGATACAATTCGATATGGATGTTGTTATAATAACACGAGCTTCTGGAAAAAGTTTACCATCTAATAGGTCATGCACATCGGGTGGATATTGTTTGCCTTTTCGTTTCGGTGAACCTCTTTGATTATCATAGCCATCTAAAACAAATAATAATTTAGGTCCTAATGCTTCTAAAGAATTCCATGCTGCTGTAAATCCACCAAAACCGTTTGCAAATGGATTCATAGGTCCTTTCAATATAAGTTCCTAATAAAATCAAAAAAGAAAAAAAAAAGTAAATATTTTTATACAGTTAATATTACTAAAACACTATAACCCACCTTTTCAACATAATTTGCAAAACTTCTTTTAATTTCTGCTAATGGAATTAATAAGGCCATTGCAATTGGGGTTCCTTTAGGTGGCCATGGTGGTTCTCTTGCCCATCCATGCAATATTCTTAAAGCTAAATTTGATCTAGATGCCCATGACGGACATTCGATAAGAACTCGTCTTGGAGCTTCTAAAAAGTTTCCATCTTTTGTCTAAATTTAAACAAAATTATAAAAATATTGTAAAATTTAATTTATTTTGTATTCAAATATAAAAGGACATACATGAATCGGTAATAATAGTTGATCTACTGATAAACAATCTGTGAAACCATGCGATTGTACATGTAATCTAAGTTCTGGTTCTAAACGAGCAGCACTTAATGCACCTGGTGCAACAGGAATCGCCCATGGTGGTATAATCGGCTCTTTTAGAGCCAAGTCTGTATAAAGTGTTTTTAAGTAATTACTAAGTCTTGCCTGAAAATTAAAAACAAAAAGTTAGACGAACATAAAAGAAATGCGTAATGTAATTTAATTGATTATTAGACATTTTCAGAAACAGAATAAATTTTTTCGCTATTTCAAATAGAATTATTTTTTTAAACTTCTGTATTGTTTTATAAATGTCGCATGTAAGTTTTGAATGTTTTTAATATAACAATTTAGAGTAATGGAAAGGGTTCATTAAATTAGTTGTTGAACGAAGATATCTATTACAAATAAATAAAAAAAGTGGTATGATTTGCAAATAGAAGCAAATCTCTGTTACAGCTTGAATTTCCCACAGCTGTAATAAATTTTCTCATGTAGGAATCAGATAATAAATTGAAATGAAACATCAACATCGAGCCTGAAGATGTCATCAAGTGAAAATACAACAAATATAAAAATTAAAGTACATTCTATTAAAATAAACTAATATGAAGCAATGTCACATATATCATACACGCACTCCACCCCATCCCATACATTTATCAAAAATGTTATTAACAAATGTTTTTATTACAAATGTTAAAATCAGTGACTTAATATCGTAATATCGAATAAAGTACATGTATATGATAGGTAAGAGGTCTTTTATCGATTTCACAAAAGATCCATAAATTTTCAATTTATATAAAAACAATTAAAAATAATAATTATTCTTAATCAAAAAATGAAAACAGATACTTAGAGCTACTTCGATGCAAATTTTTAAATAGATATGGTTTGAAGTAGCTTCAGAATTAGAAAATGATTTTTATTTTAATCGAAAAAAAAATAAAAATTGCTTTGTAACTATATTATCGGTAATAGAAAAAATAAAAATAATTTTATAACCATTAAAAATAAGAGAAAAAGATAAAAATTGAGAATTAACTATTTTACATGAGCAAAAATTTTTTGATTAAGAATAAAGTGAAAGAATAGCTCTTTTAATGTGATTTTTTTAATAAAACTTATAACAGTTAAATGTTATGGTTAAAATGTTAATTTTTCAAACTGTCAAAATAATAAATAAACATTTCTAACAACATAATTATTTTATAAAACTTAAAAAAATAAATAAATTTAATCAATGTCAATTTCTTAAGATAAATTTTTTTGTCAAAATAAACAATTTTAAATTTTGGAAAATTTTAGTACATCCTTATGCCCACTGGTAAATGAATTCATCAGTCTTTGACTGTTCTGTAGGAGATAGTGTTCCCGCGTAAACCTAATGACATTTGAAATTATCATGAAAATTTTTTTCAAATGACATCTTCGTCGTTAAGAGATAAGATGCGCCAGTAAAGATATATTACATTTTTGGAAAACTAGGAACGCCAGGTATCCTTGGAATATATTCAGTAGGTTGTACGTTGATACACCATCTCCTTCAATATCCCCATATCTTCATAAAAATGGAAAAGAATTGTCATATTAAAGTCCAAATAGACTAACACTGTGAAAATCACAAATTTCGGGCAATTGAATCTAACTGACGGCAATAATGGGCAGAAAATATAAAATATCTGGCTCAAAACGAATGTAATCAATGAATTCAGAAGAATAGAATAACAGACAAAAATAAAATAATTTGAACGAACTTTTTCGTACAAAAAATGTTAACCCATGATGAATCCTTATTTCGATATTAGAGTAATAAATAAAAGCAATTCACGAGTATAACTAGAATTATTATAAAAATAAAATTTTCTAAAAAGCATAATGCTTTTTTCATTGTTGTTGCCATGATGTAGAAAGTGTTGAAAAAAAAAATTCTTTATGACGAAAATAACAATTCGTTTAAAAACTAAATTAATTTTCACGAAAAAAAAAGTATTTTTAGTTTGAAAATTAAATATTTTTTTTTTTATTTCTACGAAAATTTGATGAGTTGAATTTAAGTTTCTTTTTTTTATTTTGCCAATTATTTTGCAATACTTTGAAAATTGTTTTCTTTTCTTTTTTATTTTTCTTCAATTTATACATCGCATCACTTTAGGAAATTATTATTTTTCTTTTATAAACTCTTTAGAATTATAAGAAAATTAATTTTCAGCAAAAATATTGTTATTTTTTCATAGACACCTTAACTGAATTATAACTTTTATAAAAATATCTAAATTATCGGGATAAAGTCTTTTATATTAAATATTTTTTTTTTAAATAAAAAAAAATTTATAGAAACTCTATAGAAGTGAAAACTCATTTCTTTGCTCCCAGTTATGAATATCAGAATTTCCACTTTAGCAGTCAAATATAGCTATTTTGTTTTTCAATGTTAAATAAATACAGTATGATAAAATCGAATTTGGTTCTGTAAATTCGTCCGTCTGTGCATTTCACATAGTACATAAATATGTGAAGGGTATACATTGAATTAATATGAAACAAAGTTTCACAGCAAAATATATGCGAGCTATTGTTTATATAAACAGTTATGGGATATTATAATTTAACAAATGAAAATTATTTTATTAGCTATTTAAACTCATTAAGAGCTCAAAACTAATCAATTACAATATCAAAAAATACTAAGATATTTTTAATGGACATAAGAACTGGAAATAATGTAACATTAAATAATAATAAATAGTAAAATTTTTAGGTGTTAATTTACATCAAAACTGAAATTACATTCTACAAAACACTATAAATTCAAAGCAACAAAAGCGCTTATGGATTTGAAAAGACCCTTCTACAACAATAAAATCAGCAATAGAGTCAAAATAATTGCATATCAATTAGTATATTATATTAGGCCAATTATTTCATACGCTGGACCAATATGGTTTAACGTAAGCGCCAGCTTAATAGAAAATATCAGAAAATTTGAAAGAAAATGCATAAGAGCTTGTACAAACCTACACAGAAAACCTGAAACTGTTCACAAACATTTCTACTCAAATAAATATTTTTGCCATACAGCTAAAATACATGGATTCGATAATTTTTTAATAAAATTAAAATCACCTTAACAGAGCTTTAAAGACAAAAAAAAATGTTTTAATATCCAACATAATATTACCATAATGAAGAGTACAAATTGTTTAAACACGGGTTTTATAGCGCTCATTAGCATTTCATTTATCTAGATTTTAGATTCTAAGGGTTATATTTAAAACCATGATTATGTCCCCCTGTAATTTAATATGATTCTGATAATATTCAGACTCGTTATTTAAAATATAATAGGCCCATTCGTGACAAAGATGAACATGTCAACCGAAACTATTGGTGGTTTAATAATATCTCAATTGGAGACATTTGAAATTTTTGTGTTTGTATTTTGCTTTTATGTAATTATTTTTTCCCTTTTTATTTTTAATACATTAGTTTAGGTCTTAAGTTTAGTATAAGTTTTATATTAATCTAACGTACAAATTATTTTGATTTTTACTAAATTTTTCAAAATATATATTAAATCAAACTTGTTGCAGTAATGTTTAATAAATACGGAAGTAGCGTAACGACTACGCAGTTATTGGGAATACATAGAAAAAACCTGTTCAAAGATTGTTATGTGTATATGAATGAATGTTTTTTGCACTTTTAATCTATTATCTTTTTAAATTTGTAAAGATTTTTATTGTAAATTGCTAAAAAATCTTTAAATAAACAAAAAGGCAAACCAATCTCCGAAACTACAACTATTGGCATAGTGCTACAATAATTGGCACGTCAATATAACTACAATTATTGACATAAAAAAAATGATGAAATGAAAAATCTGAATATGTAATTCAATTCGTTAATTATTATAATAATTTTTGTATTTTCCTTATCACATTTTAGGTTTCTTACATAGCTAAATTATTAGCAAAATTAATTAAAAACAAAACTTATTATATTCTTTTTTTTTATATTTTTTTTTAATCGGCTTTTTTATTTTTAGTGATAATTTAAATTAAATAATTAAATTGTTGTCAGGTTTCCGTTCACTAATAGTTTTTAATATTTGATTGCAAATATCGATATTTCGGAAGCAACATACTTCCTTCATCAGTGCTTGTGACTAACTGTATACATTAATTCATTATTTTTTCCCTTCTTATATCCTATTCCCTCCATACTAGCTATCTATTTTACCTGTACTTTTTCCAATTATTTTATTAATTTAAATAGCGGTGAATATCCATTCCCTAAATCATTATTCAATCTATCATCTACCTGTACCCTCGAAATTGCTAAACTCTCATATGTGTCTAGTTTGCTTGTTTTGTGTACCTCCTTTATTGATGATAAATTAGTTTTATCAATTTTATGGTGTTCCTCTATTATGTGTTTAGCAATTGCCGACCTAAAATTCGTAGTACCTCTTATTCTTGCTAATTCAGCTTCCCTTAAATGTTCTTGGAATCTCACCGTAATTAACCGTTTTGATTGCCCTATATATACTTTTGAACAGTTGTGGCATGATATTTTATAGATGCCGTTGACTTCTTCCATCTCCTTTTTATCCTTTGCTGATCCAAGTATACTGCTCATTTTTAGACTTCTGCTAGTTGTTACTAGTTCCAGATTGTGTTTCTTGAACATTTTCTTAAACTTATCGGTGAATGTTGAGTGCGTTACGCAAATCCTTCTAGATTTTTCGGTATCCTTATTTTGTTGAAACAAACTCGTCATGTTATTGCGTTCGATGCGGTGCAGTTTCTTCCTTATCATTAGGTCTATGATGTCTTCATTATAACCATTTTTCCTAGCCGTGTCTTTTATGTAGTGCCTTTCCTTTTCAAAGTTAGTCTTTGATAATGGTATATTTACCAATCTGTTGACCATCGTATGGTATGCTGCCATTTTTTGTCCATGTGGGTGATTTGACTCAGCGGGGATGGTTCGTTGGGTAGTAGTGTTTTTTCTGTAGATATCAAATTCTATGGTTCCATCATTATGTATTATTTTTATGTCTAGAAATGGTATTTCGTTGTTTTTTTCCCTTTCCATAGTGAATTTTATATTTTCATGTATTTTGTTGAGTTGATCTAATATAGTTTCAATTTTATCGTTTGAGACTACTGCGATGATATCATCTACGTACCGCATCCAAATTCTCGGCATAAGTCCCTCTTCCTCTATTCTGTCTTCAATATGACTCATGAATATTTCACTTAAAACTGGCGAAAGAGGGTTGCCCATAGCAGTTCCTCTTGTAGTTTTATAATATTCGCCTCTAAAAGTGAAGTAATTTTCATTCATGCATATTGAAGCTAGAGTGCTGTAACTTTTTACTTTTTTCCTCCAATCATTCGCGTTGCTTATTTCATTTAACCAGTTGTCTAGTTTAGATATGGCCTCTTTCACTGGTATGCTTGGAAATAATGCTTTAACATCGAAAGAGACCAAGGCTTCATTGTCCCCTATCCTTACTTTTTTTATTTTGTTGATAAGATCAGCCGTATTTTTAATTGATCTCTTGCTAATTTCCTTATCTAGGCCTTTGAATTCTTTTGTCAACCATTTTGCTATGTTATACGTTGGAGAATTAGAGTCCGCAATAATTTCTCTCATTTCAAGTATATATAGGGCAATCAAAACGGTTAATTACGGTGAGATTCCAAGAACATTTAAGGGAAGCTGAATTAGCAAGAATAAGAGGTACTACGAATTTTAGGTCGGCAATTGCTAAACACATAATAGAGGAACACCATAAAATTGATAAAACCAATTTATCATCAATAAAGGAGGTACACAAAACAAGCAAACTAGACACATATGAGAGTTTAGCAATTTCGAGGGTACAGGTAGATGATAGATTGAATAATGATTTAGGGAATGGATATTCACCGCTATTTAAATTAATAAAATAATTGGAAAAAGTACAGGTAAAATAGATAGCTAGTATGGAGGGAATAGGATATAAGAAGGGAAAAAATAATGAATTAATGTATACAGTTAGTCACAAGCACTGATGAAGGAAGTATGTTGCTTCCGAAATATCGATATTTGCAATCAAATATTAAAAACTATTAGTGAACGGAAACCTGACAACAATTTAATTATTTAATTTATTATATTCATTAAACTTTTTAAAATAAAATATAATATAAAATAAGCAAATAATTCATCAGTTTTCTATAATAAAAAAAATTAATAATTTATATCACAAATTATTTGACTTTATAATTGGCAGATTGTGCAAATAAATTAGGAAATCAAAGAACAATTTGATTGTTTTATACATTTAATGTGATAGTCTCGAATGCATTGCGAGCATTTAATACACCGACTATCAAAAATTGCATTATTTATTGCATACGTACATTTATAGCACATTTTACCAACAGCAGGAGTATTCTGTCCCATTTCAAATTTTTCATTTTCTATCTCAAAAAGTTTAAGTACATGATTATCATAACTGGGCTTATCTGGTGATATATTATTAATTTGGTAACTTATTGTATGACCTATTTTCGTTATTATTTTAGGTATTTTCGCTGGAGTATTTTCAAAAGAAATTAAAGAACCCGATGTAATAGTATAGGAAATTGTGGAACAGTACAGTATATTATAATTCTTCTGTTGAGTTATTTTTGGTATTTTTTAATTTAATTTTTTGACTTCAATTCTATGTGACGGGAAGAGAATTAAAACTATAAATAATTAAAAAATCAAATGTTCAAAATTTAGTTATAATAAAGATTAGGAACAATTTTCTTGTAATTTTTTTTATGGATTAAATGTATAACGAATGAAATAAAGTAGCAGCAGTTATCTCAGGCGTTATCTCAAGCGTTATCACAGGCGTTAGCACAAGTGTTATCACAGGCGTTATCGCAGGAGTTTGTGAATTTCGGTAGATATATTACGCCGAAAAGCATATGTAGAGCATTCGACCACTACGTATTTTTAAATTACACACTATATTTTCTACATATTAAAATAAGGAAAATAATTTAATAGATAATTTTAACAACGGTCTGTTAAATTCCAAATAATAATTTTTCTTTAGGTATAATAAAAAAAAATAAAAAGAAATTAACAAAATGAAAAAGTTGAAAAATTAAAAGCAAAGGCTTGATAAAAAAAAAGTTTCCTAGGCTTTGAGTATATATATTTTCGAATATCATAATAATAATAAATAATATTGTACGAGAGTGGGGTTGAACAAATAGGTGTAAAAAAAAACAACCAGAATTAAAATTGTTTTTTTTTTGCACTTTCTTTTGATCAGTTAAATCAAAGAATGAAACTTCCTAGACCAATTTTATCAATTTTTGCTTTTTTTTTACGAACACTCCTACCCGCCTTTAACAAAATAAATATTTAATAAAAACAAAAACAAAATAACAAAACAAATAACAATGATAAGCAAAAAAAAAAAAAATAGAAGAAAAATGTAAACATTAAATGAAAATTGAACATGAAGCCTAAACTGTATAAACGTTTTTTTTTTAGCTAGGTTTTCTGTTTTCAATTTCCTTAACTATATATAAATGTATTTTTCATCTTTCTTATTTTCTACTCTCTTTAGCATTTTGTTTGTTTGTTTTTATTTTTTTTTATTTTGCTTTGAAAATATAATAAAAGAAGATGGCTTTGTGCCAAAAAGAAAAAGAAAGGAAAAACAACAAATTTTTAACTATAGAAAATTATGGCACAAACACATTAAGACAATAATAAAAAAAAAAAACAAAATATTATTCTAAGAACAGAATTGCTGACATATAAAATGAAGTATTAATTGGCTTCTCATTCTTTCTATCAATAGTGTAACCAAAGTTATCTTAAAAATTTAGCTGAATTTGCTTAAATATTTCAATTTGAAAATAATTTTCTCTAACTTAAAAAAACGATTTAAAAAATTAAATTAATTAAAAACCGGAGCAATAAAGATTTTATCAAATAATTCGAGATATTGATAACTTAGTGAGAGAAGAAGTATAACTTATTGATGATTGAGCTAGTTCAAAACTAAAATCACTATACGAAAAATAATTATGATAATTTACACACTGGGTGTTGCCTAAGTAGGGTAGGCTTCTGAAGTGAAAGGTCCTAGGTTCGATTTACTGTGAAGGAGAAAAAATGCCTTACAGGTTTTTTGACCTTGACTAGTACTGTTGTAATTGGGGTAAAATAAATGACAAAAACGAATTGAGAGATAATTTGGTGACAACTTAAATAAAATGAAACTACGTTATTTAAGGCGATTAGATCATAAAAATAGTAGTAGTTTTCCACATTTAATGAGTTGACATGCCACAAATTTCATAAATTAATACCTCCATAAACATAACGAAGTACAAGTTGTAATAGATGCCGTACTAATGCACGAAAACGAAAAGGTAATTATATCTAAGTTACTGTCAAGAACAAAAAAAACAAATAAACAAAAAAATAAGAACCAAAGCCTAGCGAATAATAAAATTCCATAATTTATCCCTCAAGTCTCAATCGCCATGACCAATATACATATGTAAAATAAATTTAGGGAATATGTCCTACCAGTGGTGAGTCACAACACCATGTGAAATATTGGAATTTTTGAGCTCTACTACTGCCTTTGCAATCAAAATAAATTTCGGAGCTACAAGTGGCTTACTAACAAGAGACGGTAGGCCAAAAATCCTTTCATTAAAAGTAGTTTCACAAAAACGTTACTTAGAAAATTTTTCATATTACAAAAATGGATATTTGGAAAAGCTGTTTAGCAAAAAGTGATGTCCAACAAAAATGTAATTAACAAAAAATTGGTCCCTTTTTTTCAAATCACTTGAAAATAAAATAAAATTGTTTGAGAAAGCGTAAATATCCCTTTTTACTCTCGGTAGAAAAATATGAACGACTAGACGCTATCAAACTCCGCTCTAATTTACTAAAATCATGTTTCTCCTGACACTCAAATCTTAAACTTCTGAAAGGCAGCAAATCTTAAACCATCCAAAGACCTCGTTCCGATATATTAAAAACCAGTTTACCCAACGACAGCAAAAATGTAAACTTAAATATTTGAATATTGCCTAAAATATAAAAAGGAATTATAACACGACACCTATATAAACTTCTTAGGGAAGAGTCTGTACGTCAACTTATTACAACGAATTTAAAAATATTTATTATGGTATAGGATCGGTTTAGATATACTATGAAAACAAGTTTAACCATTGTGGAACCATCGTTTGAACTGATTATAAGTAAAATATTTGGAACTCTTATACGGTAAACTTTGAACTATAGAAAAAAAAATGATTTTTTAGAGTTGTATGCGAATTTTCTTGCACCAATAAATTTTTTTATCTTATCATGTTGCGTCCGCCACATTGATCCCATTTGTTTAATCAAACAAAAGAGTTAATTAGTGAGTCAAACTAAAATATAAGATAGTGTTTGTTATTTCATATAACATTATCATTAATAATGAGACTTTAATTAAAATATAATGATGATGTTTCAAGTTGGTAATACTTTTATTTCTGGCTAAAAAGCTGTAGAAAGAAGGTTCCCAAAAAAAATGTAATTTTAAAAATTTATTCTGTAGAAGATACAAACAAAAAAATGTTATCATTATTATGTTTGACCTTCTAACTCCTATCAAAGTTCATCAAAACCAAAGATAAAAGAAAACAATTAATTTATCTAGGTACCAAACTAGAAAAAAAAATTACTGCAAACGAACTTATCGTCTTCAGAAAATCAAATATTATTTTTAGTTAATTCACATTAATGTTAATTTAGTAACACAAGTCAAATGTGAAAATTGGGAAAATTCTAATAAAAAATAATAAAATTATATCAAACTTGTGATTGGAAATATTGGTTTAAATTTGAACGAGATTTTGAAACCAGAGATTTTTAAAACATAAGATTTTATTGAAACAGAGTTTAATGAAATGCGGTTAATTAATACGAGGATTCGCAGACCGATTTTTCTGCCCTTATAGATCTCATTTGTTTTTTATGTAGCGTAATTTAAAAGCAAATGTAATAAATGGTGGAAATTTTAGTTTCTTATTGAGATACGTGCCATGTTGAGCTAATATCGATCTAGCTAATGTCGATTAGATTTTTTTGAAGAAAAATAGCGAAAGAATCGTCATGCACACTGTGATTGCATTATGATTGGCTTGCGATATGCCTATTACCACATGCTGATTTATCATAACAGCATCATAATTAAACTGGTTATCAGCTGCTGATAACTTATTATCAGCACATGCTGGTAAAAAAAGTTATATTGTTTCTACTTTTTTGTATCTGATTTTAATGGCGAAAAAAAACATAGTAACGTCCAGCAGATTTGAAAATGATTATTTTTTGTTGTTTTGGAATTTGTTTTAATTTAATTTTATTTTCATTGTATTTAAAGTAATATCGTGATATCATGAAAATTTCTAGTTACATGCTTAAAAGACTAATCGTCTTATATGTAGCAGAATAAATGAAATAAATTCAAAAAAAAAAAAATAAATTCAAATAATATTATATTTATTGCTTATAATATAATGAAGATATAATAAAAACTTTTAAATTTTTTTTATATTTATAACTTAATTTTTATAAATTAATAATAGAAAAATGAAAGAAAAACTGCATATGAATACACATATAAAATTTATTAGGCATCTTACGGACATGATTCTGAAAAGTTCAGAACTAAATCCGCTATGCAGCACTAAATCCACTATTTTTCCTATTTGCAATGACTATTTTTTTCTTCGCACAATTTTTTATTTCTGTTTCCAATATAACAGCGATTATAGAACTACCCGCGAACAAAACTTCATTGTCAACCATTTTAATCAGCACTGTGTTTTTTAGTATAGCACTACTAATTAAAATTATTATGTAAAAGGTATCGAAGCATGTACATGTATGTTGCTGATAACCAGTATAATGGCATTAACGAATTCATTTTTTCTATTCCCAGATTATGAAAGAAAAACCATAGTCTTGTCATACTTAAAATCACATTATAATAAAGAGACTTTCTAATGAGTTGTCAGATGACATAATCATGTACCATATCGGTTGGCAATTTAATACGCCGTGGCCTATGTTTATACTTTCCATTTTAGTAAATAATAATAATATAATTTAATTTGTTAAAATTTTCTATTTAAAACATGATCTAATCAACGACATTAGGTGACAACAACAAATTCAAAAAAAAGTTAAACATACTTGTGGATCTCTTCGAGTTTCTGGAAGACATGTTGGTGGACCTGGCGGTGATGGACATTCCAATGATACATATGAACCAGAAAGCTCACATTCACTTCGATACGAAGTGGTACTTTTTGGTGGAAATATCTGCAAATAAATAAAAGATAAAAAAAATTAATTAAAGTTTTGAATTAAGTTTTTTGTTTTTAAGGTAAATAAATTATTTAATAATATTTTTTATTTTTCAATTCTAAGACTATGCGATGAACACCATAAAGGTTTTTCATACAGATTTATAAAATATTTGATTTTTGTTATATTAAATAATTTAAATTTGAATAAATTACGTCAATAATTTTAGAGTAACGTCGCCTTCATGCTGGTATAATTCCATTTTCATTTTAAATGATAATCAAATTGTATTCCACGTTAATTTCAAGGAACAATATTTAAAAAAAAAAAATTTGTAATATTTAAGCAATTAGTGGGTTTTGAACAAAAATTTTCCAATAGCTCTACCATGTTTCTGGATAGGATTCAGAACTTTTGATCACTAAATCCAATAAAAATAATTAAATTTGCGAAAATGAAAAAAATTATGTTGGAATTGCTTAGGTCTCAAACATCGAGTACCATAGTGTCCGAGCATTCTCAAGTGTCATGAATGTCAAATATCTCACAAATTTGTACTTCTACATTACTCCCTGCATTAGTCAAGGTCATTGGTCCAACTAATAAAACAACCACAGTACGTCCACTAATCGACCAAGTGTCGTTTCTAACTAAGAGAATAGTAAAACGTTAAGCAAGAACAGGTAGTCAAAATACACAAAAAATAAATATAATTTCAAGAATTTCCATCAAATCACTATTTGGAAAGTCCACAACATGTGTTGAAGAACTGGTTATGAACAAATTATCACAAATCTTGCCAGCCTCAACTTTTTGTAATCCAAATACAATGAGCACATTTCAGGGATTAAGCTGATCCAAGCTTCTTCAAACCTGGCGCAATAGATTCTTCAATGCTGATGCTATCAATCAAATCATGTTACAAGGATTGATTAAAAGGCCACAAAAGACACCGCTAGCTCAAAAAACTATTTTTGTTATAATTTTTATAACGACAGAAACGCAGACAGAAATTGAATAATGCCGGCATGAACTCTACCTGATTTGTACCCTGCTTTATCTTATTTGATTTTAAAATATTGTCTGTAATTAGAAAATAAAAGCAAGCGTGTTTCTTACGTAGGCTTAATTTAATTTCTTATTTTCTTCAACATACAAACAAAATTGATTTCGTCCATTAAACACATCAAGACAAATTAATTATTTAGGATATAAAATTAAATAAGACATTCGAACAAAATCAAACAGAAAATGATGATATATATATAGCCGAATTAATTATAAATGAACCCTCATTAAATGATGTGAAGAATGCTATAAAGAAGCTAAAAAATAATAAGGCACCAGGGGAAGATTCGATAACATCCGAACTATTATATAAAGGTGGGGAACATTTACATAAGAAGATACATAAATTAATATGTGCAATATGGCTTAATGAAACAATACCAGAAAAATGGCGTATAAGTGTACTAAGACCAATCCATAAGAAGGGATATAAAACTAACTGTAATAAATATCGAGGGATTATGCTACTATACACAGCGTACAAAATACTGTCAAATATAGTATACGAAAAAAACGAGCCGTATGCTGAAGAAAGGCTTGGCGAATATCAGTGCGATTTTCGTAAACAAAGATCCACTGTTGACCAAATGTATTTATTAAAACAAAACATGGAAAAATGCTATGAATTTGGTCAAGACCTACACATTTTATTTATTGACTACAAGCAAGCCTTCGATAGCATTAATAGAAATAAAATAGCATACTCACTAATAAAACTTGGTGTACCTCGCAAATTAGCTAAACTGGCCATGGAAACCATGTTCAATTCACGAGCAAAAGTTATGATATAAAATACAACCTCTATAGATTTTGAAATTAAATCGGGAGTACGACAAGGAGATGCGCTTTCAGTTTTATTATTTAATATGGTTTTAGAACAAGTCACAGAGGAAATTGATAAAGGCGATAATATATTCACAAAATCCTTCCAAATTATCGCCTACGCTGACGATATAGCAATTGTAGCTAAAAATTATAGGAAAATGGCAGAAAAATTTATTATACTAGAACAAAAGACAAGACAATTTGGTCTGGAAATTAACGAAAACAAGACAAAATATATGAAAATGACAAGGAAAACCGATCAAAGAATACGACCAAATATTACCATCAACAACTTTAATTTTGAAGGTGTCACAAACTTTAATTATCTTGGTGTACTAATAAAAAATGACAACAGTATGCACTCGTGCATACAGGAGCGAATAAATGTAGGAAATAGAAGTTACTATGTTAATAAAAAATTACTACAATCCAAAATTCTTACTAGACAAACAAAACTTGTGATATATAAGACAATAATTAAACCAATAGTAACATATGGATGGGAATGCTGGACACTTACATTAAGAGACGAAGAACATTTACGTATATTCGAAAGAAAAATAATTCGAAAAATCTTTGGCCCAAAAAGATTACAAAACGGAGAATATCACAGAAGGAATAACGAAGAAATCAATAATATCATACAACATGAAGATATTGTAACGTTTGTAAAGGCACAACGACTAAGATGGGCAGGGCATATGATAAGAATGAACGAAAATCGCCCTCAACAAAGAATTTTCAAAACAAGGCCACTATATAATAGAGCAAGAGGCAGACCAAGAATCAGATGGAAAGATAATATTGAAAATGACTGCCAAAAAATGAATGTACAAAATTGGCAGAGTTCTGCGGAAGATCGATTTACATGGAGGTATATCACGAAGAAGGCTCTAGCTCACTCCGAGCTGTAACGCTAAATGAAGAAGAAGAAGAAGATGTCAAATATGAAAAGTGAAAAAGTATTTACAAATTTTATTTTATTTGTTTTTTCGGTACAATAAATTCAAAAAATTAATTGAAAATAGATTGCAGCAAAGTCAGTTGAAGTTAATTAAAACTAAAAAACAACTGAAATGTTAAAAGTGAAATTAAAAACAGGTTGAAAATATTAAAAAAATTGCAAAAAACTTGGAAGCAAATTTTTTAAATCGATTAGAAAGTAAATTAAAGAGCATAAATTGAAAGAAAATTTAAAATGAGCTGATTTGTTTATGTATAAGTAAGTTGAAAATAAATTGAAACTACGGTAAAAGAAAATAATAACAATTTAAATCTCAACTGTTAACGAGAAAATTAGAACGAAAAATCCAATGCTATGAAATATTTGTAAGAGCATTTTAAAAACCTTTGGTTTGTTTACGAAAACAATGAGGTGTAGATATAGCATAAAATTTATATTACAAATAACGTCTACAGTTGAAGTGCGATTAGCGAAAAATAATCTAGTCAAGGACAAAACCATCAGTGCAAACGAAATTTTTGCTGAAGACAGAAAATACAAGTCGATTTACAAAAGGTTCGAAGTAAAAAATTCCAAATTATATTATTAAATCATACACACGATTTGCAAGATCTTAATGATATTTTTAATCCTGAATGGATAATAAATGGATAGCTATTTTTGTCTACTTTACCAAAAAATTTCAATTTTATTCATATTAATATTTTAAATAAAATTAGATAAATAAAATTTACTGATTTCTGTAATCAGCTCTTGTGCTTGTGAGTTTTATCATGTTATAGTAATATGTATATCTAATCGCTTAAGAAATTATTTTTAATATCTAATAATATTAAAATTAGTACAAAAAATGATTGTTGAAGCATTTTATCACAAAACAATGCTCTTATTGAAATAATAATTTAATTTTTATAATATTTATTATTTAAATATTATATGTTATGAAAATATTTTAAAATAATTTTCAATAAAATTATTTCGAAATACGATGAATAATAAAAATAATAATAATAATAATAATATTTCATTTAATTAATTTTATAATTCAATATTTAAATAACTTACACACAAAATTATAATGTAGGTACAGTGAAGACTTAAAGTACACGAATGAGATTTATAATAAAATTATCAATAAAGTATGCGTAAAAACGAATTATATTGTGTTGATAAATAAACAGTAGCCGTCATCATAATATGACAAACTATCATTCAGACTAATATAAGAAGTTGAGTTATTTAGATATAATTTTACATGTTGGATGAGAAATGTATAAACAAGAGTTCATTGTAGTAATTTTTACTATCTTTTACCACGCCACAAATAAAGCATACTTTCATTTTAATTAGAAAATATTTTTCCAGAAACATTATTGCCTCGATTCCATGTCCTGTATCCATATAAATCCAAAACTATTATTTCTGGTTTGAAGTACCAAGCCCCACCAGTATAGTAAAACACTTATTTTCTCTTGGTTATGCTGTGGTTGAAGCGTAGAATTTGCCAAAAGCAATCGATTATAATGATTCGATTTTCGAAAGGAAAAATTTGTCGTTTAGTTAACGGACTTATGTTCGATGAAGAAGTGGCTTTAACCAAAAATTTAAATTGGAATACTTTCATTAATTAGACTAAAATGAACGAACTGAGAAAATGATAGCTCATAACTAAGCTTATTTATAATTACCTAAATTAGTTAACCTTGATGATATGAAGTATTAACGAATGCAAACAAGTCTTACGTGTGCACTAAAAAAATGTGCCAGTATCGAAGTTAATAGAAAGAAATATTGCATAAAATCGAGAATATTCAAGATCTTACAACAAGTAAATAAATATTTAATTTCTACTGAAGGTGATTTTTATAATATTTTACACACAACATTTTGTATCTAAATGTATAAATGAGATAATCAAAAATGAAAAATTAATAGTTTAGAGTAGTATTCTTTGGTATCCTTTGGTATTTTTATTAAATAATCAGAAAAAAAAAACCAAAACGATGATATGATACAAGCTTTATTAATATAATTTGATTTTGACAACTTTTTTTGTGTTATTCTTTTTTTATTTGTACATTTTTTTTTATTTGATTTGTATTTTGTATTTGTACATTTACATAGTTTTATTTTGAAATATAATATCCCTGCAATGCAGTACACATACATGCATATTGCATACCATCATTTACTGTATTTATTTAGTTTATTTTATTTTTATTTTATTTTTTTTTAGTATTGTAAGAGAGATTATTCTGTTAAGTTTTACGATATTAATATACACAATATTATATTGGTATGCATGTTATATGTAAAAATGAAAATGAAAATGAATATTGTGAAATTAAATTGAAATGCAAATAATTTTTATTAATTAATTTTGACATTGATATCAAAAAGAATATTTTATTATATTGAATAGAAACATTTATTAAATTTTATTAATAAATAATAATAATTTTTCAATATATAAATTTTATGGATATTAAATTTATATTATTGCGTACAATTGTTATCAAAAGTCTAAAGTTTATAAAATATAAACCACAAAATTGGAAAAATGTAGGTGTAGGGTTTTTATTTTGTTTTTTTAATTATTTAATTTAGTATATTTGTTTATTTTAAAATAATTACAATTCATTTGAGTTTAACCATATTTATACTGAGGTCAGATCTTGTAAATACACACATTTACACAACTGAAATATTTAGCTATTTATTATTTTATATTTTTATTTGGTTCTTTATTATTTACCGGCGAAAAGCAAAAATCGAATTAGCCAGTTTTAGAAAATTTTAAGGAAAAACTACACTTACATCACAATATTGCAGAATTCGCATATGCATCGGAAAGGAAATATAAAAATACGTAACACTAGAAATTGTTCTAATTTTTACTTATCATTATTTAGAACAAACCAACAAAACAATAATTGTTTGTTTAAATGCTTGAAGTTATATATGTAATGAACTTCCGACAAAATTGAAACAAATTGATTCAATTAGAATTTGCACAAATGAAATGAAAATATATATATTAAATCAAAACCCAATAAATCAAAATCAATAAGAAATAATAAACTATGTGATAATTATAATAATGTAATGGTAATGATTATGATTTATGATAACAATTGTATAGAAACAATAGTGTTGTTGTAATTGTGTTAGCAGGTGTGAAAAAATCTAAAGACTTATAATGTATAATAATTAAAAAAAAAAAAAGAAAAAAAAACAGGAAAAAATTAAACTATTTAACTTGGCAATTATAAATTTATTTACAAATTTGTTTTTTTTTTTTTTATATCAATTTTATATTAATTTTATATAATTTTACTTTTCGTCTTCTTAATAAAAACTCGTTAGCTTATTTAACTTAAATTGACTTGTATACCACAAAAAAACAAATCTAAGCTATGATAAATAAAACTAAATTTAATTATCTATTCCGTATTTGATATACATGAATTATAAAACAAAATGTATTATTTAAAACAAAATAAAGAAAAAAAAAACTCAGTTTGCAGTTCTACTTACAGAAATGTTTGCCCACACCTATTTCGGGAACTTCTTCTTAATTTTATAAAAGACAACTTTAAAAGTGCAACCTTACTGTTTACCTCCATATTGTTATATGACCTCCATATTGTTATACGTGGCACTAAGCTCTGTCAGAGGGGGTAATACAAATATCGTCATGCCTTTTTAGACACATAACGGATTTTGAATCAGAAATCCAAGTAAACTTATGTTATCCAAATAAAGCTTGTGTTTTATAGTGAAAGCCGTGCTGGGCAGAATAAAAATTATTTTATATGTTCCATGTTTTTATTAGTTTACCATAAACTTCTAGAGCCACGCCATACGCATATGGAATGCGATAATGACATGGCTCTGATTGAAAAAAGGAAAAAAAACAAACTGATTCGAAAATCCACCACTCGCATGATTGGTACAATTTCATTAGATCTATGGTATCAAAAAGGAAGTTATTTTATTTTTATACTAAAAAATAGTGATTTTTTTTTTTTAGATTTTAGGTGATTTCCCCATTTTGTTTTCAGTTTTCTTGTTTTTAGTTTTCTTGTACATATTCAGTTTTTATAGGTATTCATTGGAATTAAATGTGTTGTGTTAATCAATTTGGTGGAGAAAATTAAAAGTGTGTAGGTGAGAACCAAAGACAAACTATTCCTTTTGAAATTGTTTTAAGTAAAATGAAAAAACTTATAATTTTTTTTTGTTGAGAAATTTTAAAAAGCCAGTTTAACTAAACGAAAGCTTATAACTATTAAAGTATTTCGTGTTAAGGCTTATAATATCGGAACTGACTATTCAGCCTACTTTGAACTAAAGCGAAAGAGTTTTTTCAATGGCCAGTAACTTAGTGACAACAAAAAGGCAAAGGCTAAATGATGACAGTATTTATACCATTTTATTTTTAAAAAGATATTTTAATAAATATAACATCCATTTTTCAATTTTAATTTTTTTTTATTTGTTTTTAATTGAATTTAATTATTTTTTTTTTTATTATTACAAAATTGAACTATTTTTAAATGAATAAAATACCTTTTTTAAATAAATATTATGTATTTTTTCTTAAAACTTAGGAGATTGAAAATTCTTTTATAAAAGCTCGAGTAGTTCGATCTACCCGAGTTTTGAAGAAAAAAAGCTCGAGCTTAAAAAAAAGTCGGGTTTGGCCAACTCTAGAAACCATTTAATAAAAGCGGTGACAAATTTGTATGGAAAACTGTAAAATGGTTAGAATATGATAAACAGAATTTCGGAGAAGTTTTATACAAAACCGGTTTAAACGACAACGAACCATTTAAAATTTTAAATATGCGAAAACGGTACGTAAATAATATAGAGTTAAACGATGTTCTTAAAGTTCAAGAGGAAGTTAAAATTAACATAAAAAAAGAAGAAGGATCTTAAACATAATAGTTTTTGTATACCCTTGTTTTTATATGTTCTATAAAAGTTTTCCTTAGGCCAGACTTAAGAGAAGTAGAAGATTTGGATGAAGAATAATTTTTCTTAAGTCGTAGTTTAAGATATATATTATAATAATTCAGCTGAGTACTAATTTTACTAAAAACGATTCTTGGCTTATATCGAGCCTACAAAAAATCACTTTTAGAATTTTCTATAATCGCTTGTGTTCCTTTTTTGTTAATATTTCCAAAATAACAACAAAATTCATTGTATTTAACTTTCAAATTGCATATACTCGAAACTTATATTTCAGACTTAAGCGGTTATTGCTTATTGCCATAGAATTTATAAAGACATTTTTCAAAAACATTATATTTAAATTTATTTTTATTAAAATTTTTATTTAATTAACACCTAGCGTAGCTATTTACTAATCTACATACTTAACTAATCTGCTTAATCTAAATTTTCTATATTAGTAAAGCAAATATTTACTGATATAAACTCTTTAAAATTCCAATTGAACATTTTATACGAAAAGATTTGGTTTTCTTTGCAATTACAAGCGATGCCAACCTAATCTTGCTTTATCATGAAGTTTTTTAGTTGAGTAAAAAAATGCAAGATTGAACTTTAAAATTTTATTTTGAGTCACTCGAAAAATTATTTTTTTTTAATTCTAGTATGAAAAAGTATAAGTAAAAAAGTAGTAATGTTAAAGTATTTAACAGTAGCTGGGCAAGAAAATAATATTATAGCAATAAGGAGAAACAAAAGATAAATTTTTTTTTTAAACATATCGAATGGTTTTTGAGCAGCACTGTTTACAATTAAATTTTTACACATTTATTATAATTTATTTCGAAATTCAATGTTTCATTAAATCATTACCAAAATAGAAACAAAAAGTAATAATAATTGTTATCTATTATTATCTATTCAATTTAAATATTCTACGTTCTATACATTATATCCATAAATGTATGTATATAATATTTGTTATGTTAATGTGTATATAATAAATACTGGCATTATTTACAGGTAAATTATAATGTTAATAATAATGATAATAATGAGAAAATTATTCACTGATTTTATTGCAAAATTTTGTTTAATAATTTTACTTGCTGGGGGCTATTTTCTTTAGCACAAACAAATTTTAGCTACAGAGTAAAATGAAAATTGATTTGAATGGATATGAAACATTTTATAGTCTGTCATATAATTTTTCTTGTTCAGGTGAGTTTGTATGTTAAAAGGGTTTTTGTTTTTTTTTATATACAACTGAATCAATATCACCATCATTGTTCTCACCACTAATCATAATATGACTAGCTATATACGGTTTATATTTTTAATTTCCTACGGGTAGAGTTCTGAAATAATTTTCTATTTTGTAGTTGTAAGTTAATCTTCTAAACTTGTAAAAGGGTAACTTTGTGTGTTTCTTTTATTCGCTATACACGCCCACAGTTTTAAAGATAGAGTTCTGAAATTTTGCATTGTTCTTCATGGTCAAATAAGGAACCAAACGCTGTACTTTACAAAGCCAAAATGACAGGTTTGGGTAGCTCAACTCCTGGCCACACCACTCCTAGCACCTTTCAGGAAGCTTTCAAGGACCGCGTTAGAGATCAAACGCGTTAGAAATCTGAAATGATACCGATTTCGAAAACTTGGACTGGCATATTTCAAAAGCCAATTGTGTCACAGGCATGAAAATTTACACTTATATATTCTTTCACAAAAAAAAATACAACTGTTAGCGATTCAGATAATTTGGACTGGTTCGGGTCGCTGTCGTACAACTCCTAGCACCTATCACGAATATTTCTAAAACCAATTGTGTCATACGCATGGAAATTTACACTTAGATACTCTTTCACAAATAAAGAAAAACGACTGTTACCGATTTCGAAAATTGGGACTGCTTCGGGTTGCTGTGGTACAACTCTTAGCAGGTCTCAGGCATATTTCAAACACCAATTGGTTGTTACTGGCATGAAAATTTACACTCAGATACTCATTCAAAAATAAAGAAATACGACTGTTACCAATTTCGTATAAGTAACATTTATAATAATGAATTTAACAGAGCTTGATGAAGGCCAAATTTCAGAAGATTTAAATGTCAAAATTGAAATAGCAACGATCAAGAAAAAGTATTGTGATGGCTATTGTATGGCTATGTGAATTAGCTATAAAAAATGTGACAATTCATTTTATTAATCAGGCAACACTGCAGACTTCAGGAGGCCCATATATACAAATCGATAGATACCGTCATCAATGAAAATGAAGCTGTTAACTACCGAACAGAATTTCTTTAGTCGTTGGATTTGAGACGGTTTTCTTCTCATCAATTGGAATTAAAAGTAGCAGCTCCAATTTTGCTTCTACGAAACTTGAAGCAGTCAAAACTATGGTACGAGATTAATAGTAAGAATTTTGAACTTTGAACTTGAACTCATGTTATTTAAGTAAAATTCAAATTTATTGTGGAAAAGGCAAACATATCTTTATTTCAAGAACAATACTGCAACATCAAGGAACGTGTTTGTTTATACTCCATCAAAAAAACCTGAAATATTGTTTACAAGAAATAATTTTAATACTTCAAAGATAGTTTAAGTTGTAGTATTGTTGATTTTGTTATCGTAGTGAAAAAAAATATTAGAATATTTTGGATAAAACAATTATTTTTCAATTCATAAATCAAATTTCATTGAAATAAATTCTATACATTTGGTGGTGGACCAGGACAACGTCGGGTAACTTTGCTAGTATTTTATATTTTATCCTGATTTATACCAGGATAACATTTATGTCATAGTTACTTACGTCATTTTTATTTTCGTTTCTTTAACCACCAATTTTTGTAAATGTCATTTTTTGGATACTTTATCATATCATACGTTATGATACATAGTTTCGTTATACTATTTTCATTAGAACTCATATTTGGCTATTAAACTTGGTTATAAAACACAAAGTTGGAATAAAGAGGAGGTTATGAAAGTCTGTTTTGGCCTTTGGAATAAAACAAATAATATTTGCACATTTATGTTCGTCCTATTTTTGACTTATGATGTTTTTAAATTAAGACCCTATGAACTAGCATATACTTATACATAATTATTTTCGCAAGATATAATTTCATCTTAATTACCAGCCTCCTCATAGCTTAAACTGTATCATTTTGTCTAAAACTCTACAATCTACGAACATTTCGTAGGTCTTGATGAATGACTAAAACTTATATTAAAGATTTTTATTTTTTAGTTCATTAATCGAATTTTTGTTTTTAACGATATTCTAAACTAAATAATTTATTTATTATCAAATTTAATTTCACTAATTATTTTATATTTGGTTTTAAATACTGATATTCGGAATCAACATATTATTTACTTCATCAGTGCTTTTGATCAGCAAACGTTAGCCCGAATTTGTATATAATTGAAATAAAATATAAAATTTTTAGTGAAATGAAATTTGCCAATAATTAAATCCAGAAATAATAACCAAAATTGATATTTCATAGATTTCAACCTCAAATTTAGCAGTTAAACTTTAGAATAGCACCTATGAAAGCTATACCATGTTGTAACTATCACATTATGGTAATAAAAAAATAAATATTTATGTACTACATAATATTTATCATATAATATGTATACCAAAAAAAAAAATCACTTATTATTTGGTGTGTACCAACAGAATGATATGATATTTAAATTTTGATTTTGATTGCAGAGAGTAAAATCATACTGAACTTAATTTTAGTTCACACCATATGTAAATGTCTCCAAAAATACTATGTATTTTTATTGTATACAATATTATAATATTATTATACATAAATAAATAACAGTAATTAAAATATAAATAAAATAAAAATTGTATTGAAATATATTTCAAGAATCACATTTCATTTATTTAAGATTCTCAGTTGAGTTAATCTTCAAGCTTTTTTCCCATATGGGTGAACTTAAAAAGAGAACAAAACCGAAATGTATCTACAATACTATAAACATATGTGAATATGTTCTGTTATAAATTTTAGTGTAATATTTTTTAGGTGTCAGAATTAATGACATCATTTAGTTAGTTCATTGTTTTGTTAGTATAGGTTTGTATCACATGACAACCTGTATCACAACAAAAAAGAAAATTTTCCAAAACACAAAAGAAAAATTGAGAACAATTAAAGATTTTTTTTTTTTTTGTTTAAATAAAGTTATTAATTATAGTGAAGATTATTAATTATTTATGAAATAAAAAAAAATATATAGCTATTATAGGAATACTGATAATATTTTACAAAAAATGATAAATACTAGTAAAAAAAAGTGTTTTTTTTTCTTTGTTCTACTTTATTCTCATCTTAAATTATCATACACAAATTTTTAGTTCCCTTCAACAACAATTTTTATAACTTTTCTTACAATGGTCATGATGTGTTTGGAAAGCATTTAGTTGTAGATCTTGTGACATATATATATATATATATATATATATATATATATATGTATATATTTAAAATGAATGTTAATGTTGATAACTTGGAAAATATCAAAATAGAATAGGTATGGTCGAAAATATCATTAAAACCATGAATTTGTATGTATTTGCATATACAGTACATGTATGTAACTATATTTACGAATTATGTTCAATAATTATAGCCGAATAAATAAATTAATTAATATTTAGAATATATAATAAAGTTTCATGACTTCTTTTTCATAATTTGAATTTTTTTTAATAATATTAGTTGGAAATAATGCCCTAAAATTAAAATATAGTCTAATTCATTCTTAAATTAAATTAGCGCAGTGTTGTTCCTTAACACGTAATTTTTAATTGTCTACACATTGAAGTAGACTTTAGTGTAAAACAAGCAATTTACTGTACAATTGTAATGCATCTTACTGACAATGTAAACTATACTGTATAGAATAAAAACAATTACGAAGTAAACAACTATGAAGTAAACAATAATTATTTTTCCAGTAGATTCGTTTAATTTCAAGAACTTTATTAAAACAAAAAATCGGCCAGCGTATTTAAATAAAGTTCCCCAGGTAGGAAAACACTGTCATAAACTTGGCTTTATTAAGCATATAAAAATGTATTATGTCAGCTAAGGTTATTATGATTTTAGAATCAGTTTTATTTATTGATGGGTGGAAAAATTGTTCGATCAATGATAAAACGATTGATTCAATGTTGCACATACTGCTATCAATCATCAAGCTTTTTTTTACATTCTTAACAGGAGATTCTGAAATATCTGTGAAATGGTCTGAAATTGTTGTGGAGTCTGTTGATATTGCAAAGGATCTGAATTCCTACTGTTGTTTATGCTATTGTATTCGACAGTAGCATAAACAGATGGAAAAATTGTCTCAGCACTTCATAGTAACTGTAACAGGCTACGCCGGCAATCTATTTACAAAAGATGTTTTAAATAAAAAATTAATGTATCAAGTAACATCTATTTTGAAAGAATTTAAGCAAGTTGATTTTGAAAATTTTTTGGTTGATTAAAGTAGAATTGGGATTAACATTAAACCATGTGATCTTGGAATGGTCGAATCAATTTATAGAAAATTTAATGATAAATTCGTAGAACATAATATTAAAGAAAATATAAAGCTTTTTGTAAAAATGGTCGAATCAATTTATAGAAAATTTAATGATAAATTCGTAGAACATAATATTAAAGAAAATATAAAGCTTTTTGTACCAATTATGTGAATTTATTAATATTTGTCAATCGTAGGAGTGTTTCAAGAAACTGAGGATCTGCATGATTCCGATTAAATTTATATTACACATTTTATAATAAATATATAAAACTAGACTTGTAACCCGCCATAAATGACGGAAGCAAAATAAATTCCAGCTTTTTCTTTCCATCAATAACTTTTCATTTCAAATTTATGTGATTGTGGGTCCTACTGGTCCCACAAAATTTATTTGCTCTTCTTTGCTTACTGTTATTTATTTTTAATAGTTAATGCAGTTTGAGTACCGAAATTTATTTATTTTACGTTAAAAAAAAAAATCAATGCAATTTGTATATGTATTGGAGCGTTCCATCGAATCGACAGATATATATAGAGAACTATAAATTATATAATAATATAATTTTGTTTTTTTTTTTGTAAAAAACCCCGTATTTTCATTTAACTTAATTGTAATTTATTATTATTTAATTGTAAACATTGTCGACGTGTAGAAAATAATGTGATTTACATAATGTAGTTTACGCGGCACAACACTGACATCAAGCGGATTTCATAAAGTAATTTATTTTTAAACAATTATTTTAAATTGCATATAAATGGTGAATAAATATATTCTCGGCTACTAGAACTTCGGTGTATGATAGGCACACCTTATATCCAAGGTATCCTCTATCATAATATATCAACAATTAACAATTATTACTTAAGTTCTTGTATTTTTATCTATAGTATAATATGAAAGTTTTAATATATTTATATACACCAATACTACACTTATTTATTATTAAATTAAGTTTTTAAGTTATTATCAAATGTTTTTTTTTTAACTATTTAAATTTTTAACTATTTAACTATTTATTTTACTTTACTCCACTAAATTTTTCTTCACTAACTTTCTTAACGTCTTCAGCGGATAACAAGAAGAATGATTATGAAATAATTTGTTGGCGGTTTCAAAAAAACAGACAAAAACACACATATAAATGCGTAAATTCACATGGTCATGAGTAAACAACAACTGCATAGCGTCAAGTCACGCCAAAAGTTGTGTAAATTACTATTAGATGAGATTTTCCAGCGTTATGTTGAGTTTTTTCACTCTGCAATAGTAAAATCACACTTTGTTTCGCATATTAGCACTGAGAAATGTGATTTTACTAAGTATTTTTAATTTCACTCGGAAAAATAAGTTGATTACTTCGAAAAAGCGTGTGATTTTCGAAAATTTTGAGTATTTTCGCATTTATTTTTTAGAGTGTATTTATTTATAACGGTCTTACAACCTAATGTTTGGAAATATTTAAAAAAAAAAAGGAAAAAAGAGACTGAAATGCACATTTTATGTGGATAGCATGGTAACATACAATATATTAGTATAATTATCAACCATTTTAAATGTGTGAAACTATATAATAATTATTTTGAGTACCAAAATTGGTCTTTAGATCCTAATAGTTTCTTTCTTCCAAATAATTTTAGGGAACAATACAAAAATGTATAATTTTCTTTATAAAATTAAATTATGATTAATAATAAATAAATAATTTAAAATTTTCAGATAATTTTCCTAATTATATTGATTTCCAATGAAATTTTATATTAGAGTAAACTTTGTTCTTTAATGTGGAAGTATGTATATACCTTAAAAAATGTTTATAAAAATTAGCTATTATTTTAATATTATTATATAATAAATTGTTAATGAAATAATTTAAATCCGCTTAATTAAAATACAATGGAAAATAGAAATTTTCACTTATCTATTATTTTTCTTTTATCCATCCACCTACCACCCATATTTACATACACACACATATTGACATATACATTTTGACTAACAAGTTGTTATTTTATTTTTAAAAACTTCAATTTTTTTTTTTGTTTTGTGTTATTATTAAGGAAGTATAAAGAATGGAAAAACAATAAATTTTCCTGAGAAAACATTGAAAAATCCCATAAATTTTTTATTCCTTCATGTTATTTGAAATTTTTTTGTTTTGCTTTTTTTCCTACATTTCAAGTGGATATTTTATTTGTTTTATTTTCTTTTCAAAAAAATATCTTAACAATTTTTTCAAAATGTTATTTTTTTGTCTGGTTTTTATTATTTTTGCCTAATTTTCCATTCTATTCAGTCAAAATAATAATAAAAGAAAATAAATAAATAAATATAATAAATATATATATGTATGTATATAGAAAAATTGCAAAAAAAAGGAACAAAACAAAAAAATAAGAAACTTTCAAGTTGTTCGTTGTTTAATTGAAAATTTGTCACAAAACGCGTTTTATTTATTTTCGAACGTATCAGTAACAAAAAAAATATGTTAAAATTAAAATCGTAATTGAAATTACCTAAAATGATTTTTATTTATATCTAAATCAAAAAAAAATAAAAAAATAAGTATAAAATAAGTTTCTGGAGCAAACCTTTATCGAAAAAAAATGTTGTGACATTGTTTATGAAATATAAGTTTCAACTGAAGTTTCACCGTACAAATAAACGGAATTCGAATGACAATAATTTTTTTCAACAAAATCTTCAACAATTTAAGAACAAAAAACATTCTTGAAAAGTCAGTATTTTTTTTAGTTTACAGTAGGTTCTAAAAATTAGAATGTAGGTAAGGTATTGTCTGAATAATTTGTCGAGATAATGACAACGAATAGCAACGAAATTTTATAAAACCATGTATAATGTGAAAGATTATTTTTCGATAATGCCAATCTTAATAATATAAAAGTTAATGATTTATATGAAAATACTCCGTTGTTATGGTAGTTTATTTATATTCATAAATCCAACATATGACCCAAAATGTTCTTATACTTGGGCCAACTACGATTCACGAATCGCGTTAAATTTGTATTCGTACTTGAAAATACCACGTTCTTATCGCTTCATATTTATATTCATAAATCCCATATTCCACACAATATCCTGTCATATTTGGGCCAGCCCTTCATGAATATCGTTAAATTTTAATTCGAACAGTTTTATGCACCCAGCATGCATTATAAGAAAACAATTTTTGGATCTCGAATTATGAAAAAGTATATAGAAATTTGTGGAATCAAAATTGTGTAGTATTTCAGAATGAACATTGAGCCACAACTGAATTACCAATTTCCGAAGAAGATTTTATGAATTTTTCTTCAATGTGATGATGATAATCATTGTTATGGCAAATAACTGGAAATGATTTGTTTGAAGCTATGAATAAGGATGATGGAGTTTTGTTAATAATGAAGGCAATGTTGCAATAACTATCAGGAAAACCATACTTATGCCATAAACTTTAAATATTTATAAAAAAAATATTGGAATGAAATAACATTAAAGCTGATGTTTCTTGTCATTCAAAAATCATTGCGATAGGTAACTTTTTTAAAATATATTTACATAATGTGAATTAAGCTGAGCCACCTTTATTTTTACACCAATGTGAATTAAGCCAAGTGACATTGCTTTTCAAATACTAGGTAAAATCACAAATTCTTGAAACATTTGACATGTGATTTTATGCAAGTCCAAGTGTTATTAATTTTATAACAAATTATTTCTTAGAAATTAAAAAAAAAAAAACTAGTATTCGCTCCCTATTTTGATAAACAATCGGTCTTCATTTTATTAGAAATTATTGTTTACCATCATTTCAATTTATCCTTGATACTAAATCTTATTTTTTTTTATTGATTTAGCTTATACTAAAACCGTATACGCAATTATAATTTTATTTATTTATTTTTTTTTTATTTATTTATTCAAGTTTCTCAAATGAGCCAAGAGAAATAAATTTTAAAATTTTAAAATGAAACGTGTGACATGTATGGTGTGTAAAATTTCATTGATTCAAATATATATGTATGAGATGATTAGCAAGAAAGAAAAAAAGTTACAATTATATTAAAAATATAATCAAAATTTATCATAATATATATATGCAAATCCTTAATGTTATGTTATTTTAATATTTAGACAAAAGACAATAAAAGTAGAAATAAATAATATGTAACAATTAATTTAAGAAAATTGAAATAAAAATTTATATTAATACTCCAAGAAATATGCAATTCGTTGTAGGGTTAAATTATTATTATACATACGTAATTAATTTAACCAAAATAATAAGTACAATTTTAATTTCAAAATTAAAAATATTTTATTTCGCTACGTCATCTTTTAAGTATCTATCAATTGAAAAAAGAACATTGAAAATTGGTTTTGAAATGGCACAAATATACTATACTTTTTTTAAAAATACAGATTAATATAGTAAAATTATTATTATTGAAATTGGCAAGATGGATTTTTTATGTGTATACAGTTATAACTATGGAAATTAAAAAAAAAAAAAACATCTTTTCACAATTATATTCAAATTATAGTAAGAATAATATCAAAAAATTGGCTAATTTAATAGGACACCTGGCACATATTTATTACCAGATTGATGATTGTAACACATACTTGTAAAAAAAAAAGTAAGGTGAGCATCACTCAATCTTACTTTAAATACCGTATTCACTCGTTTTTAAGATAACATAACTAAATTTTAGAATTCATTCATTATTGAATTTAGCAATGTTCAAACGTGGGACTGAACGAAAGTTAATTTTTTGAATAATGTTCACCAGTAATATACAATATGTATTGTGTTAAGCTACAATAAGTTTGTTTGCGAAATATTGTGTGAGGGTAGCTCTTAATAAATTAGTGAAATTATAGTTATAAAACTAATAAAAAAAAATTTTCTTCCATTATTGTAATACTATGAAATTAATATGGCTGAAAACTGCTGCTATTTTATTTTCGATTTCATTAAAACAATAAAAATGACAAGATTGAGTTTCTGTTTCGAAGGATATTACGTGTGATATTTTCATAATGATTAAAGTAATGACAGTCGCTTAAATGGTCGTGGTTTAGACAGTAGGTGACATTTGTGTTAAATAGAGTTTATTGATTTTAAACACAAGTAAAAATAAAATAAAAAACAAAAACGTGTTTAACTAATAAAAAAACTTATTTTTTTCTTTCTTTTTTATAATTTTATATGATTATTTTTCATTTAATGTTCTCACTCATTCTTTCCTTATTTCACCACATCATGCTCTATCTAATGTATGTAAAATTTATGGAAAAAATTCTCTAGAAATTCCTTCTTATTATTTTAAAGAATAACAAAAAGCCAAAAAAAAAAAAAAAAAATTCCTTTGAATACGTGAATTGACGTCGTGTAATTTTCTCGTCTAAAGGTTTCATCTTATTTCTTTTTTGTACTTTGTAGTATATTTTTTTTACATTTAGTATTATACAGGATTCATAGTAGATTCTTTAAGATAACTTCATAGATAAATAATTGAATTTACATATAAAGAAATGAAAATCCTCTCTCGCACTGTTCATTCAAATGTTCGTTTTGGTGAAATAAAGACAAAAAAACAAAAAAATATTAAAATAAAAATAATTTTCTTCCATCACCTACACCAATTTTGAATTTACTACTAATATATAGTCACTAATAAGATACCCCAAGAAAAAAAAAATAATAAACTTCCCAACCCTCCGATGTTTTCCATATGTAAGTAAGTATATATATATATATAAAGAATATGCATGTTTTTCTTAATGGAAAGTAATAAATTTTCTTAAATCAGATAAAACTCATGAAGTTTTCTTTAACAATTTTTTTCTCTCTTTTTGTATTTTCTTATTATACTTAAATTTTCCAGAATATATTTTTTTATCCTCTCTCAGTCGTATTTTGAGCAAAAGAGTGTTAAATTTTGTATTTTATATTCTGTATTGAAACTAATTCTTAAAATTGAAAATCATATAAATATTATATTAAGGAAGGACGATCAAATATTTCTAGTAACGTATTTTAACAGGTTAAGGCTTTCAAAAAACAAATGGAATAGAAAACTGTTAAAAATTCTATATGAAGTTAATTTTACGTCCTCAATATATCAAAGTATGGTATAGACTAACTAACAACTTATGTTTTTAGTTTAACTGCCTACTAATTTGTTCTAGTTGGTAAGAGCATTGTAGTTTAAGCGTATAATTACTTACAAATATTTATTTAATATATTTTTACTTCTTAGAGATTCTACTGGGCGAGCTTCAATTCATAATATTACAGTAATTAATATAACCCAGAATATAATTTGATTTATGAGCGTGCATCTAGTTTACTTTATTTCACTAAAAAAATTTTTATTAATGGTGTCGGCTTACTAAACCTACTAGATGTTAATAATGTTGCACAATCAATTGTTGAAAGCTTTCATCTAGTACTAGACGTCTGATTTGCTTTAAATTTTATATAAAACATCTTCTGTAAATTACTTTTTTTTGTTAATAATTTGAAAACTAATTATATACTAGTATTTGTCCGCTCCTAGAAAGTAGGCGAAATTTGACAAAAAATTGTACTCAATATTTCGCTATGAATTGTTTTCCATCATTTCAATTAATCATAGACACTATATTTTTTATTGATTTATCTTAAACAACAACCTCAAATGAAACTAAAAAAAAATTAACAAAATGAGCCCTTTAATAGAATGTCTAAACTAAAATTCGAATAGAAAGTACTTCTATATAAAAGTATAATCAAGCCAATTTGGACTTATGGAATAGAACTATTGGGATCCGCAATGTCCTCTAATATGAAAAAATATAGGTATGAAAATACCTTTATCACTTACGTGATGCTTGGTTCGGATGGGATAGGATAGGATAAATTAGAAAGCAAAAAAAGGATATTAGTAATAGGAAGTTGAAGAATAAAGGTATTAATTATTTCTTTAAACTTTTGCAAATTGTAAGTTGAATGTGAAAACATATTGAGAGGAATATGATTTCACATTCTTGAAATGCGAACTATGAACGAACTTCCATAACCAACTTTATGCCATCTTGCGATTTCCACAGTGTAGGAGTGAACATTTGCGGCTCCTCTTGTTTCGCGTTGGAATTGTTTAAGAGAAGGAAGCAGCGCTTTGATTTCTGCTGAGCATGTGTTCAGACCTACGAAATATCTATAAAACAGGGAAAGTGCTCCGACTACACGTCTATGTCCAAGAGAAGTTTGGGATGAAGCTATATTTGGGCCGCCAATCAGACGAATGGCGCGATTTTGAATGCGGTCAAGATAGCTAAAGCTGTAATGGAAGCGGCAGCCCAAATGTGTCAGTTATATTTCATCTTGGGACGTATAAATGATTTATAGATATTACGGAGTTCCAAATGTGAAAGGACAACTTTACATCTACTTAGATAGCCTAAACACTTGGCAGCTCCCTTCACAATATAAAAAATATGGTCGTTCCAAATAACTTTTTGATTCACGAGCATGCCTAAAATATTTAGACTATCCGTGTTTTGTAAGGTAACACCTTGTAATCCTGGAAGTTTGGTTGATATATGACATTTTTGAGTTTTAAATGAGTTAAAGTCAACTCTGTTTTTTTTTTGCCTTAGTCAGCAATTTTAGTCAGATTATAGAATCATTATCTGTCTTCTATTGCCAACTTCGGTATTTGTAGCATTAGATTTACGGAGAAAACTGGAGGTGCCAACGGAGTACTATCATCCGTAAAACTGATTGGAGTGAAGGTTGTTTGGAGTAAATCGTTGATGAAAATTAAAAAGAGAATGGGTGAAAGAACAGATCCTTGCGGAACACGAGCATTTGTATTAAGTTTTTCAGACGTGAAGCCGTTCACTAAAACGTGAATCGAACGATTCGAAAGGAAAGCTTCAATCCATTTAGAAAATACAGACCCTAGACCAATAGCTTGACATTTGGCTATTAAAGCAGTGTGCCGTACTCGATCGAAAACTTTCGAGATATCTAAAGCAACAATAGCAGCCTCACCAGAAGTATGTAAGGTGATATCGAGCTTTTCCAAAGTATGAAGAACCATACCGGCTGCGGTATGTAAAAAGTGCTATTCGTAAATATTTAAATATTTCCATGATCGAAGAAGATATAGATATAGTGGGAAGATAATACACATCAAAGCTGGGAAATCATTCAGCAAATCAATAGCAAGAAATCTACTACCTACCTGAAATAGCTCACCATCAATTAAAGAGAAACTGTGTTAAACAATCAAATAAGATCATAAAATTGTAATAAAAAACTAATGAACTAGTAATTGCAGTTATCATTAATAAAAGTTATATTGTAGATTTGAAAACAAGTTGTTAGTTTCTATATAAAGATGAAATAAATAAAGGAAAAATGAAAATTATAGGGTGTGAAATAAATTATTGAACTGAGTAATACTTTTACAGTAAACCATAGTAAAGTTTTTTTATCACTCAATTACTTAATTATTTAATTAATTACTGGATTACAAATCATTATAGATATTGGTTAATATCAATGTAAAATCAATCTCAGCTTTCATGCTTGAATAATTAAGTATGAAACATTATAGACATATATATTTTTTTATCCTGCATATAATATATATAACAATATTTATAACCAGAATTGGACAACGACATGTTTTGGAGAATGACAATAAGATGTCAAACATTTTAGGATTACTTAGAACAGAAAAATCTACTGCACACTTTTTTTTAATCTTTATTGAACTTTTTTATTTTAATTTTTGACACTTTCAAATTTCTTTGTTTAACTGTCAAAATTTAAAGAAAAAACAACAACAAAAAAGTGGTCCAAAATTGCTCTCAAAAAAATTTATAATAAAAACGATAAATTTGGAACTGTTTTGGACAATCTAGTGAACCCCAATCAGAAAACTTTTGGGCAAAAAACTTGGGTTAACGGAAACTACTGAACACAAAAATGTGTGTTTTTTTTTTTTTAAATCTAGATCGTTCTTGACCCATTCTAGAACAATTTACTGAAAAAAAAACCAATTATAAGAATCAGTTTTTTGAATTTGTTTTAAACATTCGCCATTTTTAACCATCAAATTTTAAAACCCACAGTATTCAATATCATTAAAATTTTTGAGCACTTTGTACACTTTGAAGATTGCCAATGCCAACGTCAAAATTTATCACAATAAATTCTTTCTATATGCTAAGATAAGTTTTTTATTTTTATTTTATTCAGTTACTTTGTTGTCCTTTGTCATGTATACATATCTTAAACATGTCACATAGTTATATATGCACATATATTCATACATAATAATTATATACATTCATTTTATGTTATAATATATGTGCAAATATTCATATGTACTCATACGTATATAAAATTCAATTCTTTGATACAATATATTTTATTGTAGAAGTGTCCTTTTTTTATCGTTGATATTTTCATTCAATATTTAAAATATTTAGAAGGAACCAGATATGATAGGTTTTGTTTCCTTGTGATGATTGGAGTATGAGTTTATTATGGCTCAGATTATTAATTTTAATTTTATATAGCTAAAGATTTTGACACCTGTCTTATTCAGTATAATGTGGTTTTTTCTCTATATAGTGTTATATTTTGTTAGTTCGTTTTTATTTTTTTTATCTTTCTTATTTTGAATTGATTTTTCATGGGACTCTATTCTTTCTTTTGTTGCTGATTTTATTGGATGTTTATGAATAAATTTTGATTTGTGTATATATTTTTTATGTGTACGCTTGTAGGTCTTAGAATAAGATTAATATTTGAATTTTTTAAAAATTCTGATAAATTTATGATAGTAAGATAAAAAAAGAAATCATATTTCAAATTCTATGTGGGGTAGGTGGGGTAAAAAAAAAAAAGAGTTTTGTATAATATAAAAAGAATATAAAAAATTGTAAAGAAATTTGTATGTAGATATTCTGGAGTTTAAATTTTCAAATACAAAATGTATTATTTAAATTTGATTTAGAGTCGTAAATGGTAAGAGTTTAACAAATGGTGCGATAAAAAGTTTAAAACTGAGATTTTTTAATAATTTAGAGTAGTTTAAAATGTAATGCAGATCAAGAAACTATTCTTTAAATTCTTTAAAAAAAAAAACAAATAATAATGATTTCAAAAAGTCTCTATAGAAAAACCAATTGACAAGCTGCAACTGTCTGAACAGATATTTTCAAACGTTGAATTTATACAGAAAAACAAATTCATCTTTTTTTCATTTTAGAACTTTTTTTAAAGACTTATTCGATAAGCTCACCATGTTAATAATTAGGTTTTATCACCCGCATTATAATTGTCCTTTGGCACAGTTAAATTTTATGATTCATAACAAATGCAGCAAAGTGGAATTGAATGATCTCCACAAATATATATGTTGTAGTTGGTAATATTTAGTTTTGATTTTCCTGTATTTTTTAGTGGCACGCAATTGGCATCGACTTTGCTTTTCTTATTGCTGACGAGGATGTCCATTGTCTAGCCTCTTTTGTTGTAAATTTTCAAAACTAAATACCATATCCTTAATAAATTTTTAACGTTTCTTAAACAATGGTTTCCGTTCAATAATGTATGCAACTTATAGTAATTATTAGAATTCTAAATTCAGAATTATGGATAAATAAAAAAAAAAACCTTTTTAAAAACTTGCTTTTGCGAAGGGTTACACAATTTTGGTAATAACATTAAATGCACTAAAAAGGAGAAAATGAATTAGGTAGTTCAAGGTCTGTTGAAAAATGCTATGTGTGTAACTTTAACATTTGACTTCAGGCAGGAGAAAATAAAGTTAGATAAAATGCTTGTGCGAAAAAAGCAAATATGAACTTGCCATGAATAAAATCAAAAGGACCGTCAATCCTGATAACTGTTTATAATATCAGCACATAGTATAAATTTACGCTCCTTGCTTTTATTCAGGCAAGTTCATATTTTACTTGATTTTTACAAACAAAATCTGTGATATTAACATGACGTTTTAACCAACTGAGCTGATTGTTTTTTTTTTTATATATATTTATTTGTAATAAAGCCAACTTATTTCTATCTTAAATAAAATAAATTTATTATATTTGGCTCAAAAGTGATCTGTTTTTGTGTGCTACGTCTAAAAGCGTGATAAATAACTGGGTTATTGCTGTAATTGGGTTGAATATATCTATTGCGATCAAGAAAGAGAAATGCTTCTGGGGCAATAAAACCTGAGCTTATTGAGTCTACAATGTATTTATTCTGGATATGCCGAATGTGAAACTGATCTATTATAATAGGTGTTAGTTTAACATAATGTTTTCTAATATAATATTTGTTAGTTTAACATAATGTTTTCTAATTTAATGCAAAACAAAAACATTAATTCTAAAAATATTTGCCCGGCTATACAGCGTTCTATTGGAAAATAAATGTTTATATTCAGTATCTGGATAAATACCTGTACACCCTCTTAGAAATTTTCTTTCTAACTTTCTGTATAATTTCATCAGTTAGGCACTAATATTATACGAAATTTGGCAACCGTAAGTCAAAATTGGTCTAATAAGCGCTTGAAACGCTATTATTTTAATCCTGACAGACAAGAATTTTGATTTAAACAATTTTTGAGTTATAGCGAATGCCTTTCTTGCTGAATTAATTTTAGTTTTAATATGTTCAGGTAAATTAAGATTGTATTGCAAAATTAGCCCCAGATATTTTACATATTTTTTGTTTACTAATTTAATATTTCCTGGAAAGAGGAAAACCAACATATTGGCCTGCAGATATAAACAAAACTCCTGATCTATTAGACTTTTTTATAATGAAAAAAGTATGAACTAATTTCACAACTATAGAAGATAATTATGACCTCAATTCCAACCATTTTGCTGTCATCCTAAAATTAAATACAACAACAGTGAAAAAATCCACTAAACCATTTTTAACCAACTCACCTACAGATTGGTTAAGCTTCAAAAGATTCTGCTAGAAAAAATTAATTTAAGAGTAACATTAGACAATGAGGAACAGCTAGAAACTGCTACTGAAAAGCTTATACAAGCTGTTCAATTTGCAGCTTAGAGTAGTACTAAGACAAAAAAATTTAAAAAATCAGCCCTAGATATCCGGTGTATATCCTTAACATGTTAAAAGAGAAACGAAAAGCGAGAAGAAGGTGGCAACAAACCCATGACCCATCCAACAAAACAGATCTTAATAATAAAAGGAAGGAGCTAAAGAGAGAAATAAAGAAATTGAATGAAAGATCTCTGAATTATTACCTAGAAAATTTAACAGCTACTAAAGAAACAAATTATTCTTTATGGAGAGCTACGAGTAAAATGAAGAAGTCTATTGTGCATTCTTCACCACTGAGAAAAAATGATGGCTCATGGGCAAATAGCGAACTTTTGCAGATCATCTTGCTGAAATTTTTAAGCCCAATGAAATGAACATCTAAATGAAATAAATAACCATAAAGACATAAATAATCCCTTAATAAGTCGAAAAGAAGTAATTAAGGAAATCAAAAACCTAAAATTAAGTAAGGCCCCACGATTTGATTTAATAACTTCAAATGTGCTGAAAAATATACCCAACAAAGTTCTCACACTCTTGGTATATGTAATGAATGCCTGTATTAAGCTTAAACACGTACCTAGTATATGGAAAGTTGCAGAGATAATAATGATCCAAAAACCAGGAAAGCCTGCTAAAAACACTAAATCCTACCAGCCGGTATCTTTGCTCCCTACAATATCGAAGTTGTTTGAAAAATTACTATTGAGAAGGATTCAACCTCTCATAGAAAACAGGAATATAATAACTAAACACCAATTTGGGTTTAGGCAAAAACACTCAACAACAGATCAAGTACATCGAATAACAGACATTATAGAAAGGACACTGGAAAATAAACAAATTTGTTTTTCAGTATTTCTAGATGTAGCCCAAGCTTTTGATAAAGTTTGGCATGAAGGACTCATCAAACAGCTAAAACCTTTTATTTATTAAAACCTTATTGAATTTTGGTAGATCCTCTTGGTTAGTCTATAAGACTAGTTTTAATGTTGCAATAATAAAAGGAGTTTTTAGTGGGTTAAAGTCCCACAGTCTTTCAAACTGCCTTCCCCGGTAAGACGTAGTCCCTGAAGCCTCTTTCGATGATTTACTACAATCTGAAAAAAAAGCTTGTGGCTTGGATATGGAAATTCCTCCAATTTCGTCGAACGTCCTTATTACTTTTATTCGCAATGATATTCGGAATAAAATAACTTCACATTTCCTAAAACTAACTCTAATTTTCCAAGAGTTAGCATAGGAAAGAACTTGATTAAACATTGAATGTAGCTTATATTGAATATCGGAAGTTTTTTTTCCCGCCACGTAGACTATGAGGTCATCAGCAAATGCTAGTTAATCTTAGCGTCATTATTATCATTATTCAGGCTCTTTAATAAGACGAAAGATATTAAACAAAATTGGAGAGCTTACGTTCCCTATTTCAAACCGTTTTTAATGTGGAATAGTTTTTTAGAGTAAATGTTACCAATTTTAACTACAAACGTCTTTTCAATTATCACGTCATAAATAATTTTCGTTAAATGAATCGTGTAATTGTAATTTATATGTTTAAATATTAAACCTTCAGTCCACACTGGTTTAAAACAGATTCAAAATCTATTAGGCAGGCACCCACGTAGTTTTTATCATTAAGATACCAACATTCATTTGATGTAAGCTTATTTATAGCATGTATGGGGTAATGATTTGTTGTGAAACTAAATTGATTATTAGGTGTATGACACCTTTATCTACTGTAACTGTAGTCAAATATTTGTTAACTAGTCTTTCAAATATTTTACTTATGTTAGGTAACATACTAATTGGTCTGTAGCTTTTAGGGTCTGCAGAAACTTTTCCAGGTTTTTTTATTACCATAACGGTAGCTTTTTACCAAAGTTTTGGGAAATAGGAATTATTCAACATATTATTAAATAAGGTACAATTATTAATATAATATATAATATATAATATTATATAATATATTGAGAAATTATAATATCGGGTAATTTTCTTAAAACTATGTTAGGACTATTGTCTGGTTCCACAGGGCCACAGATATTTTGTAATTTAGTTTTCAAAAAGCGTCATATATCCTCCTGTGGCGGAAATGTTATTATTATTTTGATTGGTAAGTAAAGAGTTGGTTTTCATATTATCAGAGCATCATTATTTTTTAAGTTGAGAAACTGCGTTACTGTTACCAACTGAGCTGATAACCGATTAAAAATGTTTCACCAAAATACAGACATAAAATAAAAATTTATTTTGATCCCACAATACCCAACAGAATAAATAAATAAATAACATGCAAGCTAAAGAAGGTAAAAAAGGATTAATTTTATCATTTGAACTACGTCAATAACGATAGTGATTACGATATAATTTCAAGTTAATATCTTCTTACTTACTACTATATGTATATTCGTATATATTCATGTCTGTATCTTCTATTTCAAATAGATTTTATAGTAAATATTTTTCAAAATTAATATTCTGAAAAAGAAAAACAAGGAAAAATCAAAGCAAAATAAAAATAAATAAATTAAAATTTCTAAAGAGTCCTATAGAAATGAATATAAAGATGTAAAACTGTAAACTCTTAACATTGAATTAAATAATATAAATAATTTCTTTCATTAAATTACTTTCAAATGTACACAATTCTATGCATATAATTGTTTGTTAATTTTTATGTAAATTCATTTGCGTAAATTATAATATTTAAATAGTTAAAAAAAAATTAAGTTCATTAATAACATACAAGGAGAGTTTTTAAGGGCTCTCAACAATTTTCTTATTGAAACTTTTTTTTTTTTTTTAAATAAATAGAAAAATAATTAGCTATACATATAAAAATTTGAGATATATACTTAATTTAAGATTATTAGACTCTAATTGAAATATATTTTCAAATTAAAACTAAGAATAAAATTTAAATTTATTGCCAAAATAATGAATTAAAGTTCAAGATTCATTCCTGAATATTCAGACATTATGAGAGTACAAAATTTTAAAAATAAATTATGCTCGTTGATAATAATTGGTAGGTGGGCTTTAAGTTTACAGAAATATTTAAGTTTTATTATATTATAAGCGATAAATTTATTTGTTAAAATATTGTCTGGAGTTGAATGAAAAAATATTTGTTAACTTCCATGAAACGAAGATTAAATGTTTTTTTTTTATATAAATTTTCAATTGGTGCAGTCAATTTGAATATTTAAAATGCTAATTCAGCCAGTGCTCTTCTGAAATTAGGCTCATAGATGTAAGGTGAAAGAACTCTGTGTTACAAAAGTATTCTATCAAGTTTATTATAATACAAAACAAAATTACCTAATTGTTCAATGTAAGTTTCACAAAATTAACTATAACGTAATTATTGGTTGTATTAAGACCAGAATGTAAAATTAAAAAGAGTAATCTAGAATTTATTTATTTATTTATGTTTAATTCAAACATATTACAAGTTAAAATATCTTAATCTAGTAAAATAAACAAAAAAAAAATTAAATTGAATTGGGTTTAAAAAAACAATTGGGGTTATTTAAGCGAAAAATTACGGTTTTTGGTGGCATGAAATAACTCCAAAAATTTTAATTGTGTTTTGTGGCATTATTTCATTTAATTTCACAATATTGCGGCGTTATTAAATTATTTTGTTTCAAAATAAAATAACGCCTCAAAAAGATAACATGCTAAAATTAAATTAAGTTAAACTAAAATAATTTGTCGGGGCCCTGGTTGTCAAGCTCATCAGAGTACGCCTAGGGTACACTCTTCCGACCACCGAACATATTTTCAAAAGAACCCCTCCCCCAACATGTATTCATTGCCCTGATATCCTATTAATTACACACGTCCTTACAGAATGCCCATACAATAATCCAATCACGTCCCTACAATTTTCCAATATTTCTTATTAAAGCACTCCTAACCCACCACAACATCTGGTACAAAATATAATGAACTGGCCTACAGATTTACCTTCAGATCACCATCATTCAACCGTCATATAAATTTCTATCTACACCTAATTTATAATAGAATGAAATCAAATCTTTTTATTTTTTTTATTTCTTTTCTTTTTATAAAATATTTAAGATAACATTTTTTGAATTAATTTTTAGGACCTAAGTTAGCCAACAAGAATTTAGAGATTAAGTAGTTGAAATGCGACTTTAATTTTATTTTGCAGCACATAAGATAGCTTTTAAGTTAGTCAATGAATTTTATATTTTTTTTTTTTAAGAGTACACTAGAATTGTAGCATTAACTTTTGATATCCAAGAGCATTCAAATAAAAATTGTATTTAAATGTTAACATAATTATTTTATTTTTTTTCGGGCTCACCCATCAAACCCTGTCACCATCATATAATTGAAATCCTGGTTTTTCTGAAGGCAGGACAAAAAAGAAGTTTGAATATAATTAATTTCTGTTGTTTTATCGGAACCCCCAAACCCCCGCCCCATATCATTGACGTCTTGATTTTACTGACGGCAGTACAAAAACGATTTTTTTCTCTTCGAATAGCTTTGCTTTCTGAGTACGTAGCTTAACCTGGTTATCTCTACAAAAATATGTAAATGAAATATCGCTGCAAATGAATGAAATCACGATCTAATTTTTGCTGTATTCTTTAATTTTTTAATGCGGCGTTATTTAATTCCGCCAACATTTTTATGGTAAATTAACCCTCAGATCAGACTATCGCTAAAAAAAAAAAAGCTGTATATTGATACCTATATGCTGGAATGTTGAATAGTGGTTATTAAATACATTGGAGTTAGTCTGAAATCGTATCTTGCTTAATATAAAACGAGCATATTTTAAAGCTATTTTTGCTCATTATAAGATAATTTTTAAATTAAAGTGTTGTAATTTGAATAAAAAACTATTTCATCAGTACTGCAACTGTTTTTTTTAAAGGCATAAAAACATAATAGGGCTTGCTTCAACTTGAATATGCTAAATTATTTTCTAGGACGTTCACTGTTTTTTAAAACAGAGCTGTCAAAATGTTGAAACGAAATATGTAAATATGTTCAGAGTGCGCTCAGACGGTCTCGATTTGTGCTCGATATAAATTAACAGATCACCTACACTACAGCTTTTACATATTATTAAACGTCAAAAATTGTTTTAATATTTAAAAAATAAATGAATGAAGCTACTAGCTATGATCGTAACTTATTAAAAAATAATATTTTTGATGTTAAACCTGTTTTTTCCACTTAAACACCGTTCTATAATTCAAACCGCTAATTGATAGATTTAAATAAAAAAAATCAATTCTTAAACCTATTATTTTATTAATAATTTATTTTATTACTATTATTAAATTGTGTTTTCAATATTATTTATTTATTTAGTTATTTTAACAAGGGATCCTACAGATAAATCTGCCGGACAACTTATAGGTATTTTTCCCTTTCCAAATGTGGGTCTTTATTAAATTATAGTAATTATTTGGTATATATTTTGTATATTATATATAATATAATTTTTTTTTAGTTTTTAATTAATACATCTTTATTAATTATTATATTACTAGTGGGCCCCTATGCAATTGAACAGTAGTAACTTTATTTAAAAAATCGTGGATAACAACATAATAATTGATTCATATCAATTTATATGAATCTTATTTATTTTTTTTTCTGTAGGTAGGCGGTAATCCTCGGAGGACACCAAGTGGCTTTAGTGACGCGCGCGCAAACTAACAATGGTAGTGAGGGCCTTAAACCCACTAAAACCACCTCTTTTTTGACTATTTTGTGATTACATACTAGAATTGCTATTTATGATTAAAACAAATTTTAAAATTGTTATACGAAAGATATTTTATTGAATTTTGTTTATAAAGATGTAATTTTTTATGACTACGCCTATAGTTACAAAACGGTTATAGTCAGAAATATTACTGAAATTTAGCGAATGACTATAACCGTGTTTTACTGACATTTTTACAAACATTTTATCATATTATTTTTGAAGAGTATGACCTGATCTGATTTTTTTGTTTTGTTTTCAATTTTTGTTTGTGTTTGTTTTTGTACTCTTTTCTATAAATTTGTGTGTTTATTTAAAATGACAGAATTTTTATGAAGCCTTTTTAAAAATTGCCCGTAATTGAAACTTCTTTTAGAGTATAGATGTCGCTCAACTCGTAAATAACCGTCATTTATTTGGTGTAACTATTTTAAATGTCTTAAGTATTCAGCACCAAGAACTAAAATTTGAATATTTTTGTGATGTAATTTACTATTCAATTATTCTTGCTTTTTTACTCTCCGAGCGACGTAGATATTGTTATTATAAATATTAGATGAATTTATTAGAAATTTCCTAATTGCTTTCCTTTTGTCTTTTAGATAAGCAAAAAAAATATTATTTTATTGGCTTACTTTACCGTACGTTTATCATATTTCCAGCGTGTCCATGTGTATATAAATGTACCTTATGCATTAACATTTTGACTTATATGTACCTCAAATATGTATTACATCAATCATTACTAATATATCAGCTCTATTTATAATAACTAATTTTTACGCAAACAGTGATATTCACAGTTTTACATCATACTGTACTATACAAATTTTCGAGCAATTGACAACTATCGACCAGTTCTTTTTAAATCATTCAGAATTTAATCTCCCAACATGTATTTTCGAGTAAAATACTTAGTCGACGACTTATTTTCCAACATTTATTTTTTAAAAATACTTCTTTCTATATACATAATTCACTGTTTAGATTGTTCTACAATGAAATTCAATCTCAATATTTTTAATTAATTTTCAAAGTTTTTTGGAATGATTTCTATATAATAATACAGCTACATACATTATTATATTAGGTATTGCTATTTCGAGAGAAATTCATTAAGTAAAGAAATATTTTTGTTTTAATAAAATATTGATTGAGTTCAGGGAATTATAATACATATATAATTCAATATTTCAGTTAAAATGATTCAATTCAATTAATTCAATTATTTCAATATTTAATGGATTGGATTGTCTTTATTTACATTATTTATATAATTTTAATTTATTTTGATTAAATTTGAAAAGTTTTAATAAACACTTAGGTACATTTTTTGTTTACTTTTGGAATCTCTCATCTTTTCGTTAAGAATTGTTAAAAAAAATAAATTTTAGTATTCCTGTGGTTCTTTATAAATTATTATATAGCAAGGTTTTGTTATACTGAAATTAATACTATAGTATTAGATGAAGTATATTTTGAATTTTTTTTTTCTTTTATGGAGTATTACAGATTTGTTTGAAGAAGTAATTTTCTTTATGGATTTATCCATTTCTGAAACTCAGTATTGTACAACGTAAGCTAGCTATATTATGTTTTTTTTTCAAACTTTATTTTACGTACAATTTTTACTTAGCCTATATAAAGTTTACAAAAAATAGCTTTTATGATATTATTATTAACATGATAAGTTAATGCAAATTACGATATTTTTACAAGTCGACATTACTTTCTAAACAACACCATTATGACTACTTCATTGCGTAGATAATGTATAGAATTACATCATATTGAATTACTTTTAAGTTAAATAAATAAATACTGACTGACTGATTAAAAAAAAAACACAAATAATTATATTATTTTATATATTAAGTATGAAATGTATAACATAAGTTCAATCCGAGTTTTCCAAATCCATATTTTCTTGAATATCATATCAAATTCTAGACAATAATATAGCAACATTTTAGATCTTTCAAAAGTCAAACGATTTCGACTAGAAAACCAGCTTGAATTTTTTTTCTATTTTTGCAGATGAAGCTGGAATCTTTAACAGTTTATAATAACCAATTTCAAAAGATTTAGATAATGTATTGCTTCCACGTTCCAAAAAACGAATGGTTCTTATACACCTTTTTTTTTATTCCATTTTTTTGTCAAGTTGCTTAAATAAAATAATTCATTAATATCATCATGTGAGCATTACTCAGTTTACTAATATCGTACATGATGATGTAAGTAGAAACCCGTTAAAGTGTATTTATTGAAAACCATTACAATGCATTATTGTAAATTTTTTTCAGATAGTTTTATAGAAGGCAAAAGATTTACAACATCGGCAATTGAACCCTCCAACGATTAATACGTATTAATCAATTCACATATTGGATCAAAAAGCCTTATTATTTTATTTAATATGTTCTATGAATTCATCATTGAATTTTCTTATGTATATTGATTCGACTGTCGTGCATTTCATAAATGCAAAATTGTGTATCAAACATTTGTAAAAATTCCAGTATGAACACCATCTAGTACCATGGGATTTTAATCTTAAATCAACCTTTATCAACAACAAATTTTTACAAATCAACTTGCTTAAATCCTTTTAAAATAGATGCCACTTGGTCTGTTAATTATTTTATTTTTTCAAATAGATTTCAGGAGTTGCTGCTACATTTACAATGACATATGAAGGGCTTAGATAATTTTTTCATCTTAAACATGACGCTGACATTGTCGGATGCAATAGCATAAACAACAGTGGAATACAGATGCTTTGCAACAGACTCCACAACAATTTCGTACAATTTCTCAGCTATATCGGAATCACCAGTTGAGTCCAAAACATGCAAGAAAGTTTGCTTTGAATCTACTAAAAAAATAATTATTGTTTACGTCATAGTTAACATTGTTTTATTGTATACAGCAAAGCGTATTAAACTAAAAAAAAGCCCATAAAGATATTAGGATTTATACAGAAATTATATTAAATTAAATTTCAAAATTTTGTAGGAGTTCTCTATTCGTTTTCGTATAATTTTCAATATTATATTATTCAACTCTTATTCTACCTTATTCCAAATGTTTTGAGGGTGAATCCTGATTCTGATAAGACGGTTTAATTTATTTTATTACGCATTGATAACTCTGTATATTTAAATATGTGCTTCAAATATGCCAGAGCTCGGAGCTTTGTGTGAAATAAGTATCGAAATTTCTTATGTAAATTATGATAAAGTATTAATTAAATACTAAATAATAAGCGAAGAGTCCAAGCAACTAGAGCTTAATAAAAAAGTAGAATTCATTAGAATTTCAATAATTGTAAAAAATCTGAATATAAATTAATAAATAAAATACAATAAAACAAGACATTATATTTTTGAAATATCAAATCCAGACTAAATATAACTTACATTTTTTATTATATTTTTATAACTTATAATATTCAATGTTTATTACTACAAATAAAAATATTTTATATCACCTCAGCTTCAGGTATAAACTCCTTAAATCATTAAAAAAAAAAACACCAAATAAAAACCGTTATTGTAAAGTAGAAGGTTATTGATATTCCAACATCTTTACAAATGTTGATTTAAAAAATTACATCACATATACATGAACTTGTATTTTATCAAGATGATTTAATAAACCTATCGTATATCTTTAAAAAAATATGACACTTTACATAATATACAATACGTAATATAAAAATGGAATTATATACATAACATACATAATATTATATACCATAAACAAATCAATAATCTGCTTTTATTTTCTTAAAAACCATTTTATTATGATTTAACGATGATTTCCGAAAATCTGAATATTTTCATTTGAAATAAACTTCCTTTTTAGAATAGTGGGCATGAAGTAAAAAAAAAATATGCGATTATCTTAAATTGTAAACATAATAAAAAAGAACTAAAATATTTAATAGGATAGATAGGGTGTTTCAAGAAGATTATATATTTGGATTAATTATCTTTTGTTAACAAAAAACACTAATGCTACAGCTTGTGCAGTGAACTCCAAAAAAAGCAATGATGACTAGCGCGCTCAATCACGAACTATAGCAAAAATTATTACTGTGATAAATTAAACAGACTCGAGTTTAACACTTCAAAAACTCAAAACTGTTTTGTTATAATAACCTAACAGCATTCGAATAACTGATCCGGTTTCAAAATGAATATATTCAGCGACTTAAAGATCTGCACATTTTCGGAATACGAGTGAATCAAAATATGCACTGGAATGCACTGATATTGCCAAAAATGCCACCAAATGCTTGAGCTTTTTGGGTCGCTGTGGAGCTTATTTTTCATTAAAATTCTATAAAGCACATATGCGACCAAAGCTCGAGTATAAATCCCATTTAATGGCAGGTGCGTCAAAAACTATTTTATTTTTTTTGAAAAAAGTATTCGTCTTATAGGCGACCTAAATCCGAATGATCCTTATGTTTATGACCAAGTTATTATCGTCGTATTGTTGGAGCACTTACTATATTTTATAAATGTCTACAAGGCGATTGCATTTGCTCCGAGGAACTAGAATCACTTCTTGATCCTCTCAAGCAATTCCATCAAAGAACAAGAAATGTATCAAGTGTCCTCACTTTCAGAAATTCCGAGATGGTTTAGCTCCGATTATGAAAATTCTTTGACAGTTAGAATTAGAACATCTCCAACGTGGAAATGCATATCAAACGTAATTCCCAATGAGAGATGGATTTTTTCTGGCCGGCAAGAATTAGCAACGAGGATTTATGGATGATAACTGGAGAAGAACCTATCAACAGACAGATAACTAAGAAAAAATGGAAATGGATAGGTCATACACTAAGGAAATCAGAAAGTGATATAGCAAGAAGAGCTCTAGAGTGGAATCCACAAGGACAAAGGAGACCCGGCGGACCATACAATACATGGAGACGCACAATCGATCAAGAATTAACAGTCAACAATTATACCTGGGACGATATTAAGGAAGTAGTACTCAACAGAGAGGAATGGAGGTTCACTATCGAAGCCCTATGCTACCACGCGGAGTAATAGGAGAAAAAAAAAAAAAAATTCACAGAGGTTTACGACGAATACTAACATCATTGTACGCTCTTACATCCTGTATTTTATGCCCTTCTTAAAAATATAGGCGGGTAAAAATAATACTAAGAACAAGAAAATCTAAACGTTTATGTCAAAGGAACAACAGATTTTTTTATTTTCTTAAAACATATTTTCTCATGTATATTTTCAAACAGAACATAAAAGCAAAAAATCACAAAATTGTAGAATTAAATTGAATTTACATAATTCTTAAAAAAAAGAAAAACAATAAAAAGAAGCAAAATAAAATGTTTTTCTTTCGTTTTGCTTGTTATGAAATTCCAAATTTATGTTTTTTTTTTTTTATATTTCATGTGCCTATCATTGTTAAAATCAAATTTCAAGTTATTAAGAGCGTTAACCTAAAGAAACTAAACAAAAACATCCCTTCAAGCATATTAACACATTTTTACACACAAACTTATACGCTTTTAAATAAGAAAATTTTGTAAAAAGAAAAATAAAAATAACTGAATAAAACTTCCTGAATTATTATACCGTTATAATTTAATAAGAAAACTTCTCAAATTATACATACATACATACATACACAAATACAATACAATATATATATAAAATTATTTTTAAAGTATACGAAAATTCATCATCATCATCTTTCTTGCTTCCACATTATTAAATCACATAATTTTACATAAATAAAAGTTGAAAACGACAACGCGCTGAAATAAAATGATTTTCATCACTCTTCACCGCCATGGTGAAATTACCTGTGATAGGAGATTTTTTTTTTCTGTTCTCTAAATTACATTATATCGAATTATGATTATTAATTTGTCAACCACCCAAAGGGGATTGATAATACTGCTGAATTTATATAAGTTAATGTTGGCAATTGTAATTGAAATTGTCCATAATTATAATTTAAAGATAATGCCTTTTGTTGTGGAGTGAAACGATAGTTAATTTGGTAAGTAGTAAGCCCAAAAAAAAAAAAAAAACATCAGGCTTTAATCAGGTCTTAGGAGAAAAATAAAATTTGAAAGCCTGATATATTTTGGTTACAGAACAAAAATGTTGATATTTTTATTGAATTCATGCAAATTGTAAGCACTTTTCTCTATTTTGGTTAATAATTTTGAGATAGACGTGTGAGCTTGTTAAAAGATAATTTTTTAACTGTTTTAATTTATTTAGGGGCTACTGATGTATATTAAAAGGAGTATTCCATCAAATTTATTACTAGAGCATTGATCTTGACATGAATCAACATGAAAAGTAAATCAATAACATCCATAATAAATTAGTAAATAAGTGTTCTTATATGAGTATCAAATATGATCAAACGAAGAGTTGGAAGCACTAATTGAGGGACACAACATTAGCAAATTTATTAAATCACAAAGAGTAAGATGCACAGCACATTATGGTGAGGATGAATGATTAAAAAATGCCAAAAAGAATATTTATCATGGTACCGTACAAAACTAGAGCAAGAAGTAGACCAAAATCAAGATGGCTGGACATATTGTATTATGGAATAAAATAATCTTTTATATAAATATGTTTTAATCGCTAGCAAATTAGAAATATATTAGGTATTAGGAATCGCTTTTCGATTACAAGCCTTTTATAAATATTTATATATATTGTAAATATTAATAAAATTATAGTTTATCATGTATGTGTTTGCCAATTCTTATAAATATAATGAAACAATTTTTCCATTTAAAAAAATATTCGTCTCGACCTTAAATATTGTACAAAAACAAAAAAAAAAATATTAGTGCAATTCAAAGGTAAGCCAAACAAGCTAAAAAAAATATATAGAAATCTCTGTATCAAAAATAAAATTCTATAAAAATAAAATTTGGAAAGTTAAACTGAAATAAATTAAAAATGTTTGTCTTTTTAATCTCTCTTTTGTATTTTTATTTCTGGTGAGTTGACATTTCAATTGTGGTTTCACGTTCACTTTGTTAATTCAAAAACCAAAAAAATCTCGTTAATTTTAAACGATTGTATAATATTGCAAGTATAATGAAAAGTTTGGGAACATTGACACCGGTTTGAGTTTCGTTGTGATTTAATTTAAAATAAAAAAGTTTAATTATTTATTTTTTCTGATCCTTTTTTACTTCTATTGTAAGGATATAGAAATGTTTTCATTTTTGTTTTATTTATAAAACAAATTAAGTAATAATTAATTTGGTTGAATAAAGTCAAAATGAAAAAAATTACAATTGTTTACAACATTTTGTCAAACAGAAATAAAATATTTCTGGCATTCGTCAATCTGAGATTTTAATGCAGAATTAAAAGAATGGTATGTTAAATACACAATTTCATAGTTTGCATTACAGCAAATATTGAACAAAAAAATTTTGCAGTGAAAAATTAATACATAGCTAATATCTATTTGAAAAATATGACTACACTAAATAGGCCCAAAAACAGGTTAAGAGACAATAATTTATTTTAAATTAATTCATGTGCACTAAAAATGTTCACTGAAACATAGTTTCAACCACTCACTACTGTCAATTAGTTAAATTGACAGGCATTGAAACGCAGTAATTGTAGTGAAGCGAAAAATAAAAATTCACTGAATCTGACATGGTGGATCTAAATCCACTGTGCATACATTTGCTGAACGCAAGCACCACAAAATATCACATACAAACAATTTAATTATTATAACTATTAATTTCAGTTTTAATTACATAAATGTTCATTATGAATATTCATTTACCCACAAAGTTTCTTCATAATTCAAAAAATTATGGCAACTAAAATTTGACACTTTTTGACTTCAATTTAAAGCTTATATCTCATTATGTAGTAAGCTTTTACTAAAATTTAAAGTACAGTTTATATTTTTTACTTAATTCTAGTAAATTATTCCAGTAAAAATCAAATCGTTTTTCTTAAAATGAAAAATATATTCCTTAATTTTAAAACAAACTCGCCATTTAAATTCATTTTACTTGAATTTAAAAAAATTTTCTTATTTTTTAGTAAGTCAGTACTAAAACTTAAAGCAATATCATAAAATAAAATAATATAGTATATTTGTCACTTAATTCTAGCAAAGTATTCTTAAATTTTAAAACAAATATCTTGTTTTTAAAAACATTTTGATTTCCTAAAATTAAATAAACTTTTTTCCCTAAAATAAAGATTTATGTCTTAGGCTCGAAATTAAGTAATTTTTTGTTAAAATTTCGTAAAAATTCGCTATATTTTATAAAATAATTTTTCCAGTGTAGTTTGAACGCTTGTAATATTTTATTAATGGTTTTTTTTTGTATATTTGTTATTAATTTTAAATAGAATTTTATTTATTAAATATACGTTTTCTGATGTCATCACATTTTGATAAAAAGCAAGTTTATACTAAATTACGATATTGAAAAATTTTAGCTCGAAAAGAATATAAACATTTTATTCTTCTTACAGTACTTAGATGTCACAACATTCATTATAAAAATTTTTATTGTTGTTTTTACGTAAAAAAAATCACGTCGATGAAATGTACATCAAATTTTTCAGATCGATTTTCATTTACCGCGGTACATTTACCACACCATTCAATTGACAGATCCATGAATTCGTGAATTTGAGATCCACCGGTTAATGTCACTGAACCCATCTATTATATTAACGTGTTTATTGTGTTTCAATTTCTGTGATACAAATTTTTGTCTTTCACATTGTTGTTTCACTTTGACAATTGAAGATTATAATTTTTTATGTCAATAGGTGCATTCAGTAGAATCTAGCGCTGTAATAAATAGCAGTGATGTAGTAATTAGTGCTGCAATGTTGTACTGTACGTTTCGCAGTGAAATTTAAAATTGTTTTTCTATTACAATTAAAACTTTACTTTAATTACTTCAATAAATTTGTTTGTTGGCTATATACCTACATGTAGACTATATACCTACATTAACATTACGTAATTATCTATAATAATAATTTTAAGAAAAACAATTTTTCAAATTAAATTACAACATAAACTTTATAAATCGCTAAATTATTTATCTTTATTTATTATTGTTATATATTCAATTATTATTTAAATCCACTCACAACAAATTTAATTTAAACAAATATATTTACATCAAAATATAAACACATAAACGTTATTAAAAAACCGCTACTCAATATAGCATTGATTTGTTTCGCTGCAAAATTTATGCAGCACTTCAATCTAGCGCTATATAAAATCACCGTTCAGTAGAAAATTTGCTCGAGCGGTATAGTAGTTTTGCAGCGCGAGATACTACTGAACCCCTATTACTATATTTAGAGAGGCAAATCAATGGTAATTTTTTTTTGGTAGAGTAAAAATTGAAAGGGAAGGTAATTTAAAAGGACGGAATTAAGAATAATACCATATAAAACAATCCCAATTTTCACTTCTTCTTATTCAATTAAAAAATTATTGTGATATGTGGCATTACTGATTTCTGCTGAACTACTTTTTTTGTTGATGAATTATTTTTTTTCTACAATTAAAACAATTTCAAACAAATTATAATTACTATAAAATTGAAAATTATGAACAAAATTGTTTTAATTTTCCTTCTTTTCCAAATATTAAAATAATGAAAAATAACAAATTTCGTCAAAAATATTAATCGGATTTATATTCTTCAATACTCAAAATTAAATAATATTTAAAAAATTAATTAAGTTACGAGCAAATAAAAACTCTAATTCATACATTTGAAACGATTTCGAAATCAATTTTTAATATTTCATTTTAAAATCAAATTATAAATTTTAAATTATTAGTTAAATTTTGAAAATTTGTTTCTATATAAAACAAAAAATAAAAATAAAAATGTTTGTATCTCATTGTACTATACACACTAGCTAGCATCATAGTTTGCAAGTAGTTCAAAAGTTTCAATAGAAATTTAAATTATTTAAATTTTTTTTTTTTTTTTAAATTTAATAAAATAAAATTTTTAATATAAATGTATTTTGAGAAGATTTGCAATTACAAAGAAAATTTTTATTCAATAAAAATCTAAAATTTGAATTCCGATAATTATATATGTACTGAATCTAAAAGATTATTTACGTAAAATATTAAAATCAAATGAAAAGAAAGAAAGAAAAAAAAAACAAATAAATCAAATTTGGATTAAAGTTTTTAAATTCGTTTTCAATTGGAATTAGTTTTCTAAATATCGGAAAAAACTCTGTTATGTTGAAAAAAAAAATGTTGAAAAATGTTTTTCTTTCCAAATTTTAAGAATAAATGCATTTCAAATAAAAATGTTGATTGCCTTTTAGACAAAAAAAAAAAAAAGTTTTTCCAATTCAAGTTTTAAATTAAAATTGGCTTTTGCCAATAGGTATTCAAATTTAAACCTTAAAAATATTACTTCTACATTAAAAAACTTTTCTTTAAGTAAAATTTTTAATTATAACAAAAACCTTTTTAGAATAATTTTTTTTAGAATTATTTTTAAGCTTTGAATAGAAGTTATATGTTGGAGTCTATATGATTGCTGAACTAAAAACAACGAATAATAGAAACTAGATTGTAAAACATAATTCAATAACCAAAATGGATTTGTTGGAGAAAATACAATAACAGATCCAACAACACAAGGTCCAACCCAATAAGTATTTGTATATAGTTTTTTCAAATTAAATGCATTTGGATAGCCGCTTCACTTGGAGAAACTACGTTTTCAGCAAAAGTAAGCAGTAAAAATTAAGTTCAATCAACTTTACTGGCTGATAGGATGCTACTTCAGTGTGCAAATTCATTATCATCATCATCTGATAGCGCTACAGCTCTGGGTGAGCCTTGGCCTTTATTATTATACTCCTCCATAAAGATCAATCTCGTGCCGCTTGTATGGAATTTGTGAAATTGTTTGTACGATTTAAGCATCGTTTTTCATGTTGTCTGCCCATCTGGTTATTGGTCTTCCTCTACCACGACTACTATCGGGCTTTCTCTTCAGCAACACTGCTTGTTTTCGACTCTCATGCATTCGACTTACATGGCCAGCCCATCTTAATCTGTGGGTCTTTGCAAACCGTACAATTTCCTCACCATATCGACGTAATTTTGGCCTTTCTTGATATTAGTTTTGATTAAAACAACTTTATTTTTGTATAGTAGCATCTATTTCCGAGTTCTGTTATGAATACAGCACTGCATACTATCATCACTTCTTATTGTTGCTCCGAGGTATGTAAAGCTTGTAACTTCTTCGAAGTTATACTCTCGGATTGTTATATTATGTTTACTTTTTGTTTGTTCATCTCTTGAGGTTTTTAGATATTTTGTTATGTCTTCGTTGATTTTTAAGCCTACTTTTTTGTCTCGGTTTCTAGTTGTACAAATACTTTTGCCATATATCTGTAATTTTTGGACATGATTACTATGTCATCCGCATATACCTGTACTATTTAGGTTGTCATATTGTATAGACTGCCTTTCTTTTCTAATTTGCCTATGGCATAATGTAGTATTAAGTTGAATAATAATGCATCAAAAAATAGGCATCTCCTTGTCGTATTACCGTTTCTATTTTAAATTCAGTTCAGCAGTTCAGTTTAAATTCAATTCTAGAGTGTAAATTAGCCTGATATATAAATCAGGCCAATCTGGAGTTGTGTGGTGGAGCTTTGCTTTCGAAATAATTGAGCGTTTCCAGTTCAAGGTACTAAGATCCATCATCAGTGTTCCCTGATATGTGAGTAATGAGAGATTAAGGTTTGGTTTAAATATTTCATCTGTTAATAACATAATAAAGACAGAAATGCATTCATTTGCGCCTCAACTAATTAACAACGAAGCATAAAGCGAACGTAAGGTGAAACGTTTCAGACTCCTGGACTTGAAAACCAGATTTGCTTGAGTCTCCATAAATAACCAAAATTTAATTAAGGTTAAGAGTCTTTGGACTTTTTCCTTAGAAACATGTCAACTTTTCTAAAAGATTGTACTCTATACTTTTTGTTTATGGTTAATTTAGTGGTGCAGAATAAAGTACACAAAAAATAAATAATATTTTATATAAATGAAAAATTTATTGTATGTGATTACAAGTATAGAAATATGATATTGCTAAAGCGCATATAAACCACTCTTCAAGTGGCTCAAAATAAAATTATGAAGTTAATGTCCAATCTTCCATTTTTTTATTCAACCAAAAAACTTCATGATGAAGCAAGTACGAGCTTGGTTTCGTTGACAATTACACAAAGAACCGAATCTTTTGTTGCAAAATGTTTATTTTTTGAAAATTCACTTATAACGAGCTTCTAACAAATCAAGAGGTTCGTTATTGTTTCTTTGCTAATATAGCAGATTTAGGCTATTTAGATTAGTTCAGTAGGTTAGTTAATAGTTAAACTAGGTTAGATACAAATTAGATGTAACCTTTAAATTAAGTTTTTGAAAGTTTACTTATAAATTTATTAATAAAAATGAGCCAAATGCCAATTTAAAATTTTTCAGTTGTGTAGATGTAAATACATCTGAACTATGTGTAAATGTAATAAAACTATACTGAATTGTAAATACATATCTTGAAAATAAATAGAAGTACAATAATTACAATATTATTTATGTAGACATCTCACAAATATTATTGTTTTATCAAAAAATTTGGGAAAAATTTTTAAATATGGCAAAACTTTAATAACCAAAATAAAGCAAAACTATCTTTAATTCAAGCGAAATAATATTAATTCTATTTCTACGTATTGAACTCGGATTAAAATTTGTATATTTATTTCAATAGATTTCAGTTCGGGTGCATTACATGTTTTCCGAATTAGAAAGTTTATAATATCTATTATAATTGAATTCTACATCACAAGCACAACATTGAGACAATTTTTAAATTTGAAATTTCAATACAAATAATTTTCAATTTTTGAATATTTTGAAAAAAAAGAAAACAAAATTAACCAATATTATTATCATGAAAACATTAATTATTTATATTTACATTTCATTTTAGAAATTTTAAAAAACTAAATGAAAACAAAGTGTGTGTGTATTTCAATTATGAATTTCCAAGAATTCTCCAACTACAACACTTATCAAAAAAAAAAAAAATAATAATTCATAAGCGGCTTATAATATTATTGAAAATTTATAGAATATGAAATAAATAAAAAAAATATATATATTCTAAATAAAAGGTTATTGAAAATGGAAATAGTGCTACCAGCTATAACAAAAAAATTGGTCTCTACAATGCGATATTATCTTAATATTATGTGTTACAAATTATAAACAGAAGACTTGTTGTTGTTACCTTAGTTGTTCTATGGAAGAGTTTGTTTAATAAGAATTTCGTGCAATACAGTCATATTACTTAAAAAAGAAGCCTAAAGTCCCTGATACTAGTTCCCATAATTGGTTAATTTCCTAAACTATCTATTTCCGGCGTAACATTCGTCGTTCTAGCAATTATATAAATATATCTTTCCTCTTCATTTAAATATTTAGCTAAAAACAAAATTTTCTATTACTATACAAAACATTTATTCTCTTTCAGCATCTAATCCCTTTATTGTTATCTCCATGGCGTTCACTTGTCCCTTCTGATTTAAAATTTTCTTTTGCCTACAACCATGTGGAGATAAAAAAGATAGTATATAATTTTTTTTAATTTCAGCACTAACTGAAGAAATAGTCAATATTGGCCTTGATATGTTCTCTATAATACCCTGATTCTGGTCAGAAGAAGAATATTTAACAAATCTAGTGAAATATGACAAAGCCAGATTTATCACCATGAAGATAATAGGAATATTTTTTTTCTGCTTCTCAATATTTTGCTTTACAAAATAAGCCTTCGTTTGAACTTGAAGATGTGCTTGCATTGCTTAATTAGAAACATTTCGTGGTGGGTAATTCAAAGACTCAAACCAGAGGAACTTATAAAGGTGCCTTATCTTTTGTGCATAATTTTATTAGTTTTGACGACTTTAAAAAATACTCTAATTTAAAAAAGTTATACATTTTATTGGTTCTTGTATTAAATATATAGTTTACCTATATGGGTTTATAACTTGGATATGTCTTAAATGATTTATTTGTAAGATGGGCCCCAAAATTAGAACTTTTTGATTTTTTTTATTTTTTAATTCATATTTTTTTGCGGTAATTTTTTGGAAAAGCTTCAAATTTAAATTTTTGGGTTCCAGCCACTAGTTTTTGTTTTAATTCACCGATGTTGAAAGTTTTACAGACATTATTAGTACATTAGATAATAATAATACTTAAAAAAAGGGATGGTTTGTTTATTGGTTACACGTCGTGTTATCAGTTTAACCGTCGTCGTGTCATTAGTTTTCTCAAACTTTTTCCAGTTATTCATGAATAAAAAGATAGCCGGAGAGCGGTACTTCAAAATGCTATCCAATAACAATTTTGTATAACTGTCATGCAATTCACCTCCTAATCTGCTACACATTTTGAATTGGACCCAGTGTGTGTGCTCAATAATATTTGTTACGTAATATTTTTCAAAAACCATTTTTTTAATTTGATTCATAAATAAAATTTTATACATTTTGTGTTAGTCCCGAACAACTTCGGATGACTTTGTATAATACTGCAATATACAATTATGAAACTATATTGCATAATTTTACTGACACATTAGTGAAAAATTAACAAAGGTAGCTAGTATGTGTCAAAAGCTGATTTTTTAAGTGAAAGCAATTCTATTAACTTATAATTTTAAACAGAAATGTCGATTTCAATTATTTTCTAAAGAGTAGAGATTTTCTTCGTTTAATTATGAAGGATGCTATAGGTAGAAACAAAAAAATAGTATGAATGATATAAAGATAACAGATAACGGTGGACTCACATATAATAGATTTTTTTTATATGCCGATATACGGAGCTACTATATAACTACGGAGTAACTAAGTGCAAGAAAGCTAATAAAAAATTCCCATAAATCGGTTTGATTTGTTTTTCATGAATACTTTTTTTCTCAATATTTTCTCTATTTTAATTTAGTTTTATTTATTTTTCATTTATTAATATTCAATGTGGACCGTCTATTTACATTATCGAAAGCTTAGTGAAGAATAATATAGTTGAAGTAAATAAATTCTTATGCACAAAAGCTACTCGTAGCTTTTAAAACGTGTTATAGGGGTTTCTTCATCTGATTTGTGCAACCGAAAATTCTAAAGAAAAACATATTGCTTGATAAGTTGGTATATGTCAAAAAAAAAAAAATGTTTAGCCTGTTAATTATTTTAAGTATAATCTGGCAACACTGTTTCAAAATCAAGTATTATTATTGATTTCTTTAAAAAAAAAATAAAAACGCAAATTAAAGTGAAACACCACAATAATATTTTTTTTCTCTTTTTCTCTCTATGCGTAGAGAAAACAATATCATAACTCATACTATATAGCATAAATAAGTATTTATTTACTTTAACAATAGTATTTGAGCACATTTTTATAAGACTTATGTTTTTAAGATCCTTAAAGGCATTCAGAAGAAATAAGGACAAAAGAAAATATTTTGATGGAAATTTTTTTTTTCCTTTTTGTCTATTTTACCATCAAAGTAAAAGTACAAATCAAAAGTCTGGGAATAAATTCTGTTTTTTATGTTCTTATTTTATTTCTTTATTATTATTTTTTTTTTCAATTTTCTTATTTTAAAATTGATTGAATTCTAGCTGAATCATCGATACAAATATCGTTTAAGCTGTATGGTCAAATGTTTTTTAATTTTGTTGAAACTAGTTTTAAAAAGTTATTATATTGCCTTGTATCGATATGATCATATTATGATCTTGTAGCTTGGTAATATCATATTATTAATTTGTGGTACTATACAGTTAATTTTCAGTTCATTTATAGTGTCCAAAGAATAATAAAAATGTATGTAAAATAAACGTAGATTTAACAATTAAAAAACAAAGTGATAAATTTGAAAGAATAAGATTTTACTACTGATTAGTTAGAAGCTACTCAAATACAGTACAACATGTACAATAGCGACAAAAAAAAATTTCAATAGCGAAAATTTCAAACCCTAATATTTTTTTTTCTTTATTTTTCAACTATTACTTAAAAACTAACTAAGAACATATTTTATATTAAATTATTTAAATAAAAAATTTCTAATGTAATAATTAACATACATATTTAAAAATTAAGATCTAGTAAAAAGCTGTCTGGTCGTATAGAGAAAATTTAATATTCACATGGTTTTATGATTATTTTTTTTGTTTTATTGGACTTACAAGTTTAAATATTGTTATATTTTTATTATCTCTTCAATAATATGCACCTTTTAGTGTGATAATGTAAATAATAATAAAATAATTTGTTTGTTTTATTTGACTTACATATTTAAATATGCTCATATACATATTAATTATTATCTTTTTTCTGAATATGTATATAGCTTTTAATGATATATGATAATAATATGTATATATATTCCATTATTGGCTTTTTGAATTCCGAAATACAATTAATCATTTTTTGCTGTATCAGAACCAGGGCATCCGCCCGGAATAATAATATAATAGGTTTTTAGAATGTAAAACTTTCGCATTGTAAGAATTAAAAGCAGAGTAGACAACACCGAACTCCTAGAAGGACTATTAAAAAATTAACCGAATTGTAAACAATAACAAACCGGGCTAATTCATAAAAAGACAGATTCATGCTTAAAGCATAAACAAGAATAAAAATAAAGTAAAAATTAACTAATTTTAATCTAAGTACAAAAAGAAAACTTGCAACATTTTCAAAATTCGATATTAATATTTAAGTTTATTCTAATTAAATCAGTAGTACTATATCAGAGTACCCATTACATATTATAAAAAAAGCTACTAGACATTCTTAATTTGGACAAAAGACTCAGTAAATTTGTAATAAATCCAAAAACGATAAGTTAGGACTTACATTATAGCTGAAAATATTCAATTATACCAATTCATTATTCAGAATTCATTTTATTAACATTGTTGAAACAAGCGTGGGATCGCGATACAACACAAACTTTATGGAATCGTTTAAATTAGAAAAAAGAATTCCTGAACATTACATAAACATTGTCAATACCGACAATAGAAAAAAAAATTGATTTCAAAATCAATTTTCTCATAAAAAATAGCTTGATTTGAAATTTAATGCAGTATCCTTTATTTGTACATTATTATAACATATCCTTTGTTTGTGTATTTTTTCTAAATAATAACATTATAAAAATATTTTAATTTTATTTTGTATGTTTTTTAAGCATTTTTAATAATAACAAAAAATAATTTCGTATGACTCCACTTATATTTTGTTTTATATGGATTTTGTTGTAATTCATGAATTTTTGTATAGAATTTTAAAATTGTTTGCATTCAAACAAACACAAAGTTCTATAAATGAATATGTAAGTGAATTTTATATTTTTCTCTCAAAGTATTTATATAGAAATGAAAAAAACAAAAAAACAACATAATATGTTAATTTTACAAATTAAATAAAACAAAAAATAATTTTGTGTATTTTCTTAAAAAGTCTTCAGAGAAAGAATTTAACTTAAAATAATTATATGATATTCATTTTATTATTAAAATCCTTAAAATATATACAAAATATCATACGCATACATTTCACAGTAAAGTATTATCCTTTTATTTTTTTTTTTCGTTTAGTATTTAATTTTGTTCATTTTCTAACTAAGAATAAATATAAAATATAAAACGTACGTTTAAAAATAAAAATAATAAAAAAAAAAATAAAAATAATTTTAAATTTGAAAGGATTACATTGTGCTTTTACTTTACTGATGCTAGCTAAAGAAACGAAGCAAAGAATTATTTAAGTTAAGATCCTGGAAAAAAAGGATATTCATTTAATAAAATGCAATTTTGTATTAACCTATATATTAAGAATATATATATACATATATATATATAAAACGTATATCCATTGTATATGTACTTATATAAGAGAATTGAAGTATGGTTCGTTGAACTGCGTTGGAAAAAATTTCAGAAAATTAAATTATTCAATTTAATAAAAATAAAAATAAAATAAGATAAAGTCGCTATGATTTAAAATAAAAATTTAGTAAATTATACGTAAAGTACAGTCAGTAACAAAATTGAATATAACAAGATAATATATGAAAATTACTTCTTTTGGTTATGTATAACTGAGTAAGCAGTATAAGCCGATCAAATAAATCAGTGAATTTATAAAATGACCAATTGAATTGAAAGTGAGGGTTTAAGTGAGTTCGATAGTTCCAATATTCTTTCAAAGCTTATGTTTATGTTATTCTTGATTTTTGAAAGAACTTTTTTGGTTGAACAAATCCCTGTTCAATATGAAACAGTGTTTTTCAGACAACCTGGATCAATATTTCCTCAGTTTGAGTAAATTAACAACAGTACATACGAGATCTTATTTTATTTATACCTATAAAATATTTAATATTTTTGAGATTATACTGTTAGATTTATCTTTTTACTGAAAATAGATTTTTACACTAAGAATGCGATAGTACCAATACAGCGCCGTAACTAGCTTTTCCAGTGTCCTGTACAACATCTTTTTTTTGGGCCCCTATGTATTTTTGGGAAAAAGTAAATTATAGTACAATTATGATATCAAAATGTGTAAGATAACTTCTTTATATGGAAAAAAATATCATCACACATTATATACGGAATTTTAATTATATTTATTTAATTGGATTTTTTTGGCCTTCATTTGATCAAATCCATTAAATGATATATCTTTAACTATATTTGTATCCAATAGATATTATGACAAGATTGGATAACCTTTTTCGTCCGATAGTTGATCTTAAATAATTTTTTATTAATTTTGATTTGCTAAAGCTTCTCTCACATGAAGCAATTGATACTGGAAGAGTAAGAAATGGTCGCAATAATTTTTAGACAATTTAAATTCTAAATTGTGTAAGTAAAAAAATTTCACGTGGTGTTGCAGTTTTTAAATTGTCTACTAATATCGATGCTTCAAATTTAAAACTTTGAATTTCACATGCGAGCCTTGCTGTACTTAATGGCAAGATCAGCAGCCGCTTGTTTTAAGTCTACAACGCTGTCTTTTTCTAAAGAAGAACCATATAAAAAACTAAGATCTTTACAAATATTTCTAAGTTGTTCACAACGCCAATATAATTGAGACAACAGCTTGTCAAAAACATTGTACTTCCTTCATCCGGTGCCTCATCAATTTCCATTTTTTTAACTATTCTCCACCGTTTACTTCGGAATCCAACTTAATTTTAGCCAATTTATTTGCTTTTTCAAAATCTTGTTCGAAACCTGTTTCTCGTAAAGTACAACGTAGTCCATCAATTAATTTTGTTGCATGACTTATCAATACATCTCTTCGTTGTAATGCTGTATTATTGTCGCTCAGTGCATTGTAGAATTTTATTCCATACAGAGAGATTTCAGATAAATTTATAATCAATTAGTAAGAGCAAACTTTTTGAATTTGATATAGCTTCTGGTTGTAATGCAGTTGAACCATTTGCAATCGATTCCAAAACCGAATAAATGTAAGCTTAACGATTTCATTGCATTGGCCTTTGATGACCACCTTGTATCCGATAAATTTTTAATTGTTAATTTTAAATATTTCATTAAAATTTCCCATCGTGCTGTCGATGATGAGAAAAAGTTAAATAATCTTTGCACAGTACCAATCATAGCACAGTATCATGTGGTGTTGTAGACGCAGCATGAACACCAGCAAAAATAAGGCACAAAAAATACCAAATTATTGATTTCAAAAATACTTCTTACACCTTTATATTTGCCAGACACATTAGCATCGTTGTCGTATCCTTGCCCTCTGACAACATGAATATCCAATTTATCAGCTGCTATTTTATTTAAAATTTCATTTGCTGGATAAAAGTTTATGTATTTTAATTTTTGCGTCTCGAATTTTTCGCCGGTAGTTCCAATTGCTTTTGCGTTTATTTAGTATAGTGATTAATAGAAAAATATCTTTCATTTTTGCCCCTACATAATTATTTATTTTTATAGTTTTATGAGGTTATAACCTAAAAGAAAAAAGAAGTAAAAGTTTATTTCAGTTCCCCTCGGATATCTGGGCCCTGTGCTTGTGCACCTGTTGCACCTGCCTAGCAACGGCGCTGTAACAATATCTCGTTTTTAGCTTATTCCAATTTAAGCAGTTATATATTATTGCTACAGATATTAAAACCACTTAACTTTCACACTAGTGAATAATTTTTTAAATTCGAGGTTTGTTTCAAGGTAAATAACCTACCAAAATATTTATAAATAACTAAATGTGTTTACATTAAACCTACGCCAGATGACAGTAACCCTACTTGATGGTATAATTATATATTTCAATGTATGGTATACTGCGTATAGTTTTTCATGTTGTCCACCACCCCAATAACCATACAACATTATATTTTGTATAACTTTTTTATTCATTAATTTATAAATTAAACTTTTATGATGCTAATTATTATTAGTTATCAGACGATCAGTTTAAGATTTTCTAAGAATATTAATTTTTATTAAATTCAATTTAAAAAAAATCAATTAAGTAATTTTTATCGATTATATTTTTATTATTCATGATTATGAAAAAATAATTTAGTAAAGATGGTAATTCTCGTACAGGACAATATAATGAAATTATCTTTACATAAAATTTAAGTGAGCAATACAAATTTATATTTTAAAGACATAGCAGAACAATTTCTTAATTTAATTATATAACTGAAATAATGATAATGTAATTCATTGGAATTCAACCATTATTATCCTTAAAAATTTTGTATACAAATTTCATTAGATACAGTGTTGGTCATTGAATTTACGCACTTAAAAAAAAGTTTTTGTTATATTAGGTGTTAGTCTTATAACAACATCAGCAGAGTGTATCCTTTTCAACATAAAATCATTTTCAGCATTACATTTCGTGGTTGGTAGTAAAATACATTTTTTGTGCTGATTTCAGAATACGGAAAGAAGTAATAAAACAATATATATTTCAGCGATTAGTTCAATAAAAATGTAAAAAAATATATGAATTAATGTTAAAAATTTAAATCAAATAAAATTATGAAAATTATATTCCACAGGCTTATAAAGCAAAATGTATACATACTTAGACCGATATGGCTTACTTGCAAAAAAGCATATTGCCGAAAAAGTAAATTTTGCCAGTAAATGCTGGTCGATATACATGATGTACTACTTATCTTATCTGACTATACTATTACGAAGGTATATCGGATTTGAATCACGCTCAGGGTTTTGATGTTTAATTGAATTTTTCTTTCATTATACATATTCATAAAATAATGAAATTTTCTAAAATTTTTGGAACCACTCGTGAAATCTTAGTTTCTAACAACAGTATGTAATAGCTTTCCAAATTAATTCCATTTTGATTAACTGATGATATACCAGAAAAGTAATAAATAAATAAATACTCGTAAAACATAATTCGTTCCAGTTTATGTAATAAATCGTAGTACCGTGTATCCAATATATAAAGTACACTACATAAATTATTGACAATATGATAAGAAAAATCTCCATATTGCCTTAGAATATCTAAAACTCAACATAAGCTTCTTGCTTTTATATAATATAAGGCAATTGTTAAATTCAATTGGACTGTTCGAATATAATTGTATTTGGTTCAACCGAATAAATATCAGTTCACACTCCTTGATATGTGAACAACTGAATTATTCACAAGGATATTAAGATGATTACCAATTATTGAATTATTTTTAAAAAGATTCGAAAGAAAAATAATTCGATAAATCTATTGCGCTATTAGATTAGAAAGTCGACAATATAGAAGAAGATATAATGACGAACTATATAAACAATATTGAAGCCTACAATAAAATCCTGTTTTCCAAAATCCAAATGCGACAAAATCCAAACTTCACTTTGCCAAATATAACAAAAAATTCAAATAAAATGGAAAACATATTTTTTACTAAAAGCTTGCCGTCTTGTGTTTATTTGCCCTCTGCGAAAACGGGGATTCAATAAATAAGTAGCGGGGGTTTGGGGGTGGCAAGCCCCGATTTTAAAAATAAATTTTTTTTTTACTAAAACCTGGCTATTTTACTAAAATTTGGATTTTGTTTATTTGGATTTTGGAATTCTGGATTTTGTGTCGTTTAGGTTTAGTCCATTTGGATTTTGGCATTGAGGATTTCATGGCTAATCCTACGCGAGTAATCTGCAAATAGCAAATTGAAAGACGACTGCAAGATAAAAAGGTAATTGGAAAAAAAATTGTGAAGAAAGCTAAAACCCACCAAGGGTTGTAATGTTATATGATGCTGATAATCACCGATTGTTATATTATTCACCAGAACATTAGGATGACTACCGTAAAACAGTGAATTGAATTTGTTTTATACAAATACGACCAGAAGCTGCTGAATCATCCAAATTGTTTGGCACAAAAATATTGAATACATGGCAGCGAAAACTTAATAACGTTTCGATAGAAAATTTTAAGTTAAGAAATGTTTACTGTATAAAAGCTGCACTTCATATCATACGCAATAATAATTTCAGAAATTATATGAAAACTTTTTAGTTTGGAACGTCAATGGATGGCACAAATCGCATATTTTATAGAATAGTTGTTAAGTTATTTTTTTCTGTTATAATTAGAATATTTGTTAGGATTATAACAAAAAAGACAATCTTAGCTGGTCTCAAAATGCTTAAAAAGGTTATTAAAAAATAACCCGGACCGAAATATTAACATTTTGTAAAATTAAATATTCGGATCTTCCTTATTTTGATCAAATTTGCTTAGTGATTTAGTGAAATCTGATAGAAATCTTATGTTGTAAGTATTAAACTTAAGCGAGTCTGACAACTGAAACCAAGAACTAAACAACATAAATTTTGAAAGCAATTTTATGTCGAAGCCTTTACACAGATTGAAGAGGAAGCAGGTAAAGCGCGTCTTCTCATAAATGAGAATAAAGCAAAATATATGCTGTCGACAAATAAAATGTCCTCACAACATCATATAGGACACAACATCACTGTCGGCTCATATAATTTTGAGGTAGTTCAGGAGTTTATCTACCTTGGAACCAACATCAACTCCACCAATGATGTTGAAGTAAGGCGAATAATTACCCTTGCAAACCGTTGCTACTTCGGTTTGTCGAAACAACTGGGTTCAAAGCTCCTATCCCAAAATACCAAGGCACAATTATACAAAACGCTCATCCTTCCGGTGCTGCTATATGGTTCTGAATCGTGGACATTACCAAAAGCAAGCGAGCATGCACTTGGTATCTTTGAGAGAAATTCTTCGTCGCATTTATAGTCCTGTGTCTGACGAAGGGGTTTGGGGAAGAAGATACAATGCCGAACTATACCAGCTGTACAACGACATTGACCTAGCTAAAAAATTCAGAATAAGACGGCTTCATTGGCTAGGCCATGTAGAGCGTATGGATGAAAATACTCCGGCTAGGAAGCCCTTCGAATCCAAACCCCAGGGAACGCGTCGTCGAGGGAGGCCACACCTTCCTTGGAGAGATGAAGTATCGGCAGATATGAAAAAACTTCAAATCACAAACTGGAGAGATTCCGCTCGTGGCCGAAATCAGTGGAGGACAATTTTGCGCCAGACCCAGGACCTTAAAGGTCTGTAGCGCCCAGCAAGTAAGTAAGTAATATTATGTATAGCCCAGTTCTATTTATATTACTTTCGTTATATTTATTTAATTTACGCCAATATTACAGTTATATCATTTCATGATGATCGCTACAGTATCATACTATCACACCATTTTTATTTTGTATAATAAAAAGTTTTGTATTATATTTGGTAAGAGGCGAGTTTGTAATATATATACTCGTAATTCATTCCAAAAGTATATCATCTGATTAAGCAGACAAAATACAAAACAATAATTTTTTAAAAGTTCTTTGTTTATTTATTTTTTTTATCACCGATGTTAAGTGGGAGTAGATAGACTAAGATTTTTTTTAATTTAATCGGTTTTATTGAGTTTCAATGGAAATATTTCTGTTTTTTTCTTTGTCTAGAATTAATAATTCTAAAGAGAAAATTTCTTTGGAATGATGTTATTAGCCAAATTAAAGGCTTCTAATATAAAATAAAATAGAATTTGTGTTAAGTTATGAATAGCAGATTAAGTATAACTTTTCAACTAGCTGTAAATTGGTTGAATAAAGAAATTTATTTTTTATGTTGAATCATTTATAAAATTATATTTATACCTTTAGTTATAATCAAAAACAGAGTGAATTATTTTTAAATTCTTTTTATGCCTTTTACAAAATATTGTTTTTTGTTGAATTGTTTTATATAATTTTTTTAAATATTTTTTCAATTATTGTTTTTTGTTGTTGGTTTTTATTATCGTAGACTTATAACTAATTTAAATGTGTATTTGATATGTGGTATATACCTTCCGTTTCCAAATTTCAACAATCAACACTTTTTATAATCATCATAACCACCACTCTCTTAAATTTATTTCAAAAAGTTATGCAAAATATTAAAAATTAAAATGGATTTGATTCAGAAAAATCTAGGATATTAAATCAAATTATGTTAAATGTTGTCCTGTAAACTTATAAGGCTATGAAATGTTTTATGAAATAATTTACATGAAATTCTTTATATTGAAAAAAAAACAGAATAAAACTATAACTGCTTATGTTGGATTTTATTGCAGTCATTATAGTTACTATAGGTTGGTATGGGTTAATAAATGCCGTCGATTTATTTTTTTAACCAGTGTACCATGTATATGAATATGTAGGCATACTTTTAAGTGCTGTTCTCTTTCGAAGTGTTGTCTACAATTTTTTATATTTTTCCCATAACAGAGGGCATCGAAATTACAGAAATGCTAAGCACAGGTCGAAACAAATCCATAACGCATTGTGCTTTCATCATGAGTCAAATCTTGGTTCGATTAAAATGTATTTATCTACTGCGCCTAGCAATTATAAGTATGAATGTGTAGATAGCCCTTTGTTTTATGTATGCCTACTTAGACAAAGAGAGCTAGTAAGATATATTTTAAAAAATTTAGGAATTGTAATTATTAGAGATTGAAATATAGATTTAGTTTATTGAATTGCAATTTGAATAAATCAACAAACTAGATTATTACACAAAATTCGCAATAACACATTTTTACTCAAAACTTGTTCAAATTCGCAGTATACCTACTTGTAGTTATTTTTGTCTATTTGCAATATCTGTTAAGTGTTTTGAGTAAGTTTCACATTTGAAATATTTTTGACTATGAGAATGGCGGAACCTTTTTCAATTGATTTTTTCCTGTTAGTAAACTGCCAATCCGGATTTTTGTGAAATCTAGAACTGGATCCATGACCCGAGCTCGACCTTTCATCTTAAACAGCAGCTTTTAACAACGTTGTCTTTCTATTTCGTCGAAATTTCTGCAACAGCATTGGCTTTTCGGCTATGATTTTATTTTATGTAGGAACTATGCATTTGATACGGCTCGAGCTAAAGAGTTAAAGAAGAAATCTCTACCACCATTTTTAATTTTTACTCGTTTACTAAAATCTGTCAAATAGATCAACTGCACCTATAAAGCTATGATCTAACTACTTAAAGATACCGTTGCACTAGTGAAAATCTAATTCTCAACTTCAAAATCTCATAAAAATGTACAATTGAGTTGTATTTCACCGTATTGGGAAGAATCTGCGTTTGGTATCAAACTGTTTCTTTTTGAATTAATTTTTTGATGTTATTGAACAGTTCCATAGATATATATAAACAGTTCCACTAGCAAAACAAATTTAGTTTTTTCTTAAAGTAGCCATGAGCTTGTGCGAGGTGAAAAAATTGTAAAAATAAAAAATTGTATGCTTTGGATTTTCAACTTCTTTTAATAATTCTACTATGACATAGTGACCTCGATTGTTTGGAGAAAGTTGCTTCATTCCCTTCATATTAAAAACAAAACCTGTAGATGAACAAAGACACAATAATTTGTATCCAAATCGTATTTACTTTCCTTTTATACACAATTCGCAGATATTTCGCCCGATGTATGGTCACATAGATTCATCGATAGACATAGTGTGAGAAAATACTCCGAATTTAGAACAGTACGATGAAATCTAAAAAATGGGCACCTTATAAAATTTATTTCCTCGATCTATATTATTATTATTCGCTTGCTGTAATCAATGAATTTATTTTTGGAAATTAATGTCAGAACTTACGGACCAATACATATTGTCTTTTTAGCACTATTATGCTAGGTAAATAAAAGAATACCCAAAAACCTCTTTAGGCGGTCAATGTTCAATTAAAAATCATTATTTCCAGGTCTTGCATATGAATTTGTTTCAGTAAAAATCAAATCGAATACAATTTTATCAAAAAATTCATGAAATATGAGTTTGATTTCCTAATTTTAATATAAGTGCTGCTTTCTCATTAAATTCGCTATTTATGTGAAGTTCCAAGAATTGAGCTGGAGAATTTTCCCATAATGCCTCTTCTTTCAATAATACATTCATAATATTACCATTTAATTTTTTTGCCTGATATTGTTTCATTATCTTCACAAGCAAAGTCCTTAGTTGTTTTGCTTATTATTTGTAATTTCGCCAATATCTCACTTCATAATTAGGTATATCAAGTTCTGGATCAAGATCATTTTTGTTAATGTGCGCATTATCACTTATTCCGTTATATTCTTCAATAGAAAGAACTACAATATCGTTGCGCAAACGAAACTCATATGTCAAAGCTTCACAACACTGGACTGTAAGAACTTATAGTGATAAGTTTTTTTAAGGATAATTTCTCTTTTTTAAACATATTTGTTATTAAATTAGAGATAAAAAAGAGAAGAAAATCAAAACTTCTGCTCTCAAATTAAGTACTCTTTTAGCTATTATTGAACTATTGAACATCAATGTCGAATCTAAAGAACGATTCATATTAGAGGGATATTTTTATTCATTAAAGTTGTTTCTCTAAATAAAAACATTTATGGATAATTGAACAGCTAATCCAATTTATTCCTTGAATTGAAGTTAATAAAAAAAGAAGTCAATATAACAATTATAATTATAAATTTAAGCATTGTAATTTTATACTAATTTCAATTTTAATAATAAAAAAACTAATAAATGTAATTAAAAATAAAAAAAAATGAAATTGTAAAAAACACTTCGTTGCAGCTTCAGACTAACGGTGGGGGTGTTATGGATGAAATCCATAATACCACTATAAGAATAGAAAACCTTAATAAATCCATCGACAAACACTTTTTTGTACAATAAGCGTTTTCGGTCAATCAAAGTATTATTTTTGTTTACTTGTTAAAAGCTCCAAATAAAAATTCAAAAGCAATTCCGAAATAATAAAACTCATATTTCAAAAGCAAAATCCCGCTTTGTGTTTTTATAAAATAAATTTTTACAGAAAATACTTTATGCAACGTACAAAACGCTGCATCAACAAAAGTAGGAAAAGCTTTTTAAAACTGTACAAAGAATAAAGGAAAACTAGAAAATCATTATACATAACTAAATTATTATTATTTTATATACCCACGGGCGAGGTCCTACGACTTAATCCAATTATAAAACAGGTTGCAACTTACCTGGAACAAAAAGAAATTAAAAGTTAAAAGTTAAAACAAAAAAAAGTTAAAACTAATTAAATATTAAAAATTTATAAAGCTAAAACAAATTATATGTATTCAAAAGCTTATAAAATTAAAATAAATTAAAAGCTAATAAATAAAAGAATATTAAAAAGAATAATTTAAATGTTAAAAATTTATAAAACAAGAAAATAAATTAAATGTGGAAAAACAGAGTTGTTAAGTTACAGTATTAATAAATAAAGAAAAGAATAAAATTATAAAGTATACTAGGGGCCCCTGTTGAGTAATTATATTTCAAGTTGAAGTCAAATTAAAAGTTTTTAAAAATACAGTAATTTACGTAATGACATAGACTTCGCACGATATAGCAGAAACCACTCGTGTTTAATAAAAAGTTTTGTGGTTAGTAAGTTTTATTTAGGACACATAAATTATACATAAATATGCTGCTTCTACGCTTATTTATTAAGATCTTTACGTACAATTATCCATGTGGTGGTTGCACACAGTCCAACTTGTTGTGAACGTCGACGAATAGACAAATTTGGATCTTCATCAACACTAGATCTTACAGCACCGATATTTTCTTCTGTACGAACAGTTCTTTGTCTTGTTGTTGTTGTTGCATCGAGTAGAGAAAATGTTGTCCGAAATCTATCGATAGTTCGACGAATAATCTGCTCTGATGGATGATTATGTAAACCATAAATTTCACGAAGTGCTCTATAAGTTTGGCGAATAGAGCACTGATTTTGAAAATAAATTTCAACAATTTGTAAACGTTGTTGCAGCGTGAGTCTTTCCATGATAATTTGTCAATGCTTACTGAACAGAAATATCAAAACTACATGGCTTCTATCTTCTGTCAAATCACAGTTATCCCTATCGAAAGTTCTATCATTCTAAAAAAAACACCCGTTACTTCAATGCATTCTGTTTCACATACTAAAAGTCCAAAAACTCATAACACACTTCAAATTTTTTTTTTATTTATTTCGCTTGCCTACAACAACAACAACAACAACAACAACAAAAACAAACAATAAATTAAATTCCATTAATTTTCTCCGAGAAAATCTACATAATAAATCTTTTAAAAGTTTTTCATAAATTTTATAAAAAAGTTTCAGATGAAAAATTTTCCAAACCAAAATTAGAATAAACAAAAACAACAAAAAAAAAACAAAAAATAATAAAAAAATTCCTTGATTTCCTTTCAGTTGAAATGCATCCCAAGTAACACTGTTATTTCCTCCAAAACAAAAAAAGGAGAGACAGATCGAGAGAGAGAAAGAGAAAGAAAGTTACAGTTTCTCTTATGACATTTAATCAAAGTTTTTAAAAAAAATTCTTATTAATTTTTTTTTATTTAAGTTTAGAATTTTCCAACGCTCTCTGAATTACAAAGAAAAACTTATAAGAAAAAAAAGACAACACCGATTTTGAATTTTGCGTGAAGAGTTTAAACAACTTCTAGAAATCATAAAATATTTCCATTTTTTTTTAAACTAAAAATACTCATCTACACCACAGAATATACACACATTCATACAAACTCTCATCAACATTATATTTATTAAGATGAATTATGATGCTCTGAGACAAACAAAATTTCATAATGGCGAACAGTTTTTTTTTTTTGTTTGTTTTTATTATTTAAAATTTTGTTGTTGTTTTGTGTTCATGTTTACTTTTTCAAAAATAAATTCATTGATTTATGTGCATTTTTAACAATGTTTTCAAAATTATTGAAAAAAATTCTACCATGAGTTTATTGTTTTTTTTTTTGCGGAAAAGTTTGTTTTGCATCACTTAAGGGAAAATTTAATTTCCTCACTCCGTTATTAGAATTGTATTATAGGGAAAAAAATTGATTTCTGAGAAATATAATTGGGTCAAAAAAAGTTTAAATCATTTAACAGTAATAGATGTTTGTATCTTCAGTAGTCGAAAATGAGTTATAGATTCTTTCAATAGTAGATGTAGCCAAGGTTTAAATGTACAGATGAAATTACGTTATATTTCTAAAAGCTTATAGGTGGATTTCCAAATGCGCCATTTTACCATCACGGTCGCTTTTAACTAATCAGAAACGACTGTCGCGTCGGTTTTTCGTCTCGTCGAAAAGTTAAATTAACTTTATCTTTTGCGTGACGGTAGTCACACATACTAAGAAATTTAGATGACAAGCAATAAAAATTACTTGAGTGTTTTAAATTTTGAAGATAGTTATATAGTAAAGTAAAGTTATTTGAATTTAAATTTGAAAATTACAAAAATAAAAAATATTGACTACCTAACTGTCTATTTGTATTATAAATTTAACCTATGCATATTTGAACTATTTTAAATTTTAAAATATAAATAAAATTTGAAATACAAGTAGATAGTTAGGTCGTCAATTTTATTATTTTTGATTCTTGTAAACTTCAAATTTAAATTAAAATAATTTTGATTCACTTGTTAATATATCTAGTCTATCAAATGTTTCAAAGTTTGCGTGAGTGCTTGACTGAAAACTGTCGCATGTGGAAATCGTTTTCAAAAAACCTTCACAGAAATAGTGACCGTGACGGTAAAACCGGCGCATGTGGAAATCCATCTTATAGTTTAATTTATAAAAAGAAAGTTAAAATTACGAAAAATAGGTGTTGATTCAGCAATACAGACACAGCATAAAGCCAGTTTGGCTTTTCCAACTTCATATCAACCATACCAGCGGGCCATTTCCAAAAGCTGTTTTAGTTTAGGGGTTATTTAAATTTAATTAGACAATTTTTTCAGCCAACAAGAACTTTCACAAGTGTTACTCAAAAAAAAAAAATTTCTGTAAAAAAATTAAACAAATGCAAACTTTTTTTTTACACATACCTATAGGCAAAACCACCATATGGGGATCTTTTATACCGATTGGTACCGATTAATAGCCATTAAAACGTTTGATTAGACAGTCTAATGTAAAAAAAATACAATTACGAACGAAGTGCCAATTTTCGTTTTAATTTTGTGTAGGTCATAAATAATTATGTTTGGGGAACACTTAAGATGGAATTTGGCTCCATTTTCAACTGAGCATGTGCTCGTATCGACAAGATATCTAAACAAACGGGGGAGCGATTATACGACGAGGCCCGGGAAGAGCAGGATCAACAACACTTGGTTCATTGATAAGACCAACGTTTTTGGACTATATTAAATTGTTTAACCGCATTAATAATTGTAATACCATTTTTGGTCGTATGAAATCTTTATAAATTTTCAAGAGATCACAAGACGAAAAAGGCCTAACAGCAACTAAGAACTTCTAAAAAGAATCGAAATATTGCTGGAGATAGTACATCTCTGAATTTTGAAACTATTAAGCTTCACTCGATTTTTTAAGTTCCTATTAACTATTGCAACCAAATCATGGCTGAGGGAACTGGACATTTGCTTGACAGAGCGATACAAAAGAGACATTTGGTTGATATAGCGATAGATGTAGGTACAGATTTCTTATGAAAATCGTAGGATGCCACTAGAAAGCTGTTGATTGGATTAAAAGTGGTTTGGAGGAAGTAATTTATAAATATAAGGAAGTAGGAGATAAATGGAATTATTAAAAAAATTAGTCTCCTTTAAAATAAAAATTAAAACTTGATTTTTTTTAAATATTAAGTTTGATTGCGGACTTAACTCATATTATCATCCCAACCACTACATTAAACTTAAATTTATTTATCTATTTATGAACCAGTTTACCTGCATATAAAGTGATGTATTAGCTGGCATGCAGCTTGATTGCATATATTAAGTGATATCTCCAAAAAATATTCTGAAATATATTCGGCATTGGGCCTTTTATTGTTTTTTATCATTTACCTTATCTTAATAACAAAGGGTTGGTGCTGGAATCTGGAGGAAAAAGCCATATAGCGTTTTGCTTTCATCTGTAGGTAAATCGGCGATGTTTCGGTTGTAGTGCAGACGCTCTCCTCGACAGCACCACTCAATAGTCTGTGTTCAACTGAGATACCGCCAAATTGAGTAAACTTTCAAAAAAATTATTCCCTCGGTATGCTAACTTCATAAGTTGGCAACTTTTAAATTAAACATTTTGAGTTTTGTTTCATAAAACTGTTAACTTTGTGGATTTTTGGAAAATGGGTTTTATTTGATTATCTAGTCAGATAGGTAAACTTTCATCATCAATTACAGTTCTTTTGTCTCAATTCTCAGTTCTTCGTCGGGAAAAACGATGTTATTTAAAAATTTATGTTCCCTTCGTTATTTGTTTTTCATTAATTTTTAAATTTTAAATGCTGTCAATAGACAGTACATATACTGTCAAAACGACGATTATTAAAAAAATAAAATAAATATAAATCTGCAACTGTCAATAGACAGTTAAATTGTGAAAGGTAGCAGCAGTAAATATAAAACTCGCACTTGCCTTAATATTGTCGCACTTTAGTTTATTTTTATAACTTTTCTATTAGGATCTAACATCCGATAGGATAATTTTACGATAGTCGAACGAATTTTCTAATAAATAATAATATATAAATGTAGAGTAAGACTGCAATTGTACAGCTGTCTGGAAGCCTATAAAAATTGATTCAAATTGAAAAAAGCCTTAATATTGTTGCAAAACAAAATTCAAAATTATTGAGTTCTAAAGCATGGTCACAGGATTTCCTACCGACAGTAAAATTCTCTTGGCATACAAGAATTTTACAAAATATGAAAATAAACGATTTTAAGAGGGAAGGATGTTAAAACTATTAGAAAGTGGTTTAAATTATTATTATTTTTTTAAATATAACTATACTGTACACAAAAAACGTTAAAAAGTAGTTGTGAGGGTGGGTGTGTTGTGAAATAAAATAGAAATTTCAATGTAAACTACAGTCAGATTTCTCCGAATTGAATATAAAATTGTACAATTTTTTTATTTTTTTTTTTTCAGTTTTAAATTTTACCATTATACTTTTAAATTTAGGGCAAATGAGACAATTTTGACTATGATTTACTAGTGCTGAATTTTTAGAATTTTCTTTTGTTAGTAAAAATAGAAAAAAAAAAGAAAACAATTTACAAACAGCGGACACAAAACTTTTTCCGGCAATTCAGTTCTATTCGATAAGATTTAATGTTTATATTTTTTGATGTTATATTTTATATAGAGATGTAAAATGAATGTGTCTTATTTTGTATGAATATCCAAATATTGGGTACATATTATTTATATACGTAATAATATCATTTTTAGAGATGGGTAGACATAAGGATTATATTTTAGTTCGGACTAGGATCAATTGTTTGAGTCGTAATATTAATTTTTATTGAGTTGAACTTATTAAAGGTAAATTATCATATATAATGGTATATGTATAGGCAATACAACAAACGTTTTCAATTTATTTTTATGTTGCCTGTTGGTTCCAGGGGAAACATTTTCAAAAATAAAGATTAAAAACTCTAGATATGTTTCACTAATTTTTATTAAATATCTTAATCGATTTCGGTTGTAACCGCGTCATCAGTTTTCTTGACTGTTTAACACTCAGATGAATATAGACAATTAATTAAACTATATTATATTAATATCACCCCATATATCAACTCACATCTGAATATTTGTAATTATTTTTCAAAAAATTGTTAAATTTTGTTTATTAATTTGGGATCGTTCAATATCTGACCTTTCATTATATTTAACTGAGCCAAGCTTGCATAATGCCCTCTGTGTAAAGTATTTTTGTTTATATAATACATTGTGTGTGACACACATAATATGTATCTATTCACTCTGTATTCATGTACCACTAGCCGTTAAAAAGCTTAGAAAAATGCTTCAGATGTATTATTTCAATTTTAGTATATGTTCTGCCGAAGCAAAAACGCATATTCAAAATATAAAATTTTCAATAATAAGATAGGTTATATTACACAACGTCTTTTTTGTGAGAGCTTTCTATCTAGTGACAACAAAGGTTGTAAATGATGATGATGATAATAATGCTTTCAATAAAATTAGTAAATGCATTCAAATAAATTAAAATCAATTTTGTTAAGTAGCATTATTATCAAAATATAACATTTTTTCATAATTTATATAGTTTAGCATAACTTCCATTTCAATTTCTATGAAGAGACTCAAAAATAGTATATTGACACTTTAATTAATTTCTTAAACTTATAAAAATATTAGTATAAAATTCTATTTATTATATGGATGGTTAATTAATTTTTGATTAAATTCAATTTATTCGACTTTTTAATTTATTATCTTATTGACATCTTGTTTTATTTTGAATAATTTATTTAATTAAAATTCAATTTCTATATTTTGTTTGCATCAGAATTCAATTTTAATTTCTAAAAGAATTTTTGATTTGATATAAATTTTAAATAAGGCAAGTTACAACTATATAGTATATGTGCTTACAACATATACATATATATACTAAATTAAATAAATTTTTTTAAATATATAATATAATAAATAAATTAAATTCCTACTTATTATTCAGTTAAATTAATTTTTAATTAATGACATTTTTTGTATGGAAGATAACTTATTCACTGAAATTTAATTTTAGAACTTGAAACATTCTTCGAAAATGATTACAATGTAAAGTTAATATATGTATGTAGAATATTTGATTATTGTGAGGTTTATAATGTGTTGTATGGTATGAAATTGAAAAATGAAATTGTTGCATTGCAATATAAAATTAAATGAAATATCTAAAATTGATGTACATGTAAATTTTAATTTCTATGAAATTTCTTGTAAACTAAACATCTACTTTTCATTTCTACATTTTATGATAGTCTGTTTTTCTTTAATACGTATGGTGTTAGTTAAGTTTTTTTTTTAATAAGTATGGTGTTAAATTGTTTAAATTCTTTTTATTATTTTGTTCTAAAGAACTAGTAAATTTAACACATAAAAAATTAACTTAGGATAAGTTATTTAAGGGATTATTAAAAATAATAGAGGGTTTTCTTTAAAAGTGAAATTTGTAAAAAATTTGCGAAATTTATTCCAGTCTTCTTTTTTTATTAAAAGAAAGTATGGAGTAGCAAGTAAACCTATATTCTATAATAAGAGTACAAGAGCCAAACTAAAGTTCTTTCGCCTAGTTTAACTATTATTAACTGTCATAAGGTGTAATCGGAAATGTCAAACTAAGATCAAATGCAAAAATATTTGATGATCAAACAACAAAAATTTAACAATGTTGATGAAATCCTTTTATTTTACATTGAAAATGATTGTCGTAGTTTGACTTTTGACACTTGATGTTTGCCGCAATTTTGTTACCAAAAGAATTAAAAATTACATCTAAGAAATTGTTACAGAAAAATATAATAACAAAAAAAATAGAAAACAATGAAAATACAGAAGTTGTATTTAGAATCTTTACATATGAAAAATTTTGATACCAGCAGTTTACAACTACATTAATGTGATTCGTGAGTTTGATAATAAAATATTTAACTCAATAGTAAAGAAATATTTATTGTAATTTATTGTGTTGTTATTTTATATTGGTATGTTTTTAAGTACTTCTAAAATTAAAATGTTTAATTAAGAATTATAAATTACAAAATCAACTACAACTATTTGAAGTCAAACATGAAAGAGGCTGGATGTTGTGTAATAATAATTTGATCCCAATGTTCTTCCTTTGAGTCAATATTTTCACTAAAAACTTCAAAACGCTAATTAATTTGAAAATTTAAAAAAAACTTGAATAAAATTGTTACAGGATCAAAAACTGTTTTTCTCAATTACCTAACATAGTCTTTTTCACTCATTTTCTATCTTAAGCTAAGTATGCTGTTAAAAATTTTTGCCTGTCGAAATATGAATAGAAAAACTACTTCAAATTCAGCAGCAAAATTTGATCATAAATTCGTTTAACCAATAACATGTGGCATTATTAGTTCATTTGACAATCAGCAACGTTTGAAAATAAAATCTAACTATTTATCTTAAATAAATTAGTATCAATTAATCTATCTATTCTTAATATATCTATTATCTTAAATAAACTATTTAAAAATAAAATAAATCGTAAGTAAAATAAAGTGATCTTTAAAAAATATTATTTATAAATTCCTGTAAAATAATATTTTTAAATAATATTTTTTTAAGATTTACTTTATTTTAATCAGATTTATTTTATTTTACTATGAATACTTAGATTATTCAATTTATTTTACTAGATCAAAGATCAAACGTTGCTTATTGTCTAATGTCAAAATTTTGCGGAGCAAAAAAAATTTTTATATACGCGGGTATATAAAATGTTGAGCAAAAATTTTGAAGCTTAATACCTAACGGTCAAAACAAGAACTTAATTTTTTTTTTTGCTCAACATACTAACAGCGAACTACAACGCAAAATTTGTAGCAAAATTTTTGCTATCATTTTTCTACAACAACAAATTACATGAAACAATGTTAAATTTTTGCACAGCATACTAACAGCGTACATAGCTTTAATCTACAACTGAGCTCCACACATTTAAAACTTTTCTTTTTATTAAACTCGCAAGATGCAAATGACGTCGTGCAAGTGACATTTTCGATTAGATGATTATTGGCTCACTACTAAATAATCAATTATACCTCATAAATAACTAAGATTGACATTAAAAATTGCATGACTAAAATCAAACTGTTTAATCGATTAGACTGTAAATGCATTTGATCTTAGACCAAAATCAAATGCAATGTCAATCTTAGAAGATGAGACTAAAACTTATTTTGATATTTCCAAACCTGTACATTACCTTGCTTTAAAAAATAAGCCATATAAAAAAATTGCAAACATTTTTTATTATTTTATTTATAATTTCTTATTTATATCTTTTATATATTTAATAATAAAACTTTTTTCAACTTGCAATTTCACAATCAGATATAAATACGATGTGTATATTACAGGATATTCGTCCTATGGGCTTACCAACCAGAATTCGGTAAATATGAAAAAGATAGCATTCCTACACCTTCATTACACGTGCTCCGCATTAGTTCACAAATAAAAAATTCTTATAATACATGTACTTAAGTTTATCAAGTGTTTCCATCACTTTGTTTTGAAAAACAGCTCAAAATGGTTCTGGTAAAAGGATCAAAAAATGAATGTTGCCGAAATCATTGGAGTTCGATCGCTTTAATGCAAATGCAAACTATTTAATATATACAAGGTTCAAACCCACATCTGATAATTGAACAAATTAAACCTAACCTAATAAAGCAACCAATTAGAGGAAAATAAAAAGAATATAATTTCTTGCAACATACTAAAACTTAAAAAAACAATTTCTTTCAGAAGAGTTGAAGTTGAAAGCAGAGGATTCTTACTAGTAGATTATTACATACCTTTTTTCCGAATATTTTTACGTTTTGGTATGAGATGTAGGGTTTAAATTTTCACACCTAACCACAAATAGTATTTCACAATTAATGACTACCTACATCAAAAATAAGACAAATAAATGTTTCCTAACTCTTTTCAAATTCTGATGAAGAATCTCAACCTGAATGCCATTTTTACCAAGGTTTTATGTTTCATAAGTAAAGCCTAATTATTTTAATATAATATTTTTTTAAAGTTGAAAAATATTTACTCTTTACTGAATTTAAATATCCAAAATTTATTTTAATTTTATTTCATTTAATAATTAATTTCTTCTGTCAAAATTAAAATTGAACCCAATTTAACTTGATTGCAAAAATAATATTTTAAATCAAATTTAAAAACACTAAAAACAAAAAAAAAGAGATAACAAGAATGCTTTTAGAATTAAACAGCCTTAAACAGCCGATTTGTTTTACATTAATAACCACTTTGCAATATGAATAAAAATATTCATTTTGATCATCGATTATTGTCAATAACAAAAGAATTTTTTTCATTTTTACCCCCACCATATTTCAAATAAGTAATGAACTCTGATTTTAAAAATAACTTTCAGAACAAAAAATAAGCAAAACAAACAAAATAACCTTTATCAAAAATTTTGTACCGAAAAAACGTCAAACTTCGATTTAAATTTGATTGATTTAGTTGTTTCCTATTTTCTTTTTTTTTTGTTCTTTAAACTCAAATTTTTGATCCTGTTGTTGGATGTGGTAGTCGTGGTAGCACTATATGAAATAACTGCGTATAAAACTTTTCACTTTTCCACTTAATTCATCAATCTTTATTTGTAAACGAAATTTTCTAATGTCATTACGAATTTTGTTCGTCTTTTTTTTTTAGAAATTAATTTTTAAAAATTGGAGGGATGTTCAACTTTATGTTTTTTTTTTGTTTTTGAATATAAGCGATTATAGTTATTATTGAATAATGGTCGTACTTATATATAGTATATTTTGAAAATTAACTTTCGTGTAATAATAAAATATGATGTTTAAATAAAGGTAATCTTGTCTGTCGTTCGTATTTAAAATAAATAATTTAAGACACTTTTCATTTGTTTATAGCTTTTCTTCGTAAGCTTTTCATCAAATCAAAGCTAAATTTGTATCTCAATTCTAAATTTATGTTGTAATAAAACTTTACTACTACAATGATAGCTGTTCTGAGCACGTACAATGATACTACTAATATCCTATTCGCACTACGCTATGATATAACATGTTATTACTAGAAATTTTGTTGGTAAATGAAGCTGTCAAGTATAACAATCATAATGTATTTCCGGAAAAACATGAAAAATTTAAGAGTTACCATTGAAAATTTGTTAAATTTTTTCGATTATACCGTTATAATTTTTTAACAACCCCAGCACATAAAATTTTGTCAATGTTATATTTTGCTTTTTATTTTATTAGTTAACTTGAAAAATTTATAACCTAACCATAATAGAATAATGATAGAAGTACATTATAGTATAACATATGGCGGGGCATTGATGACATTTCGATTTTGTAAGTCGGAAAATGTTGTCTAATTTTAATTTATAATTGAAGTATCAAAATAAAAATGGAGCCAGTTTGCTGCATCTTTTGATATCACCAATATTTCCTTCATATGCAACTGTATTGGAATATGAATATACGTACTGATGAATATAATGTTTTATTTGTGAAAGTGCCCCACATAAACAGTACCATCTACTTTAAATTAGTTCAATTTAATTTGTATTGTTTAGACTTTGCAATCTATCTTTAAATTAAACTAATAATTGTATTACAAAGTATTTTGAAGTTCTTGCTGTTATGGCTTCCTTAACCAAATCTAATTTTAAATCCTTTCTTATTTTTTCGTTTCTGGCGAACCATGGTGCATTTACTATCGTTACCAGTATATTCGATTAAAACCTTTCCAGTATTTCAATGTTGGAGTTCCTTGTGGTACCCACAGTTCTATACCAAAATACTAGATGGGTTTTAAGTCTGTCTTTTTTTTATTTTTCTATGCTTTTGACAGTAACTTTTTATATTGGGTAGGAATCACCTTTACGTGCTTAAGTACGATACTGCAAGCTTATACTTACTTATTTACTTGCTGGGCGCTACAAACCTTGAAGGTCGTGGGCCTGACACAAAATTGTCCTCCACTGATTTCGGTTACGAGCTGAATCTCTTCAGTTGGTGATTTGAAGTTTTTTCATGTCTAGCCTTGGTATTTTAGGATAGGCTTTGAACTCAGTTGTTTGGACAAACCGAAATAGCAAAGGTTTGCAAGGGTAATTCTTCGCCTTACTTCAACATCAATGTTATTGGTGGAGCTGATATTGGTTCCAAAGGTAGATAAACTCCTGAACTATCTCAAAATTATATGAGTCGACAGTGATGTTGTGTCCTATATGATGTTATGAAGACATTTTATCGACATGCATATATTTTGTGTCGACAGCATATATTTTGTTTTATTTTCATTTATGAGAAGACCCGCTTTACCTACTTCCTCTTCAATCTGTGGCTTCAATGATTGCTCATCTTGATGTTCTGATAATATCGACGTTGAATCCCAGGAGCTGCACCGATTTGTAAAATATAGTGACCTGTGTGTTCACACCGGAACGTCGCACTATATGCTCCAACACCATATTAAAGAAATTACATGACAGCGCAAGTTTATACTACAATATCTAAAAAAAATGTTGAGCATTTATTTATCAAATTTCTGGCTTGCCAACTAATTAAATATGGAAAACTACTACTATTGTCAGGAACTAAGTCTTCTAAAATAGAATAGCTCCATTTTATTTAATTTGTTACCAGATTATACTCTCAATTATTTTTTGTCATTTATTTTATCCCAATAACAAAGGGTAAGGGACCAGGTCGAAAACCGAATAAATCTTTTTTAATTCATCGAGAATCGAGCCTGAGACCTTTCGGTTGAGAGGCAGGTACTCTACCTATTGCGCCACCAATCTTTTTTTATAACATGTTTTTGCACTCCATTGACAGCTGCGAACAACGTCCTGTTAATCAGTATAGACTGTTAAATTTCAATATGATTTGCTTGTTTTTATTGATAATATGCTCTCTTCAATTTAGAGGCCTATCCAAATGGGACATTAGTTAAACTTACAGCCGGAGTCTTCTCTTCTGGTGGTGAAAGAAACGTGTACAGATTTGTTTACATTGGGCTTGATCCTCCTTAATGTTATATTAACGTGAAATAATTTATTTTTTTATGAGTATAATCTGGTGACAACTTAAATAAAATGGAACTACGCTATTTAGGAAGGTTCTACTTAGTTCTTGACAATAGCAGTAATTTCCCCAAATTTAATGAAGTTTGATAAATAAATACTGGAAAAACATTACAGTATAATATGTGCTAAAACTTGCCGTACCGCATACTAAAGAACGAAAAGGTAATCTCTCTAAGTTATTGTCAAGAACATAAAAAAAAATCTTTTATAAACAAAAAAGGATAACAATAAAATTTTCAATTTTAATTTTTTTATTATATTTAAAATGATTTTGAAAAAACACTTAATTTTTATTTTTTAAAACTTTTTAAAAACATTTTTTTAAAGAACAATGTTTGCATAAATTTAAACATCTGGTGAAAACTAGTTATTCGTAGAGTGAATACCAATTTCTATGGAATTAGAACTTATCTTCTTTCGATTTATACACTCGTAGTGTGAATAGGATTCAACTGTTAGCGAAGATAAGCGACATTTCAACAATTTTGACAGGTGTATTATATATTCGTACATATACAGTATAGATGTTTTATAGGGTCGTACATTCACTTAAATTGATTAGAGAATGACACGAGTTTCAAATCATAATAAAATATTGTGTAGGTTATTTTTAAATGTGTCTACAGTAATATTAGGGTATTATTATTGTTATTATTATTATTTTGTTATTAATATTATTATTAATATTATCATTATTATTATTATTATTATTATTATTATTATTATTATTATTATTTTATTACTATTATTATTATTATTATTTTTATTATTTTATTACTATTATTATTATTATTATTATTATTATTATAATTATTATTTATATTTATTCAATTGTCAAATGGAGCGTAATCGCTTATATAGGATGTTTTATTACAAAGTAGTTAACTTAATATTATATAATATATATAATGAATTTTCAATTTAAAGTAAGTTAAAACAAGTTAACACATAATTAAAAATATTATGTAAAGAATATTGATAATAAAAAAATAAAAAATAAAAAAAAGGCATTTAAAATGTTAAACAGAATATTGAATTAGAATTTCTTATAATGTTTATACATTTGAAATTTGATGAAAAAATTTATTTATATTTTGTTTTGACCTTATGCCGCATATTATAAGTTTATATTTTATATTCGAATGAAATAGACTGTATTTGGTATTAGGTTGCTTAGTTAGAGTAAGACTTAACATAAAATATAAATATAAAATAATAACAAAAAATATACTCTTCAAAAACAATTAGGAAATAAAACCATAAAACAAAATAGAATGCCAAATTAAAACATCAAATTTAAGAAATTAATTCATTGACTCTATCTACTATTTTGTTATTGAGTATCTACTATTCAATTAATAACTAGCTGAAATAATTTAAATCTTATCCAGAAAATTTATCTACGCATATGATATGTATTTGAGGACATACCATTTATAGAAAGGGCTCAAGTAATCCTAAATACAAACATATTACAGGAGTACACTGCAAAATGACGAGTTAAACCAAGTGTACTTAAAAATGAATCATCATTAATCCATCTATGCAATGTGGTAATAAATTAGTAGTCAATAAGAAACATACCTCTTCATTTCGATAATTTAGTATGTATGTTTCACCAGGTAGAAGCTAACATTTTTTTTAATTACATTCTTTATTTAAATAAAAATCCATATTATCAACTTATTATATGAAATTCCAGCGAACAGAAACTATTTTACTATAAAAAAGAAATCAGTCAGTAATCTTTTACTAATTTATTTTTAATACTTATAAAATAATGGGAAACTTTGACCCTAGTTCCTTTCCTAATTGGTAAACCTTTTCAAATCTAATGCAAATTTACTATTTTTATATGAATATTATATAATATAGAATTTATTATATAAGTACATAATATTAATAAAATATAAAATTAAATTGAATAGAAGTAACAACTTTTCGTAACTTTAAGTCCCACAAAAGGAAATTGAGGCTACGTCATATTCAAATGCTTTTTTTATGTGAAAAAGTTTTTAACTTTCATTTTGTATGTTTCGTTGCTTCCTATCTACTTGTGTTGCAATAATAAGTTTCAATTCAATATTATCCAAGCTTCGGAATATTTTTTATTCTTGCAGTTCAAATGTGTTTAATGGAATATTTCAAGAGGAAACAGTTACAACAAATTTTCAATATGAAGTTTTAATTTTTTTTTGTTACATTTTTTTAGCTTATAATAAAAAAAAATTATTAGAATAAATAAAATCACAAATAAAAAAACAAAAAAAAAACAAAATGTCATAAAAAGTTTTAATAAAAAAATTTAATTTGAAAAAAAAAAACCATATAACAGTTATTTGTAAAACTAAAACTCTATTAAACTAAAATGAGTTTTGCAAAAGAAATTAAAAAAAAAAAAAAATAGGTAAAAACTTTGTATACCAATCGTAGAAAAATAATCAAAAGAATAACTTTTATTTTATATGAAAATTAAATTATATTTAAATAAAGTGATGCCATATGAAATAATTTTTGAAGTTTAAATATGCAAAAATATTTTCAACTTCTTTTTCGTCCTCATATTAGTTTGTTCTAGATACGAGTAGCTCCGTATCATCAAATAATTTCCATAAATCTGATTTTTATTATATAGGATTTGTTATCGGCTGATTCTTAATGTCTAGACTAAATCCTTAGATCAAAAAAATTACAAAATTTGGAAGACTTTGACGTTTTAGAAGCATCACCTTCTATTTGTATTTCAAAAAATTGAAAATGAGTAAAATTGTTCCGTACTGCAACGATGCTCACAGTAGAGAGCTTAAGCCAAATAATTGAAGGCAATACCAAAACTATTGTACTGAAAAATAAGCATGAATGAATGATTCTAGCTACTTACATGAAAAAAAATCAGAAATTTTCAAATTTTCAAAACTAGTTAATTTCTTTATTAAATTCTAGAATTTCGTTAACAGAACCAAAAGGTTGGAAAAATTCTAAAATAGGTCAAAATCCCATTTTTATAATTATTATGAATAAAACAATTATATTTTATTCTAATTTAATTTAATTTTAATAATATGAATTATAATCTTATTATTTAATTCTTATTTTTACTAATATGTTCCTAAGACATTTTACTTAATATCACGATACAGAATAACTGAACTAATATCCTGGTATATAAACTTCAATATATTAATCATACGTTTACATTTTAGAGTGACTTAATTCAAATACATAACAATAGTATTTTTTGATTTTTGAATATTTGACTTTTTGTAAAGATACTAGAAAAAATGTTAATGATCCACAAATACGAAAGCTGTACAACATTTATAAGTATTGGTGGAGAGAATAGAAGAAAAAATGAGTTAAAAAATGAAAACATAGTATTTAAGAATAGTTAGGACAAATATAAGGTAAATTAGGGTAGTTATAGGTTAGATATAATTAGCTGGTAGATTAGGAAAAGTAGTGTAGGTAAAACATTGTGAAATTACGTATTATAAAAATAGTATAACGGGTGTTCCAGAGCATGCGTATCAAATTTTGAAGAGGGACAGGAATTTTAAAATTAAAAAAAAAAAAAATTATTAACTAAATCGAGGGTGCTCTATCGATTGGTGATATTTTCAACTTCCGGGAAGGACCGGAAAAGGGTTTTTTTAAGAACAAAAATCGCTGAAATTGGGCAAAATCGAGATTTTTAAAGTACACCTTTTCATGCAAATTCGGATTCAACGTCAAAAAATAAGAAACTATAGTTTATCAAAATATAGGTATAACAAAAACACCAATATAGAAACATATTATGGTGATATTAAAATTTCATGTACATGATAGCCGATGTGGATCTGAAGAGATTGTTGAGCTTAATTAATGCCTTTTTCCTTAATGTTTAAAAAAACAGATATTCCAAATGGACTCTATTACTATATGGACAGTTTTATATCTATACTATTTATCAAAAAATTTTGTCAACCTTAATTTCGAATTTTGAAATGATAACTCTAATTTTCAAAAAAAGCCCTATTTACAGCTCTCTCAGATCAAAATCATAAAAAAAGTTTGTATTACATATTTTTTAATAAATAATTTCTGAAAAATGATATGGTTTTGAGCTTAGCCATAAAACTTCTGCATTTCTAACTTTCACGATTTATATTTCTAATTCTTCTATAAGAGTTGATCGAAAAATTTGATTTTATTTTTTTTATTTATTTATTCATTTGTTTATCATAACCATTTTGGTATTATCTTAATTACATAAATTTAACAATTTGTCACCTTAGTACTTGAGTGTCATATACGCCTTTTTGTACTTTCTGACTTAGGATTTGATTAATATTAAAAAAAAAAACATTTTTCGAATGGTCTAGTCAGAATTTGATTTGTTTTGTTTTTTATTCTTTATTTTTCAAATCTCAAATAACTTTACAATATAATTATAAAATTATGATTACGAAATTATAAACTAAAAAAGAAAGAAAACTTAATATTATTACTTAAACATTAATTTATAACCTACATATTATAAGCATTTCCAAAATATTATAACTTTAAAATTAAATTTCTTTTTTCTTTTTTTTTTTTAACTATTTCTAAAATTTCTAATATGCTTATTAAGTTTTTACTTTTTTTTTTTTATATAATTCCAAGTCTATAGGATGAACACCCTAACTGCTTTTAAAAAGAGATTTGGAATACACAATCACATACAATAGCTTTTTCTGTTGAATTTTTGTGGTATAGACTAATTTAAATGTGGAAAACTATATCTATTGTACAGTACTTCGCCTTCATAATAGCATAGTTCCATTTTATTTTTAGTGATAACCAAAACTCTCAACTATTTATCATTTATTTTATCCCAATGATAAAGGGTACTGGACCAGGTGGAAAAATCCAGAAAGCATTGCCTCCGTCAGGAATCGAACCTGGGACCTTTCGGTTAAAAGGCAGGCGCTCTACCTACTGCGCCACCCAGCGTGTTACTATTGTTACTATTTTTAATTTCCAAGGGTAGAGTGTTGAAAAGTTTTATAGCACTTAATTTTAAGCCTTTTTGTTTTTTGGATGTTCTAGCTTCAGGTATTTTAATAAGTTTTCGATTTCTAGTAAAGTAGTTACGTATGTATATTTTCTCTCTTTTTAAGAATTGATTTTGATTTATTAGAATATTGCGTATGTATTTGCATTTCTCAAAGTAAATTAGTTGGTTTATATCTAGTACATTAATTGATTTGTATAACACCTTAGTACTAGTTCTGGGGTTAAGTTTAAATAAACTTTTTAGCGCTTTATTCATTACTGTTCTAATCTGTTTTACAAGAAAATTTGAACAGGGACACTAACTACATATGGTATACCTAATTCTTGACAATATATGCCCATTATATACACAAGTTTGGCTGAATAATTAGGAATACCACCAGATCTGTTTATAGCTACACTTATACGAATAATTTTTTTTTTTCATTTTTTTATGTTTGTCCCATCTTAAATTATCATTCCTAAATATTTAATATTATCATATTATATTTACTTTTACCTTAAGTGTAATATTATCATACTTTTTATTCTGGGTTTTAAATATTATGTAATTGCTTTTTTTAGCGTTTAAACGTAGTTCATTATAATCCAGCCAATTGCATAAGGTTTTTAAGTCTTTATTTAATATAACTAGTACTAGAACTATAAAGAGTTAGCTCTTTCATTGTTTTAGCTTTTGCAATCAAATTAAACATTGTAATTTGATATGAATTGAGTTTTAGGTATATTCACTATGTTTGATAACTTAGCTACCTATCATCATTCCAAAGATATGAGATGTGAGTTTATATTATATTCAAAATTGCAACTTGTTTAAACTTTGTTTATCGTATAATGCCATATAACATTTATTTCATGAACGACAAATTTGCATGTTAGTCAATATCCATTTATATTTTATTTCTTGTTTATCGTACATTACATAAAGAGAATATTTTACATAGTAAAAAGAGAATTATTTTCTAGTAAATAGCTATTTATTAAAATACAATCAACTAGTTGCTGATTGTAAAAAATAATGGATATAAATGAAGAAAGGATGAAAAAATTAAAATAAGTATAAACAATACAATATGAAGTTTTCTAAAGTAGATACCATTAATGTTTTTTTTTTTTTTTTTTTTTTTACTTTATTTATTTATTTTATTTCTAAATTCAAAATTTACAATACTTTTTACGTATTTTATTTTGAAAGTGTCTTTTAAATATATGACTTATAAACTTAATAATTCATGTTTATAAAATCATCACCCCCTCCGTATATAAGTCAAAAGTTAGCTGCTTTGATCTACTTAATTGATTCTTGTGACAGGTACTCTATAATTATGTTAATAATTGTTATGTTATGACCAACATTATGAAAATCTACAGGTTAAGCTAAGATCAAAATATTTTTTTTCTTTTTTAATCTATATTCATAACAATTGTTTTTCATTGTTTTTAATCATCATTTAATAAAAAAAATATAATCATTTTGTAGTATTTCGAATCATTTTTTAATATTATTCCTTCCTAGCATTATTTAGTGCACTTGAGTTCATAATCTTATATTATTTCTAAAAATATAAAATAAGAACAACTGGGTATAAATTATCAGACAAATGAAAAATATGAGTTATAATTATATTGGTTTTCTAAATGTCAAAGTTTTTAACCCATTACTGCCTATTGGGTATTTAAATACTTCGTGCATTAAAATATCTTCCGTTGAGTAATAGATATTGAGCTAGTTTTGATTTTATTAGAGAGAAAACAGGCGGGACCATAATACGTTCTCAGCGAGCTAATCAAAATTCTCAAGAACTGTCCTTGTTAGTGGGACTCAAAAACTAAGGATTTTTTAAGCCCAAAATATTTCCATAAAAAATGGTTTTTGGGAAATTGGAAAATGGAAAAGTCGGGGAAATTTCTAAAGATCACTTAGCCTAGAGCTTTCTCAATCTAATAAAATTTTTTTGGATTGGAGTACTTACCTCGTTTCTAGAGATGATTTACATTTATGGGTATTTAAATACCCAGCCGTCTAAAGCATGAAAAATTAATGAAAAAAATTGTTCATAAAAAATATTTTTATGAAAGTAAGGAACAATTCACAGTGTTTTTTGAAGTAATCTAAAAAAGTAAATTATTTAAATAATAATATTGTAAAATTAAATTTTAAAAATTATTTCGCTTCCTTGCTTTTTAATTTTTATTTTGTTTCGTAGTAAATCATCGTAATAGTCAAAAAAGCATTTGGGATGCAAAGTAATCGAACCATTTTTGCAACCAAATTCGCATTGTCTACAACGACTGCGTTTAGGCATTTTATCCACTATATGGTCGACATAATCTGTGCGTTTTGCAATTTGTTGGGCATTAACAAGTACACGCCCAGATGGACGGCTGACTACTTGTGGAATAGTGCTTCCACCACATTTAATTTAATCAAATATACCCATAGAAGTCACACCTTCATACCTTGCAAAGAAAAGATGAAACTTCCATGCATTCACCATTGTGGCATCAAATGCATTTGTGAGCAATGGCCTATACCATTTTTACCACGAACTTTGATTCGATAATTGTTCATAGCAATATCAAACAGATCAACAGCATCTATCTGTTTATTATACTCATTAATAACCAGTGGCTGGTCAATTATTATCTTACGATTTTTTCGGTCTTATCGCTTTGTATGGAACATTGGGCCATGTCTCAAAAAGTTGAACATTATAGTAATTTAAACAGAATTATATAAATCTTAGCCCACTAATTAGTTTTACATAACACTACATTTGAAACTGTATAACTGTATTAATTCACTTTTGAATTTCTAAAACCTGAAAACACAACGGTCAAACTTCAAACCATGTGAAAAAGTTAAAAAACATTTTAAACCTTACAATACAGAACAATTATATATTTTGTCATATAACCCACTATCCTCAATAGATATCAGATGGATCTATTATTTCATGTAGATTGCAGACTATTTCTACTTGAAATAATAAATCCATGATATTTAAATACCCAATCCAAATCTCAGGCGTGGCAAAAGCTAGAGGTCTAAATTTTTTCCAGACAACTTCTATGACCTCTTTGACCATCCTTAAAAAATTTCATAATGATTGTACGACGGGATCTGTGAGCAGGCTTTAATGGGTTAAATAAGTTTTTACTAAGCTTTAAAAATAATTATTTTGTCTTTTGAAGATGACCAGATAGCCGCACTGGTAACCTATTATTTAATTATTTTACTTTTATTACTTTAATTATTATTTCAATTAATTTTTAGTTTTTATTTTAATTTAATTTAATTAAAATAACAATGAATTAAATAATAATTTACAATAATTATTAAAAATTAATTTAATAATTAAATATTTCTTATATATGTAAAGATTATTTATAATAAAAAAGTACGTATTTGGAAATGAATACACATCTTTAATAAGCATTTTTTTTTTCTTATTTCCTAATGCGCTCAAGTGTATTCAATAATAAAAAGAATAGCTGTCTGTATTGTGATAACTGGTTCTACAGGTTCTTGATCAAATAAAAAAAACAAAAACATTTTGGAAATTTCGCAGACATCGTTATTCTGATTGATAATATTTTAATGTATATGTACTCATTTGAGACAGACCATTTTGTAACAAAACTTAAAAAACTGTTTTCGGACTGTTGAAATTAGTTTCTTCTAATATTTCAATTTAATCTACGAATAAATAAAATAAAAAAACAAAGCAAATAAATTAATAACACCGATATAAAAATCTAAAGATACAAACTTTCCTAATATTTTTTACTTGAAACTAATTAAAAAATTATATATTTTGGATGCCTCTTAACTCAAATTAAATTTAATAGATGAAATTTATTTATTTACAAATTTCTCGAAGGTGAAATATTTTAAATGCTTAAGCATTATTAATCTATTCCATATAGTAATTCTATTTCGCTGGGGAATATTCATTCATTGCAATTTTGAAAAATTCCAACTGTAAATTTTTATGTTTTTAGATTCTTGTTACTTTTCCAATAAAAAAAATTTCATCAAAATTTTATTTTAACTTAAATTACTAAGTCAAGACGATCATTGTTAGAAAAATTAATTTAATGAAACAAAAAAAAAAAAATAATAATAAAAAAAGCAAGAGAAACAGAGTGAAAACGAAAGAGAAGAAATGAAATAGAGAAAACAATATCAATCCACGAAAATTGTTTTCATTTGGGATATGAGAGAAAAGCGATTTTCATCACGTTATCAAATGAAAATGTTATAACAAAGGCATAATTTATATAAAATAATATATATTCATATATCTGTGCATACATGTACATACATGTACGTATATTATTATGTTTCAAAATAATGAAAATTTTATCCTTCAAGATTCTCTTTCTTGTATTAAATTTTTCTTTTTCCTTTTTAGATTTTATTTGGTTTTTCATTTTGAATTTGTTCTCATTTTGTTTGGTTTTATTAAACTTTACTATATTGGGGAACATTTTTTTTTTTTTTTTTTAAATAATACTCCTAGGAATGAATCGTATGATTACTTTTTCTTACTGTTGTTGTTGTTTTCTTTATCTTGAAGTAAACGATTCGATTCTTTGTTTTTTAGGTTGAAAAATTATTTTCCAAGGAGAAAATATTTTCTACGAAAAAGACTTTTTAAAAAATTAAAAATTAATCACAATTGATATTCTGGTGCTACGGGCATATGTAATGTGTATTTAAGTGACGTAGTTTCAATCTATGAAAAACCTGTTTGGTCGATGTTTGCAAAAGATATTTTAAAACTATGTCATATGCTTTTGGCTTTAGTAAAATCAAGATTTGTAGAGTTGAACAGAGTAATTTCACACCGATATAATGTTAACAATTCACTGATTCGCCAACTCTGTCGTTATTTTATTATCAAGACAACAATATTATAAAGTAGGAATATCTCAGATATTCCAGCATTTTTGAAAATATTATTTAAAGGTAAGGTGAAAGCTTGACCAAAAATATTTCCTAGTTACATTTTACTTTATGTTGTATGCTCAAGAATTACATGAGTAAATCCAAATATCACTGTGGTTCTAGCTTTCATTTAAATTCACTTTTCATCCAAAAATAAACTAAATTTTTATTCTAAAAAACTCATTCCTAAATCTGACTATTATGTTCGAATGTAAAGCAGTACGCTTATTCGCTCTAATATTTTGTAACTGACACCGAATTTTTTTTTTTCAATTTGCCATTTATATTTCGAAATTAATCATAACTCTGGTATATCATTTTAACACCAAATATGATAATATTCTAAATTGCAACATTTTTGTCTCCTTTACTTTAGAATTAGTTTTTTAATCATCATCGTCCCCCCAATATAAATGAAAAAAATATGATTTTTATCACAATATTTTTTTAAATATACAATTATGTAATACATTTTGACATACATAATTAATTATGTATATATGCTTAAATAACAAAATAACCAAAAAACAAGAGATCAAATTTTTATTATACATACCCATGGACCACCTTGATCCCAATATCCTTCCGTAATACCATCAGCCCATTGTGATTCTAATGGTAATTCTGGTTCTGGTGGCCAATCTGATAATTTTGTTGGCTCTGTAACTGCTTGCTCCCCTTGGGGGCAACTTAAAATAGACTGCAGGCAACCTATGTTGATGCAATAATATATTTGGAGGTTTCAGCAGGAAAAGGAAAAACAATAATCGCAAAAAAAAATAAAACAATAACACCAACAGAACCAAAAGAAATTAATATTTTTCGTTATTTTTTAACTAAAAAATAAAAAATTAAAAAACGGGCACCAGTTTTTCTTAATTTTGTTTTTGTTTTCGTTTTTTATATTTTTGATTTGTTGTTTTTGGTCTGTTTTACAGAAATTTTCTTAGGTGAGCAAATGTATGTAATTTTTACAGTGATAACAAAAAACAACAACAATAATTACTGTTATTTGCACAAGAAAATTCTGTTAAATAAATTTCCGGTGATATTTTTTTTAACATTTTGCAATTTTTTATCTGAATTTTTTCTCATTTTTTTTTTTATTTTATTTTCATTTTTTTAATCATTTTTTTGGTTTTTATTTATCTTTTTTTTTTTTTTTAGTTGAACAACAAGGACACTCACAAGTGTGTAATAGTTATACTGTATAAATGTTGCAATTTTCATATTTTGTTTATTTTTTGTTTTTTCTTTGTTTTTTGTAGCACAAATTTTATCATATTACACTATAAAATAATTTTTATTAATGAATATGTCTATGTAGTTGATATATACAGAGTAATTAAAAAATGTATAGATTTAATACAATATTATGCCATTGTGTACTGTAATTTAGCAGAGGGTTTTTTTGTTCTTTAATTAGAGCTGAATATAAGGTTTGAACCATACCTTTATACAGCTTGAACTAATTGAGGATTGGAAAAAGAAAAATTTCCGTTTCAGTATAGGGAGATTTTGAATAAATTTGTTAATATACATATATTATAAATTTTTCAAGAGTTGACCTTTTGTAGATTGTATGTAGGTATATTTTTATATTGTGGAAACACATTTGTTGGAACGTGGATCCATATTCGAAAAAATTTTACTACAAACGATGTCCCAAAGGCAGTTTTGAGCTACCTTGGAATTTGCACTGAGTAAGGGTAGGCACTTGATGCCTCTGTTGTTACTCGGCGGAAATGCTTAAGAAGCTATATTTGGATTTTTATTTCATTTGGATTGATTATGAGCATGGTTAGAAGACATTACAATATTTTATGTGTTGAAATGATTTTCACGAAGTTGAAAAATGTAATATTTAGATTGTTAGATGACTCAGTTTTGCTTGACAGATAAAACTGAAACTGTATAAGATTCGCAACGTCAACGTTCTTATTTATCAGAAAATATTAAACCGTTTTTCGGTTATTTTTAATGTAAATATTTTGTGAGGAATAATACATTCTGTTCGGATGGGCATGAAAGTTTTGTGTAAAAATAGTACCAAAGTTAGAATTACTTGGTTAAGCGCATCAAAATTTAAGTTAAGTAGAATCTAAATATGATTCAGATTATAATGTCATTCGAGTAGATAGATTTCATTAAATAAATTTATAGTTTACGACGTATGTGTTAGAACTAGTCTAAAAATTGCATTGTTCTTATTTTGGCAGTAGTAGGAATCCAAATATTTAGAATCACTAAAAGTTAATATGACTGATGATGTATGGGTATTAAGTTTTTTTTTTAAATTTAATATTTTGTACAATTATCGTACAAAAGTATTTGAACTGTTAAGACAACTTTGTTAAAAATTAGACGACGCTCATACAACGTTTAAACAAATCCGAAATACAACTAAGATTGTTATTTAGAAGTAATTACTCAAATCTTTAGTCAAAATTTATGGTGGATTTTCCAAACATATGATGATGATATTTCGGAAGTTGATAAATAAATCTTTTCACTCCCATTAAAATTCATTTTCTCTAATACACCACATACACAATGACACTGTGTGATTTTAACACTACATTTTTATAACAATCTATATATCTACTACATACATTATACATGTATGTATATAAATGTATTTAATTTAATAAAATGCTTTACAGTTTGTTTTACTCATTTTTAGATGATTAAATTACGGATAAAAGATAAATACATATACAAAAGATAAAAATTTAAAAAAAGTAAAAATCAAATAAATTTTTTTTTATATATATTTTATCCTTTCAAATATGTATACATTTACAAAAAAAATATATTCTTTTTTGTATATATACATATGTGCATACCTAGTTGTTTTAATTACAGTTACATTTCAGTTACAAAATACAAAATAAAGAAAAAAACTTAAACAAAAATTTTAAAGTAAATGATGATATGAGCTCAAACATTGGCCCTAAATTATCCTTAAAGAATATTACAAAATTCAAGTAAACATACACTATAATATATTGTATGTATAAATAAATACGTGAGTACTGGGTATGTAAAAATTAAAGTAAATGCATTTGATCCAGTCAATTCTAAGAATTTATATTTAAAATATGGTTCTGGTTTATGATTCCAGGTCTCATTGTAAACTATGTACATTTTTTTTACATTTCTTCATACGTAAATAGATTTAAGCATTTACATATTGTATAATTATATTAATTGATAAAATTTTAGGGTTTTTGCATTATTAAAAATATGGAATTATTATAATGTTATTAATTGATAGACCTTTAATATCGATATTGTAATATTGCTAATATCATGATATCGATACATGCGTGTCCCCTAATATCATGATATTAATAAATAATATTGTAATAGAAACGTAATATTGGTATTACGAACAAAGGTATAACAAATACATCCTATTTCAATTCAACACGGCAATATTGTTCGTCAAAGCAGCCTGTCAATACTTTTTTTAATTTTTAGTACTAAAAACAGTTTAATTTGACTATATTTAAAATATTAAACAAAAATTTGTCTGCCGGTAGTATAAGTAAAAATAAGTAAATAAATAAATTAATGAAACATATGTCGTGAAATAAGCGACTTGCCCGAGCTACCGTTAATTTATTCTATACCATACTTATAAAAGAGAAAGTTGTTGGATGTAAAAAGTCTACAGCAGATGGAGTTCTGTTCTATAAACTTTTCAAACTTATTCTTATTCAATCAAAAAACTCGGTACTTTACAAAGCTATAAAATGATAGGTTTGTGTAGCTGTCATACAACTCCTACCACATATCAGGTGTTATAGTCATGCAACTGTCATACAACTATTATAGTCATACCTGTTGTACAACTCCTACCACATATCAGGAATATTTCAAAAACCAAAGGTGTTAAAGATCTGAAAACTAGTATTTAGGTATTCTTTTAGAGATAAAGAAACACGTCTGTTACTGATTCCGAATATTCGGACTGGCCATGCAGCTCCTAGGGCACAATAAGAATATATAAAAAAAACAATGGTGCAGATCTGAAAATTTGTAATTACAATCAACATCATAAAAAATAAACGTGCAAGTCTCTTACAGATTTCAAAAGTTCAAACTGGTTCGTAGTAACAACGTTAAAATAATGGCCAAGTAACTGCTTACCCATAATTTTGACCCAATTACAATATGCATAATATACACAACCATTAAAAATAAATAAAATAATTTGGTGAATCATTCAAAAACCCTTGTATTGATGTTGATATCTCAATATAAGATAGAGATGCACTTTTACTAATAATACGCATAAAACCAAACTAAAAACATAACAAAACATGTATTTGTTAGCAATCAATATATAAAAACAATACTTTTAATTATTATATTTTAAATATCAAAAGCCACGTAGATGCTTTACATTAACAAAAGCGGTTTAATTTTTATATGCCTTATATCAAAACAATATTTATTTTTGAATTTATTCAACTTAATTGTTTGAATTTATCCAATTTTTTTTTGTTTTTTCATCAAAGATTTTCCGTTCAGGAAGTCTAATAATTTTTCCAACATTCTTTACATTTATTACGTCATTACAAACTAACAAATAATTCTATATTTCATTTGTGAATATTTGTTATATAAATAATTGTAAAAAATTTTAAAATCTCATTGGTTTAATGACATTTTTGTGCAGGATTTTTATACATTCTTGCATTTGTATATCTATATACAACTGTACATATATATATAAAGCGAGAAGAGGACCTTGTGAAATTCATTTCATATCAAAACAGCATAAATAATTACAATACAAAAACAAAATGAAACTATTATACATTAATATATATATACACAAATGTTAGTTTAATTCTATAGAAGAGTCATTGGTTTAGAAAAGACAAAAAAATAAATAAATAAATTTAAAACAAAGAAAAACAAAGAAAAATAAAAAAAAATCATTTTATTTTTAAATTAGGAAAATGAATTCTACAAAATTAAAAACAAAAAAAAAAAATATTAATTTTTATTTTAGCTATTTTTTTTCTTCACACACAAAGCTAGTGACAGAAATGAGAAAATTTATTCGGGAACTTGTTGTCTGTGGAACTAAAATTTGTGAAATGAAAAATTTTAATTTTCTTTTTTTTTTTGTTTTTTTCTTTTCTTTTCTTTTTTATTCTTATTATACAATTATTATCATTGTATAGTACGAACTCCTTGTAATATTTCATTGTAAAACGAGTGCAAAATTAAAAATAAAAAAATCACTTTTGTTTATAATCATTTTAAGAGTACATGTTTTATATAAGTAATTTTTACTTTAATTATTTTCGAAAAAAAAAATAAATGAAAAAAATATAAATTTGAATTCCAACAATTTTTTTTTCTTTTTCTGAGAATCATGTTTTTATTAGTAATAAAGTTATAATATAATATCTACAATGATAATGAGTTTAATATATTAACCCTTTGGTTGTGAATAGGCTCTAAAAAATTTCACAAATTACAATTTCAGTTTTTTACTAGCATGTTTTTACTAAATAGACAAACCTGGTTGTAAAATTTTGCTTTCAAAAAATTATTTGAATTATGACCTATATTTTATTTTAAATGTAAATTTATTCGTTGGACTTTAATTTGCGCCTCCTTCAAATGTATGGACATTTATTTCTCACAAAAATCTCTTTTTTTTATCAATGATTAGTTTTTTATATTGGATTTTGGCTTCAACAATTATTCAGTTTCCAAAGTTATTCAGTTTGATTATTTTGCTCTTTGCAATTTTTTTTAACCGTGGGGTGTTTTATGTTGATGCGAACTTTTCAGGTTATTATACGTACAAAACTCAATGATTTCTTGAAAAACATTTCCTTTACGTCGCTTAAGAATATTGACCTTTGTACAAATAGAATAAAATTTATTTATTGACTGCAAGCCTTTGGCAGCATTAATAGAAATAAAATAGCATACTAATTAATTATACAGCTAGGTGTACCTCGCAAATTACCTAACCTGGCCATGCCCATGGAAACCATGGTTAATTCATAAGCAAAAGTAGTGATACAGAAAAAATATATGAAAATGACAATGAAAACCAACCAAAGAGTATGACAAAATATTACCTTCAACCATTTTAATTATCTTGGTTTACTAATGAAAATTACAACAGTATGCAGTCGTGCATAATATACAGGGACAAATAAAATTACTACGATCCAAAACTCTTATTAGACAAACAAATCTTGTGATATATAAGACAATAGCTGTGTTCTTTTCATATGGTTTAAGGTCTAGGTTTAATCAAATTCAAAAGAACGATATTGGTTAATGATATGGATAATTTTTTAAGCTGGCAAGCCTGTTGTTAATTGAGTTATCAGTGACTAAATATTCGAAACCTGTATAAAAACCAGATAAATATCTGGGTTTTAAGTTGTTATTGTAATTTAATATTAAAGTGCTGACCTAGACCGCGAACCGGATGAAAAGAACACAACTAATAATAAAACCAATAGTAACATATGGATGTGAATGCTGGACACTAATATCAAAAGACGAAGAACATTTACGTATACTCGTAAAATCCTGGCCCAAAAAGACTACAAAACGGCGAATATCAAAGGAAGAATAACAAAGAAATTAATAATATAATACAACATGAGGATATTGTAAAGTTTGTAAAGGCACAACGATTATGGGGAGGGCATATCATAAGAATGAACGAAAATCACCTTCAACAAATAGTTTTAACCAAAGCAAGACCAATAAATAATAGAGCAAGAAAAAGACCATCAGATGGGAAGTAAATATCGAAAATGAACGTACCAAACTGGCACGGTTCTGTGCGAGATTACATATAGGAATATAACAAAGAAGGGTTTATCTCGTCCCGAGCTATAACGCTAAATGAAGCAGAAGAAGTTAAAAGAATAAAACTTTGTTTTTTTTTTATGAAAAATAAAATTAAACTCACATATTATTCTGATGTTAAATATAATTAATTGTCCCAACGTTGTGATCATGATAAATCGAAGAAAAAGAAGAAGAGAAATTTAATTAAAATTATAAAACTCCAAATATTTCGCATCTGAATCGCAATTTTCACGTTCAAATAATTGTAATAATTATTTTAATTGCGATATTTTGTAGTGTTTCCATATAGCGAAAAATAGCTGTAAATAATAAAAACCCTTAGGAATTAATAAAGACAAATACTAAAAAAAAAAAAAAAAAAAACGAAAACAACTAGATAATTAAGAAGAGAATCTGGAAGAAATGAAAATATAATCAAAGTTTTTCTATTTAATTGCGGTTCAATTTCTCAACTTTTCCGGAAAATAAATATTTTCAAATCAGTGTGAGAAAATTTTTATTTAAAATAATTAAATAAAAACTTTATTTTAATTTCTGTGCTTCAATATATAAAATAAAGTATAATGTGTAGTTTTAACGTAAAAGAAACCAAAGAAATTTGTTTTGGAAAATTATTTGGTCAGGAAGTTAAGTTTAGTTTTAATTATATCAATGATTTCCAAACTTTTGAATGATGTTTTTTGTTTCTTAAGAAATTAAATTTTTAAAAAATAAATTCAATTGATAATTATTATTAATTACATATATATAAATATATTTAAACTTTTTACAACATTAAATTGAAAAATTTAGTATTGAGAGATATTTTTTAGTAAATAAAAAAAAAATCGACTTTATAGCTGAGAAAAGATTATCGTAACATTAAACAAAAAATTGGCTAAATTGACAGTAATTTTTGTTTAATTTTATGCAACTGTGAAAAGTGATGATTTAATAATATGGTGATTGTTATTTTTTTTTTTTTATCAAATATTAATATTAAATCAAACAAAATATGATTATGTATGTTTGAATATAATTAATTGTTTAATTAATAAACGTTAACTAAGTAAATTATAAATTAAGAATTAAGCAATTGGATAAATAAAAAATCTGTTCTTTATTTAGTAAAACTCTTCATTTTCTGGTAGAAAAGCTGTAAAATTAACTCTAAAATAAACTGTTAAATTAAAACAGAAAAGCGTTAATAACACCACAAACACTGTCAATTCATTAAATCTTTTATTTAAATACATATTTTAGGATTAAAGTGTGATTTATTGAATTAAGTAAAATACTATTCATTATTTATGATTTAGTTGATCACATTTGTATTACATCTTAATAAACAAGATTAACGACGGGGTGAGTAAAAAACAAAGAATAATTTAATAAATTACACTACAAAAATATTAAGATTTTAGCAAGTTCTTGGTGTTGAATACTTAAAACATTTCAAATAGTTACACCAAATAAATGACGGTTATTTACGAGTTTAGCGACATCTATACTCTAAAATAAATTTCAATTACGGGCAATTTTTAAAAAGGCTTCATAAAAATTCTGTCATTTTAAATAAACACACAAACTTATAGAAAAAAGTACAAAAACAAAAACACAAAACAACATTTAAAATAAAACATAAAAACAACAATCAGATCAGATCATACTCTTCAAAAATAATGTAATAATAATGTTAGTTCATTTGCTTCTGCTATCATTAAAAAAATATATACAGTAAAACACGGTTATAATTATTCGCTAAATTTCAGTAATCTTTCTGACTATAACCGTTTTGTGACTATAGGCGTAGTAAAAAAAACAATTGCATCTTTATAAACAAAATCAAATTCAATAAAATATATTTCGTATAACAATTTTAATCTTTATTTTATTCATAAATAAATAGCAATTCTGTTATGTAATCACAAAATATACATATTTGTAATAAAGAACAGAAAAAGACAATATATAAATCAGTTTTTTAATAAAATAACTCATTTTTGACTTATTTTTTTGTTTTATTGAAATATTGGCGTTATATTTTAATGTGACTTATAAACAACATCGATTGTATGAACTTATGAAGTTTATTACTCTCTTTCAGAAAAATTTTTTACTATAACAGAATTATGACTACAAAAGTTTTTGACTATAAACGAATTAAAATACATCGATCTACTACGTTGAGAGTAATGGGATTTTATTGTGTTAAGTTATATTGAAATTAGTATTAATTTCGTCATAAAATATTAGGTATACTTAATTTCATTAAAGTATAATTAATTTCATTATACATATATATTCAAGAATCAAGCGATTCAGAAAACAATTACAATTATTCCAAAACATTTACATATTTATTTTTATATAAAATCGTACTTGAAAGAACTGCTTTTGTGCAATTGCACAGCTGATTAACTAGTATACATGTATTATTTAATGTTAGAAAAGAGGTTTAAAATATGAAATTAATAAAATGTAAAATATTGTTCGAATTACAAGTTAAGATTTAATATATTTTTACCTAAAATAAAAGCAGATGAAATAATTTATGTTCATCCACCTAAAAGTCAATATTTATATTTTATCCATTTTCAATATATTTAGTAAGGGTTAGCATCACATTTGCCTGTATGTCATTTGAAGGGTGGGCCACGAAAATTAAAATACAAAATACTAAATACAAAGCCCCAAAATCCTAAAATTCAAATTCTCAAAGTACCAAAATAGAAAATTCTACAATACGACATTGATTCATTTAGTGTTTTCGAATTCAAACATTTTATTTGTATCCAACAGCGATTAAGCATAAAAATAATTTGGGTAAACATTCTAAAAAAATGCGTAGAACTTTGATTTTGAAACAACTTTAAAATCTCAATAACTCAGAATCTCTCATATTATGTATACCTATATAATAATGTATAATATATATCTGACTACTGTATCATATCGTGTGAATCGAGTGAAATAAAATACGTACAAATTAAATACAGGCAAATGAAATACAGGGACAGGCTCCCATTTACTAAAATAGTAATATGTAATGGATTTGTCTACTATCAAAATATCTCTTACAAGATTTCTACTAGTTTTTCTTCCAACTTCTAATTATACAATTATAATTACCTATAAGTATATTTCTTATAACCGTAAATATTAATAAAATTAGATGTTGTTTGTGTTTTTCTTATTATTTGTTTATTATTTTTTTTGTATTGTTGAATGGTTTTTTTATTTAAGACATTCGTCTCTTGCACTGTGGCAATAGAAAGTCTTGTAACTATTTCATTTAGAACTTGAAGCTTAAATGTGACTTTTTAAGTATATATTATGTATAATTTTTTTGATTTTTTTTATATTTTCCAATATGTATATATATTTGTAGTTTATAATAATTATATAAATCTTCTACTATAATATACACTGTACATTTTTGAACAATTATTAATTTTTAATTCATAATTCAAATGTTTGTTTTTTTTTAATAGTATATACATTAAATGTTATTTAGTATAAGTTAAAAATGTAATCTGAATTATTTTAAATATTAATTTTGAAATTTGAATCAATTATTAATTTGATTAAGGATACATTGTACAAAAAATGAATTTAATTTGTATGTATTCAAAATTTGTTACTAGCTTTGTAATTCTGTTGAAATAAAGACTATTTTTATTATTATATATATTATTATTATCATTATTCCAAGGCTATGGAATGAACACTCTAAATGCTTTTACACTGAGACTTGGCAAACAAAATCACATTCAAGAGTTTTTTCTTTAGAATTTGATATATCTACTATTTTTCTTTTTTTTTTATATATCTACTAATTTTAAATAAGGAAAAACTGTATGTATTGTAGAGTAACTTTGCCAATATAATAGCATATTTCCACTTTAATTAATTGATAAGTAATTATATTCCAAATTCATTTAAAAAATAATTGAAACATTTTTTTATAGCAATCATGTCCTGAATCGGATTCAAAGCTGGTACCTTCTGATCGGTAGTCAGATGTCACAACTATACTATACCAAATCGCTTGGCTATCTAATAGTACACAATATTATTTTCAACAATGCAAGTTCAATTTTAAAAACCATATGATGCTTACTCATCAAATTAACATTTACTTATTCTACTTTTAGATGAAAGTTCGCAAAATTGTGAAATTAACGAAATATTCCATTGGACAATATTGCAAATCACAAAATTAACATTTTTGGATGGTTCAATTTACACTTCTTATTTCTTGAGTTATAATTTCTTTTCTTTTTTGATAGTCTAACTTGTTGAAACAACTGAAAAAATTCGTTAAGTCAATAAAAATATTTTTGATAATCACCACTATGTTGAATATCACTGGATTAAATTAAAGGTATTTTCCTTTAAAATTTCTATTTGGTTTTTCTAACAAATTTTTTGATTTGCTAATTTTTTAATGTTTGTAGAAATACATCTAGTGGTTAATGAAAGAAGCTTAGAACAACTAAATAATTTATATCCTGTGTCAAATTTTCTGCAAACCCACAGTTGTTGGTAATGGTTTTCATTAGTTCAAATTTTAAATCTTTTCAGCTGAAACGTAAACATGACATTTTTGCGAAATTACCTTTTGTTTTACAAATAATTAAAATAACGTTATTTATGGAAGAGAGAGAGAGCGATAGAAAGAGAAAAAAAAATAAGAAAAACTATACCATAAAAAAATGGTGGAATTTTAAAAATTTTGTAGAATAGGTAGGTAAGATTGGTATAAGATTATAAACAGAATAATAGATGTATAAAGAATAATTGAAGAGTTTTGAACGGTAATGCAAGTAAGATTTTACAATTTGGGTTCCCTTTCAGTCAAGTATTTTATTACAATTGTCATGATAATGAGTAGTTGGAACCGAAATCTAGAATTCTACAACATTTCTAAGTAACCACAGTTAACTTCAAGATATTTGAAAAATTGTTTACCTATATAATAACACAATCAATTGTAAATAAAAATGATAAACAGAAACTTTTAAATTCAGTATTGTCAGAAATGTATTTTAGTATTGTCACAGTAACAACATAACCTATCGAAAAATTGTGTTATTAATATTAATCGTTAGCGAATAACACGACTTATCAGAATAGGATTGATATTAATACGACTTTCTTTATCATTATAAGTAGTTATGATCAATTATTTTAGCTAATCAGATTTCTTTTTAGTGTTTAATATATTCAGATTATTAATAAAGTTGAATTTCCTTTCACTAATAATTTATTTTTATTCTGCAAATATCGATATTCTGGAAGCAACTTACTTCCTTCAGCAATGCTTGCAACTGTGAACAATTAAAATAAATTATTATTGAAAGAAAATTCTACTCTTAATTAATAAAGTACGAACAAATTCATCCCACCCACGTAACAATTTGATCGCTACAAGACTCTTGCGCACTCTTATAACACTATTATAAACACTCTTATAGCAGTATTACTGTTAATTTGAGTGCTCCACAATTGCTGCGAAAATACGTTATAGCACTAAAATGGAGAATCCTATAAGGCACCGGAGCAAATGCTGTAATATTGTTATAGGATTAGTATACATGTATTAGTGTATATGTTTTTATTTTGAAATGATATTCATTTGAAATAATTTATTTTATGCGAGAGTGAGAAATGTATTATTTTTTATTTTCAAATAATAATTTTATGGAGTTTATATTTATTTCCTGAGAATGTCTTACTAATAAATAATATGTTTCGGTCAAAAATAATTGTATAAATATTTATAATTATTGTGACCAAAATGCAAAATTTGGCTGGGACTGAAATTTCATTGACATTTATTATAAAAATACTTCGAAAAAATACATTGCCCTTCCAAAATAACTAATTTTTAAATAAATAAAAGAAAATATATATTTTAAATTGCATCTTTAAAATATTAAATAATGTATGTTAATTAATGCATAACATCAAATTTGATATTTAAATAATTATTCTTTTAAGTAAAAATGATATTTTTGCGAAAGGAATGCAAAATAAAACTTTTTAGTTTTTGTTTATTTAAAAAAAGTTAACCATGTTTGTAGAAAATAATGGTCGTCGCAAAATATTTATCTAAAAGCTACAGTAAGTTTATTAGTGACATTATAGGAATACAGTAAAATAATAACACCAATACTGCTATTCCAGCAATTCTATTCTTATAACAACACTTTAACTCTTGGTATAGGATTACGAACTTTTAGATTTATAAAAACATTGCTGTATCACTTGCGGAAAATCCCATTATAACAACTCTCGCAATTGCTATAAGAAAATTCTTATAGCAATATTAATCACATTATTCCCATAAAAACATCATTATAACACCTTTAGTGCTTATAGGCAGTTATATAGAAGTCTTAAAGCACTAATTTTGTTTTTATAACAATAAAATGTTACGTGGGCAATGATTGATATTTCGAAATTATTAGAAAATAAATGCAAAGTAGACGGATGTCCTTACGGAGAAATTATGATGCAAGTAAATTAAAGTTAAATTTTTGTTTTCATATAAAATAAAAAAAAAACAACCATGCTACTTTAAATTTTTGGCCATTCTTTCTGTAATTATTAATATTTATATTCAATAGTAAATATGTAAATACATACATAAAAAACAAATAATAATTCAACAAAAACAAAATAATAAAAATTTGCATAATATTTTGTAATATAATGAATGAAAATAAGGAATTTATATACAAAACAAATGTTATTGGAAATATTCTTGTATATCCTTGTACTTAATGAAAAAAACAAACTGATTTTTTTTGTGTTTTATTGAAAGCACAAAAAATAATAAATAAAAATTTATTTACATTAATGACAAAAGCATATATTTATGTATGGATCTCTTTCAGTTATTTGTCCTTCTTAATAGAGAGTTTTAATTCTAGGAAAATATTGTATATGTCTGTATTTTTATCATTAAAATCATTGATCTGAATATGTACAGTAATACTGCGTACATATACAGTTATTTAATGTTTTTCTTTGACTTTGTTTATTATTTTGAAATGTCATTGTGTGTTTGTTTGTTTGTTTGCATTTATTTGGGATATTGTCATCAGAAAATAAATAAAAATATTAAAATTTCCATTTGATGCATATACAAAGGTAATTATTTGTAGGTAAATTCAATTTACCTGTTAATAATTTGGTTTTTAATTATTATTGTTTTTGTTTAATTTATTTATTTTCATATATAAAATTTTATAATTTTATTAAAATTAAAATAGAATATATACCCTGCATTGAATTCAAGTCCTTGATGTAATTATATGAATTCGATTATTTTGATAATATGGTACAATTAGTTGAATTATATTAAGACAAGAATATAGAAAGACAATAACAACTTTTCTATATTTTTCGAATATGTAATTTCTTATTTGCCAAATTTAGCATATTCAATATAAACTTAGAAAATTTATCCAAAACAATTTGAATGACAAGTCTACATTTTTGCGTACCAATCGATAATATTATGAGTGCTTACAGCTTTTAAACGAATCCTTACTGAAATTTAAAAAAATACCGGGTGTTCCAGAGCATGTGTATCAGCTTTTTAAGAGGGAACGGAGTCCTTATTTTAAAATTTAAAAAAAATGTTGTACAGCTAAATCGAGGGTGCTCGATTGGTGATATTTTAAATTTCCGGAAAAGACCGAAAAAGGGGTTTTTAAATTGAAGGGGTGGGGCCCAAAAATTGCCGAAATTGGCCGAAATCGAGATTTTTAAATGGAAAGGGGTATGTTTTTGTCACATTTAAATTATAAATAAAACAAATTCATACTGAATCAAGAAAACTTTGAGGTAAAAATGATTGACTATTTACATTTTTAATATATTTTAATATTATGATTATAATATTTGGCAGTACCTATCTCGAAAAATTTGTAATAATATTATGTGTTTTTGAAATAATTAAGTTAGCAATTTTTTTTACAATTTTTATGTATATAAGATTTTTAAATACCGTAGAAATCGCTTATAACAACATCGGTTATAACGAAAAACCGGTTATAGCGACCAATTTCATTGACCTAATTGGTTCTAATATAAAACTACTTTAACGATAACTACTTTAAACTGTTTTAACGATATCAGTTGTTACGACAAACCGTTTATAACGACCATTTTTTTTTTACATATTTTGAAAAAATTTCGCTTATAACGACAAATACCAAAAAAAAAATTTCGTAAAAATAATTATTTTATTATAAAACGTAAATATGAACTAATCTTATTGTTTTAGGGGTTATAAATATTTTGTTTTATGGGTCAAAAATATCATAAATGTCAAATTTAGTTACATCATCTGGAAATTTTTTTAATTAGTAATATTGTAAAAGTCGTTAAGATTTTAAATTTCATTTACGTTTTGAATCTATTGTGTATAATTTCATATTTTATTAATTATGGCACAAAAAAGAAGGCAATTTACAGTTGAAGAAAAAGTGACTATTATCAGAAGCTTGGAAAAAAGAGAACACAATGAAAAACTGGCCAAGGAATACAAAGTTTCCCATTCTACCATTTCAACAATTAAAAAAAAACAAAGAGATATTATTGAAATGTTTTGAAGATAATGCAATTAAAATTAAAAAAATGCGAAAACCAACCCATTCGTCTGTTGATAAAGTTTTGTTGAATTGGTTTCAACAAAAACACAGTATGGGAGTACCAATCTGGAGCACTTTTACAAGCAAAAGCTGATGAATTTGGAAAATTGTTTAACATAAAAGATTTTACCAGTAGTGCTAGTTGGATTCAACTGTTTAAAAAGCGAGACAAAATAGGAGGGAAGAAAATTAGTGGCGAAGTGGTTCAGTAAATATTTCTTATTGTAATGATTGATTGAATTCAGTTTGGCCTACTTTAGGAGAAGGATATAAAGATGAAGTAATTTTTAACGCTGATGAAACAGCATTATTTTTTAAAGTTACCCCAAACAGAACTCTACATTTTAAAGGTGAGAGATGTATGGGCGGTAAGCTTTCTAAAGAACGTATAACTGTATTAGTTACATGCAATATGACAGAAACAGTGAAACGACCATTATTAATTATTGGAAAAGCTAAGAAACCAAGAAGTTTCAAAAAGATCAGTTCTTGGATGACATCTGATATATTCACAAAATATTTAAATAAGTGGGATGCAAAATTAAAATCAAAAAAAGAAAAAGTCTTATTAATGATATATAACTGCCGAAGCCATCCTAAAATTGATCACCTTTCTTCTATTAAATTAGTATTTCTACCACCAAATACTACCTCAATTTTGCAGCCCTCAGACCAAGGGATTATCAACAGCCTGAAAGTGTCTTATCGAAAATCAGTTGTGTTGAAAATGTTGCAAAGTGATTCAGCAGTAAGCATATCCTTACTAGATGCTACTTTAAATATAATACTAAGTGCCCAGATAGCTGTATTCAATTTATCGATAATCGATATAGGACTAAATTGCACAAGAAGAAAAGGTTATTTTGATAACAATTTCATAAATTGATTTGAAATTTTTAAATACTTACAATACTCGAATGTAAAAATTATACAAGAAATTTTCAAGGATTCGTTCAAATAATTTTGACTACCAAAAAAATCTATTTGTTTAATATAAAAGTGTATTTGTTAAATTAAAATAAATTTATGAACTATGAATTTTGAAAAAGGAAAAATTAAAATTGCGTATTAATTATTAATTTCCGTTGTTTTTTAATTATTTACATAAAAAAAAAAACAGTTTGAGATTCACTTAAATATGTACTTTGTTTTTGTGAAAAATATTTTTCTAGAAATTTTTCCTTGAAAAATTTGACATTGAAAATATTGAATTTTTGTATAATTTTGCGTTAATTTAAAAATTCTATAAAATTTTACACTGACTAATTCTAAAGTATTATGCAGACTTACAATAATTTTACAACTCATATAATATTATAATTAAAATTTTATTTAAAATTTATATTGTATACATAAGTGTTTTTTTAAATAATACACTGGGGTTTGAACATTAGAAAAGAAAGAGAATGGAAAATATTATTTATGAAAATTTTACAAGGTTTTTGTATAAAATCAATTGACATTTACACTATTTTCGAGGATAAAAAATTATTATTATGTTTTTTATTGTACTTAGTATGAACGTTTCTTTTCAAAACAAGTAATTACAATTAATAAATTGTAATAATATTCACACTGAAGTATTTTTTTACATATATTAACATTATTTGAATAAGCATACTACTATTGATAAGATATTGTTTTAAGCCTAAGCAAACTGGGTATGAGTTGTTTCAAGTTATATTATAATAATAATATTAATCATGATATTAATATTCAGTAATAATATTAAATCTTTTTGCTTTGTTCTATTATAATGTGATCACCTGATACTAATAATCAGATACGAGAGCTAACATTTTTCAATTTGTCGACTATATTCTAATAAAATAATTCTATTGAAGCAAATAGTCATATTGGAGACTTTCGTAAAAATAAATAGGTCAGACAGCTTTTAATTTGAGCATAACATTGTAAAAAAAATTTAAAATAATTTGTCATAAATTAATTTAATGAAAAAATTATTCAAATTAAACAAAATATTCATTATCAAAAATAAATCTTAATAATGAGGAGAAATTTACTCTTCCCTTCTATTAAATCGACTAAATTAATGACAGTTTATTGCTTAATATAATTTAAGTCCTTTAATCTCCTTTAATTTTTTAATTTTTATTTTCTTTTTACTTTTTTTTATTGTATATTTATATCAAAATTACAAAGTCATATATATACGTAGACAACATATATATACATATTAGAACCTATATTACAAAATTTATATCGATATACAGTAAATGGCAAAAATTTTAAAACAAAGTGTTTTAAGCTTTCAGGAAGGTGAGAATCATTTTCTGATATTTATTTCATTTTACACATTTAAAAAAGCAGACAGACATTATAAAATAAAAATAATTATAGTAATAATAATTATAAAAATTTTAATAGAATGACACAGATTTGCAAAGAAAAATGTCAGGCATATTTAGATTTTATTTGCAGAAAAAAAACGTTATGTCTAAGGACAAAAGATTTTAATCAGTTTTGTTGTTGTAATAAATATCACAAAATTATGATGATCTTTGGAAGTTATATCTAAAGAGATTGAAACCATCATTATGCATAAAAGTTAAGTTATGTAGTAAAAAAGTATATCGTCGGTGTTCGGGCAAAAGTGACCAAGGGCAAAAAATTAGTTTTGAGTAATTTACATTTGAAATTTCGGCATTATTTAAAACTGAAAAAAATTATGAAAGCTTACATATTGGGATAATTATTTTTTATTACAAAACTAAATGAAGTGCGCTTTAAAAATCAAATTTTATAGTTTATCTGTATTTGTAAAAAATTTTGTTTTTTCGTGAAAAATTATTTTGGTCATTTGTGTCTGAAAAATTTTTGTCATTTATAATACGTTAAACAGTTATAGTTGCTAGAAATAAAGTTTTTTAAAAATAAAACTAAAAATAAAAATATGATATAAAAAACACAATAAATTATATTTATTTAAATTCTTATGTTAGTTAACAACAACTAAAACAACTAAAATAAAACTAAAAACAAAAATAATTCAATTATTTTTTTCTCAAAGTGTGAAATCGAAATAAAGTAACAATTATTATCCATAATTTAACGAAGACAAAGCAATAATTCAATTATTTTTATTCTAATTATTCTATTATCATATTTTTTTTTTGGTGAAATTTATAGAAAATGTTTTCATTCATCACCAATATCTGAATGAGATTCAAAGGCGGGTTTAGATGCAGCATCTTTTTTATTTTTAGTTTCCGATAAATTGTTATACCATGCAGGAAACTCAGTTAGAATTGCACCTTTTTTACATAGAGCTACTAAATTTTTTTTGGTGCAGTTTATAGGAATTAGCGAGTACCATTCATTCAAGTCTTTAGTCGTGATGAAACTAGACAGACCATGTAAATAGAATGGCAGAAGGTCGAAGGTAGTAATGAATGGCCAAATCAATGTCAAACGTCTAACAGGAAGACCTCCAAAAAGATGGTATGAATGCTGGAAGTCGTCATCACAAAATTGAAGAGATATATTCATATTGAAAAAACAGGCACAAAATGCATATTTAAAGAAGAAGAAGAATAATTAGTTATGTTAGAAGGCGACTCAGCATTCATTGTAATAAGTAAAATAATTCAATGAGTATTGTGTTAACTTCCATACAATAAAGTATGTTCATATTACTCAAAACTACCAGTATATTATTAATTCTTGTTTTGTATTGAATTCGTTTAAATAAACTAATCAATACATTCATAACCTGAATATATGTACATTCTTTCAGTTAAATGATAAGCATTTCATTCTAAACAATTGGACAGGATTTTAGTCTCTCATTAAAACCTCAATATCAATTTTTAACCATTTACATTTTAAAATTAATATAAATTACCATTGATCTCTTTAAAAGTATGTAATTTAACTCTATCAAGTCCAGTGCGTTTTATTTTAAAGCCCTATTGATAACAAGGCCTACAGATTATTACAAACGTATTCATAGATTCAACATATATTCCATTTTATATATTCAATTTCAGTTTTTTATTGTCAATTAAATTTCGTGTATCTATACTAGTAATTCGGGTACTAACTGTATTTATATATCCTACATTATATTAATTTAATATACATATATATTCGTCTGATATGATTATATTTCAAAATCTTCTTCAATACTCTCTCCATACTACACTTTTCAACATTTCAATTACAGACCCTTATTTGAATCCTTCGAATATCAGTTTTTTTGTTTTGTTTTGTTTCGTATTTCTCATATATTTTTTTTTAGTTTCTTGAATCGGAATTTTTTCTGTTTTCATTTTTCTTTTTTATTAATGAAAAATTATACTTTATGTATGTATGTTTGTAAATCATTAATTAATCTAGACTATCACATATCTAAGAGAATATATTATATTAAAAAGTTTATTCGCTTGATATCACATTCATTGTATCATACTCCTATTCATTTATATTAGCTTTAGCTGTACATTTGTATGTATGTATGTACTTTTCAGTCGATTCGTATTGTTTTTGTAAAATTGTCAAATTTCAAAATTAACTTTAAAAATTTTTCTGAAAATATTTTTTGAATTTGTTGAATTAAACAAGAAATATTCGTCTTTGTTCATAGTTTCAATTGAAGTTCAGTTGAAAATATTTTCTATTCTTCAGTTTTGATTTGACTTTACTAATTTTCTTTAATTTTGATATTTTCACTTCGTTGGTATGTAATATATTATGTTTGTATGTTGAATTAAAATCCTACAATTAATTATTTTAACTGTGATTTTAATCTTGTTCAATTAATTATTTTATAAAACAGGCTGTATCAGGTATAGTTTTAGATTATAACTTATAACCTATTTATTGGGCCTTATTCTGAGAAGCGAATTATTCGGTACGTACTGAAAAATATCGTAAATTTAATTTTTGGTATTCTGCGAAGCGAAATAGCGATACTGATTGGTTTTTATCACAACGTTTCGATTTTCATGGTTGTTACATCAACATACAATAATTCCTGGGAATCCAAATTTATTATAAAATCCCAATTTGATGGATGATTTTTCTTCTTCGGTTTCAGGAAATTTTATATACTCTCGACACAATTCCGTCTCTAATATTGACAATGTTTCGGCTATTATTTTAGTAATAGTTGATTTAGCTGAACCTACCAAAAATCCCACACCTTTTTAATAACTTCTTTCAGCAACAAACCAATCTTATAATGAGTTTTACTGAATGTGGACCAATTGCAGGATTTAAATTATTGTCTAATTTATCTATAGTCATTGCAAAGATCACTTCTTTCGAAAGCCTAAAATACTTAATGAATTTAAAAAAACAATTATAATTGAACATATTTTTTTTTATTATATTTTGTTTCGTAATATAAATGAAAAAACATTTTTTAATAACTAGTTATAAAATTTTAATTTAATTTCACTTAATTTCACATTTGAAACAAAAAATTAAAAAAAAAAATGTCAAAAGATAAAAAAAAAAATTTGTCAGTTTTATCGAGCAATGCTGTTAGTTTTGCAAAATATCGTATCATTTCCTTCTCAGAATACTTTAATGTGATGCGTGAATAATAAAAAAATGTTTTTGCTTCCATTTTCTTACTCTATGAAGCTGAGATTATACATTACAAAATTCAGACTGTTTCGGGTAACTGCCATAAAACTCCTAACGACCATAAAGAATATTTCAAAAACCAAAGGTGTTACAGACCTAACTATTTGATACTCTTTCAAAAATAAATAAACAAGTGTTTTACATTTTTCCGAAACTTTGACTAGGTCAGAAGAAGTTTCAGTTATGCTTGTACGAAACTCCAGTCAGCGAAAACTATACAATACCAGATTAATAATAAAGTACAAAAGTATTGCGTTATTATGTTATTGAAGCACTAATTCAAAAAAAATGCAAACCTAATACAGATTTTGAAGCAAATTCTATAAATTTTGTGGTGGACCCGGAGAACGTCGGGTAAATTTGTTTGTTTGAAACAAAACTAGGTATATACAAGGGTATTTTTGTTTTTTTTTTTAAGTTCAAGCGTGCTTGGCGGTTTTATGTTCCTGTTATTAACATAGGTTGAATTTATTTATCAATTATCTCTTATATCAACTCAATTATTGTGAAGAGCTGCTAGTATGGCCAGCAATTAAGTCTTCTTAAATATAGAACTACTCTACTTATATTATTATTAATTACAGAAGTGAATGGATAGTCACAAACTTACGCTAAACATAAAACAAAACAAAGTACATAATCTTCAAAAGGAAAGTAGCAGATATACTACATCTAAAAATTGACAACTGTAATTTGGAAATGGTGAGTTATTACAAGTACTTGGGTGTAATAATAGATGAAAATCTTACTTGGGAGCAACATGTTAATGAGCAACTAATAAAAGCTGGGAATTAGCGGGTATATTTAGACTTGTAAGTATTAAAATTCCACATAAACTAAAACGTTCCTTGTACTTCAGTATGTTTCATGCCACAATTACTTATGCTATACAGATATGGAGAAATGTGTATAACAAGAATATTAAATTAATTCAAACTGCCCAAAACAAAGCAATAAAAAATTTATTTGGATACAATAACAGAACGGCAACTCGACAGATTCATTTGAATAATAATATAATACAAATAAATTTATTAATTAAAAGTAAATTGCCAACATACGTGCATTATATGTGTACTAATAACATTATCTAAAATTAGATTCAACGATCAGGACACAATATATAATAAAGCGTTTACAATCTATAATGAACTGCCAGTAGAGCTCATACAAATAAATGATACCATAAAATTCAAAAGTAAAATTAATGATTATTTTATCCAGACATTTTTACTGAACTAGCTGTTAATTAAGTTCAATAATAATAAAAAAAAAAAAAAAAAATTTGTTTATTGATAGTCAATTTTGTGTTTATGAATTAGTTGTATATTGTTATGATAAATTAGGCTGATAGAGTTAATTTTAAAAATTACATGATTTTATTTTCTTTTGTAGAATATTAGTTAGTAAGATTAAATTGTTTTTGTTGCATATGTTATTGAATTACTTGAATTATGAATTACGATATAAAATACTATGAATTACTCTGTACGCGCTTTATAAGCTCATTCAGTAGACAAATAAATAAAAAAAAAAAAAAATTATAATATAATATTTAATTTGTATTATGCTCTCAACAAATTTTTAATTCGTGACAATTTGATTAGTAGCCTTATAACGTCACCATTACACATACCACTATACCATGTAGGTTAATACTAAATTCTCTTAGTAACTCACGAAACAGATTCATGTTATATCCTCATGTTCTTTTATATAATATTAAGAGAATATTTAAAACGAAGTGACTGTTCCTAGCTGCTGTCCTTTTGTCTTGTTAATTTTTGGTCATATAACATGATTTTCACTCATAAATGAAAGTTATTGATTCAGTAAGTCGAACTGTTATTGAATACATCCCCAGAATATCTATAGGTAGTTCTACCAAACGAAGAGTTAAATTATATGAAATTAGTGTTGGGCAGAACTATACAAAAATATTAAATGAAGTAAAAATTTAACCAAGTTTGTTATAAGATCATGTACATCAAACACTAACAATTGATATCATTAAAATATACATTTTTAACGAAGTACCTATCATCTGATTCAAGTATGTGCAGTATGCGTAAAAGAAATTACTCAGTACAATTTAATCAAAAAATAACAAAGGACATCCTAAACCATTGCAGCACGAAAAACAAAACAATGTTCGTTAAAAATATCATTTACGTATTTTCGTCATTAACACCCTGTAATTATCAAAAATGTAAATGTTTTTATTTTTTCTTTTTTATAATACATACATATTTTACAACATAATCCTTTGTTAAAAAGGATTATAAAGAAAACAATTTTGGAATTTTTTCAAGTTTTTTTATATTTTAACTTTGTTTTTCAAAATAAAAGGAAACAGTCATAAAATATAAGAAAAAAAAAAAGAATCAAAACAACAAAAACAGGCAAGAAAGAAAAACTAAAATAAAAATAACCTACAAAATTTTCTCTGAAAAACTGCAAAAAAAAAATTTGGTTTTTCTTTTCTTTTTTTGTTAATTTTATATTTGTGTACTTTAGTTCTCTCCCACGTTCCTATCTTTATTTATATATTTTAACTGTTTTTTAAGGATAACCATCTTTTAAAATGGACATTTTCCAGTTGAGATAGTTATCACGTAAATAGAACATAAACATAAGACATGAAAAACATAACTGTGGCTCAAAGATGTTAGCAAAAAAAAAAAAAAAATGCAAAAAGAATATAAAAAAAGGATTCCATTTCAGTCCTTAATTCGAATATTAAATTTAAGTTTTTATATTTTCCCCTTTCACTTTATTTTTTTTTCTCTCAACTATAACATGTTTACCTATCTTTTTTATCTGATTTTTTTCCTTTTTTTTTTGTTATCTTTCGTATTTCATACCCAAACAAGTATATTTTTCCTTTTATTATTTTTGTTATTTCAATTTTTTGTTTTTTTTGTTAGAAATAGAATATTTGAAATTTAAAAATGTTCAATTTTCGCACGTTCCAAAAATATATTTTCGTTATTTATCCTGTATTAATATTTTATTACGTCGAATATAATAATATTATATGTATGCATGTATTTTATATACAAAGGATATAATATATATTTAAACGAATATCCTATAAATTTTCTAGTTCAATTAAAATTCTCAATAACTAACTATATACAGAGGTTGACAATTTCAACTAAGTTGTATTTTGATTGTTGGTTTAGAGGGTTGTTATTATTATAGCCTAAAATGGGAAAAAATCAAAGATGATTGTTTATAGAATTGAATATAATGTTTCGAATATTAATATTGAATAATAATATTGAAAACAACAACAATTATATTCCTCATATTATAGTCATAAGTATTTTATAGTGTTCAATAACAATATTGTAGTATTATATTGGATTAAATTAAAAAGGACATTTTTATAGATTTTATTTAAGCACTTATTTATATGGATTTGTTAAATTATGTTATTATTGAAAAATTATGGTATTGGATTAGGATCGTTCAATTTGAATGTAGACATACAATATTATGTTATTGGTGAACAATTGAAACTTTATAGTCATGATAAGAAACATTTTCAATCAAAATAAGTAATAGAATTATGATTCGAGATTTTTCATATCAAATAACAAATCAAATAAATAGTAATAATATATCACTGATGCAATTACATATTCAATATTCAATTTATTTTGTTAGAATATTCGTATTAAACGTAGCAAAGATGGGACTAATTCATATTTTTAATGCATTATGTCTCCAGTAAAACTATTTTTACATGAATTAAAATAATGCATTAATTTCTTTAATAATACATTAAAATAATTATTTTGAATTATATATGTAAAATAATTCATTAAAATAATGCATTACATATTATAATGCACAACCAAAAATAATCCAAATTAATTAAATTACTTTTGAATTACTTTTGAATATAAAATTTTTAAAATTATCTTATATCAGTATAATACCTGATCTGTCTTTCTTCAATATCTGACTTTCGTCAAATATTTTTGAATTAAAAAAGTAATTTATTGAATGGTTTCAATTACTTTGGAATTAAAAAAAATAATTCCTTGAATTTTTTAATTAAAAACTAATACGATTGCGATGTATTGCTTTGCCGAACAAAAAAATTTAAACAGCTGAATTTGAAATTTGAATTCCCCCTATTCTGGAATTAAGATCTTAATCTTTTAGTCTTTTAACTAGTAGTTATAAGATAGTTTTAAGAAATCGGAAAAACGAATGCAGGAAACTGAAGAGAAGTATGAAATGCAGTTAACTCTAACAAGTTTTGTGCAGGGCATTTTCTGTGTTCACGAAAAAGAGAGAATTCAACAAACAAGTTTTTGTTGAAAGATCATCCCACACATTTAATTGATATTATTAAATAAATATTTTGTGTATTCATTGTATTTATTCTTGTTTCAATCATTTTTGTTTAGAAATGAATGAAATTTGTATACACACATAGATAAAAAAAACATCTTGTAGTGATTAAAGTGATGCTATATTGAAAGTGTATATCCCTAAAAACAATTTGCTATGTGGGACACAGTTTGTGTCCATGTTTAGTAGATTCAAATTTTTGTTTATTTCAATTAATTATTTAAAAATTAAAGCAAAAACAATTATTTTAGGCCTGAATGTTTTTTTAAATGTGAGAAATGTCAAAAAAATTAAAAATTACAATAAAAACAAATTGTTGCTAACACAAAAGATAAAGTTAAATCAACTTTTGTTCCAAAGTGATTGCAATGTAGGTAAGTATTGCGAGATATTAGATGTGTTAGTTCAGCCATTGCAAGAAAAACAGAGCAGTGAAATTTCAAGTGAAGAAGAAGAAGAAGTAGTAGTGTCCAAAATAATTTTGCAACAATCTATAAGTGCAAGTGCAACATTGTTTGATTTCCTAGAAGGTAATAGCATTCCAGAAGTATTCCTAGAAGGTAATAGCATTCCAGAAACAAACGTACCTAAAAATTATAAATTTACAAAGATAAGAAATAAAAAATAATACTGCAAAATTTCATTTAATTTCTTTAAAAATGTATAGATTGTTATTGTTTTTAAGTGTAAATCAGCAGAACCAAAATCTAACCCCATAATACATACTAAATATTATATACGATCATAAATTTATCTATCATATAGATATATATATATATATATATTAAAAAAAAAACAATAAACAAAAAAAATAAAAATAAATAACAATTTTAACTTTTCATCGCATCACATTTCTGGCTAGAGCATGTATGCCTATAGTAATATACAGGCTAAGCATAGAACTATGATGCTACGATCATTATCATAACAATAAAAAAAAATATGTAGACACATATGCATATTGTGTATAACTTTAAGTAATAAGAATAATCTTTAAGTGCATTATGTTTTTTTTGTGTTAAATGATGTTTGCCTTTTGGTTATAATACCATATTAAACTATTGATAAAATTTCTATTAGTCTTTATTATTATAAATCAAAAAAATTGTTTGTTTTATTTATATTATTATTATTATTTTTAATTTTTCCTTATTATTTGCGAAGAAGACTAACATTAAATTAAAAAAATATATTTCATGCAATGGTATTTTTTCCTGCAAAGGTTCAGCATGGTAGACAGGGGTTAAAAAAAGAGTACCAAAGTAATTTATATAAATATTGCAATTTGTATATGTGTTGGAGTATTCAGTCGGACTTACAAACATCCAGATAAATGCAGAAAATTATATATATAATAATGCATTAAATTTCATTATACAACTTTTATTACTTCTAATTTAAATTATTAAAAAAGCTTATACCAATGTATTTACACCTATGAATTATAATTTACTTAGACCTGAACTTCTTACTATTAAGCTGAACTTTTCTATTTATAATAGGCATATCTTTTAAATTTAATATGACAATTTTATGATACTGTACTATCAGTACTCCAAAATTCCCAACAATTTAGTATTTTTTAAAAAATATTTCTCCTGAAAAATGCTGCCTCAAATACTTTAATTCTGATGAAATTCTGAAGGTAGAATGGTTTTTAATCTGACTTTAATTTAGAAATTAAAATATAAAAAGTCATCCATGACATGAATTTTCCGAGCATTTCATTTTATTTTATCATTTCTTAAAATAATCTCGGAGTATGATTATTGAATTATAAAAATAAAATAAACCTATAAAAATTGTGAAAACATAATATTTAGAATGTTTATATTCATTTTTCATCTTTATTATCAGATCAAACCAAAAATCGATATTCTAAATTTCTATAGAACCTAGTTTTTCTTTATATATAGAGATACATTCAACAAACTTAATTATTTGGTATAAATTATATAAGTAAATAACTAATTGATTCCATTAGTTTCATATGAATACCTCTGCCATTACACCTACTTCTTTTACTGGTAACATTAAACAGAATAATATAATTGCTTCAGTCAACAAAATATTTTTTTGAAACTATAACAAAAACAATATGGCTCATGAGAAAAACAATATTACCTACTTTTTTTGTTTTTTTTTTCTAAGAAAATTTTAATTCTAAAAATGAAATAAACACGATCTTTTATAAAATAAAACTGGAATGGAAAAAGAAAATCTAAATTCTTATTAAGTTCTTCCAGAATCACATAACCAAGAATATTGTAATAATAATTTTATTTAAAAGAATAAATTTAAAAACTTTTCAGAAGGATACTGGTGAATTCATTTTGAACTTTTTTTTTCCCCTTGAATTTCCATTATTATTATTTAGTAAAATTATACGATAAACATGTCCAATAATTCTGTCAACATTTAACCTATGATACCTTAAAAAACATTATATGAATATACAAAAATTTTTCTTATTATTCTATATATTTTTTTATTATTTTTTTTTTTCAAATGTACATACAGTCTTACACAAATAACTGTAAGAATGATAATATTCAAAAAGAAAAAAAAAAGGATCCCTATTAAATTTTGTTTTGGGTAGATTCTGAGGTAAAATGAAAAAGGCACATCATATTTACTTATCAGAAAATAAAAACATACTACACATATATATCTACACAAAAAAAAAGGATACTTCCTTATTATTGTATAATTTTATGTAGTTAGTATACAACAGTCAATGAAAACAAAATAGAACAAAAAAAAATGTATAGCTATATATTTTCATATAGAAAATTTCATAAATTGGTAATGTTTTTATATTAATAAGAATTCAGTTGTTGTGTGATCCCAAGAGATGAGCAACGATACTGACAGTCAAATAAGGAAACGACAAGGCAAAAATAAAAAAAAACTTGGAAGCAAGACAATAAAAAATAATAAGAAAAGGACCTTTCTCAACATTTATTTATTTTGTTTTTTTTTTTCTTATTTTGACATTTTGAATATCATTTTTGTTTATTTACTCTATGATTTCTCTTCCGCAACACACAATTTTGTTACTTTACTTTTCGTTTTTTATTTGCTTATTTGTTGTTGCCATTGTTGTTTCTCTTGATAAATTTTTTTGTAGACGGAGTAACAATTTTGATTCATATGTAATTTTTTGAATATTTGCTAACCTGACTTCTCAAGTATAATTCTCAAGTACCTACCTACGAGTACTCTTCGTCTATTTATCGGGATTTTTTGTTTATTTTATTGAGCAATGCTCAAAAAGAGTAAAAATTACTCGTTTTTATAAAAAAATATTTCTTGTGTGTGTTCAAAACTGACAAAATCTACGATTAAATCTAAATTTGAGGAAAGTCTGAAATTTAAACACAGACTTTATCTGATGGATAAAATAAAAAACCATCCTACTTGCATCTAATAAAATATAGTCATAATTGAGAAAAAATTTGAAATGTAAACACTCATTCGAAATTGTCTACGATAAAATTTTAGAGTTTGGTTAACGTATTAGTGCTGCCTGAGACTATAGTAATCACTGGAAAACACGGGAGAATATTGTAAAATTAATTTTGTATTTTCATTTCATAATGAGATTTTTTGGACATTTGCCACATAAGATGTGGGATGTTTTACTACAATCTATATTGATTTAACTCAAACATATTTAATGAGTATTTTTGTATATGGAATATTATCATAAAAAACACAACAACTGTATTCACCATAGGAAAGCACAATTACACAAGAAGTGAAGAGATAACACAATATCACAGGTTGGGTGGTGCAGTAGTAAATCGTCTGCCTTTCAACCGAAAACTACCAGGTTCAATTCCCCATGAAGCAAAAAAAAAATGCTTTATGAGTTTTTCAACCCTATGTCATTGGAATAAAATAAATGATGAAAAATAGTTGAGAGTTTTGATTATCATTAAAAATAAAATGGAACTATCGTATTATGAATTTGATGTTACTGTACAATACACATAGTGTGCTACACATGTAGCTATATCATTTCATATGCCAAATCTCTGGGTTAAAGTTGTTAGGGTGTTCAACCCATAGACTTATAGGGTATTCATCCCATTAACGCATTGTCTTTACATTTGTGCCACTTATTTTTTATCAATATAAATTTTATTTGCGATTTTGACTTATTGCAGTGTTGTCAATAATCAAATATGTCTAGCAATCAAATACGTCTATTCCTTGCTTCTGTCTGCAACAAAATTTTCTTTTTATGTAATTTAATTCTAACAAAACTGTTATAGAAATCTTTTTGTAATACACAAAATGATCTGTAACCGACTTTTAACAGAAGTGGTGATTTTTTCGGTTGTTTTCTAATTTTATTTCTTGTATTGTTTTGAGAGATATTGGGAAGGCATATTTGTATATTACACGCTCATTATAATATGTTTTGATTGCTGCATCTCAGTTTAGGCTACGTGCAGATATACAATTTTTAGTTTTGTAACTGTTTGATTGCATATTTGTGTTCTATTAGTTTATATGAAAGCGCGTACACCTGGTACAGCTGGCCTGAGAGTGGCCTGTGAGTAAAAAAAATAGTTTAATATCACAGTGTCTCGATTAAGTGTCAATGTGGACAATTAATGCTTTTAACTATTTATAATTATACCAGTTTCATATTTCCCTTTTCGTTAAAAAAAATTGATAAGTTTCGAGCTCAAGGTATACTCTACTCCAATACTCTCCTTTTTTATTAAATTTTCACAAAGTAGAGATGATTATGTTGTTACTACTATGATTATGTTACATACTGTTCCTACTGTCTACTATATCCTAGACTAATCTTCTTTCCAACAAGTTTTGAATTGATACTTGTTCCATCGTTGGGTCTTAATTTTGTTTTGTGTTGTTACTGATTAAACTATGGAGAGATAAATACAATGGCTAGAAGTATTCTTTAGAGTATATAAGTATTCTAGTCTAAATATCGTAAAAATAAATAAGTCCTTCATTGATCAGAAAATTTTGTAAAATTAATACCTAGTATAAAAACGATTAATGATTAGTCAAATAGCTTCTTTCATTTACACAAAATACACTTAATGACATGTGAAGTAAAGTCGACTCAGCCAATTTTAACAATTTTATGAAAATGATTTCCTTTAGAAAAATGTTATACAAAAAATAAATATTTTCACAAAAAAATTAAATAAATTTTATTTTTTCATCCTTTCTTCTCAGACACTTTTCTCTATCCGATTTTTAGAATTTTTGTTTCTTATCTTTTTAAATTCACAAAAAAAAAAAAAATCAACACAAAAGTTTTAAATTTTTTTTTTTTTATTTTTTTTTTTTTTTATTGTAAGAACAACAAAAAATTATTATTAGTTTTTAAAAAACGATAGTAAAAAGATATAATCAAGGATTGAAAAATAAAAAAAACAAAAGATTTTTGAGTTTCCATTTCATAGCATATAAATTATTTTGATTTGGGGTCAATTTATTGGAATTTATTTTCAATAGGATAACTTACAGGATTAAGAAAATTGCAAAAATAATAAAACAAATAACCCCCCGAAATAAAAACAAAAAACAAAACAGAAAAATAAAAATAAAATGAATATTATTTATTTATTGTATCACAGTTGAATTTTGAATTCATGGAACATTGTTGAAACAACTGTAATTTTCTAAAGGCTAATCTAACACAAGAAAATAATTTAAGGACATTTTTAATTGGAATTTTTTTTGCTATGACATATTATATAGCTGATTGTTTTGTGTGTTAGCATGAAAAATTATATATACAGCCTGTTTGAAATTATAAAAATAGAATTTAAAAAAGTTAAAGAGGAATGCTATACTCTTTCGATAATCACAACATTGATATATCCATAACTTTTAATCACTTGATAATAATAACAGTGTCATATTATTTACAACTAAATACTACTTGATCTCAAAAAAAGTTCAATTATTTAGTTGAGAGAGAGTGACAATCAGAGTAATTTGACATTGCCAAAACACTAGGGTAGCAGTGGACCTATAACGATGCTTTACAAACATAAATTTCTATATTATGAAATTAATCAGGACTATTATTTGGCATGATAGGAACATTTTCTCAGTTCTATTTAATAAATTTACAGAAATACCACATTATTATATTCAGACCTAACATTTTATTCTTTAGGAATTCCATTGGAAATGGAATGATATTTCTTTCTTTCTCATGTGCTATTCTACTACTGGATGTTTTAAACGATCACTCAACTCATCACTGAAAGCTTGCTATGATGTTGGCATACTCTTATCTACATCATTCGCTGTGAATCAGTTCTCCTACGATTCTGATGTATGTCCAATTTTAAATGTTTCTAAGCGATAACATTTGTTTTCTTCCGATATTCCTCTTGCTTTCAATCTCGCCTAGTAAATATAACCAATAGAAGTAGTTCGTACTTCGGTATTCGTATTATGTGACCAAACAGAGATTTATACTTGTTCTTACTACCTATCTCCATTCAATAAAAATATAAATTAATAAATAAAATATCTATAATGCTTTTATGATTCAAGCAAGAGCAACATTTTTAGTGTGCTGTTAAGAACAGGAACAACGATACTATAAAAATATGCTATATGGTCAAATCAAAAAATTGAATTAGTCATTTATATATAAGTGAATGATAATTAAGCCATTTTAATGCAGGTCATGCCAATGAATTTAATTAAACAAATAAGAGAATTTATTTCAAATTTCAAGGATTTTAGTTGCAAATTCATTTTATTTTAAATTGTCACGTTATTCTTTTGTAAGAATGTTTAATTATTTAGATAATTTTTGCCCTGATCCAATTTTCTACTTTTTTATTGATTTGATTATTTATAATTTTTGTTGATTATTTTCCGTATATTTATTTATTGAATTTGGTATAAACTAGTTATCACAGGTCTTATAATCTAGTAGTACGGATCTATAGTGTCTCGGAAATACTTTGATGTAAACTTAATTTGAGTTTGATGAAACTTATATGAAAGCTGCGATTAATTTTTATATGCAAATGTAGCTGATATACTTTGGTAGATATCGAAATATTATAATGTTCATCTAACATTTTTTCTAATGACACAAAACGTACCATTTCAGTATTTGCTAAATTTTTTATTGTCAGTACTGTTAGGTAAAAAACCTTGACATACATTGAGTATGCGGAACTGCATTTTATTACAGTACGAGTATTTACTTATCACGTTGGGTGGCGCAGTAGAGATATAGAGCGTCTGCCTTTCGACCGAAATGTCCCAGATTTGATTTCCGACAAAGCAAAAAATAAATTCCTAAAGATTTTTTGATCTGGTCCAGTACCCTTTGTCATTAAATAAAAATAATTAAGAGTATAATCTAATGACAACTTAAATAAAATTGAGATATTCTAGATATTTAAGAATACTTAGTTCCTGACAATAGCAATAGTTTTCCACATTTAATGGTTTGATCAGCTAGTAAATTGATAAATAAATGCTTGAAAAAAAACTTTTTAGTACAATAATTGGAGTATAAACTGCAGTAGCAAGAAAAGATGATTCTGCATAAGTTACTGTCATGAACATAAAAAAAAATCAATTTTCTATTTAAATTTGGAAAGTAAATATAATATGGTTAGCCGCGTTGTGCCGCGTAAACTACATTATGTAGATTACGTTATTTTCCACACGTCGACAATACTTTGTAGACAATATATTTATGTCTACTTCATTGCGTAGACAATGTTTACAATTAAATAATGATGAATTACAATTAAGTTATATAAAAATACGGGTTTTTTTACAAAAAAAAAGCAAAATTATATTATTATATAATTTCTAGTTTCCTACATATATCTGTCGATTTAACGGAACGCTCCAATACATATACAAATTGCTTTGATTTGTTTTTTTAACATAAAATAAATAAATTTCACTACCCAAAGTGCATTAAATATTAAAAATAAATAAAAGTAAACAAAGAAGAGCAAATAAATTCTGTGGGACCAGTAGGACCCACAATCACATAAATTTGAAATGAAAACTCTATTGATGGTGGCTTACAAAGCTAGTTTTATATATTTATTATAAAATGTGTAACATAAATTTAATCCGAGTCCATATCCTCTGTATCTCGAAACATTCCCACGATTGACATAAGTATTAATCTATTCACAAAATTGGTACAAAAAGCTTTATATTTTCTTTAATATGTTCTACGAAATTATCATCAAATTTTCTATATATTGATTCAACTTGATCCATTAATTTTTTATTTAAAACATCTTTTGCAAATAGATTGCCGGCGTAGCATGTTACAGTTTCTATACCACTACTATGAAGTGCTGAGACAATTTTCCCATCTCTTTATGCTTACTGTTGAATACAATAGCATAAACAACAGTTTGAATTCAGATCCTATGCAATATCAACAGACTCCACAGCAATTTCAGACCATTTCACAGCTGCTTCAGAATCTCCTATTAAGCATGTAAAAAAGAAGCTCGACCTCTGATAACGGTGTATATGCAACATTAAAACAATCGTTTTGTCATTGATGGAACAATTTTTCCACCCATCAATAAATAAAACTGATTCTAAACTCATAATAACCTTAGCTGACATAATACATTTTGATATGCTTTATCAAGCCAAGTTGATGACAGTGTTTTCCTACTTTAGAAGCTTTATGTAAATATGCTGGCCGATTCTTTTTAATAAAGTACTTGAAATGAAGCAAATCGATACTGAAAAAATAATCATGGTTTATATCATAGTTGAAATTGTTTTTATTCTATACAGTATAGTTTATATTGTCTACAGTAAATTGCTTGTTTTACACTAAAGTTTACTTCAAAGTGTAGACAATTAAAATTTACGCGTAAAGGAACAACACTGATGGTTAGAAACTAGATCTTATAGTTCCATTTTACTTAGAGATTATTACAAAATTTTATTCAGCTATAAATAATAAAAAAAAAAATCAATTTTGTAGTAATGCCCTGAAAGGGAGCCCGGGATCTTGTGATTAGTAGTCAGATGGCACAAGCACTACCCTATTGTAGCTCGGTAACATAATCTATATTTTCTTTGTTAAATAATCTAGAGTTAATATCCTTTAGACCATGTGAAAAGTTATTTCTCCGAGTATATTGTGAGTCAGTCCGATGTTATGGTGTGAATATTTAAATATGGATTCGTCTAACTTTTTTTTTTATTTCAAATGAATTCTATTGTTTTAATCAAAAACAAAAAACATTATATTAGTTGATAGTAGTATTCAACACATACCACACTTTGTTAATTGATGATATTAAAATATTTTTAAAATAAATACAAAAATATTTTAAATTATAAATAAAAAATAAAAGAAGTGTTCTTTAAATAATTTCTTTGAACATACTTTCTTTGTATTTTTTTTTAAATTTAAATAAATTTAAAGCATTTCCATTTTATTTTATTGTACAACAAAATTACAGAAGAATATTCTTAAAACAAATTTGAAATATTTTGTAAATTTATTTCAAATAATAAACCAAAAAGCATCGTACTGTGCAATTCAGGTCACTGATGGGCAGCAAGATATGATAACATAAGAAAATCATTTACTAAATGATAAAAATAATAAAAATATATAATATAATAATGTACAAAAGATATAATAAATGTATAGAAAATAAAATAAATTATGATTATAATTTATTTATTTATTTTTATTTTAAAAAATCATAAATCATTGAACAAAGATTAGCAAACATTTAAAAGTTAAAATCTCGTAAAGAATCCATGAGTAGCCATTTTTTTTTTTTTTTTAAATACAGGCAAAATTTTTTCAGTTTATTTTTTCAAAATATATATTTTTATTTTCTTTGGATATATGCCATATTTTATTTGATTTACCGTTATTTATGTGTTGTTCATGCATATAAATACAATAGGGTGTGCCATCGCGAATAGAAGATACAAAAGCTTAAGAGAAGTGCTTAAAAATAATTAGACAAATTTTATTAAATATGCAAAGTACAATCAAATCGAATGTTTGAGCTATTGTGTTATAGGCCAATATTTAATATACAATAATCCGAAAAGCAGTCTTAAGCAACATAAGAAAGGAAGATTATTATAAGTAGTAAGAGAAGCTAGTTGCAAATATCGGTCCTGAAAGCCCTGGCTTCTCTAAATTTAAATCAAATGCTTATAGCTTTTACAATTGAGAAGACTAGCATAAAAAAAAACAGTCTTACACTCCAGAGCATGAAATGAGAATTTATATAAAAAGAAGGTTCCTCTTCACCCATTTCTATTTGAATGCAATGTCATAGCTGACAAAATATATAAATACTTTGTAAATATCTAAGGACCTATAAATACACATCGCTTCTTAAATTAATATTACAGCAATAATAGCATTGGACGGTACAAATTGCATAATCTGCAAACAATTAAACACGAAAGTACAATTAGTTATCTGGAAAGATTGCGTTCACATGGAATATCCCACTGTCAAGAAAATACTACTTTTTTTCTGTTGTCTGAAGCAATACTTTCATAATTCAAATTCCGACCACATTTTTTTTCAATTTTATAACGACTAGAGATACGGAAAAAATGTGAGACTACGATTGGGGAGTATTTTATACCTATATTTTCAGATCTAATTTGTTTTTTTAACACAATTGAAAATGGTGGCTGTCATGTATAGTTACACATATAGTGGTTGCCATCTATAGTACGATAATGTCGAGGGTATTTATTGACTAGATTGTGGCTGAACGTTTTAACTAAATTCCATTTAGTTATTATTTTCTTGCTGTTATTATTAATTTGCACACAAAAGAATATTCAACATGCCAAAAATCTAAACTCATCACTATGGAAACACTGGAAACACAATACTTCATAAAAAATACCAAAAAATATTGGAAATAACATTCGGACGAAATCTCAAGTATATTATTTGACCAAATTTATATGCATTTCATCATCAATCGAACCAAATTAAAATATTCTCAGTATATTAAATATTGTTTCAAAATGTAGTTTGTAAGCAACACTTGCTAAATCATTGTTTCCTTATATGCGCGAAGCGATATGGAAAAGCGAATCTATTTACTTTACATCTGCAAAATACTTTCGAGGCATATCCCTCGGTAGTCCAGTCACATCATCATCCAGTTCCTTGATACGCCATATCAACTAGGTCTAATATTAGGGAAGTTCAGAATACAATTATAACACAGCTAGCAGTCAAAAAATCACCAGGCCATGACGAGTTACCAACAAGGATGATAAAAGAAGTTTCAAACAAGACAATGAAGCACTTCATGCACTTATTTAATGGAATATTAAGACTGTGTTATTTCCCAGAAAAATGGAAAAAAGCCCAAATAATAATGCTGTCCAAACAAGGTAAAGAGCGCACAGATGTTACATTTGAAGGCATTACGCAGGCCTTCCATAAAGTCTGGCACGAAGGGCTATTATTTAAATTGAAAAAGCTGCTGCCTCACCATTATCATCAATTTTTTAAATCATACCTTAGTAATCGAAAATTTGTAGTAAAGTACAACAGTAATATTACAGATATTACAGATTACAGAAGACCAGTGCTTTATGTCATTTACATAGCCGATCTCCCAATATCACAAAAAATTATTCAGCTACTTTTGCTGATGGTACTGCTATTTTGGTATCCCCTACAAATCCGATGATAGCTTCTAAAATATTGCAAGAAAATTGAAAATTGGCTTATGAAATGGAGAATAAATGCAAACATATCTAAATCTTTGCACATTACGTTTACATATCGTAAAGGTATCTGTCCTGCAGTAAAATCAAACGATTCACTACTACTACAGTATAAAGTACTTGGGTATTCACTTAGACCGCCGACTTACTTGGAGAACTCACATTGTCCAAAAGAACAGATAACTCAGAATAAAGTTCAACCAATTCTACTGGCTTTTAGGGCGTTATTCCAAGCAATCAAATTATAGCAAATTAATGATATACAAATCAATATTTAACCCAATATGGACATAACCCAAGTAACATTGTCCAAGAGCAAGACATTGTCCAAGTAACATTGTCCAAGAGCAAAATTGCAAAAAAGAGCTCATAAGACTCTCATAACACACTTGAAGCTCTCATAACTTTAACTCTTGTTACAAGAATTAAATTAGTTCTCATAACATTCTTATTGTGAGATAATTACACTTATAGAGTATTACTCTCATAGTAACACTCTCGTAATACACTTGCTATAATAAGAACGTTATGTGAGTTTAAGTATAAAAATAGTTTATCAAAATACTCTTGCTATGAGAGTTTAACTCTCATAATGCTCTCATAGAGTTGAACACTTGTAAGAAGAACGCTATGAGAGTTTAAGAATAATAATACTTATTAAAATTCTGTTATGAGAAGTAAAATGTTGAATCCCTTCAAATCAGATCATTATGATATAGACAAAATGGAAAGAATTTGATTGGAGAAAGGTAAAAAAATACGGTAGCTTCCGTAAAAAAATTTAAAAAACATATCTTGAATTGAAAACGCCCAGGTATATTAAAAGCATAGGAGTAAATTATAATGGGGAATCAGCGGTAGCTTCATCTAAGGATACAATTTTATCTTTTGATGCTTCACATAAAAGCAAAATTTTCTTAGAACCTAACAGCAGTAATTTAATCCAAAACCAGACAAATGCAGATAACGAAGAATCCCGTCCTGTTTATAATTCCACAGAACCAATGTATGTATAAGTTTATTTAAATTAACAGAAAAAATAGTTAATGAGATAATTGCAGTATAGCTTTCCAGCAGGATTATTTATATAGGGGATGATGATGATGATGATGACTATGAAGAACATCAGATCTCTATGAAGAATATCGACAGTAAATTAGAAAAAGATAAGGTTTTTGGAAATGAATTAAAGAATTGGGCAATTCAGTTTAACATAAGACAACAAGCACTAGCACCAAGCACCAAGTGTTGTTAGGAATATGTACTATTATAAATCTGATACTATTAATTATAATATATATTCTTATTGAAATGAACTTAATCACGTTTATTTAATAAACTAAAACAAATTTTTAAAATAAACACAAATTTTAAATTTTTTAGTATTGTAGGCAAAACAAAATGATATTGTAAAAGAAATAATACTCTCGTAATTAGAGTAATTATCTCATAATAATACTTTTGATCTCATAAAAAGAGTAACACTCTTCTTATGAGAGTAATTATCTCATAACAATAGTTCTTATCTTATAAAAAAACTAAACCAACAGCGGCCATTATACGGAGTTTTTTTTTATTTTTCTCCATATTAACCCTTACGTCGCTAAGTAATTTTGTTAAACTAAAATATATATCACTTTGATTTAATTTTATGGTTCAACGTTTAGACGTCCATGTAAATTTAATATATATATAGGTATGTATGTAATTAAAAGAAATTTAAATTTCTATAAAAAGAACGCTCTCCGTCGAACAGTTTTTAAAAATCATTTACTAATTTATTAGTACACCTTCTTTAAATTTTCCAAATAAAAATTTTCGAAAAAATTTTTAGTAAAAAATTACAGTACCGTACTTAAATCAAGCACGAAAAGGTAATTAAAGCTAAGTTACTGTCAACATTGACAAGAAAAGGTGGAAAAGGCATGGTAATTAAGAAGTATTATGTTTTTTTCAAACCATACCAAACCATAGCTTCTTATTAAAACATGACTGTTTACTGGTTGATAGTGAAAAATATCAGTCTATTTAAATCCCTGTTCTGTTAAAAAAGTTAAATTGGGCTATAACTTGAATTACTTGAATTATAATTAATAAATAGGGGTTTCTAGTATTATATTTACATTTAAATTAGTTTTACTCAAATTTATTTAGTCAACTATTTTCAGATATATGGGTAAAAATAGCATTATAGGACCCGAAAAGGTTAAAAAAAATTATTAAAATTATTTAAATTTTGATTATTTTTGGAGCGCATTGCTTTTTTTCGAGGTAAAATGCCTACTTTTATCAATAAAATTTCAATGCCAGGTAAGTTTTGGTTATTATTCAAGAAAAAATTATTTCAATTTCCTATAATTTTATTTCATTTAATATTTTATTTTAGTTTAATATTTAATATATACATACTTACTTATGATCACACATACATAAAATTAAACATAAACTTTATTTAACTCAACTCTGCCAATGAAACCAATACATTCATATTAATATGTTTCTACCTATTTCTGACAATTAGACTCATAATAAGAGTTAAGCACTCATAATAAGAGTTTCTCAATACTCTCATAGTAGTTTCCTTATGAGACTTTTACTCTCATAAACGGTGCTCTTTTACTCTCATAACGACCGTATAAAGCACTCAAAGCATTCTACAAGAGTAAAATTATGAGAGTAATACTATTGGCTTAATTCTCATAGAACTCTACTAGAGCCTTATGAGAGGATTTTTGTTACTTGGGAAGGCTTAGAGCTATGGGGTACTACAAGTAACTCAAACATTGAAATAATTGAACATTTTCAGTTAAAAGTACTGAGATCCATTGTAAACACCCCTTGGTTTGTAAGGAACGACAGAATACGAGAACATCTCAAGATTCCATCTGTAAAAGAAACAGTTACTTCCAAGTCAGTATCGTATCACTCAAGACTTCAAAATCACCTAAATGCGCTGTTTCCACAGCTTTTAATTACTCGGGAGACACGTAATTAAAAAGTTTACACCGCTGGAACTAATTTGCAGATTTCCAAACAACTAGCCAAATAAATTAAGTTTCTAGAAGAAGAAATCATTGGATTTTCTCTCTTCCACAAGTCTTCATTCAAATCAAAATTTATACTTGATATTTTGTATTTTATGTATAATAAAATTATTAAAATAGTTGTAATGAAATTAACAAAAAAAAAAACGTATATCAATGATAAATGCACAACAATACAATGGTAAGAAGACATGCAAAATACATACATTTTTCGCCGTCTGAAGAGGTACCAACAAATAAAAAACACACCAAAAAGTAAGAGTAATCGAAAAACTACGTCAAAACTATATTGAATATCTCGGAAACAAATTGAGATACTTACAAACTGATTACAGATTTGAAAAGATCTCATTGAAAAATCTAAGAATCCATCATGCACTCCGAAAGTACAAAAATGGCAGATACGGCATACCAACACTCAGTCGACGATTTAATGAATAAAAATTATCTTAGTTTAAAGGAATACTCGTAAAATAATGAATTTGTAGTCGAACTTAAAAAATATTTAAAATAAGTTTGACTATTTTTTGAACATATTTATTTATTTAAGTCATTTGTTAAGTTCATTTAGTATAATTATTGTGAAAAGTTTAAGTGATTTCAGTAAAGTGAATTAAAAATTAAATTAAGAAATTTGTTTTTATCTAAATTAACTCGCAAATAAAATTTTAGAGGACATTACCGAAAATTTAAATTTATAGAAAACGAAATTTAGAAAAATTACAACAACACTATTTGTTTGATGAAATATTTAGGAATAAAAAATTTTCATCAAGCAAAACTCTAATAGCTATTCAGATGCTCAGCTCAAAGTAATGGAATCATTAAAAACCATTTAAAATAATTACAACAACAACAATAACAAAAAAACAAAAACACTTTACAACATTTTCATATAATTTTCAAAATAATTTCTTTAAATACACTATAAAAGTAAAATTTATGTTTCACAATTTCAATTTTGAAATAAGAATGGCAATAAATAGAATGGAAAATGAAAGAAAAAGACAGAGAAAAAGAGAGCTATTCATTTTTAATAGTCAATTAGATTAAATAGAGAAAAAATAAAAACAAAAAATATTGTAAATTATATTTTATTCTCAAAATTGAAAATATACCATTCTAAAATTTCATTTCTAACAAACAATACGGATCCCATTTGGTTAAAATTAAGAAACACAAAATTTTAATCTAATTTGGGTGCGATGGAGGGAATTATAGGCTTCATAAAATGAGACAAATTCTACCTATAAATTTCAGTTAATTTTTTTCATTGTTGTAGTTTTTTTTTTTTGTTTTTTTGCTATTTACTTTTATAAAAATTATTAAATTTCATTATTTTTAATCAAAAATTCATTTCTTCTCTTAGGTCAACCTATTTTGAAATTCCCTACGGCAAAAATTTGTTGTTTTGGTAATAAATTTTATAGAAATAAAATTTCATAGCACTATTGAATTTCTAAGAAGTACCTAACTTTACATTTAAATCGTATGATTTGAATCAAACTAAGATTTCAGTTTGTATAAATTGTAGAGGGAGAAGCAATTTTTATACATTTTTAATTTAAAAAGTTTTTTCTGATGATTTAGTGATAATTATGTTAAAAAATAAAAAAGTTTTACTAGTATAGCTATATATACTTAAAAATATATATACATACATAAATAATATCTGAAAGATGAATGATTTTCAGTTGAAATTTAATATACGAGTATGTTTCAAGAACTGTGTGTTATCCTCGGTTAAACTTCTTAAAGTTTATACAAATTTAAAATTATTTTCCTTTGAGATAAACTAATTTAAAATAAATAAACATTTTCTTATATACCCTTTGGAATATAGAGACTATTTAACATTTTGATATAACTTTTGAGATTTGAATAAGAAAATTTTTTGGAAGTTTTATTTTATAAAATAAATAAAGTTGAAATTTTTCGCAATAAATAATTTTTAAAATTTGTTCTTTTGATTAGTCTAATCAAATTGACTTTGAATTTAGAGAAGATTTAAATAGAAATATGCAAAAAATAAATAATAGTGTAAATAAAAACTTATTTAACGATGAAATTGTATAGAAATAAGCCAATTTGTCTCTCTCTCTCTCTCTTCGATGTATATATATTCTATACGAATGTTACATTATATACTGTCTAAAATTTTATTGTATTTATTGTGATCCACTGTTACTTACACTGTCATTATTTCTCTATCACACTTATAGATTTTTTGTGTCTTCTACTTAACTTCAATTTTATCGATATATTAGTAAAAAAAAGTTCCAATAAAAACTGTGCATAAATAATCGATGCTTGACAAACTTGCTCAGTTCGTCAAATTATGTAATAATAACATTATGTTTCGTATACCAGTTTGATGGGGAGCTTTATATAAACGTGACTTCTTAAGATCTATTGTACTTCCTCGTTTGTTGTCTTAGAATTGCAGGTCTATGTCCTTCATGAACGCTTTTATAAGACGATGTGTATTCCCGAAAACATTTATGTATTTTGCCAACTATGGCATCGTAAACGTATAGAATATGAGAGAAGGAATCCTCTTCTTCTAGGCAGAATCTGCACCTATATGTATTCGATCTTGAACAGATGTTTGTTAAAAAGACATTTGATCTAATCTCTTTGATTACCTGATTTAATTGATGAATACTGAGTTTTAAAAAGGCTTTAAATTCCGTAAGACCTTGGAAATTATCCCATGGGATTTGGTTTTCTATAGTTTCCTATTCGGAAACAATTATTTGTAGATGTTAGAACGAAAAAAACTTGGTTTTGGTCCTAAGAATTGACTCTCCGAGCCTTGTTTTTGCAAGGACATCTGTTTCTTTATTACCTTGTATTCTTTCATACCCAAGAGTCTACATAAGAGTAACTCTATTTCCTTTCGCTAACTTTACTAATCTATATGTAATATTTGATTTAAAAATTTGGGAAGCTAGATCTTTTAAAGCAGCTTGGCTATCTGAAATTATGTATATTGGCAACTTTGTGTCCTCTTTTACTGCATTGGAATGCTGATACCTCAATGGTTAAAAATTAGTGGGATATGTGCCAAACGTTGGGCTAAATTTGAAGGAAATATGCTGGCACGGGTTTTCTTTCCGATTTTGGAACCCTAAGTATACTGCTAAAGCTCCTAGAATTAGGGCTGTTGTTAAACCTTCGACTTCTTCCGGCTTAGGTTTTAGTACAGTGATGTTCTGCACAGTTAAACCTTCGACTTCTTCCGGTTTAGGTTTTAGTACAGTGATGTTCCTACAGCAATTAATTGCTTCGGTTCCTAGATTAATTTTCTGCAGGATCATGCTGTTTCCTAATCTTTTTTGGTTTGACTTTATTTGTTAAAGTCAGCCTTGTTGCTGTTATTCTTCTGCCGTCTTTATCAGGCATATATGAATCGGTGGGAGTTCCAGAATTTCTTCTAGAACTAGAGTAAGGCATGCTATTCTTTGTATTTTAATAAGCTTGGCACATTATAAAAATAAACCAAAGGCCAAAAGGCTGCCATACAAATGTCGCCTAAGATATTATAGGTTTTATTAGAGCCATGGGGGAAATAATCCCCCAAATATATTTTGACATGCAAAAAATTCCATGCTAGCTTTTTTGTTTATGTAATTTATATGAGGATTCCATGACAGTCTCTCTTCTGTTTTCGATGTTGTTCTGATTTCGATTTTATTACCTCATATTGTATTTTGTAAATTGAGGATATTATGTACTAATTAAAAAGGTTTCCATAATAATGAATATTTAATAGAAGTCAAATAAAAATAAAAATAAATTTATAACTTTGCTAGTAAGGTAGTTTAACTTATTGAGAATAAATACCTTGATTGCATAATAAGATTGCTTAATAAGATACCTATCTAACTTCAAGTGATTTTGGGAAGGAGGGTATTATACTAGTAGACTATGAAATAAAAAAAAATTTAATTTAACAGCATCTAATTTTTTTTTCTTAATTACGTAATATATCTCATGTATTCCTAATTTAATTATTAACTCAAAGTACCAGCAACAATCTAAAATAAATGTGTACATATTGTTATCTCTCATCATAATGTATTAATAGTTCTCACTACATTCTGTATTCTACCTACTTACTCATTCTTTCATTCATAATTTCATAACGAACTAATTTTCATTATTATTATTGTTGTTGTTATGATTGTTATATTGAAGACGGCTGTTACAAATATACATACAAACAAAGTACCGTAACATTTACGGTAACTCAGGCTTAACACGGAAAAACAAAAATAGTATGTAAAATATATAGTATATAAGATATAAGATATAAGATATAAGATATAAGATATAAGATATAAGATATAAGATATAAGATATAAGATATAAGATATAAGATATAAGATATAAGATATAAGATATAAGATATAAGATATAAGATATAAGATATAAGATATAAGATATAAGATAGAAGATAAGGTAAGTGTCATTTTATACCTATTTTAATTGATTATATTGCTTTTCGAAAGATATTTTTACAGTATGAAAAGTAGTGAGAATAAAATACCAACTTATCGAGCTCCACGTTAATTACTACAATAATGCGATGATAACAAAATTCAAATTTATGAAAATTCTAATTAGAATTACTAAAACTCTCGAAACGGAAATATCAAAATTTACATAAAATAAAATTATACAAATTTAAAAAAAAAATATTAAATATAAAAATTTATACAATTTAGATAGTGTGTTATAATTGAATCTATGAGTCGGTCAGTGAAAATAGCATAGAATACAAGAAAATCATGTAATAAGTAACTTTAAAGGGGATATTTTTGTTCAAACTTCTTTGCTTGATTGACGAGTTTAGCAGTGCTAATATGGATACATATACCACATGAAATCAGTAAATTTGAATTTAAGTAGTGACACTAATACTTTAACTTACATAGATGACAATTGAAAGAGGTGAACTAGAAAAGTAGAGTATTGAAAGAATTAGAAAATTATAAATCACGTATAATAATTCAACTAAGAGAACAAAAAAGATTTTTTTGTTGGTCTATTACAAAAAAAAAACAAAAAAACTAGAACTTACAGGATTTCCTTTGCAAATTCATTTTCCAAATTTTTTATTTTTTTTTTATTTTTTTTTTTTTTTATTTTATTTTTCTATATTTTTTAAAAACTTTCTATCATCATATATTTTCTCTTCAAAAGAATAGAAAATAAGAAACTTTAAATTGCTTTAAGGATTCTTTAACTATCAACTTTTTTTTTTTGCTATTTTCAATAAGAATCCCCAAAAATAGAGAGAAAAAAAAAATAAAATGTAAAAACTAAACTTTCAGATATAATAATATGTAAAACTAAAAAAGTTTTCCAAAAATTTTGTTTTTGTTTTCATTTTCCAGAATTTTTTTGTAAAAAACAATGTACATACATAGATAGATACTTGTAGAAGTAAATACATATAGAAAAATTTGGTTTAAAATATTGTTGCTTTTTTTTTGTTTTTTGTTTTGTTTTTGAAAAATTTCAGAATTAATTTTCTTCCATGGTTCTATTTTTTTTTTTTTTTTTTTTTGTTTTCTCACAGTAAAATGTCAAGGATATACAATATAATTCACTAATAATGAGTGATCCTTTTAAAAAAAAATTATTTTTGTAATGTGAATTTAATAACAACTCGCCACAAAACTTTATATTCTTTGTACAAAAAAGAAAAACAAAAAAATAAAACAACCTCAAATGAGATTTAAATGTTAATCTAAATCTACTATACATAAAATTACTTTCTCACATTTTAAATTAAACCGTTATTTTTATTTTTTATTTTTTTATAACAGCTTTATTTTCTGCACTTTACATATTAAAATGAGAAAATTTAAACATTGTTAAAAAAAGGATTTAGGTAAAGATTTAACTTGTTTATTTAAAAAAAAAAAAATATTTTATTTTTTTTTTGTTTTGTTTGTTTTAATTTTAAAGGTTAAATTATATTGCCTGTTATAACAAGTAAAAAATTCCGCATTTTAATATTTAACATGTTTTTTTTTTTCTTTAGATTCAATTAAATTTTATTACACACATATACTTTAACTGAACACCATAAATAAAATTGAACTGACATTTTATTTTAACCCGGTAATTATCACAATACAACATTTTTATACAAAATTGATAAAAAATAATTGAATGAAGTTGAATTATTTTAATATTTATGACATTTTTATTAGGTAGATAAGGAAAAAGATGTCTTATGAAAACTGCTGATTCGAATGAGCCTAACAAAATCTCAAAGACAAACTAAAATTCTAAGTTTTCTGTTTTAGTAGAATACAATTTTTTAAATTTTTTTATTTACCCAATTATTTAGTTTATTTACATTGGCGGACCTATTTATTAAAATATATTTCTCCTTCGGAATGTGGACCTTTTTATATTTAAAAGTGAGATTAAATTTGCACAGGCAGGGATGAAATCGAAAAATAACTCATGTGAACTCACTAGTGCTGGCAGTTTTTGATTTCAAGAACATTGTCCGTCGACTGAAGAGCACGAAATATCACGAGTTAGCCAGTACCTAAATTGAAAAATTCTATGACATTGGTATATTTCAGAGAAATTATTTTTCCATTGAGCAAAATTAATGTATTTAAATAATCTTTCTACGAGGAAGCCATATGGCTATGAATATTTTCTTCATTGGAATCTAGAAATTAGTTTAAACGACAGGAGCTAAAAAAACATCGAATTGTGATTGAACAAATGGAAGATTAAAACCAATGAAGCTAAGTCTAATCACGTTACGTTCAAATTAATGAGGGACACATGTCCTACAGTATTTTTAAATAGTAATGCTGTTCCTCAAACAGAAAGTGTCAAGTACGTCGGAATGCATTTGGGAAAAGAATCCAACTAAGCACAAATTTGAAAAAAATGTACTGACTCGTCGGTAGAAGGTCTCAAATGACACTGGAAAATAAATTGTTGATATACAGCGTGATACTTCAACCAATATGGACTTAAGGTATACAATTATGGAGAGCAGCCAAAAAAACAAATATTGAAATATTGCAACGCTTTCAAAATGAAGTACTGCGAGCTTTAGTTGATGCACCCTGGTTTGTGCCAAACTACATAATCCACAATGATTTACTAGTCCCTAATACGATCCAAAACGAAATACACCAACACAGCCAAATATATCGTGATAAATTAATAATAGTCATTCCTATGTAATAGCAAGTACACTTATGAATACTACACGACATACAACAAGATTACAACAAAATACAAAATAAAACGTAATCCTCGACTCTAATGACACAAAAAGTTAAGATTTGCATTGCAGGCCTCTTGATAGTGTGGCGGATCATCTGGAGATAATATGTTTGAAATTTCTTCACATTATTATTAGATAACATATTAATATTTTTTATTATATATTAGGAAATTACTTTTATTGCATTGTAATTTCATATGTCTATTATTTAGTCTATTGAAACTTGGTAGAAATCTTAAACGGAGACTATTTCATAAACACGAGATCGAAAAAGCTTACGAAAAAAAATCATGAGTTAATTGAGCGTGGATTAGTATAAAAATAGGTAGAATCTAGTGGTTGCGATTGGCGCACTATCAAGAGGCAAATCTTAGCTTTTAGTGTCATTCGAGATTTACGTCTTATTTTACGAAGTGTAAATATGTGCTTCTTTCAGAGCTTATCATCTTCAGTATTGCCCTCTCACCCCATCCGTGGGGCATAGAGTGGAAATGAAATTTTGCCATCGGCTGCTATCTGCGCTTGATCTCTTCAATTGTGAACACGGTTTTTATTGGGTACTTGCTTCAGTTAAGACTATTTTTCTTCATGTTTTTATCGGTCTTCCGACGTAACATGTAATTCATGAAACATTGTTTCGCGATGTTGTTTCCAAGTTTCAGCAGAGTATGCCATATCCAACGTCATTGTATGCCGGATTTCCAGATCTATTTGTTTTTGTTTTGTTTTTTTTTGCCACAACTTTCTGTTGAAAATGGTTCGTAGCCAATCAATGTTTAGGATGCACCGATTTTCCAAAGTTGGTAAAAATATTTGTTTGCGTAACGGATGTTGGATTCAAAAAACGGAAAGAGAAGTTTTATTTTGGGATATTGAAGACAACTATTCTTTTTGAATTTGGGGACAATCCTATTATTTGGCTTAAAATAAGATAGCATTCAACATCATTCAATCATTTATTAAATTGCGTTGAAAATTGTTTTTTAGAGATTTGATCACTAGAGTGCTGTTGAATATCGTTGTTAAATATGTTATCGAATATGTGCCGAATTATTATTGTCTTATCGAAACCATTTAATTAAGTATAATTGAAATAGGTTTTCTAATCAAATTGATTGAATTTGATTAAAAATGCATAGCAATGACATGACGTTATCAAAAAAAAATAACAAGGTTTTGTGACGAAGTGACATTTTTTTTTTGTATATTTCCCAAATAATATTATTTCGGGACAAATTCAGTAGACATCATACAAAAAACTTTCATTAATAAAAAACTTCAATATTTGACATAATTATGATTTTGATTATTATTCGTTTACTGTTTTTGAAAATACGCATTTCAATTGCAAATTTTAATTGACATTGTAAATCAGAACAAAAATGTAAAGTAAGTCTACAACGGTACGATTTACCATGAACACATTGATTTTGTTTCAGTGCAATTTAAATTCATTCATTTTTATCCTCTGTCATGGGCTACGCAACAATAGAAACTGTGACAGGTACATGAAATATAAGGGATTGCATGTAGCAATGGATTGTAATGAAAAGAAACGAATTTTATATAATAGTCAAAGCATCTGATATTTATGAAGTGAATGAAAATTATCTAATGACATTAAAGATGGATCTTATTTAATTAACATTTTGTATCTATTATAGTATAACATTATATTAAGCTAATGGCACTTCAAAAATAAAATATGCAGCCAGACAGCTAACAAGGCTAAGACTTTGAATAAAATACTATATAATATAATAATGTAGACATTTATTAATGAATATTGCAAATAAGCCGATCGTTGTAAATTTTGAAGTAAATAAAGAAAAGATTCGCAACAGAAAACATTTTAGTTTTAGCTTAGCTTTATCAAAACCTTCGTTGTGTAACCATATATATTGTTTTCGTTTTACTTTTTAATTTTGTTTTAACAACCTAGGTACTACCACTAGTTCTACTTCATAAAAGTTTGCCAACCATTAAACTTATTACATTAGAAAATGTGGTATAGGCTGTTAGCTATCTAAAGTAAAAATTCTGATTTTACCACTCATCTACTGAGACTAATGGATAAAATGAGATGAAAAACATGCAAAATCATTATACTATAGTATTGAAATGGATTTAAAATACAATAAAGGTATGGGCCAACTTTTTTGCTATTTTAATTATATATAAATATATTTTACAAATATGAATGTTTCCAGTGAACAATCCCTAACCATGTAATTCCATTTTTTCATATTTGGAACTATGGTGTGCATCGGGTTAAAAATTTACTAGACCATATAAGGTAATTTTATGTATATTTCGTATACACACACTTCAGTTGTAATAAAAGGTAAAAAAAAAATTTAAAGCGGATTAAGTACAAAGAATAAAATAAAATTAAATATATCCTTAAAATAATTTAAATATATATATATATATATATATATATATATATATATATATATTATAAATGTTTATTATTATATATGAAGGGAATTTCAAGAGAGTAAAATTCACTCTTTTTTAACACATTTTTTCCTTAATCCTTGGTATAATCTTTGCGATCGTAATAAACCTATTATAAAGAGTGTAAAAAATTTAAAATTAAGTTTTTAATACCATAAAATCTTTTGCTTGGTTTTTTATTCTTAAACATTCCACCCAAAGCTATTTCAGTTTTAAAAGTACAAATAGTACCAACATTTTATTTTCAAATAAAAAATTTTAAATTAGGATATTAACCTAAACACTTTTTAAATGAGCATTGAATATGTTAATATCTATGGTAATACATGCAGGGTGTTTAGTAAAAAGCCTAACATAAATTCTGGTACGAGTGAGCAGGTTGTATTCTCAAATATTTATTTAAAGATTTTTTCAATTTTAAAACTATTTCCTTATATCCTAATCATTGCTCTTGAAGATGTATACACAAGGTAGGAAAAGAAGCTTGACGGAGTTTCTGAAATTTGTTAAAGTCAAAAAGGTGTTCAATCATTATTCTAGAATATAATTTATAGTTTTTTAATTATTATTTAAACTACATTTTATTTACATACAGTTTTTTGTCCGTGTTAAGATTGTTCCATATAAAAACATTCTCTATTTCCAAGTTCATACTATGTTAACATCTATCTCAAAACTCAGAGAAAAAAAATTGATATAATCGAGACTAAAGATATATCTGCTCTATTGCTATTATTCTTATTGTTGATACCAACTTAATAATATTTGAAGCAGCAGTTCGCTCGATCAAAGAGACCATAGAATAGTGGTCGATAATACATTAGAAGATGATAGATAATAATATATTTAAAATTTATAAAAGCACATAAGAAATGCACATGTTTAGTAAAATTTTGTTTTGCCAAATCAATTGCATGTCTGTTGGTGCAAACGATTAAAACCTGCTGATCAATGTTTTAAAATTAAGTTCCAACGTAGAGCATTATTTTATATAACTATTGTATATCATTTATGAATTTTATCATATATTGTTATATAAGATTCAATTACAAGCTCAAATGTTATTTGAGGACTTATATTTGTTTTATTTTTAAAAGCTGTCACAATTTTATGTTGATGAGTAATCATAGTTTAGTTTTATCTTAATTTATCTATTTGCGATTTTATTGGTAAAACCTTAAATAAAAAAATGTAAACAAACGACAATTTTTTTAAGCCTCGTAATCATTTTCCTTCTTTTTTTATGCGCTACAGTTTGTTGAGATACATTCTCAGCAATTTTTCACTCATTTAGACCAATTTTCTGGATTCGAAATTCATAAATGGAATAGAATAAATCTAATTAAGATGAAGATATTTTTTTGTTACAATTTTAGCAATTCTAGTCCTGTGGTTATAACAGAAACACCCTGTACACTAAGTATTTGAAAATTTTCTTTAGTTTTGTAATAAGAAAATAAAAAAATAATATTAAAATTTTTAAGTATAATTGTTGTTCAAGTCATTGGAATGGGATTTAATAGGTTTTAATATTACTTTTAAATCATTTTCTCAAATGTTACTCGCTTTGAAAACGACTAATGTTTGAGTTATGACGTCTATTACAGAAATAATAATAAAGAGATTAAGTAAGATAGGACTAGATATTTCAAATTATAGCAGCGATTGTGATTTTTTTTTTTGACATTACACGTAAATCATTCAGACATTAATAGGGTCAGAGGACAATTTTATACAGTATTTAAATTTTAATTACTTTATTTACTGTTCTGTACTGTATTTGATGATGAACTCGAAATATAATTAAAATTTTCTAAAATAAAAACAATTTATAATAATAAATGCACAAATCTTTTTTACATTATTCCAACATTGTTTTTTAAGCTGGTGTGAACTGTCAAAAAACAGTTAACCGATATGAAAACAATATAAACAGGCAAAGTCAACGCCGATCTTTGCTGATGTACGGCTTTAAAAAAAAAAGTTGATCCTATTTGAATTTTTCGGCGGAGAATGTCATTTTGTAATAATTGTCGATTGCATATTTTTGTAAGGTCTTGAAAAATGGTAGAAAAAATGTTGATAATCTTAAAATTCAGTTCTGCGAAAGCTTTCCAATTTATAAAAGTTTTAAAAACAACAATTTATTTTAAGAAATCCAAAATATTTAACTTTATGGATGTTTTTTAACTTTGTCTGTTTAATTTAATTTTCGCCATTCTGCACCGTAAAGTTTTCGTACGGAGTTTCAAGCCTTATTTTTTAATTATAATTATTAGTTTTATTATCGAACTGATCTTAAGGCTTAACGGTACTCACTTTATTTAATTTACATTTCACAATTTGTACTTAGAAAGCATGCTTGAAATTTGAATTATTAGTGAATTATATTTTAGAAGTATACTTAATGATATTATATTTATCAAACAATCTGATAATGAATTTAAAGTTCGTACCACTCCAAAAAAAAAGTAAATTTCAAATAAAGTAAATGAATTATAACTTATTCACTTATTATAAACTATTTCTGGATCCTATTTCAGTTCATTTCATTTTTTATAATTATTATTTTGTTGACATTTTTAATTTATAATGTAACCGTAACTGTACACTGTTTTTCGTAAATTATGTCGAGTCGAAAACCTTTTAATACTGTTCCAAACCCGAAATTTTAATTTTGAAAAAAAAAAACAAAATGTAAAGAATTATTGTGTGTCATGTCACGCATCACATTTCTTAAATTAAAATTGACTTGATGAGAGCCGCATGTAACTCCTAGTAAATTATTCAAAAAATTATATTTAATGAGTTGTAAACGAAAACCATAAAAATGTTAAAATTAATTTTAGAGAAGTGCTTCTTTTCTTTTTGTTTGTTTGTTTTGTTTTGGCAATCATATGACAAAAACTAACAAAGAGAAATACGCCCACAAAAGTAATTTAAGAGATTAATAGTCGAAAAGGAAGAAAAATCAAATTCTAAACGGAAATGAAATTTTTTCAATAAATTTATTTTTGTTTTTTTTTTATTATTTTGTTTTTTTTTTTTCTAAATGTCTGTTGATGACAGGTTCCTAAACATATACACATAAATATATGTACATTTAGATTTTATTAAATTTGTTTTATATTTTATGTTTTCATTTGATTCTATTTTTTTTTTATTATTTTATTATTTTATTATGTTTTGAATATGATAATTTGATATTATGTATTACATGATACGTAACATATGTGCACAAACAAAACAACAAAAATGAAAAATAAGAAAAACAGTGAAACATTTTTTAGCTGTCTAAATTTACAATTCATATCCTTTATAAATATAGAGTAAGTATTAAAAACTAATAAACAGGGAATAGGTAGTGTTGAATAATAAAAATGTTAGATTAACGGCTCGTAAATTGATGGAATTTATTTAATAACGATAGCTGAATCTGCCCTTAACGTTAACACTTAATATTAGCACCTTTTAAAATGTAATAATAACAACAAAATATGGTAAATTTAAAATAATGTTCAATTCTTTTTAAGACAGTTATAATCTGAAAATGATAAACAAAGTAAACACAGATAGCGTAAAAAGGAAGGTGTTGGAATGTATGCACATTTTAATCTAACTTGAATAATATAAATTGGAGCCTTAAAAGCATGGCATTGAATGGGAAAATTGTAAATTTAAAATTATTGGCATAAATATGTATCTTGTATGTATTACAAAGAAAATTTTGAAGTTTTGGTAAACTTTGTTTTAAAATGTTGATTTTGTTTTTTTTTTTTTACACTCTTGACAGTAACTTAGGTAGAATCATCTTTACTTGTTTAATTAAGTACAGTACTGCAATTTTACACTACAATATCTACAATATTTCGAATACTTATTTAACAAATTACTGACTTATCTACTCATTAAATGTGGAAAACTATACTACTATTGTCAGGAACTATGCCTTCTTAAATAGAATAGCTTCATTTTATTTAATTTGTTACCATATTATGCTCTCAATTATTTTTTGTCATTTATTATATCCCAATGACAAAGGGTACTAGATCAGGTCGAAAAACCAATTAAGCATTTTTTTTTTGCTTCATCGGAAATCGAACCTGGGACGGTTGAAAGGCCACCCACCCAGTCTAGAATTTGTTGCGAAGGTTGTTGACAAAAAATATTTAAAATTTACATTTTCTCATATTATAATAGAAATGTTAATTTAATTTATATTTACCCTGTACATACAATGTTTTAATATTTTGTTACAATATGAACGCATATTTTTACGTGTTAATTAAACAAAACAAAAACAAAACAAATATTTAACCTAAATTTTAAATAGAAATTTTTTTTTAAAAACTTCGATTTTTGTTTACTTTTAAAAAAATAATAAAATTTCTATGTTTTATGAGTTATAATTGCAAATAAATATGGCAAAATGAAAATTATGTTTTTAAGAAATTATATAAAATTTTAAGGAATTCATGTTTATTGCACTGTCTTTACTGTTTTATTATAAATTCAATTGTAATAACTGTTTTGTTTTATTTATTTATCTATAAAGAGCGCAATTGTTAGTACAGAGAATTTTTAAATTTAATGTTTTGTAAAAATAAATTTCATCATCATCATCGTCCTATAATTTCATCTGTGGGACATCGGGCGGAAAACAAAGGAACTTATAATATAAAATAAGTTTTGGAAAAATAAAAATAAACCAGTATTAACCCGCCCTGTCGAAATCCGAAGAAATTCTATAACCTAACATAAACTTTTTTTTAATTGAAAGTGGTTTTTTTTTACTAAGAAAACATTTTTGATTTTTTTAGAAAGTTAAAATACAAGTAAGGATTGTGGAATTTCATAAAAAAAAATGTTAATTTGTATTTTACTTTCATGGTGATGATGTTTTAGTATAGTTTTTTTGCAATACAAAGTACAAAATAATCTAATACGGTTTAGTTTTGTTTTGTGAATTTTTTTGTTGTTTTCTGTGTGCTAATTTCTTTATATATATGTTAAATGTATATCACCCTATTAGTGGTCCTATGTTTTTTTTTTTTTTTTTTAACTTTATTTTAGCCATTGTACAATCGTATAATTACTTAGCCTAGATAAAGTTTACAAAAAATAGCTTTTGTGATATTATTATTAACATGTAAAGTAATAGTGTGATTTTTATGTTAATTTATGTTATATAATTATTCTTATTATTATTGTTATTATTTAGTTTTAATTTACTTGAATTCTTATATAAATTTATTAGAAAAAACTTGGAATGTAAAGACCAATATATTCTCTTATTGTTAAAACTTAACCTAAATAAACCTACTAACCTAACAGTGGTCCTAGGTTACTGCAATATTTTGCTCATTCATTTACTTTATTTTTTTGCTCAAAAACAGTTGTGTAGCTTCCGCTGTGACAACATGGTTGAAGCTCTTTTTCTTATTACCCTAAATAGTTTAGCAACTTTTCCTGCTTTATTTAGGTGTACAATTAAATGGTTTTTCAATTTAGGATATTATCGAATATACCTGCCATGTGTTTGTGGTTTTTTGTACCATTTATACTGTGTATTCAGTGTACCTTATTTTAATTTATTAAATTCCGAAACAAATTTTACTTAGATTTTTTTGTATTAAAAGTTAACTCATATTTTCGTTTATTAAAAGAGGTATTCCATTTTTGATCAACCATGAATAAAATAAGTTTGGACAATTTTTAATTTACAATTAAGAGTCGCAATATAGAAGTTTTTCACTATCTTAAAATATTTATTTAAAGCAAGTTCTAAATATTGTTACGGGAGATTGATTCAACATATTATATACAAATACAGTTATATGTATAATATGGACATTATTCATATAAAGTAATCATAATATTCGAATAAAGTTAAATATACTGTTCTGATGAATGTTGAACGTGAACAAGGAAACGAACACTACTTCATTTAACTATTTATATCGGACTATTTCTAAAATATTAAAATAAAAAATTAATTTAATTAAGAACATAAAATCAGTGACACAGAAAATTTAACAAAATAGAAAATTTTCCATTTTAATTTTCAATAATACGAAATTGAAATGATTGCTAGGTTTGTACTTAGTAATTTTTCATCTCAATGATTTTTAATCGCGAACAAAAAAGACTAAATTTTCTCAAAAGTTGTTATTAGAGTAGAAGTTTTTCTTTTATTTTTTTTAATTTAATTATTTTTTTTATCTTATTCTTAAAGTATGTTATTAAAAAAAATAATTGTTAAGTTAACAAAATATATTAATATATATATATTTCTTATTGTAGTTTATAAGGAAAAGGCGAGTCAGGTAAAAACATTTGTAATATAAAATGGAATGTTCTGGGATATTCAAAATAGGTTGGGATTGGAAATACTGTACCACAAAATTGTGTACACAAAATACTGTTTTATAAAATATGTTTAAATTACAGTATTTTGTAAGAAAAAGGACTGTATTACAAAATACTGCATATAAAAAAACATTGTAGAGGTGATAAAAAATGTCACAGGATGAATGATTTTTAATGAATACGATCACACTAAAATAAAATTTAATTTTTAAATAAATTGGCTTAAAATCAAAAATAAGATGAGCTCATTTCATCTAATAAGCGAACCAACGGCATTAGAAGAATACTAGCTATTTCCGGCGTAACATTCGCCGGTCTAGCATTAGCATTTTAAATGAATCAATTTATTTTATTTATTTATTTTCTCTATTTTCACATTCACATTAAAAACACATTAAAATAGTCATAGACACGTTTTTTGTGTTTTTTTTTTATTATCATAATAGCCCTAACTATTTCAAAACTCAAAATAAAAAAACAAAAACATTTATTTATAGAATTTATATTTTTATTTCACTTCTTTTAAATTTTGGTTTTGACGTTTTGATATGATTAGATATGACCATCATAGTGAAGGTTATGGCTTTCTTAAATCATATCGAATCATATAGGCCATTTAACGAAGTATCATATGACATCATATGACGCCTTATGACTATTATAGTTAGGGGTAAAGCCAATAATTGTGCTTTTTCTCTTATTCTTCAGCTTTATTGTTATATTGTTATCCCGCTAGGGTCTCTGATGTAGGTAAGGGTAGTCTGTGATTTTTCTTTTTAAAGTTTTTTTTAATTTTTATGTGCTAAATTTGCCGTGTATTGAATTGGAACTTGATAATAATGTCCTAACATATTTTGTTTTTCTTGTTCTTAGCAGATCGTAAATTTCGGTTTATGATTCTCCATGTACAATATAATATTTACTCTGCGCATTTGAATTTATACTTTTGAATTATTTGTTAATAAAATAAATAAATTTCAATTATTGAAATTTCTGAACATGGGTGAGGTAAAAAATATATTTTCTAAATTTACTATATGTTTTATTTAATATATGTTTATGGTAAGTTTTTTTGCTGTAATATCGTAATATCGTAATATTTTAACAAAGGTATTTTATCGATATCTATAATTATAATTGACAAGCATTTAGGGACCTGCGCAGTAGACACCTTTTCATTTTATTTCGATTCTCCTACTCCTTAATGAACTTCTGATATCATATATATGATGTATATTATAAAACAAAAATGCGTACACAGTTGAAAATTTTGTACTCATATGATTTTATTATTCAACAAATACATTATTCGTGAGTTATTATTAAAATAAAAAACAAAAACAAACAAAAATATAAAACAACAAAAACAAAAAAAAATACAAAAACAAAAAAAATTCAGTTGAATTCTTCATATGACAGGCAATTTCATCTTTACATAATAGAGTCAAAGTAGCTATATATAATTATAATTGACAAGCATTTTAACTTAATATTATTTTTTCAATTTACCAAAAATATTCTTAATTTATAAATAAACACCGTTTTGGTTAATAAAAATATAGACCCAAATTTTATTAATTCTCTTGCAGAATTGTGAGCTTAATCTGTTTCAGAATTACATACATACATAATACATACATATTTATATACCTACAATTTTCACCAAAATTAATTTTTTTTACTTTTATGAAATTACGTATCTACATAAATCTACTTTACTCATCTATAATTATAATAAACAAGCATTTAAGGACCTGCGCAGTAAACCACCTTTTCATTTTCTCTTTAATGAACTCTTAATATATACATAAGTTGTATATACAACATAAATGCGCATACGGGTTGAAAAATTTCTATTTTGTTTTATAATATTCAAACTTTTAAATAAAATATATCCTATTTATGTCAATAAACATCTTATTATTTTTATACATAATCAAAGGAAATTTATTCTATTAATTTTTTTAAGTAAATCTCTCAAATTATTGTTTCCTATATTTTAGTCATTTGTAGTAATTATATAGTTATAGTTTTAGTTAAAAATATGTATTATATTACAAATATATTATATTTATAATAATTTTATCCATTAAATGCCATCGACTATAGGGAATATATCGGAATCAGTATATGAGGCAGGTGTATTTATGTGTCCAAAATAAAACGAACTTCAAAACTTTTTATTAAACATGAGTGGTTTGTACTTTATCGTGAAAAATCTATGTCAGTACGTAAATTACTGTTCTTTTCAAAACTTTAAATTTGACTTCAACTTGAATTATAATTACTCAACAGGGGCCCCTAGTAATAATAATATTCTGATAATTCGGTTCTTGTCTTTGCTACTTTGTTTTTTTTTTTTTTAAATTAATTCATATAATCAGATAGGCAATGCTATTGCTCAATAGGTGAATTGATTTTAGGTTAATTTTAATTTGTTTTTGGTTTTATTTGGTTTTATCGTTTTGTGTTTTTATGTCTTTAAATAAAATTTTTCACACTATCGTAATTCTTAATAGTTCTAATAAAGTGGCATAATCTAGTTGAAAAAAGCTTTGTTAAAAGTTTAACAGACGTTTAAGCGTATTAATATATAAGGTGATATAAATATTTGTATAGTGCGACAATAATTAGCTATGTTAATATTTATAATTAAAATTAAAAAATATTACAAATACAGAATTTTTTATTTAAATAAAAATATGAATAAAAGAATATTTTGTGACTCTTTGTACTAAAAAATAGTATTAAGTGGCACTAATTTACAACTCAAAATGATAGTGATGAATGTATCTGATGTAATTTTTTCAATAAGACTTTCAGCCCGATTTTTTTGTATGGATTTGCTATATGGTGTGTATTTACTAGATACTATGGTTTTTATGTTATATTCAATAAATCCAATTATTGCAGCTAATATAGACAACGTCATAAAAACTGCATTTGTCGTGAGAAAATGCAATAATATCTGTTCTGTATAAGATCGAAATAATAATAATAATATTTTTTTATTTCATTAACAACTTAAGCTAACTTACGTATTAAATTTACAAAATTATAAATTACTAATAACTTTTAATGCACTATAATACACTATTTAGTTTCATTATCAGCTACTAAATTTCAAAATTCATTATTTTGTTCAATACTCATTATTTAAAAGTCGTATACCTGGGCTTACTCTATTGTTATTTATATAAATAATATAAGCAATTTAAATAATTTAATATAAAAACTATTTATAGATTTGCGTTCCTTCCACAAGGAAAAACTTTTTAAATTTAAAAAAAAAACAGAAATTCAAAATTTTACAAAATCCAATATCACTGTACTACTCCTGAGAATTTATTCAAAACTAAATTACAATTTTTCCAAAATTTCTTTTCAAATATCTTTGTTTTTTTGACTATTTTAATTTTACCATTTTAGAATCATTTTTTACTAAATTGTTTTGTTTGTTGGTTAGATAAAAATATTCTACTCATTTCTAATTTAATTTTGTTTAACCCTCAAAAATAAAAAAAAAAAAAACAACAAAAGTAAAACGCGAAAAATAAAAAAAAACAATATTTTCTGAGGCTTAATTGAGTGTTAAATTTTTAAATAGAGACATTTAAAAAATAACCTAATAATTACAGAGAGAGAAAAAAAAAGCGTAAAAATGAATGAAAGCAAAATTATTCTCATTTTAGAAAAAGCACAAAAAGTATATATCAAAGTTGAAATCTAATTTTCATAATTTTTCACGCGAAATTCTGCCAACAAAAAGATTGAAAACAGCACAATTGAGCCCATCACCAATACAAAACAAAAGCAACCATGCAAATAAAAGAGAAGGAGAAAGATAAAAAAAAAAAAAAATGAAAATATGAAAGGTAAGAAGGTAATAATAAAAAAGAAAGTTAAAAATAAAAAAAAATAAAAATCAGGTGACCGCTTCAGGTAATTCTATGTCAACAGAAAAATTAAAAAGAAAATCTCCCAATTTAAATCATTCGGTATTGAAGCCGTGGTCTAAAATTAATTTCAGACAAAAAAAAGGAAAAATAAAAATATGTTTTCATATTTTTTTTTTTAACTTTGTATTTAGACCTTAACCATCACTTCAAAGTTATTAATTTAAATTAGGAAAAAAAAAAGATAAAAACAAAAACCAACATGAAGTGGAAAATATAATATTTAGCCTCACATCAGACGGTTTTTTATAATATACCTTCAGCAGATCTTAATATGAAAAGAAAAGCTGAAATGGAAATTTGTGAAAAAAAAAATTCATCTAGAATAAACTTGATGTCATATTATAAAGAAAATTAACTTATCTTTTATTGAATAAACTGTACTATAGACAAAGTATTACGATTTGTTGTATCAACTTTTTCCTTCTGATTAATCCTTTTTATGTATTTTTAAAATAAATGATGTGAACTGCGACGCAATTAAAGGTTATCTACAAAATTACTACTCTGACTTGACAGCTCTAATTTTAAAATTAAGCACTTTCTTGTATATTTAAAAATAAAAATTATTTAAAGGACAAGTTTTTACAAAGTTCTTGTATCTTTAACAGCCCCTTAATTACAGTGTTATCTTGTAATCGTGCCTTGTAATGCACTAAGTTCTTAATTATTGCGATTATGTTTTGTGTATAGTAATATTATGAACATATAACATTTACTTGCACTTAACAAAGTGTTATGTGAATTTTGGATATGTTTTGGATAAGTAAATTTTCCATGGATGAAAAATGTTTTTTAAATCTCTTAATCATTTAAGTCGATTAATAACAACACAATTTTCATTAAAAATTTTCTATAAACTGATTAATAATAACTGATAAGCTTTATTGATTAATGTATATACATTTTTATTAATGATATATAACTGACAAACATTATTAATTAACTGAACATTAATTAATAATATTGTCACACTAGAAAAACAATCAGAATGTTAAGTACTGAATTCATTATTTAGTGACAAAAAGCAGTTCTGTTACTGTAACATAATCCAAACTAATACTAGCCGACATTGCTCTTTCTATCTATTACGTATATAGTAAAGCCGCTCTTTCAATCAAAGAATGTTTATTTGGTTGATTCATAAATTTTGAATTGGGTAGTACCATCTTCAATAGTAATAATATGAGAATACCAAACTATTATAACGTAGCGGTGTTCGATCAGGTAGAATATAAGTGTCTCATTAAAATGGAAAAAATAAAAGTATTCGAAAGAAAATGTATTAGGGCTTGTCTAAGGGAATACCGTAAAGAATACCATATCAACAGAAGAGCTATAAATTATTTACCTCTTATATAGTAAAGCCGCTCTTTTAATCATAACGACGCTATATAAAAATTTGATCATATGAATTTTTAAACTTAAAAGAGTTTTTCCGTTTACTACTGGAACTCATCAGTAGATATAGAGTTGGCCAATCTATACAACTCTTAGTTTGAATTTTTAAACTTTAAAATACCACACTATTAATGTATTTTGATTTTCTCGGTGGTATAGTTCTTTCAAGAGATGACTAGACAAATTTCAATTTTGTGAATAATCATTAATTATTTTGGAAAATAAAAACAAATCCAAAAACAAAGGGACAAGACATACCGAATACAAATATCCTATTGTTTTTTAACCAGTTTTAAGGTCTTAAATATTATTACCATAAAAATTCTAAATAAATAACACGTTCTATTAATACGAGCACATTATAAACTGTAAATGACTTTAATAATAAAATTTGAAATATTTGTTTGAAAACTGCGTGTTAACGCAATGGAATGAAAAAAGGTGAGAAAAAGAGTTTAGGTTTTTTGTTACAGTTTTAATTTTTTTTAATTTTTATTTTTAATTAACTAACCTTCAGTTTTTTTAGTATTAATATTTTTATTTATTTATTTAACTCTCGTCTGTTTCAAGTTTTTTAATTATTTAAATGACAAGATTTGATATTTCAATATTTTATTTACAATTCCTCTATTTATTGGACCGGAATTGGAACTTTTTTCTACCTTTTCTGTATGTCCTTATTACATTCAAGGTTATAATGTCTAAATTTAATATTATATGAGATTTTTCTGTTTTTTTTTTTTACTCTATGGATTTCAGTGCCATGACTTATATTATAGAAAAAACAAAAAAATATTTCAGTAGTTAAAAAGGATCTTAAAAAAAAAATCTAATTTATAGTTTTTAATGAAAATTTAACTTTTTAAATAAGGAATTGAATTTAAAATAAATTGTACAACATTTGGCAGTATACAATTTTGCTCGATTTTGTCGACTCCATCTTTATATTTTATTTTATCATAATATTTAATTATTTCAGGTTTAACCTAGTCTTTTTTTTTAAATCTAATAGCAAATTATGGAATTATTATTAAATTATGGAATATAATTATTGGTTCTGAAAACAACGATGGGGTCTGGAGGATAAGATATAAAGCCGAACTCTATGAGCTGTACAATTAGGTGGACATGGTCACAAAAATTAAACTCAAGTGACTACAGTGGTTCAGACACCTAGAGCGGATGAATGAAAATGCTCCAAAGAGAATCGTCGAATCCAGAATCACAGGTACAAGACGTCGGGGCACACCCAACTTTCGTTGGAGAGACGAAGTATCGGCGGATTTAAAACAATTTCTCATCTTCAACTGAAGAGAATTCGCCCGTGACCGACAAAAATGGAGGACGTTGATAAGTCAGGCCCATGGTATGTTGGCCACCTAAGTAAGTAAGTAAGAATATAATTATGGAATTTTTATTATAATTAAAGGCGATCAACAGTTTCATGTGGATTTCATTTATTAAGCTTATAACATTTTTAAAATTAAACTTCATTAAGGTAGGTCCCATTATATTTATTGATGTTTATCATTTCTAAAGCGGCTACAACTATCCTCATAATGGAATGGAATAAGTCGTGAAGACATTTTAAATTTTTCTCCTGACTTTGCAGCACGAATAACTGTAAATGCAGGAGAAATAAGAAATATAATTTATTTTTAATACATTATGACAATAAAATAATTTGTTAAAATAATAATTCCGAATAAATTCAGATAAACATAAATGGTAAAAAATCCAAATAAAGCTAAAAAATGAATTCACTTGTGAGTTTATTTAACAGAAAATATATTTATTTGGGTATATTGCAACATATACTGCAGATTAATTGTTAATAATATGTCAAAATACGCAATTAAATTATAAGCAGAAAAAGACAATTTATAAATCGTTTTTTAATAAAATAATTCACTCTTGACCTATTTTTTTGTTTTGTTGAAAAAATTGGGGTTATATTTTAATGTGACTATAAACGACATCGATTGCATGAACTTATGATTATGAAGTTTATTACTTTCTTTCAAAACAAATGTTGACTATACCAGAATTGTTACTACAAACGTTTTTGACTATAAACGAATTAAAATACGTCGATCTACTACGTTGAGAGTAATGAATATTTTATTGTGTTAAGTTACATTGAAATTAGTACCAATTTCATTATAAAGTATTCGATATTATGTTTTAAGTTCATTATATATATATTCAATAATCAAGAATTCAGAAAACAACAACAAATATACCAAAACAAATATTTTTTTTTATATAAAATTGTGTTTGAAAGAACTATTTATGTGCAATTGCACAGGGTATTCACTAGTATTAATATCATATTATAAACACTATAAATTGTATGAAGCTGGATATCTATATAATGTCAAAAGAATGTCTCAAACAGGCAGTCAGATAAAGGTTATACATAAACTTTGTAAGGCAGAACATTGATATATAAACAAGAAATTTCTTGTTGATTCATAAATCTTGAATTGAGTAGTACCATCTCCAATAGTCAAAATATGAGAATACCAAACTATTAATAGACCAATTATGTACAACGTAGGGGTGTCCGATCTGGTACAATTTTAGTGCCTTGCTAAAGTGCAAAAATATAAGAGTATTCGAAAGAAAATGTATTAGGGCTTGTCTAATACCCTAAAGAAAAAAGTGATTACTTATAAAAACATTATTTATCTAGCTATATTTATAATTAAGCGAGTATCATAAGAATTGATAATATCCTAATTTCATACATCAGAAAACATTTTCTCAGAACCAGAAGAAATATATATATAACACAAACACTTGAATGAGGTTACATACCTTCTGAAGCTTTCCTATATTTAGATAAATACAAATAAATAGAAAATGAGAACAATGTTCAATTTCTTTGCCATAACAACAGAAGATCTAAATATAAACTGACCTATTTAATATAACTGACTTAATATTTATTACATACATATCAGATAAAGACTTCAGATTGATCATAAATAAAAACAATTAATTGTTTAAATCAATTTGAAAAACTAAGATAAGTACGTACTATTATACACTAGACGTATTTTTACTTGCTACTAATTGCCTTTTTCTAGCATTCCTTCCCAATATTCCTACCTTACCTTTTAACTCACCTTGTTCGCCTGCGCGAGCAAATTCTGTTTTATGCTCTAAAATCTTATTTAAGAGCTTTTATTTTATTCCAAGTAGATTTTAAGATTCTCTTAAATATTACAACTTGCTTTTGTCTTAGAAAAATGATTTTGTGAATTTAATGTGTGGGATTAATTAAAGTGAAAGGTGGTGTTGAAGAGGTAACATGATGGCTGGTAAGTTGAGTTGATTATTTTAATATTGTTCCAATATTTATGTATTAAGCTAGATTATTATTATTTAAAAGCGTAAAGAATGTGTTATTTTTCCATTTTTAATTAACTTTTGTACAAATTTTGTATACGTTATTGATTAAAAATTAGTTTTAAAAGTAATGTTCGCCTCAACGAACAAAAGTTTTCAGTGGTAAAAATTTCCCACATTTTCGTTCGCCACAACGAACAATTTAACGATCATTTTAAAATTTGGCTATACTAATTTCAATTATTATCAAGGACAATCAACTGAGATATATTTGACGCTTTATCAAAAAAAATATGGACTCGGTGCATCAGTCGTACTACATTTGATTGGAAATAGAGAAGTCATCCCATCAGAACACTTTCTAACATTCGATAACTATTTTACAACTAATCAATTGTTGGAAATTTTGTCACAGCAAAAAATTAGTGCAATTGGTAACGCTAGACTGAATAGTTTCAATAATACACCGTTTTCTGATTCAAAAACAGTCAGAAAAATGGGGCGTGGAACTTGTGAAGAATTTGTAAATTTAGAAGAAAATATTGTTCTTACCAAGTCGTATTAGAATAAAGGAGTACATGTAGCCTTTATATAACATAACTTTGTTGGTATTGGCAATTTGGATAATGTGCAAAGATGGGAAAAAAATACAAGAAGTTATGTTACTGTAAAAAATCCGGAACCGGTAAAAATATACAACGAAACTATGGGCGGGGTCGATCGCTTAGATCAAATGTGGAGTTTCTATAGAATTCATATAAAATCCAAAAAATGGACTCTACGCATGATCTTTCATGTAATTTATTCAGGTGTAAGCAACAGTTACATCGAGTATAAAAATAATTGCATGAATTCTATGGATCTCATGGATTTTCGAATTAAATTGGCAGTAAAACCAATTAGTAGGCCTGTTTAGTAGGCCAATTACAATACCAAAAAAGGGCCGACCATCAATATTACTACCAGACCACAAGAAAAGGAGGCCTGGGAATGAAACTCGACCAAATAGGGATATTGTAAAAAATAATGTTAGTCATTGGCCAAAATATGACATGGAAGGCGGTGGAACAAGATCTAAAAGCCCTTTACCAAATAATAAAACTTGTAATAAAAAAAAGTTTGTATATTGCCAGAAGTGCAAAATACATCTTTGCTTTGTTCCTAATTTTTGAAAGTTGTAGCAAATTTTTGTTTCCTTTGTGTACTTCTGTTCGTTCCAGAGAACATTTTTAAAACCGGTCCAAAATTGACCTAGATCAAACAATTTTTTTCAGGAGTTTAGTAAGCCTCTATTAGTTCTACTTATTTTTAACAAATATTTTTAAAGATTGATGAAAGGGTTAACCCATACAGTTTTATCCTAACTATAAAATATAAATTAGAATTGTTTTTTTTTTCTTATACTTTCAATTAATTCACATAATAGCCTATTTCGACTACTAACTGCTTATATAGACAGATATACGCTATGTTTTTAGATAAAGATTGATTAAACAAGTAACTAAATTTTGTAAAATTATTTATTTAAAGTTCTGCAATGAGGGACATTTGATGTAACATTAACCCAAATCATGTTAATAACTTATTTTATAAGTTTTTGTTATGTGAAAATATATATTATGTAAACTGTAACTGTTATAGAAAATAAATAAAAAATAATTTCTTTTATTACATTAAGTCCACCCCCCACTAGCTTATTCCATATTGAAATTTGAAATGAAACTAAAATATAATTCATATAAATTGAAAGCACAGCTTATAAAAGTATGATAGAACTTCACATAGTGTATAACGTAGATAAATTTTTGAGGACGAGGTGTTTTCGCTCCCATTTACTATACAAATATAATCAATTACAATAATCAATTATGACACCGAAGCATTTGAATTATTTTACTACATTTAGAATATGCAAGAGTATTGATATACAAACGAGACGGATAGTTGGTACTATTTAATTTCAGTTTATTTCGCTCACAACCATCTCACATAATATATAAAAAATGCAATGCCGTGCAAAATTAAGTTTAAATAAGTTTAAACATAATTTTACTTTTATTACTGATTTTCAGAAAAAATTGTGGATAGATAAGTTGTAACATATGAGTAAGCAAGTTCATCTTGCAAAACTTATCATATCTTCAAATCAATATGAAATTTGTCTGTAAGTTAAAATTTTTTACATTATTGAGAAGAATGCTTGATGTCACTCTTGGTTAATTTTTGCATAGGAAGTTATGTGCTACTTCAATAAATGAACAAAAACATGATGTTTTTCCGATATTCAAACTTAGATCCGTATAAAAGAAAATGCATAATTTATCGTAAATTAAAGTCTGACATATCCGCGATACAATTTTAATATTTATTTTTAAAAAAAAATATAATTTTCTTTTGTTTTTATTCATATCAAATAAAATAGAATTGACATTATAAATCTATCTATCTATCTATCTGTATTTCAAAATTACTCAGATCGAAAATTTAAATTTTTATCTTATTTGTTTTCATATGCATGAATTAACTTAAAACTGGGACATTTAATTTTCTACTTTATAAATTAAAAATCAAAAATCTTATCAGAATATTTCATTTATATAATATTGTATTTACATTTGCATTATATATATCTAAAGAGGTGGAAAAGATAGGTGGATGACTGGGTAAAGCTTTTATTTCAGAATGATTGCGTAGGTATATACCTAGGTACTGATTTTAAATTATTATTTTCGATATTCAAGAGAAGGACATAAAAGTCAAAATTTGAAACACGAATGGGATTGTATAATTTTAAAATTAAATTGTCATATTTTTTGTATATTCCCATAAACATTTAAAATTTATATTTCCACATTTTCATCATTTTAACTTTGATATTTCCAAAAAATGAAAATGAATTTTAAAATTGAAATTTCAAATATTTTCCCAGTAAAAATAAGACTGCAGTCTTAGAAAATTATTTTATTTTATTTTTCTTTTTAAAATTAAAGTCATCATATAAATTTTGCCCAGAATTTAATTCTGACCATAGAAAAATATTAGTGTACTATTTCGAATTTTTAAATCTTTTGAATTTCAGATTTAGTTTTGTTTTTAAATATATTGTAAAAGATACATGCCAGAATGATGCAAACAAACTAATTCAAAATTTGAAGTGTTTTTGCCAAAAAAAAGGAAATAAAAAAAAAACTAACAATAATAATCAGAATTCATTGAATTTACCAAAATCTAGAATATAATAGTTGTTGCCTAGCAGTTTTATTCATTCCAAAAGATAATTAAGCATAAAAGATATCAGAAGAGTACACAAACATATGTAATTGTGGTAGCTCAAAGATTTTCTTTCCCAATTGTTATCTAATATTATTGTACTATTAGAATTATTTTACAATATATTTACATTATATCGTATATGTACATTACATGCATGCAATTTTCTAGTGAATTTTTCGATAAACAACAGCTATTTTTTGGAACTAATAAAAAAAAATTTAACATAAAAAAAAATATAACGGATTTTATATTGCAAACAGGAGTAAAATTAAATACCAAAATTTTAAAACAAAATATAATACATAAGAAATAGAAAATAAGAAAAGCAAAGAAAAAAAAAAAACAATTTTGCACACAATAATAAATATGTATTTATACTAACTAACTAATAGCTATATACATATGTATATTCATATAAATACAATCTCTAGATACAATTGTTTTCATCTATATAGAAGAGAAATTTAGGTTAAAATATTTCGGATGGTTGAAAAGAAAACTAAAAACTTTTCACTACGTTTTTCTATTTTTTTTTTTTTTATTTTGACTTCAACACGATAAAAACATTTTTTTTTTTTTTATTTTGATTATTTTTATTCATTGTTTTTCTGAAAGTGGAAGGAAACTTTACTAAATAAAAACTTCATGTCCTAAATGTACAATACATAATAGAATAAAAAAAAAGAAAAACAAAATAAAACAAAAACAGATATTAAAACCTAGAAAGTAATAAAAAGGATAATCGAAAATAAAACAACAACAACAATTTTTTTTGTAATCCTTGGAAAATATGAAGTGATTTTGATACAACTAAATTCAAGTTTTGATTTTCATTTTAAAGTTTAAGTATTATCAAAATAACAAAATTATTGAATAAAAATTCAATTTTTCTATAATGATGTGAATATTCTTTGTTAAAGCCTTTTTGTTTGCTTTTTTTTTTGCTTTTTTTTTTTTGCTTTTGTTTAAAGTATTTAGCAGTGAAATATAATGAACATATACATATATGCTTTTCCGTAGAAAAACTATATTTTTTTATATAGCTATATAAATTTTAATCTTTCTTACTTAATTCTTCAGTTGGTGCTAACATAAAACGATATAATTGTAAAAATTTGAAAGAAAAGTATTTAATAAATAAATTAAGAATATTTTTATTAAAATGAAAATAAAAAAGTGTGAGTTTTGGATATTTAAAGAGATTATATTTTAGATTAGAATTTTAAAAATATAGTTTTTATATTTTATTATGATGTTATTATTTTTTTTTTATAATAATTTTTGTTGTCAATAAGTATTTGTCAGAACTATGTAATGTACAAATATGAAATAGATCTAACTGGCCTGTCTAGGCATACGGTATTCAAATATGGGGTTGTGCTAAACAACAACATATTCAAACTATACAAACGTTCCAAAACAAAGCATTGTCAATTCCCCATGGCTTGTTCGCAATGCTGATATTCATAGGAATCTCACGGTTCTTCTCATAAAAGACGAAATCAAAAAATTGGCTGTACGCCATGAAAGTCGTCTCTCTCAACATATCAATATCGAAGTTTCAAGTTTAGCTGACTGTCAAAACTTTGTTAGAAGACTTAAATGGACAAAACCGTTCGAACAGTGCTAGGATCAAATCTTTTATGGGTTGGGGTCTAAATCCCCAAAAAACAATCCCCAAAAACAAAACCCCAAATACAAAATCCCCAAATAAATTTTTTTAAAAATCCCCAATCGCCTCCAAGCCCCCGATACTCTATTATTGGAACCCTGTTTTTAACGACCGCAAGTAAACGCATACGGAACAGTTTTAGTAAAAAATATTAAAAAACAGACTTATTTTATTTTAAAATTTTCTTCTATCTGGAAAAAAATGTAACTGTATTTGAATTGAAGTTATCGAAAACATGATTTAAAAAACTTTTAGTTTTCAACGTAAATGTAAAAATGTGAAAATTGCACAATATCAAAACACCAAAGCAAGGTAAATTGCATTTTTAAATTAAATTTGAAGTTTTATTTCTTTACCTTAACTCAATTTATATATATAAATCATTTATAGGCCTCCCGATGGAACATAATTCACACATTTGGCCTGGAACATAATTCACACATTTTCCCTTCCAGCCTTAGACTACTTTGATCGCGTTCAAAATCACGCTATTCGTCTAATTGGCGAACCAAATGTAATTTTTTATACATCCCCAATTTTTTTTAGACATAGATGTGTAGCCGGAGCACTTTCACTGTTTTATAGATACTTCGTAGGTGTGAAAACATGCTTAGCAGATACAAGCATGTCCATTGCTTTCAATGTTGTACAACATATGGTTCTAGTTATAAGAAAAACCAACAACGCTTCAAAAGCTATAAATTAGTATAACATGGATGAATAATTTGAACTGGCCGGAAGACATTTGAACTATAATACTGTATGTAAAAGTACCGTTAGAAATTCAATTACTTGAAGGGTTTTAAAATTAAAAAATAATGACATTAATGAAGGTATTATGCATACGCTGAAAAAAAAACGTTTTAATAGGCCGTGAAGAATATCGAAATTATCAAAGCAGAACAATAAAACACATAGTATTCCCAAGTAGACGACAGAAGAAAAAGCTATACGTAACAAGAAGTAAAAATAATACGAAATTATTCCTTCCTATAAAGTTAGCTCTATCAATAGCTTTCCTCCAATTTCAACAAGTTACAAAAATTAAATATATGCGCTATCATAAGCCAAATTGCGAAGAAATTGTGATTGAAATTACTTAATGTTGATTTGATTTGATTTATTTATTAAATTGTTACATAAATATGAAAACTTAATTCTAAGGGCAATGTGGTATGTGCACCAAAGTTACTTGATGTATTCAAAATTTTAATAATATTAATAATATGTACATCTGGTTTAATGTTCCAAATAACTTCGACAAAAATATGCTTCTATCTTAAGAAAATATAGTTGAGGAATAGTAAAATCAACTCTTTCATTTAATCTAGCTTTATAAATAATACATACATTTGGAAATTGTTACATTCCCATCTTTCTATATACATATATAGTCATATATTATTAGTATAATTCTTTCATTAACTTGATGAAATTAGATTAAGATTTTATTGACTTTATAATAATTAGGATACATAATATTAAACAGAAATAAGCCTGATGATGAATAACAAAATGTATAACAAAAACTAATTTGGTATTTTGTGATAACGTATAAGATTAATTTTATTCAATCCACTTACTCAAACAACCAGAAGAATATTATATAACAAATATTAACGTAACAATTAATTTTGTAAAATAAAATTAATTAACCGGAAAAAAATTAAATTAGGCAGAAAATATTCAAAAAATTTACAATTTACTTATGTGGGTATGTAGATAGGAAGGTAGATAGGTAGGTAGAAGTGATTAATAAAAATAGGCACACTAAGATAAGAAAAAAATCAATTTTTGGCTCTGGGTATGAATATTCTATTATCTCAGTCCGATATTTTTGTATCTTAGGCTTTTAGGCAGTCAAGGATTTGATCATCACTTAACACTACAAAATTTATCCGACCAGTTGAATTTCCAACAAATTCTTGTTCAGGAAATCTTGTTGGTCTACGTGCAAGAGTCTTTTATATTTCTAGACTTTTTGGTTAGTTATTTACTTCGGCAGTGTAACAGTGAGTTGATCTTCAAGAATTTTAAAGACATTTTTTCTTCTACCCATTTTTCGTTCAGAACTGGATAATAACATGATCCGTCGGTATTTCTTTGAATTTTTTTATGAATTACACGATGGGTGTAACTAGACCGAAAGGTCCTAGGTTTGATTCCCAACGAAGCAAAAAAAAATGGTTTATGGATTTTCGACTTGATCTAGTGAAATATACATTGTAGTAAAATTTTGTGGTGTAAACTTGCAGAGCCGTATTTAATAAAGCATGAAAAAGTTATTATATCTATGTTATTTTCAAGAACATAAAAAATTACTAGTTTATTTCTATTGTAAGTGATAGCAGTGCATATTACCGAAGTTGAATCTCCGAAACGAATCTCAAAAATTTTATTAAATAAATTAAATAATAGTTTTAGGGTATTTTGAAGGCAATGTTGTACCCACGTAGGACTTACCGACTATATTCCGTACACGCTGGGGGGCGCAGTAGGTAGAGCGCCTGCTTTTCAATCGAAAGGTCCCAAGTTTGATTCCCGACGGAGAAATGCTTTCTGGATTTTCGACCTGTTCCAGTACCCTTAATCATTGGGATCAAATAAATGATAATTACTTCAGAATTATGGTTATCACTAAAACTAAAGTGGAGCTATGCTATTATGAAGGTGAAGGTGAAAGCAGTTAGGGTGTTCATCCCATAGACTTAGATAATTAAAAAAAAAATCACAAGAAAATCTGGTATTCGTAGTTTTTCAAAAATATAATTTTTTAATGGCGCATCTTATCCCTCAAGGACGAAAAGGACATTTAAAAGTATCCTTCATGTCTCGATGTTTTTGTATATAAATCGTTATATCTGCTGATCTATTATTACGTTCTTAAGGGATAAAATGCGCCATTGAAGATATTCGGAAAGCTAGGCACAACAGATATCCTTCACATATAGTCATTAGTTCACCTACACGGGTAGAACATCTATCTAAGAACAGCCTAGTTTCATTATTATAATATTAGAGGTTAATTTTGATAGTCTGACTTAAATGCCGAAGCCTTTCCAGGTCTCTTCTTAACCGAAGTTGCTGTTGATATACAATCTCTACCAGTTACCTTAAAAATGAACATAAAATGAAAATTTGTATTATTAGATAAATTAGCCAGATTCATGGTGATAGCTCGAAAATTCACCAACGTATTTGTAATTAATTAATCAAATTTTGCATCACTCTCAAATTATTATTATAAAATGTAGTTAAAGTATTATTTAATAACTTAAGTAGATTTTATTTAAATAATATTTTGAATAAGGCTAATAATTTATTACACTTCACAATTATTATTAAAAAATGAAAAAGAAAACATTTTTATATTAAAGTTGAAATTTTATTTCTTTAACTTAACTGTCCCATTAAAGTCTATATTTAGAATTATTCATAATATGAATATTTTAAAACCAGCAGCAAAAAATAAAACGCTCATGATTATTATCATTATGATCTCTAACTACATACCTCAGTATACTAAAAAACAAAAAAAAAATAAACAAAAAGGTCCTTAAAAATGTCCTTTTAAAAATAAAAATATTTATAATATACTTTTTCGTAACAGTAATACACTCTCTTATATGACTTGGATATTTTATTTTATGTTATGAATGAATTCTTAAATACGTTCACCTACATTTAACAAATGTAATGTACATTTTTGAAATGTGACCTAAGGGGGAGTGGCAGTATATGTGCATACATTTGTATTATGAATATTTTAATATCATGTAAATGACAACAAAATTCAATTTGTTTTTGTTTTTATTTTATTTGAAGTTAAAGTCACACACAAAATTGCCTGACATTATTATTCAGTATTCGTTTTCTTTATTCTTTTGTAAAAATGCAAAGATCACAAAATCGGGTACTCCATTCACTTTTATGTCTATATTTTATAGTTATACTAATAATATATGTATAATAATATATATAATGTACATTCACATGAATATAGTTTGTAAAATTCCTGTTTCATTGAAATATCTTTGATAGAAGCTTCTAATTTCTTTTGCAGTCAACAGTGTGTACATACAAATTGAATTCCTTTTTCTGGACTGTAAAGAAATGCACACTGATGTACTCTAATAAGTACGGACTACATTATAAAAGTAAATTTTAATTGATTTTATTCTACATAAATTTATGTTGCATTATGCTCTGAAAAATTATGTGGAACCAGATTGAAATATAAAAAATTAAATATTTTAAATACTTAATTGGCAGATTGATTAGTCTTAATTGTTGGGCTCATGTTTGCTTATGCATAGGTAGGTGTAAGTAATAGAAATTACCATTTCAGTTGCTTCTGGAAAACTAATTAGCATTTAAGTGTGCCTTTTTGATATCCCGACTCGAGTGACATATCTGATGTTATTATTAGTTGTTTTAGGGGATCACACTCCCATTTTTACTCCCCCAAGGAACTCAGTACTAAAAGCATTCTGTGCGATTAAGAATTTTACACATATCGCCAATTTTGCTTTCCGTAATAATACTTGTATTGTTGGGGAAAGCCCCACCTAAGGTCCGGAGTGTGATTTTAGTTAATGCTGGGCAACCGCAAAGGGAGGGTTTCTGATTCATATTCACTTTTGCAGCTGCCATAGTAAGGATTGAGTGGAATTTTAAGCTTGAGAACGTGGCTTCCTTTCGGTCAATGACACGTACTGATGATTATTACTCTTGATATTTTAGTACATAACCTGGTTATACGAGGGCCATATTTTTCTAGAAATCGTACAGATATTTAGTCTAAGCCACTTTTCATGCGCTCTGGCCAGAAAGTATGAATACATGCGACCCTTAACGACTACCATTGGAGAGTGATATCATCCTCAAGATGCCTTTAAGATTGGATCTATGCGTACTAGTACAAAAAAAGTTCCAGTAAGAGACTCTTATCTTTAACGTTATACAATAAATATTACAATTTGCCGCCACTCATTAATAGTGCCAAAATAGCAATCTTTAGATTCAAGCTAGATATTACAAAACTCTCAGTCAAGATTAATTCATTTATTATTATTTATTATTATTATTATTTTACTACGCCTTAATTTTATTTTACAATTTTTCTTATTTCTAATTTTAATAATTAAGATCTTATACTAATGTATTTACACCTATGACTTTTAATTTACTTAGACTAACCTGAACTTTGCTATTAATAATATACATATATATTTTTTAAGGAAAAATGGCAAGTTATCATTTATAATCTTATACATTCAAATAAGATAGTACTTTCAATCATTATATATTCGTTATCATCAAAGTTTAGTTGGTTGACATAATATGCAAATGTCTTAGACTTTTCAAGTCTACCGCACTTTTGCAGCAAACTTTCTACATTCAACAATAATGATGAAATTAATAAAAAAAAACAAATAAATATTGTAGAGACTTTGACAGTCGTGGAGACTTGCGCAATTGAGCTGCACTGGAAAAGCTATCAATGTGACAATAAATAAAATTAAAATGCAAAAGTTTATAATAAAATTAAGTTTATTGTTTTTTACTACAATATTTTGTTAAAAAATTATTTTAATGCAAATTTCAAACATATCGCCATTTTTATCAAAATAATTAAATTAAAAAACGTTTTTTACCAAACGATTTACATATTTGTCAAAAAATAAAAAAATCGTATAGCCATATATTCAGTAGCAAATTTAGCCTTTCAAAATGGAACTACAAACCAAACTCGTTATTAAAAAATTTAAAAACACGATTTGTAAAAACTTTATTATTAATTTTTATTAATTAAAAATGCACATACAAATAATTCCAATCAACTCAAAACACAAAATATATACAATCTTCGATCATTAATATCTCTTTGACACCGAACTTTTTTTCAACAATGTCAACATTTTTATTGCCGAGTCTATTCATTTCAGTAGACTTTCATGATTACCTACGTGATTTTTTTTTGTTTTGACTTTTGAAAGTCTATTCTATTTAATTTATGTAAGCTTTCATGACTGAAACCTAAAATAAATTACCTTGTAGCAAATCGATTTAACTATTATTTTACAATCCGATATACCCAAAAAGCTTCCCGAAAATATTTTAATTAAATTTTGAAATTGAACAATATTCGACGAAAACGAATTCAAATATTTTTACTGGTACAGTTAGTCATTGGATTTGTAAAATTTTGATTTGGGGATTGTCATAAATTTTACAACTTCTAAACTTTTTCTAGATATAAAAAAATCTAAAGATTTAATTGTTATTCCGGCCAAGAGTAAAAACAAAAACAAAAACCAAAAACAAATTTAACGAATATTTTTTAATGGCTTAAAAGAATAAAAATGAAGACAAAAAATAAATAAAGAGAACAAAGCGTTTAGAGAAAGAAAGATAGACATAAAGAGAAAAGCAAAAAAAAAAAACAAAATAAAAAACCAACTAAAAAATTAAAAATACTTAATAACTTAAGAACATTTCCCTTTTTTTTATTCATTTCATTAACAGATTACATTTTCACAGCAACTTTAGTAAAACAAAAAAAAATAAAAAAACAAATAAAACAAAAAAGCATATAAAAAAGTCAAAAGAAATAAGGACGAAAATGGAAAATGAATTTATAGAAGATAGAAAAAAAAAATAAAAAAAAACAAAAACAAAATAAAAGAACATCTAAATATGAATGGTGAAAATTTTCAAATTAAATAGAGAATTTGTGAAAAAGGATTTTCTTGCCATTTTCTATTGTTTAAATTTTTAGTTTTTTTTTTTTTTGTTCTTATTCCTTTACACACATGTACAAAAAAACTGGACAGTTAGTATTTTTTCGCCAATTTTAATAATTGTTTTTTAATCTACGCCAAATAATACAACATTTTTTTAAACAGTTTAATTTTACTTGTCAATTATAAAGTTTTGAAAAAATAGAAAAATGAAATAACAAATGAGAAAAGTGGACAACTACAAATCAAATTGCTGGTGATTTCACTGGAGAACAGAACCTATCCATACGGTAAGTTTGTGGAAAACTGGGATGTGATAAGACTCATGTGGCTTTACTTTTAGGATGACTTAGTAAAAGTGCAATGAGTAAAACGTGGTTCATTTCGAAACTATATTCGAAATGTCCTTTCAACCCGTTGAAAAAAAATTTTAAAATTTATGTCAGCCAATCACAAAGCTGTAATGAAGCAAATTTAAGTGCACTTAAGAGTACGTTTCTTAAAAAGAAAAGTTGTGGAACTAAATAATATTATCGGATGAAACCAAAGTCAGGTTTCACATTTGCGATTGGAGACTATGATTTCGAATATACTCAAGAGTAAGATTATGTACAAAATCTGAAGGTAAAATGTTGTACAAATGGTAAAAAAAAGATAAATTACATAGCAAATACTAACACTGTTTTCGAACAAATAACAAATATATCGCCTGGATTTCTAGAGAGCTGTCAAAATTCAAAAAAGCTGCTAATAAGAGCGATTGTAGATTATTTTTAAGTTTTGGAATAAAAAAATTGATTAAAAAGGTTTTGGTTCTCTTTAAAAAATTACATTCTAAATAAAAAAGTTTCGATTAGTTTAAGTAAATAATAGGTCATAGGTGGACAGAAATAAAAGCTTTTAATAATTGAAATTAATGATGAATATAGTGAAATTAAAATAAATAATAATAATAACTATTGTATGGTATTTAAAAACAACGGCAGATTTAAATAAAAAAATTGTAGAACATGAATTAGAGCCATCATCTCTACCCTCTTGATCTCTGATGGTCTTTAAAAGCAACTGTTATGCTAATTTTTTGATTTGAATGATAGTTCTTATTTGGACATGGAAGCAAAAATGTTATTTAAATTTACTGTTTAATTTTAAATATCGGTTGGGTTGCATTACAAGCTCAAAGTATTGATTTTGCTATTAAACTATTATGACATTAATAGAGTTAGTGTTATCATTAGTACGAATAATCTTAAGTACCAGTACAAAGTACAATTATTATTTGTTTTTTTTTTTTTTTACACTTTTGACAGTAACTTAGGTAGAATTACATTTTCATGCTTAATTAAGTACGGTACTGCAATTTTACACTATAAAATATCTAGAATATTTGGAGTATTTATTTAATAAATTGCTCGTTTATCAACTCATTAAATGTGGAAAACTACTTCTATTGTCAGGAACTAAGCGTTCTTAAATAGAATAGTTTAATTTTATTTAATTTGTTAACAGAATATGCTCTCAATTATTTTTTGCAATTTATTATATCCGAATGATCGAGGGTACTAGACCAGGTCAAAAACCAATAAAGCATTTTTTTACTTCATCGGGTTGAAAGCCTCTACCTACTCTACCCATCGCGTAATTATTAATATACTGTTAGTTTTAAGTTATATTATGAACATACGATATTGTATGGAAGTTAACCCTCAGTATTATTAATACTCACTATCAACAATAGGCATAATTTTTTTTATATTTTAATTTAAGGTACATTCAGTAGTACATTAATTCTTCGTACATTATTTATTTATATTTAATATTAAGAACAAATCTAAATATTGAGTTGATCAATTAGTTAGAATAACAAGAGTAAAACTATAGAATATTCTCTAACATTTTTACTGTTCAGTTTTTTTTGCACATTACTGTATTGATTTACAAAGTCACAATTGTATTACAGAATTTGTTTTTCATTTATAATACTGTTAATGATCTATAGAACGTTATACAATCAGTAAATTTCTTATTTTTGTAAACTAAATTTTGATTATATGTAATTATAGACAATTTAATAATTTAAGTTTTAATTTATAATGCAATATAGAATATTATAACGGTAAATAGTGTTAATCATTATCGTATAATTAAGTAATTATTATGCAATCTGTAATAAATGAAAATAGTATGGTACAAATATCTCAACCATTTCACAACCGATTTTCATTATTATTACTATAAATGATAGATATTTAAAAGGAGACGTGGCGAATTCAAATATATTTTAATTTTTTTTTTTTAATTTTAAATTACAAAGTTCAATTTCAGATTTTACCCAATATATAAGTCATTTCAATATACAAAAATTTTAATTTATCAAATTTTCGTAACAAAACCCCATATTAAGTGGTTGTTTAAGATAAATCAGTTAAAAAAGAAAGTGTATACGATCAATTGAAATGATGGAAACAATTCATAATGAATACGGGCAAATATTAGTATATATATGTATGTGTTTTTTAAATGTCACTGTTTCATTGACTATGTACTTGAAATTAATAAGGCTTGACTGGTATCTTAAACTGATATAGATTTCATTAAAAATTAGGATAATTTGACATAAGGAGATAGATGCGGATATTGAATTACAAATTTTTTGTGTTTAAATTTTCAAAGTTCAAGCTTTATATTAAGTACATAATTATTGTCATCAACTTATTATAAACTTAAATTTACATTAAACATCTTCTGCGTTCACACTAGTCAATACTGAAACAGCCATTTTCCTTTTTCTCAATTTCATTTCGAAAGTCACACACAGCAAATTTCATAATAATATCCTAGAATTGTACAACAGTAATTAAATTTTATTACATTATTTCTACTTATTGTTTTATTTAATGTTTTTTATTCGAAGATAATTTTTTTTTTTTTTTTGTTTTTTGCTTCTCTATCTTGATTTCATGATGTTAAATTTCACGGCGCGGAGAAAACAAAGAACTTTAAAATTTGTATAGAGAATGAGATTTTTTTTATTGCCAATAGAAAATGCTTTTGAAATTTTTTTAGGCTCTTCTGCTTTATTAAATTAATCTTTTTTATTCCAAAAATACAAAAACAAAAAAAAAAAAATAGAAAAAGGAATGGCTTTCACCGCCCATTTTCACTATATTTAACCTATGGTATATATAATAAATTAAGTGAATTTATTGATCATGATTTAAAGAATATTTTATTTATAAGAGAATTGGTACAAATGGTACAAAAATATACAAACAAAATTATAAATATATTTATATGTAGGTATATAATAATGACTAAAAAAAAGTGCTATCGTACTGCGAAACGAAAATTCAATAAATATGTAATTAATTTCCCCAAAATGATTTTCAAAGATTTGAATTTTTCTATTTATTTTGTAACCATCCGTAGCTCTTAGTTTGCTTATAAGAACTTTCTAAAGATTTTGGAGCAAATTTTTGTTTATTCTTGTAGCGACTCTTATAATTTAGTTCACATAATAAAAGTTATATTTTGTGTGCAAATAATGATAGAAAGTAGGTTCTGTTCCAACGTAGGTTCTTTTTCTGTTACAAATTGAAATTTTAGACTTGGAAAATAAAATATTTAGCTATTTAAGAACGGAGTTGTCATTTTTGTTCCTTTTAGAATTTGAAAAATTGGAAGGTTCGGTAAACAAAGATCAGCCATTGAATATGTAAACAAAAATATAGTTAATATTGATCAAATTAAAAGTTAGTTTACAATATTTAAGGGTAGGTTAACAGATGACATGCTTATATTTTCCAATAGCTGTAGTAAAATTGTAGAGCCTTTAATTCAAAAAAATGTCAAAATCCCTAACAATTTTTCCATACAAATTCAGGAGTTATAAAATTGTGACGTCATTTCTAAATATTAAGTGATTTCTCAAAATTGTTGTAATTTTGTCATTTCTTAAAAATGGAACTTTTGTGAATGACTTTGATAATGTTAAGCTGTTTCTGTTTTCAACGTGGCCCCACCCGGATGATTCTTCGACCACTAATACTATTATGTGGAATACTTTGAAACAGTGACTTTAAAAAATATCCGTTGTATGTGGTTTTAGAACGCATGTGTATTTTCATCCAGTGGACTTATGTCCTTACCCGAGCGAATGTCCTGCCAACAACGAATACAAAATGCATCATTGCAACTGGGCGAGGTAAAAATTTTCAAAGAACTTTTTACTTTATTAAATATGGTTATACCAACTCACATTTTTATATGCCAGATCAGTGTTATACGCTTTAACAGAATATATTACATATAACAACGTATGCATAATACAACAAAATTTGCAATGGAAGGGCATTTTTTTATTTTAGTTTTAAGAGTTTTGCCTTAATTATGTGTTATAAATATTGTTAGGAGTCATTTTTGTTAGAAGTCTTGTAATTTCTAAAAATTAGGTCTTTTCTCATTGACAATATAGTCCTAACATAAAAACAAACTATTAGGAGTTTTGACATTAGGGCATTTGACATTTAGGACATTTGACGTAGAACCAAATCAAAACAATATCAGTATTATGCTAGTGTTGCCATAGTATAAGAATTTATTTTTATTAAGAGTATATTTTAATGTTATCATAAATAATTGAACCCTACAGATTTTTCAAGAAACACGAAGCAAGAAAAGTGGCAGGAATCTTTAGATTAATCGTTAAAGAGTCGAGTCGAAACACATCAAGAGATCTTTATTTCACAGTAGATACATTTCATTCTGCAATTACATATGCAATACTAAGTCGAGGAAATTTCAAATTTCAAATTTCTTTATTTCAATTTTTTTTAACTTAATTCTACATAATAAATGCAAGTACCAAGTTGTTCATTCATATAAGTCTAACAAAATGCGTGTTATAATAATAAAACTAAACTTATAAATATAGAACATAATATGTAAATCAAAATATTCTCTAATAAGAATTTAATGTCACTAATAAGAGTTTAAAATGTAATTCAAAAACTCGGAACTGTCAAATATCTCGCAGCTCTTGTGAATTGTAATTTTAACTACACCAAACATGCTTTATATACAATCACTGAAGGCATTTATTCTTTTATGGCAGTTAAAAAGATTTATTAACTTTACAAATATCAGTAACAAAGTAAAAATAATCTGCTACCAAACATTATTAGACTGGCACTTGTATATAGTTTACCCATATGGTATAATATCAGCGCAAGTCTAACGGAAAAATTACGTAAATTCGAAGAATAAGCAGTAGCTTCCACTTTCTCGGATAATCTTCATTCATTCTATGCTCATGATTTTTTCTACGTCTATAGTGTGGATCCACTAAGCTACATTTAAACAAGCATATTATGTAGATGAATTTTGTAAATTAAAAATTCAGTACCATTAATTTTGTATTTCTGTTCGCGGAGGTTGTTATAAAAATAGCGATATAAAAAAATTAAATTAAACTTAAATGTTAAGTTTTTGGATTCTTATAGTTTTTTTTTTTCAAAATTAGTTAAATACAATTTGTTATCTACTCAAATACACGTAAGAGAGACAAAAAATATCAAAAATTGTTATTTACAAATTACATCAGCACTTAAAAACTATTTTCTTTTTAATTTTCCTAAAAACCACCACCCTATCGTACATGAGCATATTTATTTGCTTTGCAACATTTTTAAAATTTAAAATAAATAAATTATAATATTAAAAAATTGAGCTTACAAATTCAGAAAATAAAAACAATAATAAAAAAAAATTTAACATGAAAATTTTGGTAATTGATTAAAAAAAATCAAAACTTATAAAAATTTAGAATGCATTTTCATTTCTAGTCTAAAACTCTATCAAAATCCAAGAAAAAAAAATACATGCGAACTTGCGAACATAATAAAAAAAAAACTTATATACAAAAAATAAATAAATAAAAAAGTTATAGAAAATATAAAAAAAAAATATCGCTCGGATCCGTATTTTCATCAGTTACAAAAATTACAAATAAATTTCGAAAAATAGAAAATTGGTAGGTAGATGTAATATGTATGTATGCATATATTGTATAAATAAAGAAGGGAATAAAAAATAAAAAAAACACAAAAAAAATGGTAAACAAAAATAACGAAATAAAATTCAAATGAACACAAGTGAGTTGAGTAGATTTGGATTTTGGGAAAAGAAGAAAATAACAAGCGTTGAACGTAAAATAATTAATTGCTTTTGTGTTATTTTTATTGTTTTATTGTTTTTTTTTTTTATTTTTATTTTTATTATTCAACTAAATCCTTTTTCCTGTTTCAATTACGAATTCAGAATAAAAAAAATTAAATATACTAAAAGCGTTAATTTTATTTTGTACAAGGTGTTATTGTGTTATTTACCAAAATATTCTACAGTGTACCTAAAAACTATTTTTTCTAATTTGAACTATTTCCAGGCTTGAAAAAGAGTAGATGACGTTCTTTTATTACATACTCTAGTCTAATAGCAATGCAAAAACTATAAATTCTATAATTTTGGGACTATACAGTTTATACACGCAAAAAGTGTGAAAAACAAACGGAATTTCCGATTGTATTAGTACTGTTATTATATTCAAATTAATAAGCTTTAATTCATACTGTTTTTTTTTTTACATAATTTTATAATATTTGCATTTTATTTATACTTGTACATAACTCACGATCAAATAAGAGACCAAAGATAGTGGTTGATAACATTGGATAATTTTTACTTTAATATTACAATTTAATTAGTTTTTCTTTATTTTGATTAATTTTAATTTTAATTTTAATTTTATTTGTTAAATTTTAAGATTATTTCTAAAATGTTTGGAACCACTGATATTATTCATTTGATTAATTGTAATAATAATAACTGTTAATTATTCGCTCATTATTAATTTTTGATTTCTTAAGTTTCATATAATTAAAATTTCTTCTCATTTTGAACGTTGGACAAGTAAGTCGTACTTTTAATAGAATCGTAAGTCGTAATATTAAAGAATAAAAAAGAATTTAGAAGACAATTTTTTTGTTGAAAAAAAAATTAAATTAAATAAAATCTGTATAATTGAAATTTGGGTTGTTCTTTTTTTTCTAAAAATAAAATAAATAGAATTATCGAAAAACAACATTAAATTAAATATTGTACAAACATATTAGAAAAGAAATTATATCAGGTTTAAAAATTTAGTTATTATTTTATTATATCTGTTTTTACATCAAATTTGAGGTAATTCGATAGTGAATTTTTTTTCGGTCCAACAACTAGAGCTCTATGATTTGATGCTCCAAGAACATATTATATATAAGTGTATTCTGTTTTATTTTGAAGTATATTTTTCTTACGAAATATTTTGGTGTTAATATAAAATAATTATGCCAACAATGTTTAGTGAATGGTGAGCCAAATTTGAGATCTAACATTTGAGTTCTGTTGTGTTGTGTATTTCAAAATTATATATTTATATTAGTATAATGTCATTTCTAATCTAGTAAAGTTTTTGTGTAGTAGTAAAGTATTTTTATAAAGTAATATTAAAAAAGTATGCATATTACAACTCAAAACACCAACAACAATATAAAGCAAATATATATCATCTCTCGTCATGATCCACTAATATTATTTTCGCGCTCCATTTTACTTTTACGTGCACTTGCACCTACTTTCACAATATGTACATTCAAAAAAATTTATTTATTCTCTCAATTCTCATTCTTTCATTCATAATAAAGTGTTTTTTCATTGCTATTGTTGTTGTAATAAAAGGCTTCAGACAAAAACAAAATTAGTATATAAAGATATTCCAAAAATCAAACACAAAATTGTAATATTTTAAAGAATACTGTAAATTACGATTTTCTCAATATGTATTGTCAAAAAGGTTGAATATGCACTCTTGTGATAATCTAATATAAGCTTTTTCAATTGTGTGGAAAATTTAATTTTTTTTCTGTATTTGAGGCCAAAATAATGAGATAATCAACCTAATTGGTTTCACAGAACTTACGCTATTCAGTAAACAACGAAAGATAATAAATAAAATAGAAAATAATTATTGAAATAAAATTTTACTGGCAGCTTAACAGATTTTATTTACCGTCTTTTGAAAATTTCTAAGATTTACCTTCGTAGGAGGAGCATATTAGATGATAAGTGTTCAATAGCTTACAGCTCTGGGTGAGAAACATTTTTTTATATTGAACAGTTCCAGTTTGAAGAGACTCTACTACAAATTTGTGATAAAAGGCCGATCTTCGAGTATTACGCTGGAATCATTGGATTTGGTATTTCGTAACGAAAGGTACACAACAAATATTTATGTAAAGTTCCTCCTACATTACAGCCATGACTTATCGATGTTAGGTGTTGTATAACATCTCCATCAATTATAATTTTGATGAGTCGCTCTTGTACCTTATCTAGGTACACTAGTGGGTTGCTGGATCCACCGCACCTAGCACAAATGTATTCAAGTCATGGTCGTGTTTGCTTTGTATATTAATAGTCGTTAATAACAATTCTGCTTATGAATAGAATATTTTGGTATTATAATATAATAAATTATTGGTATTAAATAAAAAAAGTGACTAAAACTAATTTATTTTTGTTAATAATATTTAAGGTAATAAAAATTATATAAGTCAAACGTAAATATGTACATAATATCCAATTAATATTAAATGTAAGTAAGAGAGCTAGATATAAGTTAGCCATATGAATACTTCAAGTTATATATAAGAAATTCTATTTTTAAATTTTGTTTTGGAATTAAAATTTTTTTCATTTTCTTGGCTTTAAAAATATTTCGTTTTATAGAGAATAATTAAGTTCTATGGTAATAGAACGAAGGCAAAAAAAAAATTTAACACGATAATAAAATTAAAAATTGTGTTTAAAATAAACCCAATTTCAATCTTTTTAAATTAAATAAATTGATTTTTTCAACAAAATAAATCAAATATTTAAAATGTCTCGTCATTCTTCCTAATGCAATTCCAGATGGCATTTTTGGACCAGATATAATAATCTATTAAAACTATTATTTCCTAATTTCAGCCACGTTTTTACCTAAATAAACCACGAAAGAATCACCGGATCACTTCAAAAATGATTGATTATTGTGTTATTATTGAATCGCTGCTGAATTTCGGTTTAAACAAAACTAATTTATTTTTTTTCATTTAGAACTGAATTTCTTTAATTATCGTTAAAAATGCCTAGGTTCACAAATTATTCAAAATAATAATTTCGTGATTGGAAAAGTAGCTCAGAAAAAATTTGGCAACACTGTATATATAATACCTATACATAATAGTAAACATATATTATATTAAAAAAAAATATGCCTTAAGGATCAGTAATAATTGAAATTCCGGAATTGAAGCGAAAAAAAATTTATGTATATATATAATAATATAATGTATGTATTAGTATGAGTATAAAATGAACTAAAAGCATGTTAAAGATTAAAAATAATAATCAAGCAGAACCTTTTTTCTACACAAATTTATACAGCTTTATTTATTTACGCATATTATTACTAACTTTCGCACTTTATTTTTACATGTCAGTAAATTTTCTTTTTGTATTATTTATTTTTTTTTTCTTCTGATTTTTGTTTATCAAGGATAATTAATTGTTGAAATGGATGCTCATAGAATATGAACTGGTAATTTTCTTTTAACATTAAATTGGGTGCTATATATATATGTATGTGTGTGTGTCTTTTTTTCTCCACCATTTGTATATTTTATTTGTGAAAATTTCTTTCAATAAAAATGTAAATTTTATTGCCAATACAACTTCCAAATGTATTTATTTGTTTTTTTCTTTTTTTTTAATTTGAAAGAAAAAAAACCAAAAAACAAACGTGGGATTGAATTTCATCGGAGTTATGTCAATGTAGTGGATCGATGATGACTACAGGTTATTTAAGTATATTGCCATTATTTTTATTATTTTGTTTTATTTTAAAACAATTTATAATTAAAATATTTAAAAAAATATATAAAATTGAGGCAGAAATTATACACACATACAATGAAATGAAGTTGATAATTGCCTCGATCTTAACAAACTATTAAATTATGATTAATTGGAAATTTTTATAAATGAAAAGAGTTTAAGAATATGAAAAGAAAGTAACGAAGAGTGCTATATTTCAAATTAGATTCTATTCAACTTTTAAAAATAATTTCATATAAAGATATGTAGAATGAATTTTAGTGCAAAATAATTAATTAAGGACTTGAAAATATGACCTAATTTTTGATAACTTCTCATTAATTTACTCCAATTAAGTTGCATAGAAGCAGATACTGGGACAATAATTATGAATGTTATATAAGTAGGAATTTCTGAACTATTAGACTATATGAATTTGAAATACTAATTAGGTTATCGAGTGAATTGATTATTTTTAATTTGATAGTTTGAATAACTTTATATTTTCCATTAATGGTACTAGTTCAGTTTTTTTAGATACATCACACTCTTTGCATTTTTTATAAATTTTTTTTTTTTTGTAAAAGCAAGTCAAACTCTCTTTTTAAGGTTGTTCATTAAAATAACGCAACAAAGTTATTCTTCATGGTAGGCTAAAGCTGCAATAGTTATTCTGATTACGTAAGTACCTACAAATGAAAAGTAACAAAGCCCCAGGAGAAGATGGAATTGTAGCGGAAATGTTTAAAAATGCAGGTGAAATGTTCATCTCCAAGCTACATAGTTTAATATGTACAATATTGGATACAGAAACTCTGCCAAGCAAATGGGAAAAAAGACGTTATTGTCCCCATACACAAAAAGGGAAATATACTTGACTGTGCCAACTATAGAGGTATCACATTATTAAACACAGCGTACAAGACTCTCTCCAATATCATAAATAACAGATTAAGACGTATAGCCGAAAATATTCTAGGAGATTATCAAAGTGGATTTAGACCAAATGGATCTACTACCGATCAAATATTTCTAATGAGGCATAGCGGACACATATTCATAAATCATCTATAATAAGTGCGTATGCTGGCGATATTGCTATTGTAGCAACATCATTTGACGAATTAAAAGAAATATTTCTGACTCTAGAAAACGAAGCTGCTACTGTAGGATTAAAAATTAACGAAGCTAAGACCAAATATATGAAGATGGCGCGCACGGAAACAAGACGATTCGCCCAAAATATAACATTAAATGATTATAACTTTGAAGGAGTAAATAGTTTTATATATCTAGGTGCCTTAATAAATTATAAAAATGACATGCATTTGGCAATTAATGATAGAATTCAAGCAGCACAAAAATGTTTCTACGCACACAAAGGTCTTTTCAGTTCAAAAATTTTAACCAGGACAATTAATATTAAGAATGTACAAGACTATAATACAACCGGTCGTAACATACGGATGCGAAGCATGGACCATGACAATTAGTGACGAAAATAAATTGAAAGTATTCGAAAGAAGAATACTGAGAAAAATATTTGGTCCCAAAATAAATGACGATGGCGAATACCAAATCAGATCAAACGAGGAGGTAGAAGCACTAATGGAGGACATAATATTGTTAAGTTTATTAAGGCACAGAGACTAAAATGGGTAGGTCATGTGGTGAGGATGAATGATTAAAGGATGCCAAAAGAATATTAGACGCAGTACCGTACAATACAAGAGGAAGAGGTAGACTAAGATCACGATGGCTGGACGAAGTCGAGAGCAACTGTCGAAAGATTGGAGTTAACGGATGGAGGACAGCAGCACAAGATAGAGCAGAATGGAGGAAAGTTGTGGACAAGGTTAAGGCTCACCCCGTACTGTAGAACCAACAGATGATGATTACGTAAGTGCCGATTTCTAAGATAAATCGTACTGAAAAAAATTCGGTTTTTTACCCTTTTTTCCTAAACTTGGGGGTACATGGTTTCTGCGGAGCTCTTATATTGTAGTTTTGAGACTGATCATTATTTTCACAATGGTATTTTTACTTAGTCTAAAGTAGTTGGTTTTGATACTCTTATTAATTTGATGAACGTAATTTCATGATTATTTTCACAAAATCTTTTGTTAGTATACTTTTGATATTTTACCGAGTGTCGCTTGAGCTACTTATCATTTATTAGAAGAGACAATTTTATCTCTCATGGATTTTAACCCGTACTTTTCACATACTTCAAATGCATTTTTCTGACAGCTTATTAATTAGGCTCTAGAAAAACATTTGGGACTTAAGAATACTAATTTTGGCTAACTTCTCTAGTATAATCCCGGCTGCTGATACAAGTGGAAGTTCTAAAGAGTATGCATTAAGAATTTCAAAATGATTTAAGATTATATTTTTTCATTTAATATTTTTTATTTTTATTTTATATTTAATAAATAGCCACATTTTTTTAATAAATCGCAATTAATATTCATTAGTTCAGATGAATCTACTGACGAATGCATAGAGTTATATAAATTAAAGCTAGAAATAAATATCTTAAATTTAAGTAAAAAATAAAATAAATTTCAACAAACAAAACGAAATTCGCAATTCGATTTCGTTATTCCAAAATTAGCAAATAAGCTATATTCACATCGTACTTTAGCACTTCAAGGGTTACGAGCTGGTTAATATTTATATATATAATGTTAAAATAGATGATTTCACATTTCGTAAGTAATTAAATGTTTTTCGAATGTACCTGACAAAAATAGAAATAATAGAAAAAAGACCGAGACCAAGGGATATGTGAAAATCAAAGAAGATTGTACAAATATTATGCTAAAAAGCTATTGCCAGATTTCGATTATCAAACATCAGGTTATATATTGCAGAGGTTCTAGATACTTTTTTTTAGCGAAATACGTTGTTTGAATACAAATTTATAGAATTATTTTTAAAATACATGAAATAGATCCTTTAATGGAAGTATTTTAAAAAATTTTAACCAAACTACCTTGATAATGTGCATTTGTAACTATAATAGAATTTATTTCATAATTATCAATATATCAACCCACAGCAAATTAGAAAAACCACAACGTTGTTTAGAATAGAGAATGCTTTCATAAATACATGCTTGTAATCTTCGTGAGCGATAAACTTTCTACTAACATTCATTAAATATTTTTAAGAACATTTTCCAATCAAGCAATAACCCTATGCATTCAAAATATTTTTTTGCAATCAATACGAAATCAATCTCTAGAACAAGTACTTTCTTTAAAATATGTTGGTAAGTTATAAAAAGTACTGAAAGTATATTTTGAAATTGAAAATGTTGTATAGTTAACGAAATGATGCCAGAGATTACGAATTTCAAATTCTTTGTGTGCCATATCATAATAACGACAATTAAGTTTTATCACTTAAAACCTATATTAGCCTTCGGGTAACACTGTAAAAAATAATTAACAGTAAATATTATTAAGATTTTCAATTGAGTATTTTGATACCAATAAACGGTGGTTGGCGTAGTAGGAAGAGCGCCTGCCTTTCAACCGAAAGGTTCCAGGTTCGATTCTGGATGGTCCACCATCCTTTGTCATTGGGATAAAATAAATGACTAAAAATAATTGAGAGTATAATCTTGGTTGGTAACAAATTAAATAAAATAAAGCTTTGAATATTAAAAATTAAGCTCTAAAATTTCTATTTAAGAAGGCTTAGTTCCTGACAATAGCAGTAGTTTTCCACATTGAATGAGTTATAAGCCAGTCATTTTATAAATAAATACTCGAAATATTGTAAATATTGTGATGTAAACTTGCAGTACCGTACTTAATTAAGCACGAAAAGGTGATTCTACCTAAGTTACTGCCAAGAACATAAAAAAAAATTATTGCAAAAATAAGAATATAAGCATTTTAAAATTTAAATTTTAGTGATATCTATGAAAGAAGCTGGAGATATTATAATACAGCATAAAAACACTTTCTCTAAAATAAAATTCGTATCAATTCTAGAAGATCTCTCTTAGGTTTAAATATCAAAGAAACATTTTTATTTTCCCAATCCTCAATCAGTCCAATCTGTACTTTCATGTATAAAGGTATATTAAAAAATATTATAAATTCTTATTTTTATTGATTTCTCAAAAATCTTTTAAAACTAAGAAGCAAGAGATATCGGTCTTTACTGACTCTAATTTTGTAGTAAATTGCAAGTTGTGTGTTATTTATATGAAATATATTTATTTAAATTTATTATAAATATCCTTACTGTAATAAACAGTAAAATTCAAAATACCTAATATTAAAAAAATGTTTCCATAAAATTATATCTTTAAATTATTATATAAATAAAATATAATAAATTAATGTTTTTTAATATTTTATATACTTTTTTTAAAATCTCAAAACCATTAATTATAAAGTTATATTGTATACATTCCATAACTATATTTTTATTATATTATATTATATCAATTTTTCAAAAATGTTTTTATTTATATTCGTATATTCCCATTTCTTCTCTATTGAATCAATATAATATCCTTTTACTACAGATCATCCAAATCAATAAATTAGAAATAAATTTATCAAAAAAGTAATTATTTTACATAAATATACAAGCATAGCTATATTATACATATATACATTTCCTTATACTCGTTTATTTATATATTATATATATATATATATATATATTATATAAATATAATATCACTACTATGAATTATTTAATCCCAAAAATTTTAATTTAATAACTTCCAATATGAATGCATCATTTCAAATCATATTGGTTAAAGGACGTGCTTTAAAATTTCCCTCAGAAAAAATAAAATAAAATAAAAATAAAATAAAATGGATTGAAATAGTTTATTGTAAAGTAAAAAAAATAAATTAGTAACATGAAAAAATATTCAGAAATAATATTTACAATAAATGCTTTTTCAATATTAAATTTATGAAAGAAGAAATTTAAAAAAAAAAAAATAAATGCTGTTCCTGTTAAATAATCGCCAAGAGGTCTCACCAATATTCGAAAATGAATTATGTATTATCAAAATCAAATTATGAAAAATTTTAATCTTTCTGAAAGCTTTTACAATCGTTTTTTATTTAGTATACAAGAAAACGTTATAAAATTAACTAAAAGGCTTTACATTCATGATAAAATTGTAATTAATTAAAGGATAATTTTTTTAATTCCAGTGAATGCGGTGGATATACAAGCTCTATAGAATTGTTGCACGTAAAAGCTATTAACTTTTATTTTACTTAAATTAAGTCATACCTATGGCAAGTGTGCCATCACTTTTATGTAATTTTTAAGTAATATTATGCTTTAAAGTGGGTCTTAGTTGCTAAGCATTTTAAGTGCGATCCTATTTTTGAAAAATTCGTTTTATACACAAAAAAAAACATTCCTAAAACGTGAAAATCATCTGTTGAAAAAAAATCATTTCATATTACATTTACTCAAACAATTGTTAAAAAGGTATTGTCAGTATGAAGAAACTATTCCTGATATCTTAAAAATATACTTCATCAAAGTATATTATCCCAAAATAGTGTAAAAATATTCCAATGTCAGGGATAAATACCTCCAGTAAATGATATTTACTTTTCTTATCGTATGCGCATTGAGTTCTTATATGAAATAAATTGATTTCATGTTATCTCCCTCTTTAGGGATGACAAAATATTATCACACTTAAAAAATGTTTAACAGGAAACCCCACCTTTAAATATTTACTTATTGACGTTTTCATTTGGTTGCTTTTGACGTTTTTTATTTGTTTCACTTCTCATACAAACATATGGTTTGTTCAGTAAACTATTCTAGGCTGTTCTAGAATAATCTAGAATGATTTAGAGTAAAAAAGAACATTTTTTTGTGTTCAGTAGTTTCTGTTAATTCAACTTTTTCGTCCAAAAGTGTTGATGGTGTTCATTAGATTTTCCAAAACAGTTTTCCAAAATTGTTTTTTTTTTGTTCTGAATTTTTTCGAAAATAATTCTGTACAACTTTTTTGTTGTTGTTTTTCTATAAATTTTTACAGTTAAACAAAAAATTTGAAATTAATGAAAGTAAACAAAAATTAGAATAAAAAAATTCCAAAAATATAAAAAAAAGTGTTGAGTAGATTTTTCTAAATAATCTTGAAGTGTTTGACATTTAATTGTGAGTGTTCAAAACAGTTCTGCCCAATTCAATTCTAAATCTACTGAACAAACTAATCAGTTATTTGCATACAACTGTATGGTTGGATTGGTTAATATATAAATTGTTGCATAAATACAACTTTCCATTCCAGTTAACTGCCCTTATACAAAGCATGCTATATAAAAACAAAGTCGTAATTGAGGCTGAACATAATACTACAAATAATACATTCTCTATTGAAAACGGGTTGCTACAGGGTACTGCTAATGCCCCGTTACTATTTTCGATTTATATAGCAGACTTGTTAAATTTATTAAACAATGTAAAAGGTAATTCGTACACGCTAGCTTTCGCTGATGATATTATAGCACTCCGCAAATGGCACAGTAAGTACCATACAACATAAAGTGCAACAAATGTTTAATGCTATTTTGTGCTATTGTAAGGTTTGGATATTAAAAGTTAACTATACTAAATGTGAAATCGTGTTGTTTCGTAACACGGTTGACAAAACAAGTTCAAACATTAAAAAAAAATGGAAAAACTTTTTTATTAAATCGCCAAATAACTTACCTCTAGCTAACAAGAAAGTCGTTAAATATCTCGGAGTTCTTCTACATCGCAACTTGAATTACTCTGAGAATGTAAAATATACAATTTCCAAAGGTAACAAAGCCTTCATGGCAGTAAAAAAACATTTTTTTTACAACAAAAACATAAATAATAGTGTAAAAATGATTCGCTATTAAACATTAATTAGGCCATCAGCGCAAGTTTAATAGAAAAAATCCGCAAGTTTGAAAGAAAGTGCATAAGAGTATGTATTAATAAAGACCGCAAGCCCCAATCCGATTACTAACATTTTTATTCAAATAAATATTTGTACAAGGAATCAAACATAAACAGAATCGACAGTTTTATGATAAATCTCGTTCGAAAACATTATGTAAGAGCACAAAATATGTACTTCAGAAAATGGTTTAATATCTCATATATTTTACCACAACGAGAAGTACACAAAAAAAACTTTGCGCACAGGATTCATAGCCCCTGAGGCAGCATTTTATATTTCTTGATCAAAATGATTTTATCCAAAACCAAAATCATGTACCCATACTATATCACAATAGTAGACGGGTCACATGTAAAGCAATAGAATATGAACTGGGCAATAGTAACGCAGATAATATTCTTCAATATGATATGTCCATACCAAACAGAAGCAAAAACATTAAAAGAGCATATTGGTGGTTAGAAAGCACAGTCAATTAGTATTAGGTACATTCTCGGTTTAAGAATTATTACATTCTCGGTTTAAGAAATGTACATTCTCGGTTTAAGAATTAGTTTAAGTTTAGACAGAGTTAATTATTGGGTTAAGTTAGGTTACCTAGGTATTTTTCCATCTTGTTTTTACAATTTATTATACATATAAGCAAGCAGTATGTAAGCATACAGTAATAGTTATGAATGTACAAAAAACAAATTATTAAGCAATTAGAATTAATTTTAAAATTAATTTAAATGATAATAGTAGCTAGTTCCATTAAAGCCGTTTTTCTTCAACTTTTTATAGGCTAAGAAAGTTTGTATGTAAAAGGCACATAATAAAAGTTTAATTTAAAAAACAAAAAAAAAAGTAATAAAAATGAAATTAATAAAGCTAAAAAATTTTAAATAAGTAAAAAAATTGAAGAATCTAATGATCAAAGAACTATGTGGAACAACATTAAGAATTTTGTTTTTAACAAATGTTTTACTGAAATATCTGAAATAATTTTTGATAATGAAACAGTGAAGATAATATAACTATAGCCAATAAATTTAATAAATTGTTTATCGAAAGCATTCAACAAATTAAATAGAAGAATTAGATGTGAAACATATGTAACTTATATTGAGTAAACCATATATATTCAAATTTAAATCCATAACAATTGATTATTTAAAAGAAACATTAAAAGTGCTAAATAACAAGCGTGATATAAATTTTGTCAGTGCAGGTTTATTGTTGTAGGCCTTCATAGTTTATTGGTGAAAGTCTATTATATAATTAACCAGTCTCTAGTATCTGGAATGTTTCCTAACGTGTGGAAAGAATCAAGTGTGGTTCCAATAGAAAAAGTGAAAACCACAAAAAATGCAAATGAATTCAGACCAGCAAATGCCCAGAAGCTAAATATTTAGAGAAAATTGTATATAATCAGCTTGAAGAATATTTGGAAAAAAAATGGACGAATATCGGAATATCTATTCGGATTCAGAAGGGTACATAACTGTGAGGCATTAATAAATCTAGTTATCACAAATTGGAAAATTTCATACATACATTATAAAAAAGTAATAGTGGACGTATTTTTAGGTGCCTATTATGTATTTCGATAACGATTACGATTTGATCGAACGAAATATCAAAGTGCAATATTGCCATTCGATATCGTTCAGAGATTGCCGAAAGTTTATCGATGTACAATTTTATCACGAAAGAGACATCGAAAGAGAGATTTTGTACAAATTATTTCAATTATAAATTGAAAGGATAAAATAAAAGAGTGACTCTTGGACACCTGATGTTTTGTTTTGTATTTGTGATATTTTTTGGAATAAAAATAGATTTAAAAGTTGAAATGTTGGTAGGTATTTTACTTTATTCTTCATAATTATTTTGTATTGAAATAAATTTTAATAGGAATGAAAATCCAACTACAAATAATTGCAATAAGAAAATTTAGTAATAAAATGAGGAACCGCTATAAATTCCAAAGGTGTGCCAGGATATATTGCGCTCACAAAACGAATTATTTATGATTATGATCACATATCTAAAAAAATTTAGAGGAAATTTTGATCAAAACTGTTAATAAAATTAAATTAACTCATCAAATTCATGTATAATTACATACGTATAATGTTCCAAATTCAATATGGATTGGAATAATCCCGACTGTATGTTGGCTTGTTCCCGACTATATTATGTTGCAGAGTTAAACTGCAATTTGATAGCGTTTCTTAGCACTATCAGAAACTGAAAAATTTAACTCTGCTATAATCAATTTATTTATAAAAACTTTTAATTTAATAATTTCTATTTAATTTAAACGTTTTTAACTTTAACTTAAAAATTTCAAAAAATTATAACAATATTGTTTTGTTTTTTTTTCGTATAATAATTTGAAATTGACAGTCAAAGAATCAAACATATGTCATTTTAATCGTAGATTTGAAATTTACAATGGCAGCATTTCAAAAGACTTTCGATCAAATTTTCATTACAATCGAACGATTACAATCGAATAACTCTAACGATAACGATGAACGATTTGATGAAAATCGATCGAAATACCTTAGATTTAAGACTGTTCATCGTGATATTTTATTATGTAAACTTGAGTGGTATGGTATTTGTATTAGAATGGTTTGAATCTTATTTAAAGAATGAAAGAACTCAAAGAACAAAATGGTTGCTTGTCAGATCCAATCGAGGTGTCATATGGTGTACCTCAAGGAAGTGTCTTGGGTGTGTTATTGTTTCTGATTTTAATTAATGATATGGAGAAGGCGGTGAATTATGGTATTTTGATACAATTTGCAGACGATGCATTGTTATATGTTACTGGGGAATGTGTAAGTGAATGTGTTGATAAAGCAAATGTTGATTTAAATAGTTTAGGTAGGTGGCTAAATATAAATAAACTTAAATTAAATATAGATAAAAGTAAATGTTTGATTATTAATGGAAGGAAAAATAAAAATCATAATATTATAATAGATAATAATAACATTGAAAGAATCGAAGAGATAAAGTACTTAGGAGTAATAATAGATTGTAAATTAAATTTTAAAAGTCATATTAATTATATTTATGAAAAGATCGCTAAAAAAGTAATTTTTTTTAATAAAATTAGAAATAAAATATGTATTAAGTGTGCAATCAATTTACATAATACAATGATCAAACCACACTTTGAATATTTTTTTTCTATATTATTTATGTTTAATTCTGAAATGATGGGTATTAGATTGCAAAGACTTCAGAACAAGTCTATGAGAGCTGTTCTGAGATTGAATCGCTATGTTTCTGTTCATACAATGTTGGACACGTTAAAATGGCTAAATATTGAACAACAAATTAAAATGAATGTTTTGATCATTGTATTTAAAATAAAAAACGGCCTTTACCCAAATTATAAAAAAATTGTATATAATGGAGACATACAAGAATATAAATTAAGAAATAATGCTAACTTTAGACTTGGTTTTTTATAGAAATGAAAAAAAACAAAAAATGTGGTCATGTACAAAGGTTTGCTATACAACTTTTTGGAAATGTTGCGAGAGTACTGATTTAATTTTTTAGCAGAAATGGAATACTTTCTGTAATTCCTATAACTTGTACCTAATGATTTTGTATACTAACATAATACATAATAAATTATATTTTGTGTATAAAAACGACATCGGTGAACGCAAATAAATAATACCTCTTAATTTGGAAAATAACATATACTGCATAGTCATATCTATTTTGTAAAATTTATGTGTCGTAAAAATGACCACTGAAAAATACTCGAAAGAAATTTCACAGAAACTTGAGTTGAAAACTTTATTTTAAATGATTTTTTTTATAATAAAATATTTCTACGAAAACCTATAAACTGTTACATGATTTCTTAAAATTTTAAAAATTCGAAAATTTTAAATGACAAAATGAAAGTTAAACAAAAGGGTCCAAAAATTTTCAACAATTTTTATATTTACAACAATAAAATTTAGAAATACACACGTATAATATACATATATATAAATATATATATTTTTTTAAATTTCTGTTTGATAAACCTTTTTCAATTTGAAAGAGTCCTCTAACGGGAGTATTTTACTAAAAATTCATTTTTTTCCTGTGTATTGACCAATCGAGTAAAAATTATCACTTCACTCAGTAGGGGTTGATTTGGTTTCGTTTTTGATATTTTTGTTTTTTTTTTTTTGTCTTTCATATTTTATTTACAACTATGATAAAAATATACATCGATATATGCACATTTAAAAGATAAAATAACTCGTAATGGTTATTTGTTTCAAAAACAATAGAAGCATAGTTTTTCTTTTATGGTAACTTTTTAGATAATATGACACGTAACAAGGGTCAAAGTTTACACCCAAAAATCTACACACATATAAACCAATAATTTTCATCATTTTTTTATTTATTGTTTTTCTTTTTTATGCCTAAAATTTTAAAAACTAACAAAAAGCTAAAATACAGATTTTTTTCTGTCCTTAAAACAAAGTGTCAAGAATTTATAAATTATTTTAAGATTGTCCTTTTATTTTTAATTCTTTTAAAATTAATATTTTCCTGCTTTTGCTTTTCGTTACTTTAAAACCACCAATATAACATGCATATAGTCATATGTTTCCGGTAATGAAAAATTAATGATGCCAGCTGATGCTTACCAAAGACAAAAATATGAAGATAGATCTAACTAGTCACGAATCAAGCAACTTTTTAAAAATAATAGAATAATCCCGAACCACAAACTGAAAGTATCGATCAATATAATTACGTGATGTACAAGTGTACGAGGCTCACATCATGAATTATTGATCTAAATGGAACAGAAACATATAATGCTGCAGTTATAAACACATAGATAATAGAGAGAATAATTAATTATAGTTGTTCAGAGAGTCAGACATAAGCTTTGGCTTATAGTCTTTTCGAATAATTTGAGCGTTATTTCGAATATAACAAAAATAATCCACATGTTCGATTTTACGGACTTGTATGTATTTTACGGATATGTTCAAATTGACGGACTTCTTCATCCGAGAAAAAATTCGATTTTCTTTAAACGGTAAGGTTTATAAAATTAAAAAAAATAGTAATTTCTTATTTTATCTTATACTAAATACATAGATAGAATCAATTCAGAAAAATGCGATCAGGTTTTGCAATCGAACATTTAGTTGGCAGATTAATATTACTGGTTATATTGCAATATATGAGCTTATTGACATTCAAGCCTTTGAATCTAGACTTAATATTGCTTCAGTAATGATTGCATATTCTGATGTTTTGTCAGCTAAAATATAATATCCATCTATTTCAAATTTGTATAACATACTATACATGCTCCATTGCTTGATGTTCGATCTTATAGATTTTTGTATTTCGATTGTCATACAACGAACTAATCGATGTGTGCTCATATTATTTCGACTTTTAAGCTCTATATTTATGTTAGCGATATTTGAATACATCGATAGTATTTGATTGTATCGATCTTTTAATATAGAATTTTTGCGATTTAAAAATCTTTTTAAACAACTTTTTTAACCAATCAGAAGCCACACAAAAAATTCTCTCCAGATAATTTACTTCATCCAATTTCTTAGTTAAAATTTTTTTAACGTTTGGCTAAAGGCTGAAGTAAAAGAAAAGGATAGATGTATAATTATTTGATAAATATTTATTGCTATCTTGATTTTCATGTGAACGCATTCACATATAGATTTTTTTTTGTTTTTGGTTTTTTATTTTTAGTATAGGTACGTTTATTTTGTTTCTAACAAATTATTTATATTTTAAGATAAAAGCAAAGGGTTAATATATTTTATTTCTTCCAATATTACAATGTTATTATCCATTATTACAAAATTTTAAATTTTTTTTTAATAAAAATCAAATCCGCACATGTAAACCATCTTTCAAACGTCAAGACATAACAAACGTCAGTCTTTCGCACATTGAGAAGAAATCACAAAATTTTCTTTGATTGTATTAAAATAAAATTGTCCGATATTTTATGGCCATGAATAGGAAATCCGCCTTAAACGTACATTGTAGTTTGTATTATATTTCTATTTCATATTATGTTAATTATTATTATTATTTTTTTATTTACTATAACTAAATTTATAATAAAAGTAAGCACTAGCTACCAGGACTATCGGCTTCATATTATATCAATTTTTAAACTGTTACAAATTTTAGGTGGTTAGCAAGTAAGAATTTCACCAAGACACAATAAAAGACAAATTTTAAATCATTCATTTCATATCCGTTTTAAGTTTTTTATTGTTGCCTTGGCTAGCGTGTCCTTTTAAAATTAAAATAAGTTAAAATAAAGTTAGATATATAACCAGTGAAAAGTATTTAATACATTATTTAATATTTTCTAATATTTATGGTATTTATATAAAAACCAATTTTAAGTTAGTTCAGTTGGTTTGTTTTATTTCACCATTGGCTTTTTCAGAATATCTATATCTTAATCCTCATTCGTCAATTCAAAACCTGCAACCTCTATCAACTCAAAAACTAGAAATTTTCCCGATTTAAATCGATATATCGATATATTTAGTTTCAATTTTTGTATGAATCGATATATATATTTTTTTTTTTGATACGTATCAATCGATATATCGACTTGTTTTTTGGATATCGAACTAGAACGAACTTTGGCTCTCTTTCTTGCAAAATACGTTATTTCCAGTTTATGCAATATTTCAGAAAATGACAGATGAATCTCCAATTTATTTAATAATATTGTTTTGTCTTAAGCAAGAGTTTCAAAACCACCTATCACATCTTGTCTTGAAAAAAAAAGACCTATTATCCATAAAAATTGCAAAACTATTTTGGAAATAATTCATTTTGATAATAAACGATTTGAAAATAATTAACTATATAAGCTAATGAAAATAAAAACTATTATATAACAATAATATTATTTTTTTAAATTTATTTCATAGAACATATAAACTATAAGCGTCAGTAGCTGACTTCGAAATCCTATGTTGAGGTCATTATTAAAAATGTATCTAAAAAAACAATGCTTAACTTTTAAGTTATCTTTTACCGCAGTGTTATAAAATCCATATAATTTAGCAACGTTCATTACAAATGCTAAATAAATTCTTTTACTCTCAATTCGGTTTTAATGGCTCTTTTTTACTGGTAGTTTGCTTATAAATTGTTTATCGCTTTCTCATTTCATTGCAAATATCTGATCTTTTCTGTTACCACCTCTGGTTTCTTTTATAACATTACCTTCATGAACAGTCTTACAAATATGTTTAAGTCTAGTTTTTGCCAAAGAAAATGCTTTTACAAACAAATTCTTACAAATTTTTATCAGTTTTTTTTATTTTGTTGAAAAAAAAATAATTACTCTCTTTCCTGCAGATTGTAGTGTTTTATCAATACGTTGTGGTTGGAGTGGGGTAATTAAGCATGTAATGTAAAAATCTTGCTCAGTTTTTCGTAAATTAAATCATTTTGATGATAAATGTTATATTTATGTGACGATTTTCATATAAAATAATGTATTTAGACAAGAAATAAAGTGAAAACTCAATGTATTTCAGGGCTTTACATCAAATTGCATCAAAAAAACCATTTCGGTCAAAAGTGGAAATAACGTCTTTTGAAATTCAACTCCTCAATTGTAATATTTAATTAATTATTTTATACGATTGATCATTAAGTCTTACTATTGTGTCTGTTTCATTACATGCAATTTTTAGTTTTGCAACTGTTGGATTGCAAAAAATCTTTGCGCGCACACATAAGCAACCAAACTATTTGATTTTTTGGTGCCGCGCACAAATCGCAATTAAAGAGTTACATTTCGTTATGCTTTAAAATGGATTTTGTAGAGTTAGCATGCATGTATGTTGTTGAAATCAAAAGGTAAAAAAAAAATAAAGAAAAGACAACCCTTTATGAAGCCAGAGATAAAAGGGCATTTTATAAAGAGTTTTTATAAAAACTTATTTTCTAGCGTTAGAGTAAGATCTTTGTATAGTTGTTGAAAATAGTCGAATATTTTCCTTTTAATTTTACTAGTATGCTTATCATACATGATATCATATATAATAAGCATACCAGTAAAATTAAAAGGAAAATGTTCGACTATTTTCGACAATTACATTTTATAAAGTTTTTGAAAATTTGAAATGTAATCCAAAAAATGTTTTCGGATATTATAGAATGAGTATAGCTTCTTTCGATAATATTCTTTCTTTAGTTGGACTTTCAATTACATATCAAACCACAAAGTGGAAGAATGCCATTTCAACAGAAGAAAGACTATCCCATGAAACAAAAACAATTTCGCTGACTTATGTCCACAATGTTGACACCACACCACAAGGTTTGTGTGGACTTAGCCTAAGAGATTCTCTGTAAATTATAATAAAATAAATATATAAGTAAATTAACAACTGATTCCTGACTGTTGGAAAATAGAATTAAAACTTTGCAAAAGTTTGCAAAAAACTTATAAAATACAGTTATAAAAAATCTTTACTACACTATTGTAAACTTTTAAACAACTGGATGATCCAATTACTCCACGATGAAATCGTTATTTAATCAAATCTTGTATAATACTACTCATATTAGGTATATTTGCATTTTCCTTGGTACAAAATTGTCTATAAATTGAAACCGTTCAATTCTAAGGATATTTTGTCAACATAATATTAAAGAAAAGTTGACAATCCTAAAAATACAAAAAATATTTTAGCAACAATTCTTATATTCCTTTGTTTCTCACTTTATTGTATCCTTATTTATTTTACTTTTGATATTCTACTACTTTTATTCCATGATCAAACTTATCTATTTGTTTTCTTTTTATTTTCCCATAATATCCTTTATAATATGTAACACTACCTACATATATCATTCAACACTTCTGTAATTTTAAGTGATTGTGTACTATAGGATAGATTTTATTTACTTTCCAAAAAAAAAAAAAACAAAAAAACAAATAAAAAAGAACATATAAATCTCATTTTTCAGTCTACGAGAAAGATTTTGCTATTATTTATTTTTTTTTTTTTTTTTTATGTTAAAAAAGGATATTCTGCAAGGCATTTTTATTTAAAAACAAAATAAAAAAAAACTAACCAAAGCAGATAAAATAATCATAATAAAAAAAAAAAATGAAGGTTGACTTTGTAACTCTAGTAAAAGAAGAAAGGAATTCTTCTCATATTTGTCCCTTAAGACTGGATGACATTTTAAAATGTATCTGTTGACATGTCACAATTTTACCGGTAATACTTGCAAATTATAAAAATATCCATTGAATTATAATAATTCATAATAATTACTGTTATTAGAAATTTCCTCAGAAAAATATTAAATTCCTTTAAAATTCAGAAATTATGTAAATTCCTTACAAAGTTTGTGGTTTTGATAAATAAATTCTAAAATTTTATTGTAACCACAATACCACAGAAACTAACCAGTATTACCATGTTAATATTAAAATTTTAGAAATTTAAACATAATTTTGACTTATTTTGAAGTATCAAAAATAACTTGTTACTGTTAAATACAAGTTATTTCTAATTCAAATAAAATATACTTTTGTAATATATTTTAAGAGTTTGTTGAAATATTACTAGAAGAGAAAACATTGATTGGAATATCAGATACAGTATGCGATGCAAGAACGCATAGATTTTTAGCAGTTTACATTTATTATCAAAATACGTTTTCAGTTTGCAAAAAAAGTTTTAACTTCTTCTGGAAATGCAATAACTGAGAACGGTGAGTATTGCAGAAAATGTTACAATCGTATAATATTTTTTAATAGCCATTAACTATTGAAAGATAAGTTTTCTAGGTCAGTACTTTATCTTTAAAATTACTATTTTCGATGAAATTAATCAAACTTTCAATACAGCACACCATTCAACGGGTGATTTAATAACTTGCCTCTGCGAATGATTTACCTACATCAATCTAGTCAAATTTTGTGATCTTAGATATTTCTTGATATTATTTGATCGAGTATGACAGAATACTCTATAATAGCTATGAGTCTAGTCTAAGTAAAATTTTCACTAAATTGGTTTAAAGTCTTATTTTAAACCGGGCCATTCGAGGTTCAGTCGATAGAATAACATCTAATCAATTTCATATTAATGATAGTATTCTACAACTCTCTTATTTCAATTTATGACCTTCTCTCCAAAAAAACTGTCAACTCGATCCATACTTTTATAGATGACACTGTTGTAGTATCGTAGAATTTCCTTAAAAACTGTAATACTACAACTACCTCAGTTTACTAAAATAACAATAATTGACGGCATGGTAGACCATAATTTCCGACTAGTAAAGCAAATAGAGTTGAGTTTAAGACCTTCGAAACTCAAAGCTGTTTAGTTACACAGAAAACGAACGTCATTCGAATATTTTCTTAAGTATCAAATGGAAGACTTAAGTGTTCTCGGAATGCGAATAAATCAAAATATAATCTGAAATTACCATATTTTCGATATTGCAAAAAGCGTCGAAAAAGGTTCGGGTTTTTTAAGTTGGTTTAAGAAATATTTTTCACCTAAAGGTCTGCTTAATATCTATAATTCTGTAATGTCCATATACGACGCAAAATGGAGTATATTTAATATTTAAGGGCGGGTACCTCAAAGACTGCTCTAAAAGCTATCTTAACAGAGTAAAAAAATGCAGCATTTGCCTCATAAATGATGTAAATGTCTACGTCATAGGTGATGTAAATGACCACAAGTGGTTGGGTCATCGTCATATAATTAGGAGCACTAACTCTATTTTATATATATCTTGTGGAAGTAGGGACAAGCGTTGTCAGTAGGCCTATACCGTTGAAATACCAAGATGGTTCAAGACTGGTTATGGAAATTCGTTTATAGTCAAAACTCTAGACTGTGGAATCATAGTTTTATTTTTTGTTTTTTTGATTTACAAAAATTCAAAGTGAATATCAATATCATAGTTGGCAACTTCCCGCCGAACCTTTCTCATACCTCTTTCGCTTTTTTTTTTCTCTAACTATCCCTTTTCTGTTCCAAAATTAAACGGTACGAAAAAATAAAGGTTTCACTCGGCTAAATTTGGGTTGATAATATAAAAAAAAAATAGCACTCTAATAAACCATAATGAGCATTACTAACTCTAAAAAGCAAAAATATGAGATAATCAAATGTAGTTTAAGTAAAATGATAATAATATGGACATTTAAAATTCGTATATTACAGTATATTAGATTGGTTACAGTATATTAGATTGGCCTGCTTTGCAAGCGCAGTCTTTAACTCTATAGAATCTAAATACAAAAAAAAAAACCTGCTGAGATGTATTTATTTACTGATGAAATGTGTTTGAACGTCAGGTTTTTGATGATTCTATAGAAGCCTACAGAACATTGCAAAAAAACTGCCTGAGGTGCGTTTACCGACTACATACTGTGATATTAGAAATGGCTATTCACAATTGAAGTATATTTACTTACGTTGATTTCCTTTTTTAATATGTTTCATAAATTTATCATTATTTCTGGTTATTTTCACATCAATAGAATAGAATCGATTTATATTTGCCTAACAATTTTCACGACTCAATCCACTTAACACAAATTGGTATGACAAATATACATAATAAATTGCTTAGTCAGTAACACAGCTTATATCTCAGTTTTTGTAACAGTAAATTAATAGCTATAATTATTTAATGTTTTACTAAAGGACTAAAATATAATATTATTATTATTTTTTATTAAATGCTATTTAAATTATACACAGTAGTAATTTACAATTAGGAACTGCCCGTGCTATCAGCTTTTTCAAACTATATAATATTATTTCATCGAAGACTAAATAATTTGTTAAGTACATAGTTGAATTATTTACGTCTGCATCTTTAAAATACTATTACACACTATTAACATTAAAATCTATTTGGAAGTATGTAGCAGAGTAGTATTGATCCAAGCAGTAGTATTGATCCATTAATCAAGTATTGATTATTCTCAAAACAAAACAAAAACATACGTTGTGATTAATCAATAGTTATAAGAGTTCTAATAAAATAAATATAATAGAAAAGTCGAGACTACCTCTTCAAAACCTATTCAAGACTTAATTCTTTAACACAATATTTAACATTTTTGAATTGAAAGCAAAAAATTCTAGATAATGCAAAAATTGAAATGTTTTTGACATAGGTAGTAGGAGAAAAAAATATGATTCTAATATTTTCGAAATAAAACAAAATTTAGACCAATTTTCAAATTTTGTTAATTATTTATTTGAGAAAATTTATTTTACAAAAGTATATCTACTGATATCTTTAAATTTAATTAAATTTCTTTTTTATTATTTTATCCTGTTGAATTATTTTTTATGATTACTGTTAGAACACATATTTTTACAAAATTAATAATAGGTAGGTATAATATATATTGTATAACTACATAATATATTATACAATTCCATTAAACCATAACTTTACACCATAAATCTTCGCGGTTCATAAAATGTCCCAGTTAATTCAAAGAGACAACAAAAAAAAATAACAGAAGTAAAATAATCTCAATCCCCGGACATAGTATTTATATTGAATATTTATATACATAATGTCATAAATATGTATTGATTTGTGTACATATGTATTTATGGTACCTAGGAAATTTTTGATATCTATTTCATATCACATAAATTGTTTTTCCTTTTTGATTTTTTGTTTTTTATATTATATTTTGTTCTATATTAAATTTCAAAAAAAAATTTTTGATCAAGTGTAATAGAAAAACAATTGATTTTTTGTTTGCTTGATTTTAGGATAAAATGGAAAATTTTATTTTTGCAGAGGAGGAGAAAAGTAAATGAACATTTTTTTAAAAAGTTGATTTAAGAGAGATCAGAAAATTTTGCTTTCAAAATAGAAATATATTTTCAAGGATTATTGTTTTTTTTTTCTTATTTTTTTTTTTTTTATTTTGATTCTACTTATAATGTATGTAGAAAAATATAACAAATCGATTGAATACGTTTTTTGATTCAATTATTTGATAAATGTGATCTTTATATGAGTACTACATAATATAATGGAATTTTTATTTTTTATTGACAGGACTAAGAATAAAAATAAAACTTTAAATTCAAATATGTGTCTTGTACAGGATGTTTTTTAGTGTAGGATGATACATTTTATAGATTAACAGATTGAATCAAATATTATATTATATCAGTTTAGGATGCAATTCCCGATTTTGAATATGTTAAATTATACATAGTTAAATTGTCTAATTATAATAAAATATATAATTTGAATCTAGTGTAGTTCTTATTGGGTTTTAATTATAAAATTGAACGTCTTTTTCAAAAAACATATAGTCGCAAATTATAATCGATTCAAATAAACCTATAGGAAGTTGTGTTCACCTGAAATACATCTCGAATAAATCATGTTTTATGTGTTTTATAATTAGGATACGATTTTAAAACCCATAGCGATACTTGAGGACTACTTATCAGACTATGAAATATCTTTACTGTGTCCGAACTAAAATGAAATATCTTTACTGTGTCAGTGTCCGAACATAAGAGATTAATACACTAGAGATAATGAATCGGATTTTGAAATTCTGGATGTCGCTGTGGAGTAATTATTATTTTAGCTAATTCCAATCTGAAAAGTTATATTAATGAACATTTAATTTGTTCATTGTTCATGTTTAATCAGTTAATTTTTGTATTTGAGAACATAAACACAAACGTAATTTTAACAGTTCTGAGAAATTTAGAATTTAGAAGTACCTCAGAAATTTGCAAACCGAGTCATAAGAATCAATGCACGATAAAAAGCTAAAGTAATAATACAAGATCAAATAACCCGTGAATTTACAACAGAAATGGCCAAACGGGAGTATGACAAGGAGTTTCATTACGACATAGAAAAATTAGAAAAGAAAGGCAGTGTCTTCAATATGATAATCCAAATAGCAGCATATGTGGCTGATATAAATAATGGAAAAAACCTACAGATGTTTGGTTCAATTAGAAATCGAGATAAAAAAACAGGACTAAAAATCAACGAAGGAAAAACAAAATATCTAAAAATTTCAAGACAACAGAATTTAGGCCAGAAACAGATGAAAAATCAAATCAAAGTATACACCAAAAAAATGCAATCAAAGTATACACCAAGAAAAACTGAAGATATATAAAACTCTAATACGACCCATAGTGACATATGTATGCGAGGTATGGGCCATGAATATAGCCGAAGAGAGTAGTCTGTGTATATATGAAAGAAAAATTTTCTCAAAAAAATATTCGGCCCAGAAATATTAAATGGAGAATGAAGAATAATATAATTTGAAAAAACAATAATATAACTAAGAATGAAGGCAATGTAAGGTTTGCTTTGTTTACAAAGATTAAGATTGGAGTAATCTGACAGTAATAAAAAAATGTTCTTTACTTTTAAAAAAACCTGTGAGTGTTTGTAAATTACATAAGATAAAGTAAATTATGCGCAATGCATCTATAATCAAACTGCATACTTTGGAAGACATTTTTCTGACACATTGATTTTGCTTGAAAACAAAAACAGAAGTAAAATAATTTAACAATCTTATTTTGGTAAGTTTTTAGAAACAATTTATAAATAATACGGCTTGAAAGTAAATCAGAAAATTTTACGTCAATGAATTCAAACAAATTCAAAGCGAAAATTTAGTAGCAATTTTTTAGTAAAAATATGAATGAGGTAATTTTAGTCAAATGAGGTCTTCTAAAACATAATAACAATTTTATAAAATAAAAGCTATCCTGTTTCTATAAGATACTCTTACTAATATTATTTCATAAAAGGCCTTTCATCGTTCGTTTTCGCTTTACCATCACAAATTTAACTTTGTATATTTTTTATATGAATTGGTTTTATTCTTTTCAAAAATTTGTTAATACTTTAAAAATATTTTAGGTAAAAGCTAACATAAAAAAAAAATATAATATATAAAGCAAAGTTATCTCCATCTCCGACCACCAAATTTTCTAATTTACATTTTTTTTTGTCTGTTAACACCTCTATGTCAATTTTTATTATATTACGAGGTTAACATAATTGAAAGAAAATTCTTAAACACAATATGTGTACAACAAAAATTATTCACTAGGAACACAAAATTTATGATAATAATTTTTCATCGCACTCTAATAAACTTCAAAAGACAATATTAAAAAGATTTTAAGTTTATCTAAAACAAATTGATTATGACAGCATAAAGTTAGGCGGACTACTAATATAGGTTCAATTCTCATTCCATCAAAAGCCACCCGCAAATAAAATCTAGCTACATTTGAGAGCAAAAAAAAAAAAGACAAAAAATAAATTCGTTGAATTAAAAATGGAATTCTCTAGAAGTGTCAAAATCCGGATTAAATCAAAAAATTTCTTATGAACCATACTGTTACTATTAAAATATATATAAAAATTCTTTAAAATTTAAGTTTTCCTTGAAAAAAAAACTTTATTTAATTTTACATTTGTAAAGAAGACACCCGCTCTATTTAATATACAAAAAAATATTTCAATTAAATTTTTCATTTTAAACTCTTCACTTTTTGAAATCCAAAATTTTTAATTTTTATGAATTCTTTGAAATTTTCAATTGATTTCAACTTAATTCAATCAATTTCAACTTAGTTCAAAATCAATTGAAATCAATTTTATTTAAATTTAATCATAAAAATTTCAATAATATCATCATGAGGTAAATTAGTCTATTAAAATGTTCCTCAAACATTTAGTATAGATATTTTTTAGTTTTTATTTTGTTTTTATTTCCAAATTGAAAATGTTTTAGGCGAATTTTAAATTATGTTGACACAGTTTAACAATTTTTGCTTGTATTACAGAAAATCAGAACTAACTAACTGCGCTTATCTAAGATTTTCAGAAATTAAATAATTTGTTCCGGAAAAATAATAGATACTAAACTTTTAGTTAATATTACATAAACAATGAACTTAGCTGAAAATGTACTGAAACTAAGTAAAAATGTACTAGCCGACGATATGCATTGATCTTATGATTTTTATTTTAGAAATATAAATCCAATTTGAAACGCTCATGATAATTTTTAACTTCAGTGTTAAAAAATTGTTTAACGTATGAAAATTGCTTAGAACATATTCCAATTTAAAATAGAAATTATATATAGTATACAACTTGTTTGATTCAGCTACATTCGGCCCACTTTAGTTTATCAAACATCAAATTTGATCTGAGTGTCTTCTTGTCAGCCAATTCAACCGAATCAAATATAAAATCAAAATGTTCTTTTAAGACATAATGTTTATACCACATCAGCCTCAATTCAAAAAAATTAAAAGTCTTGCTTAATAGATAGAGAATAGATGAAGAAATTTTTTAAAAAAATATATACAAGTGATTAGGGTTTTACAATAATACAGTTTAGCTTGCACGTATGTACATAATATAATATCTCGCTTTTAAACAGTATTCATTATGAAATATACTAAAAATTTATTTTACACAGCATTTTAATTCCCAATATTCAACACTCCGACACAAATTTAACATATTTTTCCTTTTCGTATTAAAGCTGTTTTTTTTTTGTCAAATAATTTTTTTCGATCTCAACCTGATCTCAATTTCTTTTTCAACAAAGAAATAAATCCAGACTAAGTCCTTGTTATTAGTTTAAGCTGGTTAAGTGAAAAAATCAATTTGATATTCAATATATTCATTATGTTTACGTTTGTATCGTATTTAGGTACATATCCGTATACATATATATATATTGTATATATATTATATTATATACATAAATAGTATTTTTAATCTTTCTTGCTTCTAAGAAGTAGGTTATGTAAATATTGGAAATATTTCAAAACAAATGTTATTGATTTTGCTTCTTTTTTTTTTTTTTAATTAAATTGAATCAAAATGATTGCCAGATTGTTATGAATTTTTAATTTCACTATTTAGAAAAATTAATAATTTAATTTTAAAATAGAAAAGAATATATATAATAGCTAATTATGGTGCAGATATATTTTTAGTAAATTATAAAGGTTGATAACTATGAATTAACTTTCTCAATAAATAATTAATTAAAATAATTAGTAGAGACCATGATAATTTTTTTAATTATTTTAGGAACGTTAAATTCTGAATAGAAATTACAATAATTGCGACATTAATTAGTCATAAAAAGTTATTAAATCACTTAATTGTCAAGCATTGAAAGCTGCTTACACTGAAGGAAACGAATAAAGGATATTCAATATTTTTAATATTATTTTAATATAAATGTCTTTGATTGAAATGGTATTTAAACTTAGAATATTTAGTAATAAATAAAAAAATAGAAATACTTAGTACTTTTATTTTAAACATCATGAGTGATTGATTATGTAGCGAAAACTTAATGAAAATATGTAGCAGGACAAACAACTTTTACATACTTAATAAATCATAAGCAAAACTTCAAAAAAATAAATTGAAAAATTGGCTTGAACAAATAATTTGTAAATTAGTGGATCAATACAAAAATATCTGAATTGAAAACGACGGAATGAATAAAAATAATATTATGTACTTTGAAAGCACTCTTCTAAACAAAGCTTAAAGCTTTGAATATCAAATTGGCCCTGGACTGTTCAAATTGTAGACCATCGCTGATATTCAGTAAGATGAAAAATTTTTTTCGTCAGGATCAAAAAATTTACATTTAAATCCTGAAACACTACTGAATACTATTCTACTGGTTTAAAAATACTGCCACAAGACAGTGCTAATGCTTAAAATGCTTAAAATTAATTGAGATTTGTTTGTAGGAATAGTTCATCAGTTCGAGTGGCTATGTCGTTTGAATACAAATCAATCTCTTAATAAATATCAGAATACCGAAATAATATAGAAATATTTAAGTACACAAGTGCAGGTGAGATAAAGTATTTCTATAAACTAAGGACTATATCAAGTGAGTGAAAACACTTTACACAATAAAAAAAACATTTTTACAATCAACCAAAGTAGCCAGAACGTGTTCAAAACAAATTACGTACTTTTGTTATTTATTTTACACAACGCTAAAATATGAGCTAAATTTTTTATCTCAGTTGTTATGTTTGGGCTAGCCAGGTAGAGTGCAATTGAAAAAAGGAAGGAGAAAAAATAGAAACATATTTACAAATGTAGGTATTAATGTTCATGTTGAATTTATTATTCAGATCATAAGTAAATAATTGGTCTCAACATTAGCAGTGTCATGATTATAAACGAATTATGATAGCCTGCCTTTTTCCGGTAAGAAATTACGGTATAATAATAGAAATTAAACGGTATAATACTGAATACATGCCTTGTATTTCTCTAGAAAAGTATTTGAGTAAAGATAATACAGATCTAATTTTCACTGAACATTTTTCTATACGCCAACGAAACATCTACATACAATAAGAAGAAAACTACTATGTTTAAAGAATCTAAATTGACAGTTTAAAAATACCAAACAGTAACATGTAAGTCATTGACAATATAGTATAAATATTTCGTTTTCGAAGATTATCTATATTTTAACATATAGCACCACAGTAGTAGTATTTGCATCAACTAAGAAAAGTCAAACATTTTGAATATTTTATCATTCCACAATTTTTCCAATTTATGTTCATACCTAATAAGCTCAAGTTTAACTTTATTCACTTCCACTTAATTTGAATTTTACATTTGTATACAGAGATAATTAATACTATTGTGTCGTTCTAAAGTATTGCATTACAAGTTTCACATCATTCAATTCATTTACAGGTAATAATAATTAGTGTTGGTAAATTATTAACCAAATTTATTAATTTAAAATTTTTAATTTATAAAAATTCAATTCAATTTCCGATTAAATTAAATTAAAAAAAAAATGTTTTTAAATAATTGAATAAAATAAAATTTTACCCAGAAAATATAACAAAATTCCTGGGAAAAAAAATAAACCAAATGTACAACTCTTTAATTTGGGCAATTATGGTGCATACAATTTTGTAGTCTAGTGTTTTTCATTTAATAAAGAAACACAAAAATGATAAAAACTAAAAATTTGAAAAGACTGAAAGGATATTTTTTTTTCTCTCTCATCATTTATGTATATTATATGGATATCATAAAAATATAAAATGTTTCATCTCAAGTATGGTCATTATGGACTTTATAATGTAGGTATATATAATATTTAAATTTACGTACATATATTTACAAAATTACTTGCATACAAACATAACTATATTCATAAAAATGAAATTTGTACGCGTAATGTAATTAATTTCATTTTTCGTACATGTACAGTCTTTGTAATTAAATCGTGTCCTATTTATTTTACAATATATATATATATATATATATATATATTTATATTTATACATAATATATTTACTTTATACAATTTAATTTTTTGATTTTATGCCATATTATTTTTTTTGTTTTTTTTTTTTTTTTTAATTTTTTTCCTGAAATTTAATGTACACGATCATTAACTGTAAATAATATTTTAATGAGTCCCTTGGAAACAGGAACAAAATAAAATGCTTCATATCAGAAGGACATTTGAAAAAGTTGTTACGTTTTTATGTTATAATATTGTAGAACACAAGAAGCTCTTTCAGAACTACTGGCTCTACTTTATGTCATTTGAATTTTATTTATGTTCATTACATTTACAATTCATATATATATATAAATTTATATTATACATACTTAAGCTTATAGTATAGTATTTGTATGTATACATAAGTTTATTAAACAAAATTGAATAAAATTTTTAAAGCATTTTGATTTCTAATAATTATTTATGATTTAATTTTAAATTTAATAATGCAGTAGTAGAATACAATACCTTTATAGGATGATCAGGGGATTTGTATAATACTTATGTATGGCAGTATATTCTTATGTTTATATTTTCAAAAAATAAAATGGAGAATAGATTTTATCGAGTCTTACCTTAGACTGAAGATTGACACTTTATTCTGAAGAAAACAAATAAATAAAACTGTCTCAATTAATGGAATCAGTTTCAGCTGTAAATATATAAGCAAAAAACAAAATTTTGTTTGTATGATATTATTTAACATATTAGGTCGATTCAGATTTTCGCACTTTGAACAAATTCTTTCATATACCCAAACAACTAAACATATAAAAAACGAATTAGAGAACTAATTTGCTTTCACAACTTCTCTATAGAATGGATTTTATAAATATAATTTACCGATTTGACAGCAATAGTTATGGGTTGTAGTGCAAAAGTATATATTATAGTTACAGGGGTTATGAAAATTTGTGTTTGTTACTTTCTCAGTAGTCTAATATTACCACCATTGTTGCTTAAATTTGTCTTCAGATTGCCCTGATATGAATATTTAAGGATTAAAACCTAATTTTGTATCTAATTTTATTTCACATAACATCAATATAGATCTATGTTAAAATATTAAAATGTGTGAGTTTGATAAAAGTTAACGCTCGTTAACAAAAAATTCTGGAAAAAGTGGAATTGGGTAACTATTGTTTAAATAATACTGGTTAAAAGAAAAACAGAAATAGAAACATCAATTAAAATATATGAACGAATTTTAAACCTAAATTTGATAACAAGATTTAAAATACAATAAATCGAAATAAACCTAACTTAAAATTTAATTGTTCAATTCTAAAACTATTAAACAATATTAAAGAAATATTAAAACTCTAGGTATGTTTCACAGTTTTATTAAATATCTTAATCGATTTCGGTTACTACACCATCATCAGAAAACTGAGTTTTAATATTTATTAAATTTTAACAATGTTTCACCTGGCTAGAGCTTACAGCATATTCTATAAATTATATAATAAACAATAAATGAAGTTAAGCCCCCACCAGAGGTAATCGTTCAGTTTCACATTTCTTTCAAAGCTTGAATAACACACATTTATCCATACATTAACAATAATTTAATAAATAGTTCAACTTTTAGATTTTTACACATTTCTAATAACACCAGTCTTAAAAAATTCTGGGGAAAGTGGTATTGAGAATTGTTTAAAAAAGACTGGTTAAAAAAAAACAGAAATAGAAACATCATTTAAAATATTAAAAATTTTATTTTGAAAATTTTAATCTCTGGTTTTGAGTTCTTGAAGTATTTACCAAACTTTTATAATTTAATTCATTTATTTTCTATATTCAATTCAAATTTAGCTTGATCCTGATTAATACTTTTTATTTATTTTAAATTTCCAACTGATAAAATGTAGAGCTCATACCAATCATAATATAATTATTTTTACTTTTAAAAATAAATCTTAAAATCTAAAAATCTTTAAAACAAACTGATTTAAAAATAAATCTTTAAAAAAAGCAAAATCAAAAATTTGATGTCCTCTTTCAGTATTTAAATTTGTTTTAAAAAATGAAATCAAAAATGTGAAAAGTTTAATTCTTTTCATCTTACTTTGTGTTTTTTATTTTTTTTAATTTTTGTTGTGGTTGTGTTTTCTTTTATATTATTTCAAAACAATTAAATAATCCAAATCAGTACTAGCTAGCCTAGCTTTTTTTAGAATAATCCATGAATATATAATAAATAAAAATTTTATAAAATTCCTGACTTTTTAACATTATACACATATACATATATATGTATAGTGGAAAAATAATAATAAAAAAACAAAACACTTCAAAAAAACTTGAAAACAAACTTTTGTGTCAGACAAGATTTCTGTTTTTTTTTTTTCAGCTTATTGTTTTTTATTTATTTGTATTAAGTTTGATCACATTTTATTTACATTTATTTTTATTTTGTTTTTTTTTTTTCTTTAACTTTTAATGAAAAATTTCAAGGACATTTTATATGGGAATAAATGATCCTTATAAAATAAATTTATGTACAAACACTGGCTATTAATCCATTTAAATTACTTGATATTAAATTCAAAATAATTAATACAAATTATTACGAAAATACAACAAAAACAAAAAAAATTTTTTTTTCAAATTCCAATTAATGAAATCCTTGAAAAAGGACTTTCTAAATTAAGATTTAAAACCTCATTTTCTTAATATTTTGAATTTGATTTTACAAAACAAAAACAAAAACACATATAATCCACCTTCAAGTTATCATCACTAATTATGATTTATTAATTTTTTTTCTCTCCAAAATTATTATGGGATATCCCAGATCCCAGGATAATGAACCAAATTAATTTTTTTTTTGTTTTTCACAGAATTATCACTAATTTCAAAATTTTCCCAATTGAGTTATTACAAAATTTAATATTTCACCGGAATACTAGTTATATTTTATTATTGAATCACAAATATATATTTTTTTTTGTATTTAATATTTTTTTTTTGTTTGTATATTTCAAGTTTTTATATAAATTTGAGAATATAAAACACACTGAAAAACACCGTAGTGAAAAAGAAAAGACGAAGAAGACGAAGAGAAAATTAAAAGAGAAAAACTAAAATACAGACCACGTACGCGGCACGTTTTTATTTTATCCTATTATAAGAATGTCCATTTCTATAGATATTATACACATAAACAAGTATAAGGACACTCAATATAATAATATTATGGTCTATATAAATTAGTATTCATGTTTGTGTGATTATTTATTTGTTGTTTTTTTGTTTTTGTGATGTTTCAAATGCAGAAAAAGAAATATTTCGTTTAGTTTTTTCTCAATTTTTTATCATCATATTATTTTTTTTTATAGTCGTAGAACATACCTAGACACAAATTTTTTCAAAAATATTTTCTTTTATTCATTTTCATTATCTTGTTTGTTTATTGTTATTCTTATTTGACTTTAGTTAATACCAAAACAAAAAAAGGAAATAGAAAAAAAAAATCTATAAGATATTTTGTTCATATGGAAAAACTTTAAAATTTTAAAAATTCACAAAAAAAAATTTTAGGTGAATAATAATAAGAAAAAAAATTCAAATATAGCAAGAGTTTTTATTTTCCCCGGTATTTCGTTTTTTTTCTGTTTTTTTTTTTGTTTCCTAGAATGATTTTTCCAATTTTTTGTTTATCTTCTTGTTTTTGTTTTCCAATATTTTATATTTATTGCTATCCGACCGAAGTCCTTTCACGATGAAATCTATACGATGACTGAATAAGTTTTTTCTTATTGTTTTTTCAACTCTCTTCTGATGGGTTACATATATTTACAGTTGTCCTATATATAAAGAAGAAAATTGTTCGTTTTTTTTTCAGGATATTGATGATGTTGATAATGATGATGATAACATGGTATAGAAAAAGGATATATGTAGATACATTTTAACAAAAATATAATAAAAAAAAATAAAATTGTTGTGTAGGTACATACAACAAGTTGGCAAGGCAAATTGAGAGTCAACTGTTTTAATTTTTTTTTTTTTTTGGTTCTGTGATTTCTGAGATATTCTCCCTTTTCTTTTGTTTTTTTCTTGTTTTTAGTTACACAGAGTAAAAATAACAAAATAAAAAAAAAAAAAAATAAAAAAAAAACAGGAAAAAATTGTGCCGGTATACTGCTAGAACATCTGGGTTTTATTTTTTGAAAATTAAGTACAAGGGCTTGTCGAACAGTGTTCATAAAATTTTTGAGTTTAAATTCTCAAATTCAATATTAAGCGTAATGAACTGGTCTTATAAACTGGCTTGACAAACTAAAATTAACTTTTTTTAAATGTCAATTAAGTGTTAGAAATGTAGATTGTGTAACAATGTACATACGTTTGGATGATACTATAACTACCAATTTTATTTTTATAACTTACTAGTTCAACCTAGTTTTTGAGGTATTACTTGCACAATTACTAAACAATCTATATTTCTCTATCTGTTCGCAGTTGCAATATCTATCATCTTCTGATACCGGTATTAATCTTGTAATAACCCTATTCGTTTTAAGAAATCTCTAATTTCTCTTTGTCAATGACAACGACTTTTGTTTGTCGTTCAATTGGCCAATGATAATTGAACTGTACTTCAAATCAATTATTCAAACACATTTTAGCTGTAGACAAATAAGTAATGAATTTTTTTGGTAAATTTATAACTTTAAATTCAAAATGCCAGTACCATAAGAAATTATGGTTATCAGACAGCTTTGGCTAGGTCTTAAAAAAATAATTTAAGTAATTTCAGGCAATGTTTTTTATATAATATAAATTTAAAATTTCAAATACAATATCACTAATGCTATTTACTTTTATTTTGTAATCTAAATTGTACAAATCACAATTTCATAAATACTTTTATTTTTGTTAAATTTTGCCTTTACATAATTAACTAAATAAAATTAGATCTTAAGTATAATAAGTTTAAATAGCTAAATAATACATTTATTTTTATTTTTACTTATAAGTTACATTGAATTATTCATTAGTTTATAAGATTTAAATAAAATAAAAAAAAGTAGTATAAAGGGGGGATGTCGGTAAATTTTAATTTTAGAATCTTTCTAGGGTCGCTCGATTGCAATTTTTTTCTTTTTAATTCCACTATGACCTGGTACCCAAAAACATTAATGCGTTTGAATTGTAAAATAATTTAAAAATCGCTTATATTTCACTTCATATTCCTGTGTCTCGTTATTTTATTTTCTCTCACAAATAGTTGATTTTTATGCTGCTTGAAACAGTTACTTACCAACAGGTGCCCAAATTCGCATAAATTTTCACCTTTAGATACATTTTATTAATTCCACCAACAATTCCTGCAGTTTTCTTAAATCCATCTACACTCTAATGAATCAGTTAATCGAAAAATCACCTTGAAATTATTTTTGATAAGATTAAAAAGTTAAAACTATTTTATAAAAATGATGTGTAAACTGTCATTAGTTCCGGGACGAAATGGAAAAAAATTAAAATAGGAATAATTTTTTTCAGTTTAAAAATATTGTTGTAGAACTGTTATCAGAAGTGAATGTATGTAGGGGTAGATTAAAAAAATTGATGGGACTAAAGCAACAACTGCAAAAGAACACGGGCAATATCTAAGTGACTGAAATAGCGAAAGTACGTGTGAGAAAAAAAGCGGATACAAGAAACAACTATTTAATAATAATACACAAAATTTAATTCAATAAAAAAAATTTATAAAACTAATCAAAATAAAGATTTAATTCCTACATGTATTCTGAAAACTAAAATTATTTTACGTAGTTTGGTTCAGAGAATTATAATTCTTTGAAATAGGCTTTTTCATAAACACTGAAATATGATGTGACAATTTCATTATACATGGTTGACTTATAATAATATGACATTAGTGTATGTATAATTTTGTATGATATGATTGTTGCAATGCATATTATGAACGGTAAACAAATGTACAAATCATTTATGAACACATAACGAAATTAATGTATTGCATTATGCGCTTGTGAAAAGGCCTAATGAATTGAAATTATTTTACACAGAGTATGAGGCATACATCATCTGCGTAATCTAAGTCTTCTAAGTTGTCGAAGAGATCCCATTCTATTTCGTTTATTTCATTTTCAAATGATATACCCTCGTATAACCAAACAATATAATAACAGATTTATAAAGAACTTCTCGCCTTTGGTACATAAAAAGATCTTTGCGAAAAAGCTATATACCAAATTATCTACCATATAACGATTTAATTTTTTTTTTGCTTGTTATTCGTACTTCCCTTCGGAGCATAGAATATTTTCTTGAAGCATTAAGTTTTCACAAAGCAAGTAATCGTTTGGGTCACCTATAGTCTATTAGAAGTAATTAATTTTATGTCGGACATGATTTAAAGTCGAGCTTGACACAAGTTTCTATACCACACCTCCACCGGGCCAATTGTAAAAGTAAACGATATACACTCGTAGATATCAGTACACATAGCTGAACTGAGTCACTTTAATTAAATGAAAATATTAACAAATTTACTGAGATCAACCCAAACTAATTTTAAATTATAAACAAAAAAAAAATGAATTAATTTTAATCTTTAGTTTCTAATTTAGATTTTAAAAACAAAATTCAGTCAAACTTTTATTAACTATTTTTTTCTATTTTTGTAAAATAACTCATTTTTATATGAGATTAAAAATGAGTGAAAAATTTGGTCTCTTACTATGCGCAAAGAAAATTCCTATATATTTCGTAACAAAAAAAAAAAAAATTTTCTTCTCTCATTCAAATCGAATACAACAATACAAACTAAAAAGCTTCTCTGTGTTTATGTTTTTTTCTTTCTCTTTGAATTCTCTCTGTGTGCTGCTGAAACCAGAAATACAATCAAAATAATATGTATGTCAAACTGAAATCGCCTGTTGAAGATGACACATTAACATAAACCTAACGGCCGTAGAAATACAAAAACCAAACAACAAAAAAAATATATATCCATGTATTCAGAAAAATAAAAAAATTTTCGTTAATTTTCAGGAGTGAAAAACTAGTATAATAAATATTTATTTTCTTATTGTTGTTGATTTGTGATTCTTCTTTTCATATTTTTTTATTGTTGAGTTACGCCCGACAATACACGTGAGTTTTCGTTAAGTTTTTATTTCGATATAATAATATAATACAATGATTATGATTGATACAGACAATATTAAAAATGATATTGATAATGATATGCTTTTATATTGTTACAATATTATATATAGTATGAATCATCATAATCATAATCATCATCATAATAACACCACAAAATAATTTCAGTTGAGAAAGTTCAGTTAACTTTAATAATATGAAAAGTTTTTTTTTTGAGTAAAATTAAATAAATTTCGAGTGAGAGAATTTTTGTCTTCTCTAATTGCTGTGCCTCTCTGTTTATTATCAAAATAATCGTAAATTTTATTTTGTTATATATATTCTTTTTTTTCACCTTTATTTTGAGAGTTAAAATATAACAATGAAGAAAACTCAAGGATAATTTTTTTTTTCTGTTTTTTTTTTTTATTTAAAAGTGGTACTAAAAAATAAGAAAACAAAATCATATGTTTTTGATATAAAATAAGGAAGGAAGGGTTATAATTTAAGTAAATGTTTATAAACGAATTATCCAATTAAAAAACAAAAAAAAAAAAATAACAATCTCTCTCTTTCTGTCTTTTTCATTCTTTTTCATTTTCAACTTTTATTTTATTATTATTTTTCTCTTGGTAATTATTATTAGTTCACAGCTTACGGTTCATTTTAAATTCAGGATCAGAATATGTAGGCATTTTGTAAAAATTTGTTTTGCATAAAGTTAATTTTAATATCGAAGAAAAAATAAATAAATAAAAACCGTTATTTATAATAATTTTTATGCGCTTTCTCTTATAATAAACGAAAGTAGACGATATCATATTGAATTGAGTAACAATGTTTTTCAGATAGCAAGGATATGCGTATAGAGACAAAAATATTTTTTTGTTCAAATTTATCCAATGTTTGGCAAAAAAAGGTGTTTGGGTTTGCTTTTCACTATTTTTATTATATCCTATTTTTTTGTGTATTAATTTATCAATTTATTTCAAAATATAAAAAACTAAAGTAGTTATCTATATATTAAAATTTTTGTAAAAAATCATTTAGCTCTAATAATTTTTATATTTTGTTTTTTATTTGTATTAAAATTCAAGAGAATTATATTGAGAATACATTAATCAACTATGGAATGAGAAGAGAATTATATTTATCTATTTTTATTTTTATTATACATATTTTCAATATATCTTGTTTGTGGAGTTTTGTGATACTACCTATATAGGTTTCATAAATCCAAAACTATAGATATTTGTAACACTTCATGTGATAAATAACAAATAGAAAGAAGAGGTCATTGACACTGAATTATATATTAATATCGGATTTTTAAGTGTTTTACTTTAAAAACATTTTTTTTTTTTTTTTTTTTTAATTGGATGCTGATCAAACAGTGAATTTTTTAATAGAATTATTTATGAGAACAATGTGTGCACACGGAATTCAGTTTTAAGAATGGATTGAACGGATAACTATAAAAATGACAATTAATACTTTTTAATGTCCGAGTAAATTTAATATATTAAGGGGAATATTTTCTATATATTTAAAGTTTTAAGTTGGTTAGTAAAATTATTTTATAAAACAAAATTATCAAAAAAAAACTCTAAAGATCGCTTTTATTACATAGGGTGATATTTGGATGACAAAATAAATATTAGGATAGCACCACATAATATTAACTTAATAGTCCCATTCAAACATTTATCCTTTTTTGTTAAGACCTCAGTACATTGGAATACATTGTCGAATATCATTAGGTCAACAACCTCACATTCTAAATTCATTGAATTTTCTTTGGAACATTTCAGACAAAAATCGTAGTTATTCCATTGTATATTTTTGTATATTAGTTTTGATTAATTTATTTATTTTATTTATTTAATTTTAAAAGTTTTTATTTTGTTTTTTATTTTAAGATAAGGAGGAATTATGATGTCTGGAGAGAGAAAATTAATTTACATTCTGGTTTGTCAAATGCTTGTAACAGGAATTTTTAATTTTTAATTTTCTTAATTTTGAAAATTGAGTTTTGGATATATTTTTTATTTTTCTTTTTGAAATATTGGAAAAAATTGTGTAAATCTAAAATCTAAGACAATAATTACAGAGACAAATTTTATCATGTATATTAAATTTAATAAATTGAAATTGAAATTGAAATTAAAATTATTGGATACACTCTATAGATTTCTATGCATTATAATATATTTGTGATATATAGTAATTGTTAGGTTACATACCTCTATACCTTACACTATATTTTGTATTAAATCTTATAACAGTAATATATGTAAATAACACATGATCAGTAGATGTAAGTAAATGTCAATGTATAGATTAAAGCATGGTAGTTTTTAAGAGATGAGTTCAGTTGTAATTGGAGACTCAAATAAAGTATAACACAATATTAACATTAGTTAATCAAGCTTTTATAATATGAATAACAACTAGTTCTATTTTAATTTATTTATTTAATTCAAATATTAGACGTAAAACGATAGGGTTTTTATTGATACAAAAAAGAAATTTGAAATATTAAATGAAATTAATAGATAATAATAAAACGGTTAATCTAAAACTAAAATAACAATCTAAGAAGTAACACAAGAAAAAAAAAGATAAATCACAAACAAAAAAAATACCTATAAATTACTTAAAAACTTAAAAAATTACGAATTATTGTTAGTACTACTATTGCAGGAAATTAAAATCATTCAAACCAATGAACAATTCGCTACAGAGCTTGGTTTACGATTTAAATTTATTTTATGTTCTTGCCAGTAAAATAAGTAGGATTACATTTTAGGTTCGGTATTGCAAAATTTGGTACGTTTTACGACTAATGTGAATATCATTTATTAAATTTCTGGCATATCAATTCGTTAAATGAAACTAGTAGAAAACTAGTACTATTGTTAGAAAATAAGCTTTCTTCATTTAGTGTAGTTTTCTTTCATTTAAGTTGTTACCAAATTATACTCTCAGTTATTGTTTTAATTAGAGCTCAGACTATTTTAATCTGACTTAAACTAATAATAATAATAACAAATTGGCATGTAAGATGTAATAATGGCGTTTTGAGATAAATAGAATAATAAAGTATATGTGTATAAAAGGATTAAAATATATATACACATATAGGTACCGAATTACAAATTTTAATTATTTTGATTGGTTTAATAATAATAATACCTATTAAAAGTATTAAAAATAACAGTAATAACAATAATAATAATAAATAATAATAATAATTCTCTTTTTTTCATATTTTTAGTTTAAAATTTTATATACATTCGAAGATGTTTTTTAAACATATAAATATAAAATAAAAAACAGACTTTTGAGGTAAATTTAAAAAATATGATTTTTAGACTTTGTTATATGAGCAGCTTTGAATCTCTATATTATTCATATTATTTATTGAATAACTGTATCGCAACTAAAATTAAAAATTTTCCTAATAAATAAAAAAATGTTAACTGTTAACTTTTATCCAAAATTGCATAAATTCAGGCGAAATTATTGTAGTTTAGTTTAATTTAAATTTTATTTTTTTATCCGAAACTTAAAAATCAATTTTATCTAATTTTCCTTAGTCTTGTTATAATTTTACTAAGTAATTCCGATCCCAAAAGACATATAATACAGTTGAGCGTTCCAAATGTTGTAGTGTTCAAAAATTCAAATGAAATTAAAAAACATTAAATGAAATCAACATTATTGTAAATGATATTCACTTCCTAATTGTTAACCTAAAATATGATTTTCTACTTAATAGTTTGAATTGAAATAGGTTAGGTAGGTAGGTAAAAGTGGCATTTCAGTTGCTTCTGGAAAACCAATTAACACTTAATTGTGTCTTAATCAAATAGCATAGGTGAACTTGAAGATTTGAATTCCTAAAATCATCAAACAAAATTAAATATAATCAAAAAACCGCAATGAATGATGGTAACCCACTGAAAACACGATTTTTAAAATAATAATGACTATAAAAGCATGTGAAGTACATGAAATATGAAATCTTCAACTATTAGGCTGAGTCACTTAATTCTGAAGGTACGTTTTCAAAAATTTAGGACAACCTAAACTTTCTCTGAGTACTGAAAAACACGAATATTTTAAACCCAAATATGGAGATTTTCTTTTAATATATATATAGATATATAGTATAGATTACAAAGATCTAAATTTGTCACGTTAATCTCACGTTAATTTCTTTTATACTCCATATCATAAAATTATGTATGATTCAATAAATAATAAATAAAATTTATGTTTTTTTATTTTTCTTTTTTTTTATTGGCCAATAACAAACCACAATTATTAGAACTTGCATCATTTAATAATTATTATTTGTTCTACATTATGATTGCATTACATTGAAAATGTCATATGATTTATTGAGTGTGTGACCCTTTTTTAACATTATTAAAACGTGTTAACTAGTGGTCATATTGACGTTTTTTTGTTTTTTAAATAAATGACATAATTTTTTTCTACTTTTAATTGACACCTTTATTATCTTTATTTTTATGTTTATTTCACCAATATAATTTTCAAAGGAAAATCTTTAGCTAATTTTATCTATAAAAAACTTTTTATTGGGAAAATTACAACCCTTACCTATTCAAAATTAGTGTTTTATTTATTACTTAGTAATTTTTTAAATAAACAAAATTTTATCAGTGTTTTTTTCTTCGGTTTTAAGAATATTTGACCTATAGGATAACCTTGTGCAATTGCACAATACAAATTTTACTTAAAAAGTTCATAATAAAAAGAGGAACAAGTCAAGAAATCGTTATCTTATTACCTTATTATTAAAGTAGTGTTTGCAAAATTTGCAATTTGCAGGACCATAAAGTTGGATAAAGTTAGACTAGACCAGAGTGGACCCAACCCCTACAGAGTAATTTCAAAATCATAATGTGTGTATTTAACTCTTGTATACGTTTTACATTCATTCAACAATTTATATATGTATATGCATTCATATGTGATGGTTCTAACAAGTATTAGGAAAATACAAATTGATTTATAATACACAATTCGATCAGACTGCTTATACTAGATCTTAAATATCTATTTTTATATTTTAAATTAACTAGTATATAACATTTATTAAATCTTAACTCTCTTTTTAATTTTTTATCTTTCTATTAAATGAAATATAAACATTTCTGTCTATATTTTGTATCATTTTACTATTAGATTTAATAATAAATATGCGTAGATCCAAACTTATAATTAATTTAAATAAGATTATAATTAATGTATAAATAAAATTTGTATTTAATTCTGAAATAAGGAACAAAAAAAATCATTATATTTTTACAAAAACATTTTTAAAATTTTCACACATATGGAAAGTAATACACATTTCCACAAAATTTACAAATTTAATTCTTAATATATTTTTTATGGAATTAATATAATTAACTTATCTTAGGAATTGCAAATGCAAAATAAAGTCGGAGAATTGCGAAATTTTTTTAGAGTAATTTGAATTAATAAAATAGGTTTTTCAGAGCTGATAAAAATGAAAAAATATAAAATCCGTAATAGATAAAACCCATAAAACTTCATACAATCCATAAATATTGATATGTGTACGCAATAATAACGTATGTTATTCATAATTACGTAATGAATAACGTAATAATAGAACCTGTAAAAGTCAAAATTCACAATTAAAAAATCTGTAAATTAAAAAAAAGCTGTAAAAAAAGACAACAATGTTCATTTTGTTTTTACAAATTTTTCAGATAACGGATTTTTGTCCTGTAATATTTTGTTTTAATGAAACTTCAAACGATGAACTTTTTTATACAGCAAATAACTATGAATTTATAAACTTAAAAAGCTAACTTAAAGTTAACGTTGACAAAAAATGTATAAAAATATTTTCAAATTTGTTAAACTTGCAATTTTTCTAATTTATCTCTTAAAAACGTCTTATATTTTAAAAACCAATAAATATTTTTATTTAATTTGTTTCAAAACAATATGTAAACAAAGTACTCTCTCACCCCCAATAGTAATTGGGGCATGTTTAAATCAAAATAATTTTATTATTTATTATTCAATAAGTTATTTAGTCAAGTGAATAATATAATAAAAACGAATTATAATTACATATATTAATCAAATTTGGTATACAAATTAAAATAAACAAAAATCAATAAAAATAAATAATTATAAAACAAAGAAAAAAAAAATATAATATAAAAAAATTTATTTTAATAAATAAAATTATTGTTATGAAAATTTTAATTTTTTTTAATTACATTAAAAAATCTGACAACACACACATAATATTAAAAAATTATACAGATTTATTTTGCGCATTACCTACCTACAATAAATACAAAATTCAAAAATTTAATTAATTAATTGTTATTAACACATTTTAACAATAAATTTAATTTATATAAATATAGAAAAATATTAAAAATATTATTTAATTAATTATTATATTATTTATTTAATAATTAAATAACTTAATCCATATGAATTCACAATGGCAGAAGAATGTTCCATAAAAAATTATTATTAAAAATACAAAATAAAAATTAAATTAGCAAACAAAAAAAAATAGCTAAACAAAATAATTAGATTTAAATAATTTCGTCCTGTAATACATCAATAAATATAATTCTACTTATAAATATAAAAGCTAAAAATTTGTAAGAATTTTTCTTTTAAATTATTTTTCGAACAGTTTTAAACCACTTTTTTTTAACCTTTTTTTCAATTAATGTTGATATTTAGTCAAAAAGTATAAGTGTCCAAAACAGTTCTGTTCACATTTCTAACAAATTTCAACATGACGTAAAATTGGGAATACGTGTATAAAAATGGAAATTAATAATAAACTTTTCATTTAATTAAATTACTTCAATTTCAATTTATTCAATTTAATATATAAATTAAAAAGAGAAATAAAATAAAACTATTAAAAAGACTCGAGTCGAAACTCGAAATTATTTTATGTTTTTGTTTTGATTTTTTTATAAATTGTATTAGAATTTAAGATCAAAATTTAAGATTATGCATATACATATCCAAAGATCGAAATGTCAATAATGTGCATTATGTATCAAGATAAGTATAAAAACATTTTTTTTTTTTATTCAAGGTCCTTGGTCCCGACTTTTGGACTGCAGGAACAATCCCAAAATTTTTTAAAAATTATTTATACATATTAATAATTAATAATAATTTCCCAGAAAAATACAATTTAAACACGTGATATAGAGCTTCGGTCCCAATTCCTTGGACCCCCGACCTATTGTCTTTATCACATGTAAGGGCCATTGTAGTGATGACAAAAAAAAAATTCAAGGTTTTCAGTCCCGATACTTGGGACGCCGGACCTTTTGTTTGCATCGTTCTTAGGAGCCATTGTATTAAAAACAAGTTAAAAAAAACCAAATTTTTTTGCGAGGGTTTTGAAAGACGGAACTCGAAACTATTTTTGCTGGACGATCTTTCCACCAGTCACCACCTACAAGATATTGTTCTGAAACTGGTTCATTGATAAAAATGTGCTACATGAAAGGGCAAAAAAATTTAATTTTTTTTAAACATAGAACACGTGCGCTTTAATTTTTAGTTTTACACAATCATAAAACTTGCATACTTTTTTTTATATTTCTTATCTCCCTTCTTTCTTTGAATTTAATTTAAACTAAAATAATAAAGCTCTTAACAAAATAAATAAAAAAAAAAACGATTTCGATTTTGTTTTTTAAGAGTTTTTTTTTTATTTTTATTTTTATCGCCCTTCCCATAGAGACCGAAATCATACGGGTGAAATATTAAATTTTAAACACTGATATAAAATGAAAACTCTCTACAGTTAAAAACTCAAAATTAATTCAATTCATCTCATAGATTCATGCCAACTTATATTGTGTAGTGGTTATGTCATCTGACTACTAATTAGAGTTACCTAGGTACAAGGTTCGAATCCCGTTCAGAGAATGATCGCTTTTTTTTCAATTATTGTTCCTTAAAATTAATTTGGATAACAATTCGGTAACCTCTTAAAACAAAATGGAATTGTGTTAGTATAAGGGCAAAGTTACTCTACAATAGATATAATTTTCGTTATGTGAATTGGCTGATATATGAAAAAAAAAAATTTTAAAGGCAAAAAAACTATTACAATGTGATTGTTAATGCCTAATATTTGCCTAAAACATTTAGGGTACTTATTTCATAGTCTTGTAATAGAAAAAAACAAACAATAAATAGAATTTAAATGTACGCTTCAATTCTAATGCCTCAAATTTTAAAAATTGATAGTTTCCACAGCAATCAAAATAATAATAATAACAGTAAAAAAAATAAAGTTTACAAAATTAAAATATTTGACATCAAAAAACATTTTTAGGCTGAGTAAACTAGAATACATAACATAATATCACAATAACTCATTGAAGTAAAGGCTTATATATTGAATTTTTTTTTAAATTACTAAATGAAGAGAATATAATTATTCTGTACTACATGTTAATTTACTGCGAAATAAAATTTATAAATTAGAATTTAAATTATGTAAAAAATATATTCGAAAATATTCTAATTTACTATTTTTGCTCCATTTAATCAAATTCGAAATATATTTTAATATGCCACCCTTAACATTATAACAATTCAATTTAATTTTTCTAATAGGTCATGAAACCATTAGATATGTACCTTCCATTATACAAAATAATTTCAAACCTAAATTTTAATGCGTATTACATTGTTTTTCTTCCTTACTCTTCTTAGTAGCATAGTGAAAGCATTTATATTACATATTGGGTCCGAATATTTATTTAAATTAACCATAAAAAATTATAGGTTTCATTTTAAAATTAAGGTACATTACATCGAACCACCACCACCACCACCAGAAAAGAACAAAATACTCACTTTTTATTTTCACATTTATTTTAATAGCTATTTTCTTATTTATTTTGGTTTTTTTTTTTTTTTTTTGTAAAGAAAATCAAGGCCTATAAGGAGTTTTTTTTTTCTTTTGTTTTGTAAATCTTTTTGGTTTTGTTTGTATACATTTATTATACATTGTTTTTCCAATATGTTAAATTTTTTGAATAAAATTTATATTAAATTTAGTTAAGTGAAAACGTACATCAATTTAAGTTCATGTATTCCATTAAGTATTCGAAGAACCGTCATTTAAAAGACTAAGCAATAAGAAAAAAAGTTCTTTGTGGTTAACACCAAAGTTAATTTTCTTGTATGATAGTATAGATTTTCTACTGACAGAATTAAAGATATTAAATTATAGCTATACCATGAAAATAAATTTGATCATACCTTTTGGAGTATTCAAGTAACTATAATTGCGTGAACGATATTGATTTGAAATAACGAGTCGGAACGCATCCGTCTAGCTGTGTGGAAATTATGTTTTTTATATATTGTTCTTAAGTTTCGTCCAAAGAAGATTACCATTTTTATTTTGGTGTAAAATTTGAATGTCTATCAATAACACATTAAAATCTTATTCAAGATATCGTCGTCTTCTTCCAGTTACAACTCTAGAGTAGTGTAAAGCAGTTTGTAATTTTTTACTTTACAACATAGAACAGATGGTTACTATTTAATCATCCTATTACCCACTCCATAGCTCATTATTGACTTGGCAAATAATTTGGCAAAGTTCGATATAACATTGTGATTCGTAATTACAGTATTTCTGTTTAAATGAATTACAGCAGGTGTTCCGAACCGTCTCGAATGAAATTTTAAAATCCTTATTTTAATTATTTTATTAAATTGTCATTCCAACTACTATGGTATACCGACAACATTGATATCATCGTCAGATAGCCACGGGCGGTCCCTAAGGCTTTTAACCTATTTAAAGAAAAATAAATAAGTCTCAAAGTAAATGAGGAAAAAACAAAATATATATTGTCGACCAATAAAAAGGTCTCTCAACATCATATTGGTCAAAACATAATTTAGAAGTAGTTTAGGAGCTTATCTACCTTGGAACTAGCGTTAATCCCACAAACCACATAATTGTGAAGGTACGGCGAAAAATATCTACTAACTATGAAAAGGTGTAACATTAGCACTATGGTAGGGGTCATAGGGGTCAATGACTCTGTTGGTGAAGGCTACTTATATACGAGAGTGATTTCTTCAATCGAACAATATGGCTCTAGCATTGATGGATTGGTTTTCTAATATATCAGTTCCACTCACTCACCTACCTATATACGAGTACACTTGTCTTCTGATATCTTGTGTTCAAGAGTATGTAGATAGAACTTATTTTAAAGTTCAATCCCAAGAGTTTTAAGTTAATATGTAAGCTATATTGAAAATACTTTAAAATCAAACTTACTCAGACTAACTCACACTAACTATATTTTACATAGGAGAAGTGGTAATGCCCGGAGAAGTGGGAGGTTGGGCTAATCTTTCCAATTCACAAAAAAGGAAATAAAATGATATGCAGCAACTACAGGGGGATAACATTACTGAGCTGTGCTTCCAAAATATTATCCAACGTCATATACTCCAGATTAGCCTAGCCTCAAACCCTACAAATCCCAAATTGGATACAAGTGACACAAGATCGACCTTTTTGGAGGAGCATAGTGATGAAGGCCAAAGCTCACCCAGAGCTGTAACGCTATAAGATGATGATGATGATATTTTACATAGAAGAAATAATATTTTGTTAGTTTCAGACAGATTGTAAATGAGTGTAGTAGAATCAAAACCGATGCATTTGCATTTTTTTTTAATTTTAACTAATGATTGGATAACATTTCTTTGACTGAACTTTAATATTATTTATTATTGTTAAGTTGTTTCAAAATCGATTTTTCAATTAGAAAAACGAATTTGAAAAACGATAATTGAATCAAAACTAGTACATTTGCAATTTTCAGTTGAATCAAAACATAACATTTACATGTAAACAAAATATTACAATAAAATCAGTCTTTTGCAGTACTAAATACATACATATAAAACCATAATACTATTTTCAAATTAATTCTCTTACTATCTAGCTATCTGACATTGGCTTTAAAAAGTAATATCAAAGTAAATAGGTGTTTAACTTTCACAAAAAAATTTATTTGTATGATCCTAAAATTTCTCAAGACACGTTTATTATTGGGTGCATACAAACCTGTACACCTAAAAGAACTTCTGGATCAGAAAAAGCACCAAAAAATTATATCTAAAAATTTTATCATTTGTTCAGGCTTGCTTACCAGCTTTCATAAATATTTTGCGAATAGGAAAAAGTCGAGTTTGTGGAATATGCAAACGTTTCATTACAACTGGGACAATACCAAAGAAAACCCGAGGGGGAAATCGAAAATCGGTAGCGTTTGTTTCTCGAAAAGAAGCTGTTAAAAACTTTCGATCTAAATATACTAATAGACAATATCTTCCAGGTAAATTGTCCTAAATTGCAAGTACTCTATGTACAAAGATAATGACGATCATAAGGACTTACAAGTAAAAAAGTGGTTCTTTCAAAATATTTTCCGGATTAATTTCAACATCAATAATAGTTCATCGTGTTTCAGTCATCATTGATTTATTAAAATATTTTACCGGTAGGTTGTGACTTTTGAAATTATCATGTTTTTAATTGGAGTATTTCCTTATTTTATATTATATCTACCGAATCTTTCTACTACCTTCAAATCAATAATAATAAGTAGTCGAATTATGAAAACTAAAAAAATATTTTATTTCTAGACAGTACTCGGAATATTATATTTAAGCCGTTTTTACGATTTGAAAATCTAAAATTAGTTTAAAATTTCAAAATTGTATTCCGACTTATAAAAACCTAAAGAAAATGCAATATTTTAAGTATTGCTAAATTTGTGTGAGAGTCAAAGAACTCGTTGAAAGCCTAATCACTTTAATTTGAAGTATTTTCGCAGTGAAAATCGCACTGAAAAATTTTGATATTAAAAAAAAACTTAAATTCTCTTAGTTTTTTTTTATTAATTTTACATAATGTAGTACTTATAATTAATAAATTAAACAAATTATTAGATTCTAAGAAATCATTGGAAATATGCAAACTAATAAATTTAATTATTTAAAACGAATTATTTATTTACACTCAACCAAAATTTTTATTTTTATTAAATATAAGAATCAAGTATGTAAAGTATTAGAAATAAGTTGAGATCATTCAGTTTCTACAAATAAGCAAGAGTTAAATGACCTTATATACAGTTCCACTGACCTTTAAAAAAAATTAAAACATATTCAAGTTTCACGACAATACAAAAAAAAAAATATATAAAAAAACTTTTTTTTTCTTTTTTTTTTAAAGTAACAAAAATGTTACAGATTCTAAATTTTGAAATTAAATTTAACAAATAAATTAATGAAATAAAAATTGAAAGAAAAAAGTTAGCAAGAAGTTAGAAGTCTGAGAGAAATAAAAATTTTGTTAATAAATAATTCAATTCGAGAATTGTCAAATTGAAATAACCAATTTTTAAGGTTTTTAGAAAAGGATGAAAAGCAACATTCCAATTTTAAACTTTTAGGGAGACTGTCAAAAATTCTGGGAGCCAAAGAGGTATAGAAATGTTGAAAGTGAGCGGTATGAGATCTAGGTAACAATACTAAATTTCTGTTATTGATTCTAAGGTTATAATTTAATACAAATCGCTGATTTAAATAGCCCGACCTAATAAAAAAATACTTTCAAAGACTTATAAAAATATAAATGGCGAAGGGGTAAAATTCCAAGGTTAACAAATAAAGAGAAGCTAGGAGTAAGTCGATTTTTCTTGAGAATAATCCTTACTACATGCTTTTGTGAAACATAAAGTAGGGAAATTTTATTGAAATAAGCACCTCCCCAACAGGTGATACCATACTGAAGTTTTGAGTTAAAAAGAGCATAGTAAACCATTCTCAAAACTTTAGTTGAAAAATACAGACTTAGATGGTACATATATCTTGTAACCTTAGTACAATAATTCTTCGACAAGTTCAACGATTCAACAAGTTCAAGCTCAAAACATTGTTTGTCACAGGCCATTGAGTCATTATAAGAATAAATATTATTATCATATAAGTTAAGAGAAAATTTACACCAACTTGGAGAGTGATGGAATAATTTACAATCAAGTGGAATATTACCGCTTTGGTTGAATAAGAAGTACTTAGTTTTGTGACTAACAACGAGGTTATGACAAAAGAACCATTTCCTAATCAAATCCAAATTAGTAAGGGACTAGTACAAATACTGCTTTCCCAGTACATAAGACTAGTGCAATTTTAAGATTTTTGTGGATATCAATAGTACTCTTCCTTAAGCCATATTTACACTGTATACCCAGATGCGTTCAATAATGATTTTATAGAGTATAACATTTTCAAAAATATTTTAAATTAAAACTCCTAATATTCGTTATTATACCAACATAATAATATGCAAAATTGAAATTAATATGGAGAAAAATCAACGAAAAAATAATAAATAAAAGCATAACCCCATACCATTAACCTAATTTTTTGTTTTTTTTCAAACAAAATTCTTTGAAAACTAAACATCAATAAATTCTAATTTAGTGTAATATTTCTACATCCTGGAACATCAAAACATAAAAAAACAACAAACAAAAAATCAAACAAAAAGTAGAGCAATATTTGTAGATTTAATATGAGCTACCATTCTAATATTGAAAAAACATGAATAGCAAAAACAACAACAACAAGTAAGACAAAGTAATTCTGAGTAAATAGTAAACTAGATTTAATGAAATATCTTCAAAAAATTTTAAACATCCCCCTTAAATATATAAAAAATTGAATTGAATAAATTTTGGATACCTATACCTATAACCTACACACCATAAACGAGTTACTGAGTAGGTACCATATTACTATAGCATAGGATTATTTTATCCCACTTAAATAATCAAATCCCAGGTAAAAATTTAGTAGGTACTGTTATTTGTTTTCAAATAGACAATTTTGCATATGAGAACATTTTTTTTTTATTTTTGTTTTTCTTTTTTTGTCTTTTTTAAGAAATCACTGTTGTGATTTGTTGTTTTTTTTTTGTTTGTTTGTTTGTATTTGTTGTGATTTTCGTCTTGTATTTTTTTTTGTTTTCTTTCGTTTGTGTATTCCGTTAAAACAATTCAAATCTAAATTTAAATGGGATACGGATACCAACAACAACAATAAAAACAACAGAACAAAAACAACAACACAATAAATACAGTAAATATTTACTTTTATATCCTGAATTTAATTTTTCCTTTTTTTGTATTTTTATTTTTTTTTTTTTTTGTTTTTGGTTATGGTTACATTAAGTCACTTGCTTTGTATCCTTGGCATATTATAATATATACAAGAAAAATGAAAATTTCTGTTTTTTTTTTCTTACAAGAAGTTATAAAAACAAATTAGAAATGTTATCCTGCTTTGAATTCTACCATATTTTTCGCACATAGAAATTTCTCTAATATTATTTCATATTTGTTTTTTTTTTTTTCTTGTGTATGTAAATTTTAGTTGTTTGGTGAGAACATTAAAAGGATATGTGGTGGTGGTTTTTATATGTAGATTAGGTACCTATTCTGGTAATATGAGTTAAATTTTAAAGTTTAAATTTATTAAAGTAAAAAAAAAAAAAAAAATTAAAATAATAAAATAAAAATAAAAAGAGTATTTAAGGATATAAAAATGAATTTTTATGATTAGAAGGCCTTTTTATTTTTATTATTTTTTTGTGGGTTTTATATGCAGTGCATACCTATATATGAATACATGTTTTGTTGAGGAGAAATCTCAGCTTTTAAAGTGTTAATTTTGTTTAAAAAGTTTCATTAAAATTATTGTTATTTGTAAAGTTTTCTGTTTGTGATTTTGTTTTTTGTTTTGTTTTGGTATTTTTGAACTTTAAGATTTAAATATTTTATAATTAAGGATAATAAGTTCATGTATATATTGTTAAATTTGTTTTTTTTCTGTATTAGTAAAAATATTATTTTTAATATATCGTTTACCAGTCAAGACTGTGGTAAGTCAAAAAATATTAATTTTTTGTACAATGTTTTATTTTTTGTTTTAATAAGCTCGTACAAAGTACTTAAAAATGTTTATTATATAATTTTTTGTTGTAAAAAAGTTGGTTTTAAAGGGCCCAGCTTATCTACTTGCACATTTTAAAATTTTTTGTAATTTTACTATAGTAGTTTTAAGCAACTAAATCACAACAATAATGGAAGTGAATATCAGCATAGAGTTAATTCCCATTATTTTTTTGTAATTATAGTGATTAAATTATTGTATATTTTAAATATATATTACATCATTGGGAGTATTATAATCACTACACAACGAATAGTTACACAACGAATAGTTAATTTTTACAAAATAGAGTAATTTTACATAACACAAATAAATTTTTTTTTAATGTAACAGTATTGACACGATTTACACTGATTTCACATATATACATTTCATATGTTGGAGACAACTAAACGGTTACATTTGGTTGAGACCATTTCTTTTTATATACTGCAAATTAGTTTCTACATATCGTCGGCTGGATTCCTATGTATGCAACAGACCGTTTTTTCCGAAATTGACTTTTCAATGTACTATACCATTTTCGATTATGCTCTATCCGAATTTGCAGTCAAAATAAAGGTCTGTTACAGTTTTCGAAATATTTTTTCTGATTTATCCAATTATTCTATATTTTGCTGCTTTTTAGGCCTTCAAGTTGTGCCTATTTATCCAAACTACAGTTTATGTACTGAGAAGTCATAAAAATTTTAATTCCTAAGTATATAACATACCATTTATGTTCCCAAATGTCCAAACACATATGAAGTTTTACACTATACATACTAACATTTTTTTAAGTATTTGAAAATATCAAAATTATAAAACTATGTAGTTGGATGTTAAAAAGGTCGATTAGATATATAGGAATCCAGCCGACGATATGCTGTTATATTGGCGTCGGGACAAAATTATATAGGTAAGACCAAATTACATAGAGATAACATTTCATAAGACATAATTACATATGGAAAAAATTTCATATTTAAAAAAATTACAAATTTAAATCTATCTATATATTATTTTATATTATAATTCTTCGACGGTGTCAGCATGTACCGTTATAACTTTTTGTTTTAAAGAGAAATATTGTTGCATACATTTTGTTTTTAACATAAATGAAGAAGAGAATTTATTTTCAATCAAATTGGAAGAAATTTTTTTCTTTCTTTCTTACACCTCATCAAGGTGGTGTGCCTTTAATATAGGAGAAAAAAAAAATCAAACTGTACACAAATTGATTTAAATGAAATCGGTACACATTTTTTGTTATATACTTTTGTTGTTTTTCTTCTTAAAACATCATAATAGGAAAGAATATTCATTAATAAGAAGATATCCATTGGGGTGGGGAATCAAGATATTTTTACTATTCCTTTTACAAAAAAACCTCATTAGTTAAAGAAGCAAAGAACTATTAATTTCGTTATGTAATCAGCTGTGAGAAAAAAAGAGTGCGATATAAATTATTTAAAAAGCCATTTAATTTTTGAAATTTAATTTTAAATAGCCCACGGGCCATGGGAGAAGAGATTTCTAATGTACATGGTCGTCTAAAATCAACGTATTAAATTTATTAGGGTATGAGAGTAAAGAAATTTTGAATGATTGATTTTTTACAGGTACCTACATAACATAATATTGGTTTCAAAAACATATCTTATTTCTTAAACATCATATTATTTTCTTTTATTGTCTTATAAGGGGAGTAAATTTTTGTTTGTTATTTCAAACAGATTATAATTGATGTATTTTCAGTATATAAATTTTTTCAGGTATTGAGCCAGTTAGTTAAAAAGAATAACAAAAACCAATAATTTTTTTTTATGAATGACTCAATGCATTTTTATTTCCTTCAAAATTACATTTTGCCATTTCATAATCAATGATAATTTATTAATTATTAATAATATTAGAATTTATAAATAGGAAGGAAATTTGAATATTAATAATGTTTTTTATTGCTATGCATTTTTAAGTGTAACACATCCTTAAATTTTGATACCTAAGAATAAATACAACAATATTTCTTTGAGACAAAAAAAGTTGTTCGATAATTTTTTCCCACTTTGTCTTTTGAATTTTTATCTCTCTCTCACAAATGAAATTCTTAATACTATCTATTTCTTACAATTTTGGAAATCGACTAGAAAAATGGTAACCAAAAATTGACAAATTATAAAATTTCATTCCAGTGCACTTTCTTATTAATGGATATCCTTTGATGGTAGATGCGTGTGCGGCTTTATATTATATAATAATTTATGTTCATAATCTTTCCCCTTTTTATTTCAATCTACTGAGAATTGTTTTTGTTTTATGGATCCATTCTTACATTTCTTTAACCCAAACGAAAGAGAAAAGAAAAAATAACAACAAAAAAAAAAAAAAATGTCGATTGAGCACGTAATTCTTTCTGTTTCCTCCCCTTCTAAAACAAAATGGATTAAAAATATTTAGAATAATAATTTCAAAGCTATTGAATACATTCTTATATATTTAAGAAATATATTTTAAAATCATTTTTAGAATACGTTCATTAGCGTAAGTTATTATGTATTTTTTATGAAAAATAATCAAAAAAACTTATCAATTTATATAATCAGCTACATAAATGTTGACGCAATATCATTTAGGGCAACGTTTACATATCAGATTTTTTATTTGATAAAAGTTACTTATTTATTTATTTTTTTAAGGTTTATTTAGTTCAAGTAAAAAACATTGATTTTAAATATAGAAATTTAAAATTATAAAAAAATAAAATAAAAAATACAACAAAATGAAAAAAAAAAATGCAAAAATACAATTAAGAAAAAGTTGAAAAAATCTTATAAATGTAGGTAGTTTATTATCTACTAATTGTTATTATCAATACTATTATTTATAACAATCAATAAAAACAAAAATAATCAAACACAACAAACATTAAACAAAAAGTTCAACAAATGACAAGAGTCGATTTCGATTTAAAGGAAAAAATTAGTTTCCCACATTTTTCGTTTCAAAAATGTTTGATGATAATAGCATAAATATTATATTTTTTTCATTAAACAAAGCCGGATGACCATCAACAAAGCGCGAGGTCAAACTCTAAGGTTGGTATTTTACTTGATACACCAGGTTCTGCACATGGACAACTATATGTCGGGATTTCGCGCACTGGGAATAGAAATCATTTGAAAATTGTAACCGAAGAGAATAGAACTGTTAGAAATATAGTTTTTAATGAAATATTAGTTGATTAAATATTTCAATCTATATCAATCCAATTATATAATCTGTCTGTTAATCTACTAATTTAACTAAAGTATTACATATTACTAAAATATTGTTGATAGGGGAATTTTTGATTTTGATAATTTATAATGTAGTACAACCTAGAAAACTCTAATTTTGATTTTTCACTATATATAACGGTAGCAAAACGTTACGCAGTAACGGGTATTTAACTAGTTTTTATAAAAATTCTAAATTATTTGGTTTTGTAATGAAGGTACTTTTTCTTAAAAAGAAAGTAAGAATACTAATTATTTTATTTGGTTAATCATAGTTTTGTTAGATAGTTATATTTTATTATTGTCTTATAATTTTAGCCTTTATTCAGCTTGCATTTTAAAAACCTTACTTCAGCTGGAAAAGTACTCCTGAACCTTCAAACAATTTGTATGGATCTTACTATGATTTCTAATATTTTTGTTATATTATAGTGATTATTTTTGTATTTGTTCTACTTTTACTCTTAAATTTAGTTTTATTACTTGTGGGAATCTATTCTCTAAAATATTTTTTTGGAAGTAACGCTATTTTAGAAAAAAGAAGGTTTATTAAGCATTTCTGTTTGTGGTGAAATATTAAGTAAAAAGCTCAGACTTGAAACAGCAAAAGTGCATCTAATTCAAAAAATATATCAAAAAAAAAAAAAAAAAAAAATTGTTCTAGAAAGGTATGTGATCATACTATAAAGTTCTGTAACTAGATCGAGAAGTTGAAATTTTATATGCGGCTCAGGTAGCAAAGAATATCAATTACATGGTTTGGCGAAAAAACACAAAACACGCAAAAAATGTGTTTTTTTCATCAAAAAACCTATTTTTTAAATTTTATATATTTTATTGTAAATATTATTTAATTTCTTCAAATTTAAGCAAAAGTGTTCAAAATACATTAAATTACAAAAAAAGTGTTGGTTTTTTCATTAATTTTTTTTTTCATGGAAATTTACTAAAAAAAATATAAAAACCAAAAAAATATTTAAAAAAAAAAGTGTAGAGAAAAAGCGGTTCAAAATATACATTTTTATAATATTTTAATACTGCATTAGGTACCGAACTATTCTTATTTCATAATTTTAAGATGAACTGTGTACTTTGGGTACCCAAGTACCGTTATTTAAGATATAAACTGTATGTAAATGAAAAATGTAAAATAATGTAAGTATATATAAAAAAATAATTTGTTATAATAAATTATTTCTGTGATATAAAAAATAATATTTTCTTTTTTTAACACATAAATTCATATAAAATGCATTATAGGTACTTGAGGTGACCACGTAGACAAAAAAACTATCACCCCCAATTATTTTTTTTACAAAAAAAAGTTTTAAAATATGAATTTTGAAGAAAAATTAATTCTCACAAAGATTCAATCTAAGTTTATTTTCATCTAAAATATTCACTAAGTAAAATGCAAAAGGTACAGGTGTACCTCTCCAACTGAATAAAGGTTAAATTTATTAAAGTCATATGAGCAATAATTTGTGTACGGGTTTTTTCTATATATTTTGTACTAAACCATTGCAGCTTGTGTTTACCTGTCGTCGGCAAAAACAGGGTTTTAATATGTGGGGGCTTGGATATGTTTGGATATGTATAATGAACAGTGGGGGTTTGGGGGCAGCATCCCCTGACTATAAAAACAAAATTATGTATTTTCTTTATAGTTTTAACTAATTTTATGTTTTTGCCAAAGTTGGAAAAAAAACCTTTATTTTTACCTATATTTTTGAAAATTTTAAAAAATCTTAAAAACGTTTGCTAATTAGTACATCTGAAACCTTCCGGCTACCTAATGAAATTTTGTCTCTCTAATGTTGCCCATATGAAATTTTGTCTCTATGTCATTTTGTATTATGTAATTTTGTCATGTAACAGTTGAAGCCACGAGAAGATGAAGGGGTTATCTAACAAAATCAGAATTCCGAGTAAATTGAAGTCAAAGTTTTTTTGATATAATTTTTTTTAGGCTAGTTTTATTAAAGCCGTAATATACGAAAATTGTCAATAACGGTAGTTATATACTTTTTTACTCATTACAGGCTGATTAATGAGAAACTTCTATTTTTTCTGTTATTTGTTAAAATGTGTAGATAGGTCCTTCTTCCATTGAAATAAACCAAAAACAAAAACCAATATAAGTGTGAAAGAAAGGTTTATTAAATACAAAATGACGTAATATCTTAACAAAATACTACAATATTAATCAGTAATCATCAATAGTTTTCAAAACTTTTTCAAACTTTTTTGTAATAATGTCAATTCTAAAATTATAAAACCACATTTGCCTTAAATAAAACGCTTTGTATGTGCTTATTTTTGGAAAAGGCATAGTCTGCTGTAAATTCATTGCTATGAAAACAGTATTGTTTGATACTTTTCTAGTATTTTTATCGTACTGCAGTGCTTCAAAAGCAAGAGTAATATTTCGTGAGCGCTCCTCGTTATTTTTGCCGGCATTACAGGTATACATACAGTGTCAAACTGCAAATTAAATTTTGTGTTAAAAATGTTTGAATAATATGTTTTTTTAACTTTAAATTTTCCCCCCAATTTTTTGTTAACACATTCTTCAAGATAAAAGTTATGCATTTTGCTTTGATTTAGTAGAGGGAAGAGATACATTTTATGCGGATTTTTATTACGCGAATAATGTGAATCCTCCACAGGAAATTGTTTAATATGGTCTATAACAAATTTTAACTGCTTCATCGATTTTCTTGGTCTATTAGAATGTCTTTCCGTTAGAACGGATTTCTTCTTGATACATTTGAATATTAAAGAATTTTTGGGATTTACATCCAGTTTGTAAAACGCCTTTAAAAAGTTTATTCTATCTTCATCTGTAAAACGCAAAGTACATTTGAGTCTACACTCTTCTCTGCATAAAATACCTTTTGTTGGTTTTTTTCTGGCACATCTTCATCTTCATCATCTACATCTTCATCTTACAAAAAGATAAATATTTTTCACCCCTCTCTCTTGCAAGACTGGGTTTTGTGGGTTACATTTTCTCTTTTTGGAATTATAAATTTTAGCCGCAAATACTTGTTTTCCTTTCTGATTAGTGTTTTCTTCAGTAGATTCCACAATTAATTCTCTTATTTCTTTATCATTATCCTCCAATATCTCACTATTTCCAATATTTATCATTTTACTCCAATATTTCGAAAAACACTTTATACACCTACACTACACTGAGCACTGAATTGAATGTCAATTATTATTAAAACTAACTGACAAATTACATATTATGTACTGTTGTGTGCCATATACATAAATAAAAAAAAACAAAACATTTCAAATAAACTTAAACTTTCAAGTCAAGTTTTTATTGATATGATCCGTGGAAGAAGGGTTTATATACCGCACATAGCGCCTTCATTCCGCCAACTAATTTGCAACAATTTTGAAATACGTCTGGGTGAAGGGGTGAAGTAATGTTAATACCTTCTTCACCCCTTCTTTCATTTGAATACTCATAAAATTTAGTACATAACCCCTTCATACATTGATTATCTCAGAATCTATTGGAGATTTAGCTATTCTGATGATTGCATTTGATAGAGGAGGTCATATAACCTAGATTTATGCAAAAAACCCAATTTTGAAAAAATGTCAGATACCTCCTTCATCCACTCGTGTCTTCAGTTGTATTAAGTATTTTTTGAGCAAAAAAGTTGTGTTTCTATAAAAATTAAAAATAGTCTAATCAATATTTTTTGGAAATATGGAGCAAAAGAAGTGCACAAAAATATTTTATTATTTTAAAAAAATAAGTTTATGATCGCTTCACCATCATATTCCGCTATAAAAAATTCTACACTTGCAAATATGTGTTAATAAGCATAGAATTTTGAAGTTTGGTTAAATATCTGAAGAACCATTTCATTGTACTTAACTAGATAATGGTACATATCAACTTTTAACACTTCTTTTCCTTCAGTTGCAAATTGTTAACGTCAAATATAAACAAAAAATTATAACGGAAAGTAGATAAATTTCAAAGCCCTGTTTGTAAATTGTGAGGTCTCTGAGGTTTTGTGAAACACTTAGAGCATTGGGTATAAGAAAATGTAAATGTCAAACGTGTCAAAACATTATACTAAGTATGAGTACTAGAAGTATTAAAAGTATATAATATTATTAAATAATCTTTTAAATTTTATTTTCAATTTGATGAAGTGAAGCATTGACATAAAAAAGTTAGCTCAACAAAACTATATAATAGTCATTCGAACTGGATACAGTTGATGGATTTAAATTGTCCAAAATTAAATTTTGAGAAATATTTTGTTTGCATCAGAAAAAAACCCTACTGGGAGCACATTAAGAAAATTTAGTTGCTAAAAGAATACCAATAACAAAATAAACCATAAAATTTTAACATTCAATATCACTTACCTCTTCTTGTAATGGAATTTTTGGTAAGGGACGTCTTTTTGCTTCTAAATATTTTCTAGCTAGTTCAGTGCCACAATTAGTTGGTGTTCTGGTACGAAGATCTGTTGTTAATATTAATTCTGTTTTTCTACTACATCCATTGAAATGTTTTTTATTATCATTGCTATCAACAATAATACTATTGTCATTATTAGTAATATCCAAATATGGATTTGTTATTGCTGCTGTAGTTGGTATTCCAATAATATTTAATTGTTGAAATAATTCCAATTCATTATTATTATTATTTTTATTGCTATTGATAAATTGTGGTGATAAATTTTTTGAATTTTGAAATTTTCGAATTTCTTGATGATTTTCAAATTTTTTAATTGAATCTGGTACTAAAGTAGTTGCAGGTGAATTATTTCTCATGTTTTCGGTTAACTGATATTTATGATAATTTATTTCTTCTGCATATTGTTTCGTACTAAAATTATTTAGTGGATAGGGTGAATTGATAATGCATGTTTCATCAATATTTTGATAGTACTGTTACAAAAAAAATAATAAAAAAAATATTATAAATTAAATGACATTTACAGAGATTTAATCAATTTGTAGAAAACGATTTTTTTATTTCAATTATTTTCCACTTTGAAATTGAAATTTTAAATTGCTATTGAAATGCATATTAACAAGGTCTGAATTGGTCAGTACAGAAAATTGTCGAATGTGCACCATGGACCCAAAAATGCCAAGCATAATATCTTTCAATTGTCTAGATGTGATGTGATTTAATTTTAGGTGTTTGTGAAAGTGTGTTTATGTGTTTGATAACTTATGTGAAATCTCTATGGTATTTCTTTTGGATATCTATGGATTCATTACAAATATGAGTATTTAATGGAGCAATGAGCCAATTTTTGTTTTAATGGGAACACAACACAACCGTCATACCGTCGGTTGAGTGCTATTTTGATCCAAACACCACTATTACGTTTTTGGAATTCGAAATTAATTCCTTGGTATTAAAAGCTGTTCTAATCGAATGAAAGTTACAATTTACGTCTATATTTCTCAGTTTAAGATATTTAGATGTCAGTTTCAAACATATTCTTTTTTTCAGTAATGTGGAATGCATTTTGATCTAATTCCAAAAGCAGTGGCGTTTGAATCAAAATACCATATATTTTAACGAAAATACTATAACGATACTAATTTGATCCAAGAACATTCTCATGCAACATGGGACATAATATAAAAAAATATTTTAAATGTTCCATCGATGCACGTGCATTTATTCCTAACGACCTAATATATTTTTTTAATAAATAAAAATTGCAGTTTTATATCAGACACTGCTTTGATCTATATCAATTTATAGTATGCTCAGCATCAGTATTAGTATACAGTACTCATGGATAATTTTGAATAAATATAATTTTGTTTAGCATTATTGACTCATATCTATTATGGTAAAAAATAGTCATATTCAAATAATAATAAACAACAAAGAACATAAAAAGAGAAAATCGAAAGAGATGTTGATCGCTCAAATCTTGATTCCAAACAAGGAATAAAAATAATATGCTATGATTTACAAAATATTTTCGATCTACCAAAAAATAACGCATCAGGCTTTTATTACAAAAACAGCAAATTGAACGTTTACAATTTAACTGTTAGATTAATATGGTGAAACCATATTTCGAATCACTATGGTAGGTCGTAGGTGGTGAAAGCACATTTCAGATCACTATGATAGGTGGTGATTTCGGATCACTGTGATAGGTGGGGAAAACATATTTCGGATCAATATGCATTGTACAAAAACTGTTTTTCAATACTTAGAATCTTATTTTTTATGAATAATTTGTATTGTATGAATTTTGAATATTCCGAGACAAAACAAAATAATAAAATTTATTTCAAAAATTTAATAAGTCTTTAGTTCCTTTCTGTAATAAAAATTAAAGTCAATTTTTTTTGACAAAAAAACTTTTCTTAAATTTTTCCAAAAATCAAAACTTCATAATTTCGGTTTGAATTTAAATTATAAAGTAGTATCCTGAAATGAACATAACATATTATGAATCCTCCTATTTATGAAATCCAAAAAACCAAAAAATAGATTTACTAAATTTGAAATATTATAACTATAAAATACAAGACCTAATCAAAAAATGATGATAAAGGACAATAATGATAATATGAATGAATATATGTATGTATGTATAAATGATTGTTTGAGTGCATACATAAAAATGAAAACATAGTCTAATTATATCGGAAAATCTTTTCCCAAATAAGAGCCTAAAATGTTAACCCCAAGAATATAGAAACAATATAAGAATATAAAAATATTGCAATAGTTCCGTAAAGCTCAATGTTCATCAACGATTGTACGAAAAACCTTTTGAGAATTAAAAAAAAAATCTGCCCCAAGTGTATTTTAAATAATAAATTGAAAAATTTAAAAGTTAAAAAAAATACAATTAAATATAAATAGATCTAACAGTAATTATTTTATAAAAACTATTATTATCTTAAAGAAAATACTTTGGAGTAAAGAGGGATAGGTTTTAAGGATTAAAAATCATAAGAACAAATTTTAGCTTTTCGGTTGATTTCAAATTTATTAGAAATATTCTTTTAAGCTAATAATGATCTTTATTAATAAAGATAAATTAAATATTTTAAAAACTACTGAAAATTGACTGAAATTTTTTTTTTATTTCATCCAATTATTTTCACACTGCAATTCGGCATCCTCTTACTAGAACTCGAACTGGTATACATTCTAGAAAATCTAACTTAGAGCTTTACGGAATTAATGTCAAAATTTTTCTTTTTTTTTTCTCATTTCAACCCTACAAAAAAAATAAAATAAAAAACAGTTCTTACCATTTCACTGTCATCATCATCACCATTATCAATATCAATATCATTATTATTTTTTTGTATCCCATTTTTTTTGTTATCGTTTTCGTTGTATTTTTGTTTGTTGGTCGTTTTATTACAATCACTATTTCTTTCGTCACCTTCTTTTTCATTTACTTCTTCATCTTCTACTGTCATCATCATCATCTTTTGTTTATTTTTGTACTCTGGTTTTTTCAATTGCCAAAAATTTTCATTTATTTTATACCATTCAATTTGATTATTACTATCATCATCAATAATATCAATGTCATCAATAGTATGATCATCATTGATAGTTTGTTGTTGATGTCCTTTGATAAAATTTGGAATTTTATTTTTTATTCTTTGGTAGTTTTTTGTATATTCATTAGTTGAAGGATTTTCATTTTCAAGAGGTTCTCTTAATACTGTGGTGTCCTTAAAAGATGAAAAATTTTGAATATTTTTAGAAGGCATTATCATCATTCTATTGCCGGAAGTAAGTATAATATTATTATTTTTATTATTTCGATTTCGAAAACTATTTACAGCCATACTTCGGCACATGTTTTTATAGTTTTCTTGATTAAAACTTGTATACAATTCACTATCTTGATCAGTCGTATTCATTTTTATTACATCAGTTGTTAATGTTGGTGTTAATGGTGGAATTTTAACAAAATTAGTTTCAGAATTAATTTCAATTTTATTTTTATATTGTTGTTGTTGTTGTTGTTGAATATTTCGAATACACATTAAATTTAAATCATTTTCAAATGTTCGAATTTTTAATGTTTCCATTTCATCATTGATTCCATATAAATTTGTGTCATTGTAATAATGTGGTGATTCTGTATCTTGTTGTTGTTGTTGATGTTGTTGTTGTTTTAGTTGACGTTGTTTAACAATATTGTCTTCTATATCATTTAAATTTTTATTATCAAATTCAGGGCTGTTAGAATGTGAAGATGAAAACCAAAAAACTCCATTTCGTTTTTGATTATATGAAATATTTTCTAGCATTTGTTGTTGTTGTTGTTGTTTTGTTAAATTTTTACCAACTTTATAACAAACATCAAAAGAGGGCGACGACGATGATGATAATGGTAAGCCAAATTTATTTTGTATACGATAATTTACATTATTGTCACGTTCTTTAGTGTCGTCATTATAATGGCTATGACTTTCATCTTGATTCCAATAAAAAAATTGAGAATTTTTCTCATCAAATTTTTCTCTTTTAAAATTACCATTCATATCACCATTGCCGGCACCACCATCATCATTATAATCATCATCAGCATCATCTATGATAAAATTAGTGTTACCATTATTATCTATAGTATGGCCGCCACGAAAACCTGCTTGTCTTAATAGATATGCTGATTGTTCTTTTATATTAGATTCTATTTGAGTTGGAATTGTTGTTGTTGTTGTTGTTGTTGGTATTGTTATTGTTGGTGTTGTTCCAGAAAACGGTAATACTATTTCTGTTTGTGATCTATTATTGTTGCGTGATGAGAAAAATTCTTTCTTCTTATGATTAAATTTTTCAACCATTGAATGAGGAGAACTTAAAAGCTTCTGCTTCCATTGCTGTTGCTGATGTGAATATTGATGATGATTTTGTGATTGTTGCTTTCTATTACCAGATTTTATTTGTTGTTGATGTTTTTGTTGTAATTCGCCACCAGGTATAACTAAAATTTCATCTTGACTAGACAATAGAGTATTTGGTATCCGATTAAGGATCTTTTTCATTCTATGTCCTTGACGTCGATTACCACCATTTCTTTTATTAATATCCATGGTACCATCATCAACATTTTTGCTACCTGTTTTAACGTTATTGTCACGTTTTTCTTTATTTAAGTTTCGACGATTTCGTAAATTATACCAATCATCTTTAAGTTGTTTTACTTTTAAATTTGAATCGCTACCATTTTTATTACAACTGTCATGACAGTAAATGTTAATTTCTCGCTTTTCATTCAAATTATTTGCTTGAAATTTTTGATGAACTTTGTGCGTTTCTATTAAAATGGAAAATAAAAACAATTTTGGAAATAAATGAAAAATTTGCCAACGGAAATTACTTAGATTGAAACTGAAGTTAAAAGAAAATTAAGATACATTTTTTTTTGTTTTAAAATTTAATTTTGTATTAAAACAGGATGTGCTTATCATTTTTTTTTTTTGCATGTATTTTTAACAAGGACACGATTTTAAAAGGCATTGATTTTAAATTGAATATTACAAAAAAATGTTAAAATGAACGCATGTTTTACTATTCTCATTCCTCTCTACAATTCTTATCTGTAATATAAATTAAATGTTTTCCAATGAAATTTGTTAGGATTTCTTTTTTCCGTAAAATATTATTAATATAATATAAGCTTTAAGGATATTCGTAGGAGAATTTTTACTTGAATAAATTTAAAAAAATTCAATTAAAAATTTTTATAAATACTAATTCTATATAATAATATCTATAGCTATGTATGCATGTATATAGAGAAAATTGGAAAAATGATTTTGAAAAAGTTTCATTTTGCCTTATTAGAATTTTAAATAGAATTAAAATTTATAAGAATTAGTCTTGAATAGGATTAAATAAGTTCAACTATAATAGAATATTGAATTTATTAGAGCTTATGTAAATATTTTAAGACTGAATTTTCAGATTTAGTTTTTGTTTTTATTTTTTCTTTTCTATTTTAACATTGTAATTATTAAATTACTTTGACTTAAAGTATTTATTAAAAAAAAAAAAAATAAATTAATTTCAAACTTAGTTCAATTGTATAAGAAATTTGAAATTAATTTCAATACTAACCCTCATGTGGTGGATAAGGTAACTTAACACCAATATTATTTAAATTATCAGTAATTCGTAATTTTTCTAGTGCCACATCGTATCTGTCCAAAGACTCATAACTCTCTGATGATTGATGTATCATTGTATTACCATCTGAAAATTAAAAACAAATAAATAAGAAGTTGTAATACAAAAATTAAAAAATTGTAATAAAAATAAATTTAATGAAATTTGTTAAAAATTAAATATTTCATTTATGCTGAGAAGACTAGTGTAATATCTGGGACTTTAAAAATGCAGTGAAACCGTAAAATTTCGAATGCAACATCTTCCAAAATATATGTCAAAAGCTTTTAACTTTGTATGCTATTCCAAAATGTTCAAAATACGTAGTGGAGACATAAAATTAGAGTAGAGTGTGTAGGGAATAAATGTAGACTACATTTAGTGTACATGTCATGGATAAAGTTACCAGAATTAATTAAATTATAGGTTGGCGTATATTTTCGGCGGAGAAATAAGTTTATTGCCAAATTGTAGCGAAATGTTAATAATATATATTTTTTTTCCAAAACCGTAAACCGAAACGAAATCTTTCGACCTATGGATAGGTCTAGCAATATTGGTTTTCATGTAACGAAAAATAAACCAAAAGTAAATTTATCGAAAGATAAACAAAAAGTCAGACTATTACCAATTTATAATACAAAAACACCAAATTATAATTGAAACGTTAAAATATGTGTGTGTATTTATATTACCAAAATGGTGTTTCGAAATGGAGCAAAAGTTTTATTATGTAGTTTATAAATTTTAAACGATAGTAGAACTATATTTAGAGTGTATTAAAACATTTTATACTGCGTTTTGGAAGCCACCTTATTTTGCATTAGAAACAGACAACTAAACTTCCTCAAAATAAAATAAAATATCAAACAATCAAATACACTGAACTTCTAATATTTGTAAATTAAAATATTTGGACAATAGATGCCACATCTAAAAAATCATATTGAAAATACAATAAATTAAACAAATTAAATAATCAAAAGTCTATATCCGTTCATCAACCAAAATTATAATTTTAAAAGAAAAATGTTAAAGAGAATGTGTTTAAGCCGGTCTTTACTAACGCGTTACCGGTATGGGTAAATTAGAGTAATTGTCATACAGCTTAATTATAAATTTGTCAAAAAAAACTTAAATATAAATTAACATTATAACATTATCTGAACTTTCCCAAAAAATAAGTATAACATTATCTGAATATCGGATAACATCAGCTGATTGGTTGATGAGATTGTTGATGGATCAGCTGATTGAATTATTGGTGAGAATATCACCGCCATCAATAATATCTCATCAATATTGGACAATATATTTTCAATATATATGGACAATATATTGATAATTCATTGATGTGTAACAGGCTCACTACGCCGCTACCCGACTAGTCACTATCACGAAAAAGTTAATATTGATATTATAAATTCTATAACAAATGAAGATTTCAAAGCAAAATTCCTAAAATCAGAAAACTCCATTATTAAAAGATTAATTTAAGTACGAAGCATTCAATTCATACAAGAAAATATACGGCTTTTTGAAGTAGACGTAAAATTTTAGTGTTTTATAAAATAGCAAGGATTGATGATTGTTTTGAAGAGCAGGATGAAGGATTAAGATTAAATTGTAATTTAATTTGTTTTTTCAGCGTAAGATAGCTCTTAGTTTTCCTTAAAAAAGACTTAGTTATAAAAAATTTGGTCAACATCCCACAATAAAATATCTGTAAAGACCAAATTGTATTTACATCTCCATAAGAAATTGAAATAAATGCTAACAAAAATTATACTGCAAATTTCATCAAATAAATTAATTAAATTAAAAAACAAAACTTTAAAACTATGATGAACGAAACACACCCAAAAATAATTAGTTATAAATAGATTTTACACCTAAATTTTGGTCGACTTTTACAACTCACAGATGTATGAATAACATCTTGTAATAAGTTATAAAATCAACGGAATTAAATGAGAAGTTTTATAGGTAGTCTTACACTAAAAGCACCTATACTGATGAGTTCAAGTAGCGTTATGATGACCGAAACAATAATAATCAAGCCGTAAATAATCTTATATATATAAAGAAGGATGTTTGTATGTATGTATGTTTGTATGCATGTATGTATGTTTGTGTCAAAACTCCTCCGAGACGCATGGACCAATTTCAACCAAATTTTACAGGATGGTTTTTTATTACTTAGAATCGAACCCATGATATGTTGTTTGCCAAAATTCTGACTGGACCGGGTAGCTGTCATACAACTTCGACCACCTGACACAAATATTTCAAAAGCCAAAGGTGCTACATAGCTGAAAATTTGCTCACAGCTACTTCCTCAAAAATAGACAAAAATGCCTTTCACATTTTTTCGAAATTTTAACTGGTTCGGGTAGCTGTGATTCGACTCCTAGCTTACTTCATACATATTTGAAACGGGAGTACATACAGATATTTATTCTGAACTAATTTGTTGACGTGAATAACTTTTTAATTAGGCATATATATATAGAGTATATATTATACCACTGCGAAGAGCTTCTATGGTCTTAAAAAAGGCGAAAAACAAATTTGTATTGAAAGAATTTCCAAATGTCTCGGGCAACGTCGGGTAACTCTGCTGGTTATGTAATAATATAGTTCAAATTCATTGTAACTATGAAACTAATACGAAATAATGTAACTATCTCCTACATAGGTTAAAATAATTGTATAATTTATGGACAATACGCAAAAATTGTCAACAACCAGAAAAATAATAACTAAAAAATCAGGCACTAAAATTCAATGGAATCAAGAGAACTAAAGAGACTCGAATGCGGTCAATTTAGGTACATAGAGCAAAACGGTAATCTCTACACATTAAACTAACATTTTTTTTGGGAAATGAATTAAGAAAATCACCCAATTGTATTACAATAAAATTAGCGTTTTGATGATTACCTTAAAAGTTTTTATTGCGTTTGTAAATTTACTAAAACAAAAGATATTCGTTTTTTTTTTAATTAAGTTGATGCTTAAATGAAAATTTATTTTAATATGATAATCGTTTTAAAATAACCTCAAAATTAATAATTCAAAGTGATTAAATGATTTTAATTCATATTACAATTTAGGTCAAACATTCAATTGTAAATATATTTACATATATAATTTTTTATACAAAAATAATATTTATAGATAATAAAAATTCAAATCACATTATTATTTACAATACAATAATTAAAATTAAATTAAAATGTAGTGAAATGAAATCGTATAAAAATTCGTCCCCAAAAACAATAGAATCCAGTCACTTTTATTCAATTGTAATAATTTTCTTGATACTATATTTAGACGTGTAGTATACCTCAATACACATTCTTTGGAATTTTTTCTACATTTTAGACCTAAAATCAACAAAAATTTTACAATTCAACTAGCAACCAATCACATAATTTTCAAAATTCGCGATATTTACAAAAACAAAAACAGAAAATTCCATTGTTGAGAGAACGTGACTTATATTTCTCAATGAATATAGTAAAAAAAAATTAAAATTGCGAGAATCCAAAAAGGTTTATAACTAGTTGTAATTTCCTGTATTTTTTTTATTACAGTAATGAGAAAAATTATTCGGGTATGAATAAGTTTTAGGAGAGAATAAGTTCTATTTGCCTTTAAATTGTACTTTTATGTGATGCGACCCAAACCGTTTTTAGTTAAAACAATCAAAGTAGGTAAGTGAATCTAGAGCAGATTAATTTTATTAAAAAAAATTATTAATAATATAAGGCCTAAAGCTTATTGGCAAATCAAATTTATTTTGACCAATACTCTTATCACATTAAAAATTTATCAATATTTAGCATTTGCAAATTTCTTAGCTATCATTACATTCAATTTATAAATTAAAAAAAGTACGGTACATATATCTGAACGATTTTAAAACCGATTTTCATTATTATTCTTTTAAATAATAAATATTTAAAAAGAGACGTAGTGAAACTAAATATTTTCTAACAAATTTTTAATTTTCAATTAGGGATTTCAATTTAAAATTTCGCCCCATGTATAAGTCATTTTAACATACAAAAGTTTTAATTTTCATTTTTTTAAATAAATTATCACGTATGAGCCATGAGGTTCTTATATAAGGTAAATCAATAAAAAACATAGTATCCACGATAAATTGAAATAATTGAAAACATTTTTTCTTAAAAGTATTTTCTAAAAAAAATCTCTCTTTATTTGGGATAATTCTTCAATATTATGAATTTCCTTAATACATGTTGAATTGTTGTAAAACAATATTACAGACTGACTTTTTACCACTCTTTGTCTGTTTCTGCAATCATATCCTTCGTTTTTATTATAAACAAATCATCAAGTAGTTCTTGTGCTATATTTTGATAAGAAAATACTGTACAACGAATTATGACTACAGGCTCTTTAAAGTAAGAAATAGTAAAAATGTGAGGTACTAGTAATATCTTCTTATATTTTGACGTAGTGGAAATTGCAATTCATATGCAATTTTACAAATTAAATATTAGATAAATCAGGTAATCAGGGAGAGTAGGTTTAGTATTAGAACACTAATCATATTTTATACCAGGATACAGGATATATTCAAGAAACAGCCTTTTATCATTGTACTTACATAACATTGTAGCATTACAAATAAATTCATATTCAGGTTACATGAAAAAAAATTTTCCTTTCATTGTTTGAATGCGATGCTATTGGTCAGAAAAGATATAAATAGTTCGAGGTATACACATTCCAACTTTTTATTTTCAAATTCGACATAACCGTTATGATAATGCTCGCCAATGTCGTAGGTCTTCAATTTTGTACAATCAATAAAATAGATCTGGTAAGGTCGCATCTAAGCAGAACCCGCAACCATTATTAAAAAAACAAATTAATTAAAAACAAAAAAAAAACGTAACACAAACGAAATAAAATAAAAGTTATCAGTTTTTTAACACATGTGGAATGAATTCTGACACAAATCATATAAATGCTACGGTTTTTAGCTTGTTCAATTGAAAAGTTGAATAGGACAACAAAATATTGTGATCAGTTTAATGTTTTTTACTTATTCACATTCAATAAGTAAATAAATAAACGTTACGTAGCGACAGTTAAATAAAAATAAAACGTGACTTGATATCATAGTTTGGTTAAAACAGTTTTATGTAAAATTAACTGAATGATATTATTTTCATTGTACTAATCTTTTTTGTATACGAACACTATTTTTCAGTAGTGTGTATTTTGTAATTTATTTCCTCTATATTTTGTAAACATATTTTTTTATTTTTTTTGTATTATTTTTTTTTTTTGTGGTTATATCAATTATTTTGAATAAATCAAAAATTTGGAAAATTTGTTGATGTGGCCCTGCTCTAACCAAATTGATTATTGATTTTTAATTTATTCGTACAAACATTAAATTAATAAAAATATATATCGTAAATATTTATTAATATAAAAAAAAAATATTAATTATAGATTTTATATTAATCATGGCATTTATTTTTTAACACTATTTTACCATTATATAATTTGATTTGAAAACCAATTAATGAAGTGATTTACCAGAACAATAAATAAAAAATATACTAGACTTGATTCATAATTGAATTTTATATTTTGATTGATTTCGACTATTACACTATCATCAGTTTTTATTATTTAAATAATTTAAAGCAAATGGCGCATAGGTTGGTATAAATATTGAATATCTGCCTATTCAATAATAAAAAACTAACTAGAACTTTTACGTTTCCCTAAATAAATTTATTTTAAGTTTTGAGGAATTTATTACAGTAAATAAAAATTGGATGTAATTAGTGAATAATGAGTATTTACGAAAATCTATATATGCAATTTAAAAGCATAGTATAAATGTATGTCTAAATCTAACTATTAGCAGGTATAGACATTGTAATTTGCTAAAAAAGCCATTTAGAACAAAAAAAAAATACATTGTACTACAAAATTAAACGAAATTAATATCTCATTTATTAACGATTTAGTTCAAACCACTTTCGGTTCTGTTTAAAGCTATAATAACTGTCTGGTAACAAACACCATTTAATAGAAATCTGAAGCTGCATCTATCGTTTTCTTTAACGAAATTAAAATATAATTTACACCCCTCACTCTGGGGCTAAACACATCAAAGCTATACCGTGTCCTCAAGGAGGGGTATTATGGCCTATTTGTGTCATGTAGTAGAAGACATGCTACGTAAAGTTAATAAATCTGACATAGAAGCATAAGACTACGCTGATGATGTAGTTATTCTAATTAGAGGTAAATTTAAGTCTGGTGCCTAGAGGTTAAGCTCTTTATAAATCAAAATAAATGTACTACCGTTGCCTTCTTTAACAGAATAGTTAGGGGTACATTAAAGAAATCTATAACCTAAATGGTGTAACGATTAACTTTTCCGAAGAGTTTAAATTTCCTGGAATCGTACTTGATGAACATCTTAACTGGAATGCTCATCTAGATAATGCTCTGAACAAAGCTAGGATAGCACTCTGGACATGTAGATATAACCGTAAATGGGGATTAAAACCCAAAATGACATAATGGTTATATACCATACTTAACGAACATCTGAACTGGAATGCTCATCTAGATAACATCATCTGAACAAAGCCATTATGTTGAGAACAAATTCAACTTTACGCTGTCTGGTGGAAAAAAGTACGCAAATCAGAGCTCAAAATAAATTCAACAAACTACAAAATTCAGCTTATTTGATGCTAATTATTTTTGGTGCTAATTATGGTGCTAATTAGGTTGATGCTAATTATTTTTGGATTTTTGGCTGACAACATCTACCGCATCATTAGAGAACTTGCTTCACCTGGAATCCCCTCAACTCTTTATATAGAAATAATCAATGGTTCACATCTACAAATGTATCGCTGGTGCAATGAATAAACGGTACACCCAAAACTAATTGATGTGCTATAGAAACATGATATGTTTTCGATAGCACTATCCAGCTCTACTGCTTGCCAAGATATAATTTTGAGAAGCCATTCAAAATATAATTATGGCAAGCAGAGAGATGTGGGAAAGCAGCACACTCTTTTTCGACAAAGAAGTATAAGTACACTGATGGCTCATAGCTCATATTTACTCAAGCATAGGCTCTACAGAACTTATTCTAAAACTCTCACTGAAGAAAACTCAAACTTATTTAAGTTTCAATAGGGAAAAGATACGTATCATGGTAAGGATAATTATGGGCTACACTACCTAGCAAAGAATCATCTTTATAAAATGGGTTTAACCGAAAACAGCTTGTACAGAATATGTGAAATAGAAGAAGAATCTATGCGAAGGGTTAAATCATTTTTGACCTCAGCGTTCACGAGCAATACGAACTATCCAGCATACCATTAAAGAATCCAAAATTGATCACTAAAACAGGATTCCTCCTTAAGGATTAATAATGCTTAATGATTAATAATGGTTACATAAGGGGCACATCCGCTTCCGAAAGTACTTAATCTAATAATTATCTAATAAAAATCTAATCAATAAACTAAAAAAAAAAAGAAATAATTAAACAAAACTAAAACTTAATAATAGACTTAGGATTTAATAAAAAACCGATCGATACCTTTGAATTTTAAATCAAAATGTCAAGTTTTACGCAGAAGTTAAGGTGAATATGAAAGGACTAAAAGAAGTTCTAAGAACTTCGTAATCTTTCTTTTTTTCATCAGAAAATCAGAAAATCAGAAAATCATCAAAAGAACCTTCATTTATCGTTCTGTTTGACGAGATAGACTACCTTTAATGCACGAAAAACTTATCCTTTTGTTAAAATTAAAACTAGTCTTTTAAACTTAAAATTAATACAATTTTGCAATTTTACTTTATTTCTTCAGATATCTTTGATTAATCAAAATCCTATTAGGAGTTATCGAGAGATAAAATATTTACGCAATTTATACGGTTTCGTTCGTTGAACAAAGTCTAACAAAGTTTTTATTGTCAGCTAAGCGTAAAACTCCATTTATTAATATTTTGAGAAAAACTAATTTTGTGGCGTACTGACAGGTTTTTTATTTCTTCTTATATGATTGGGATCCTGAGATCTCTATGAATATCAACATTGCGAACATTGCGGACATACCAGAGAGTATGTACGGAACGTATGCATGGAACATTTGAGTAGTTTGAATATGAAGTAATTTAGCACAACCCCATATATTTTGATACCGTAAATGAACATATATGGATTTTGACGAGTTTACTATAATATTCGACCTTTTGCACTATAAGGAGACTTTGTTGTTGGCTTTCTACACTTTATTTGTTATTTTGTTTATATTTTTACCAACCGTTAATACCGCAGTACCATCTGAAAAAGTCATGATACCACTGGTATATAGAGTAAATACAGGATGAAGCCCAGAATGTTATCTTGTTAAAAATTCCAAAATATTTCGCAGAGTCCTTCGCGACTTGTGGTCATGTCACAAAATTTTGATGTTAATTTTAATTCCATAAGAATTTTTATCGTTTTATAGGTTTCAATGACGATTTGGTGATGAAGAAATTTGTATGTTTTTTGGACAATCCATTTTTTTACTATACTCACACTTCCCCAAATATAGGATAATCACGAGAATACCTTCAATTGAACATAAAATTCTGATTTTCGCTTATCCATCTAAGTAATATATAATAACCGTGAAAGATAAGCATACTTAGGTACATACATACATATACTCGTATATTTTAAAAATCGAATGGTATTACGAATCGATATATAATTCGATTACTCACTGAGTAGAATATTTTGATGCACCGAACATTAATTTTCAATGGAACAGCAATAATTGTTGGCGTAATACGATTTTCATTATTGTAATTAGCGCAGTAACTTGTAATTTGAATGTTTAATTATTTGAACACATCGCATATGAGCATCACATATTAAAGCTTTTAAATTGTAAAGCTGAAATTCTGTAAATATTGTGGCTTACCATATTCAAAAATTTTCTATTTTCCTGACTTGGATAATACAAAATTACATTTAAAAAATATTTTAATATTATTTCATTACTTATACTAAATGTATCCAGGACTTATTATTTTAAACAATATCCGAAATTAAATTTATAATTTATAATCGGTACTTCATTTCATCTCATTTTTTTTCGCTAATTTCATATCACATGGACTTAAACTATATAGAAACATCATTTAAAATATATTAAAATTAGTAATAGCAAACCATTAGCATTAGAAAAGAGTAAATATCAATTCATTTGTAAACTTCTGACTGAAAATAGGTAGTGTTACCAAGAAGATGTTTAAATAAGAACGGATTAATGCAAGTACCATTGATAATATTGTCTACATTAGGGGATTGAACACTATCTGAAAAAAATATATTTAGGGTAGTTATTGTAAATATAAGTATTAACTGCAGCATCACGGTTCAAAGAGTTTTTTTTTTATTTATCATCAATAACTACATGAACGTATGTGTGTAGATTTGAGATTCAAGTTGATTCCAAATCAAGTTCCAGTACGATAGAATAATTGCATAAGAAATTTTCATTGTATATGCTTTCATATGTTTTCTTATTCATTTTATTGAAGAGCTTATATCTAGAAAAATTTAATTGAAGTTGATTTTTTTCAGTTTTGAATTTATTTTAAAATTAACTGTTTTTGTTTAGGAATGTATTTCGTTGCGATCCATTAACGTATATTAAACTTTTATGTGTTGAGACGAAATTATTGTCCAACTACTTTTCGTCATATTTTGTATTCCTATATGCAAAGATATATCAATTTTTCGCAAAAATTTGATTTAGAGACAACTGCAATAGAAAGTAAAAAAATTAATAGGTACAAACGAACAATCGAAATTTTATTTACTTGGCGCTTGTCACTTCTGAACTAAATTTAGTATTGCTAACCATATTTAATTGTTAATGATCTAATTAAGGTTCGGCCTAGAATTTTGCATATGCATGCCTGATTTAGAATATTTTAGAATAAGTTTTCCAAGCTCTAAAGCTGCAACTGGTAAGCTACATTATTTCAACTACATAGGTTTTAACATACTTTTACAACGCATGCATTTATCTTCTTGTTGCGTGGTGAAATAATTTACAAAGAACTTTTTCGCCCTTAGTTCAAACATAATTTTAAAATATTCAAATGTAAACAATTTAAAATGAAACTACCATGAAACTAACTAGAAATTCGACGGAGTTTGATAAAAAAAAATCGTATTCAATTTCGTTATGAATTGATTTCCACAATTTTAATTTATTATAGCCACTATATTATGTTTTAATATTGATTTATCTTAGACAACCACATATACGTATAATAATGTATTTAAATTTAATTCTGGAGAGGAAAAGAAGGAACTTGTACTTTGGTGAATGTATTTGGTGAATTTAATAAACGTATTTAGTATTTGTATACTTATACACCCGGTAAAATTTGAAATTTAAATTTTTAATTCGAAATTCAAAAATTTTGAAAATATATTAAGTTTTCCTACGTCTCTTTTTAAATATGTATCATTTAAAACGGACCTGTCCAACCCGCAACTCATTGGGAGATAGTTTGGGGCTCACAAAATAATATATAAATATTTGTAAAATATACCAAATATGAAAAATAGCTTTAAGTTTAGAGCTATATTGTTAGTATGAATAAAACATGATATGTATTAACTTTTGTTTCCTTTTAAAATAATGCAAAATCAAAAACAGTATTTGTTTATGGCTAACCGCAGCATACATATCAATCACCATTCGATGCTAATCCCAGCACAGTACTATTTGCTTTGCTTAATTGAATTAACCTCCAATGCCCTCCCGAACTAAAAACCATCTTTCTTGAAACATATGATAAAGTTGTACAGTTGTATGCAAAATTTATTAAAAATTCCAAATATCCAAATATAAGAAAATTCCCTTCGAAAATCATAAATGTTTTTAGTAGTACCGTACTATGCGTGAAATCTTACTTACAAAGTTTATTTCGTATTTTTTTCAGCTCATGCTGTTATAAATTTTTTTATTTTGGCTCATTATTCAGTTCGGGTTGGCCAAGCCTGGTCTACATCATATTGAATCTTCTGTCATATAATATCATTATTGGTAAAATAATTTTCAATTGTCTAGGGAATATCTGAAGTAACATGAAACATTGAATTTTCTAGGTAAATAAACTTAGCCCAGTTTCATGCTATAACAAAATAAAAACGTCATTTGATGGAAAAACTTCCACCTTAAACATTTCACAACTTTAAAATGACCACCGTTAGGAGACATAACAAATTTATATACAAACAAAACAAAAACTGTACGAGTAATAAGGATATTTTTCTAATTAGGACATCTGGAATTCCTTAGAGATAAAAATTTTTTTTTATTGAAACTGAACAAAAATAAAATAAAATAAATTATTTTTTAATTAGAAAAAATTTTATTACAGAAACGTGGTAAAAAAAATTCTAACTTTTCTTGTAATTGTTGGTTTTGTAGAAAGAACAAAGTTTTAGATACTTTTAAAAGGATCCTGCTGTCTTGAGAGACTTTCAAATTATTTGCAACAGACTTTTACGATAAATTTAGAAAAAATGTTATAATTTTTTTTTTTTATTTTTATGAATGGAACCTATGCGTGAAAAACGGAATAAATTATTTTACAATATCAAAAAAAAGAAAAACGTCTTAGTATACACTTTCGATCTGGACAGGAATTTGGAAGGGATTGCTTGAGAGTAAAATATCATTTTTTGTTTAATTGTAAGAATTTAAAATAGTTTAATTAGAAAATAAAATGTTGTGATTTTATTGAACTAACTTTTAGGTTATAAATATAATTATTATTGTAGGGAGTGATAAGAGTGGGCTCAATGAGCTGTAATAAATTAAAAATATTGCAAAATGAATCGATATTAGCGGGGACATAATTTTTAAATTCACTTTTTTTGACAAAATATTGTTTTTAGGTTCAATTCTACTTCTATACCTCAAATTTCAATACATAAGAATATTTTGATTAGGATGATATTAATTTTTTTTTTTTTTTTGTTATCGACTAATTATAACATCGTCATTAATAAAGCTAAAAAATTAAATATGCAAGTATCTTTGCTACGCAAGTCATAATTTCTAAAAATCATCATGTTATCTGTAACAATTGGAGTAAATTTAAAATTTATAAAAAATATATTTTATAAGCTTTCAAACCATTATTTTTGCTAACAAAAGATTCAATCAAGTGAAGAGATAAAATGGAAAATATTTTTAATAGTAATATCGGAAATCTTAATTATTCCCTATATTTATATGAGACAGAGAGGTTTAGAAGAGTGTGGCAAATATTTTAAAACAGGATTTAATATTCAGCATAAATCAATTTGTTGTGAATAAAAAACAGAAAAATCTAACAAATTTTTGTGATAGATATTTTAAAATCTTTTTAAATTCAATGAATCCTATAATCATTAAAATTTATCCTGCTCAAATTCTACACCATAATTATTATTATTATTATGTTTATGCATTATACAGGAAGTGATTTAGAAAAATTAATTTGATATCTCTTGCATGACAATTTAAAAAATTTTATTACCCTGATGGTTAAGGAAATTAAAAAAATAAAAAAAAAATTTTGTTTTTAATAATCAGACTCATTTTTTAGATAGGTATTTTTATTTCGATAGTCTATTAAATGTCTTTAATTTAAATGAAAATGATGATGAATTCGGCAACATAGAAACAATGAATTAAAAAAATTAAGTATATTAAAATTTAAATTAAAAACTGTTAAATTTTTTAATTTATTTTTGTTAAATGAACATTTTTGAGTTTAGGGTCTATCTAGAGTATAGACGTAATCTATATTCTATATCTAGTATAGTATTCTTATTAAATCGTTCTACCTTAATTAATTATAAGTCAAACCAGTAATTGTAAGTTCTACTAAACACAAAAATAATTAAATGACAAATATTTATTGCTAATTAATTTTACCTAATATAAAACATAATGTCAAATAGTCTAAGTACATTTTGCCTACTTTTTACTCGCCCAGCCAGTTATTCGTTCCCACAATATAGATCGACATTAAGTAGCTTACTAGTATACCGAAATGTTTGTTTCGTTGAGAATTTTATTCGAGACCCTATAGCTGAATATTAATAAAAAAAATATCAGCTTTGTACTCACAACTATTTTAATATTTAAAACTAAGCAAATATAATGTGAGGTTTAGTCAATGGCTTACTCAAATTAATGCTCAATTCCATGGTTAATAGACTCATATTTATTTATATTTAAAAATGATAATTTAAATGTTGGAATAATTTGGAATGGGAAAATTGAATTTTTGTAATTCCAGTCCCGGTAAAAACTGATACAAATACTTTTATGTACTTTTATTGTATTTTAGGTAGCGTTATAATATAACGCTGATATATAAAAACAATATATGTTGACAGTACTTACTGATGAGAGAGAATATTCAAGAAATACTGATATGTAAACACATATTGATATTAATATATATTGAAGACAAAAATAGAATTTATCCCATTTTCTTCAATATTTAAATTACAAATTATTTTAAGCACCATAAACACCATTAAATTTGACTCTGGTACGTACGGTAAAGAAGATATTCTTAATTATGTAAAATCTGAAACAATTTTGAGCACAGAACGTTTAAATGACAATTTAGAAAAACCAGGGCAAACTTTAATCCACAACATCCACTTCATAATATATATTTAAACATCTTAAAGAATAATTTCTGTCACAACACCATCCATAAATAAAATAATACCGCTGGTTGAACCATTTTAAATTCTGCTTCGTTTAAGCATAAAACTGAACACAGCTCGTTTATATGCGAATTGAGAAAAAAAGTACAAATAGGACTTACTGGTACCTGAAATGTTCAGGAGCAAACTAAATTAAAAGTACTGGTCACAATTAGTTAATATAAACTAAACCACTAGTTTTCAGTAAACCAACAAAAACTATAAAATACCAAAAATTATAAATAATACCGATTTACCGAAAACATTATTTTACTGGAAAATAGTCTTGCTGGTGGATACTTTTTTTTCTTGTATTTACTGATCTAGCATTTTAAGTACCAGCACGGAATAATGGTACAGATATTTTAGTAAATTTCCAAAAAAACGTGTATACTCAAAGTTCATATAAATTAGAATATATTCATTACTGTATGCACCGGCATCATTGTTAGAGACTCAATTGAAGCCAAACACTTTTGGGTTTTTATCATGCCACACAAGCTTTTAAACTTAAAATGTGATGGTTTTTTTCGTTATTTTCTTTTCAAAAAATGAATGCAGTATGCAGTGTACAGTAGGTCTTTTTTCACAACATCACAAAAGAGGCAAGCTGAATAAATGGGTAAGTTCAATTATCACCATCGGGTAGCATCGTTTTGTCTGTGCAAAAAAAAAAATAATCAAAAACAAATTGACACATGTCGGAAGGCCGAAGCATAGAGAAAAACAGTCGTATTCGAAACAAGCACCCAACGGAAGAGTTTAGGCGCAAGTAGGAGACGATGAAAGAACTTTATTTCCCCCTTATGGTCAATTGATGGAGTTGCAGAACGGCAAAGACGAAAAATATTAAAGTATAGTTTTAAAAAATACTGATTTATGATTCTTAATTTGGGAATTTCTAGTAAGCTTAACCGGTTATTTATATGCTTTTAATAAAATAGGTGCAATATTTTAAAATTCATTGTTTGAATTAAAATTGTTATTTCTTGCAGAATATTTACACAATTCAGATGAAAATTCACTGAGTTTTCGAATTAATGATTTGCCAAGGATCTCTTTTCCATACCTGAATGCAAATATAATTCTTCATAATTTGGATGAAAATTATTTGCATGAATGTAATAACAAAAATAAATTATTACTCATATACAATAATATAAGATCGTTGGATTGTTTATAATTAGAGAAAAATGGAATCAAATAATAATAACAAAATGTTGTACAGGTCCACTACAAAATATACAAAAAGAATTAGAAAACAAAGCAAAAAAAAAATTATAATTTTTACTTACAAATTTGTTGAATTGGTGAAGGTGGACTTGAAAATGTTCCACCACTACTAACTGAATCGAGTAAAGCATTTAAACTCAGCGCATCGTTTGAAGTATAAAACAATTCTGGAGCTGGATTGAAATGTTGTATTTTTTTCTGAAATTAAAATTTATTATAATTAAAATTGAATTTAAGAATTAAGAAAATAAATTAAAATCGAAAACTTTTTTTATAAATCAAGATAATTAAAATCTTCATCAGATCATAGTAGATAGCGCATGACAATTAGTTGTGCTGCTGTTTGTATTTATAACACAAATTTTCAAATGTGGAAAAATCAAATTCGAATAACTCTGTCAGAAAATAAAATATTTTCGTCCGTATTTTGTTTTTGCAGTATGTGTTTATGAAAAGCCGAAACATCTTAGGATAAGCAAGTTATAATTATAGATACAATATGGGGATATACAGGCCCGGCGTGAGGCGGGTACAATGCACGGCAAGGTAGAATAGAATAAAATACTAAAAGGCAAAAATGTAAAAATAAATAAATTAAAATATTGAAATGATTGAAAGCGACATCGTGAACGACTTGAATATTGAAGATTTGCGATTAAAATTTTTTCGAATGAAACCCAGAAAAGCTTGATTTTCAAAGTAGCTATATATTAATATTTTTATGTTTTTATAATAAATATGAATTCAATTAAAAGAAATAAAGTTAAATTGTTATGTTATTTTTTTTTCGTTTTTTTTAAATTTTATTATGGGATACAAAGGCGGTAATATAAATTTTTCACCCATCGTCGGAAACTCTAACGCCGGTCCTGGGGATATATATCTACGTACCAATGTTAATAAACAAATCGAACTTGCTCTTAAAAATGAAATCCGATAGAAATTTTAATAGTTTCTATAGTAAGTAGATAATATTTCGGAATCAATTTACTTCCTTAAACAATTCTCCTAACTTAATTATCTGTTTCTTATCTATCTCACATAACTTATTACTATTTTATCTGTTCCATTAATTTAATTTATATTATATGAAATGATTTTCTGAACATCACAATTACGCAAGCATATTTAGAAATACATTTATTAAAATAGAAATAACTGTAATTTAAATTCGGGCTGCTTGATAGCAACTCTAAAACTGAAAACTGGGATATTTTCATGCTGAATTTTTTTTTTTTTTATTTTAGCTGTATGGCATGAAGCACCATCCGAGTGCGAGAAAATTATCCCATACTTGTTAATCGATTAATGGACAGCTGTAAGTATCGGTCCAAAATATCACTATATTTTAGGCCATGTACTGTACAATCAATAAAATTGAGGCTTTCAAAAAGTGTTTTTCGAACCTCTTAACCATTAGACTTGATACACCCCCAAACCATTAAACTTACTGGAAACTACTGTCTTTTTAAGATAGTCTTTATGATATACTTCTGTTTGGTTGCACCCAATTTAGATTTATTACTGAATATTTTTGATTGCTATTACCAAGGTGTCACCTTCTCTCCTTACACCATTTACACTTTTTTTTTGTAAAGCTTTTCTTTAATTTAATTTCTATAGTTTTCCGTAATTACTGAAATAAATTATTAAATCTCTTAATATCAGCACTGACTGGCCTGCTACGAGTCGTCTTAAAGAGATTGTCACAACTAAATTGCTTTTTTATCATGGAAACTATCAATTATAATCATTTTATATAGATAACTATATTTATTATTTTTAAACCTCTCTCATTTATGACAATAATACAGTAGTGCTCGAGTTTAAAATTGTCGTATTTTTTTGTGTTGAAAAAAAGGTTTTATTATGTTATATAAACAAAGGTTTGTCTTTAATAATTATAATGCCAAATTTTTTTTGTAAAATATTGCTAAAAAATCAGGTTTTCAAATAATTATATTATACAGTCAGAAAACATGTTAAAAAATTCTATCAAAATGAAATATTTTTAAAATTTCCAGTGTCCGAATTAATAATGACTAAGGCTTGTTTTTTTAAGGAAAATACATTTACTATAAATGGACTTTTGAAGTTTTAAAATTGTTTTCGGAGTCATTTGAAAATCCACATCAATACGTATTTAAATAAATTCACAATATTGAAAGTTTAAATTTAATGTGGATTTAACAAGAGCATAAAACAGTCATCAAACACATAAAATAGGATTTTCTATTGAAAAACAAAACAATAAAAAAATGTAAGACAATGTCCAGCCTATGAATTTCTTCAGAATAGTTCTTTTTTATAGCATCCCAAAACTGACTTGTATGCAAATATATATAACTATATGTATATAAGTATAGTATTCCATGGCTTTGTATATATTACAGTTATTCTGTTCCAATGTTAATAGGTACAGAATTTTATAGCGGTCAAAGAGTTTACCTTTCTATATATAAGTAATAAAAATTATCAGTAATAAAATTATCGACCCAGAGACCTTTAATTTTTTGATCCTTGTACATTAGGATAAAATCTATTTGAAAGTTAAATTCAATGGAAATAAATTTCACGATATTCATCAGAAAAATTTTAAAATTTTAATACTTGGATACTGTTCAGAATCATAGAATAAAAAAATTCAATACAAAATCAATAAAAAAAAATTTAAATTACTTTTTTTATTACCGGAAAATTTCGCCACCTCAGCACAGATTTAATGTTGTTTTTATCATATTGTGTCAAATTACTTATAGGGCTTAAATTAAGTTATAAAAATTGCAAAATTTATTTTTTTAGGAATGCTATAAATGTAAAATAAATGAAATAAGTTTTTAAATCACTTTTACTACTTGACAATAATAGTTTTTTCAGAAATCGATCTACCATAAAGATTGTGTGAATAGTACGGGAAGAATACGTATAAATAGGATTGAATATGATTGTTTAAACAAAATTTATAGAAGATGAAAATTCATTCAAAATTCAAAATAACCCAATACTCAAAATTTGAATTAACGGTGAAGTTAACCACCAAAATCAAACAAAACAATAATTTAATTAAATTTGTTTCTTGGCTTTTATTTCATTACGTAATAAGAGTTCAAAATTAAATTAAATCAGACCCCAAAACTACACATTCTATAATTCGAAATTCTTCAAAATTTTGAAAAATAAGTAATACTCGATTTCTAAATAAAATAAATGAAATAAGTAGGAACACATGAATTTCATACAAATTGTTTGACTTATTTCATTTTTGTTTTGATACAATAACATGTAGCGAATTAATTTGCGGAGCTAAAACTGTTTAGTATATTATAAAAAAAAAAAAATTAAATAAAAACTCTTACCTTAATCGGTTGATCGGATATAAAACTTTCATCACTGCTAGAATAACTCGATGACGAATATCGCCGTATAATATTACGTGATTTATGAGATCTTCGGGATCTCTTTGGTGCCATATTGCTGAAATTCTCATTAAATACATTCTCATTTTTATTTACATTATGCATAGACGACGGTGGTGGACTGCAACATCTTCGATTTAGTACATTTGATCTTCGTATTGGTATTCGGGAACGGAATGATGCCGATTTTCGAAGCTGTGACATTTTTCCAATTTCATTGTTTTCTTTTCACTTCAGAAATGTTAAATTAAATTTTTTTTTTTTTTTATTTTCTGAAAATAAAAATACAATAAAAATTTATTAATTTTATTTTATTCTTATCTTTACATTAATTTTTGATTTTTAATATAGTCAATAACTTAGTTAAGATTACCCTTTTGTATAGTAGGTATGAACTGAAGTTTAACAATAGTATATTTATTTATCAATTTTTAGGACATTAGCAATGAAACAAGGAAACACAAATTTTAAATTAGTCATTCATTTCGTATCCCTTTTAAAATTCCCATTATAGACTTGGCAGCGTGTCTTTTTAAAATAAAAAAATAATAATGTTAAAATAAAAAATTTTAAAATATACTTTTATCGAAACCAAACTAGCCCACTAAAAAGTAGAAAATAAAACTAGTGGTGGATGTTGAGCATCTAGAACTTCTTTAAGATAAAACACAAAAGTATATAATGAATCTTGCTAGAATAAGGTTAATGGACACTTTTAATATTTGCCAATATTCCAGCAAGATTCATTATATACTTTTGTGTTTTATCTTATAGAAGTTCTAGATGCTCAACATCCACCACTAGTTTTATTTTATACTTTTTAGTTTTAAGTGAAACCTATAGGTATTATAATATCAGAAAGAGTATTTAAGTGTAAACTTTTCTGTCTATAACACAATTAGTTTTCAAATATGCCTGAGACGTGCTAGGAGTTGTTCGGCAGCAACCCGAACCTGTCAATTGATAGCTGTATAAAGTACCGTGTCCGGTTGCTTCTTTCATTATGAGTAACTGTGCAAAATTTCAGAACTCTATCTTTAAATTTTTTAAACAAAATTATTTTTTTTCTTTTTGCGTTTGGTTTTAATATTAACAAAAAAAATTCCAACCTACCTACCAAATATACCTATATACATATATACATATATACATACATATATACACTGGCAAATTAATATAAAAGTATATAATAAGTTTAAATAAAGTTAGTTGATAAAAAATCAAAAGAGATTTATTATAAACTCTCTGCCAGCATCACGGCACATGCTGTAGTAAGGTTAATTAGATTTGTTTAATTTTTTTACAAAAGTTTTTATAAAAAAGTTAGCAGAACTTACGTTCAACTGAAAACCGTACAGTACAAAGACCATTGCCGTTAAACTAAAATTTTACAGTCAGAATTCTTGTAAGAATTTTAACAAAATGTTTCACTTTCCAATTAAAAAAACTATTAGCTATTAATTATAATTTAAAGTTTTAATAAAAAGTAACAAAAACCTTTCAACACAAAAATTATTCTTTTAATATACCGTAAAGTTCTGAATATAATACCCCTACCAATAAAGTACCCCCGGATAAACTAATCGAAACATTTTTCCCTTTACAAAACTCCGGGTACAGTAATAAGATTTTATATTTTTCGAAAATTAATTTTGAACTATTTCGATATTGGCTGTTATCTAATACTAAAATCATTTTCATGTTATCTATTACTAAACCAAATATAGATGGTGTGAAATTTCGTATAATAAATACTTGTCAACAAATTAAACACTTGTCAGCCATCCACTTTGTAAATAAACAAGTAGGCTGAAAATAAAAAAAAATCAGTTTTTAAAGTAAACAAATTGTCATTTGACGATATAAACATACATATTATATACATACTACTTGTGCAGAATCTATCATATGTATGTATAGATGACGATTATATAAATATGTTGCTTTCCGAATAGTGTGCCCGGATGTAAAAATCTAATTAAAGTACCTGGGTATACCAATTGGATTTAATATTTTTTTCAGAATATTGACATTTTGCAATTAGAGTACCTGGGTATTATATTCAGAAGTTTACGATAGCTTTTTTTTATAATTTGACAAAAATGCGCATACATTATACATATACATATTTTCCAAACACTTTCACAATATGTCATATTCTGAAATTTCAAAATACGGATAAAAAAGTTGATTAGTGTATTATTAATGTGTAATCGCCCATCAGTATTATTGTACTGTATATGGACAATAATATTGATGAAAACAATGATTTGTAATAGGCAGGCACCTCACTTTTAGGATATGTTTAAATTAGATAAATTGTTGGAGGTTAGATTATGGATATGGATTAAAACAGTTTAAATACATCAGTTCAGTGAGACTGGGCTGAAAATTGCATTTCGTTATCGGGTATACTTATAAGTTTGAAAAAATATATCTCATTTACCAAAATTAATATAAATTCAATAGTTCGCCTTTTTTTATTTTGCCAAATTTTTATTTATTTTTTTAACTGTTAAGGATACTATAATATTACGCAAAGCTGATTATTTATTGATCTTATGAACACATTTTGCAGTTTTATATTTTACTTTTTAAGAATAGTGAAATACTTATTACTTATATTACAAAAAAATATATTATTGCCTACGGTCGTTGCTAAAAATAAGAACTTAGGTCTATGGAAACGTTTTTTTCTTTCTGTTTTTTTTTTTTTTTTTCAAAAGACTCGTTCTTTCTTATAAATACAAACATAATATACGGTTATATCACAAAATTACATAGAGACAAAATTTCATATTTAAAAAAAGTACGTTTTTAAATTTTTATTATAATGAAGGTAGTTTTTTTCTTAAATATGGTTGTCAACTTGTACCGTAATAACACCAGTCATGGTATTACTTATATTTTATTATGGTCTTATAATTTCAAGTCAATTGAATCAATTGAAAGTTGGTTTTATAATCACAATATAATAGCCGCAGGTTGTTAAACCTATTGTAACCTTCCTTTATAAGTCTAATTTATGTTATCTTTGATCTTTCAATGAATCTGAGAACACTCTTCAATGGATTAAAAGTCCTGATGATTGAATAAGTCACTTTCTAAAAAAAGTCTATACATGTAGTTAGAAATAATTTATTTATATATTTGTCAAACATTGTAATCCATAACTTAAACTTATCTTAAACTTTATCTTATCTATCTAAAACTTAAACTTATTATAATCTCAAACTTATCTATCACCTGTATGAAATAACAGGATTATTACGCAGTAAATGCTCAGCTATTTCAGTCTTCAATAAATGGAATCTGCAATATTTATTTATAGGTTATCAACTGAATAGGTGCATAACCTATATAACAAATTTTGTTTGTTGTATAAGGACTATTTTTCCATTGTCTTCTGAGAATTAAATTAAAAAATGTAGACATAGAAAATGATTCTAGAAATATTTTGGTGTGGTTCAACCCCTTAAGTATGTCTGTGCTCATATTCTCTTATTTTTGAAGCTCTTTTGAAGGAGGTTTTTGAATATTCTATACAATGTTATAATTCGACTTATTCAGCCAGCGGCCCTTTAATTTTTAGAAAAGCCATTATTTCATCAGTAGCATTCATTCTACAAAACCACATTAATTTGTAGTTCGTGTAAATTCGACCATTATTGAATTCAGTTTTAGAAGAAATGATTGACTATAAAAAGCAAATTTATGAGTATTGATATTCCCTTTGGATTGCAAAAATATTTCTTCAATAGTGGTTGTTGTAGTTAGAGTTACAATAGTTTCTATTCTATGTCCATAAATGGCAGATCCTGTGCATACTTTATTTTTTTATTTCTCAGTTTACAGAAATTTCAAGACATAGTCTCTGATTTTTCTGATTTGAATTATTTAGTTTTATGGCTATAAAACTTTACAGGTAGGTTTCAGATGTACTAATTAACAAACGATTTTAAAATTTCTTAAAATTTTTAAAAATACAGGTAAATTTCTGGATGTTGTTAAATTTTCAAACATTATAAATTTTGTTATTAATTTATTATTTATGTAAATTTTCTTTTCAATAATGATTTTTAATCTTTTCAGTAATAATAATAATCTTTTACAACATTTTTTCCCAACTTTATAAAAAGCGTAAATTTAGTAAAAACAATTTCAACGATGGAAGGGGTTGGCATTATTGCAGTCTCGCGCGTTCCTCTACGGAATTGCTTAACTGCTGAAATCAGTGATTTTCGTTCTTCTGAGCAAGTGCCAACTTCGAGGAGATATATCTATAAAATATAGTTAGTATTGCAATAATGCGATGATGGTCATGTGGAACAGTGTTGACGAGATTATCTAGATAGCAATATTATTTAACTGATAAATAAAAAAATAAATTGCAATTCTATACTCGCAATAATTTTTTTTGTCATTTATTTTATTCCAATGACAAATTTGTCAACCAAAAAAAAAAAACAAATTAGTTGATTTTTAGATTTTTTTAATAGTAGATATGTTCCAATAATTTTTTTATAGTTACAGTGACTATATACCATTTATAGAAACTCAAAACTAATATTATACATTATTCTTCTACCTCAAAAATATATTTATGAAGAATTCACTTTAAATTACAAACGAAAACATAATAATTTGATTAAAATTGAACAAAAAACATTTTTTTTTTAATTAAAAAATAAAATTCATAAAATTCATAAAATACATTTTTTCCTGATGATTACAAATGAAAATTATCAAAATTTCATGTTTTTAATTATTTTTTAATTAAAGTTTTTTATAAATTCCAAGAAAATAAAGTTTCATAATAATGAAAGATTGTTAGTAGAGGAAATGTAATATTATTTGAAACAAAAGAAACCATAATAAAAATGATATGACGTGAAATTAACGAAAAAATGTTTTTCCACTGAACTGCAATATTTTTGTGCAAGATTTTACAGCAATTCCTGCTAAAATATAGCTATGTAGAAATTTTACATAAACTTCGATTTTAATCGTGATTTTAAACTTACATGTTTTACCTGAATTTTATGAATTTTTTTTAATTAATTTTTTGTAAGATTAATTCCACATAAATTATATGCAACGATGATAATGAATAGTAATGGTAAAACTGAAAAGTAATAATAAGAAGGATAACAATGATAAAACTAAATGAAATTAAATTAAAAGTTTTGGGGAGAAGTCGATCTGGATGTCATGTTATATGGAACTGAAAAATTTAAATATATAGCAATAATAGAATGAAAGTAAACTTAACTATCATGTAGCTTGTACGGGTAATATTAATAATAATAACTTCATAGTGTAGATGTGCGGTTGGAAAATCAATATTTTATTTTTTTTTTAATATTCATTACTTTTATTGACAAAATTGTATACAATTTAATGAATATTTAAAAAATTCACTCATTCAATTTTTATATTTTACTACTCTAAAAAAATGTAATTTTCTTTAACCTTTTGATATAGACAAAACATTAGTTTTGGCATAAAACATCACACACTCAGGGAAAAACATAATATTAAATGTTTAATAGTATACAGTTATTGATTCAGTAGGACGGGTATCAATAGGTTTTTACTATAAAAACAATAGTTTTCTATTTAAAACAATACGGTTTGTAGTTTTGATTTAATAAGATGCATACTATTATTATATTAATAGTAGACGGAATTAATGTTATTAGAAATACTGTAAATTTGAAACTGTTCTACTCATTTTATTTATTAGATTATACTATTACTTCAATATTACAAAATAGTTGATTTTTAATAACATGACCAGAATTAATTTAATGGTATGGTTAGCCACATGTACTATTAAATATTGTACGCATACTATCGTTTTTGTGGTTTTAAACTATAATACTGTCACTGTGTCCTGTGCTTGCCGCGCTTTTTTTTAATAATGACACACATATATTTAATAGTATATACTATAAAATCCATTCGGAAATCATTCAAAAAACGCGCTAAAAATAACCTATATAGGACCCAGTAATGCAATATTTCTTTAAAAATTCAAATCTGTTTAAAAAGATAATATCACCAGTTTGAACTTGATTGCTTGCATTGAAGGAGTCAAAAAAGTTAAAAGATTAAATAAATAAATCAAAAAATTTAAATATTAAAAGGAAATTTAAAAATAAAGATAAGAATAAATTAGAAATAATTGAAATAAAAGAATTAATAAAAATTTAACAACAAAAATAAACTTTAATAGTACTTAAAAGTTAAATGTTATAATATAGTTTAAAAAAAATCTAATTTCGATAAAAAATGTTTACTTAATTAAAGTTAAAAGTTAATAAAATAAATACTATATTTGAGTGGACATATAAAATAAAAATAAAAACAAACGTTATTCAAATAATAGTGCTTAACAATTATAATTAAATAGTGATAAACAAGTTTTGCTAAATCAACTATAATAAAGAACTAATATTTCATTTAAACAAAAACATTAAATTGTCCGAAGCTAAATATATCAAAAATAATATTTTGATGATAAATTTATAGAAAAAGTTTGTATTTAACAAAGTTGGATATTTAAAAAGTTTCACTTTATCAAATCGAAGAAATAGTTTTACACAAAACTGGGCCTTATATCTTATGAAAACAGTGGGATGATAATTATTTTAACGAGCATTTCCAAGCCTATGTTATAAATAATTAATCCTAAGAATATTTTTTCTTTTTGTTAAATCTAATTTTTATATATTTATATGTTTAATATTAGTTAGTTATTATTGTTATTAGTGATTTTCATACATTTAAGCTATATTTCTATTTTTATGATAAAGTACAAACAAGTCTGTTAAAAAGTACAAATAATAGTAAATAATGTTTATGAAATAGAATGATTTAATAAATAATTAATATTGTTTCATTTAATTTGAACTGCTTTAACCTTACAGAACAAATATAGGTACTGAAAAAATAGGATTTACCTCATTAAATTAATATGAAGTATTAAAGTAATAATATTAAATACTAAAATTAATGTGATGCTCCTATTATGAAAAAAGTATACCACTTCGACAATACTATTAAAATGATAGTATGCATACTTAAATTAATATTACTAAAACTATTATGATAATAGGATATACTATTAAATTATAATGTGATGGACTATAATATTTACAGGACAATACTGTTAAAATAATGGTACGTTTCAACTATTGATTTAATAAGATTAAAATTGTTATTTTAAAACTGTATATCCTATTGACGAATTTTAATAGTAAAATCTAATTGAGTTAATAGGAAATAATTTTAGTTTTATAGGATTTTTACCTGAGTGCAGAAAAATCCATATTTAAAAATAAAATCCATATTTGAAAACTATTTCAAATATAACAAAAAATATGAAAATAGTTTTCTATTCTAAGCAATGTTTTCCATTTCCGCAAAATAATCAATTTTTGTTAGCTTTTCGTCTAATTTAAGCATATCCGTTGTAGTTTAAAGTTTTCTTTTGCATACAACAGAGACACAATGTGGAGATGAAGAAAATAGATAGATAGATAGATACAAAAAACTTTATTCTTTTAGTTATAATACAGTTATTTAGCATTAAAATATAATAGTACAACTCATTGACAATAATTATTTAAATTATTACTTAAAACTAGAAGAATAAGAAAATCATTATATAATTCAAAATAGAAATAGTGTTTAATGCCTTAAATTAAAAAATAAATAGACAATTAAAAAAAAAAAAAAAATGGTTATTAATCTCTCTAATTTTTTCATCCTTTTTTTCCGTGGGGTAAGATAAAAAAAAAACAAAATAAAACAAAAAATTAAAAACACATATTATAATAAATCAAATCCAAAAAACAATTAAAATAGATAAAGGAATAAAACAAGAAAAGAGTAATAATTTTCAGAATTTTGAAAAAATAATAATGTAAAGCTGAGACAAGAACAAAGATACAAAAAGCAAAAAACAAAAAAAAAGGTTAATAAATAAATTAATTAGTTGATACACATGTACACAGTAATGACTATGCATAATATATAATATATTAAATCAAAGTTGATAACGAACTCTCGATTTCGTTGTGACCAAATTTTAATAGCCAAAGTTTTACTTTATTAACAAATGCATTTACACTTCTAAGTATTCGTGTAGATTCTGGTAGACTTTATTTCTATAGGTACCACCCCAACAACTGATGCCGTACTGTAACTTGGAATGAAAAATTCCATAATAAAACATTTTAAGTTCAATTAATGAACATAATTTGTTTAGTCGATAAAAATTTCTCACAGAACAACGTAAATATGACTTTAGTGCATTTGTGTGTTGTGACCAACTAAAATTTTTATCGATAATTACACCTAGGTACCTAAAATCATCAACTTTTTCCATAGTGAAACAACAAGAATTACAAGGAATGGTTACATTAAAAGTATCAAACCCCTCATGACTATTCAGGACATATTTATTACAATCAGATGCATGGAAGATAAAATCTATATCAGTAGATTCCTTCTGACTTAGGCTAAAAAACATTAACTTAGTTTTATTATTAACAATTATTAACCTATGTTTAGAGAAGCAAATTCTAAAAATATTTAAGTCATTTTTAATATCACAGACCAAGTTTAGAGGACTATCACAACAATATGACACACCAACATCATCAGCAAACGCTATTAGACTACCCTGAAAATTTTGTTCAAAAAACGAATTAAGCTTCAAATGCTAGTTTTGCAATTTCAACACCAATTGAAGAAAATACATAGTTAATATTGCCAAATAGGTACTTTATTTTTTTGCTTAATTCTATTTGTTTTGGCGACTTTATAAAATACTTCTAATTTAAAAAACTTTATATTTTATTAATTTTGTGATGTTTGGCTATTATTAAGATGATCTATCTTATTTGGTTCTTGTATTAAATATATAGTTTTCCTATATAGGTTTAGAACTTAGATATGTGTTTCTTTAAATGATTTGTTTGAAAATGGGCACAAATATAATGATTAAATTTCTTAATCAGTAATTTTTCAATTTTTTGGTAATATTTTAAAAAAGCTTTACATTTATCATTGCCCTGCTTTTTGTGGTTATCTTTTGCGAGCTAGGACGTGTGAAACAAATATAATGTTAGAGGGGTACTTCTTTTATCGACATTATTAGCGTACTAATATATTAAATGACATACTTTATATAGGTAAGGTATACCCTTTTTATTTAGTAATGATTTTTTTTAAGCTATCGGTATGAATGCCGCACAGTCTTAGTATTGTATCAGCTTGCGGTTGTATATTACTTTTTTACTTTAAACTAACTAGATAATGGAGGATGTAAAAGTAATAATGAAGTTATAATTACAATGAAACGTTTTTTGAACTGAGTCCAGGTAGCAAATAATAATATTATAATTTTTAAAGGATGACATACGACAGTCTCACAAAAAAAACTGTCAACCAAAATCTAAACAACCGGAAAATATCATTTATGTTTTTATAATTTTTATAATTTAAAATAATCTACTGTCGCAAAAAATGGATTTCATTAGTGCAACTAAATCATTGACTGGTACGAAATAATAAAAACACCTACGGGTAATCTATTAATATAAATTGCCAAAAAAAGTAAAAAGGTTCTTCTTCCTATCTTTTTTTATGCGGAGTTCTATGTGAACGCGAATTCTTCAAATCTATTTCCCCCGTTTTATTATCTTAGAATTGTCAGTTTATGCCCTTTATGAACGCATTATTGCGTTGATGTCCATTTCAGAATTAGGTGATGTGTATTCGTGTATTTGTATCTTTTGCGAGCTAGGACGTGTGAAACAAATATAATATTAGAGGGGGACTTCTTTTATTCTAAGCAAAATCTGCATCTGCCTGTGTTCGATCTACTAATCTTGAACAGATGCTTGTTAAATAGGCCATGATATGTGATAAAGCATTTCAGTGCTCTGATATTGGATCTAGACTCTCTGATTACTTGATTTAATCGGCGAACACTGAGTTTGGAAAAGGAGTTAAACTGCGTAAGTACTTTGCATTTATTTCATATATTTTGGCTTTCTGTAGTTCCCCTAAACAATTATTTGTAGGTAAGCGCTTTAACGAGCAATAATTAACTGTGCTTCTATGAATTGACTCTTTGCGACTGTTCTGCTTGTTAATACCTAAGATATGTCCACATGAGAGTAATTTTATTTCCTTCCGCTAGCTTTATGAATATTTTGTAACAGCTGTAGATAAGTTTTGATTTGAAAAGTGGGGAAGCTAGAACTTGTAAAACAGGTTGGCTATCTGAAATTATGGGCCCTCTTTTACTGCATTGTACTGCAAATATCTCGATTCCATAGGTTTCAGCTTAAAAAGCAGTGAGATATGTGCCAAGCGCTGCGCTAAACTTAAACCTTGACCCAAATATATCGGTACCTGTTTTTTCCCTGGTTTTTGAGTATCCGGTTTCAGTATACCATATTGACACTCCTGCAGGTTTCATTAAATCTCCGACTTTTTCCCTTTTAGGTATTAGTACAGTGAATCTATTCGTATTACTGATAATTATTTTTGTATAGTAAAGTGAAATTTCAAAAAGCTAATTTGGAACTAAAAATAAATTAACGGTTATTATGGCAAATAAACATTTCGTTCAAAATAACTATAAAAAATGTACTGCCATAATGATGCAAAACATATTATTTTCCAATCATTTAATTCTTTTAAAAATAAATATAATACTTTATTTAATTTTAGTTTCTTCCAAATTTCAGTTTGAAAGTACACCATTAAATACTTAGATGTGTATAATAGGGATAAAATATTAAATTTTACTCAATGAAAGTAAGAAAAAAAAAGAATAAAACATGATGATGAGAAAAAAAAAAAAAAAACATTTTTCTTAAAGTTTTTCTCTTTGAAAATTGATTCAAACTCGTATATTTTATTTCGAAAAGTATTTTAAAATAATAAAAAATGTACATAAAAGCTGAGAGAGTTAAAAAAAAAACTTCAAAAGTTTTATTTTTTTATTTGCAACGTTTTTAATAATAACAAAAAATAAAACAACGTGCACTCAGTATCTTCATCTAAACTTTGGTCTATCCCTTCATTTGTTAGATATTCGCCATTTTCTCATTTAAAAGTAATAAAGATTTTCAAATTTTAAATATATTTTACACAACTCAAAAACTCCTCTCATAAAAATTTCCTCATTAATTTCTTAAACAAGAATTTTATTCCTTTCAGACCACCCTTAAACGAATGTGAGATGTGGTGAAATTCTTCTATATTGCGAAATTATGGATATTTACTTATAAAACCCAGAAAAATCTATTGTTCGTCGCTGTTCTATAAAATAAAAAACACATTAAGTACACATCTTATGAATTAAATTTTAGTTGTGTAAAACCAATCGAAGTGAATTTGATTTTGGGCATGAAAGGGTTATAATGGATATTTTGAAATTATAGTGAAGATATTAGATTTAAAACTTAACTGAAATTTGAGTTTGTGAAAATATTACAACGTTAAATAATTTCAATAATTATTATAGATTAAAAAACATTTAGTACTAACTTTTAAGTGATAACAATAACTTCCATAGATAGTTGTAGTGGCGAAGTGCCTTTATGTACATAAATCCGGCCACATTAAATTAGAATTCAACTAATTATGTACTTAAATTAGACGCTGGGTCGCGCAACAGGTAGAGCGCCTTCCTTTAAACCGAAAGGTCCTACGTTCGATTTCAAATGAAGCAAAAAAAATACTTTCTTGGTTTTTCGACCTGGTCTAGTACCCATTGGGATATAATAAATGACAAAAAATAATTGAGAGTATATAATATAATCTGGTAATAAATTAAATAAAAATGAAACTATTCTATTTAAGAAGGTTTAGTTCCTGACAATAGCAGTAGTTTTCCACATTTAATGAGTAGATAAGCCAGTAATTTGGTTAATAATTACTCGAAATATTGTAGATATTGTAGTGTAAAATTGCAGTGTCGTATTTAATTGAGCACGAAAAGGTGATTCAACCTAAGTTACTGTCAAGAGTGTAAAATAAATACACTTTAGAACACAAAAAAGTAAAATAATTAGTAGGTTAAAATATAAAAATTGAAGTAATAGGCCACACTAAATTAATTTTAAGTTAAGTAGGTGAGGTGGTAGAATTAAGAAATCAAAAATGGGATATCGCCCTATTAGTGCTCGGACAAAGCAAAAATGTATTTTATTTTACTATAGCTATACAATAACCAACATAGCAACACTTTTCTATACGAAAATTTTTAGTAGAAAACGAACCAGAATTCTTAAAGTTATTGCCTGTAATATACCGGAGTCAGGAAATGTGACACACTATTAATTTTAGATTTAGATTTAGTTTTACTAATTTATTTAGTTTTATAGATGTAAATATATAAACTACTAGAGACCTATTTATTAATTATAATTCCAGTTAAAGCCAAATTTAACGTTTTTAACAGAACAGGGACTTAAATATACTGATATTTTTCACTATCAATGAATATGTATAAAAAAAACAAAACAATAATAATTTTGTTCACAACTTACTACGATACACATTACATTGTCTATACCTAAGTACTACCTACAGTTAATGATGAAAATAAAACTCATATGCTACCTATGCCACTCTCTTGCAATTTGTATAAATAGGATGATGTATTGGTGTAGGTGTGGTCGTGGTGGGTGATTTATTTTCTCTCATTTTTGGTGAATAGATTGAATAATTTTGAGATGAAGTGAATAATTTTGAGGGCAACTAACTCTATTATATATTATAAACTATTACAACTATTACAATATTTTTTATATCCATTCTAATATATAAGTATTAATTATTATTCTTAGGAAGAAAAAGTTATACATAAAAAAAGTCAACATTATGTATAAATTTTAACCAACAAGGGTTTCTAATAACTTTTTATTCGATATTTATAATTACTAGTTCTTACTTTATTGTTAATAATTTTATATTTAATATACATCCAATAGATCAGCAGATATAACGGTTTATATACCAAAAAATTAATACAACAAGGATGTTTTAAAATGGATAAGATACGCCATTAAGGATATATATTTTTGAAAAGCTGAGAACAACATTTGCTTCAGAAGAGCCGGAATCCTTGTTGAGTTCAATTATCTACATATACATGCAACTTATTTTTAGACATAAGATGTTTGCAATGTCATAATAATATTTATTAATTACTTTAATGACTAGCTTACTTTGATTATGGTGTACATTTCCCACTTAGTTCATTTGCCAATATAAACATAATTAGCTACTGTTATTAGACTAACGATAAATTTTTTGTTTGTTTTCTATTAACTTTTGTTTCCTATTTAAGATTATTATAAAAATTGTTTTTGTTGTATTTTTGCTTCAGAAAAATAAACTTCTTGCAATTTTTCAATAATAAAAAATAACTTTATTTTTTTTTTTTTCGTTTTATAAAAATTGCATACACAAACTACTTATATAAATACTTTCTCCTGCTCATGTTATTCCTTTCCAACATCCTTAAAAAAAAAATTTGTAATTTTTTCTTAAACTTTATTTATACATCGTCATCAGACAGACGTTCATACTTAGGTACATTCATTATATTATTTGATATGGTTGTCGTTAGTGAAATCCTGTCATGAAACTCAAACTTAGTATATAATATTATGGTAGCATATTTTGTGGTAATCGTATGTAAAAGTTTACACCTCTTAAATTTCGAATAGTTGAGGTAGTTAGTTATCTTTTGATTATAGTTAGTCCTATATTTTTTTTGTGTTTTTTTTTTTATATTGTTGTCGTGGTAATAGTTTAATAAAAGTTCATTCACATAAAAAAAAAATACAATTTTTTTCTTTTTTCAGTATTGGAATTTAATTTTAGAAAATTTATCTTTTTTGAAAAGTTTCTTAAGATTGAAAATAAATATTTTTTTGTTGTTGTTTTTTACTGAAAATTATATTTTTATTGATTTATTCTTAAGAGGAAGGATGTATTAAAGAAAAGCGAAATTTATGAGCATTCTGTAAAACAAAATGTTGTTATTGTATATTATATATACATATATATATATACATTATTGATGTAATATGTACATATTATGTATATATATATATATATACTGTTATTATTGATATGTAAATTAGAGCAATTTATTTTCGATTTTATAAAAAAATATTATTGTTAAAGTGAAGATTAGAAATATTTTTATTTTTGTTTTTATATACTAATAACAAGGGTACCGTACAATACTACAGGAAAAAGTAGACCAAGATCAAGATGGGTGCACGAAATTCAGTACAAGAGATTGCAGTTAACGGAAGAAGGACAGTTGCATAATATAGAGCAGAATGAAGGAAACCTGGAAACGAGGTTAAGGAGTACCCCGAATTGTAGAACCTACTGACTAATGTTAAGAAATAGGTAAAATTATCTTTTCGTGCATTAAGTTAAAAAATAATACTGGTTTTTCTTTTTTTACTTCCAAAATACACTTACACAATCTATATTAAGTTTAAATTTAATTAGCAAATATTTATTATGTAATTTATTATTATTTTTAATTGTTGTTATTGTTGTTTTATTGATTTTTAATTGCCTTTTCTTGTAGCAGCTTTTATTTTGACTTGTAACAGCTTTTTCCATCGAAGAACTGCCTTTGGATCAATTTGCAATCAGTGATTTTTTTTTTTGGATATTTGATCTTAAAATCTGAAAAAGTTCTTCATTTTAGTCTACTGCTCTGACTTCTAGTTGTGAACCTAATGTGGTGTTGCTCAAATGTTGGGATGAATTTGCAGTTTAAGTTTGTAGTTGGTGCTATATTTAGCTATTACACTGGTGACGGATTCAATGTTTAAGTCGTGTTCGATGACTTTATTTGGCACAAACCAAGGGGCATTTACGAGTGACCTCAACACATTATTTTGAAAACTTTATATGATGTTGATGTTAGTTTTCGCTGCAAAACCCGAAAGCTGGATTCCATATGTTATATAAGTATAATAAGTTTTATTATGACTTTATAAATTAATATCTTATTTGTCTAATATCTTTATTGTTATTATATTTGTATTTTTATTTTATTTTGTTATACTTAATCATATTACAAAAGATATTACTTTATAGGCGTAACTAGCCGTACTTATTTTCACTTAAGTAAATGTCAAACTCATATACGCTCTTATGGGTTTGCATATAATAAAGTAGCCGTAATTAGGCTTACTTAAGTTTCAGTTTCGTTAAAAAATTTGCTTTTTGTTCAACTTAAGCTGGACGGATTCAGTTTGTAAGTTACTTAAGTAAAATAACGAATTATGGATGAAAACTAATATAAATAAAATTTAAAATGGTTTTTTTTCCTTTCAAAGTGTCAAATTAAATGAAGTTTTACCAGGCGTAACTTAAGTTGGGTAGTTAACCTTAAATAGATTTAAGATTTGACCTGATTTTAATAAAAAGTATTAAACTAACGTAAGTGCGGTTACTCAGACCTTATTAATGGCATCGTTAAAATTGTTGACGCAAATCAGTGTGTATACTACATGCACTCTTCCAGGTAAATCTGGATGTCAATAACTAACTTCAAATATAAATTTTAAAGCAAAAATCTGTTTCAATGAATATTTAGAAATTCTGTAGCCATTTTTTGGTTCTAATAAATATTTTGATGTATTGCACACTACCGAAAATTTGAACTTTTTTTCAGTCGACATAACAAAAATATAAAAAATAATATAAATTTATAATATGTATGTATTTCCAATAATTAAATATTTTTCTAAAAATAATTGTTCTTACAAAATATCTACACATTCATTTTCTAAATAAACAAATATTGGGAAATTTATTTATTTCCAAGGACAATACCAGAAAAGTTTAGAGAAGAAAATGTTATGCTTCCATTGTTTTTATTGTTATTGTTACAAATAGTTGAATTCTCACTAACAAAAATTCATCCTCTTCGAAAAACTTTCTTAAACATATCCCTTTTTTAAGAGTCTCTAAAACTGCAATAAAACTTTTGTTTAAATATTTTTTTTTATTTCTATTTATTATTATTTTTCTATTTTTTGATGAAAACTCAAAAATTTAGCAAAAGAAATTTTATTGCCAAAAAAAAAAAAAAAAACAAAAGAATTTTCATAAACATTTTGAATTTTCTTTTTTTGTTTTTTTTTTTTTTAAATTCTTATTTTTTATTTTACTTACTTTACAAAATGACAATAAGAAAGAATTATTTTTTTTTCTCTAGAAATGAAATTATTTAAAGGATTCACTTTGTATAGATGTATGTATGCATGTACAACGAACTGCAGAAGAAATTAATAATTTATAAAAACATAAATAATTTTAAGTACTAGCTATAAATAATAAAAAGTGTAGGTTAGATTTGTGTTGGAGACGTTAATAAACCAATAAACACATTTGAATTCGAGCATTTTGTCGTACACAGCTTGAAAAAAAAAACAAATTACCAAAAATTATTACCTATCTACTAAATTTTAATCAACCAAAGTATTGTGGATGCACTCAATTACCGCTCTTTCATAACTAAAAATTATTTATTATATTAATTTTTAAAAACAACAATAATTATATTATAATTTATATTTATGTTTATATTTAATATTTAAGACATTTGTTTTACATTGTAGTCAACCTACCGAATTCATCCAGGTTTACCTATAAAATTATGAAGATATATTATAGTTAAATTTGACAATAATACGCACATCTATTTTTCTTCAAAATAATTTGTCATTTTAAAGTGATCCACGCGTAAATCCCATAATCTGATGTTTCTGTTATACCCTCTCTAAATAAACATTTGGAAATTTTCTGGAATATGGAATAACAGTTTTCCAAATCTTGGACTGATAAGCCTAATCACGAATTGGCCTAGATACATGACTAAATTTTTGCTGTTTGGAGCAGCGCATTTTTTTAAAGTAATTCTCATCTACATTTCCATATAATTCCAAAATTTTGAAGCCTTGCTTTGTGTAGTGAAAATTTAATACTTATTTAATATGAAAATAGATATTAAAACAATTTTTCTGTATTGTACTTTCGTAAACGACAAAAACATGATAATGATCAAAATTTAAAACTCATAAACGTTCTTCAAGCATCGCTAATAATTCCAAAATTGTTTGACCGTAAATTTTTTGAAGACATCAACGCAACAAAGCATAAGCTTTATTGCTACTGCCAGTATTGGCATTTTACGCGTAATTTAACGGTTTTTTACATATTTGACGTAAAGAACTGTAAAATATAAGTAAACAACTGTAAATAACAGTAAATAACTGTAAACAACTGTAAACAACTGTAAACAATGATAAACAACTGTAAATTTCTGTAAAATTATTTGTTTTTAACTATGACAATGGACCTTACCGGCCTAAGTGTGTCGACTTACTGTCGGCAGCCACTACTACCTATTTGTTTCTATATGTTCATTGTATTAAAGAATTAGTTTATTAGCTTATTTATATTTTTTATATTACATTCATCAAATTAATAAACATTTTGATTAATTAACTATATTATTCGTATAAATCTTCAATTTTGATTTAGAATATTGATTTGTATTGAATTTGTATCATCAAACGCATTACATTGCTTGTTAATAATATTGATTTAAAAGAGCAATGATTTAAAACAATACAATTAAAATTAACAAAACGTCAGATTCAAAAAATATATACATACTGAAAAAAATATATACATATTCATATTTCGCAAAACATATGTTCATTTTTGCCTGAAAATAACAATGATTGATAAGATAATGTATTAGAGAGAACGAGAAAGCTATACCAAGCTGCAAATTTATATTTATTATATCTATGCGCTGCCAGTCTATTATATCTCTGCGCCATATCAAAAATGCTATAAAAGTTTTGACAGTTATAATTGATGTATATAGAATATAGATTGTACGAAATATAAATTGTAATAGTAAGATAGGCTCTTAGCAAATTGTGATTTTAATTATTTTTTGAACAAAACTACTTCATATTTGTAAGTTTTCATTTATTGAGTCTTATTTAAATGTTGCAGCTAAATTATCTATTTTGAGTTGTTTACGTTATTTACATTGTTTACACACTTACAACAAAAAAACAACCTAGTAAATTACTAAGTTCTTTACATGTAAACAACTGTGTAAAAAACTAGACGTAATTTACTTTTCCAACACTGGCTACTGCAAGAAAAGTCAATTTTTTTGTTTTTATTGCATTGTTCGTTGTTGTTTAAAAGGGCTAAAATTGAATTCAGGTAAATATTTTTAAATTGTTGTTTGTAAAATAAGCTTCTATAATCTTATTTTTTTTTAGTACTGAGATTTTAGGGAATTTCATATTTTTCTCTTTATATAAATATTCACGTACACGCATTATTCGCCTCTTCAGCCCTTTGCTTTGTTAAAATGTTTTAAATAATGTTATTCATTTTAAAACAATAATTGTTTAAATTGTTTGATATACTTATATCTTTCACTAATTTTTTCCAAATATTTTTTCAAACGAAATTTACAAAAAAAATTGCGAATAACAATTCTAAAATTACTTTTCATAAACGATAATGACAAATAATGCCAAAGATCAATGATACTAAAATCAAATGCAAAAGTCTTTAACAAATGATCTTCAAAGTATTGACGTTTACGAAAATTACCTTATTTACCTTATTTTGAGGCAGATGTATATATAAGTAGGTTCACTATTAGAAAAAATTTATTTTACTTCAATTTAAAAATAATAAAAATTTCCTGTAAATGTTAAAATTTTAAATTGTTATTTCTAATTTGTATCAAAAAGTTAAAACTAACTATTAGGGAGCCATTTTTAAATTTTTACTGTTTTTATCAGTTCCTTTGAAAGTTTTAAAATTAATAAAAATACAATTAAAATATGATTTTTATTATAAAATATATAACAGGACCTTAACCTACTGTAAAGTATATAAGACCTGTTAAATTTGAATTGATGACAAATCAAATGCATAATCAAAAATTTTCCCTGGTTGATTATTTAAACTTGAAAATTGATACATTTAATATTAAAATTAAATACACTACAGAATTTAAGTTGCCTAATTCAATTTTTATTCATTCTTTTGAATATATTATATATACTTTTTTTATTTTATCTTTAAATTCTATATTCAAAGTATTTTTAGATACTTAAAACATTGTCAATTTATTTATTTATATTTTCTGGTTTGAAGGGATGACTCAAAAAGTTAATAACCGAAAAATAAAAATTCTTATATCAGGTTAACAGAGTGGATAACAGAGACAAAAATATAAAATGATATTAAAGGAAAACAAATTCAGAGGAAAATTGCCCTTAAAAATTTCCCTTTTGTATCATTTTTTTAATATTTTTTTTTCTAAACTTAAATCCCTTGTCTATACGAAATTTTATTTATCCATATTACCTAAAAATGTATTTTTATTTTATATTTTCAATTTACAACAACAACAATATCCAGTATCTAAAGTAAATAAATTTGGAATGAAGAACGATTCAATTTCAAATATCATTCCATAAGGATTTTTTGAAAAGATGATCCTTTTCCAAAAAAAACAAAGGAAAAATTGCAAAATGTATCAATAGTACCTTTCTTGTAATATTGTAAGTACTACTAATATTAATATGCTCATATATAATAATATTAAATTGTACTAATACATAAACAAAAACATATTAAAAAAGATCGAATATCGAATTTACTTAAAAAAAAAAAAAATAAAAAACAAAAATAAATAAAACAGAAAATTAATATAAAATTGAATTGTTTATTCCACATGAATTACTCCCGACATGTGAACATTATTGAGTAAAATAGAAGCAAAATATGGAAAGTAATATATAGCTACAATATGTATAATGTTAAGGATATTTTTTTCTTTTTTGTCATATTCTTTACCTTTGTATACCTTTTGTGGCTTTTATGTACACCAACAAATTATTGTCAAATAACAAAAAAAAAAAAATAAATAATAAATTTTCGACACATAACATAACATTTAGTAAATAAAAAAAAGTAATATTTAAGAATTTTTATTTACGTAACGCAATTATAATTTAAATATTCTATAAATTTTTTTTCTAATAAATAAAATACAAATTATACATACAATAACAAGCGGAAATTGAAATTTTATTTCCCATTTAAAAAAATAAATAACATAAAATCAAAATATCCTAGGGCTTTTTTTTATTGTGCTACCTATTTATAAGTTTATAAAATATTCACAAGGTACTTCAAACCTTATGTATGTACATACTTGCAAAATAAAATTGACTTGTTAAAAATAAATTTTTCCACACACAAGAAATTTATATTTCAATGTTGCCATTTATGTATTTTTCGCTTTCTTTTTGAAATCTATGAGAAATATAAAAATTTCCTACACCACCAAAAATCTTTTTGATGAAATCCTCTGATAAGATAAAACATATGATAAGGTGAAAAAATAATTATAACGGTAATATGTAAAAATTTAAATTTAAAAGCTGAGGGTAAACTCTAATAACAGCTATTTTCCATAAATTGTTATGCAGTTGGTGCTATAAATGGTGCAACACACTTTGGTATAAGCACCAAAATACACAAAGTTATCTGAAGTGCTGTTTGTCTGTTTGAATCTAATTTCAATTACATTAATCAGAAGACAGAGACGTAGTGGAGTTTTAAGATGTTCCTGTACCTCAGGTATATTTAGTCAATTGTATATTTAGTCAATTAGTGTATAGTGATGCAGTTTTGCAAAATAACCGCGGACATTAGTATTTCTCTCATTGAAACTGTATTTAAACACATTCACCTATGTTATAATATTTAAATAAAATGAGTTTGCTTAGAATTTGCTTTGCGATAGGTATGCTGGAGTAGTGCAATAAAATTAATATATTATATACATATAATACACAATATGAACAATGTGGTGAGTAAAAAAGCAAGAATAATTGAATAGTAAATTATTTACACCACAAAAATATTAAAATTTTAGCAAGCTTTTGGTGGTAAATACTTAAAACATTTCAAATTGTTACACCAAATAAATGACGGTTATTTTCAATTTGAGCGACATCTATATACTCTAAAAGAAATTTCAATCACGGATAATTTTTAAAAAGGCTTCATAATGGCAATTTCTGTCATTTTAATTTAAATAGACACAAAAACTTATAGACAAACGTACAAAAACAAAAATTGAAAACATTTGCTTCTGCTACCATTACAAAAAATATATGCAGTAAAACACGGTTATAGTTATTCGCTAAATTTCAGTAATATTTCTGACTATAACCGTTTTGTGACTATTGACGTATTAAAAAATTGCATCTTTATAAACAAAATCAAATTCAATAAAATATCTTTCGTACATAACAATTTTAAACTCTATTTTATTCATAAATAACAATTCTGTTACGTAATCACAAAATATACATATTTGTAATAAAGAACAGAAAAAAAATATATATAAATCAGTGTTTTAATTAAATAATTCACTTTTGACTTTTTGTTTTATTGAAAAATTTGGGACTATAACGTGACTATAAACGACATCGATTGTATGAAGCTTATTACCTTTGTTCAAACAAATTGTTGACTATTACAGAATTGCGAGTACAAACGTTTTTGTCTATAAACGAATTAAAATACATCGATCTACTACGTTGAGAGTAATGTGATATTATTGTGTTAAGTTATATTGGAATTAGTGTTAATTTCGTCACAAAGTATTACGTATTATACTTTAATTTCATTATAAAGTATAAATATTCAATAATCAAGCGATTCAGAAAACAACTACAATTATACCAAAACATATATTCCTTTTTATTTAAAATAGTGCCTGAAAGAACTGCTTCTGTGCAATTGCAAATTGAATTTACTAGTACGAATAATAAAAAAGAAAAATTTTAAAAGATAACAAGCTGTGCCATTAATTTTTGGAAAATTTTGTTAGATGTGAACCTTTCTATATTTAAGTATGTGAGTGCTAAAAAAGTAAATTTTATTGCAAGGTCATTGCGCTTTGGAAAACCTTCAATTGAATATTCTCGTATTATTTTTTTTCTCGTTTATTTTACGAACCATACAATACGCTATCAAAGTTACTAGAAAACATCATCTTTGTAACTGAAAAACTGATACGAACGTGTTTCACCAAAATAAAAAAAAATCAACAAAATGAAGCTTAAAATAATATACTGACTTGCATTAAAGTCGTGTATAAAACAGAATATCCAATTAAGAACATTTTCGAATAAATTAACACGGACATAAGACTGGATTTATTTAACACTATAGTGAAATAAACCTATACTCTTCAAGACTCATCACTGATACTATGAAAAAATTACTCGTTTGGTCACATATAAATAAATTTGTATTTCTGGAAGACTTGTGGAAAATTGGGTTATGTTGGTAATACTTGTTGGTTTCAAAAACAAAATGTTTTTATTGAAAACTACATTTCAAGCTCGTTTTGTAATCTTATCCCTTTCGTTCGTGAATTAATTCTAGATATTTTCGCTTTCTTTGTAACAATGAGAATTTCCTACACAACCAAAAATCTCTCTGATGAGAACCTATGAATGCACCTAGAAAACATAAATGTCAAATTGGATCAAACTAAGTGATAAAAGTTAATTTTTTGATTTTGGTTCCAGTACTTTGAATTTTTGGGGATGTACAATATATTGTACAATCCAAATCGAAGATTGTGATTTTGCAATAAAAAAATAACTTTTTGCAATTATTTAATAATTAATTTATAAAAAATTAAGTCTTTTTATTTCATATTATCACTCATATCATACAAAAAATAAAAAAAACAAACAAAATAAATAAAACAAAAATTAAAAATCCAAATATCTAAAAATATATATATTTATATATAATAAAAGTAATTATTTATTGCCGATTAAAATCACAAAACCAATTTCTGTTTTTTGAAATATAAAGGTGAAACTTGCATTTACCACAATAAAAAAAAGTTCTTCCTTTGCAACCAACAATCTCACATCTAGTTGGTTCGTTTTTATTATCGTGTTGTGGGAAGTGGTTAATTTTATCATATCTTTTATCACAATTGTTTACAGATACTGAAGTAGAACACAAAAATAGGCCTAATTATCTATTCTCAAAACTATGTACAATATATTGCACATACAACTTGATTCGAAATGTACAATATTTTGTACATTACATTTTTATAACAAAAATATTTTTAATTTCTTGGATATATACTAATATTTTATAATTTTTTTATTTTTAAATTAGAAATGAGAATATTAGCTCCGCAAAAACCAACAGTTTTGTACATTACAATTATTTTATTATTATTCAAAATAATAAATGAAAACATTTACATGCAATACACCTTTACTCTGTAAATAATTTTTATTAAATAAATGTAAATTTATTTTTAAAATTAAAAGGAATATTTCAAACAACATTTGCCAAGGCAATACAAAATAAATGATATACAATATATTGTACAAATTGAACGAAAAGGTTATTAGTGTTTTTTGTTCAAATAAAAAGAAATTTTGTAATTGTTTTCTTAAATTTTGTAAACAAATATTTTTTATTGTAAATGTTACAGTAAAAAGAAAGAACTTTAAAATAAATTTTAATTTTGTAACAAAAAATTGTGCTGTTAATTGTAAAAACCGTTGTCCGATTCAATACTACACAAATTGTACTTATACTTGCCTTTCCACTCTATCCATATCTTATGTGATTTAGTACATTAAGTTATACTAAAAATCACTTAAAAAACTAAAAGCAAAAACCGGAATAAAAACTACTGAAGACTTAAATTTGAACCTTATCGCTTGAATAATTTGAATTGAGATAAAATGGCTATTGCTTCATAAAAAAAGTCCAGCAATACTACACACGAAGTTTTTGACATTATTTTGTCATCGCGTCAAATTAAAAACATCGCTTCAGCAGTATAATATAACATTGCGCCAGTGATTGTGTTAGTATGACAAGACAAGTCTTCAAGAATAGGTGTAAGTCAATAACGATTTTTTTCATTTAATATTAAACTCAATAACCAGATCACAACTTCAAAATTAAATTTTTGTTTTATATAATTTTTTTCAAGTTGGCAACACTAAAATTTTGTGAATATTAAAATAAAAATATATACAAAAGATCAAAACAAGAGTGCAACTGATATCTACTACAGTGAATCAATTTGTTGAATTGAAAAGTATTTTTGCTAATTCTTGTATAACAGCAAAAATAAATCTAAGGATGAATACCTATATAGATAGAAGAAAATTCAGGATTCATTTTCTATTTATCCCCACTGATTGAAAAATAAAAGAAATAGATAAGGTTGTGATGGTGATGTGATTATTCAAAAATAGTTCTTTAAAGTGTTTTAAAAAATAATAATTGATGAATGGTTGTGAATGTAGAGGGCGTTTGTTTTTACAAAAATATCAAGGGTATAATCGTAGTGTAAAGGTAACATAAGTGTTTCGTACAAACTCGAAGGAGAACTTTGAAATGATTTTTTTTTTTTAAATAAACACGAATGATGTAATGGCAAATAATTGGAAAGTTCAAAGTTGAACGAACTGAATGACAAATGTGTAATTTTACGATATTTCTATTTCAATAATATATAATATTATACATTTTATTTAAATTTAGTATTGTTTTAAAATCGGGTATAATACGAAAAAACACATGTGATAATTTATAATATGCTGTTGGACTGCTATGACTACAACTTGAAAAGCTTTTTTCTTTAGATTATATAGATTTTCTAATATTATTGAAATTGTTTGTTAAGAAGATAATAGTACCTCTAAGCCAGGGGACCCTAATATTGGGTAATAGGAATTATTCCTACTATGTTAACAAAAATTAAATTAAATTAAATTAAAGTAAGAAATTATTTAAGATTGCTAAAATAATAAATTGATAAACTTTGTTTGAATAAACTGTCAATGAAAAGATATAAACAGTTGTTGTCTTAATATAGTTCTGAGATTCACCGTAGTTCCTAGATTATGAGTGATTTTCTTGTAATCGCGAAATTTTAAAAAATTTGATATTCTGCAATCTTTCGTGAACGGCAAGTAAAATTGTTTAGTAGAATTGATAAATCTTATTTCTCACATATCCAAAAAATTAGTGTGTATTTACGTGCGTAGTTAATATTTTGATATAAAATATACAATGTTTTAGCACTTATTTAAATTATTGGTTATTAAAGATTATTAAAATATTATTAACAATAATGATATTTTGCAGGTGTCTCTTACACACTAGTCGTTTCATCAATACTAGTTAATTATTCTGCACCAATAATTGCTGAGAGAAGGATGGGAAATTAATTGATAATAGTTCTTTTGATCAGATTGATGATGTGAAAAAAACTAGTTAGCATTTAAAAATAAATATAAATAAGTAATACAAATAAATAAAAATATGTTTGAGCTCTTCTGTATGTATGTATGTATGTATGTATTTGTACTTATTTTTTACAAATAAATATATATATATATCATCATCATTATTGTCCTACAACCCCATCCGTTGGGCATAGGGCGGAATATATATATATATAGAAGAATTAAGAAAACAAATATATGCTATTCACACTACGAGTTTACTAATAACAATACTTAATGCATTGAACAAAATACTGGCATTTATCATCCATGATAGAATCAAAGAACATATAGAAAGCAATATTAGAAAAGAACAAAAAGGATTTAGAGAAAAAAAGCTGCACAGAATATTCTATCACAATTAGGATAATAGTGGTACAATCAAATGAATTCAACTCACTATTATATCTGGTCAAGAACTTTCGATACACTGAATAAAGATGCAATTTGGAAATTCCTGCAAATAAAAGGCACTCGCGGGAAAAAAATTAACATAATCAGGGTAATGTATACGGAGGCAGAAATACAAGTTTTAAGTAAAGGAAATATAAGTTACCATTCAGTATCAACAATGAAATCCAAGGATGTCCACTCTCACCTATCCTATTCAATAGTGTAATTGACTAAGTTATGAGGAAAACAATTAATGGACATGGTATTAATTGGAATACCATAATCAAATTAGAAAAATTAGAATATCCTTATGATATATGCCTCATGACACATACCTATAATGACATGAAAGAAAAATTAAAGAGATTAAATAAACATGCAAAAGAAGTGGGTCTGCAAATAAATATTAGGAAAACAAAAAGAATGACCCTACTAACTAATAATGACTAACTAAATAATACACCCATTGAAGAGGTAGAAAGTAAACGAATATCTAGGCAGCATCACAGGTATACAGCTAGAGGAACCATGAAAGATATTGATAACAGACTATGCAAGACAAGAATTGTATTTGATAGACTAAGAAATATCTGGAAATCCTCTCAGACCTCAAGAAATACAAAGCTGAGGATTTTTAGCGCCTGTGTAAAATCAGTCCTGTTATATGGAAGTAAAATCTGGATAACCACGAGCAGACTTAAAAATAAAATACAGATCTTCATAGGGCCTCTGAATTATCTGCCAGATATTCTGGTCAAACAGAATATCCAACAGCCAACTCTGGAATATGTGCAGATCAAAATACAAATAAGAAGAAAAAAATATAGATGAATCGGGCACATAATCAAGCGACCAGAAAAAATGATTGCCAGAGAATCTCTAGATTGGCAACTACAATGAAAAAGAAGCAAAAGCAGACCTAGCAACATTTGAAAAAGAAAAGTATTGAAAGAAATAAGATCATGGTCGCAAATTAAGACCATAGCGCAAAATAGAGATAAATGGAATGGCTTAGTGTATGCCCTATGTTCCCTTGACGTTTTTTTAACTAATAATAGAAAAATGAAAATTTTATTTTTATCCTCTTTTGTTTATAAAAGATAAATAAATAAATTATTTCACACCAATATGACATTAAAAAAACAATACAAGCGAAATAAAGTTGTTAAAAAAACAATATAATCAAAAAAATCCAACTTTCAAGGCAACCCTTTAATTTTTCGTGTTTTCCCGCAGAACATGTCATACTAGTTTTCTAGTAATTTAATTTCTAGTTACAACATCCTAGTTACACTAGTCAATCGATCATAACAAGTGTTAGAGCGTAGTGTGAACAGTGATATTACGTGGAATTTATAGTTCAACATGTAATAACTTACAACATAATGTGGATGTGTAATAGCTTATCAATTTAAATGTACCAGTAATCAACACTTAACATGATGAAAACATTGTTGTGTAATAGGCTTGTTGCAGGTGGAAAAAATTTAATTAAATATTTGGGGAAAAAAATTCACATTAGACATTTTAGACTTGCTTTTAAGTTTGGTATTTCAGTTGGATTCAACATCAGAATTACCTATTTTACAGAATATGTATGTATATATCCGAGATTGTAAATTATCGTGCAATTTGTAGTAGACTACAAAATCGTAGCTGCAATCTTTTGTTTAGTCTAAAATTATTTTATTTTTGAATGTCGACATTTTAAAAACCGACATTTTGTCCATGTCAACATTTTAGAATTGATAAATTGTACAAATCGACCGACATATTTGACAACAATTAAATTATCTAATTTAAATTATCCCTAAAAATAAAAATACGATTAATAATTAAACTCGTTCTTTTTTGGGATTTTGATTTGACTACAAAACATATTAATTTTTAATAAATTTAATTCTCATCGAATTTTCACGATTCGTTAAATTTAGACAACAAAACTTTTCCGAAACAATCCAATTTCTTCTGTTAAGAAAATTGAACTCAATTTCAAAAAATCTTTAAAACTTTTTGAGTTATTTTATAAGCGTTAATAATAAAATAAATGATTAAAGTTAATTTTTTCTAGTAATGAACAAATACTTATGTTTTATGATCTAAGAACTAAAAAATAATACATGAAAAAATATAAAGTTTACTATATTATGCAAAATATGAAATATTTAACTTTAAAGTTTACAATGAAAATAACTTTTGCAAAATAATTTAAAAAAAAAATATTTTTCAATAAAATCTTTTCAAATAACATGTCAAAAATTTTTAGGTAAATGACTTGAGGTATTTTAATTAGGATTATTTTCTCTATTCTTGGAATAATCGCTTCTATCAGTGAATAAATAAAAAGCAACTTCTTCTACAGTCTACTTATAAATAAAATAATAAATTGTAACAATGAAAATTGAGATAATGTTTATCACAAATTGTTTTTCTCCCCATTACCCCCTTATTGCCAACTTTACATTATTTAACATAAGAACAACTCTATTCTACTTATATGTATATAATAATATGTACGTATGTACGCAGTTAAGTTAAATCCCCTTACAAAGAAATTTATTGTGCATCTAGTGTTCATCTTATGATTTAAGTATACTGATGAAAGGACTTGAAAATATATTTCTTCTCTTCCTTTAATGTATTAAATTTCATATTCTCTTTTTTAATAATTTTATTTTCTTTTATCATTTTTCTGATATTGTTTTTTTGTTTTTTGTTTTTCTCTCTATATTTAATATTTTAACAAATTAAAAACTTTTCAATCTCATACTCATATACTTTCTTAATATTTCTATCTCTCTCTTTCAAACCTTTTACTATTATTACAAACAAAACAAAAAAAAAAAAATCAAAAAAACACTGCAACTTTTCTTTATTCTCTTCTTATGTTTCTATACACTGGTAGTTATTTATACTCTACACCTCTACATATAGTTAGGTTAGGGTTAGTTGTTATAAAACATCGTTTAATGTGCATACGAAACAGCATCAACTGAACTTTAAAAAAAAGCTAAAAAATAAAAATAAAAAAAGATCCACTAGCAGAGTTCACATTCTAAAATCTGAATTGAACTCGGAGAATATTTTATTTAAGTAGGAGAGTAGATGAAAAACAGAAATGGGTATAGAGAAGAAAAAAAAAAAGAAAGTATAAAGTACGAGATTGGAAAAAATTAAAACGAAAACAGAAATAAAAAACGAGGACATGGTTGAGTGGTTCTTGATGTCATCTTGCACAAATAAAATACTATATACATATTCACATCTATTTACACATACATTCTAAGTTTATTATATAATATTAATATAGCATAGGGAATTAACAAAAACATGAGTAGAATATTATTGTACGGTAAAAAACAAAACCTGAGTAAAATACTTACAGAAAAATGAGTTAAATCGCAGTTGGTTATGTTTTCAAGAGATATATGATTATACTGAGGATTTAACTGAATATCATCTAGGTAGTTGACATAAATTTCAGCGAACTATTTAAAAAATATTTACCCAAATAAAACTTAAACCAGTGCATACTCAATGACTTTCTTTATAATAAGTTTGAATTGCATAATATTTCAAATTGGATCGGATTAAAAACAATTGCAGATTTAGTATATAATAAGAAGAATACTCACATTACAATCTACTTGATAATGTTGATGCCTTGAATAGACTCAACAAAGTTAAAAGAGTATTTGAATAGATATGATGTAAATACTGAGCGACAGAATAGTAGAAGAAACTACAGACAGGAGATTTGAAAGAAATGTATACTTTTTTTTTGCTTTTTTTACTCAAGGATTATGTTCTTCACTAAGCATAAATGGGATAACTATTCCGCAAGCCAACGGAATAGTTATCCCATTTATTAATCGGATTTTTGTTTTTAGTGATAATTGAAATTAAATAATTAAATACCTGGGAGTTTATCTAGACAAAAGGCTGACTTGGAAGAACAGCATTTATTGGCTTATTGGGAAAAATTCCACTTTAGATCTGGAATTTAAAATGTTGCTATACAAAGCCAATCTTGTCCTATAGGTGTCAGTTATGGAGAACTGCTTCTAATTGTAATATCGAAACAATTCAAAGGATGCAATCAAAAACTTTACTCAGGCCCCTTGGTACATTAGAAATATCAATCTACATAATGATTTGAATATACCCTTAGTTAATGAAAAACTTGAAAAATACAAAACGTACCCTAACCCATTGGCGAGAGATCTACAAAACATTCCAATAACCAGCAGGTTAAAAAAAAAAGTCGCCATCAGTAATGTAAGGCACAACATTGGAGTGAACGAGCAAATATGAAAGTTCCAATCAATGAACTAGGCCTTTGAACATGAACATGAACATTTTCAAATTTTTAAGATTTAAATAAACCATAAAGGTCACATTTGTTAGAAATTATTGTCATATTCTTTTAGAAAGATTCAATAAATACAGTTAAGAGAAAAAAAATATTTTTTTTTGACATTATCAGACGTTAGTTTTTAAGCTTCTGATAGTATTTTAAAACCTGGGGTCTAAACATAATATTTTTAAAAGTACATAATAAAAATAATAGACTATAACTACTTAAATTTAATGCACTAAAAAGAGCCTCATAAAAAAAGTATCTAATTCCATAAATAGTAATAGCTCAGTACTTATTAGGTAAATTTACAAGAAAATGTAAATAACGATGATTGAAAACTAAAACATAGTCTCAGAACCAGTTCAATATCTGCGCTATGTCAAAGTGAAATAAAAAAGAATAAAAAATAAATTTGATGTCATCAGTGATCGTCAACACTGCTCAATACTACATCAATTTGATATTTTTATTGTTCTTGTCTATGTATTTGTGAAATAGGTCATACCTTGCGTAACACACTTTTTTGTCTGCAAATTATCTCTCAATGTCAACACAAAGATCCACGCTACAAATTTAGTTTGTTACCAAGAGGGTAAAAGATGAATAAAATAAAATACATCAGTTGATATTGTCTAATAAGACACATCGGACAATACTAAGTCTTGAATTATACCTCGCAAAATACATTCAAATCTCCTTGACATCGTAAATGTCTCAACACAAAGTTGAATACAACGTCCACATGATCTAAAAGCTCAAAAGCTGGAGACATTGTCTGCATGATCACAGTTATTGTTGACGATGTCTCCGCGACCGGTTTGACAGTTATTTGGGTTTACAAAAGTAATAAAAACTGTATGTTCATTTTGATTGATCACTAATGAATTAAAACACAATGTCTCAGAAAGATCTTATTACACAATGTTGCCAGCTTATTTTTCGGTAAAAATTTACAACTTAGTTTTTTTTCCTATCGTATCAGGTCGAATTTTATTTTTAAGACATTTACGATTTCACCGTCTATTTCTCAACCAGACAAATTTTCATTATAAATATTATAATGTTCTAAGTAAATCTTATATTTGCCTTTTTTTAACCTTATATGAGTTTTCGTAAACTTTTCAATGTTTCAGAGCATAGAAAATGATTTGAAAAAACTTAAAATAACAATTTGAGATCAGTTGAGAAATTCTAATATTTCCTACGACTATAACCCTATTAAAAGGAAATGAAAGAAATTTTATCCCTTGGAACAGAACAAAAAATAAATACGAATTAATGCTAACGAGTACTCGTTCTTAAATAATAACTTTTACAAAACACATATTCAAAATTATTATTTCGGCCAACTACAGCAGTTTTTAATTTCAAATAATTTGATAAGTTGCTTCAATATCAAAAATGACATTATTTACGATTCTATACAACAGTATTATAAATACTAATTTAATTCTATTATACGTTAGAAAACATATTACATACCTTCCTATATACTCGTTCATATAAATAAGGAAAGCACAACATACTCATAAGTTTCATCTGATGTACCATAAAAGGTCTAACTTAACTGAATATTGCTATAATAAAACAATGATTGTAACATTTTTATTTTACGTATTCTTTATATACGACTACTAGTATAAATATGTGTATATGCATACATATAATATTCACGTACTTATAAGTCTGTATATAAGTATATGCAAATGTAACAGAAGTTTGGATAGTAAGGTTACTGCTCCATTGTAACGTTATATGATCTTTATGGTCTTTAAATTTATTATGATTCAGATACCGGATTTATGTAGATGGTCTTTTTTGGTAATTCATTTTGTTGCGTATGTACATATGTAATAGACCTATGTAAGTATTTATGTAGTCACGCTTATATAAGATTCTAGAAGCAAAATATTTGATTATTACTGCAATAAATATTGTACCGATATTTAACTACTTAAATTTAATAGGTATTATAAATTGAAAAAAAAAGAAGTCATCAATTGAATGTGGAATAAAAAAAAAATTGCTAATTGAAAATGTTTTTTTTTATGTTTTAAAATTACAGTGATTACTTATGAACTAATATCAAGATTTTTTTTTAAATAAAAGGAAATTTATTAAGCAAGTAAATATCAGGACATTAACAAAAAGTTGTATTTGATAATTAAAAATAGCAGCATTATAACAGAACTTTTATTATTTTTATAAATGAATTATTTTAAACATTTGTTTTTATTTTTCTCTTTTTATTACTTTTATGCTAAATTTGGTTCAATATATAATAGCTAATTACCTACATTTGAAACTTTATTTATTTATATTAGCTTTTTCTGAATTATTATAGTTATTTTGAATAAATAAAAAAGTATTCATATTTTTTTTTGATTACCTACCCTGTTATTTCAAGTAAATAACTAAACTAAATGGCAAGTAATTGAAGTATCGATTACTTAATTTTTTAATACTCGTAAGTTTTCCAAAATTTTTTAAAACACTTTAAGTTTCTTTACATTAGTAATGCAGTTAACAATAATTACTAAAGCATCAGTAATCACTTCTAAATAATATATTATTTGCTAACTTATTTGGAAAATAATTAAAATTGAAAGATCTATTTCGTTGTTAGTGTCCATAATCTCTTTAGCGATTTTTGTTCTTGCAATTCGAGTTGTTATAGTTATAATGACAGTATTATGTTAATACAGTGTAACACAATTTATTTTCAAATCTAATTATGTTCGTCAAAGTCAAATTTCAAATGGCAACTACGAATACACGTACAATTACAAGCAAAAAAGTACAATTACAAGCTAAAAGTACAAGCACTCAAATTTATTAAATTTAGTAAAGCACTCTTACAAATACTTAATTTTCATTGTACTTAACCCTTTCACCAATCTTTTTTACAAAAGTAGAACTATTAGGAGCTAACTAAGCTCCTTTTTTTGATCTAGGTCCAATTTTAGACCAGTTTTGAAAATGTTCGCTGGAATGAACAAAAATACTCACAATAAACAAAAATTTGCTAAAACTTACAAAAATTAGGAACTAAGCAAAGATGTATTTTGCACTTTTGGCAATATACAAACGTTTTTTTATTACAAATTTTATTATTTGATAAAGGCCTTTTACATCTTGTTCCACCGTCTTCCATGTCATATTCAGACCTCATTTTCTTGGGGTCTGGTAGTAATATTGATGGTCGGCCCTTTTTTGGTATTATAATTGGCTTACTAAACAGTATGAGTTCTTCTGCCAATTTAATTCGAAAACTCATGAGATCCACAGAATTCATGTTTGCAAGTTTACTCGTACAATCATTTTTATACTCGATGTCATGATGACTTCTCTATTTCCAATCAAATGTAGTACGACTGATGCACCGAGTCCATATTTTTTTGATAAAGCGTCAGATATCTCAGTTGATTGGCCTTGATAATAATTGAAATTAGTATAACCAAATTTTAAAATTTGTTCGTTGTAGCGAACAAAAATGTGGGGAATTTTTACCAATGAAAACTTTTGTTCGTTGAGGCGAATATTAATTTTAAAACTAATTTTTAATCAATAACAACTACACATATATTCGAAAAATAACACATTCTTTACACTAATGAAATAAATGAATAATGAAAAGGTTAAATTATAGAAGTAATTAATTTTGGTAAACAGTTAGAAATTGACAACATATTATACTTTCAAAAATCTGTAAAATAAAACTGCGTCTTGTAAAATATGTCACAACAGTAGCTTAAAATTACAAAACATTATAGGAAAAATATTTTAACTTATATTAAAAACATCTACAAGATATCCTATAGTAAGTAAAAGAAAATATCAAAAATTCAAAGACATTTGATTGCAGTCAGCTTTACAAATGCAAAACTAATAGATTCAACATCTTCATGCAATTACCACTTTTAACTTCATATAACTAGCATCAAAAATTGGTATTCTTTATTGTGCACATATTCTTACAAGAAACCTGATGAATATTCCTTTTTGTAGGAAATTTGATATTGACTTTGTTATTTTAATTTTCAAAATGAATTCATTACATTTTACTTTTTTTTATATTTCTCTTTCATTCTTGTTTTTTGTGTTTTTTTTTCTTTTTATATTTATTGCTGTATCATTTTATGTATAGTATTAAATTTTTATGTGTACTTTACTAATTATTTTAAAATTAAAGAGTGTTTTGTTAGTCTTTAGATGTCGTCTGCTCTAGTTGTTTTTGCCTCTTAACAGTTACTCTCATTATACAGATGGTTGTTTGTTTTTTTAAAGGAAAAAGTAGGACATAGTTGTTATTGTTTATTATTCTATTATGGTATGGTGTTCTGTTCTATATGTTCAATCTTAAAGTATATACTCTTATAATATATGTAATTCTGTTATCTTGTTTTGATGTTGTAAAATGGTTTTGGTATATTTTATTCATATTTAGAAAATTTAGCTTTATACCAACAAACGAAAATTACTGAAACCTCATGAACTTTCTATAATTGAAAATAAAATAAACGGAACTTAGTATGTTTATTTGATAATGGCATAACAATTTAATGTATATACAGTAATTACTGCCTAACATAAGTTTTATTAAAACATGCCTTAACAAGTTTATCGATTATACCCAATTTCACTTAAATTTAGCTTTAAATAAAATTAAAATTAGATTTGAAAACATGTTGAATGTTATTTGCTGTTGATGTAAAGTATTATCATTATTTGTCATTTTTACTCCATTTGGGAGCCTAAAATAGCCTCTCGGTATAGTTCACATATTTTATGGTTCTGAAACTGTGTTTCAATTCATTATATTCAAATCATTATATTCACAAAGTCTACTATTACCATTATATTTAGTGTCGATTAAAGCTATCTTTGTCTAGTGGAAAATACCGATTTCATTTCCCTGGAGATTTGAGCCCGTGCTTGCCATATGTGTTTCATTGAACTTTTCTATTGTCATCCTAACAACTAAAGTTTAGAGAGATGACTGATGGTATGTATAATTGATAATAAACAATAAAATATACTGGAGTTTAGAAAGGGAACGAAAAGAATATGGTTAGGAAGTTGGAGGTTAAGTTCTATTTGAAAATACAACAAAATATTTCATACCTACAAGATCGCTAAATTTTTATGATTTTATGTAAATCAATTCAAGAAATATTTCCAATTCGAACTCAGTGACGATCAACAGTCAACAGTGACAAACAGTGACGCTCAACCTTATTATATAATCAGTGGCTCCTAGGTAGAATCATCTTTTCGTGCTTAATTAAGTACGGTACTGCAAGTTTATACTACAATATCTACAATGTTTTTCGAGCATTTATTTATCGAATTACAGGCTTATAAACTCATTAAATGTGGAAAGCTACTACTAGTGTCAGGAACTAAGCCTTCTTAAATAGAACAGTTTTATTTTATTTAACTGGTTACCCGATTATACTCTCAATTATTTTTTCAAATAAAATGTTTGTATCCTAAAGTCTATCAAATTAAAAATTTCTGTGACACGAATTTTGGTTCAAATGAAAGCAGATTCGTCAAATTTTCTCCATTTTGGTCCAAATATGAACTCCGGATAGAAGTAAACCCTATAAATTTTGCAAAAAGTGCTTCTATCATAAGCCAAAAACTAATTAGTATCAAATTTGAATCCAATTAGCTCAATAGATATTCTGAGGTATGCATCTTGGTGTCAATAAGAACTTTGCCGGGATCAAGCCTCTTCAAATTTATACAGAAAGTGTCCATGACCCAATTTAAGTTTGTGATTTAAGGAAAATTTGTAGTCGATTACAAATCAAAATTTTTCCAAATCAAAATGTGATTTTAGTCTAAATAAATACCACGGGGGCGGATCAACTCCCCTAAATTTTGAAACAAAGTGTTGCATTAAGTATTCAAGCTGCGTTCAAGATTTAAATTGCCTAGCTGACAGGAAGTGCGACTAAAAGGATCAAGTCAGAATTTGGATTTCGGTTCAAAAAAGAGATTCTGCCGAGACGAGAACCCCAAAAGGTATTCTAACCAGGTTCCGCACAAGAACGTCAGTGCACCTAATGAAACGTTTTAAAAAGACACAGTTTTCTTACAAAAATTATTTTTTAACTATAATTTTTTTTTATATTATACTGGTAGTGAGTATTTTTCATCAGTAGAAAATTACATTTTAAATTTTCAAACAAGAAATAGATTAGCCCATATTGTATATAAGCAACCGCATAGTTAAATTTATTTAAAAAAACTTCTGAAAATAAATTAATTATCATGAAATCAATATTCCAACAGATCATGCTCTATGGTTCTCCAATTTGGGGGCTGTGTCAATTCCTATATTGTCAAACTTCAAATAAAACAAAATAAAATTTTAAAAATGATGCTGAATTTGCCATTTTATTTTTCTCCAAGAAAACTTCGTCAAAAGTCAAAAATGAATTCTATTGTTTACAAAATCCTACAATTAAAGAATAATTTCAACCATAAATTTCAATTTTCTAAAAATACTGTCATAAAAAATCTATATCAGTCGTAGAGGCATACAGCTTAGTCTTAAGTAGTTTTTTACATTAATGACAAATTTGTATATAAGGTTTTTACAATTTTCCTTGCAAATTTAGAATTAATAAAATTAAATATTATATTCAAAACTACCATGTTTTAGTTGTAAAGGTAAATAGAAATAAAAATGCCTAAAAGCCTTCCCACATTACACCTTTTTATGCTGGCTTTTAAAGCCAACTTTTTATGACAGCAAAAAAAGCTGGCATAAGAATTCACCATAACACAATGAAAGTTTTTTTAAAGCGTCTTTTTTATTTAAAATTAAAATGTCGTGTAGTGAAGAAGTTATTTTGGAAAATTTAAGAATATACCATTTTGTTCATAATATAACAAAACGTTATGAATCACAAAAGGAAAAACGACAACGGGAATTTTGGGTTAGGCCATTATTTATAGACAGAGAGGAAACTGGTTTCAATTTTTCAACATATTTACAAATTAAAAATTCGGATTCAGAGATCTTCTTAAAAACTTTTGCAGGTTTGATTCAGAGCAACACTTATATTCTTTCATACCTTCTCCCTTTTTATTATATTTTTGTAATCAGAGTTGGTTTTGTTGTTGTTTAACCAACTTGATTAATTTTTCATTTATTGCCTTGCCTAAAATTTAAATAAATATGTACCTACGTATGGACATTTAATAGTATTTATTTCATACAATATCTTTCACAAATTATAAATTTAATAAATATTACAAATCTTAAAATAAATAAATAAAAAAAATATTTAGTCTACTACCCATTTTGAAAAAATATATTTTTAACATTAATACTGACACTTCGGTAAAAACAAGCCGCTCTTTTTCTGAAAAAATCAAACTTCAATTGAATGTCGCTTTTTATGCTGACTTTTTTCTTTGCTTTTTATGCCGGTTTTTCATTGTGAGATGCTATTCACAACTCCATATATTTTGAATTAAAAAATAGCTGTGATAAAAAGTTGGCTTTAAAAGCCAGTATAAAATGCTGTAATGTGGAAAGGCCTTAATCTCTGTAAAATGTACTCTTAACTCTGTCAAAAAACAATTATGTAAAACATTAAGGTTATAAATAAACGCTTTTAAAGCTTAGTAAACAGTAGAAACGTTAATAATTATTGCCAGCAATTATTGTTATTTTGACAACTCTGATTACAATAATAGTTATGAACGATCAAAAACCAAAAAAAAAAATGAATAACTTATCTATCCATTATCTTTTGTAAAATGACAACATAAACAAATAAATTTTAGCATATAAAATCAGGTTAGTTGGAAGCTCTCCAGAATCAAGGAGCATCTTCATATTCTTAACAATTTGTTAAAATGAATAAATGAAGGATTTTATATATATATATTTTTTTTTTCTAATTAATTAGCTTGCTCATTAAATTATGAGCATATATTATTATGAGAGAAATAAGTACTTCGAAAAAATTGTTGAGTATAAATAAAAAAATAAGTAAAAATAAAAAATAACAATAAAAAGAACAAACAAAAAATTTGGAAGCAAAAGTGGAGATCATTTCAAATTTATGTCAATTACAAAAAAATAATTTTTTATTTTCTTTTGGTATATTCCGAATGAGTCAATCATAAGATAATACCGTTCTTGTAGATATTATCATCGACTTTAATAATTTTTTTAATGTAATGTCTATTAAAAAAACATACATAAACAATTTTCCATATTTCAAAACAAAAAAAAAAAAAAAATTTCCCAGATGAAAATCTTTTCAAAAAATTGCTTTGTTTTCTTGGCCTGAGAACCAAATATATATTTTTTTCTTCTGATTTTTAGTTATCTTAGTGGGAAATATTCTTAAAATTGTTTCGGTCGGATAAATTAAAAGTAATTATTAAAAATTAATGCACCATTATAATGTTATCAACATTTTAATCAATTGCCAGTCAATCTGATATACCACTTTATAGCTTTTTATTGAACAAAGGTATAAAAAGATGACTTACCAGGAAATATAGAAATTACTATTTTGAAGAATATGCATTAAATAAAATAAAAAAAAAGTTTATTTACTTTGACCTCAACTGATCTATTGTATTTCTCTTTCTTGCAAAATATCTAGATTACTTTACTACAAAACTTTTGGTCAAAGTTTCTGAGTAATTAGAGCTAGTTATAACTTATAAATAATACCATTATTAGTATTTTCCGCGCAGTCCCAAAGTTTAAATTAATATGGGGTTCAGTATTTGTTTATAGAGAAAAAAGCGTAGTACCTATTTTTTACACTCTTGACAGTAGCTTAGGTTAAGTCACCTTTTCGTGCTTAATTACTTACGGTACTGTAAATTTACACTATATTTTACACTACAATATCTACAATATTTCGATTAATTTAACAAATTACTGTTGTGTAACAATCTACTGTTTAAATGTGGAAAACTACTGCTATTGTCAGGAACTAAGCCTTCTTAAATAGAATAGTTTCAGTTTAATTAATTTTGTTACCAGATTATATACTCTCAATTATTTTGTTTCATTTATTATATTCCAATGACAAAGGATACTAGACCAGGTCGAAAAACCAATAAAGCATTTTCTATTTTTGCTTCATCGGGAATCGAACCTGGGATCTTTTTGGTTAATAGGCAAGCGCTCTATACCTACTGTGCATGTAATATCTGTTCTATTGTATGTACATGCATCTGTTCTATTGTATATTCTACGGTATCTAGCTCTTCAAGACATAAGCAAACCAAAAACATGTGTAAAGGAATTATTTTCCAAATTTAATCCAGCTACACACAATAACTGACTTTGTGATTTTTTTACTAAGATAGTAAAAGCCATATTAATGGAAATTGAATTCTCTTGAATTGAAATATCATATCACTTGAAATTATTGGAATACATGTAATAGAGAGAGTGGGAAAGACTAATTGAATTCCAATTTTCAATTTTAAAACATCTTTCGTTTTTGAAATATTCCTGATTGATATGCTTGGAGCTGTGTGACACCTACCTGAACAACTTAGGCTATTGAAAAACGGTAAAGAGTATGTTTGTTCATTTGCGGGAGAGTATATGAGTACCAATTTTCAGTTCTGTATAACACCATTGTTTTTTGAAATATTTTTGGCGGGCGATAGGACTTATATAGCAGCTATCCGAACCATTCAAAATTTTGAAAAACGGTAATAGATATGTCAGAATTTCAAAAACCGGTTAAACCTATTATAACCTTTCGTTCTATATATTACAGTCCAATTCCAATACACTATCTAAATTTTATCCAAATCAATTGAGTAGTTGAATCAATTGATTGAAAGTTTCCTTTCGAATCGTACGACTCAAGCCTTAGTTGATGGATTTAAGTCTGATCAATTCCAAATAATCGCTGGTGTTCCCCAAGGATCAGTTCTATCACATACCCTATTCCTTATATTTATAAATGATATGCTCCAAATCTCATTCAATCCAATCCTAAGCTTTGCAGACGACAGCACTCTAGTAGTCTCCTACGATTTTCATAAAAAATCTGAAGCTACAGCCATCGCTGTGTCAACCAAAAGAGACATCATGGCAACTTCCCTCAGCCATGCTTTGGTCGCAATAGCTGATTTGGGCTTAAAAAACAGAGTCAAGTTTAAAACTCAGAGTTGTACAATCTTCCGGAAAATTTCCATTTTTGATCCTACTCTTTTGTTTCAGGAAGATAAACTTCAGCGATTTTAAAGCATAAGTATATTAGGTATGCATCTTAATCGAAAAATGCTCTGGAATGATTATATATTTGATGTTGCAAAAAACGCAGCCAAATGTTTAGGTTTTCTTAGCCGCTGCAAGGCTTGCTTTTCCCCCTGTGACTTCTTGAAAATCTATAAAGCTTTCATACGATCCAAAATGGAGTACAATTCTCCATTGCATTCTAGTATTGCGTTAAGACATTTGGATAACAATAACCCAAATGTGACAGCTCATCTTGCTTCTCCTGGACATCGTCGTATAGTCGGAGCTCTCTCTCTTTTTTATAGATATCTCGTAGGCATCGGCACATGCTCAGTGGAAATTAAATCTATATTATCTCCACTTAAGCGTTTCGCCTCCGAAAAACACGAAGGGCAGCATGTGCTCATTCCAACACCATTGAAATCCCTAGATGGCAAAAGACAAGTTATGGATATTCGTTTATAACTTCAACATCCCGAATATGGAATCAAATTCCATCTTATGTGTTCCCAAAACATGACAAATTCTATATTTATGACCTAAATAAATTCAAGAAGAACATTAACATCTTCGTTCGTAATTGTCCTCCTTCCCTTATACCATCCTCCTTTCCTAATTTTCCTTTCCCACTATAGCCAAACGTACCAATCGTAATAACATAACAAATTAAAACATAAAAAATTTAATTTTTATATAAATATACAAACATAAATTACTTATTCTTTATGAAAGTATGGCGTATGAAGATAAGATTGTTCATCTCTCTGAATATGCGTAAGCCCTATTTGGCAATTATATTAAGGATTATATAATTGTCTTAACTACTTGAGACATAAGATAAAATTTAATAATGAAAAAAATTATTGATATTTTCTCCAATGTTCGTAAGTTTCTGAACTCAAATTGAAATATTGTTTTAGGTAGGTAGGTAGGTAAAAGCGGACATTCCAGTTGTTTCTGCAAAACCAAATAGCACATTCTTATGCCTTTTTGATATCAAGATCGCCAATTTCGCTTTCCGTCCATACACACCTATATTGATAGGGAAAACCTCACCTAAAGTCCGAAGTCTGACTCTAGCTGATGCTGAACAACTACAAAGGAAGTGTTCAAGAGTTTAAAGAGAAGAAATCTCCTTATAATAGTTTAATAACTTGTCGTAGCTAATATGTGTAAGCCGCCATATTTTTCTTCGTTTTTATATTATGAAGTTCTAGTGTATGACCTACTTTAAAAAATAAATTTATAACTTTCATAATACAATTTTCGGCATAGGTACAGCAACTTGTAGATTTAAATACTCTGATTTTCAACACAAATTGTTTCAGTTTTTAGAAATATAAAATTTGCCAGCACCCATAATACCCTAAAACTTTTTAAAACATATATAATTTTTTTTTCTTATTAAATTTCTTTTCCTATTGTTCTGTACAAAGTATTTTGAAAATCATTAATTAAGTATAGCTATACTCTTATTTATAACCAGAAAAAAGGAAATTCAAAACTTTATATCCCAAACAATGGTAAATTCGGTGAAAAACTTCATCATAACATATGATTAAAAAATGGAAATAAAAAAATATATATCTATTTATATTTTTTAAATAATTTCACTTTTTCTATATTCCATAATTAAAAAATTGTTCAGCCCCAAGCCTGCTGCTGTCATTACCGCATTATTCTGAGTTAATTTAAAATAATCTAAAATTTTAAATTCATGCGTGTATGTTATTAAGAATCGGTTATTATGGTAATAAGTCTCATTAAAAATAGTTTATTGCCTTCAATGTATTAAATTTTATGCAAATTAACAGAATAATTTAACAAAAATTTCTAATCATGAGAAAATATTTTGTTTTTTTTTTATCATATTTATTTTTGTGTTGAATAATTTGCGGAAAAACAATTTTTTAATTATATTTTACTGGATAGAAATATAAATTTAAATAATTAAATTCATTTTATGCGATTATAAAATTCACATTAAAATGTTAAAGTCATAATGTATGCGTATTGATGAACTTCTTTAGTTAGAATAAAAGATATTTTCATGTATACTAAAGAAAGTGTTAATGGTAATAATTTATAACAAATTTACAGTTGTTTTTTTGATATTTTCTGTGGCATAGAGCAAAAATGAGCTTTTCATAAAGTTTGATTTGAGAAGTTGGAAAAGCTAAATTAATGGAAAACTAATATGGAAAATTGTTAAAGACTTTTTTTTAAATATAGTTTGACTAAAACAAGTAAGTTTTTACAAAAGAAAAGTTTAGAACAAAAATATGGCTGGAAAATATAGTTACATTAACCATATACATGATGAACATGATGACATCATGTAATGTAACTATGGATTTTATATAAAGCTAAAAAGTTTCTTATATGATTGAATGAAATATAATATGGTTGCAACAAAAATAGTTCATAGTTCACACAACAATATTATTATCTTCACAAACATAATTATGTTTGCAGCAATATTATTTATAATTGAAATAACAATAATTATGTTTTTAGTAAAAATATTGTATTAGTTACTTTCTACAAGCCGATATTTTGTTCTCAACTATAATATTGTTGTTTAAAATATGATTCACTGATATATTATGTTAAAAATAAATATAATATGGTTGAATGAAAAATAATTATGTTTATACCAAACATAATTTATAGTAGATTCAATAATAATATTATTCTCAGAAACTTGAATTATGGTTGCAGCAACATTAGTTTTAATTGAAACAAAAATAAATATAATTAAGGTAAACATATTAAACTTAAAATAATAACACAACACAATATATATTTAATTTCTATTAGGATTATATTTTTCTGTCCATTATAAAATGGTTGTTTAATATATATATTTGCAACGAATGAATTCTAATGAGTTCCAATAAATATTTGGTTAAATTGTTGCTTCTTTCTTTAAATCAGAAATAATAATTTTTATTTTCAACTGTAAGAAATAAAAAAAAAACATATTTAATAGTAAAGATTGTCCTTAAAATTAAAAAGTACTTATACCATAGTGTGTGACAAGCCTCAACTTTCGTAATAAATTGCCATAAAAATAAGTAAGTTTTTGATTTAAACAAATTATCAAATAATCATTATTTAACCAACCTGTATAGTTTCCTTTACTTCGTCTTAATTTTGGTTATTAATTATTTTTTGGTATATTTCTCAAATACATTATATCAACTTATGTTCAAATATTTCCACTGGAAAGATTTTATCCAGTTTCTCATAAGGTACTTTATTGTCTATCAAAATTAATTGTCAGAAAAATTAATGGTTAGTTTATAAAATGTTATGCAAAAATTTATGCAATCTAGATAGTTATATCCATTAACTGAGAATTTTTATATTATACGCTTGCATTTATAAACACGTTTTGACTTCGTAGACTGAAGAGCAACAGTAGACTGAAAATTACAGTGAATTTTTATTTTTGAAGGATTTTATTTTAACGCCAAATAGAATATGATTATTTCAACCATAATATAATTACTTCAATCCTAATATACCTATAACATGATTACTTCAACTATATGATATGATTGCTTCAACCATATTATGATTACTTTAATCATAAGGCAACTATAATATGATTGCTTCAACCATAATATGGTTAATATTACTACAAATATTTGTAAAACAACTATAATATGATTTCTTTAATCAAAATATGTTTGTTACAACTACTGGATTATAAGCTTCTTAACCATATTATGACATCCACATTCATTTTTTTAAAATATAGTTGTACACACCATAATTTATTACAACGTAAGTATATATTTCGATTAACTATAATATTTTTAAGACAAATATAATATGTTTCTATTAACCATAGTAATATTCCTCATTAACATATCAAATTCTTGTTTCAACTATATCTAGCATAATAATCTTAAAGTAACCGTAATATGTTTATCGCAACCATTGGATAATCATATTATTTCTCTTAGTGTACATTTCAAAGTCAAAGGTATAAGCAAAGCTTTGTAAAGCAAAACTTAAGAAGGCAAAATAGATTTTAGAATAAGTAAGTTTCTATACCAAGAAAGTTATTTCAATTTATTATTTCAGACATAAGAAACTATCTAATATTATATTAACACACATATTAATAATGACTGTAAAATAACCGACAAATTCAAATTTGAAACTTTTTCAAAATATTACCACAAAAAATTACCAATTAAAAAATAAAAATAATTAAGCAGTACATACAAATTTTTATGCCCATCTTTCAAACAATTCATTTATAGAAAAACATATCCAAGTTCTAAACCCATATAGTAAAACTATATATTTTACACGAGAACTAAATAGCAAAACATCATAAAATCAATTAAATATAAAACTTTTTTAAATTAGAAGTATTTTTTTTTTTTTTTTGATTTTGACAGTAACTTAGGTGAATCACCTTTTCGTGCTTAATTAAATACGGTACTGCAATTTTACACTACAATATATCTACAATAATTCGAGTATTTATTTTAACAAATTACTGGCTTATCTACTCATTAAATGTGGAAAACTACTACTATTGTCAGGAACTAAGCCTTCTTAAATAGAATATTTTCATTTTAGTTGTCAAAACAATTAAAATTATCGTAAAAATATATTATGTAACTACCTATAAAAATATTTTAAATATACATGGTTTGTGTCTTGGAATTAGCTACCTCGAAATATTTCTTATTGGCAAATACAGGCACATCTTTAAGTTCAAATGAGTGCTTGTTTTGTAAAACAAAATATCGAAACACAGAAAAAAATATTCCTATTGTTGTAAATCTTGCTCTGCCAACTTCAAAAGGTTAGCTAAAAATCCTCCTTCTAATAGGAAAAACACCAGAAGGAAGAACAGGAACATATCACGAGTAATATTGACTATTTCTTCAATTGTTGCTGAAATTACAAAACTACCATCTTCTTCATCTTCAAAGATAGTCTCCGTTGTATGTAAATAAACCAGAATGGACAGATGTACATCAAAAAATTACCCTATAGAACAAAAATGTTATGCTTGACGATATGCTTAGCAAAATGAATTGTTTTGGAGAAATAAAAAAAAGTTTTGAGCGAATGTTACGCCGGAAATAGCTGGTAATTTTTTATTTATATTACACATTTGTAAGAACAAAACTAAAAAATAATAAAGGTCTGTTTGTAAAATACCATTTTTTTAAATTAGAGTGTAAATAAACAACATTCGAAATTCTGTTCAGCTTCCTTTATATTAAATTTTTGGAAATATACATTTAAATTAAAATCCATACTGACAGAGTTACATTATAATCCAAAAAGGGTACAAACACTCTTCGCACCTAGTTTTTTTCATTTCATATAATAGCAATAATAATAGCTAAACATATCTGGCCCTTTAATTCTATATCACGTCCATTGATGCGTTATTATTGTAAAGAAGCAATTTCGGATTGCAGTATTTGAACGTATTTTTTTGTCATGTTATTCAGGCAATCAGCTACATTCAACCATTAATTCGAGCAAATTTTTAAGTCAACGGTTTGGTTATCTTGCGATTTCACGATGACAATACTTTACATTAAAATCTAAATTACATCGACTCCCTTTTAAAAAACTCTTTGACACTAACCGATGGAGGGTTATTCAAACAATTTATATAATTTATTTATTCAAATATTTACTTGTCGCCGGAGAATATCCGAAATTTGATAATTAATTGATTTATAGAGTTTTATGATGAGACCCATTAACCTCCTGGGGAACCATGTTTAGATTAATTTCATTTATGCTTTTTTTTAAAACAAAACTAACTAGTTCATATATAAGTAGTTGAGAAAAAATAATAATTCATTTTCTATTTCTACTCATTACCAAATTACAGTGACTTAAGTAGAATCACTTTTTCGTGCTTAATTAAGTACGGTACTGCAATTTTACACTACAATCTACAATATTTCGAGTATTTATTTAACAAATTACTGGCTTATCAACTCATTAAATGTGGAAAACTACTGCTATTGTCAGGAACTAAGACTAAGCCTTCTTAAATAGAATAGCTCCATTTTATTTAATTTGTTACCAGATTATACTCTCAATTATTTTTTGCCATTTATTATATCCCAATGACAAAGGATACTGGTACAGGTCGAAAAATCTATAAAGCATTTTTTTTGTTTTGCTTCTTCGGGAATCGAACCTGGGACCTTTTGGTTGAAAGGCAGGCGCTCTACCTACTGCGCCACCCAGCGTGTAATAATTATGTGAATAATTATATACATTATATTTCATCGATGATTTTACATCTGCGCAAGAATTCAATAACTTTTCCTGCAGACTGAATTGCTTCTAGTTTCACAATTTTTAATCTTACATTGTTGTATAAGCTACAAGTTTCAAGAATATGGTGTATTGTGATAATGAATCCGATGGAACAACTGCATGTGTGTTTTGTTTTTGTGACCCATCAAAGTTAAACTGTGTGCTAGTCTGCTGTGACCTATGTGTAGTCTAATCATTAAGACCGAGGTTTTCTGGTTTAGATTTTGGGGGGTTTTCCATTTGAATACATTTGTTTATAGGTTTATTTTGCCATGTTACACTTACGAAATATTTTTCTCATATAATTTTGTTACACTGGCATTATCAATCCTGATAATATATTGGTTCCATTGTAGCTTCTTTCCCCCCAATACATCAGCCTCTTAATTTCTGAAAATTTTCGCATGTCCATCTAGCCAAAGAAAGTCTACTACATTTGCATATTGATGCAGTAGCTTCTGAGATAATATTATTGTGGAATGTTAATATATTATTGTAGTATGAGATGAAAAGGCGTGTAAGCTACAAAGGGAGCCAGTTCATAAAATGACCTTTCTCTCTATATAATTCCGGACCGCATAATCCGAAAATTGATATGTTCAAAAAAATTTATCTTAATATACCTTAAATTCCTAACCAGGCAGTAAAAATTCAAGTTCAAAAGCTGGTAAGTTTAAAAAACAATTGTCGTAAAAGAGCTTGAATCTTATAAAGTAAAGAAAATAGTAAACACTTACTTATAATTTTGGGCATTATTAAATTTCTACTTCTAAATTATCAGAACAAAATTTAAAATAACTTTCTAATTAATTTTTTATATTCAACAAATCACATTCCGCCTCATCCTCCTCACAGTTCATTTTATCATTTTTCATTCTCTTTGTTCAAGTTTGCATTACAAAAGCAAAAAAATATAACTTTTTTAGTTGTGCTACTTATTTATTAAGCCATAAAAAGTTATTTTAATTTAAAAAACAACAACAACAACAAAAATGAAAATTTTTTATCAAAAAATTAAAAATTTTCTACGCAGAATTTTCACTTTGAATTAGTTTTATCAAGACATATTTTAAAATATAAATTTTCTTGATAGTCATTAATCATCATCATTTTCAAATTAAATTATGATTAAGAATATCTTTGTTTTTTTTTGTTATAATTATTTTTAAAAAAAAAATTACTGCTCTAAAAAATTCTCGAGATTGAATCAAAGTTAAATATCTTCTCAATTAGTTCATATAAATTTTATTAATCGTGATGCCCTAATTCGTGAGTTATTTTCAATTTCCAGAAACAATTTGTGCATGCGTAACTACGAATATAAACAGTAATTATCGTAGTCTGAAAGTTAAAAATTTGCTCAATTATTTATAGAGTACACCATTTGTGTAACGAAATTGTACATTCTATTTCTAAGTAAATTATTAGAATTTTTGTTTTATTGCATTTATTTCAGCTTTGAATAGCGCCGAAAGCTTAAAAGTGTATGAAAGCAATTAAATAAAGAGGTTAAGTAAATAAGTAAATGTCCTATCCTGTTAATATTTCAAAACAAACTAGAATTACAGTTTGCACATTTGATACCAAGTCTCTATTGAGCTGTTGGCCGTTATAAAAACAAAATATTATATGATTAAATCACTCTAAGAAAGAACTGGCAGGCCGAATGAATTATTTCTCGATAATAATAATTTTAGCATCGACAGCCGCATTGCAAGTTCTACACTCTTTGTTCATTCAAAAAAAAAAAAAAAAATAATTTTATAACATAAAAGAAAAAGTTATATAACATAATTGGATGTTTTTATACGTTATCCGTTCATCAGATTAGACTAACCGTACTTAAGTTAACTAAATACTTTTCGTTAAACTTAAACTATAGTCAAATTAAGTTGCGCCTGGTAAAACTTCATTTGATTTGACACTTTGAAAGAAGAATCACCATTTTGAATTTTATTTATATTCATTTTTATCCACAAATCGAATGGCATTTCATTCAAAAGTTCCTTTACTTAAGTAACCAAGAAATGAATTATGCCAGATTAAGTCGAAGCAAAAGTACATTTTTTAACGACACTGAAACTTAAGTTAACTTAAGTATGGTTAAGAGCGTATATGAGTTTGACATTTACCTCGTAAATTAACTTCAGTACTGCTAGTTAGGCCGTTAATTGCATTACGTTCAATCTGCGACATTCTTTGAGTAATTTAGCTCTATAACATTTTCTTTTCCAGATATTTTTTGATATTCAATATGTTCTTTTCCCCAAAGTTTTTTCGAAAGACTATACATAGATTTCTATATTGTGTTCCAACTTAAATCCAATACTTGCAAAAAGAAAGTATTTAAAAATTAAATAAGCATATTACTTTCTGTATTGTGATAAGATCGGTTCTATTGCTATTGCTAGAACCGATAAGAAAGTATCTAAATGGCGGTATCTATAATGTTTCCATATAGTTAATAGAAGAGTTTACTTTTAACATATTAAAGCATTAAACATTAAAGAATTATTTTTACAACAAACCGTTTATTTTTTCATTGGATTGCCCCTATTGTTGTAATTTGAATTAAAGTAAAAAAAAAAAAAACTATTTTAATTTCAAAGTCAATAATTCCATTTATTCATACTTTTAAATTTAATATGTATAATTTAAAAAAAAACCGTTATTTTTAATGTATTATTTACTTTAAAATGTGTACAAAATATATATATATGCGTAGGTATATGTATGTATGTATATACATATAAATAGATTTGTTTTGCTCTATTTTATAATCCAACTTCTCTTCTTTCTTTTCTAGTCGCCCTTTAATTTTCTAATTATTTTTTTTCAAATTTTTACTAAAAGTTTAATTTCCCAACAATAATGAAGAAAAATCAAATTTGGCTACTGAATAAAAAAAGCAAAAAAAAAAAAACAAATAAAAAAAATATATATTTTTTTCCGCTAGAAAGTAATAAACGACTTTCAATATTAATGATCCAAAAATCCATCCCAAAAAATTAAATGAAAGGAATCAAATTTATTTTTTTCTTTGTTTTTTTTTTTCTCTTAGCCATGGCACGGTATTTAAAATCTCATATTCAAGTCACAAAGCCATTGTAAGAACGTCTTTTCAATAAATTTGTTTGTTCAATTTATTTTGTTTGTTTTGTGTTTTTCATTTTTGTTTTTTGTTTTGTTGCGGTGATGTAGTTAGTTGTATTCTTATAATAAATTTCATGATATACCTTTACCATGCCTTCTCCTCATTACTTACAAGTAAATTATATCCAATATTCAATGAAGTGACTATATTATAGTGTAAATATAGATAGAGTATATTGTTAGAAACACCAAAAACCTTTGGGCTTCATTTAATAGTCACGTTCAATGAATTATTCAGGTTCACCTACTTTAAGTTGAGTGTCAGATTTATATGTTAAAAATTTCAAAGGAAAACTAAATTATAGAAAAATATATAAAAAAAAAAAATAATAACAAAAAAAAATTAAAAATTTTTACTTGAATTTGTGGTATTCGTGTATTACGTTTTTTGTATTATCTACTTTTGTGTTACTGTGACATCGGAATTTAAAATCGCAATAATATTTTTTTCCTTTTGTTAATTAAAATATACAAAGTAACCAAATTATTAAAGTTGTTTAATTAAAAATTTTATTTTTTTTTCACAAGCTAACAATAATAATTCATCATAATAACAACTAGGAAAACAATAGTGTAAAACAAATACATGTTAAGAAGGTTATATTATAAACATTGACCAACAGTAGCAGTTAAAGAGTGATTAACAGTGGTGGCGCATAAGTTGGATTACTAGAAACATTGGCTTCTTAATTAATTTATTATTGGGGTATGGGTCAAGCTAATACAATAAAACAAAACTTAACGTTTTAATTCTAAGATTCAAAAACTGTTATATTCAGTTTTGAGACTTATAATTTAAAAATTTAATGTTTTACTTAAAGACCCACTTATACAAAAATATTTTACTTAATTAATTTTTGTTGTTTTTATTTATACTCATCACTGTTATTTAATTAACTTACTTTGTTAAATAGAAAAATCAATGCAATGGTAGGGCTTTTCCAATTCTTTAGGCTAAGATTTGATCTAATTATTAGTAATTAGAGTTTCTAGATTAGAAAGATTCAATAAAAACTATATAAAAAAAAAAAACTTAATTCCTCAAGCACAAATTTTTTAGTACGTATTCCTCTTTTCAATATTGTTCAATCACATGTTTTATATTCCGTATATGAATGATTAGCAGTATAACTTTTAATTATGATTTTGAGTTATTGCTGTCTTGCAGACCATTTACATCCTACCTTCGGTTTGTATAATTTTGTTTGTATTATTTGTATAATTTTAGATTTAAAGCAGAAGTAACTGTAGATCGTGTCTATGTTTTTCTTATTTATATTCACTCAATCTTTCTTAATATTACCGGATGTTTTTCGAACCCAACCTGAATTTGGACTGAACCTGAATTTGGAATAATATATTATTAATAACCTTTTTTTAGACAAGTACAATTTAAGCACGTCATATAGAGTTTCGGCCCCAATTTCTTGGATCTCACACCTATTGTCTTTATCAAATTTAAGGACCATATTGTACTGATGATACAAAAAAAAAAATTTCAAGGTCTTCGGCCTCGACACTTGGGACGCCGGACCTTTTTTTTTATAGTCGGCTGCTGCCCGCAAACCTCCGCAAAGAAATAAAATTTAATAAAACCCTTTTTTTGCCTACAGTAGGTAAACGCAGACGGCAAGGTTTTTCGATAAATTCTGGACTTTTTTACTAAACTTTAGTAATAACAGAAAATGACAACAAAATAAGCGTCAAAAGTTTTAAATTGTATTCCATAATGTAAAAATATTACAGCAAATTTTTTACTATGTAGAAAGTAAGTTTTAAAAATTAAATTTAAAAACAGTTTAAAGGCGGTTTAAGAAATGTTTTTTTTACAATATGGAAGTCACGCACTATAAACGACATCGATTGTATGAACTTATGAAGTGTATTACTTTCTTTCAAAAAAATTGTTAGTCAGAACCGTTTATAGTCAGAATCGTGACTATAAACGTTTTTGACTATCAACGAATAAAAATACATCGATCTACTACGTTGAGAGTAGTGGGATTTTATTGGGTTAAGTTTTATTGAAATTAGTATTAATTTCGTCATAAAGTATTAGGTATTATACTTTTATTTCATTATTATACATATTCAATAATCAAGCGATTCAGAAAACAACTACAGTTATACCAAAACAAATATTTCTTTTTATATAAAGATTTTGTTTGAAAAAACTACTTCTGTGTAATGGGAATTCACAGGGATGCACAGGACACAGAGAATTCACTAGTATTAAATTTAAAAATGAAGGGTACTGAATAATAATAAAATGTCAATAAAAGTATGGAAATACTTTTAGTAGTAATGTTAATATGTAACTTCTAACAGTAATTATAATAATAATTTTGATTTTTAGAAAAACTTATTTAATATAATAATTTAAAAAACATTGTAACTCCAACTGAATCTAAAATTTAAAAATTAAAGCAATAAATAATTTTTGATTTATCTTTCCTTACATCAAAATTAATATTGCCAGAGCTCCATTGGTCAACATATTATATTCTCGGCGTATTAATAGATTTTGTTACAATTTGGCATAAAACTTATTTTTTGGTCAAAAAATAATGCTAACCTAAAAATTGATTGATTCTGGTAACTTTCTCTATGACATATATACAAAATGTAGTCTACATTTTTTCACTACACACTCTGCTCTTATTTTGCGATTCCACTACCTATTTTAAACGTTTTGGAATAAGTCTATAAAGTCAAGAGCTTTTGATATACATTTTAGAAGATGCTGCATTGTAGATTTTACAGTTTCACTGCATTTAGGAAGTCACGGTATCTAAAATCCCTTTACTTATTATTTTGACATTGTGATTAAACGACTGCTCCACCGTACAGTAAAAAGACGCACATTTAATTTACTATAAGTCAATTCATGCTGTGCAGCAAAAATTCGCACATCTAATGCAGACATAGATAAATATTTCGCTGTTTTTATAAAAATTAAAACTTTCTCATTTTGAAATAGTTTATTGTAGAATTATTGTAGTTTTTATCGAGTAAAAGAAAAATAAAAATTTCATAGATTTGTGTAACTTAAAGCTACAATCTATAAAATTGTAATTAGCTTATAACACAAATTGAGTAGTAAACAAAAAAAAAATATTATACCTATATTAACAAAAGAGCAAAAAATAAATTAAATAAAACTTTAGTTTCCATAAAATATTATTCTTTGGATTAAAAATATTTTTATTTTTTTTTTCTCGGAACTTAAATAACTAAAAATAACTTTTGAAAGGTATACATATTAATTATGTACCATCAAAAAAGTTAATTCAGATTTTCTACTTCATTACTTTTTCATACGTACACCGAAGAAAATACTCTTTACCCTCCCTATACATATATATAGTGGGTAAATTGGTTTTCTCTACTCAATATGGACGTAATGAACGTTTACCTTCTACGAACATAATTTTAAATATATGAAAAATATGATTTTTCTTTGTTGTTTACCTTTCATTCTCTCCCATCAAACTCTTAATTTTACCTTTATTAACCTCTAATTCGTTTTTTTATAAAGTAAAAAAAAATTATTTTCTTTCTTTGTATTTTATCCGTTAATTAAACGTTAAGGTATTATTCAAGTACACTTTGGTATTTCGATGCTTTAAACTGCATACTACATAACAATGTACATTTACAATACACGTAGTCAGACAATAGTGTAAAACAACTGTTTTAAAAAAATTGCAAGTAAGCGAAAAAGAACAAAAAATGCGAATACAGAAAATAAAAAAAAAAAATTTCCCATAAAACTTGAATCAGGAAAATATAAGTAAAATTAAAGAAAAACAAATTGGTAGTTTTATTTACCGCAGCTTTGAGATATAATCATTAGGATCATTAGATTATAATATCATAGTTGAAATCTTATATCAAGCTTAAAAAAGTCTGTAATAGCATTCAATATTGGTCTTTTCAGATTGACTTTAACTTATTTTAATTCTAGGAAACTTGGAAAAGATGGAAAAAAAGGCTCAAGGAACATATGATAGAATCAGAACTATAGCAAAAGAAGAAAAATGTTATCAAATCAAATCATATTCACAGTAGCACTGTAGCAGAATACATCATATACAAGATAATCACAGTATTTTCAAAGAAGACATAGGTAATGGTAAGTTATATAAGAGATTCTAGAAAACTAGAATCAGCTGAAAGAATCGAAATTTATAAAACTAAGAATGACTCACTCCGAAATAAGGACCAAGTAAATGGATATTGTTTATTATTTTATTTTTTAGTAAAATGTAATAGCGTCAATAAAACCACCCCTACTAGTCATTCTAACGTTGAAAATTATGTTTTAAATAATAACAATATAAATACTCAACCCTCTATCTAACCTATTTCACCGGAAATACATAACAGCTGCAAAAAAGATTCTATTACTACCTGACCAATAAAAATAAATAAGACGATTTTAGATTTCTTGCCTCAGTCGAGTACAAAACAAAACACTGAAGAAGTCTGCAAAGTAGACCAAATACGCGAATCTGTATGACAGCATATTTAATAAAATTTAAAGAAAAATATGTAACTATTTTCAACAATTATAATAATAATAAAAAAATACTGAAGTATATTATGCCGTTTGCTCTTTAATTTTTCTATGAATGCTTTTCTATTAAATCTCCAATGAATACCTTTTCTAGAAATCATATGCTTCTAGATTCTATTAATATGACGCAGCCATGATTGATATGGATGCATTTTAGTAAAACTAAATACCTTTTAATTAATACACATCGATTATTATTAAAATAATTTAGCCTTGCATCGCACAAAGTACAGTACCAGGATATCGTTTGATGTTTTCGAATTTAAACTTTATTAAAATAAATTCCAATTCAAACCTAAGCTCTATAATTATGCTTTTTGCTCATATCAGAATATGATACATAATATTCAAAATTTGCATAACCAGTGTTATTGCAAGTAATAGGTTAGTTGGGTTAGGATTTACTCATTTTTTTTACCCAAAAAATAATGATATGCAAAAACTATCAACAAGTCTAAAATTATCAAAATAATTTCTCAAAAAATATATGGTTTTCATACTGTAAAAATTTCAACAAAGACATTTTAACAAGTGATGATTTTGTTTAGTTTTAATAACTCACATACGGATTTATTTAAGATCTATGTATATATGAGGAGTGAAAATAATCAGAATTAAACTAGGAGTTGTATATAGGTATAGAGAGTAAAGAAGTGATTTACAATCACTGCTACTTTCAAATCACAATGATTTTGTCAAAATATTTATTTTCTCATGTGATTCGTAATTAGAGATGAAAACAGAGTGATTTTCTAGTAAATAATGATTTTAAATAAAAAATAATTTATAGTGATGGTGTAATTTAAATAACTATCGTTTCGGAAAATGATTTTTGTGATTAATATCGACACCGATGTATTTTATTGTATCTGATACATTCAAATAAATTTAAACAATGTGTATCAATTAAATGTATCTATCTATGCATTATCGCTTTTGTATTATTTATATTTATAATTATTATAGCGATTTATAAACACTATATAGCAGTATTGTAGCAAAATAAATAAAAGTTCATACAATATATCATTATGATAGTACTGTTTCTATTGTATGAATTTTTGAGTATAGTACTAATATATGAAAGAGTGGGATAGAAATCACTTTGTTAAAATTTGTAGTAGCAATCACTGTGATTTTTAATGTTGAGTAGCAAAAATTGATTGCTATTTTTGAATCACTGTGATTCAAATATTGCCTAAAATCTTTATATAGGTGGTCCAACAATACTATACCTATTCATTAGCTTCAGTAATATTGGTGAATGCTCCGTTCATTTAAAAATATAATGCTAATTACACAACTTCAAGGGTATTACATTTATTCTTCTCCGGGTTTCTTTTGTACGAATTTGTTTTCATTGAAATTACTTATATTAAATACATTTTCAACGTTATATCAAATTTTTGAAAAAGTATTCATTTTCTAAAAAAAGTTGATTTTCCTTCAATTTTCAAAGCTTGAAATAGTTTTTTTTATTAGGTGACACCTATTTTTTACATATTAATTTTGACATGAGTGCTATAATCCAATGGCATTGATTGTGAATACAATTGTACTCAATTCAACATTTATTTATTTATTTTTACTCAAATGAGCCCAATCACAATTACAGAGAATTTGTTTTACAATTACTAGGTCATAAAAGTCATATATTTTACCCTATTACTAGATAATACAGAAAAAAAGATGTTCACAGCTTAACGAAATTTGTTGAATTTATTTTGCGAATATTACTTAGTATATTATTAAAAACCGAATAACGTTAAGATTCAAAAAAAATTAACTATACTATAATTATAAACTTGCAGTTAAATTTTACATCGTAATCGGAATTTTGCAAACATTATTACATACAGATAAACTTTTAAAAAATGTTCTATGATCTATACTACCTTAAAAAGACTCTTTTTAATTTTCATATTTTTTTCTTTCTAAAGTATATAAAATAATAAAAGGAAGATTTATCTTTAATCTAAGTGGGTACCAAGTTACTATTAAAACTATTTTCTGAAATGTTAGCTTAAAATTTATTTTAATTTATTATTAATGATTAAATGTTATTTTATATACCGAATAACAGTTAATAATATGAGTATATAAAGTTTAAGAAAATGTGCTGAGCATTTATTAATACACTCCAAACATCAGAGACAGGAAAAATAAAATAAGAACAAAAAAAAAAAACAAAAATCATGAATAATGAAAAACAATAATAAATTTTCTTCCAACTTAACAAATTAAAAATAAATTCATAATTTTTACCGTTGATAAAATAACAGTAAATTATTTTTTGTATGACTGCTAAATAGAAAATGTATCGGAGAAATTCTTCAAATTATCATATTCAAACTTAAAGTCACTAAATATGAAAATTCCTAAAAATCACAATACGTTTTGAATCTTGTAAATCTAATCTCTACCACAACGTAGTTTATGTATAAATATTTTAATTCATTTTTTTTACATTTTTGACAGTAACTTAGGTAGAAATCAGCTCTTCCGGTTTAAGTACGATACTGCAAGTTTATATATTTATTTATCAAATTACTGGCTTTATCCAGTCATTAAATATGCCACAAAAATATCGTTGGAAATCATTTAAATTGATGTCACTGGTTCCCCCGATTAATGAATAGATACATTCCGGATTTTTCACATTTTGACGAGTTCATCCTAATGGTTAATTTTAGCGTAAAACTTCACTGCGTAATTATGTAAGTGTCATCAATTAATTAGACTTATTTTAAAATAATTTTAAATCTCATTGTTAGGAATTATGATTGAAATTATTCATCATCATTTAATTCATCAACTTTTACATTAGCGAAAAATTATGGACAACAGCAAATTCAGAAAAATAAGAAGCTTATTAAGCTCATAAATAAATAAAAATTCACAAGTAAATATTATTATTAGTACACAAATTAGAAAAAGTTTATATTGAAATAGTTATAAATATAATAATTATAGTGATATAGCTTTCCCTAGTCTCTTGATTTTCAAGACGAAATGTATTATTATTGTTTTTTGATCATTAATGTCGGGATGGGATGCGTGAATAAATTTACTGCTTTACAAACCAAAAAAAAAAAAAATAATATTATGAATTCAAAAACAGATTTCGAATTAGTTACAGATTGGAGAAGCATCAATAACATCGAAGTAGATTAATTATATTGGAACATATTTCTAACAGAAACTGAATCATATCATGAATCAAATAATGATTGCAATATTATAGAAATATTAGTTTTCGACCAACATCTTTGTTTCATTTCTTAAATTACGTAAAATACAATTAGATTAAATATTTCAATTCAAATATGATGTTCGACTGTTTATTTGATTAAATCTCACTATGTATCACTTTTTCGTTATTGTTGATCTGTTATAATTTAAATTTTTATTTAAATTTTGATTAGAGATTATCTAAAATAATAAGGACTTTATGATATTAGGATCAGCATTGTTTTTAAATGCAATTTCATTATATTCAGTTCCATTAGTTTTGTTGAAACTCCGTTATTGTGCTAGTTTTCAGACATTAAGATAATCAAATAAAATTAGATTATATGTCAGTCTTTTGAACTTATTTATAAGATCATGTATAACTTACTTATTTAGTTGTTCAAACATGTAGGTACTGAGCCTGACTCATCAGCATCCTCTGTGTTTGTCAGTGTCTATTGCTGAATATATAAAGTTGTTCCATGTCTGCCGACATTTCAATTAAAAATATGTTTTTTAGCAATATATACGTTTCCATCATTTTTAAAATCTAAATATTTCAACTTCAACTTAACGTTTTTTTTTCAATAATCACTCCAACAAAGGTTTGATCTACCCCAATGTTTTGTACATTCGAGCTACATTTAAAAATTCTCTTGGCTGAAGCATTTTCATCCATTCGCTCTAGATATTCGAAGTCGCTGTTCGAGACCACCTCATTACACAGATCATAAAGTTCGGCATTATCTCCTTCATATTCTCCTCCAGACTCCAATTCTGATATATTTATATTTATTACTTTTATTTTCTTTAAAATTAATTGCATATATTTTCAGAAGCAAATTTTAGTAATAGATTGCTGGCCAAGAGTGTAAGTCATAATGCAATCACTTAAAAGCTAAATAAAATTAGTACCTTTTCATAATGTTCAGCATAATGTCTAAAATTATGAGTGAAAGTACTTACTTTTTTTTTTTTTTTTTTTATTTTCAAAATTTTGTTAATAAAAAGTTATAATACAATTATTTATATGACAATTATATTGCTATCTCTTTCATTTTGTTAATTTAATTGCAATTTTTGAAAGTAAGGTGTAACAGGATATCAAAAATTTTCTTTGATTTTTCTATAAAAGAAAATTATTTTAAAATAATTATGTCTAATGAAAAATATAGTTTCTTTCTTACTAATTTCCATCACATGTTCACTTCCTTTCCCTCCCAATTTTATTATGAAAACTTTTTTAATTAAAGTTTTTCAATTAACCAATAATGTCAATTACTTATTGTTGCTGTCGTTGTTGTTGTATTTTAAATTTGTTAACTGCCAACAAACTAATTAGTGAGAAATTAAAGTAAGTGTAGTAATTTTACTTTCATAATTAGAAAAAAAGTAACGGTAATTTTAAATATTATAATTTATAAATAAAATGAAATTTAATTCAAAATATTAAAAAAATTTCAAAAAATTAGAGAAAAAGTATGTCAAGATTTTCAAGTAAATTTGATTCTTTATTAAGAAAATATGGTGGCGATTGATGATGATGATGATTATAATGAAAGATATATTACTGATGATTATAATAATGTTAATGATGATGATGATGATAATGGTGAATTACAAGACCCAAGGTCATTTATAATTAAAATTTATTATGATTCTGATGGTATCATTCCCAAAGTTTATAATTTAAGGTTTTAGTTAAAGGTGGTAATATTCAAAAATTGCATTCTCATCAATAATTATTTTTGAAATATATATGTATTAATTTATATATATATGTATGTATGAAATATATTAACAAAAATAATTATATTTTTAATCAAAATAAATTATATTTGAAATCTTTTGAAATTAATTGTAATAATTTAGATATTATTATATGTACCTTTGTGGTTTTTAAGCGATTTTCATTTCGATTGATGTACCAATTCATGTATAGTAAATTTTAACTAAGCTCAAATAATTTGCAAAATTTTTAAATTTTATTTCCATTACAGTAGCAAGTAAGTAAAAAATAAATAAATAGCATTACTATTAGCAGGTTGTTGTCATTTGTCAACTAAAACACTCACAGATAGAAAATACTAAAAAAGATTTTAATATTCACAATTGTGTTACACAATTTTGTGTGTTATTCAGACTCCTCCTTGTTTTTATAGTTTCAATTGTCAAAATGAAATTGTAAATTATAATGTTAATTTTTTTTACATTTTCCCTAATGTTACGAAATTATGCTTTAATATAAAATTCAATAACCTCAATGACCTTTAAAAATCTGTATTACATTGAAAAGACTTAAAGAAATCAAAAAGTAAACTTAAAATTGGCTATAATTATGCTAAGACCACACTGCATCAATTCATAATTTGTTATTTTAACATTCCCAATGAAAATTTCGCAATTTAATCAGATCCATATGGACAAAGCAATCAAATATCTAACTTTATTCAATCTGTAACAAAGTTGTAATTATTAATTAAATACAATCTTGTTTTTATTCTATTTCATTTCAAAAATTCAAATAATAAAAAACAAAACACGAAAAACGAATCAAATCGAATTAAAAAACGTGTAATTTTTTTTTAAATTTTATATTTCGTTTTTTTTTCTTTGTTTATTTTGTTTTGTAATTTTTATTTATTTTTTTTTTTTACATTGTAACCGTTTTTTGTTCAAATATTCAAATATGTATGTTTTTTATTTGAAATTTTTTATTTTGTTGTAGGATGATAGTTTTCAGATTCCATCTTAAATGTAATTCAAATTTTTTGTGTTACAGAAAAAGATTAGAGTAGTAAAAGTAGATATACTGCAAACAAAGAGTTAAAGACTTGTCAGTTAATTTAGTTAAAAAAGTATAGTACGTAAATTCGTTGAGCCTACTGGCCTAAATATAGCTAGATTTGAGTAAGTGATTTGTAAGAGACATTGGGTGAAATTTAATTCTTCTCTCATTATTCACAAAATAATGATATTTTTAATGTACTAATTAAATGCCGAATTTACTTTCACTAATAATTTCTATTGTGGAAATATTGATATTTCGGAATCTTATTAAAATGTTTACAATAATGCATATATTTATACAGTTTGAACCTTTAATAAGTAAATTTTGTATACAATCATCTAATATATTAATACGCTACTAATGCCTGGAAAATATTACACATCGGTGAATTAAAGCGAAAAGCAGGGGCAGAAACCCAAAAATTTAGTGTCAAAATATTACCGCAAAAAATTACTTACTAAAAATTGACATTACCCAAAAAATTAAGCGGTTGCAGATTAAAAGAGATTTTAGAGAAAAAAAAAATTGAATTCCCTTAGTAACAAAAATATTATGCTAAATTTGGATAATATGCTAAGAAAAAACAATTGTTTTGCAGTAATAGAAAACTTTGTTTAATTGTTTCGAGTTAAATATTTGAAGGAAGTGGAAATGGGAATAGCTATTTAATTCTTCAATGTGCTACCTAATCTACGATTTTTTTTTTGTTATATTACTAAAACTATTTTTTAAATTTTCCCTAACCCCTAAATAACCCCTAAATAATGGCTTTTTTTTTGTTTACAAAGATCAATTGTTCGTTTGGCACATCCCCATATTTGTATGCCGTACAACCATATCGGTTTGATTATTTATTTATTTATTTATTTCGAGCTTAATTCAAGCAAGTTACAATAAATCATACTTAAATTAAATTTATAAACTAAAAATTAAACATTCAAAAAAGAATTAATAAAAAAAAAAAAAAAAAATAACAAAATTTTTATATTATAACAAAATTAAAAAAGAAAACATAATCTTATATTTAACAATAATTAAAAAATAAAAATGAAAAAACTTCAATTAAGAAGACAGGTCAAAGATTAATCAAAAAAAATCAGTTACACAAATACAGATTATTTTTTAATGATTGTTTAGTTAGGGAAAAGTTAATATGGGGTTTGTATGCATTACAAAGAGACATCATCCTGTTAATTGGTTCATATTTACCATAATTAGTCCGATGGTACTGCAAATTAAACATATTAGCAGTTCTTAGTCTAGAATGAGAACAATAATTAAGTTTAGCAAACAATTGGGGAGATGAAATGTTGTCTTTACTTAACTAAATTAGAATTACAATGTCAGCAACTTTACGCCGTTTTTCAAGGGTATTAAGATGAATTAAATTTAGTCGATGTTCATAAGGAGGTAATCTTAAAGGATCTTCCCAAGGAAGAAGACGTAAAGCATATCTAAGGAATTTTCTTTGAACCGATTCAATTCTGTCTATGTGAACACCATAAAATGGACACCAAACCTGACTAGCATATTCTAAATTAGGTCTAACCAAGCAGGTATAGAGGAATTTTAATACATACGGATCTTCAAATTCTCTAGCCCAACGTTTAATAAAACCGAGCATAGAATTAGCTTTGTTTAAAATATCTGAATAATGAAGATGGAATGAAAGTTTAGTATCGAAGAGTATTCCTAGGTCTTTAATTGACGTAACCTTTGGAATACTTTGGCTATTAAAAGAATATACATAAGAAATTGGGCATAATCGTCGTGTAAAAGTAATATAAGCTGCAGATTATTATACGAACACCAACTATAGAAACGATTCAGATCAGCTTGTAACGCTAATGCATCCTCTAAATTAACAACTTTTTTATAAATTTTCATGTCATCGGCGTAAATTTTAATATGACTATTAATTAATAAAGATGAATCTGATTATATAACAATATCTTGTTATGTATAGGTAATTTTGAATTTCGACCTAAGAGCCAGTACATTTCTCTATATTTATTATCAAGCTCAATTTTTTTCTTTTTGACGTACTCATTACATCTAAGTTTGATATCTAATGTCATTCCTAGGTATTTAGCGGTTTTTTCTTGGAGTATATTTACCCCATTCAGATTTACCGATGGTTGATTTTCTTATTTTTTATTTGTAAAATTTACATGTACCGATTTTAACTCATTGAGCTTAATTCTCCGTTTCTTTGTCCAGACGTATAGCTTGTCGCTTACTCTTTGCAATTTATTTGTAGCTTCGTCAATATTTGATCCTACTGCCATCAACCCACTATCGTCAGAGAATGTAGCTACATATGTAGTAAATCATTGGTGTAGAGCAAATGCAGTATGGGACCCAGAATACTACCTTGACCTGTTTTAATATTTGTGATAGTAGAATACTCTTCGTCTTGTTTTATTCTGAATAGTATGTTTTCTAGATATGATGAGAATATGTCTACGCATTGTTTAGGTAACATATTATTTAGTTTATTTATTAAGCCTCGATTCCATACTTCATCAAAAGCTTGAGCTACATCTAGAAATATTCTATAACTTCTAAAGCTTTTTCTATTATGTCTGTTATCCTATGTATTTGATCGATTATCGAGTGCGTAGATTTAAAACCAAATTGATAATTTGGAATCAGATTACTATTTTCTATGATCGGACTCATTCGAATCAATAGTAGTTTTTCAAATAATACTGATATTGTTGGTAGTAGTGATATTGGTCTGTAGGATTTGATCTCATTTATGGGCTTACCTGGCTTTGGTATCATATTATCTCTGCTATTTTCCACATATTCGGCACATACTTTATTCTTATAACAACATCTTTTTTCGGAAGTTCTTTCAGGACTTCCGATGTAATTAGATCCTAACCTGGAGTTTTTTTATCTCTCTGTTTTTTAAGTTGTTCAACTATTTTTCTCTGTGAGAATGGTGATATGACATTTTCTCGCCAATTATTATTTTCTTCAGTGAGGTAATCCAAATCTGTCTCATCTGGACAAAAAATTTCCTCAAGATGATCTGCGAATGTTTCATGTTTATTTTTATTATCTCTCGCCCATTCACCATTTTTCATTTTGATTGGCGGGATTTGAGAGATCGAGTTTTTTGTACTATTTGTTGCTTTCCACAACGAGTAGTTATTTTCTCTTTTAGCTGATAAATTTTTTATATATTTTTCAAATTTTTCATTTTTAAGATCTTTAATTTTTCTTTTAAGATTCTGAGTTAACGTATTTAGCAGAGTTTTGCCTGCCGGATCACGCGATCGCTTCTAGCTCTTTTTTTATTTTTATCATATTTAATGTTTCTTGTATTATTCCAGGCAGCATTTTGAATAATTTTAATAAAATTTTCTACTTCAGAATATCACAATATATATCACAATATTTGGATCTTAATTTTGTTTTCATGTTTATTTTGTTTTCTATTTTTGTTTAAAGCTAGCCCTGTCAGTTAGTTAGCAGAGGTTTCAACTGTTTCTTAATACCCTTTTCATATAGATTTAGTATAACAGCAGAGTGATCTGAGTCCAAATCATGTTTATCTTCTAGCTTAATATAATTAGGTGAAATTCAGTTACGTTGCGCTACGGAATCTAACCATAATTAACATCTTCGAATGTCCTATGTAAAATTTAGTTTGTGCAATCTTGGCATGATATTTTATAGATGCCAATTACTTCTACTAATGGTTTTTTTATCTTTGGCAGACTCTAACATATTCGTTTTGGCTTCTTCATGTGCTTTTTTTGTTCAAATAAAGTTGTACGATATTCCATTTCACTTCGATAGATCTCCGTTTTTATTATTTTCTTTCCGCTTTCTTTCGAAAATCTATTTATTTCTGGTGTTTTCTCCATATATACGTTTTCCTTGTTGTAGTTTTCTTCTGACAAAAGTGTAGTCATCAACATATAATCATTGTATGATATGCTGCCATCTTTTGTCTATGGAGCTGGTTTGAATCAGAAATGATATAGTTCCTTAGTTGTTGTGTTTTTCCTATACATATCAACATTTATTTTTCCGCCTCCTAATTAAGACCCATGAACGAGATGTCACCATTTTCTTCTTTTTCCATTGTGAACATTATATTAGTATAGATATTATTTAGTTGATTAGGTAATATTTTCTATATATCGCATCCAGATCCTGGGCATAAATCATTCTTCTACTATACTGTCTTCTATAAAGTTATATTTTATGAAAATCTTTGAGACGTTAATAATTTGGTTATAACTTAAGACAAATAGAAATAAGCCCATTTTAATTATTTGATTTACCATCACAAATTGATAAATAAATACTCTTATAATATTACTCGATCCATTTTATGTAGTAAAAATTCCTAAAAAGTATTTTTTTTTGTTATAAACAGCCAACGTTAGCATGTCATTCCTTTAGAACTTATATACCTATACCGCTTAGTTGGGATACGATACGATAGAAAGAAAGGTATTAAAATAATTAACAAGCATTTGCAGAATGAGATTATTTATGTCTTCCTTGAATTTCTGTAAGTTATACAGTACGGTGTTGTTTGAATGTGGAAGAAGCAAAAAATATACCTATTTATTACTGAAAGGGGTTTACCGAGAATGTTATTGTATTTATACATATTGTACTATATTGTAATATAGTAACTAACAAATTTACTAACTAGTTTTCTATAAAAATATTCGATACAAATTAAATAAATTGAGGCCTTAAATAAAATGAACAGCATAAGCTCTTGAATAATATATAATCTACTAGGGGCCCATGTTGAGTAATTATAATTCAAATTGAAGCCAATTTTAATGTTTTTAAAAGAACAGTAATTTACGTACTGACATGGACTTCTCACAATAAAGTAGAAACCACTCATATTTTCATAAAAATTCACAGGTTTGTAAGTTTTATTTAGGAAACATAAATACTGCTCCCTCATATATTGTTTCATTTCGACATATTTCTACACTAAGTATCATTTAATGGATAAAATTACTAAACATAAAATATTTTTATAATTAAAGAGATATATACATTATACATATTTTTAACCAAAACTATAACTATATGATTACTACAAATGACCAAAATATAGAAAACAATAATTTGAGACAGTTACTTAAAAAAATTAATAGAACAGTTAATTTTCCTTTAATTATGTATAAAAATAAAAAGATGTTGAATGACACAAAATGGATATATTTTATTTAAAAATTTGAATATTATAAAACAAAATAGAATTTTTTTCAACCCGTATGCGGATTTCTGTTGTATATACAACTTATGTACATATTAGGAGTTCATTAAGGAGAACCGAGATAAAATGGTATTTACTGCGCAGGTCCTAAAATGCTTTTATTGTTTTATATACAACTTATTTATATATTAGGAGTTCATTAAAGAGAAGCTAAATAAAATAAAAAGGTGTCTACTCCGCAGGTCCTTAAATGCTTGTCAATTATAATTATAGATTAATTATTTTACAAAAAATTAAAAAGTTTTTTTTTTACTGAAGATACTTATACTTACTTGAAATTAGTTATTAAATTTGTTATATTTAACTGTGAGATAAACCTAACATTATGTAATAAACGCAAGTAATGATGAATAGCCTGGTTCTGAATTTGACATCAAAACAATAAAAGCGTTATTCATGGACATAAACCTGCAATTCTGAAATGGTCAGAGCAGCACAATAGATCTGAAGAGATCGGTTACTTGGAACTCCCCAATTTCTAAAAAAATTATGAATCAGGTTGTCAAGCTTAACTACGATTCTGGAAAAATAACTGACTGCGTTAGCAAGAATCGAATTGAGTTTATTAACCCAGTCATAACTCGAAACTTATTTGCTTCACACAAAATTTCCATCTATTTGCTTAATAATTTTAAGAATTTAAAGATCATATAACAATTGGAAATACTCAGAATATAACAATTGGAGAGTACAACTTTGAAGGAGTTACAACCTTTACATACCTCGGAGCAACATTAAGAAGTGGTAATAGTATGCAATGCTGTATTCATAATAGAATTCAGGCCGGAAATAGATGCTACTATGCAAAGAGAAATTTGCTTCAATCAAAATTAATATCAAGAAAGGCCAAAATGACGATATATAGAAAGCCGAACGCAAGTAGTGGTGCTGAATAGAAAGCCCGATAGCAGCCGTGGTAGAGGAAGACCAAGAAGCAGATAGGCAGACAACGTGAAAAACGATGCTCAAATCCTACAAATACCAAATTAGAAACAAGCGGCACAAGATCGACCTTTTTGGAGGAGCATAGTGGTGAAGGTCAAAGCTCACTCAGAGCTGTAGCGCTATAAGATGATGATGATAATGAACTACTACAACTTAAATGTCAGCTATGTCTCCATTATAATTGAAAAGTTGATTTAAACTGATAAATTATTCCATGTTATAAAAATGGTATAAAAATTTTAGATTTTATTTGTCTATACTTTTTGTCCTGTGATTTCTTAAAAATTTTTCTAATATTCCTACAATTCAAAATGCAGTGAAATATTATTATAGTATGGCCAACCTGACCTAAAAAAAAATTTAAAATATTAGAATAACCTGGTACCATCACTAAAATAGTATTTTTTGCTATTTTTAGATTTCATTTTTTGATTTCAAAACTTTACAAACTTTAAAAAGAATGAGTTTTTTTTTTTACAGTTTTGTTTACATCTTTGAATTTTAAGAGTATTTTTTTTTATTTCTATTAATAAAAATAATATTTTTATTTGTTTTTTACTTTATTTAATTTTGACGATTAATTGTTGTAAATCATTGATTTCTTTATTAGATAAAAAAATATTAGAAAAATAAATACTTAGTGTAATTACAAAAAAAAATTCCAACAAATGTGTCAGGACCGACATTAACAAGAATATCAACAGTAGATTAATTAATTAGTTGGAGAACATTTAACCATTCAAAGAAAATCCCCTACTCTCAAGAGGTATACGAAGAAAATTATTAATAATTACTTTTAAATTTAGAGTTGTTTAATTATGTTAGCCATAGTATGAGCTATCTACTTTTTTTCTTTAATTTTTTATTTGCTTTTACACAAAATCATAATATGAATTCATAAGGAAGTGATCTCGGGCCGATTTTTCATTTATTGTTCAGACGACATAGCTATTCTTGTGTCATTGTGCGATTGTACTGCATCAGAGTTAGTTCAAAAGAATTTAAACGTAATCTCAGTATTGGTAAACCAATGGACAATTGGAGCAAATGAAACAAAATCTCGTAAAAACCTTAAAACGAAAAACTTGTTCTAAATAACAACGCCATTTCTCAGTGCGATTATGTCAAATACATTGGTATGCACCTGGATCGACGACTAACCTGGAGAAAACATATTTTCACAAAAAGGTTCTAAATATATACTGTTCAGAAAATCGTATTAGGTAGTTGGCAAGAAATCTCAAATGGATGTGGAAAACAAATTATAAATATATAAGGCTATACTTAAACCTGTCTGGACGTATGGCATACAACTTTAGGGAACAGCGAAAAATTTAAATATTTAAATTATTCAACCATTTCAAAATAAAACAGTACGAACAGTAGTATATGGCTTAGGACAAATGATTTAATACATAAGGATTTAAAAACTATGGAGCTTCATGAAGAGGTGCACGGGAATTATCAGGATATATCAGGAATTATCATAACAGATTAGATAGTCATCCACATAATATTGAAAGTGTGCTGATGACGGATTGCATAACACACACCAGACCAGACTTTTACTAAAGAGATTAATCGGTAACATGTCATTAGTCCCAAAGTCATAACTCCCATTGGGAATTATGTCCCACTAAAATGAGTCAAAATTGCCATGGCAGTTTTTTCTAACTTCGATCCGTTTATATGATCAAATCCCCAAGACAAGGGAATCATAAGTTCCTTACGTTAAATGTAATCAATTTTTAGTAGCTCATCAGACATTTAATTTATTTGAATACTATTTATTTAATAATTTTATGCTTATTCTTTGATTATGCAGGTATAAAATGCAGATACAAACAATTAATGATTATTTATATTACGCATGCAGAACACGTAAGTAAGCTTGCAAATCAATAAGCGATAGTGTGTAAACGGACGTAAAGCGCTGCGCGTAACATCCGCGACTTTATCTTCTTTTACACACACACGCATATTTTTTCTACCCCTATTTTTTAATTATTTGCTTTCAACTAAAATATTTTTTTATTTTGTATATGTTTATTTTATTTTAACTAAAAAGGTCACAAGCCCCATGGGGACTTATAATCCACCTAAATGAGACAAAACTACCCTACCCTATTTTGATTCGCTTTAGTGGGACATAAGTCCCAATGGAACTTATTACTCTGGGAATTATAACATGTCACTGGAGGTTAAACTCACATGTCTCACAAAGAAGTCAATTTATTAATATTTATTAATTTAATATTCGATTACTTTATAAATTAAAACATTGCAAATAAAAATTTAAACAAAAAAAAGTTCATAGCATGATTAAAAATTACCAATTGTAATAATAATAATAATAATAATTGCAAAAAAATAAATAACAATAGCCTAGATAATATAAATTAAGAGTATCAATAATCTACCTACATATAATTTTCAGCACACATCAAGTCTTAGAACACAATCACAAACATCTAAAATTTTAAAACATATCGTCTTTGTTTCAAAGTCATATGTTGAGAGAGGCCATCCTATTCGATGTATCAAAATAAGTTATGCTCTTTGTCTTCTATTCAATTTGATAAAGAATTAATAAGGCCTTTGGTTCAAGTAATAAAATGTTGAAACCAACCTGACTTAATTTTTTAGAATAAATTTAATTTGTAAAACAAAAAATTGTCAAGCAAAAACCTTTAACTAATTATTTGTATGCTAATATAAAATCAAATTTACCTAACCTAAAGCTGAACTTTCGTTCATTGAGTCTGTTATAAAGATTTTATATAAAGAAAATGACTGGCATTTACTTTAACGTCATACAAAACCAACATAAAAAACAAGGGAAGAAAACAATAATTGACCGGAATCAAAACCGGTATTAAGACACATCTACAAGAAATAAGTCGCAACTATCCAAATTTCGAATAGAATTGAATCACTGGTAAGGTGACGAAATTTTTGTATTCTATGACTTACAATTTTCGGGATTGTTTTAGTTTTTATTTATATATTTTAATTATAGTAATGTGAGCTATACATCATGGTCCTTAAGAATGCATGATTTAATAATTTACCCTCACAATGTTCTTCAGTGGTATTTTGGGTAGCTTCCATTTAGGGAATGCTATACGCAAATAGCAAAGTCTACTATGAATAAAAACGTCGCACCCTCACATCATATCTTCAATAAATGCTTCTCCTACTTCACATATGCTGCGCAAAGTGTTTTCGATAAGTACGACTCTATATAGATATTTCTTTACTAGGCAGTGACTAGCTAATATTTATTTATTTATTTATTTAATTCATCATCATCTCAAAAGAGCAATTTTGCTCGTACAGAGTGTATATTTATAAAATTATATGTATAAAATAGTAAAGAAACAAAGTAGTAAACAAACAGGGGTAGCAGCACGTAATTTGGTACAAACGCATTTTTTTGTAACAAAACAAGCATCACAAAATTTTGTTGACAGCATGTACTTTGAAACGCTACTTTGGGATTGAAACAAAAAAAAAAAAATTACGAAACATTTTTGCAATTTTTTTTTTTACACACGCCAAATATTTATACCGGAAATTTTCATTTGTGACGCTCAGTAAAAATGGGTGTTTCAAATGTTACGTGCTGCCAAAAGTAGCGGAACTAAATTAAGATTGGCCAAACAATTTTACGTGCTACCGTTTTTCAAAAATAGCGCGACAACATGTTTGTAACAAGTTACGTGCTGCCTATCACCCCACTTCAAGTGTATATAAAATTAATTTACAGCTTAAGGCTATACAACAATAAATTAAACTTAAAAAATAGTACAAAAATAAAAAGAAATAAAAGAATGATAAAGCAAAATTCAAATAGTATACTTGTAAAAGGTGTATTTGATATTTAGTTAGCAATAAGCAAGATGTTATGTTTTTAAATTCAGTGTTATAATATTTTATTTGTTTTATGCAATTGTGTCTTTCTTATAGATGTTCTAAATTATATTAGACTCAAAAAATACTTGTTAACTTCCTTTTTAAATATATTGTTCTCTAAATTATTTAGGTTTCCTGGTAAATTGCTGTTGACTTTGATAGCATTGTTATATATGGAACTATCTTGTTTACTTGGAGTAAGTTTGATGATCTTGTATTTCGTTTATAGTAGTTATTTCTGTATTTGTGTTAATGGATTCATTTAATATTCTATGTACTTGTATGCAACATACTTTTTGTATATAAAGGTTTAACAGCAGTATATGAAATGTTATCTGTATTTCTTTTGTTGACGTCGTTCTGTTTAAATTATATAAATTTTTTATTGCTTTCTTGTGGATAACTTGCAATTCTTGTATTTTTGATTTTGACATGTTTCCACAATCCACTACCGCATAGACACATGTGCTGTGGAATATGCTGTAGAACAATGAACTTTTCCACTGTTGTGGTATTCTATATGATACTCTTTTGAACATACCTGCAATTCTTCTACCTTTTCCTAATTGATTTTTAGTTTGATGACACCAGGTGAGTTCACAGTCGATAATAACTCCAAGATACTTATAACTCATCGCCTTTATTATAGTTTATTTGTTATATTTTATATTTAATGACTCAGATATTGCAGATTTGAACAACATGTATTTTGTTTTGTCTATATCAACTGTTTGTCAATTTGTGTACACTCATCCAGTTATATATTTTTTCTAGGTCAATATTTATACTATTTTCTAATTCACCCTGGTTGTTTTTAGCATATACTAGTACCAAATCGTCCGTAGACAAGAAGGTTTTCCCCTGTAATTCTAGATCAGAGAAGCTGTCAATGTAGCAGTTAAACAACGTTGAACCTAGTGAATTTCCTTGTATTATGCCGCAATTGACATTTCTTAAGTTACTTTTATGTTGGCCCATAGTAGTATATTGTTGTCTGTTTGACAGATAGTTTTTGTACCATATCGTTGCCATAGCGTGCGTCTGTTTCCAGTTGAAACTCAGAAAAATTTCAGATATTTTGATTGAAGGTGTTTGCATGAGCATTTTTGTTTGCCGATTAGCTCATTCTTATTTTTTTGACTGGTAACATGAGAAAACTTCAATATCAAACCAAATTATAGTATTAAAAAATAAATACAACATTCATATAAAATATATCCTATTGTTATTCCATTCAATATTTTACTAATCTTAATACTTTATTATGCCAAATAAATTTCAAATAAAAATTTTAATTCATAAGGAAGAATCATTTCTTCCAGCTTAACAACAACAGGCACAAAAAAACAAAAAAAAAACAAAACACGAGCAAAACTATGGGATTTTTTTCGCCTATTAAAATTACAACACAGTTACAATAGAGAAAACCCAAAATATAAAATATCTGACATTCAAATCAAATTCAAATTCAATTTTACAGTTTGTTTTTTATTCAACTCTGATGATTGATAAGGTCATTTCGATTCAATTTCATTTCAAGTAACTATGGTGTAATAGTATCGAACTGAAAACTTCAGTAATTGATAAGCCTATTAAATTGATGGCAATCATAAATGAAATTTAATTTCATGTGTCCAAATTTCATAATAAGTTTTTGTGTAATAAAAGTATAAATCAAAACAACAACAAAAAAAAATCATTCAAATTAAATTTTATATGTATGTATAATAATTATATATGTATGTATGTATACGTATATTTTTTTCTTTTCATGTTATTTAATTTTTGTAATGAAAATTATGCATTTAAATTTAAATAGAGAGCGTAAATGTTGTAATATTGTAAAGAGACCATTATAATTAAAAATTTCAATAATCGTAAAAAAATGTTTTAAATTGAAATGAATTTTATTTTTATTATAATATGTAGTTATTGTTGCTGTTGTTATTGTAAATATCAACTTGACTTTTATGGCTAATGATTTTCATATCGATTTTCAGTTGATTTAAAAAAATCTTTTTTTGTTTTTGTAATACTTAGTAGTAATCTTAAAAATTTACAATTATTTAAAGTTAGTTTAAGTGGTTTGCTATTAATATTGCAATCCATTGCTTGTTTTAATAAATTAAATTGTATAAAATCAAATTTGATAGATTTATGCATGTATATAATATGTATTGTAAAAACTTGCAATTCAATCAGGGTTGAAGCTGTAAGCTTTATTATCATATTTGAATCAAGAACGAGGTTTGAAGTAGTAGAATTTAAATAATATATTTTAATCAAGGTAGATAGAAAAAATTTATAACAATTGTCTGAATGAACAAGGTCACGATCCACCCCAAACAGTGGCACTAATTAATGATAATGTAAAACAATATTAATTTATTAATTGCAATGATAAATATTTACAAAATATTTAAAAAATATCCAAATAAAAGTATAATAGGTAAAAATATTTGTAAATTTACGGAGATACTGAAGTTCGTACACAAAGAAAACTTTCATAGACCTATAATAAGTTATATTTTTAAAGTTAGTTTTTCGGGCAACATTTTTAAAGTTGTTTGTGTTTTTTTTAAGTTCGTTGCATATCTACAACATTGTGTGAATAGTTAAAAATAATTAAAATATATAGATGAACAAGTTTGTGAAACGAAAATTTGTCATAGTCTCACACTTTACAATCCAAACAAGCCTCATAAGTGGGGAAATAAATTTCATAATCTTTGTGGCGTATCGGGATTCTGCTATAATTTCGAAATGTATACTGGCATGGAAAACGATTCAGAATTTAGATTAAAAAATGAGCATGACTTGGGGGCAAGTTCAAATGTTGTGATAAGACTTCTGAGACATGTACTTATAAATCAAGACTACAAATTGTATTTTGATAATTAGTATAAATTTCTTCCTCTAATGGCGTTTTTAAAGTAAAGACAAATATTCGTTTTAGGAACAGCAAGGAGAAATCGAATACCGAACTGCAAAGAATTAAAATAGGACGCGGGATATCAATGGAATACTTATGTCAGGTTGACAGATTAATGTCGATATAATATCAGTAATATGGAAAAATACTAAAAATGTCATACTGCTTTCAACCATATCAGTCGTTAATCCTATTTCTACGATAAAGAGATATGATAGGAAGCAAAAAAAATAGATCGAAGTACTTGTCTAAATATAATACATATGTATAATAAACACATATGGGGGAGCTAACCTCTTACATAGCCATATTGGCTGACATAAAAATTCACTGAAATCTAAGAAATGGTATTTCAGAGTTTCTTACGACTTACTCGATTTGTGCCTTACCAATGCCTGGATTCTCTACAAAAATTGCGAGTTGCTATGTTCGTCTCGTATTATACTCTCGTATTATACTATTTGTAATTTTTGGTATTATGTATATAATAGTTGGTTGAAGTTCTGCCAGACAACCAAGCATATTTTTAATTTCATACTCCGTTGTGATACTTGATTCATTCCAAAGAATGATAGATTTGTTTGCAAAATCTTCTTCACTGTAACCAATTATTTTTTTCTCTAATCAAAAACTAATGAAATAAATCAATAATTCAATTGAATATTTTTATTTTTCCAATCCCTTGTTTAATAAGTCAAAAAACCTTAGAGATTTCAAAATTGTGTAGCTTTCAATAAACTATCAATAGCACGCATTGTAATAGTAATACTTAATTTTATATAGACATATCAGTCGGGATAATAGAGTTGACTTTTATTTTTACTTAAATTATTTTGGTCAAGAACTTAAGTCAAACAAAGTTTAGTTAAATTCAGACCTGATTATAATTTATATAAAACAATGGTATACAATTTTTTTTTTAAATGTTTACTTGATAACAAATAAGTAATAGTGTATATACATTTAAAGCTGAATACATGAACCAAAGGTCAACAACCTATCATAACTGTATATGAACTCCGCCTCTGAAAATTTTTATTTTGTATTCTAAACAATCTATTGAACAATATTTTAAAACTTGTAATGAAAGTAAAACTTGATTTTATTTAATTTAATTTAATTTATGTCAAATTATTACCATTACATTACAAATCAAAAGCCTTACTATAGTTAAAGCGATTGAAAAAAAAAATAGAAACAAAAAAGAAAACAACATACAAAAATTGAAAAAGATACCGTTGTCACAGGTGAACCACCTTAGATTCATTATTTTTTTTTATGTAATTTTGTTCAATATTTATAATTTAACTTATGTAGATATAATTTAAAATTTTATTTATGAAAATCATATTTAAGATAATGTCAACAGGGTAGTGCAACTTTAGGCAATTTACTCTACTGATAGTTGGATTATTTATCAAACAAAACAGCTTCGTAATCTGACATGTTTCTTAGTCAAAAAAAATAATTTTATAAAACTAATATTAGAGAAGTTAGAATTTTTCTATCCTCGCAGTTGCAGAATATCTAAAAAAAATATATGTTTAAATCATATAAAAACTAGGAGAAAGTATCTTTAAATTTTTGAAAACTATACAATCACTACTCAATTAAATAATATTCAAAACTTCTATCTGCCATACATTAATTTTATTCTTTAATTTATACAAGAATATCTTTATTATATTATTGCAAGATTTTTGGATTTTTTGGGTCGCTGTAAACCGCATTTTCTTCTCAGCAAATATATAAAAATCATACTAACGACCCAAGTTAGAATATAATTCACATATGTATACGGGCCGGTGCATTACGTACCGCATTAAATTACTGAACATAGTTCAAAAGCGTACCCTTCATCTTATGGACAATCTTAATGTGACTTTTGCCATCGTCTCACTTGGAAATTGTCGTATTGTTAGTTTTTTTTATATAATGCCAAGTCTATGGGATAAACATCCTAACTGCTTTTACACAGAAATTTGGAATACTTAAAATAAAATCTAATAATTTCAATATAGAAAAATATGTGTGTATATTGTATAGAATACTTCGCCTTCATAATAGCATAGTTCCATTTTATCAATTATTTTGTATCATTTATTTTATCCCAATGACAAAGGGTGCTGGACCAGGTCGAAAAATCCAGAACGCATTTTTTGTTTTCATCTGGAATATAACCTGACACCTTTCGGTTGAAAGGTAGGCGCTCTACCTGCTGCACCACCCAGCGTATGTTGAAGCTTCTTATTTCCTATTTTCCAAACTTTCCTATTTTATAGATATATCGTAGATATAAGCACCTGTTCAAAAGAAATAAAAACCCTAAACCCGTTTAAACATTTCCGCTGAGAGATAAAAGAGGCATCAGTTGCCCTATACAGTGCAAATTCCTATATGGCTCAAAAATGTCTCAGACGAACTTGTGTCTGTGGTCAAATTTTCTCGAATGTGAACCATGTTTCAACAAACATCATCAATGTAAAAATATGCCCGCATACAATCTAAAATAGTTCAAGAGCAATATTAACAAATTTATTGAAAATGTCCCTACTGATTATAGGCATATTTTGTTCCCCCAATCCAATTAGTCCAAGCTGAGCATTCGTGTATAAAGGTATCGTTTAAAACCCAATGTTTGGATTAACTTAAAAAAACAAAGAAGAAAAGCCAAATTATTGTCCCTGAAATTATGTGCGGTTATAAGTGGATTGCACTAACGGAGTTTTGTGAACTAACAAGATTTTAGTTTTATTTTATTTATTTTAGTCTTCTTATCAAAAGAATGACAACTTAAAAAATGCTTTAAAGTTCATTGGATTAAATTGGAAAATAATAAAAAAAAATTTCATATAACGATATTATTTTCTTCCTTATAGTGAAACCAAAACTCGTTCTCTCTATTTAACTGTTATACAAAAAAAAAAATCATTAAAAAGTTAGACTAAACTATAAATAATTAACTAATAAATAACTATAAATAATTATACATAATAATATTAACCTGAACTGCAACGAGGAGTGTTCCAACTCCAAATTAGATTAAGATTTCAGATTTTTGGTTTTTTCTCTCTAATATTCTTTTTCTGCTGGTTCGAACATAATGGCAATATAATTTTGGCTTTGATTTTGGTTTTTAGCAAAGTTATGTTGATTATTGGAAGCTAAGAATAAGGTATAGCAAATGTGAAGTTACCTTATTTAGAACATTTATAGGTAAATCTAACAAAGATGTTGTAAAAACCCGGAGAAAATTCCATACTTATGGCATCTAGATCTTCAATCCAATGTTATCCAGATCTGCAATCAAGCTAAAAGCCAATTCCCAGTGGAAACCACAATGAAATGGCCACTCTTCTATTATGGAATACAAGAAATTCATTCCATAGAACCTAGATCCAGCGTATTATCTGCTAGAAATATCTGTGTACTCACAGACAGTCAGGCCGCAACTAAAGCACTGCAGTCGGTAACTATCAACTCAAAAACCGTGTTGGCCTGTCGCAGTTCTTTGGACGAATTAGACTAAGCACATACTCTGTTCCTGCACTGGTCTCTACTCTACCATAAAAGAAAAACCTATTTAGGAGCCTTCTTTCTGGACTAGCTGGGTTATCTTGAAAACACTAGTATCAAAAATCTCCGCGGCTTGGTTAAAAGCTGAAATTGGTTCAACGAGTAGAGTCCTACGCGAGGAAAGTTCCCGTGGTATCATAATGAGTAAAATTACCGGTCTAAGTGTGTTGGCGTACTGTCGGCAGCCGCTACTACCTACCTATCTACCTTTATACTTAAACGAGAAACAACATAAAACTTACAAATCTATCATCGATAAAATATTTAGGATTATATTTACCAAATAATTGGAATTATAGCTTTCACATAATAACATAAATTGAAAATGCACGCAAAGCCTCCATGCCATCAAAACAATTGTTTGATACCAAAGGAATTACAAATATAATAAAAATCATAGGATCATTGACAAGAGCAATCCTTACATATGCTTGCCCCATATTACTCCGTCATGTATGGAATTATTCGGAAAGTTCGAAAGAAAATGTATTAGAAATTGCACAAACAAGCTTAGAAAACCTGAAACGGAATTCAAACATTACATATTCAATAAAACGATATATGAATGTGTATAGTAAAATTAGGAAAATAAATCAGTTTATAGCGAAATTAATTCCCCTAGAGTAGATCTGGTGACAGCGTTCAACCAACAAAAAAATAGAATACGAACCAAAACTGAAATACGAGACTTACCCAAAAATATTTAGATATTCTGATAGGTATATGACTATCCTATAGACTCAAGAAATATTGATGACAGGAACAAAATTATAAAAAATGAGTATATCATAAATCGTAGCTATAAGTTAAATTAAGCTAAGATAATAGTGTTAAGTAAGATTAAGTTTTTTTTTAAATATAAATAAAAATTTTAAAAAAATTGGATTTTAAAATTGAATTTTTTCAAATTAATAATAGAATAAAAACAAATAATTACAAATAATCCAAAAACAAATAAATAAAAATTAGAAACTAAAAAAATACGTATGCAAAAAAATTAGAGAACTTAGAGCACACCAAATGAACGGTAAGATATGAAACTGAAATAAATATAATTTGTTTTAAACGTTTTTTTTTGTCAAATAAGAATAAAACTAGGAAACCCCGGATACATACCCGGCCGAGCAAAAGAAAGCAATTTTTCTGTGAAAGGGCACAATAAAATTATTTTTTAAATTTAATTTGTTTTTATTATTTTTATTTTTCGAGGGAAGGTGGAAAGCCTGGAACCTGGACCTGGAACCGCGTGGAACCGCGTACGCAGCCACTTAGTTATGTGGGACTCTAACCCACTAAAGCCACCGAAACCCTTTACCATAACTAATGTTATTGACCGATTAATTGATTTTTTTATTCAATTGATGATGCGCGATAATTGGGAAAGTGTAGTGTGTGGAATATTATTAAAAAATAGTTTCCGAAAATTTCATTAAACCATTAATCATAACTATGGGTTAGTACCATTTATTTTCGTTCCCCAATTATTATGAGCGAGTTTTAAAATTTATCATATAGAAAAAATTGGATAAAATGGAATATTCTAGCAAACCTTCTGGTATTCAACATTGTCGGTTACACTGTCCCTGTTACTAGTTTTCCCCTGTCTTTGTCCTGCAAGAATTTTAATTTTTAGAGCAGTGGATTTTGTTGCTCTTGAAATTGCTGTTTAGAGCTGACCATGGGTAAAGGTAGGTTCAGGGAGAAAATTCTGACTCTTTGAAATATTTGACCTTGTGATTTATTGATTGATATTGCATATGCAAGACTTACTGAAAATTGATGTCTAATAAAGTGTTATAAAAAAATTTTCATTCTATCTGATATTTGTTTTTTATTTTCTAAATAAAATTAAATTAATTATTTTCTAAGTTAATTTTATAAAGATCAACTTAAAACTTTGAACAATTTTTATTTTTTTATGGTTTACTAGTAGAACTATTATTCTGTACATTTTTTAAGATAATTCAAACATATCAAAATGTTCAAATTTATTAAAAATCATTTTATTGTGCCGTTTCACAGCAAAATTCATTTTTTTGGCTGACCGGCGATTTTTCAGGAGGTTTTCTAGTATGTATATACATATAATTATCAAATCAAATATCCGCTATTCCGTTTTATTAAAATTAACTATTATAAAATCTGTAAAATAAATTTGAACAATGGAATTTTAATACAGGCTCGATACACAATAATATATCACATCATTTCAGTTTGCATCGGTGTTGACGTTTCTTTAAAATGTGTTTGTCTGTAAAATTGTATAAGTTCCTATAAATTTCGTGTATCTGAAAAGAAAATACTTATCTTTAATAAATTTTTCTTTAAATGTTATCCCATTAATTAATTTTGTTTCCTACTAAAAGTGCAAAAATTCAAATGTGATAATCCAAAAACAATAAAAAAAAAAAATTGACTCAAAAGAGAATTAACATGACGCTTCAAACAACTGAGCTAAAATAAAAATTTATTTCGATCCCCACGGCCTACATCATTGATTGATTGAATAAAGAAACAAACGAAGACATACGACAAACCACGAAAAGTGTGCCTTCACTAATCGTGCTCTTGTTTATTATGATATATCTATATTATAGATCATTGATTGATTGATTAAAGAAACAAAAGCACGAAAAGTGTGGCTTCACTAGATACGTAAAAAACCAGTTATTTTGGCTTTCCATATTCTCGTTGAATCCTTCCTAAAAAAACTAATTAGGCTCAGTTATCAACAAACATTAATTTTTCCTCAATTTGAATCAGTTAACTATAAAACCAATTCTAACAAAGTTGTTTTAATATCGTGTATAAAAATCACTCTCTTATCAAAATTTTGAATATCGTTTTGGATATTATGAAGTTAGTCTAGTCTAGATTAACTTTAAATTAAATCAATATTAGAACACTAAAAGATATTCATAATCACCCATATTCTCTTAGACCCATCGTTGACGAGAAGAAAAAATTGATCTCGTCTCGTCTCGCTCAATATGCATTTCTGTTAGACACTGTAAGCGGCGCGATAAAACATTTTATTTGTTGGTAGTACTGATCATTTTTTACTGTCAAGAAAAATTATTGGTATATAAACAAAATATGGTTTGTAAAAGTATTAGTGGGTTTTAGTTTTAAAATATTTTTTAATTTAGTACATAAACAGTAGTAAAACAGTAATAGTAAAGATGGTTGTTTTTTTCAAAACAAAAACACAATTTTAAAAATAATGCAAAATAAAATAGTAAAAAATTGTTTATTAATCTTTATTTACATATTTTATCTATTCAATTTATTTATTTAATTAAATTTTTTGATAAAAAAATACAAAATACATTGACGAGATACTCTTTTGGTTATAATTTTTGACGAGATAAGAAATGGCTATCGCGGCTCGTTAAAGGTCTAACAGAAATTACTCACGAAACTGTTTTGACATTTGCCGTCGCGGCAATTTGCTATCGCGTTTGTGGTGTCTAAAAGAATACAAAACTATTCCGTCAGAGATATTTTCAAGCGATTTCGCGAGATGGGTGTGACAGAATATGGGTTAATATTTAAAATATTTATTTCAAAATTATAATTCTAACTTTATAAATTATTTCTAAAGAGTATAAGTAATTATTTAAAAAATTAAAAATAATTGAAAGACGGAGACGAAGAAGGTGTTACGTGAAATTTTTTAAATCTCGAGAAAAGTGACATTTAATATTTTTTTTTATATTATCGTTTATTTAGTTTAATAAAATTAAAACTAGTTTTTAAACATTGGTTTGTGGCACCTTTTTTTTTTTTTTAAAGTTTGGTTCTTTGGAAACCTCACAATAGCTCAGTTTTAAAATCCCTGCACTTAACACGTTCTTCCACCGACTTATGCTGTAAAAAAGTAACAAGCTAACATGTTAAGTACAATAAGTAAGTTGTAAACAATTTTTATTGTTCAACATACATAAATAATAATTTTTCAGCTTTAAAATAAAATAGTTAATCAATTTTGGAACCATTTAAGGCAAAATCTGAATTTGTAACGATTTTTTAGAAAATTAATTACGATCCAAGTATGAAATATAAACTGGGGATTCCCCATAATTTAAAATAAAAAACTTAAGAAAATCAGAGAATTCTAACAGTGTTAACTTTTTTTAACGCTACCATTCGAAAAGTTTTTTGTTTCATGTTCCACAAACCAAAAATATTTTTATTTTTTTGTAACTAGTAATTGTATTTAAATGTGTTAAGTGCGCACTTAACACTTTCATACACCAACATCTCGTTGTACTTTTTAGCGTAAGATTTACGATGCTAAGGGATTTTAACATCTTCTTACACTATGAGAAGTATAATTTTGTTGCACTTAACACTTTCGTACACACGTAAAAATAGAAAACAACGTTAATATAGACAAAATTAAATTTTATATGCATAGAATATGACTTAATAAAATCACTTTTTGCAAAAATATTGGTTTTCATAAAAATGTCACTTAACACCTTCTTCGTCTAACCCCTTCAATTATTCTAGCATAAATTGAATAATTAATAGCTTCTACCTTCATATAATACATCCTCGCCTTTTTAATCTATCCTCCTCTCTTTTAATTTAATTAAATAAACATTAGGAAATATCGTTTTTATTTCTAAAAGCTGAGAATTGTCGATAAAAAAAAATATATGAAAAAAATAAATAATCCTACTTTGCAACAAATCTAAATTAGAGTACTAATACCTACAGGTGCATCTAAAAATAACATATTAAATTTAAATGGCAGTATAGACGAAGTGGTCAGAATGATAGAAAAATTAAACCCACATTTAATATCCACTTGAATATTTTTTTTTTTTTTGGTTTTTAATTTTATTTCTATAAACACATAAGAGATTGGTCGCCCCTTCAGATATATATTTGGTTTTTTTTTTTTTATTTATAATCATGAAAAACCACTACCAATGCCATGATGCTAGTAGTAAACCAAAGGTGATTTCTTTTCCTGTGTTTTTTTTTTCGTTTTGTGTTTTTTTTCACGAGCTGAAACATTCAAACCACGTACGTCTCGTTTCATTGCAATTGTCGCTCATAATACATTGAAAAATATATTATTATCTAATGTTATAGAAACTCTTGGTTGGTTAGATACATATTTGATATTGGTATTCTGCATATCTTAACTGAATTGAAGATGCAGGAAGTACTATATATTATACACTCGTATATTATATATACATACTTTAGGATTATCAACACAATATGGTATTTCGTATTTCTGTTTTGATATTAGAATTTTCAGTATCATTTGTTGAATGTTTTGTTTGGTTAGAATTGATTTGTTTTTCCTTTTCTTATTCTTAGAAAGAAAAAAACAAAAAATATTAAATATATTTCGTATAGGTGCTGGCTGCAATGATTCAATCTAAAAAAAAAATAAATAAATAAATAAATAATACCCAGATGTAAGTTGTATTAAAATACAGCCAGCATAGAACAGTACGAGCAATAATATAGCGCAACAGATATATAATGGCATCAAATGTTTAATTTTAATTTTCTTTTTTCTTTTCATCGTCTGTACCTTTAATGCACACAAGTACTTATAAACAAATTGAATCAAACCAAACATAAAAAGGTACATTTAGAGAATGAGAAATTTGAGATGCAATATGGGAAGCAATACAAATTAAATGTAAGTATATATGAATTCCGCAAATAGAAAATAACGATTTCGTAATATTAAAACGATTTATATAAAATATTATATACGGTATTACCTATATTTAATTTTCCAGGTTTTAAGTTAAGAATTGATATTTTCTAGTATTTCATAATAGCAGATATTAATATGTATACCTACAATATTGTCATACTTCATTTAGAAATTATTATTTACTGAACTAAAGTCATTCAGAATTTCATTGTTAAAAGTGGTATCGTATTATGTACATTAGCATAAATAGCTGCTTGCTTGCTATTTTAGAATGGTTGGCATGGTTAGCATGGTAAAAATGATTATGAATATAAGCGATTAAAAATTTAAAACTGGTCTAAATTGATCAATAAACAAGCACAATAATATTCGGCTAAACATCGTAACTCGTTCCACTGAATTTTACACAAGATAATTAGATTGATTTAGAATAGAAAAATTGAAGTGAAAGATAATCTACGTAAAGATTTTATTTTTATAAATTAATTTTTACTCTTTCAAGATTAATAATGAAAAATAAGATATGGGATAAGGTTTTAATTGAATTGAATTGAATTTTATTATCCATACATATAAATATGTATGCAAAAACTTTTGGCCATTTTCTCTAGGATATGTGGGCCATGATAAGGTTTTAAGAAAAAGGAAGTACGTCAGCACGAATGATGTACTCTTGAAAGGTACGAGGGGAACAATTATTACCATCTGTTTTACTAAAACAAGGTGATAAACCCAATATTTGATTGCACAAACATTTTATATTACAGTTCGTTCATTAAGTTTAAGTGCTTGCATAACCTTGTGATTTTCCATGTGGAAGAAATACATAAAATAAAACTGTTTTCAGCTTTTGTTGGAACATTGATCAAATACGCGAACATCATTATACTTAATATGGCAATTGTAAAAACAAAATAAGATATTTTCAGAGCATTACACTCTATTATACTCTATCAAGCAGTATTCAAGCTACATTTGTTATTTTTTTATAATGTCAAATTAATGCTAAGAATAAATACACCAAGTGCCGATTAATCAACGAAAGCTTGCTATGTATATATTATTGCATAATCTGTTATTAAGTATTCAAATACGACCAAAAAAGATATAGTTCGAACTTCACAAAGCATTCTAGTGGTTGGCTTAACTCTGTCATATTCAATAGAAAAGGAATATGAAATAACCCAACGGTTCTGATATTATTCCAGGCATATTCAAGAGTAGGCCTTTTGTTAAATAAATATGTTTCGTAGGTAGGGTTCAAAAAATTATATAGACCATCATTTGATGAAATCTGAAGAAAAATAACAATCATTCTGTTTAAAATGCTTACCATATTTTTAACGGTTTTGAGTTGTTCAATTCCATCCATTGACGCAAAAATAATGAAAAATACCATTAAACCCAAATATAATTATTTTTATTATTGATTCTAAAGTATATAAAGTTTGGTAATTACTTCAATATTATAATAATTTTTAATGCATATATATACTTTAATAAAAATATTGTGCAAATAATGTTGCCGCCTATTTACGCCTATTTATTTTTCTAAATTGTTTTTGAGGTTGATATCGACATGTCGTCTATCAATCAAAATTGACAATATTCTAACTTAATACTTCATTGCATTTTATTTAAAATATAAAAATATTATCGATATATGAAGTTCCAACAATATTGTTTTATACGTAATAAGATCACAAAATTGAATATACATTAGGCATGATTGTGCGGTTTTATTTTTATTTATTTAGAAATTCCAGATTCTTAAATAATAATTCTGGATAGATGTCTCTACTAGACTTACATTTTAGTTATTAATTCTATATGATTAATTTTCATACATGCATAGTGCATACACACACTCACTACACACTATAGATTATTCATATTGATGAATTGTTGTGGTATTGTAATTTTAATTATTCTACTGGAAATTGATCTAATCAGTAAAAGATGTATGTACATATCTACTTCAATTATTATTGATCTCTGATACTGATCTTTGCCTTTGTACAAAGTTACAGAAGCTGACAGATTTTTTGTTTGTTTTTGTTATTTTTATTTAAAATGTTCTATAATGTTAGATATTTACAAGAATCTTTAATTTTAGTTCACTATAAATTTTTGTTTTTGTAATATTTTAATAAAATGCTTTTCTCTTCGTGTTCTACAAAAAAAAAGAAAAAAAAATGTTCTCGTGAGTTTTCTTTGCCTCTTAAAAATAAAATCAGTATGAAAACAATAAATAAAAAAAGAAAAGAGAAAAACAAAACGATATCAGCAGCAGAGATGAACGAATATTCAACTCACGTTATAATTGTAGATTACTGTAAACAACAATGCTTTTGCTAGAAAAGAACGAGTATAAACTTTTTATCTTTATTTTATTTTTTTATTTATTTTTTTTTCTTTTTGTTTATTTATGTTTCTTCTCATATTTTTAAAACGTCACAAAAATAAGAAAACATTTTCCATCAGGTATTGATTCGTTGTTTGTTATGTGGTGGTTGGCTTTAAAGACAATAATTTAAGTTTTCGTTTAATTTTTGTTTGTATTGTGTATGTTTCGGTAACCTTCAATAGGCTTTAGGTGTGTATATCGAGTGTGTATAAGGAATAAAAAAAATAATAAAAGATTTATAAATAAGAATTAAGGAGCCATATAGAAAAAAAATAATATATACTGTATATAAACATGTCATTGTGGTTTGTGTAATTTTGCTTACGATTATTAAATTTGTTAACCCTTATGAGGGAGATATGAAGTGAAATTGAGTTTTGAATTATATTATTTTATTTGGAATTTTATTAATTTCAAATAGTTTTTTTATTATTGATTAATATTAATACTGAAATATGTAAGGTACAACAGTTGTAAATAACCGCAATAAACTGATTTTAGGGATTACAACTCAAGGCAAAAATAGAAAGTAAATTTTGAAAAATAGAAATGAAATTCAAGGAAGTTTAATAAAAAATCGTACTCAATATTTCGTTCTAAATAATTTTCCAGCATTTCAATTTACCGTTGACACTATGTTTTTAATTGATTTATCCTAAACAACAACCTCATACGGGATAATTTATTCAAAATTTAAATTGATTGTTGTTGCGGCAATTTGATAAATTGAAATTTTTGTTTATTAAAATAAATTATAAATTGGTTGTAATTTTAAACTGATATTTATAATTAAAAATTTTAAAATCTTAAAACATATTTGATTTCGCTACGTCTCCTTTTAAATATCTATCATTTAAAAAAACAATATTGAAAATAGGTTTTGAATACATTTATTATATACCAATTACCAATTTACAGATTAAATATAATGATCAATTGCATTTGTATGATTGCATTTGTTTAATGTTTACTAAGATAGAAAACCTGATTCACTACTGAAGAGTTATTGAGCTGAAGAATTATTGAATGTATTTAAATTACTGAATGATCAGAATGAAATTTTATTTCTATGTCACGAATCATTACCTCTTACAGAATGCATGTACTGTTGTTGTAACAAAGGAGCTTAAAATTAGTACAAAATCTTATAAAAATACAAAAGTTACATTAAAAAATTTAAAAAAGGTTATTTTATCAATATCTTAAATTAAAAAGTTTTATTTAATTGTATCCAACCTATAATGAAAATAATGAAACATGAATACTTTAACTCAACCCTGAAAATTATTGAATTATGAATGGTTAAAAGGAGATTTTATTCTTATGTCATGATCATGAGAAGACCCGAATATCTTTCAATTACGGTTAGTATTTTCAGGCACGTAAATTCATATTTTCTGTGTTATTAGGTAAATTTTAAACTTTATGTTTTAATTTAAAGCCAAATTGTTTTTCACTATTATTTTAATACTAATTCCAAAAAACCGTGTGTGTCTTTACTATGTCCATGTGTCTTTACTATGTCACCTATAAGCCAAATTTCGTGCATATCACATAAATTATTCGAAAACAACATAAGCCCGTATCTAAATCGAGGACTCTGTTCGCATTTAATTAACATTCATTTTAAGAAAATTGAATAGATTTTACTTTTGTCCGAGGTTAACTAATTAATTTAATTTTTAATTATTCTATAATATTTATAAAATAATATTGGCACTAGTTAGACATCCAACTTTAATAACTATGGTTACGATTACAGATACTAAATATAAATATAATGAAAAAATTGGGGTTATATTTTAATGTAACTATAAACGACATTGATTGTATGAACTTACGAAGTTTATTACTTTCATTCAAACAAATTGTTGATTTGGCACTATAACGTTTTTGACTCTAAACGAATTAAAATACATCGATCTACTACGTTGTGACTAGTGAGATTTTATTGTGTTAAGTTATTTTGAAATTAGTGTTAATTTGGTCATAAAGTATTAGATATTATACTTTAATTTCATTATAAAGTACAAATATTCAATAACCAAGCGATTCAGAAAATAATTACAATTATACCAAAACAAATATTTCATTTTATATAAAATCGTACCTGTAAGAGCTGCTTCTGTACAGGGGATTCACTAGTATAAATATAATTTATTAATGGTAACTCCCTGTGTTCCCATGACGCAGCGGTCAACGTCATCAAATCAACGAATTCGTTTTCAAAGTTTTTCTAGGAGAACGTATAAGTATACAAAAGAAATAAAAAACTTGTTGGGACAAACAACTAAAACCATACAACAATTTAAAGAAAAAAACCGTTTAATATTCTGTTGTAAAGCAAATTTTGTTGATAACGCAAAATAATACTACCCAAAATATCCATTCGTTTTGCTGAGGGTTAAATTTAAAATACTAAAATTCAATAATTCAATTGCAATGTTTTATTGGAAGTGAAGAGCAAAAAAAAATTATAACCTTATTGTAAGAGAATCTCTTAATATATTTATGTTATATATTCCAAAGTAATCTCAATTAAATTTTGTAAAAAAAAAAAAAAAAGATTTAAAGAAAACAATGTTTTTTTATTATTTTGATTTTCTTATTTTGTTTGGAATTTATGGTACATTAATATGCTGTATATAATATACCTTTGGTATGATTGTCGAATAAAAATTATTTGAGAAAAAATATTTGACTAGAAAATTAGGTGAAGATTATCGCATAAATTCAAAATTTATCCAGGTATTTATGTAGAAGAAAATTTATGATGATTAAAAATTTCTAATTCCAAATTTATTATTTTCTATTTAAAATAAAAATATTTAAAATTCGTAGATTTGAAAATTTCAATATGTTTTTTTTCTTCTGTTTTAAAACGAGCTCTGGGGTTATTTAAAAATAAAATTTATCATATAAGAAAATATATACATGAGTTTTTTAGGTGGGACTTAATTGGAATTATTAGATGGATAACAGTATTTATAGATTCTTAAAAAATAATTTAAGTTCTGATAATAAAAAGTTCAATTTGCAAGTAAATTCTTCAGGTGGGAATCGTTTATACCAGGTGTTAAAGACATGCGTATCAGATTTTTAGGAGGAGAAGAAGCCGTTATTTTAAAATTTAAAAAAAAAATTATTGTTGATTTGTGATACTTTAAACTTCCGGGAAGGACCGGAAAAGCGGTTTTCAAGAATGAAATTCGGCGAAATCGAGATTTTCAAATGGGAAGAGGTACTTTTTTCTGCAAATTTGGATTCTACGACATGTTGAAAAGTTGAAAATATCACCATGGATAGAGCACCCTCGATATAGTTAATAATTTTTTTTTTAAATTTCAAAATAATGCCCTGGAACACCCGGTATATAAAATTTTAAATTTTACGAGACAAAAGGATCAGTTTAGGAATAGAAAAGTTTGAAATGAAATTTAACAAATCGAAGCTGAAATGTAAAATATGCCTTAACAAGCATTTTACTATTTTTTTTATCTCATCAATTTACTTCATTACTCTGTTTTGGCAATATTAGATACTAGATTTATATAATTTTTGTATTATATATCAAGATATCTGTAATATACTAAAAACTATTTGTAATATTATTTTAAAGATAGAAAGGAAGGAAAATGCTTAATAGACATCTTGTAAATTATTTTATTTTTTGTACAGATACACATACCCATCGCAATGGTAATCTTTGCTTTCGATTTACAAATAAAATTTAAAATTTAAAGATAAGAGGAAATGTAGTTTTAAACAAAAGATGTTCTAAAAATAACTTAATTTTAGTAAAATGTATTCCATCTACAGAAATGTAATATATAGAGTATACCTACGTAAAGAAAAATTTATTTATTCCTTAACAAGTTAGAATCATCATCACTGTCCTCCAACACCATCAGTTCCAACAGGGCGCGGAATTATTTCTGAGTAATTTTATTACTTCTGAATAGATACCCTGAATAGATGCTTTAACAATTCTAAATTTATTTGCAATAATATCTTGTACTCAATTTTAATGTTACTACTTCGCATTACAACGTATTATAAACAGTATTTTGAACAAATAAATCACGAGTCAATACAAACAAAAGATCGTTTCAAATAACTTCCCAATATCAGATCGTTAAGATTTAATTTTGGATTAAAATGTACAACTTAGACAAGTAAATCAATAAGTTTATAAATTCATGGATTACAGGTTGGTATATGAATTTTTAGTACTTCACATATAACCCGATTTTAGTACAGTATATTTTATTATCTGACACACTAACATAAATGGTTTATTAGTTTATTAGTTCTTGTTCTAAAAATAAAAATATTTTCATAGATTCCCACAGAACACAATTTTATTAAGGGAGAAAACATCTTGAATTTTATTCTTTGATTGCTGATGTTTCCCTCTCAATAAAATTGTATAAAAAATAAAACAATAAAAGCAAAAAATGAAATAAATTTATTAATAAAATAAAATTAAATTATTCAATTATTATTTTATTTACAAAACTCGTAAATTTATTTTCCCAAGCGCGAATATTGTCTATGATGCCAGCCAATTTCGGATACATTTAAATTAATTTTTTAAGTTCACAAAACTTTGGTGTTTTGGGTTTTTTATATTTTTTTTTGGTTTTTTTTATTTTTGTAATTTATACTGCTATGACAATTTAGAAAACATTTTGAAACTATAAAATATAATATTAATCATTTTAAAAAATTAAAACATTTTCATTTTTATTCCCATTTTAAAATTGAATAAATAGAACAATTTAAAATAGAATTGCCATTTCATCAAAATTTCAAAATTCGAATATTTATTTTGAAATAATTATAGTGTTGTATTCTGTAAATTACCATCACTATTTGAATTTATATTTAGTATTGAATACATTGTTACGAAACAAATTTCAGTGACGATATGATATATATATATATTCTCAATAACATTACTTTTAATAAAACTTGAAAGTGAAGGTTTAAATACCACAAATCGCGGTTCTCTATAAAAAAAATAATTTTTAAAAAGTACGTAATCAAAATCTGATTACGAGTAAATTTACACCACAAATTATTAACTTTGAATTTACTTAAAATATACATAGTAAGAAAGGCGATAGCTCGCACACTTATAATAATTGAGATTATTAATTTTTAAATTAAATATTGTAGCTTATATATGAAATAAATGAATGAAGTACATTTTTATTTCGTATTGTAGGGAGTTATAGTAAAAATTTTAATTATTATTGGTTTGGAAGCCATTACTACATGTAAAAAGACTTTATTTTTTAAACAAATTCTATTCACCATAGAAATAAATTTAATTTATTATTTTTCTATTTCGCACAAATTACATAGGTGCTAACATTTTTTACAGAATTAACCTCCGTTATTTGTGTTGAACTCAAATAAGGTTCTCTTTCTCCAAAATTATTCCAGCTATCTTAACATCCACTACCAGAGTAGAGATACTACTTCCAGAATATACTACACATAACCCATATATACTGTAGATCACAAAATTCTATATTTAACTTCAAATATAAATGTGTTATACATCAACTCTACTCACTATTCTAAAATAATTCAAACTTTTTTTTAAATATTTTTCCAGTAGCATTGAAATAAACTCAAGAGTTCACTTCAAACGATTCAAAATAGTAACAATAAATTTATGACATTTTCATACACTCCGATTACTGATTAGCTAATGAAAATGATCTGAAGCAAAAATTTTAAATATTTCAAAAAAAAAATGTTTCTATTTTTATTTTAATTTTCTCGTTTTTTGGTACTAAAAACTTAAAACTATTTTTTTTTTTTTCAAAATACGTTTTTAACGTATTTTAATTGTAAACAGTTCAATTCAAATACTAATTGTGCCATTTAACCAAACTAGTCATCGTCGGGTTCAATTCAAAATGAGAATATAAAACTATATACTATATATGTAAGTGTGTGTATGAAATGCTACTCGTTTTACAGTTAATTTCGTTCATGAACGATTAGCAAAATATTCTGAAAATTTAAAAAATTAAAAAGACATTTTAAAACTAAATTTAAATAAAACATTTTCTAATTTTTTAAATCTAAAATTTTTACTTAACAAAATAGAATTACAAAACTGTTCTGTTTTGACTCATGTTTTTCCTAGACAATGGACTCGCTGGTTAGTTCTTTAAATAAAGCTATTTACAAAAACTCAAAAATATTTAAAAAAAAAAAAAACGTGTCAAGGTGATTACTGTCCCCAGACATTGAACTCGCACATCATATTATGACATATGCATAAACACAAATTAAAAAAAAAATAATGCAATTTTCCTTATACCGTTTGTTGTGTTGTGGTTTTGTCGCTACTATACCTTAGAATGAAAATATTTTTCAAAATATAATCCATGACATGCCCCAAGAAATTCCAAGTTTTTTAGAACGAATTTATTTTATTTATTTATTTTACAATTTTCAAATTTGGACTCATTTTCAATGTTGTCTCCAATTAATAATACAGAGTGTATAATAATCTAATATACTCAGTGTTAGTAAATTCAAAATAAATATTTTAATTCAATATAAACAGTGTAGGATAGGATAATGAAAATACAAAACAATAACAGTACAAGCAAGATTTACTTACAAAACCATTCAATTTTAAACATTAATAAAACCAAGATTGTTCTCCATTGTGATTCACACTATATGAATTCGCAGTATCGATATTATATTTTCAACACGTTTACGTTTTAAGCGGGTTAGATTCTTAACATTTCAAATACTACCATTCGTCCCGAATTGGTTAAATATATTACGATATAGGTCGATGAAGTTAACCATAAATTATATGTAATGTGCGAAAACATAGCCCGAATATATTCTTTACTTTTGTAATACATATTATGAATTTCTATACGCATGGCAATGTGTCCTATCCTTCCATTGTGATTTGCCAAACAATACGCTGGGTGACACAATAGGTAAAGAACTTTTGCATGTCAAGCAAAAAGCCTCAGGTTCGATTTCCGATGAAACAAAATAATGCTTTATTGGTTTTTCGACCTATTCCATAACACTTGTATAATCTGGTAAAAAAAAATATAATCTGGTAAAGAGTACAATCTGGTAACAACTTAAATAAAATGGAACTACGCTATTACAGAAGGCTTAGTTCCTTCTATTAGTAGTAGTTTTCCACATTTATTGAGTTGAGTTTATAAGCCGGAAATTTGATAAATAAATACTAGAAACACATTGCAGTAAAAAGTGGCAGTGCCGTACTTAATTAATTTTAGCACGAAAAGGTAATTTTACCTAAACTACTGTCAAGAAACATAAAAAAAAAAATCTGAACACAAATTTCAATTTTGGAGGATATCTGAAAAAATCTGGTCGCTATGATAATTTAAAAAGCATTATATTAGTACAAATTTGATCAGCTTTACGATTATTTGTAGTTTTATTTGAATTTTTCAGCAAACAAAAAATTGTTCACCTCTTGTGAATCTGTCAAAAAATTATCAAAATTATTGTCAAAATTACAAAACGAACGTCCTGAGATTAATAAAATAAAAAAAAAAGACAATGTATTCAACAGAGTATTTTTAATATAATATATACAGAATAATTTCGTCGCTTAACGAGCAGAAAGCATTAAGTCAAAAAATGGCGTTTTGAGTAAATCGATATTGAAAATAATTTTGCAAAATAAATCGCTTTTAAATGATTACACATAGTTTTTTTGTGACACATCGAACTGAAAACATAAATTTTAATATTTTATATTGAGTTAAAAAGAGTTGAAAATTGTTTTCAAAACTACCTATTTTGATATTTTATAAATGATTTAGAGAAAATTCGTTGACTTAGTGCATTTTGGCAGTTTCAATTCACCCGTTTTTATTGAAAAGTACTTGATAAAGATATTAAAAAAATAAACGAAATAAAAATAGTAGGAAAACTCAAAAATAATAATAATAACTGGTCTTTTTGTGGTAATCTTTGAAAAAAAATCTTCTATAAGTAATTTCGTTAAGCTGCAGGCAGTTAGTTTTATATAAATTGTACATTTTTCAATAGAGAAGCTGCTATCTAAATATCCTGTACCTATTTTGGCGACAGTAACGACTGTATACGGCAGGGAAGCTTTTTATGTGCCGCTTAAAAATGCTAAGAGAGGGGGTAAATGTTTTGTTTTTTGGTATGTCCATAGAATAATGTGCACCGAATTCAGATTTGCTCAGAAATGCTTGTATACAGTGTTAGCAAAGTAAATTACGTTTAGTTTTTTACTCAGTTGTTTACATGTAAAGAACTTAGGAATTTACTAGGATGTTTTTTTATTGTAAGTGTGTAAACAATTATGTAAATAACGTAAGCAACTCAAAATAGATAATTTAGCTGTAACATTTGTATATTAATAAATGAAAACTTACAAATATGAAGTGGTTGTGTTCAAAAAATAATTAAAATCACAATTTGCTAAGCTACCCTACAATCTATATTCTATATACATCAATTATAATAATATTGTCAAAACTTTTATAGCATTTTTGGTACGGTGCATAGATAGAATAGACTGGCAGCGCATAGATATAATAAATATAGGTTGGCAGCTTAGTATAGCTTTCTCTTTCTCTCTAATACATTATCTTATTAATCATTGTCATTTTCAGCCAAAAATGAACATATGTTTTGCGAAATATGAAATCAGTATGTACATATTTTTTTGAAATTGACGTTTTTTTAATTTTAATTGTATTGTTTTGAATCAGTTGCTCTTTTAAATCAATATTATTAATAAGCATTTAAATGTAATGTGTTTCGTTGATACAAAACAAATTCAATACAAATTAATATTCTGAATCAAAATTGAAGATTTAGAAAACTATTTATTATTTTTACGAATAATATAGTTAATTAATTATTATTTTAATGAATGCAGTTATTAATATGTATTTTAAAAAATGTTAATTAATAAGCTAATAAACTAATTCTAAAATACAATGAAAATATTTAATAGTTTTAATGAATAGAATAATCAAACATTGATTATGATTCATAAATTAATAAATTAATCTTATTGTTATAATAACATTAAAGGTTATCCGTTAAAGCTCCACCGTTGAGCCCCATTTGCTTTTTATAATCCATTAGAACTTTCAAAGTTTTTGTCGAACTGTCAAAAACAAATAATTTTATAGTAGATTACAGTTGTTTACCGTCGTTTACAGTTGTTTACAGTTATTTACAGTTACTTACAGTTGTTTCCAGTTATTTACAGTTGTTTACTTGTATTTTACACTTCTTTACGTCAAATATGTAAAGAATCATAAAAAAACTGTATCTGTACAAATACTGCTTGCATAACGGATCATTTTGAAATATTTAAAGTCCCAAATATCCCACAGACAAGAAGGCAAGAAGGCTCCTGGGTATGATGGTATCACAGGCAAAATGGTAAAGGAACTTCCGTATTGCAGTATAAAATTCTTAACCCACATTTTTAATGCTATATTAAGAACTAGCTACTTCCCAGATATCTGGAAAACTGCTCATATCATAATGTTAGCTAAACCGGGGAAAGAGCCAAATGAGACTAGTTCATATAGACCAATAAGTCTTCTGCCAGTAATATCAAAATTAATCGAAAAACTAATAGCCAAAAGATTGATTAAAATAAATAATGAACGAGATATCGTACCAGCTCATCAGTTTGGCTTTCGTCACAATCACGGAACAATTGAGCAAATACATAGAGTAGTGAACCATATAAATAATTCACTTGACAAGAAAAAATACTGTTCTGCAGCTTTTCTGGACATTTCGCAAGCCTTCGACAAAGTTTGGCACAAAGGTCTCCTTTACAAGCTTAAAAAACTACTTCCTCACAACTACCAGCAACTTTTGTCAACTTATTTATCAAATAGGAGGTTCTCCGTTAAATACAACGGGGAACAATCGTCACTAAAAGAAATTAAATCTGGGGTTCCTCAGGGCAGTGTCCTTGGCCCACTACTTTACCTGATATTTACAGCAGACCTCCCAACATCGCCGAGGGTACTCACTGCTACCTTTGCTGACGACACAGCGGTCTTAGTGTCTCATACTAATCCGAGATTAGCTTCAGAAGTTCTTCAGAACTACTTATTGGATATACAAAACTGGCTGAAAAAGTGGAGAATAAAGGCCAATGAATCGAAATCCCTTCATATCACCTTTACTAATCGCAAGGGAAATTGCCCCGCTAATTGACTCACCAAGACTCGGTTAAGTACTTAGGTATGCACTTGGATAGACGCCTCACTTGGAAAAGTCACATCATCAGCAAAAATAAACAACTACGATTAAAATTCAACCAATTAATTTGGCTAATAGGTCGTTTCTCCAATTTATCCCTAGAATGTAAAGTTGCAGTGTACAAAGCTATCATCAGGCCAATCTGGAGCTACGGGTTGGAACTATGGGGAACAACTAGTAACTCCAACATCGAAATAATAGAACGCTTCCAGTCCAAAGTATTAAGGTCTATAGTTAACGCGCCTTGGTATGTCCGAAATGACACAATTAGATCAGATTTAAATATCCCATCTGTTAAGAAATTCATTAAAAAGAAAGCTGAAAAATACTATGTTCGACTGGAAAACCATCCAAATTTACTTGCTCCTCAACTCATCAATAATGAACGAACAAGCGAGCGCAGATTAAGACGCTTCAGACCGCTGGATTTATCTACTAGATTCACTTTACCTGAGACTCCATAAATATAAATTTGAATATTAAGTCAAGAATCAATGGATTTTTGACTTAGATTACATGTCAGTTACATCACGTCAATTTTAATTCCAACATTATACTCAATATCTTTTATATTTTATGTAGATAGTTGTATAGAATAAAGACAAAAAAAAAAAAAAAAAAAAAAAAAAAATATCCCAAATATTTAAGTTCCCAAAAAAAAAATTCTTCCCAAACTCTAATTTTTTTAAAATGACTACTAAAAACATAAAATAAGTAAAACTAAAATAATTTTATAGTTTGGAATAATACCATCATTATATTGAAACACCTCGAATATCTCAAACCTTTTCGACGTACCTTCACCTGGATCAGACAAAATTGCACATTGGTTTTCAATATATGAATTCAAAATCTGTACAAGAAATATTTGTATTTGTTATCTTTTCTTTTTACCTCTTTAGCCATTTGAACAATTTTCCATGCCCGAGATTTAATTTCCATGGTTACAGTATTTTTTTTTTTTATTATTAAAATTGTACTTGTCCACCACGTATAACAAACTAATTTGAAAATACAAAAATTACAATTCTTATAAAAGGATTTTTTATGATTTATCCAAAGACGATTGAACAAATTACCAGTATAGGTCATTTGAAATTTTATCAAATAAAATATTTTAAACAGCTAAATCGACACTAAGTCGACTTAATGCTCTTTGTCTGTACTAAAATTGGAGTTAATCAGTTTATGCAATTAAACTAACTTTATTCAATTCTAAAATATTTACTTGAGACTCACAATGTTTTGGTAGAAGAAAATTTATAGATTTCTGACTTACTTTACGTGTAAAACTTAAATTGGCAAAAAATGTACTTAGTGCTTTTCTGCTTGTTAAGCGACGTTGTACTGAAATATTCTACCATTTTTCAAATATATTTATGGTCAAAGATCTTTATGGTGGTCCGTGGTTCAGACCCCGTTGAAATTAATTCTATTTATTTATTTATTTTTTTAAATTAATATTTTAAGCCATACTAAAAATGTTTTTTCTACTAATCAAAAAGATTTCAACTTATTTACTAATAAAGCAATTAATATAATTACAAAATTGTTATTTTATATTATTTTTATTCGTAAATTGCCTGTCTGAAAATTTCCCGAATCGCTTCTGATGTGAACCTTAAACATAAAAATTAAAAATAAATGACTTAGGCGACTTCCAAAATCATTGCTTTATTATTATGTAGATATTTTAAGAGTATACATTACATATTTTAGTATATATATAGTTATAAAATATTTTAAGATGTAGTAAATTTTTGAAGATATCCTCAAGTTTCATTAATAAAAAAATAAGATGATGAGAATATATATATATGATATGTATAATATATGTACAAAAATTACAACACAAATACATAAACTGAAGAAAATGTTCTTTCCAGATACTTTTAGATTTTTCTTTTATTTCTATAAATATTTAAATTGGTATATTATCATAGCTATTAGAAATTAACACATTCATATATACATACATGAAATAAAATTCAAATAAATTTATATTTTTTATGCTTTTATACTAATGTTGTAGTAGTAAAATTAATAAGGTACTTCCTAGTTGAGACTATTTTGAGTTTATAAAATTTTTATACTGTATTTTCACAAACTGATTTAAAACTGTTCATCAGACACTCGTAGATAGATAGATAGATAGATATAACCATAGATAGAAATATATTCTGTCATCATAATCATTTTTATTTTATTTGAGTAGAAAACATCATTATCAATATTATAGTCATCAGTATAGAATATTTTTGGTATCATATGTTATTTGCTAATGTATAAAAAATTAGTTTTATACTTTTCTTTGGGAACTCTTCAAGAATATTTATAGATTCGTATCATATCATTAAAAATTTTGTTAGTATAAATAATATGAAAACAAAACGAATTAACTTCATCAAACGATACGCAAGGCAAATGGGGACTATACAGATCAATGTCGTAAAAATTAAATTAATATGCATTCAGAATAACAGTAAGACAATAAAAGTATCATCCATCTTAATGTGTTCATTGAGGAAGTTGTTGAATTTTGTTACATGGTAAATAGTTGTATATATTGGAAGTCTATACAAAAAGTTGTCAAAGTTTTAAAAATTCTTCGATATGCAATAAAACATCTTCAGTTAGTTAGCACCTAAATATAAAATTTTAAATAAATTTTCTCTTTTAATATACGCATCTGACAACTAAAAATCCCATATATTTCGAGTATTTACTGTTGAAATAATATTCTGAGTACTTAATTACTGAATAAATATTATCAGATATATAGAACTATGATGAAAAACAGGCTCTCTATTTGGCTCTGGTCTATCACACTCTTACCACATTTTAGACGTTACAAGCTTTCATCGGTGTTTGAAATTTTATTTCTTAATGTTACCTTATGTTAGAAGTAACATAAGCTTTAATCAAATAAAAGAATAAAAGAGCTCCAGGAAAGGTAAGTTAACCGCTGAGCTGCTTAAGAAAGGTGAATAATTTCTGCATAGCAAGATACCCAGTTGCACTATATGGGTGCAAGAAATTATTTCAGAGAAGTGGAAGGTTAGCCTGATCTGTCCAATTCACAAAAAAATTAGACAAAATGACATGCAGCAACTACAGGAGGTTAACGTTACTAACATATGCTTACAAATTATTAGCTAACAGAATAAATACTGAAATAATACCAAGGCGGATTCCGAAGCCAAATATCAACAATTGACCAGATATTCGTCATAAAACAAAACATGCCGAATTGTCCTTAACATGGCATATACCTTCAAATAATTTTCATAGACTTCAAGCAAGCCTTTGACAGCATAAATAGAGAAAAGTTCTAAGAAATTTAGTAATAGATACCTCGGAAATTAGCAAACCTAGCTACATTAACAATGCAAGAATCAAAAGCTAAATTTATAATACAAGATCAAATAACCCCTGAATTTATAGGCACATCAATAAGAAGATGCACTATCCGCATTATTATTCAACTTAATGCTTCATTATGACAGAAGTATTTGTGCAACTAGAAATCGACTAAAAAAAAATAGAATTCAAAATAAACGAAGGTAAAAGAGAATACACGCTGGGTGGCGCAGTAGGTAGAGCGCCTACCTTTCAACCGAAGGCTTCCAGGTTCAATTCCCGATGAACCAAAAAAATTATTTATCTGTTTTCCGACCTGGTCCAGTACCCTTTGTCATTGCGATAAAAAAAATTTCAAAAAATAATTGAGAGTATATATAATCTGGTAACAAATTAAATAAAATGAAACTTATTTAAGAAGGCTTAGTTCCTGACAATAGTAGTAGTTTTCCACATTTAATGAGTTGATAAGCTAGTAATTTGATAAATAAATACTCGAAATATTGTAGATATTTTAGTGTAAAATTGCAGTACCGTACTTAATTAAGCACGAAAAGGTGATTCTACCTAAGTTACTGTCAAGAACATAAAAAAAAGAGAATATCTAAAAATGTCAAGAAAAGAGCAAATATGAAGTTAACCGAATATAAGAATACCAGGGGAGTACAACTTTGAAGGAATGCGATAATAGTATGCAGTACTGCAATAATTACAGAATTCAGGCCAGAAGCAGATGTTACCATGCTAACATAAATTTGTTACAATCAAAGTATATATCAAGAAAAGCCAGGTTGTAAAAAACGACTCGTATTGACGTATGGATGTGAAGTATGTACCATGAATGTTGTCGAGGAGCTACGTATATTTAAAAGAAAATATTCTCTTGGGGCCTCGGTAGCCGAGTGGTAAAACCCTCAAAAGAGGTACGACCGAAGTGTACGAGTTCAAGCTCCGTGGGAGCCGAAATTTTTTCTCAAATGGTGAAAATTACTCAAAATGTAATGTAAAGGAAGTGATGGGAAATAGAAAGCCCACGAGTAATCGTGGAAGGCGAAGACCAAGGACAAGATGGGAGAGAATGTTGCTAAGACGTATAAATAGCTCCAAATGAAGACAAGCGGCGCAAGATCCACCCTTTTGAAGGAGTATTGTGATGAAAGCGAAAGTTCACTCAAAGCTGTAGCGCTATAAGATGATGCTGATGATGATGTTATCCATGTTCATATTTCTGAGAGCTGTAATTTCAGCTGCACAAAGAGCAACTTTTATTCTACTTGTCTCGGTTTATTTTTGAAAATTTTGTTTTCAATGCATTAATTACAAAATTTTCATTTCCTCCGACATATTAATTCCACGTTAAAATCATTTTATAGATAAATTTTTATTTTATAAAAATTGTTATTGTATTAAGATATACGAAACTTATAACGTTACAGATTGGGATCACCAATAATTTAATAACAATTAAATAATAGTGTTATCGTGAGTTTACAATTTTGGAATTAATCAATCTGTGATGAAATTTTGACAAATTTAAAAAAAAAAACAGAATTCATTAAAAAAATTTAAAAGTTGTCTTAATCTTTTTTTATACTCTCTACAACAGTCAGAAACTGAAATGAAAGAAAACATAAGAGAAAGAAACAAAACAATTTTGTTTCGGTATACAACACACAAGAGGAAAACCCAACAACAGATTTATTTACATTTTGTGTCATGTAAGTGTCTTGTGGCGCGCAAATCTTCTTTAAATCTCTGTTTTTTTTTTGTTGTTCTGTTTTTGTTTTATATTTGATATTATTATTCTATTTCTATACAATTTTAATTTATAATAAAATATTCATGAAAATAATAAAAAATAAAAAAAAAATCATCTGTTTTTTATTAGTTTTTTTTTTTTCTTTATTTCCGAATGGCAAATTTACGACAAAACTCTAAACTTTATCACATCAGAGTTTCAGTGTTCTTTTTTTTTTTTTTAATTTTGGTTTTTGATTTGTTTTTGTATTCACTTTCGATCATGATTTTTATGTAATTATTTGATTATGAATTTTTTAAATTCTATTTTCGAAATCATTTTAATGTTGTTTTTGTAATTTCATGAAAACTATTGGAATATTCAACAATTCCAGCAAATCAATTTTTATTATGATTGTTTTAGAGTCGAAACAATACGGAAGACATTAACCAGTACAAATAAAATGTTAAAACATTATTGAAAGAGTTTGGGTTGATGAGAGAAGAGATGGTGGGGATAAATAAATATTATAAAAACTCTATGAGTTCCCGAAATAAAATACATTTTTTTTTTTTTAATAAAATATCAAAAAGGAGGAAGAGATAAATGAACTCCCTAGCCTCAATTTACTAATAAAATTCCATAATTAAGAAATTTTTTGAATTTTTTTTTAATGGTTTCTATCATTAATTTGTTATAGAGTTTTTTTTATACCATTCCGTCCCTCACATATAAAAAAAAAAAAAAAAATTCCCTCATGGAGTTTTTTGTTTTGCTTTTTTCGAACTCATCATCCCAGTATCACAAATTATATACCTACATACATGCATATGCATATGTGGTTCTATATCATCAATTGGTGGCTCTTGCTGAGTATTTTTTTTTTTTTGAATGAGAATGTTTTGTAGGTTTTAGAATTTGTTTTTAATTCGAGTTTTTTTTTTCTTTCTAGATTTTGAATGAAAATTCTTACACCTTTTTTGGAACTATGTTGAATCTGATTTATAACGCGTTTCATAAAAATTCTGTTGAATATTAGAAAAATCATTTTTTATATATAGCATTACAGTATATATAGGATGTAGGATGAATCCATGCAGTGCTATAACATTTAATATGAATATATGTGCGTATAAAAATGACTGATGATGGCTATTCGCAAGAATTAGATCGGAATTTATTCAAATGTCATGGACAATGAATTATATAGGGGTTCTATTTTGTAACATGTTAACAAAAAAATAAAACTAAAGAAAACGGAAGAGATTTATTTGGAATTTTAATAAAATTGGAAATATTTGAAATAGAATGAATCTATTTTTTTAATTGGAGTCTTAATTGTGTAGGAAGTGTATTTGATCGATCGTTGATATAAGTTAAAAAAAAAAATACAAAATAAATAAAATGAAATATAATGTTTTAATGATATTATAGGTTAAAATTTTAAAGACATTTTGAGGGAAAGAATGAATTCCAATGATGGGATTATTTGAAATTATTATTTTACTTAAAATTTATTATTATTATTATAGCTAGTAATATTTATTAAGTGGCTAAACCAAATTTTAAACAAAAAATTATATGATGAATGCAGCAACTAATAAGCCTTAAAAATAAATATAAGCAAGTGAAGATATATTGAGAACACATTAATGAAATGCACAGCTGAAATATGTAAATAGATAAGCACTTTGATTGACTTCACAAGGCCATAGGAAATGTGGTCTAGCGAAATACTTCTGTAAAATAAATCAGCAGATTGAAAGAGTATTAAAAGATGATGTTGTGAAACTAGATCCACTACGTAATATCATAATGAATGCTTCTACAAAATCTATATTCTAGACTGAGTTCTAGGCATCAGTTTTATTGTCTTAAGCTGTGCAATAAACCGTGACATTGTAAATGTATCGAAAACGTCGCCAACATATTCACGTATGATCTTAAATGTCAGCAAAAAATTATTTACATTGTCTCATGATCGGTAATTAATTTTGCAGTGTATCCGTGACTCATTTTCACGACATGGGTTGTTAAATTATGTATCCGAAAAAATTTTGATACACAGTATAGTTTGGTAGAGTTATATGTCAAGCAATAAGTTTAAAAATTAAAGAAAAATAAGTATAAATTTTACTTCGTGTTTCAAAAATAAATTTACAAATGTTTTTTTTTATTTTAATTTACTTTAATTGTAATAGGAAATGGACTCACGAAAGAAAGATGATTTTATTAACTATAAGGCTAAAGCACAAAGAAGATTTTGCTTTAAAAAAACAAAAAAAATTTTTTTACGAAATTGTTCATATTAAATCTCTATATATATAATCTTTCACAAATATACTCAATTCAAATATTTTAAAAATTTATTCACAAAATAGGTAGCCACAATATTTTGACATTTGATTTGACGGCTATTTCAGAGACAAATTTGTTTAAAGTGATTGAAATTGTAAGCAAAGTACATTGTGTCTCCAACCCCATATTGTCAGTTTAGAAAAGTTGACATATTGTAATTGTATGTACATTGTATCAGTTGATATTTTTTGGATACATTTCCGAAGTCACCGAAATTGATCAGCAACTTCTAAAACATAATTTTATGGTATGTTTCAGAAGTTGCACCTCTTATTTACTATCATAAATAGTTTTATGATGGTAAATATGAGGGGAAGATTCTTGTACATATATTTTAAAATTGCAACTATAGCCATTTTGTTATTACATACTAGTTCACATAAGTAATTTTAGAACAAATTTCCGATATTAGATCTAACAAAATCAAATAATGGATATATGCATGTAAAAGTTCTATTATAAAACAACTTTCAGTATTACCAAGATTTTCGTCAAGTCACAACAAACTGTAAAAAATAAAAGTAAATTCACGAGTGCAAATTACGCACAAAAACAATATTGGTAAATAAAATTGGCATTAAAATTGAAATAAAAATAAATAAAAAAATATATCAAACACTAAGATTCAATTCTAAGAAATAAAAAAGAATATCTAGAAACAAAAAATCTAATGCATCCTCAACGGTAAATCGAAGTTAAGAAATATAAATATTCTATGATGATCAATCTGTCATTTCGTTCCGTCCTGGCTGACAATTACAATTAATTGTATTTTTAAAATTGGATTGCATGAATCTTCCCATTAAACTCTATTAGACAGACTCATCCGCATGGCGTACCATGAAAATTTACTAAATTTGTCATCACCAGCAAAATATTTAATATTAAAAGTAGAATTTATAAAACTAACAGTAATCACTACAGTTTAAATAAATTTAGTTGTAGGTGTATATTTTAGTAAATAAAAACTCACGCTCCATTATGTTGTGGTAAACAGTTATTTTGTGTCTTTTTTAAGATTTTCACTTTCAAGAAGGAAAACTAACAAAATTTATTATGATCATAGAAATATTTTATAAGACAATACATAATTACTTTAGTGAGCTCCGGATATATCATTTTTTTATACAAAAAAACAACAACTATTGTTATTTATAGTCAATTTGTCTGTGTCTAAGTATAAATACTCCATGAATATAATTCTTACATCATTATTATTTTGAAACAATTTTTCATATTTTCTGTTCACCACATTTATTTAATGGAATCATTAGCTGTTGCCTCATATTATAATATAATGTATATATGTTGTGAATAATCCCTATTATTATAAAAACTATTTTTAGAATTATGATTCATAACACGAATTCTGTATTATTGTTGTTTTTGTCTCATACCATTTTTTTTTCAATTATTAAAACTCTAACCTTAAAATATTTATTATGTACCTACTTACTTAAATCCAAACTTTAAAGGTTAATCAAAGTTATTCCAAAAAATCAATTCAATCAGGTTGAGTTTTATTAAAATTAACATATTAATTACCTGCATATCAAATTTCAATATTAATTTTAATAATAATAATAATAATAGCAACTTAACGATAATAATAATAATCGTAATAATGAAATTGAATATTTTATGAAAAATTAAAAACACAAAATTTTAAACCAAAAAAAAAAAAATAATAATTACTGAAATCATATTTGACACATGACTGATTCCATTGTTTCCGATACCACTAATAATATTGTTGGAATTCAAAACTTATAAATTAGAAAAATAATTTACATATACATTTTTTATAAGAAAATTTAAAATTAATTAATTAATTTAACCTTTAAAACAATATACAGTTGAATTTATGAATAGAATAGAAATATTTGAAAGACAAATAACTTAGATATACAATACTATTATAATACTTATAATTCATTAAAGCAAAAGCGCCATCTATATTATACCATTCATTTGTTTCATACTCCAAATGAGTACACATAACGGTCTTTCAAGGACAGGAAGTTATAAAATTTTATATACTGACAACATGTTAATTAGTGATTCATCCGCCATCATAAACACAGAAAATAAATATGTGATATGTTGATTAATTGGTAGAAAAATGAATGAAAATGAAGAAAATTAAAAGAACAAAATAAATTAAATAAAAAAAAATATGCTTAAAAATAACAACAATTAATTGACGAAAAAAGAAAATTTAACAATCAAAAGAAAAAAACAATGTTTTTCAAAAGGCAACAAGTGATTTTATTTTGTTTTTTGTATTTGTTTTTTTTTTGTAGTTTTGACATTTTAAAAGTATGTACATGTGTTGCAGTTAAAGTCTGACAGCAAAGATTGAATTAAAAACTTTTGTTATTTTACATTTTCTCTTTCGGACATTTTAAAATGATCAACTTAAAACAGCTTGAAACTTAAGAACAAAGAAATTCTTAAAATCAAATTGTTTTTAATGCAAAATCCTGATTCAAATTTAAGCATTGAATTTTAAAAATTTATTTTATCTTTTTAAGGGAACAATAAAGATGATTTTTCTCTCACGTTCGAATATTTGAAACAGCAGATCAATTGTTCGAAAATGTTGGTTCATTTTATTTTTAAATTAAATATTTTGGGGTCAATCATGAAAGTCTACTGAAAAAAGTCAATTTTTGCTATCATTAAAGTCTAGTGGGTTGTTATAAGTCAACTCGGTTGACAATTTCAAGTCAATCAATATTTTGCTGTTCAATTTGAAGAACTAAGAATATTTTTTGTTAGTTGTTTTAATTCTATAATATTTATTGCTTAATTAGATAACTAATAAAACATTTTTAGCAACAAAAGCCACCTGAAAAAACTGGTCAAAACTTATTATTTAAATATACAAAATTTAACAAAAAAATTTTAAAAAAGTATATTTATTTAAAACATAATAATTTATAATATTGAAATTGAAAAAAAAAAATGATTTCTTTTATAAGTAAAATCGTCGCATGAGAATTATTTTATCCCATACGCCATTTAGTACATTTTGAGTAAATCGATTTTGAATGTTTAGGGTGAAAATACTAAAAAACCAGCCAATAAATATTTAAATTTTTTACATTGATAGTTTAAATTGAATAATTTTGCACTTAAATTTAAATTTTGAAGATAATTTGTTCATATTAAAAAAAGTTATGGTCATTTTAATTATTGGAAGTAAATTATTAACTTTATACCACCTCATGCATAGTTTTTCTTATTTGTTCTTGATGTATGACATGGTACAAAGTTTTTTTTGGATATGTGACAATATAAAAAGTAAGAAGTAATTTTTTTAAAATAATGGTTAAGAAGTGATATGGATTATTAATATACCTTTTTTTTATAATGAATAAGTCGAAACAAGTCGGGACAATTTATTAAATAAAATATAATAAACAATTAAAATGATAATTCTAGAATAAAAAATAGAAACTGAAGAAATTTTTCTTAGAAGTAAAATGTAAGTTTTTCAATAAGAGCCAACCCCAGTATATAAGCAATCAAAGTAATTTTAAAATTAATACATACAAAGTAAACAAATATCTTTTTTTTATTTTAAAGAAAATAAAGTTTTATTTCATGTAGCTGTGAAGTTGCCTTAATCTAACAGGTTTTTTTCAAATGTATTTAGTTTTCCTTTGTAATAAAATATTGAAAATACTGCTGCTTTCGGTAAACTAAAAACATTTTGCATAAGATACAGTGATTTTTGTCTATATTTGAACAATCTGCCTCCCGTTCCGCTTTTGCCATATTTTTTTTCTTTTTTATGCAATTCAAAGTGTAGCAATTGAGTTCTAGATGGATGGATGTAGATAACATTTGTTACATTGATCTTTTTTTGGTTTAAAAAAAGAAAAGTTGCATTCACCTTTGAATACTTTCCTATACATTGATATTTTAAGTGGTTCAGCAACCTTTTCTTTATATAAGTTATACATTTTGGGTAAACTTAGGTCACTTTCGAGATATTTTCTTTGCGAATTCGCACGACAATAATGTAAATCTATAACAGGAAATGATTGAATATGTTCCCGAATTTCATTCAATTTCACTGGTGAAGTTACTCTTTTAGCATGTTTTCCTTTTTTGTTTGTGTAGGTAAATGCTTAGCATGTTTTTTTGTTTAAAGCAATAGTAAATTCGGGTCTGACTTATCGATAGAGTATTTAGAAAAAACGTTCTACAAATTCTATGGGTTCGCTCTTCCACTTGTAAATAAAACAAGAATAATAAAAGAATTTTGTTTTACATCAGAGTTAGTTCGCGTCGTTTTATATTTATTTGCCTAATAAATTTGTAATAAAATTTTACTTTTTCTTCATCTTGTAAATTCCAAAACTGATTAAATATTTTCAAATCCACATTATTTTGTTCCATAGGAACATAATAACTAACTAAATAAATTTGCTTTTTACATGGCATATAGGATAAATATTACATTTTATGGCGTATGGTATAAAAATTCGTTACATACATGTAAAATAGGTCAATATGGGATAATATCAATACTCATTATCTCAGAAACTAAATAAGATACATCAAAACGGACCAGAAGATCTGAAAGATTAGACTTATAAACGTATAGATCAATCGTTAGGTCAATTTACTCAAAATTGGCGTATGGGATAAAATAATACTCATGCGACGAAATATCAAATCACCATTCATAATATTAAAACATAACTAACTAAATCTATAATCATACGTTTTTGACAGCAAAATGTTGCCTACATGGCAATATTTTTATAGTCAAGTTATATTCAATAGACTTTCATTATTGCGGGACTTTTTTTATTGACTTTTTTATAAGAAAAAAGTCTAATGTCATTAGTTTTTGTTTGCAAACCCAAGTAAAAAAAGAGCACAGATATAATTTTTTTTAATAAGCTTGCCATGGAAATTCGTTTGTAATAATTTTCTGGAACCATAAGCTAGAAATACATCCTAGCAGCAAAGCAGCAGCAGCGATGCCAGCAGAAGCAGCATTTTAAAAATTTCTGCTTTCTAAGACACAATATAACAGGAGGCAGCAAATTCAAACTAATCAAAATTTAAAATTATATTGACAACAGACAAAAAAACTCTAATAAGAAATGTAAAAAAAATGGAAAAAGCTATTATTAAATATAAATATATAAATTTATTGACAATTGTCATAAATTATACGATTTTCTTTGACAAATTCTATAATTTTTTCTTCCATAATATTTTAATCACTGTTTTGTTGTTTTCAAAAATATGTTGGCAAATTTATTAAATTATACTGGTTTATTTGATGTGCAAAGGTTTAAGTAATTTAAATTTTATTCCAAAACAACTTCCAACTGTAACAAGTTCCAACTCAAACAAATTTAAAAGTTTGGATGTCAATTTGACACTTTTACTAACAGCTGATAAAGGCAGAGGGCAGAAAATAAGAATTAGAAATGAAAAAGCAGCAAAAATTCTGTCGCTGCTCGTTTGTGTCCTTGTTCATAAAAACAAATTATTTTTAAAATATTTTTCCGCCTCTGCCGCTGTCGCTGCTACTGCTGCTGCTAGGTTGTATTCCAGCTAATATTCCAACAAACGTGTTGCCTCAGTGCAACAATTTACCTACCTACATAACAAAAGTTTAAGAGTAATATTAACAAATTTATTCAAAATGTTGTTCCGGATCAAAAAGACATTGTTCTTTTTCCAACACTCAATTAGTCTGGGCTGTGCGTTCGTGTATAAAGGTAACGTTTAAAACCTAATGTTGGAGAAAAAAATCACCTTTACCGTTCCCTAAAAATAATAATTTTATATGAAAATCTTAACTAAGAACGTAAAAATTTGGAATCGCAATAGAATAATCAAATAGACTTAATGCCAAATATTGAACGTAGTTTTGGTTGGTAATATTTGGACCTGAAAACATTATCATTTCTAAGGCAGTGGTTACGTTTTAAGTATGTTAAAGTATGTAGTGTGTAAGCGTATATTTATGGTTATAATTTGAACGTATACAAGCATGTAAACGTACAGTATTTAAAAATAGTGAAGCTCAAACATATGCTGATGACATGAACATTTTTAATTATAATTAATTCATTAAATGATTCATTCTTACTATAAACTAAATTGATAATTTCTGATATTTGGTGTATGAATAGTAATCTTTTTTTTATCGTCAAGAAATGATCTATCGTGTGGCACACTTTTCAAATAATTACTTCCTTAACGGACAAGCATTCGAAGTTGTAAATTCTATAAAAAATGTAGGTGTAATTTTTTATAATAAACTCACATTTAAATCACATTATAGTAATATCATCAATAAAGCTAATACAGTGAATGTAAAAATCCATAATATATCGTAAAATCCCTAAATGTCTTGTTTATTAACAATTAAAATATGCCAGTTAGGTATGGTCTCCATATAATGAAATGCATTTACATAGGAGGTAATCCAAAAAATTTCTTAAGATTCGCACTACGTTATCTTTCGTGGTCTGACTCCATAATTTTGTCATCATATGCGCATAGATTAAAATTAATACATCTTGCTACTCTAGAGAAAAGACGCGAAACTGCCGATGTCATCTCCATTCCTGAAGTAGTTAAAGGAAATATTAACTTCCCTTATATTCAAACTTAGCCCAGATTAAATACCACTAATCGGTTCCGTTCTTCTAATTTATTTTTAATGAACGAGAACCTATCCATAGAATGATGTTTTTGGGTAAGAAGTATAGGAACCGTATTGATTTCTCCTTCTCTCAAACGACACCCTAAAGAAGCTCTCACATCAGTGATTTAGAATATTATTGATGAAATGTGAAGTTATGTTGCAAAATATCAATCTTTTTTCTGTCCATTTAGCGAGTAAAATTTGAATTCTTCTTATACTGTGTTAGGACATTTAAAAATGTTTTCTAAGGATTATATTTTCAAAGATAAAAACAAAAAAGATATTCAATTGCAACCTGACGATATAATTATCTCATAAAGAGTTAAGTCAATATATTTTTACCAATTAAAAGCGATTTGCCTTTATTAATAAATTAATATTTATTTTGCAAATAGCGACTGGTTCATCAGTGCTTGTGACTTACTAGAAGACTTATTAAGTAAGTAAATTGCTTTAAAAATATTAATATTTATAAAACAAAAAATTCGGCTTTTAACTACATAAAAAATAAAATCAAATATAAGGCTTTCTAAAGTTTCCTTACGAACTCGTAAATATTAGTGAATTAAACAAAAATGTAAAACAAAAACCATAATGTAATATTTTGGTCGTGTAGATGTAAGTATATCTGAACTCTGTATATAAATGTAATAAAACTCAAATGTAAAAATTAAATTGAATAAAATTGAATTGAATTGACTTTTAACTACCTAATATACATACACTTATCACTAAAAACAAATCTTATTAATAAAAACAAAAATAAATTAATATATAAATTTAACTATATCACTAATTATATAAAAAATTCTATTAAATTATTTTTTTTATATTAAGAAATTTTAAATTTTAACTTACTTTTACATTTTCACGTTCAGAATGTGCTTTAATCCAATAAGACAAGAAAATGATAATCCAGTATTTTTTTTTATTTTATTTTTTATTATCGAAGTCAAAATATAAACTTTAATTTAACTTTTATTTAACTTATAACCTTTTAAATTTATTTTTTTAGATTTTTTTAACCACTTAGCAAAAAATTTCCTTTGCAAATTGGAATTTAATAAAAAATATTTTATTTATTTTAATTTTTTTTTATTTTATTAAAATTATGCGATCACTACTGATGGTGATTCATAAGAAAACAAAAAATTATATGTAAAAAATATTTCAATTTTAAAAAGAAAAACAATTTTTTTTTTCTTTAATTGATTTTAATTAAAAATAATTAACGTTGGCGCGCACAATTAATTATTTTTCAATTAGATAACTTTCTTTAAAAAAAAAATAACATAAATAAATTACAAATAAAATTTTACTTTTTATTAGTAGACACCGCTCTCTTTTATTTTTATTTGTTATTGCAAAAAATTTTTTATTTGTTTTAATAATAATAGATACATATATGTATAAATAATGAAGATTTAAACTTTAATTTGATTTTTTTCAATATTAAAAAATATGTTTTGTTTAATTTAATTTTAAACTCTTTAATTTTATAAAAATATATTTCTTATTAAATTTAATAATTAAATAAAATTATTAACATCAAATAGTTAATACTTAAATTCATTAAATTCTAAAGGACCACTTTACATGACACCTGTTAAATCAACAAAAACATTCACATAAATTTTTTAATACAAAACAATTATCATTTAAGTAATATTCAATTAACAATATTCAAACCGCTAGCCCAGTGCTCACATTTTTTCCACAAACGTTTATTATAATTATATTTTAATATTGAAGAAAAAAAATAATTTAAATAAATATTTAACACATAATAGTAAAATATTATTAAATATTCACGCAAATGCATATAAAATCGTACTAAATACTGAATATTATTAAAGCAAATGTTTACACAATTTTCACTAAATCGAGAAAAATTTATTCAAAACAATTTTCCACTAGGTATATTATATTACAAAACTTGAGTTGAGATTTTCATTTAAAATACTAAAACAATTTTTATTTTATTTTTGCAACTACATATTTATATGTATAAGTGTATGGTACGTATTATATGGTACTCGTAAATAAAAACAACACAAAGAAAAACAGAAAATAAAAATTTAAGTGAAAATCATGAATTAACCGCTAAGGTATAACGATCACTTAACACATACTATTCCTGTCACAATAAAATAAACTAAAATATAAAAAAACAAGACGTACTACACTATAGTGTAAAATTATTGTAGGCAAAAAAAAAATAAATACAAAATACCGCTGTTTTTAACCTCAACAACGCGATTATTATTCGTTTACTTGCTCTACTAGAAACTGGTTGAATAAAAGTTCATTCCAGGTGAGACGTTTTATTTTTCTCTACTCTTTTCTTTTATTTTATTTTATTTTATTTTATTAATTTTTTTTTTTTCCTTTTTCTTTTGTAAATCACAGATTTTTGTTATGGGATTCCATTTCAGTCCAAATAAAAGAAAACAAAAACATAAAAGCAAAAATAAAAAAAAAAATTAAAGATTTAAACTCACAAAAACAACTGAAATAAAACTTGGTAATTACTTCTTCTCCAGCACGTTGTAAACGTTTACGTTATGTTATTTAAAACTACTGTTATAACATTACATATATAAAGATAATTTTAATATAAAAAAAAAACCTTCTATTATTTTTTTTTATTACAAAATAAAGAAACAATAGCAAAAAAAAAAACATATAAACGTACGAAATATTAAATTTCAACTAAACAATTGTCTAATCTAAATAAATATGTTACATCAAACAGCAAAAAAAAAAAAACAAATGTCTAACGTTTACAAAAAAACGAATTGTTCCATAAAATTAACAAAATAAATGAACGAGTTAAAAACACAAAAATAAACCGTATAACAGAAGCGTAAAACTCAAAGTCGCGAAAACGACTAGAGGGCATAAAATATTTGAATTAGTGTAGAACTTCAATATTTTAGTAAATAAATATCGTTATTGTATTCCTGTTTATTGCAACTTAATTCAAATATTGTTATAAAAATGTTTAGCAACAAAAATGTTGTTAGGTTTTTCTTTTTTTTTGTTCATTTTTATTACAGTAATTTAAATCACAGAATTTTCTTTAAAAACTACTAAAAGTAGCTTCACAATTATAATAAGCAACATTTGCAGAGCTTTTGTATACAGACAGACTGCGATCAGATTCCCACTATTATATTACATTTTTACAAAAAGTATTGCCAGAGTACAAAAAAAAAAAATCAGATTAAAGATTTTTAATTTTTTTAAAATCTTATTTAGTATTAAATCATTAATGGTATTACAATATTAATAAATTAAAATATAATTTGCGTATTTATTTATCTAAAGAAATTTAAAAATGTTTGCTGACAAGATAGTTAATTGCATATTTAAGCTATAAATTATTCTATATAAGTCGATAACGTCAGCATGTGTAGCTGAAGTTTTGGAGAACAAATAAAAATTAAATTCAATTAATTATTTTATTTATTTTCATTTTGCATTACTATTATTTCTGCAATCTGCAGTTTATTTTTCGCCCGCCTTTAAATTTTTTTATACAAAATATATTATTTATTATTATTTATTTAATATGCGTTAATGTCATTATACAATTTTTTTATTTCTAATTTAGGTTATTAAGAGCTTATACCAATGTATTTATTACATATACAATTTGGCAAGATGTTTAATCTTATCATGGTAGTGATGTGCACTAGTTCTCCAATGATTCACCGAACTTTTAATTCCAATAATCATTCTATCTATGTTTTGAGACAATTTTTTGCGATATTGCATTTGAAGCCGTATATGTTAGTTTACGTCTAAAGTTTCTGTAAAGAGGATTTTTACATTCAACTTTACAAACAACAATATTTTCGTAGAAGCAAAGCCCTATGATAATAAATAATTTTTTATGAACACTACTTTCCTACAAATTTGTTATAATTAATTGACAACACACATAAATATAGGTAAATATTAACTAAAAATATGGGCTAAAATACATCAAAACTCGATTGGTATATCAACTAAAAGCCGTTAGTAATGTACTTCTTTCGTACTTGTTCCTATAATCTACTTGGTATTCGTTGTTATAGGAAATAATTGACTAAAGAAAATTCAACTTGACTAAATAAGCTTCAGTTTTCAAAATATTCTAGCTATACTTCTATTTTTGTCACTTATTTCCTCTTCAAAATTGCTTAGGAACGAATTTTAATAGACAAAAGTTGTTGCTAACATACCGAAGGTGAACATATTCAAAAATATATTTAAAAATTACAGAATTTCAAAAATAGCGCTTTTTATAATAATGTTATTATATTTATGTATGTACTGTTAAAATCTATACATACCTGAAATAAGTGAACACAAATATGTTTCTCTATTTTCAAACCCTAATAAATTGTATTTTGAACATAAAATATCTATTCAGTAAAATATCATAAAACATCTTTGAATATTTCTTTGGTAAAATAATAAATATAACGTTAATAATATTTGAAATAGTATGGTAAATACAACCATATGTACATTAATTTGTGTTTATCAGAAAAAATTTGTGTTGTTAGTAGAATTAATTGTAAAAAGAAGAATCTAGCTACATAACTGCCAAAGCTCTGTAGCGAAATTTGTTAAAACTATTTTTTTAAGTGTGCGTAAACTGCATATTTTATAAATTTTTATAAATTTAAGGGTTTTAAAAAATATTTTATGATCATTATTTTTCAAAAAAAATTTTTACTAAATATAATAAAGAAAATATAGAGCTTTTTACTAAAACAAAAAAAAAGTTGAAATGATAAGGGAAATTTGAGTTACAATCCATTTTATAAAACAATATTTAACTAAAAAATTCTCGAAATTTAGGACAATTTTCAAAAATCTGGCCCACAGTTATCTCGCTATATATTTTAAGAAGTTACTCTCAAAATTTTATCCAAATCGGGTAAAAAATGCGGATACCCCGTGCTTCAGCTTGCAAAAACAGCTAAAAAAGCACGAAATTAAGGACTCAATGAATTTTTAAAGCCCTTTCAATTCCAAAATTTAAAAATTAAGCTATGTAGTTATCTCGTTATCGCAATAAAGAACTTATATCCACAGTTTCATCAAAAACGGACAAAAAATGTGGATGCCCCATACTTCAGTTTACTAAAAAAATCAGTGTTCATATTTGGTAACACTAACTGTTCATTACTCTTTCAACAAAATGTATCTAAACAAACAACATTTTCTCATTTAAAACCTTTTTCTTTTTTTTTTTTTTTTGTATTATGCTTTGATCACATTTTTCTTTTCTTTCTCTCTTAAATCTTGGATAAGTTTTTTTTTTTTTGTATTTAATTTTTTTTTTTTTTACTGTTTATGAAACGCAATCCAAGTGGAACTTACGTTACAACAATATGCAATAAAATTATTTTTGGAGTATAACTGTGTCGATCCCAATTTTAAATTGCGCACACTTTTCTTTTACCACACAACACATTAGGATTGACTACATAAAACTTTTAAACACTTTTTATTTTTAAGTTTATGGGTGTTGGTGTTTATATTTTGTTTGACTTTACATATTGCACATTTATTAATAACATTATTTTTTTTCCATCGGATCGCAATGTTTTAAATATTCACTTTGATCGTGCACTCATATGTATATATATAAAATGTTAATATGTGTGTGTATGTTTATATTTTAATGTCTGGTGTAATTTATGTGCTAAAGTGAACATTTAAGATTATGTCTTCTGGATAGTTTTAAAGAAAAGAGTTATTATTATAAAAATACAGAAATAAAATAATAAAAAAAATTAAAAAAACATAAAAAATAAACGAAAAAAAAATGTGATTACCTAGTTTTCATCTTCGCATTATGATTTCGAATGTTGTCTTCCGTGAAATGTGTTTTCTTTTCTCGTAATATAAAAAAAAAAAGTGTTTTTGACCTTTTGATCGATGACGTAACATAAAATTGTAAAAAATAAATTTTATTTCTTCTTTCATTGTACACACTTATTAATAATACAAGACTGTTGAGAGAGATGTTTTCTTTCTAATTTAAAAATTAAATTTTGTTTAATACAACTGGAAAAAGTTAGACTTGTAGTATTAAAAAAAAATATTTTCGGTTTTAATTTAAATAAAAAAAATTTGCGTAATGAAAAATAAAATTTATTAGAATTTGTGCATAATGTAAATATTTAAAAAAAATCAAGTATCTATATAGTTGTTCAGTGAATTAACATTATATTAGAGTTTTGATTTTGGTTAAAATATTTGATTGTTTTTTAATCAAGTCGCCCTTTTGCACTGAAGCCAAGGTCGTTACAATCTTTAATTAATTGAAACAATTTTTAACTAATAAATCTCAAACTTCCCTTACATATATTATTTATAACCAAATATTTTTTTTCATTTGCAGATTTGATTATCAAACTGAACACCTGCTGCTCTGGATATATTGATGCTTTTCAGGCTGATATTCGTTGAATCATTTTTCATTCATCTACAAATGTTTTTTTGTATTACTTTTTTAGGAATTGATAACCTTGATGAATGCAGCTGAGGCCGGAATAGTAACTAATTACTGAAACTTGAAGTTATACTGAATATGTGTAATTATGATGTATATACATAAAAAAGGCTAATAAAGAATATGCTACAACTGATTTTCTACAATATTTTTAGAATAATTATTTACTATTGAACCTTTTAATCTTCACAGACATGCCAACAAATATTGTTGCTAAGTACAAGTGGACACTACTCTCATATATTTTGATTGTGACTATAATTATTGTCTTCAATATATCGTTGAAATAAAAGTTTTTTACAATTTGTTGTTGCAGTTGTTTACAGTTGCTTACAGTTGTTACAGTTAATTACAGTTGTTCAAGTTAGTCATAATATGTACTGCTATACAAGTTATCTTCACAGTTCTTTTCGATATTTCTACATATCTGACACAAAATATACATAGAATCCATTATCAGTTATGTGACCTACTCGATTAGTGTTTTGGGTACATAACTTTGCTTTTCATTTTGTTCGTTATATTATGTTATAATTAATTAAAAATTATGTAAATTAAGAAATTTTCAAGAAATTTTCACAATTTTTACAACAGTTCAATGTTTTCTTTTTTTCGAAACAGTAAAAAGAATTAACTAAAACAAAATTACAAACCAACTGGTCATGATATAAATTATAAAGGATAGTATAATTCCACTGCCCTAAATACTAAGCGTGTTTTTTAATACTATTTGTGGTATGGATATTCAACAATTTAGTTTCACTGTTATGTTAAATTAGTTATTAATATTATTTTACAAATTATTAAATTAAAATAACACTATATACTGCCTACGAAGGTGTTATTTTTCTAATTAAATATTCTTTCTACATTAAAATTGTTAATACCAAATATTCAAAACAAAAGGTGTTATTATAAATTATTTAATTTAAAAATGTTAAAACAGAGCTATGCATATATGTCACAATATCTTAGGCTAAATACAAACCTATAACATATTAAATACCAATCTTAAATACAAAATTACATAGTATCAAACTTTTTTTCCAGATAGAAGAAAATCATCAAAAGAGTCTTCATTTATCGTTCTATTTTCCGGGGTGGAACGTAGTGAAGGACTGTGTCGACTTTAACGCACTAAAAACTATAATCCTTTTGTTTATATTAAAACTAGTCTTTTAGACTAACCATTAATACAGTTTTGGCTCTACTACTTCAGATATCTTTGATCAATCCCATCCCATTAGGAATTATTGAGAGATAAAAGATTTTTTCCTAACACATTTCGAACGGTTTCGTCCGTTTAAGACGTCTAATAAAGTTTTGACTGTCAGCTAAGCGTAAAACTTCAAAATTAATATGTTTAGGAAAACGAATACGCCATAAAATTGCCATTTTTTTTATTTTGTCTTTTATGATAGGGATCTTAAGATCTCTATGAATGTCAGCATTGCGAACATACCAGGGAACATTGACAATGTTTTGCAACACTTGGTTTTGGAACGTTTGGATAGTTATAATATGAAGTTGTTTAGCACAACCCCATATTTGAATACCGTATGCCCAGACTGGCTTTAATATTTGATTGTAAATCAAAACTTTGTTATATGTTGAAAGCGAAGATGTCCGCTGAATTAGCCAAAACAGCTGAACTCTTGTTTTTTTTTCTTAACGCGTTCTTTCCATCTGAGTTTTGCATCAAGTGTCATACCAAGATATTTTGCTGAATTTTGATGTGGTATGACGACATTGTTTATTGTGACCGCTATGGGGACTCTATTATTTTGTTTGTAAAATTAACATGTGTGGATTTTGATTCGTTTAATTTAATTCTCCACCTTTTGCACCATAAGGAGATTTTGTTGTTTGCTTGTTGCAGTTTATTTGTTGCTTCGTTTATATTATTACCAACCGCTAATACTGCAGTATCATCTGCAAAAGTTGTCATCGTTGCATCTTCTAGTTCTGGGATATCATTGGTGTAGGGTAAATATAGGATGGGACCCAGAATGCTCCCTTGTGGTACTCCCGCATGTATATTGCTTAGCGTAGAGTAATCTTCCCCTTGCTCAATATGAAATACAATATTTGCTAAGTAAGATGCCATTACCTCGACATAGGCTTTGGGTAGAATACGGTGCAGCTTGAAAATAAGTACCTAATGCCATACTTTATCAAAGGCTTGTAAAACATCAAGGAACACTGAAGAGGAGATACATTTTCCTTCAAGTGTCTTTTCGATGACATCAGTTATTCGAAGGACTTGTTCAACAGTTGAGTGTTGTTTTCTAAACCCAAATTGGTGATTTGGTATGATGTTTCTACTTTCTATTATTGGTTGTAATCTTTTGAGCAGTAATTTCTCAAATAATTTGGAGATTACAGGAAGTGGGTCTGTAAGACTTGGCCTTATGTACGAAACTTATATGTAATCCAAGATGAAATACAACTCCCATTTTTGGATCGGTGCTTCATGAACAGCGATAAATTTTATTATCAAGATTTAAAAAATTATTGACAACCGTATTTGAACCGTATTGTATTGTAACGACCTCACTAGTGTACTTAAATGATGAAGATCCCATACCATAAAAAGTAAAGAACATAATAATATTGTATCATTTTGATTATTGCGTATTGGACAAGTACGTATTATTCCTACCCTCAATAGATATAATCCTATAAAAATTATGTTAAATAAATTAAATTTTAAAAACTAGAAACTATAGATAATTTTTAATTAAATTTAATTAATACTTTGATCAATTTCCGTTGTTACACCATCATTAGAAGACCGATGATGGGATAACAACCGAAATCAATACTTAATGAATCATAGCTATAGATTGCCTAATTTTTTTTTAGTACTCAAAAATGTTTTTCCTAGAACCTAGATCATATTTAATGAAATATAAATTAAATAAGTTGAGTCAAGAGTTAAAGACATGTATGATATAATCGAATTTATACTTCTAATTTAATTTCAATTTTGATGCATCTACTGCTTTTCTCTTAAATAATTATTTAATTGAAAGAAAGCAATTTGTTTACATTAATGAAGTTATGTCCAATTATTTAACTACTAAATGTGGAGTGCCACGAGGATCCTTATAAAGAAGAGGCCCCATTCTTTTTAGTCTCTTCATTAACGATTTACCACTTTGTTTATCGGAAACCACATACAGACTATATGATGATGATGTCCAATTGTATATTAGTGGATCCATTGCTAATATAAATAGATGCATAGCTAAAATTAATGATATAATGATAATGAAATAATGGCCTAGGGTTGAATGCATCGAAATCACATGCAATGATCATATTTTCGCGAGGTGTAGATACATAAAATTTACGTAAAATCAAAATGAATGACGAAGTTATTCAATATGTTGAGAAAGCTAAAAATCTTGGGGTGATCTTCAACAATACTTTAACTTGGAGAGACCACATTAATCATATATCCAACAAGGTCTACTCTAACTTACGCAAATTATGGAAGTTATCTTTCTATCTAAACGATTGGATTAAGAAAAAATTAATACAATTACTTATAAAACCACATTTCTTATACTGTGATGTTGTTTACTCTGGCATGAGTGTAGTAGAGTTCAATACTCTATAACTTCTATTTAATGCATGTACTTGTTTTGTAACGAATAGACGTAAGCACGAGAGTATTAGAGATGTGTCGAAAATTATATTTAGCTTAACATTCCATAGCTTTCTAAAGTTCCGTTATCTTTGTTTTCTGAAAAAAATTATGCTCAATTTACTGCCTGAATACTTAAATGATAAGCTAGTGTTTGGTAGATGACCTCGTAATTCAAACTTACTCATACCATGTCACAAAGGTCGCATCAGACATTTATCGTACTTTGTTTGAGTTGCTACTAAGTGGAATATGATGCCGAACTATATTCGTTGTGTTAGTCTGTACAGAAATTTTGTTGAGGTCTGCAGAGAATATTTTAAAAATCAGGCGTAAGATAATTGAATCGATAATTAATTAATTTAGTTTAAATCAAATCTAACTTTCCTAATTTTTATTTTTTATTTTAAATTTTAATTTTTTAATTATTTTTTTTTCTTTCTGTAATTTTTAATTTTTACTTTAAGCCAGCCAGATAACCGTCTAAGTTTAGATATGCATTTAATTTTCAATTACCAGTAATGAGAAGCCCACGGGCTCATGGGCCTCAATCAAAGAAATATGTGAAAACTGTCGATTAAAAATATTTGTAGACGGTACAGACACCAAAAAAGAAAATCATACTCAGATACGAATATTAAAATCCATTGTAGTAATTTCACCTCCAAATTTTTCATTATTTCCAAATTGTTTCATTTATTACAATAAAAATTTTAATAACTAACAAAAATTATTAAATTGAAAAACAAAAATTAATATTATCAAATTTTTAGTTTTTAATTTCTGAGCTTTATAATACAGAAAAAAATGCAGAATACCAGATTTCAGAAATTTTTAATATTAACTACCAAAATAGTAGTTGGTAGATGGGGGCCCTATTAATAAGTTTTAAATTGTACTATAAAATTTAACTAATTAAAAATATTAATTTTAATGGACTCATTTTGTTTCACTTTTACCCAATTAAAATTTTCATAAAGTAAAAAAAAAAAAACAAAAATAAAAAGACAGTAAAAATAAAAATCGGAAAATTTACAAACTTTCCACTAAATTTTAAAACAGAAATATTATCCACTCAAACATTATTATATGAGAAAAATTTTATCACAAAAATAAATTTTAATAAATTTTGGGAGTATTAATGATGAAAGGATTTTGTTCAAGGGAACACATATCTACACTAGATCCATACATTCAAACTATAAATACAGATATAATATTGTAAAATGTTTATTATCGGTTAATATTCAAGAGATTTCCACTTCACATGATGCATACACAGCAACAGATATATTATCATATAAAAATATATTTTCCAAAATGAAAAAAAAAACCATCTAAAGAGTATTATAAACCTACATTATATTATATTATTATGTATAGAGTATTTAAAATTTGTAATCTTTTTTCAAAAGTATTCATATTTCCTGTTGTATCACCCCTAGTAATCTTTCATAACTCTTATGTTTCATATATTCAATATAAAATAATATAGACATGAGTGTAAACTAAAAGATATCATAGATGTTAGGTATATATCTATATGTATATATATAGAAAATTTTTAACTACTTTTTTTAAACCTCTCTGTGATACAATATACAGTTTAAATTTGCAACTTTATCGTCATCATTTCATGATTATGACCGCATCATATGTGAATTTAACTACTAGAAAATCTTTCACGAATTTCTTAACAAAAAAAAAACAAAAAAAAAACTAAAATAAAACAAAAAACAAAATCTGTAATCATCATAGTGGAAGTAATACTCAAAAATTAATAAAACATATTTTTACACGTGCTTCCTCTAATCCCTTCAGCTTTTCTATTTATAACAGCATGTTAAAAAAGTATTTTGCATCTCCAACAGACAAAATAAATTTTTTTTTGCTTTTGTTGTTTTAAAAAATTAACCGTTTATATGGGTTAGAGACATATATATATATATCTTTCAAAATAAGTATTGAAGACCCCCACTTATATTGTTTTCTACCTTAGAAATCTTTAAATAAGTCTAATCTACATACCGAAGATGGAGTATAATTCCCATATGTGGGCGGGCGCTCCAAAGACTGCTCTAAGCTTTATCTACAGAGTACAAAAATGCGTCATTCGCCTCATAAATGATGTAAATGATTCAACAACACTTGCTTCACTTGGTCATCGTCGTATCGTTGGAGCACTAACTTTATAGATATCTTGTGGGTGTATAATTGCTTGCTAAGCAATTCCGTTGAGAAACGTGAGAGGCTGCAAATGCCTATGCCTAGGCTGTGGAAATACCAAAATGATTCAAGACTTGTTATGGAAATTCGTTTATAGTCAGAACTTCTAGAATTTGGAGTCCAGTATAAACATATTGCCAAGAGAGTGTAGTTTTTATGTGTTTCATTTACAAAATTCAAAGTGAACATCAATAACGTAACATCATCAGCAATTCCTTGTCGAACCTTTCTCTTACTTCGTTCTCTTTTTTTTTTCTCTAGGTATCCCTTTTCTTTTGTTTTCTCAACCAAGAGTTTCTCTTACCTAAGTGTTGACTAATAATGTAAACAATAAACAATAAAATTGATATTTCTTATGTTCCCAAATAATTTTAAGAAACTGTGAATCGGTTTATTTCGGCAAAAGGTTTATTTTTAATTTTTTTATAATCGTTTGTAAAATATGAACAGTCTAAATGTTTCTACAGTCTTAATGTTTTTTCATATTTATCTATTCGTCCGTCCTTAACGCTTTTTTTTGCAGATCGAAGAAAATCATCAAAAGGGTCTTCAACGTCTGTTTTTGAACCGAGGAAGAACGAAGTGAAAGACTGAGCCGACTTTAACGCACTGAAAACTCCAATTCTTTTGTTAAAATTAAAACTAGCCTTTAAGACTAACCATTAATACAATTTTGGCTCTACTACTTCAGATATCTTTGATCAAATAAAATTCCATTAGGAATTATTGTAAGATAAAAAATTTTATCCTAACATAGTTCGAACGGTTTCGTCCGTTTCAGTCTTCTAACAAAGTTTTGACAGACAGCTAAACGTGAAACATCAGCATTGACATGTTGAGAGAGACGACTTTTATGGCTTCCAGCCAATTTTTTTATTTCGTCTTTTATGAGAGGAACCCTGAGATACCTATGAATATCAGCATTGCGAACAAACTGTGGGGCATTAACAATGTTTCGCCATACTTTGTTTTGGAACGTTTGGATAGTTTGAATATGTAGTTGTTTAGCACAACCCCATATTTGAATACCGTATGCACAGACTGGCTTTAATATCTGGTTGCAGATCAAAACCTTGTTATACGTCGAAAGCGTAAATCTTCGCTCAATTAGGCAATACAAATGTTTGTATTTTAGATCCAGGGTTAGTTTTTTTCTTAACGTGTTCTTTCCTTCTAAGGTTTGGGTCAAGCGTCATACCAAGATATTTTGCAGAATTTTGATATGGTATGATGACATTGTTTAATCTTACTGGTATGTGTGACTCAACTTTTTTTTATTTTTAAAGTTAACGTGAGTGGATTGTGCTTCATTCAGTTTAATTCTCCACCTTTTGCACCTTTTCTGACTTGTTGCAATTTATTTGTAGCTTCATTTATATTTTCATCGGCTTTTATATATAGCGTGTCATCTGCCGTCGAATTCTCTATCTCCGGAATATCACTAGTGTATAGTAAATATAGTATGGGAACCAGTATACTATTTTGTGGTACTCCTGCGTTAATATTTTGTAGAGCAGAGTAATCTTTTCCTTGTTTAGTTTGAAATAATCGATTCGATAAATATGACGAGATCAGTTCGATATATGATTCGGGGAGCAAGCGACGTAGCTTGCAGATAAGCCCTTCATGCCATACTTTGTCGAAGGCTTACGCAACATCAAGAAATACATTTTTTTTCCAATGTTTTTTCAATGACGTCAGTTATTCTATGGACTTGTTCGACAGTTGAATGATGTTTTCTAAGTCCAAATTGATGATATGGTATAATGTTTTCGGTTTCAATAAGAGGTTGCATTTTTTAAGAAGTAGTTTCTCAAACAACTTAGATATTACTGGTAATAATGAAATAGGTCTGTAGCACTTGGGTTCGTTTGGGAGGTTTTCCTCGCTTATGAATCAAGATAACCTCAGCAATTTTCCATATACTTGGGACAAATTTTTGTTTGAGTACTGCGTTCAATATTTTAGTTAGAACTATTAAAGCTTTTGATGGGCGTTTCTTTAAGATATCAGGTGTGACTTATTGACATTCTTTTTGGGTTTTTTTGTTTTATTTTCTTGTCAGTAACTTAAGTAGAATATATTTTTGTACATTAATTACGACACTGCAATTTTATAAAATGGAACAATAGTAATGTTTTGACGAACATATTAATTTATCAATTTGATGGTAAATTATCTAATTAAATGTGGAAAACTACTCAAATTTTAGGAACTTGGCTTTTTTAAATAGCATATTTCTTTTTATAAAATTTACTATTTTAAGAATAATGAAGGTAAACTTAAATTTTAATATCTATGCCCTGAGTAGAATTCGAACCTAAAACGACAGATAAGTAATTATTTATCCGTGCTAAAAGCTTCTGATTAGTAGTCAGGTACAGCAATCCTATATATGTAGATTGGCAGAGCTTGCTTCAACCCTTTGGACATTTTATAAGACCATATTTTTTATTAATCAAAGCTTAACGGTATAGATTAAACTAACACCAGAGCTTTGGTATCAATAATGTTATCAATAATGCACAATAATACAAAATAATATCTTATACATATATAGTAATATCCTGAAACACAACAAAGCAACAGGTGAAGATGGAATTCCAGCAGAAATAGCCAAACTGGACCCCGACCTATTCGCAAAAACAATTGAACCCCACATCAGAAAAGCATGGATAGAAGAGAATATACCACCATCATGGAAGAAAGGAATGATTGTCAAGTTACCTAAGAAAGGAGACTTGGCAAATTTCAGCAACTGGAGAGCAATCACAGTTTTAAATACTATTCATAAGATAATAGCAATTATTATAAGGAAAATATTAGAAGAAGTACTAGAACCAATACTACGGAAAGAGCAGGCAAGTTTCAGACCAAACCGAAGCTGTGTTGACCAGTCAAATACTTTACGGGTCATAGTTGAACAATCAGTAGAATGGAATGCCCCACTATATCTACTATTCATAGATTTTAAGAAACCATTCGACACAGTCAAGAGATGCGCAATATGGAGAACACTTACAAAGAAGGGAGTTCCTGAAAAAATCATCAACATCATCAAAGCGATGTATAAAGATGCAGAGACAACAGTTCAACACAGAGGTAACATCAGTGATCCATTTTACACCAATATAGGAGTTAGACAAGGATGTCCACTATCACCACTTCTCTTCAACACAATACTAGACGACATTCTAAGAAAAGTTTGCACTGGAATAAACGGAATAGGATGGGATTTCTTCGGCAACTTAGAAGACTTAGATTACGCAGATGATGTATGCCTCATAGCAAGGAATCGAAGGGACCTGCAGAACAAAGTCAACTGGAATTGAATATCGAGAAAACCAAGGCAATGAGGACAAACAACAGTGATAGTGAGCCAATAACAGTGAGTGGACAACAGATAGAATACGTAGAAGAATTCAACTACCTGGGGAGCATCATAACATTAAGAGGAGGTACAACAGAAGATGTCAACAGCCGTATAAATAAAGCAAGAAGAACATTTGGGAGTCTAATGAAGATATGGCGGAGCAACCACATATTGAGAACAACAAAGCTAACAATATTCAGAGCATGTGTAAAGTCAACATTAATATATGGCAGTGAAACATGGCTCACTTCGGTCAGAATCAAACAGAAGCTACAAGTATTCATCAACAAGTGCTTGAGTATTATATGCAGAATATTCTGGCCGGCAAGAATTAGCAACGAGGATTTATGGATGATAACTGAAGAAGAACCGATCAACAGGCAGATAAATAGGAAAAAATGGAAATGGATACGTCATACACTAAGAAAATCAGAAAGTGATATAGCAAGAATAGCTCTAGAGTGGAATCCACAAGGACAAAAGAGACCCGGCAGACCATACAACACATGGAGACGCACAATCGATCAAGAATTAACAATCAACAATTATACCTGGGACGATATTAAGGAAGTAGTACTCAACAGAGAGGAATGGAGGTTCGCTATCGAAGCACTATGCTACCACGCAGAGTATAAGGAGAAAGAAAAAAATATTTTTTGGTTAGATTAGATTTTAAAAACCTTTCATAAAAAAAAACAGTTTTAATCACCTTCAGAAAAAATACAAATATAGAATATATAATTACTAGTAAGTCAGCCCGTTTAAAAACGGGTCCCGAGTAAAAAGATACCGAATTTTTTTCGAACATAACCACTCAGTGGCTCCAAGAAATTTTTTTTCTAGAAACACTTTTTTGTTATAATTTAAAACAAATTAATAATTTATTTTCCATCCATTTTATTTTTTATCTATTTTTCTTTTTTTTTCACAATTTAATTGAAAGGAAAAAATTTAAAAATCCAAAAATCATATAAAAATAACTGAAAGGAAAAATATTTTTTTTTAAGTAAAAACAAAAAATGTCAAAAAACGTCGTTTACAAACATACAACTCTGGTCTTTTATATAAATAATAGACATACAATTATTATTTTTGTTCTTTATGAAGTAATACACACTGCACTGCATATTGTAAATAAAAATTTAATTGCAGAGGGCAAACACTTTTACTACATACTGTACTATATACCGAAACATAATGTCTACACTCATGATAATTTTATATAACTGCATCAAAGTACCTATGTATATAATAATATAAAATAATCCAACTCTTCATTTAGTTAAATTCCTTGGATGAATTTCAAGTACAATTACCATATCAACATATAAATATATATACATACATCAATACATACATGCATACAGAAAAAGTTTCATTATAACTGTTGTAGAGCTCAAGAGATTAGCTTTAAACATTAGTTCACAATTTAGTTCAATTCAGTTTAGCACAACTTTTTAACAAAATTTTATTATTTCATACCGTTTAAGCTATAATGCAGTGAGTGCTGCTACAAACGTAACTATTATGTATTTATATGTATACATATAATAATCACACAGATTGATCTGAAACTACATCCCATACAAAAAAAAAAAAAGAAAAAACAAGAAAAAAAATAGGTATACTGGGTATGATTTATTTTAAAACCCACTCAGTTTTAATGATATTATTAGAACAACAGAAACAACACCAACTGAAATTTTTAACTGGTTTTAAAGGGAAAAACTTTCGCTCAATATTCGAAAATGAGTAGAATAACAACAAAAAAATAATTGTTGACTTTTTTGTATTAATTTTGTTTTTGTTATAAAAAAACTTTGATTCTTTTTCTTTTAACACGATTTAATTTTAATAGTATCTATATATAACTTTTAATATTTAATAAAAAAACTTATTTTATCTAACTTTTATTTTTTTTTTTATTATATAATTAAATTTATATTGCTGTGAAGTCAAAAAATCTTAGGGCACATTTTCAACTATATAATTTTGATATTTTCGAAATTAAATAATAATTTTTGTCTATATGTACTTTGTACAAAGTTATTGAATTCCCAAAGTGTAAAAATATATTTATTAATAAAATCAATCTTACGTAGATTAAAATTAGATTTTGTAAAGTAGAAATAGGAAAATTGTACAATTCAAAAGAGATAAATAAAAAGCAATATCGAAAGATTTGTGTGAGAATTAACCGTGAAACTCTAATAATTAAAATGTTAAATTTATTAATGGCAAATTACCATTGTAATAGTATTCAAGAATAAATGTTTTTCATATATATGTGTAATATTAAATTTAATTAATATTGTCATATTTTCACTATCTTTGATAGTACTTCATTTAGAAATTAATTAGATGAACAGAATACAAATTGAATAATAATAGTTTTACAAAATCAAAAAATAAAATAAATATTATTTAACCCAGAACATTATATTAACTTGGATGTACCATTTAGGTCCATTAATCGTCATTATTTCTATCAATGATATACACCCATGTTCTCCTAGACCCATCGCTAACTTGAAAAAAAAATTCATCGCATCACGTCTAGCTGAATATGCATTTCTGACACCGTAAACGAAAGTGATTGCAATTTTTATTATGTTGGTAGTACTGTCCACATTTTAATGTAAAAAAAAATTATTGGAATGGTACATGCTATTTTTGGATAATATATTATTAGTTTGGAACTACCAACACAGTTTTAAATGCTAAAAAATTATTTATTAATCCTTACTTAACTATTTTATTCATTTAATGCATTTATTTAACCATTTTTTAAAAAAAAAAAACGCAAAACAATTTGGCGTGATAAATCTACGTTTTACTCAACTTTAGAGTATATAAAAAATGGCTGTCGACGGCCTATAAAAAGTCTAACAGAAATTATTCACGTGACAGTTTTGCAATTTTCCGTCGCGTCAATATAAAACTACCGCACCTGTGTCTAACAGAATACAAAACTGTCGCTTCAGCGTAAATTTTTTTCACACGATCACGCGCGAGTAGTCTAAGAGGACATGGGTAATAGTTGCGTTAATTAAAGGGTAATAGCGTTATTATATTTGCAACTGACATGAAAATATTTAGAGATGACTTGGATGTTTTCATGAATTGGTGCAAAGTTTTTAAACAGTTTAACACTAAATATAAAGAAGTGTAACGTCATCATTTTTAACCATAACCTAACACTGCTTGCTGCTAATTATACTTTCAACGACAGTATTATTATACAAGAATACTCTACTATAATTTAACGACCTGATGGTGATTTTTGACGAGACTCTGTCTTTTAATGGATAATGCAAATTGTAAGTTAGGTTTCATTAAAAGAAGGGCAAAGGCTTTCGTTGATCCATATATTACAGACCATTATATGTTTCTCTAGTTCGTCCCAATCCAGAGTATCTAATTCAAGTGTGGTTGCCACACTATTGAGAATCGAATTGAGTCAATTCAATAGAATATTCTTGATACTATTATTATGCCTCCATATAAAGATCGCTTAAAACTCCTCATTTTAATCTCTTTGGAATCTAGGAGAGAAATTTTAGATATTACGCTCATATTACAAGTTTTAAAAGATGAAATCTATTCACAGTATATTAAAAGTATGGTAAATGTTCATATTAGAACTAGTATACGATTTAGTTCAGTGAATATTTTTGATACCCTTTATCATCACAAATTACGGGAAATATGGGCTGATTAATAGGTTGCTTATGTTAACTAAGTAAATATTAAAGTTATATAAATCTTTCACTAAGTGAAAATCAAAGTAAAAACAAATTATCTTGGATTTAAATATTTGAGTATAATAATGTAATAGTTAAAAATTTTAATAAATAAAATATAGTACAAAAAAAATCATTCAGCCACATTGAGTGTTAAGATCTCATTATCACAATATACATGATTATGACCCGTTGCAAATGCATAGTTCTAGTTTTCGCTTTTGCTTCTTTCTTTTGTAAATTGTTGAGTACCTACTTTAGTTTAGAATAATTTTGTTAACTATGAAATATTCTTTTTTATAGCCATATTAAGAATTAATTGTAATTAATTTGTTTAATTTAAAAAATAAAAAAATAAATCAATTAACAGAATGTTGATATTAACACAAATCAATACAATATAAAAAAATTTAATTGTTTCATCATTATTTTAATTAATTTTTTAATTTTATAAGGTCATCTGTTTTGCATTGTGTTTTAAATTTAATTTTGTATAATTTTGATAATCTCTATCTAGCTCTAAATTTACTGATTTTTTTATATTTTTATTTTAGTTTTTAATATTGTAAATAATGTAAGTACTTAGCTAAGCAAAGCTAAGTTAAAAGGAATTAAAAAAACTTGATAGTAAAAACAAAAAACAAATATAATAACAAATAAAAAGTGATAAAGCAATCGTTTAAACAATTTATTGTTTTTGGTTGTTCATTCAATAATGGACCGCAGTGTCTCCTATCAAATTAACTTCGAAGAAACAAAGTTCTGTGCTATCACAACGGATCTCTTTGGGCTCAGCGTGCCGACTTGGGTAGCCATCCGTTCCTATCTACCTACCTACCATCATTATTGAGTTATTCTTCCCTATTTAAAGCTTTTTTTTTATCTCTATGAGTGTATTACAACTATCTTATAAATTACTAATATGCAAAAGGCATATTAAGGCATGGCAAAAGGCATATTAAAGATCAACAAGTAAAAATTTGCGAAAATGTGCAGATGGCTTGTGAGGGATGATTCCACTGAATCGACCCTTATATCAAAAATTAAAACTAACTTTAATACTAAATATATATGACTTTACAGTTACTTACAGAAAAAATAAAAAAATAATAAAAGAAATATAATATGAATTTGATTTTAGTTTTAGAATCTACTAAAAAGATGTTGAGGCTTGAGGCGTTTTAGTCTTCTTATATGGACGGTATTCAGCAGGTCAGCTGCCAGTTGGTTTGGATAGAGCTGCAATCGTTCGTGGTATCTTTTGTTGGTCTTTGTCACCACCTCTTTCACGGAGCATATATGTTTAGATCCTTTCTTATTTTTGAATTGCTGACATACCAAGGGGTATTGACAATTGCACGAAGAGCTTTGGCTTAGGATTTCGATCTTAGAGTTGCTAGTTGTACCCCATAACTCAATTCTATATGTCCAGATGGGCTTTAAGATTGCCTTATACAGCAACACCAAAATGAAACACTTGAACGACGTCCAATAAGCCAAGGCATATTCCTGAACTTAGTTCTTAACTGCTTATTTTTATTCAAAATGTGGTTTTGCTACGTTGGTCTACGGCCCAGGTGCAAGCCTAAGAACTTTATCGAATCTTCCTGCGATAAAACTTTGTTGGCTAGGGTTACTGGCGAACATGTGCTTCTTCTGGTGGTAAATGTAATATGCACCGATTTGGATTCGTTCTTATTCTCCAAATTTTTAGCCATTGTTGAACTTTATTTAATCCCCTTTGAAGGTGCTATGATGTCAGCTTTGAGACTTTATTTGATGACAATATTGTTGTATCATTTGCAAATGCGGCCATCACCGTGTCTTCGCTCGTAGTAATATCAGCAGTGTATAATAAATGCAACATTTAAAGCTTTTTAAGTACAAATCTATGCACTGTTTTGGTATAATTATTATACTCTCATTAACTAATAATGAAGAACTAATAAAATGTCATGAGTTAAAATTTTGTTTGGAGCATTCATATTTTCGCTAAAATTTAATTAAAAAGTTTCTGAATTTTATAATCACTAGAATAATTTTAAAACTATGCTATATTTATAGCTATGTCAAAAATTTTTAACTTTTTATTTTTCTACATTTATTCACTTAACTTAATAAAGCTTAGGATTTAGTTGATTTGAAAGCGCTGTAGTTAAAAATACGTGTTAAAAACTTGCAGGGCCGTTAAAGCACGAAAAGGTATTTTTTTTTTAAATTTTTTCTTATGTTCTTGAGAGTAACTTGGGTACCAGTTACCTTTACGTGGTTAATATCGTGAATAAAAATATATATTTTTTTGGTATATATTACGATAGTTACTCTTCGAGACCTCGCATTTTATTGAAATTTTGTATATAAATTTCAAAAAATTTCTAAAATCGACCAAAAATGAGTTGAAGTAAATGCATTGTCAGTAAATTTTAAAAATAGTAGCTATTCAACCAGAATCTGAATCAATTTCGATAGCTGAAAATAAAATAAACTTTAATTAAAAATAAATTTCAATTGAAAATGAAATTCTGAACAATCCTAGTCAATTTTATTCATTCAAAAATGCAGATCCTTATAGATCTATCTACTCTAGTAGATCACTGAAATTTTTGAAATTTTAAATGATAGTAACAACATAAATATATATTAATGACCTTTTCTCTGTGCATTGGGGTCAAAATGACCCCAATCATTTTTAGTATAAAAAAAAAACTTATTTCGCGTCAATTAACTCAATCAACCAGTCTATAAAAGCCTGAATTAGTATTTTCTAAACACAAAATAAAAAAACGGGATCAAATTCGATTGTACATCAAGTAGTTATCCCCGTTTGAAGGAAACTATACGCATATCTGTGCACTGGAGTCAACATGACCCTACATTTGTTTCATGTATTTTCTATGAAAATTCATAATATACATCAGGAAGAAATCTTTATTACAAAAGTTATCTTTATTTTAATTATTTCAAAAAATTCTATATACTATATAAGAATTTAAAAAAAAAAAGGTTATATTGGTATGGTTATTTTATTAAAGTTGATGTTTCAAGATAAAAAAAAATATTATAATATTAGTTGATGAACAGGTTTGTATTAACTCGCGGCAGATGTTCCTTTCGCCAGCATATACCATCTAAGCCAGGCAAGTATAGAGTGAAATTTTTTTGGATTTGCGATGCGATAAACTCGTACCCATTAAACGCTGAAATATGTGTAGGAAAGAAACCAACTGAGCCACGTTAAACTGATTATGCATTGAATTTAGTTCATCGTTTATCTGAGCCATACGTCAACAAAGGGTGAACTATAACCATGGATAACTTCTTCACAAGTTGTATATTGGTAAGACAGCTATTAAGAAAAAAAACAACAATATATTCGTTTAAATAATCCTAACCTGCCAAAATAATTTACCAGCAAAGCAGAAATCAAGCAAAAAGATGTGATTTCTTCAGTTTTATTTTGACGAGAATCTTACGTTGGTAAGCTACATTCCAAAGTAAAATAAGAACGTCTTGTTACTATCAATTTTGCATAATGATGAATGTGTTGACTCTGGTTCAAATAAACCGAACATCATATTGAATTACAATTTAACTAAAGGCGGAGTTTATACACTAAACAAATTTTAAGAACATACACGAGGTTGTTTTGGCCAAACCAATGGTTTGATTTTTTAATAAGATCGACATCGCTGGTGTTGCAGCGTTTAATTTGTATAAAATTGCAAACCCTATTCAACCAGCCGAAATCGTCTTAATGTAAATTGTTCTTAAGGGAGTTGGCTATGCAACTGGTGCATATAAATATATAAGTCGTCTATCCAACCCTAGAGCAACGAAAACAAATGTTAAAATCTCTATGGAGAAGATAGGGTATAAAGTAGTGAACCAACGAACAAATATAGCTTTGAATACAGCCAGTAAACGTTCAACGGTGTCATATTTGTCCTCGATCTGCTGATGTTTGAACACGAACATTATATTGCATTTGTAAAAAAGTGTAGCACATTCAAAAATTATCTGCTTAAACTGCATCACCGAAGAAATGATAGATTCCTCCCAAGAAGAAATCGAAGTTCCACCTTCGGACCTTGTTTAAACTTAGGATATTTTTCTTGATTTTTGTTGTGATTAAATTGAATTTTCTACTCAAGTTTTGTTTAGTTTTATCTTAATTATATTTATTTTGCTTCATTTTGTAAATAAAATCAAGATTAAAAAAAAATTAAAAATAATTTCAAATTTTTTATGTAAAATATATGAAAATACATATGGGGTCAGATTGACCCCAGTGCATAAACTACGATAAAAACAACTATGCACAGAGGAAAGGAAATAAAAGTAATCGTTAATTATTTTTTGTTATTAACAATTTGGTTGTCAAAGAAATTTTGTATATTTAATTATTATTTTAACGATTCGAACTTATCAATTTTCACATTTTTTTAAACTGTATATTGAATAAATTAGAACTTGTAAATGGTTTTATTTTTTAAAAAAGTTATTTAAAAAAAAAATAAAAATTAGCTATTGTTGTTGAAAATAGTGGAATAATTTAATTATTTAATTTGACGACATATGTGTAGCATAGAGATTAAAATTTTAATTTTAAAAAAATCAGCATTAATAATAATTAATAAATCCCTAAAATTATTCGAAAACTGAACATGTGACAATATAATCAAAACTTAAGCTATAAATAAACTTGAATTTCAATTCATAATACACTTATATTTTGATATAAACACAATTTTTTTTTGTTTATGAATAAATTAGTAAAAATATTTAATGAAAATGCCGGTTAAAATTTATCCAATTTAAATTTTATTGTATTTTTAACTGTGAATATATTAAATGATATTTATGTTTATATGTATGAAAAATATATATATTATTAAAATACATAAAATATATAGATAAATCATATGTGTCTGTATTTGAATATCCTTTTTACAAAGTTTCTAATGTTCTTTTCCTGTTTTTATTTTTATTTCTATTTTTTATTCTTTTTTATTGTTTTTATTATTTTAATTCTATTATTTTTGCATTTTAATTTCTCTTAAATAGTCATACTTGAAATTGTGTTATGAATTCTCTATATTTTCTGTTTTTGAAAAGTTTAATTATTACATATACATATCTCTACATATATGTACATAATATTCATTAGCATATTATTATTGTATTTATTATATGTATATTGTGTAAGTAATTGCGCAATTATTTTTATTAAATATAAATTACTATAGAATTTATTATTAAATTGTTCTCGTACGAATTTTTATGAATTGTTAAAAATTAAAATTTCAAAATTATTTCATTCAGTAGATATTCTTTTGGGTAATTAAACTTTTGAAAAAATTATTATTTATTAGAAGAGGTTTGAATTATTTTTTAGAAGAGGCATACTTCTGTTTTTCTTTTTTATTAGTTTTATTTTCAAAGTGAAGAAACGGTAAATAAAATATGCAGTAAAAAAAGTTTAGTTATGAAAATGAATTTGTCACAAATTTTTAAAATTTGTTGTTTCTTTTTTTTTTTGTCATATCGCCAAATTTTTACATTATTGTTAAAACCTTAGAGAGTAACCTTTCACACATTCCATCACAGATTTTATTGCAACTTATTTCATGAAATGGGACTATGAATGTTTTTACGAGTATTTATTTATATTCTTCTATAAATTTTCTGGTTCATCAGCTAGTTAAATGTGAAACACTTAAACACTACCCGGCAATAGTTCTTCGTATACCGCATGGTTTCATTTTATTAGAATCTTTTCTAATACACTTTCGTTACGTTCTGATTAATAGTTAGATGACACAACGAATATAGCGTTTCAATTCATGAAATATTTATGTTTTGTTTATTTTCGTACCGACAAAGTCCTGTGATTTTTTGATTTTTTTGTGGGGTACTTCCTCATTGCAGGGTTACGTTCTTGATGAAAGCTATAACTTCTTTTATGTCAGTTTCAATTATGCCATATGTATTTTTTGGAAATATATATATCTTTTGTGAGCTACGACATCGCAAAAAAATAGAATATGAAAGGAGGATTACTCTTCTTCTAAACATAACCGGAACCTGCCTGTGTTCGATATAGCAATTTTAAACAGATACTTGTTAACTGGACCATGTGGATAAAATGAACCTATGATAAACCATATCAGTGTTCTGATATTGGATTCAGTCTCCTTGATTACCTGAATACTGAATTTGAAAAGGCTTTCGAAGCTGCGCCAGTCCTTAGCAACCATCTAATATGTTTTGGGTTGAGTTTAAGTGATGGCGAAACACTAATCATTGTTGAACATCTATCCACAATACAGAAATATAAAAAAATACACAGTATCAAGAAGAGGTGTTGAGGAAGCTAGCGGACTATATCGTAATACATAAAAATTTTTATTCTTTTTTGAACTCCTTAATTTTATTTTGGAGCTATGAACTACGAAATAAACCCTTAACCTGCGTTACGCAAAGTGTAGAAAATTTGACTAAAGGAAATCAGTACTAAAACCACCCTGTGCGATTTAGAGGGTTGTATATATATAATACCAATATTGTTGGGGAAAGCCTCACTTAAAATCCAGAGTCCGACTCTAGCTAATGCAAAGGAATTGTTCAAGAGTTACTGTCTCATTTTTATTTTTACATCTGCGACAATGGGGGTTAAACGGAATACCTAGCTTGGTAGCATGGCTTCCTATCAGTCAATGACCCTACTGATGACTACTATTCATGATATATCAGTACAGGACCTAAAATAAAACTCTTTTAATAAAGCGAACCCTACATCTATCTTGGATTTATAAAATAAAATTGTTGCGCACTAAAATTATTAAATATCTTAATGAAAAAGTCATCAACCACTTTATAATACTAATATTCATTTAATCTTAACCTTTCTTACAACTTACAAAAATAATAACTTTTAATGCATTTCTTTAGAACTGTAGCAATAAGCTCGGATATAAATATGAAAGCGTAATTCATGATGAATTTTTGTATATATCTTACAAGCACGGTAAATACACTATATCAGCTTCTAGATGGCCAAATACCAGTATCAGCAAGTTTATTTAGATCATTCCGAATGTAGAATGGCATACCACGAATGCCATACCTAAACGTTACTTATACCAAAATTTAACATCTTGCAACAAAATTGTTGCAATAAATAAATACACCCTTTATTAGCCTAACCAAACGCAGTATAATAATTTTCATAACACTTTGATAAAATTTATTTTTATATATGTACTTTTTAGTATATGAATACCCCACCCCACCATGTAATTTTTTTATGGCTTGTTTTTTATTATTATTATTATTATTAATATCATGTTAAGTAAGTGCAGTTTAAGAAAATATATTAAGAAATAAACCAAAATGTTTAGAAAAATAATTAAAAAAAATCTCATTGCTTAATACAAATAATTGCAGTTTTAAAAATACAATAAAAATTTAATTATATTATTTAACGAGAGAAAGTACAGCTGTAGTATAGGCGCTTTAACTTTAACCAACTAACTTGTACATAAATATTATACTAATTCGTTTCTTAAGTTTATTCACATAACAACAGAATTAATTCCTATTTCTTAAAAAAATGTCACAAGAACGATGGTTTACGTTAACTTAACCTATTTTTAAAATTTTTAAATGTCTCTTAATTTTTATACAAGTTTATCAAATTTAATTATCCTTTCAAAAACATAATAACTCAAATAATCTGAAAATCGCTTTATATTCGCAATTCTGTTATTCAAACTTCTTAAATCCGTTAAACAAGAGTACTAAAAATTTAGTACCGCTAACAAAACAGTTATTGTTTTCCTTATTTTTGTTATTTTATCAAATTTGAGTATTTTAAATTTCCCCATTTTTATACTCTCCAAAATGTATGCAATATTTTTAAATAAATTTTAAATGAGCCTTAAAATTTTTAACCTTACATTGTTTTGTTAATTTCAGTTGAATTTATCATACTTACAATGAATTTAAGTCATACTTAACTTAAAATTAAAAAATAAGAAATATCATTCTAGTTTTTATTACATAAATTAATTATTTTATTTTCAATTGTTCATAACATTTATTTTCTAGTTCCACCGGAATTGAATACCTTTAATATTCCTATTATAGTATATTATGTATACTATAGGTTCTGAATTTTTCGACAAAGTCCGTATATGCAACAGTTTTTATTGAAACTTAAATCGGCGTTACACTTTCAACTAATGAATTGGTAAAATTTTTACAACGTAAATTTGGAACACAAAAACTGTTGGCTTTGACAAGAAAACTAATTGAATGCGCTGATAAGAAAACTAAACCTGTTGATCAAAAATTCTAGCAATGGTTTTGAATTTATACAACTGCATGGCAGTAGATGAGTCAATTTGTGGCTTTCATTGTCATTATTTGACGCTAAAATTTGTATCAGTAGTTCAATTGATGATATTTATCGATTTATTGCAAAAAAAATAACTATCTTGCCACCCGTAGACTTTTTGCCTCTTAATAATGGGCTACGGATAATTCTGTTCAAATCAAAGACTATAGTAATTTATGTTCGTAATAATCAATCTTTTAAAATCAAACTAAATAAATCTGAGGTAAATTATGAAATTAAAATTACAAATTTGGATGTTGTATTTTATAAAACTCTCACGTGGAACGATCATATTAAAAATATTTCTTTATGAAATATTTTTGGTAAGCTACAAAAGCTCTGAAAGTTTTCTTTCTATATTAGTGAGTGAATAAAAAAGATACTGGTGCTGTACGTGATTTTTCTTCATTTCACATATTGGGTTGTAGTTTGTGCGGGAATGAGTTTTTTCTAGGATATTTTTAATACTTGTGTACTTAATCGCCATAGATTTGTTAGTATTAGATATACTTTAAAGCTTGTGTTTGACTGTATTTAAGCTACAATTATATTTGTTTCATGGAAAATATACCTAAAAAAAATATACACCGTTATATCTGTTCTTGAAAATTAACGCTAGAAAATCACTTAAAAGTGCAAGTCTAATTAATCCAAAGCACTATCGTAGAGTAAGGCAACTATAGCCTTCTTTTTATAAAAGGCAGTGGAATTGTTAAATTGTTGCCGAATGTTGTCAAGTGTGAGTTGTATCTATTCTTAAATTTTTTAAGTGTTATTGGGAGGAAATATAGCCGTTAATTTGAATGAAAAATAATGTTTGTTATCTTTTACTTTATTAATCGGATTTTTATTTTTAGTGATAATTTAAATTAAATAATTTAATTTAATGTTTGGTAAATAGTCCGAAGACAAATATTTTTTTTTTTATTGTTTTCTTTTTCTATTTTGGTTTAGTTTTTCCATATTGTTTTTTCTTACAACTTTTGTTTACGTTGTTTTATTTATAATAACTCATATACTCTTTAGAGACTGACCGTTTCCTGGTATATATACGAAACAAAACAAATAAATAAAATAAAATTACTCTTTTAACAGAAAATGTAAAAGATATGGTTTCCAACTCAAGAAAAAGAGTTTTCTTACAAAATTAAATGTTGTTTGGAATTCCACATTTTTTAGGATTGAAGTTGTAGTGAGATTTTCGTTGTAATCCTTTGACGTTGAACGTAGTTATTTGTAGTTGGTTATTGAAAAAAATACCGAATATTATATACTTTTATATTAACTGGCCAGTGTCTGTTTATATATATGTATATGTGTATATATGTATATATGTATATATGTATATATGTATATTGTATATATGTATATATGTATATATGTTTGGTACGTAGGTTGGAATTTTTTTGTTAATATTCAAACCAAACGCAAAAAGAAAAAGAATAATTTTGTTTAAAAAATTTAAAGATAGAGTTCTGAAATTTTGCACAGTTACTCATTATGAAAAAAGCAACCGGACACGGTATTTTACAAAGCTATCAAATGACAGGTTCGGGTTGATGCCGAACAACTCCTAGCACGTGTCAGGCATATTTGAAGACCAATTGTAATACAGGCATAGAAATTTACACTTAGACTTTTTTTCATAAATAAAGATATTCGACTATTACTGATTTCGAAAATGTGGACTGGTTCGAGTTGCTGCCGAACAACTCCTAGTACGTCTCAGGCATATTTAAAACCCAATTGTAATACAGGCCTGAAAATTTACACTTAGATACTTTATCAGCAAATAAAGAAATACGACTGTTACCGATTTCGTAAATGTGGACTGGTTCGGGTTGTTGCCGAACAATTCCTAGTACGTCTCAGGCATATTTAAAACCCAATTGTAATACAGGCCTGAAAATTTACACTTAGATACTTTATCAGCAAATAAAGAAATACGACTGTTACCGATTTCGTAAATGTGGACTGGTTCGAGTTGCTGCCGAACAACTCCTAGTACGTCTCAGGCATATTTAAAACCCAATTGTAATACAGGCCTGAAAATTTACACTTAGATACTTTATCAGCAAATAAAGAAATACGACTGTTACCGATTTCGTAAATGTGGACTGGTTCGGGTTGTTGCCGAACAATTCCTAGTACGTCTCAGGCATATTTAAAACCCAATTGTAATACAGGCATGAAAATTTACACTTAGATACTTTATCAGCAAATAAAGAAATACGACTGTTACCGATTTCGAAAATGTGGACTGGGTCCGGTTGTTGTCGAACAACTCCTAGCACGTCTCAGGCATATTTCAAAAACCAATTGTATTATAGACCGAAGAGTTTACACTTATATACTCTTTCTGAAATTATAATACCTATAGGTTTCATTTAAAACTAAAAAGTATAAAATAAAATAATAATGTAAAAATAAAAATTTTTGAAATATACTTTTATCGAAACCAAATTAGCCCCCTAAAAAGTAGAAAATAAAACTAATGGTGGATGTTGAGCATCTAGAACTACTATAAGATAAAACACAAAAGTATATAATGAATCTTGCTGGAATATTGTTAATGGACATTTTTAATATTTGCCGCTTGAAAAAAATCACGAATATTAAAAGAACATCACAAAGCGTTTCCAAATTCCCATTATTCAATATTTTTATTTTTACATTATTTTTTCGTTTTGTTTGTGTTGAGAAGAATATGCAGGTTTTTCAAGTAGCTGTATGAGTCTAGGCTAAATAAGATTCTTGTTGGAGCTCATTGTTAATACGTTTTCACTCCTTTGAAAGATGGAAGACAAAACAAAAATTTATTTACAAAAACTGTCACCCAAACTATGTGAACGAATGTTTTAAGACCTAATATGTTTTGTAACTTGCCAGCGTAGTCTAAACATAGCATAAGAAACGTATATATTTTCCGGCAAATCAATTAACCTTGAACACTCTGAAGTAGATATTTTTCATGATAATTGTACATTTTTTTCTATTTTATTTCAATATAGTTACAAAATGTACTTCGAATTTTGATGTCGAGAGAAACTTTCAATAATGAGCGTTGTTTTTAAGGATTTTTTTTGTTTATATTTTTGACAGTTACTTAAACAAAATTACCTTTTCGTGCTTAAATATGGTACTGCAAGTTTTTATTACATATTTTACTAAAAAATGCTTTTCGAGTATTTATTTATCAAATTTCAGGCGTAACTCGTTTAATGTGGAAAACTACTACTATTGGCAGGAACTAAGCTTTCTTAATTAGCACAATTACATTTTCTTTAAGTTGTTACCAGATTATACTCTCAATTATTTTTTTAAATTCATTTTATACCAATGACAAAGCGAGCATAGGTAGACGTAAGGTTTTTTTCTCAATACACCGAACCTAATTTATAAAATTTAACTTTAAAATCAGACCCATAATAGCTTATGGATGTTCAACTTGGTTCAATATCAGTGCATCAATAATAGAGGAAGTTCGAAAATTCGAAAGGCCATGGCTAAAATTATGTCCCAACAAATCCAGGAAAAGGGAAACGGATTATAAACACTGCATCTCGAATAAAAGGATTTATAACGAAGCCAATATTACAAAATTCGACAATTTTATAATATCTATAATAAGAGAATATTACAACAGAGCAGTAACAATCCAATCCAATTCACTTATAAGACACGCAGCGTATATAAATGACCAATACATACAAGATGTTATGAGTGAAGGTTTCATCCCACCGAAAGGTTCCTACCTTGACAAAGAAGAGTATATCCAGAATAACGAAAAAGTACCAATAATTTAACACATTAATAGGCATGCAACAGACAAAAGAATTATCATAGACTTAAACAGTCCTCATCATCATCACTAATGTCCTGCAACCTCATCCGTGGGGCATATGGCAGAAATAAATTCTTTCCATCGGCTCCTATCTGCGGCTAACCTTTTCAATTGTGGCCACGTTCTTTGTTGGGTACTTGCTTCGGCTAAGACAATTGTTCTCCATGTTTTACTCGGCCTTCCAACGCGACGTATACCCTGAGGATTTCATTCGAAACATTGTTTCGCGATGTTGTTGTCAGATTTCCTCCCACGCCATTTCCTCTCTCGGATTTCCACGTCTATTTGTCTTTGCTTCGTGGCAAGCCAAAGCGTTCTGTTGGAAATGGTTTGTGGCCAACGAATGTTTAGGATGCGCTGGAGACATCTATTGATGTATGCTTGGAGCATCCTGGCGATGTTTACTGAAACTTTCCATGATTCGCAAGCGTACAAGAGAACAGATTTTACACTCGCGGTGAATATTCTTATTTTTGTGTGCATAGATATGTTGCTTGCCTGCCACATTTTTGAAAGCATCCCGAAAACAGTACGGGCATTACTTTCGATTACACCCACAGTAGTAGTCAGTATATCATCCATTACAACTAAAAACAATATGGTTGATAAAATACAGCCCCGTCTTATTCCCTGACACACCTGTCCTCGATGTAAAACGCGACATCTTGCATCTTTGTAGGATTCTTTAATTATAGCTATAACTTTTTCTGTAATGCCTCTCTTGCTAAGTGAATCCCAAATATACTCGCGGCTTACTATATCTATCAAAAATTTACTAATCAAACATGAGATGTTGGCTCCAGATGGGGCTCCTACATGGCCTTTAATCCTTTCGAGTATTATTCTAGCCATTAATTTTGAGAAAACTGAGGGTATTGCAATTATTTAGGTTACCTCTCTTTGGTATTTTGACAATAACTCATTCCTTCCATTCGCTTGGATATTGTTCTTTCTCCCATATAGCCGGGAACAAAGGTAACAACGGGTATCTCATCTACTCCTGCTTCTTTGTTGTTTTTTAAAAGAAGATATGCTGATTTTATCTCGATTTTACTTGGGGCTCCCACATCTATACCCCTAAATGATCTGCGCATTGTTGGCATATAGGAGAGCTTGTGGATACATTTTGTTCTACGAATTGCTCGTTTAACAATTTGCAGAAATGCTCCTGCCATCTTAGTGGTTGGTGTTTTATCCGTAGATATCAACAGTCTTCCACTCTCGTTCAAGATTGTTTGATGCTCTTTACTAAACAGTCCTAACATGTTAAATCTTAGAATAGACGTTTCGCAAAAACATAAAAATCAGGAAATAAATAGAGCACAATATTGGTGGTTAAATTAGCTAATAGTTTAGTTTTAGTTGTAGTTTAAGTAATTAAGATTGTTTTAGTATTGTTATAGTTAATAGTTAACATAGGTTAATTAGTATAACATTAGCGTAAGATTTCATTAAAAAAAAAAATAATAATAAGATGGGTGTCCTTTTAAATTTTTACAACTGAAATACTGAAAATGAAATGTTTAATACATATTGTACTTTAAAAATCGTTTACTAAATACATAATATGAAAATTAGGCTAGAAATTATTTTAGAGAACCACAAGAGGGTCGTTAATTTAAATATAACATTAAAACATTTTTTAAGAATAGTTATGTAAATTATATAAAGAGAAAATAAAGAAAAAAAAAATTATATATGACCTGTCGATTCTATCAAGTATAAAACGACAATGTATATTACAAAATGAGTTGCAAAGAGCTAACAAAGCCATTTAGTTTTTCTATTCAAACATAAATTTTATAATCAAATTTTTTTAAATAATTGTTTTTTAATACTTAGTTTTTCATTTCATGTACGTTATTTTTTTTTCAAATTAATTTCCAAAATTTCAAATTGATTTCACAGCTGGCAGCGTAAAAACTAATAATAAATTTCAATTTATAATATTTATAAAATGGGATTAATATAATACAGGTTAATTAATCTTCAAATTGATATATATTGCATCCAGTTAGGAAATTAATTAAAATTTTTTATATAATTTTATTTTATATTGATTAAAAAAAGCATTTTTAATTTAATAAATAATTGCAGTGGTTTTAGATATTGTACGACATTGACCTATATTTTATTATGAAAAGTTATTAACAACGCATAGGTAATTTATAATCGTTTGCAACAATTAAATTTATAGAATAAGGTTATAAATTACTGTTATATTATCATATTACTAACATTTCTATGAAATATTATGATTATAAAATTGAACATAAAGTAATAGTAGTTGAAATGATTAGTTTTGACATTTGTATCAGTTCGAATTACATAACGAATTAGTCAGAAAAGATCACAATGAGAGCTATTCGCAACTATCATACTATTAGGCAACTGGTGCCCTGTAATATAACCAAATTATTATCATTATTCCACAGCTAAGCCTGTATCCTTAATAAATGTCTGGACGCAAAACGTTCCACAAAAAATCATAACAGAAGCTCCATCCTTTATTATATACTTCAATGGAGTCCACAGAATATAATGAATCAAAAAATATATGGAAGCATCTTATAAAGACGTAAATAAAATCTTTATTTATATGAAATGGTACACTCGTATGTCACATTGTAAGTCCTTACAAATATATATATATTTTTTAATGTTCCATTCCGTACGTCCCTTTAAAATATTTAAAATTTTGTGCTAAGATAACAGTAACTCAGATTTTAGTGTTTATCTTCATTTACTAAAATTCTAATTACCATAATTCTCATATATTTGATTATGTTGTAAAACTTTGATGCAAATGCAATCCATTAACAAATTTTATAAATCTATAACAACAATAATCACAATCTAATAACAAATTACATTACATAATGTATGTTGAATTTGAGAAAATTCATGAGTGGATGATTAACCATAAATAACAATAAATACTAAAAAAACAAAATATATGACAATTGGCCATTCATCACCCAGTTTACATATTAAGGTTTCAAATAAGTATTTAGAGAAACTTTTTGAATTTAAATATCTAGGCTTTTGAATAGATCCACGTTTAAAATGGAATATCCACACATTCCATCTCAGTAAAAAGTTGGCTACGACGGCTGGAATCTTCAAAAAAATTACTAGTGTTTTACCAAATACCACCAAAAGACAAATTTTTTATGCACTATTTCATAGTCATTTGAGCTATGGTATAAAGCTGTGAGGCACGTCGTCAAAACAAAAAATAAACAATTACAGATTATTCAAAACAAGGTAATAAAAAACTTCAACAGAACTGGTTAGACAAAACTGATTATATTCATAGTAAAAATAACATATTATTAATCAATGACTATCAAACTCATACTCCATATTCATAATTTAATTAACGAAACAATCCTCACATCCACTGTATTAACGAAGCGTCAAAATCATCACCACATCAACACAAGGAATCAATATTTACTTCATTTTGAGCGTAAAAGAACTGCACAATTTGGTTTATCTACAACAATTTATAGGGGCATTAATCTGTATAATAAACTTAATAAAGATTTAAAATTACTAGATGACAAAAAATTAAATATAGAATTAACCAAAAACTTTTTAAGTAAATATAACGATGAAAATTAAACTGAATATAAAAAATAAAATGAAAAATAAAAAAATGTATGTATAAACTAATATAAAGTAATAATATGATTCAAATTAATGTTATTTTTGGACAGTAGTGAGAATTATGCAGTCTTCTCTTCTTACATTATCATTCAGAATATTTTCCTTAAATTCAAGACATTATTCAGATCTTGCTGAATCAGTTGGTTAGCGGCACGTGACACAGTACATTTGCTATCATAATATGTCTCGAATTTTTTTTTTTTTTTTTTTTTTTATATTATAGCCAAAACTTAGGTTTTGAACCTTTTAGTACTTGCGTACCGTTGACCATTTGAAAAAGGAAAGGATAGCTAAAGGAAAGGAAAGAAAAAGGAAGAAGAATAGTTTTGTGGGAAAGAGCGAACAATGTTGTTAATATTCGTCTTAAATTTCTGTAAATCATAAATAAAAAATCCTTCTCTCATTGGGAATACTTCGATTGGGACGCGATTCCACAATCGAGATGTTCTTACTATAAAAGAATTTCCATAGCCGGACTTAAACCATCTCGGAATTTCCACTGTGAAAGGGTGTGCACTTGATGCCTCTCGTGTTATGCGACAGAATTGCTTGAGAGGAGGAAGAAGTGACTTTAGTTCCTCGGAACAAGTGCCAACACCAAGTAGATATCTATAAAATAGAGAAAGTGCTCCAACAATACGACGATGACCAAGTGGTATAAGGGATGAGGTCACATTTATGTCGCCTATAAGACGAATGGCGCGGTTTTGAACTTTGTCCAAAAAATTTAAAGCAGCTTTTATATATGTCTCGAATAGTTTTTTTTTTTATTAATTATAGTCATTTATTTAGTTTCCAGTATTATACACTTAGTATCAGTATGACAGCTAAGAAAAACTTCATTATAAGCCTATAATAGAAAAAAATTGAAAAAATTTGAAAATAGTTTAACAATGTTAACACAAAAGCAAAAATATCATTCGAAAACGTGCCGAGGAAACAAAACTGACAAAACTGTAATTGAAAGTATTTGTAATATTTTTCAAAACTAATTACGTATGCCTGTTAAACTTTACAAAATCATAAAAATTGTATTTTATTGTATTAAAAGCACGCGATTTTCCTTGCGTGTTACAATAAATTATTTCAACAATAAAATATCGCATAATTCTAACACCCTCATATAACAACAATCCATTCAGTTATATTCATTTTTATTTTTTTTTTCAAAAATTATTACAAAAAATTCTTTATTTGGTAATCTGTAGTGTTATGTCTTTTCCAACACTTCGAGCCATTTTTTTTTTTTTCATTTATTTAACAATAAATTTTTTTTTTTTTTTAATTTTTAAGTTTATTAAATCAAAAACCGAATTTCAATGATGGTGTTAAGTAATGCTTAACTAAATTTGCATTAATTTTACAAAACTGTATGTTAAGACAGTTTTGTTTTTCTTTTATAAAAAATTTACTCGAAGCAATTTTCTTTACAATTAATTTCAAATCAAGCTATCATGTCAAAAATTTTGAGATTATATATTAAAAATATAAAATAAATTATTGTTGCATTAAAAAAAATAACGTCTCAATTAAAAATGATTGAACGAATTTATTCGACAACATAATTACGTGTATGCAAGTATAAAAATAATAAAATTAAATTAGAAATTAAAAAATAATAGAAATAAATTTGGAGGATGAATATTAGATAATTATAGGCATTTTTAATAACTACAGGTGGAATTGAAATATGTAGACCCAAACCTCGAACATTAAATTTTTTCAATTTAATTAAAATTTACATAAGTTATATCTAAAAAGTTAATTTACTTAGGGTATTGTTATTACATTAATAAAGAAAAACTATGGCAAAGTTAATTTTAACAGTATCGTTAACCAGGGTCGTATTAAGTTTTTTTTTTGATTTTTCTGATCTGATTGAAAAATAAATTACGGACTTAATCTGTGATAAATTTTTTTGAATTTATTATTTTTGTTTTTTAAATACTACACAAAATGTGTCTAGCATACGAATTTAATTTTTTTGGTGCTTCGTTTGTGGGCTCAGTCATTTGAAAAACATTTCGACATCCAACAAATTATTCAGGTACTAATAATAAGGGAAGAAGATTATGTTTAGCAAATTTTTCAAATTTGTTTTGTGTTGTTTGTCTAGTAGAGGATTTTAATACCTTTTGATTTGACCAATCAAATACTTTGTGATATCCTTTTGTATTTCAAAAATAATAAATACTTGATGTTAATATTAAACAATAATGAATGTAATAAGTTATGTTAAAATTGCGTGCTACCAAATGTCTTATGTTAATAAAAAGAAATATATATAAATACATTAATAAATAAGATTAAATGTACTTCAGCCTTCTACCAGTCATATAGACAGTTTTTTTTAAATTCAAACTCTATATTATAATTTTCTACAATTAAAAATAAAATTGTGTAGGTGTTCGAATTCCTGTCATACTTCTCATATAGAGTTCATCTTGCAATGGCCTTATTACTTAACAATTGATTTCAACAAAAAAAGAAGTTTTACCAAGTGGGGCTTTTGTTTAATTTTTATAACTCACATATAGATTTATTTTGAATTTATATTTGAGTTGTGACCTTAATCTAAATTAAATTAAAAATTGCCTAGGTAGTGTAATGCTATTCTTGTTTAAGTTTTAATTTGTTAAATAAATACTCGAAATATTGTAGATATTATAGTGCAATACCGTAATATTAAATTCAATACCGTACTGAATTAAGCACGAAAAGGTGATTCTACCTAAGTTGTACTGTCAAGAGTGTAAAAAAATATGTAATAGAATTATTTTTTTATTTTTTTGTAAATAAATCGTAAGTTTTGACTATTGATTATTGATTTCAACCACAGAACTAAATAAAAATAAAATTAATAGAATTTTTATACAGTTTTAATATCGTTGTTTTATTACAGTTTAATATCGTTTATGGTGTTCGACCAATCTTTTGATTATAAAATGAAGTCAATTTAAATTCCTAGAATGCTGTTTAAAATAATGAAACATTTTCCGGATAATTGTACTAAATATCCTTATCATATAGATACGCGTATTTCATCCACTATTTCCAGACTCCTTAATTACTTCTTTATACCTTGCCGATGTTATTATTTTCCTTTTTCAACTACCTAGTACTCTGCAATAACATATGATATCTACCCCTTACGAATTATGAAATCCAAAATATGAACAAAGTATAATTCACAATCTTAAGAGCTTCTACTAAAGTATTTGCATCACCTATGACTTTACTTAAACTATCATAGAGATATTTATAATATAACAGATTTTTGAATCTTTTTCGGAACATTACACTATTATATTATACGAAAAATAAATTCAACGAAAATACGAAAAAAAAAAAAAACCTCAAAATTGTGTAGAAAAATTAACAAAAAACACCAAATAATAATAACACAAAAAAAAACCACAAAATGCAACAAAAATCTTCAATAACATAAAAAAAAAGTGAAAGCATCAGCTCTGTTCAACACATAAATTAACTAAAGACAGTAGGTTTTTACGATATACTTATTTAAAATAAACGTTTACAGTGTTATGTAATAATTTTGTTTATAAAAAATAAATATCTTAAAACAAAAAAAAAAGACAAACTTAACTAATTTAAATCGACAAAAAAAAATCACAAAATAACAAAAACAACAACAAATTATTCAGGTCGTCTTTTCGATTGATTCCAGATTAATAAATAAAATTACAAAAAAAAAAAAAAAAACAAAAACAAAGACAAAAAACAAATAAAAACAAAATAAAAATTAACAAAAATCAGTCAACATTTTATTTGAAGAAAACACACAAAAGAAAAACAATAAACAAAAAAAAAAAAAAAAATAACAAAAAATAATATTTAACTACAATCTATAAGTTTTTAATGGTGTATCATAGATGGCAGGTGATTTTGGTTTTGTTACAGTACTATCAATTAAATTTTGTGGTATTGTAATTCCATTTGGAAATACTCTAACATTATCATTACCATTCGATATAGATGGACCTTTTATATCAATATCGGACGGACCTCGAACATCAATATCAGGTGCAGTAGCATCAATTTTATCACCACCATTACCGCCAGTTTCATTCGATGGTTGTATTTTAATACCATCATTAGATCCATTCTTTTCCTTACTATTTGTCTTATATTTAATAAAATAGACTTCCGGCTTTGATGATTTAACAATTTGTTGTTGTTGTATTGCTTGCAATTCTTCTTGACTAGGTGGATCTGGTTTTTTAACAAGAACATATACCAAAGTTTTTTCTTCAATCTGTGGTGGTGCTATCACTTGTGGTGGACTTGGTGGACTTGGAGATTTAACAAGAATTATTTTATAATGTTTTCTAGGTGGCAATTGTGGTGGTATTGGATATCTTGGATATTCTGATATTGATGGTGGTGGTAAATGAACGTAAATTTGTTTTTCATTTTGTTGTTGTTGTAAATTTCCTAATAATGTTGATGGTCCAGTAACACCATTATTAATTGGAAAATTATTATTAGATGAATATTCATTATTTGTATTTTGATTAAATTGATATGGTTGCGAAAGAATATTATTTTGATAAATGGGTTGCTGTTGTAATGATTGTTGTTGTTGTTGTAAAGGTGAATTATTCAATGATGATAATGGAGATAAAATTGTATTTAAATTATGCTTTTGTTCATGCTGCTGTTGATGTATTGATGATGATGTAATTATATTTTTATTTTCATTATAATTTTGATTTAATTGTTGTTGCCCATGTTGAATATTATTTTGGAATAATCCTTGATTAGGTGTTGACAATGGTGGTATATATTCTTTTGTTGGTAATTGTGATGTTAAACCATGACCGTGAGGAATATTATTTAACAAAGGCTGATTTTGTGGTGAAAAGTTTATTGGATTTGATAATAATCCATTTTGTTGTTGTTGTTGTTGCTGCTGTAATGGTGGTATATATCCTTGGTTAATACCAATTTGCTGTTGCTGTTGCTGCTGCTGTTTTTGTTGTTGTTGTTGTTGTTGTGGTGGTATATATCCTTGATTAATATTAGATTGTAATTGCTGCTGTTGTACTTGCGGTGGTATATATTCCGGATTTATTTGATTCTGATGTTGTGAATTTGAATTTAATATTTTTCCTAATGATAATGCTGGACTAATATTATTTTCAATATTATATGAATATCCTCCCGGATCATTATTTTGTGCTATCACATTTGTTATTAATACCGTTAACAAATAAATGAAATATTTCATTTTTTTTTTATATATCAAAAATTATCGAATTAACCGAATATCTTTAAATAAACGATATACTACCGATTAGTAAACACGAAATTAAAATAAAAATAATAATTTTATTTTAATAGCGATGATGATCACGTCTAAAGTTGTTTTCGATCTAACGATTATTAAATAACTGGCGGTGCACGTGAGTAATCTGAAATATTTATATTGATGCTCTCAAATTACAAAAAAAAAAAGAAGAAAAACAAAATAGAAAAAAAAAATACAAAAATAAAAAATAATCATTAGGTACTATAGATTATTGCACCAGCATCTCTCGGTATCATCTAACACCTAGACATAACATAACATTTTCGTTAGAGATGTATGTTACAAGAGAAGATGTTGAAAATAGAAAAAAAATTGCATGATTATGTGTTATGAATAATCAGATTAAAAAAAAATAGTAATAATAATAATAACAGTTTTTAAATGTACACTTATTCATATATCTCAATGTTTTGTTTCCTTGTTTAATTTCAAAGTTTTGTTTTAGTACCCCGACCCCCACTTAATCAAGTTTATCCAAAATATAGAGAGATTTTCTTCTTTAAATAAAAACAGAAACACCATTTCGTTGTGAGAGATTACCTTTTTTTTTAATCTACTGTATTTTATCTGGTTATCTTTCTCTTCATCAATTGGTTGGTAATTTGGTAGTTAAAAAAATGATAGAAAAATAAAAAAAAAATTTTTTTAATATCTGCATCACACCAAATACGTAACGTAACAGATTAAAAATAATAAAATTACTTTAACCAAGGGCAAATATTGAATTAATAACCTAACAAGAGTGTTGTGATAGGTTAGACACAACATTAACAATATAACTTAACCTTAGGCTAAACTGAATGACCAGATAATAATCGTTTTGAATTTTTTAGTCAACAAATTTTTTTTTTTTGCTCGTAATTAAACCTGTTTTGTGTTGTGTTTTTTTTTCTTATTAAAATTTTTTTAACTTTCGCGGTTTTTTATTTTTGTTTTTAACTCCAACACAGTTTTAATAATGAAGTTCTAAGATACCATTCGGAAATGTTAATAATTTCTTGGAAACGTTCAAACTAATAATTTTAGCTAGGCGTCTTTGAAAATCAGGTTATATTATTATTTATTAGACTATTGTTATTAAAAACATTAAGTTGCAAGTATGTGCAATATTTATCTAGCTTATCTTTCGCTACACTATGTTATTTAATAATAGCTGTCACTATGTCTTTTTATTAAATATCTTACATTTAAAAATACCGAACCCACAACTATACTGTACTATACTATACAATACTATACTATACTATACTATACTATACTATACTATACAATACTATACTATACTATACTATACTATACTATACTATACTATACTATACTATACTATACTATACTATACTATACTATACTATACTATACTATACTATACTATGCTATACTATACTATACTATACTATACTATACTATACTATACTATACTATGCTCTACTATACTATACTATACTATACTATACTATACTATACTATACTATACTATACTATACTATACTATACTATACTATACTATACTATAATATACTATACTATACTATACTATACTATACTATACTATACTATACTATACTATACTATACTATACTATACTACTAGTCTAGAACAGTGAAAGCTATACCAGCAGGAGATGGACACCATTTCAATCATACCATTGACAATTAATATTCTCTGTACGATCTCCTCTTTACTAGATTTTATCAGACAAAATAATCCAATTTAAAGATCACGATTACAAAAATCAGATTTTAAGAAAAACCTCTATAGAGATCAGGTATACTTATTAATTAAAACAAATTTCTCATATGATTACTGATTTTATTTTTTGTTTGCTTTATTTTATTTCAGAATCAGAACAAAGTTTAAATGGAAATTTTAATTCTATATTTCAAGAGCTTATATTACTAGAATACTTACACCTTTGATTTGTAATTATTTAGACTACCCTGACTTAAATATTTAGAATAAATTTAATTTGTAAAGGACAAAATGGCAAGCAAAAACCTTTAATTAATTATTTTATGCTAATATAAAACCTAATGTAAACCTAACCTGAATCTTAACTAACATCCATTAACTAAAATGATCTTAATAGTAAATCTTAATATACTCTCGCTCTTATAAGCGGATTTTCGGAATTAATATTAAATTTTTGATTTTCGCCATATCATTTCTGTTTTGTTATGTCCTAGCTCATACCTACTCTTTAAAATATCTTTACCAAAGGCTTCTAAATCTATTAACTTAATTTATAGACCATGATTGTCTTCTTAAAATTATTTATTAAATTCTTTAAATTCGTTTTAAGTCAAAGCATCTAAAATCACATCTCGCATCAAATATTCTCTGTTTGACTTACAGAAATTCAAAGCCAACATTAACAACTTAGCTTGGAATTGCCCGACGAACCTTTTTTTTAATTGTTTTTATTTAATAAGCCATTAGGTGTACAGCATAAATTTTTTTTTTTTTTTTTTTTTTCTCCTATTACTCCGCGTGGTAGCATAGGGCTTCGATAGTGAACCTCCATTCCTCTCTGTTGAGTACTACTTCCTTAATATCGTCCCAGGTATAATTGTTGACTGTTAATTCTTGATCGATTGTGCGTCTCCATGTGTTGTATGGTCTGCCGGGTCTCTTTTGTCGTTGTGGATTCCACTCTAGAGCTCTTCTTGCTATATCACTTTCTGATTTCCTTAGTGTATGACCTATCCATTTCCATTTTTTCCTATTGATCTGTCTGTTGATAGGTTCTTCTCCAGTTATCATCCATAAATCCTCGTTGCTAATTCTTGCCGGCCAGAATATTCTGCATATAATTCTCAAGCACTTGTTGATGAATACTTGTAGCTTCTGTTTGATTCTGACCGAAGTGAGCCATGTTTCACTGCCATATATTAATGTTGACTTAACACATGCTCTGAATATTGTTAGCTTTGTTGTTCTCGATATTTGGTTGCTCCGCCATATCTTCATTAGGCTCCCAAATGTTCTTCTTGCCTTATTTATACGGCTGTTGATATCTTCTGTTGCACCTCCTCTTGATGTTATAATGCTCTCCAGATAGTTGAATTCTTCTACGTATTCTATCTGTTGTCCACTCACTGTTATTGGCTCACTATAACTATTGTTTGTCCTCATTGCTTTGGTTTTCTCGATATTTAATTCCAGTCCCGATTTCTTTGCTTCTTCCTGTAATCTGTTGACTTTGTTCTGTAGGTCCCTTTGATTTTTTGATATGCGGCATACATCATCTGCGTAATCTAAGTCTTCTAAGTTTCCGAAGAGATCCCATTCTATTCCGTTTATTCCAGTGCAAACTTCTCTTAGAATGTCGTCTAGTATTGTGTTGAAGAGAAGTGGAGATAGTGGACATCCTTGTCTAACTCCTATATTGGTGTAGAGTGGATCACTGATCTTACCTCTGTGTTGAACTGTTGTCTCTGCATCTTCATACATCGCTTTGATGATGTTGATGATTTTTTCAGGAACTCCCTTCTTTGTAAGTGTTCTCCATATTGCGCATCTCTTGACTGTGTCGAATGCTTTCTTAAAATCAATGAATAGTAGATATAGTGAGGCATTCCATTCTACTGATTGTTCAACTATGACCCGTAAAGTATTTGCCTGGTCTACACAGCTTCGGTTTGGTCTGAAACCTGCCTGCTCTTTCCGTAGTATTGGTTCTAGTACTTCTTCTAATCTTTTCTTTATAATAATTGCTATTATCTTATGAATAGTATTTAGCACCGTGATTCCTCTCCAGTTGCTGCAATTTGCCAAGTCTCCTTTCTTAGGTATCTTGACAATCATTCCTTTCTTCCATGATGGTGGTATATTCTCTTCTATCCATGCTTTCCTGATGTGGGGTTCAATTGTTTTTGCGAATAAGTCCGGGTCCAGTTTGGCTATTTCTGCTGGAATTCCGTCTTCACCTGTTGCTTTGTTGTGCTTCAGGATATTGATTGTAGCTTTGATTTCTTCTACAGCATAAATTTAGCATAATAAAATCTTAAAAAAGACATAAGGGCTTTAATATTAACACTTACTGATTTCTATAATTTTGTATTTTAACATTGCTTAGTATTGCGCGACGAGCCTATCTCGCAATTCATTCTATTCTTACTACTTAACTATTCCTTCAGCTTTTTCTAGCCATACGAAAATATAAAAGTTTATCTAATTCAAGTTTTGGCTATTAATTTTTAAACACAAATTAGAAAATTAGTTTGCATAATAAAAAATATGTCTGATAGTAAAATAATATAAATAATACCTTATGTATATTAACATATTTATTATTACAAAAATTCCAATTGTGTGACTCATGCAATATCTCACATTTTTTTTTGTCTAAATAAAAATCCTTGAACTCAAATTTGAAATCAGGTGTTTCAATAATAAAAATAAACATTTATTCTTTAAAATTTAATATAATTCAAATTAAGTTTGCATTAAATTATTAACACTTTGTTCACAGTACCTACGTTCATCAAAATAAAGTAGGTAATTTAAATTTTTTAAAAATAGAAAATAAAAATTTAGTAAGCTACCTAACCTAACAAATAGTAAAACAAAACCGACAATATCACCATCAAATGTTGGATATTCATGCATTAACTACAGTTTTAAATATTATGGCTATCTAAATGACTTGCTATACATAGTATGACTGTGACTGAGTACATCAATGAATGAAGAGGTCACACTTCATTCACTGGTTAAATTATTTCATTCTTGAAATAAATTTGTGATACTCCTTGAATAACTTTTATAACATTACAAATCTCAGAATTGATATAAAAAGTCAATGACTTCAAAATAGCACAGAAAATTATTTAAAATTGAAAACAAAAGTGTAAAAATTAAATTTAAAAAAAAAAAAAAAAAAACAATAATAAAATACTTAAAATATTTTTCTTTCACCTATTAAAAACCTTTTTGAAGGTTAAATGCAATTTAATAAAATTCCATTTAAAATATAATATGCACTCTTTTGCTAACTCTTTCATTATAGCCTCTCTCTCTCATTAATTTATTTATCTATTCAAAAAATTGATTAGAAAACAACAGCTGCATTTTTACTGCTGAATACTATTGTCATTTTGTGTATTTAATTTTAATCAAAAATAATATGAATTTAATTAAAATTCACCTAATTTTATATAATTTAAAATAAATTTATAAATTTCCTACTGTGTTAATTCGGTTTTGTAGTTTTTTTGTTCAAATCAATTTAATTTCAATAGCTTAATTCGCATCCCAGGAGGTAAATTTTTTATAATTTAAAATTATTTTTAAAAAAAAAACAAAAAAACAAAATTTATAAAAAATTAAATTTAAAATTATTGGAATTTGTATAAGAGAATTTATGTAGGTGTTAATTAAATATTTAGAAATACGATTATGGATTAAAACTCATTTCTGTTCAGTGGATTTTGTGGCAAATAATTGAATAGTTATAAAAATAAATTTTATTTTACACTTAGATGCACCGAATGTAATCAGTTCAGTACAAAAAAAAATTTAATCAACCAATTCAGAATAAAAGCAATAACAGGGAAGTATTTTTGTTTCCAAACAAAATTATAACAATTTATAAAATATTTAAACAAAATAGAACCGGAATTTGTTGAATATATTGGAACTACGTTCTGTAGAACTATTTAGCGACTTAACTTAGAACCCATTAACAAACGTTAACGTTGTCAGAAATTAATAATTTTTAACAGTGGTATATTTTTAGTTCCAGATATTCAAATATAAAATTTCGTAGGACTCTTGTTCCTAGATCCTGAGATCCGTTGTGAGAAGTAAAAAAAATGTTTATGTTAGGTTTACTAAATTTTCTTACATTATAACTATACATGCTTCTGTTATGGCATACCACAGAACGGAGTTGAGATTTTAATTTTATTGGAACATGGTGATTCTTTTTCTACTGGAGATGGTGAATTCCTTTTTTTTTCTCCTTGTTTCTTCCACATCGAAATACTGTACCCATTTATATTTTGGTCCACGTTATCTACGTCTCCCATAGGAGCTTTGTAAGTACGTGTATGTGTGGTTGCTCCACTGGAATTTTTTGATGCACTTGTTTAGAGCAGCGCTTGACATAATTGATTGGTCTTATATGATCAAAATTGGTTATGGTTCTGCAAACACTATTGTCCATCCATTGCACAGCTAATAAATCATTTGTTGAATCATATCTGCAATTTAAATGATGAATAAAGATTAAAAAATTGAATAATTCTCACTATTGCCTATAATCAAATTTACCACGAGGTTTAGTTTTAAAAGTATTATTTGTTTTTTTTTAAGAACAAACTTTAAGTCGGTTTTCTCAAACAGTAGCTGTGGCATTAAATTTCATTTCCTTTAAAACTTTCATTAAGGCATGTGTAAATAAAACATTATGTTGACTTGGCTGTGGTATTTTTAGAAAATATCCAAATTGTAGAAAACTATCTCTAACCATATTCATCACTGGTCTTCCTTTACACATTTTGTCAGATGATAAATGAATTTTTACATTATCTGCAAATGTAAATATCATTTTATCAACTGTTTATCAAAGTTACAAAAGCCAGATATTGGTTGTAAGCAGACGCTCTACCTTCATTTGTACACGGAATTGAATTTGGTTTAGCTCTATTAAATAAAATCTCTTTATAGTTTTTATTTTCTTCTTGAATATCTAACTCAACAGTACCAAGAACATCTCTTGTTATGTTGTTTTCAAAAATATTTTGTTCACCTATTTCTTCATAAACCGTTAAAGATCTAAATCTGGTGGAACAATATTTACAAAAATTTCTTCAGAATCATTGTTTTCATAACTATCTTCTTGCAGAAGAGCTTCAATTGCTTCCTTAAGGCCTTTAAACTGATTTTTTCCATACATTTTTTTTTTTTTTCATTTAATTGCTTTGACATATTCTGAAAACAAAGAACAAATTTTTTTTTTGTATACATTTTTAACGGTTGTACTTTTTATAGTACACCCAACTTTATTGACGTAAAAAACTTGTAAAATAATCTATTTTTTTGTTTTATTCTTACATTGATTTTGCTTATCTTTATTTATCAAACTTAATTTATTTTGCAAAATAATAATGCTAAATTCATTTTTTTTTTTACTATTTTTAAATAACACCTGCACTTTTACACAAACTTTAAAAATCACACTTTTTCTACGTCAAAAAAATGACATTTATCTGAAGTTAAACCAGTATTGCTGCACATAACTTGATTTTGCATATTTTTAAATTTATTTCAACGCAAATTTTTCCAAAAAAATAACAATAGCTTAGTCACCATAACCTAAACAGTGACACCTATTTTGGTGTATGTACTATAAATAGTACAACCGTTGAAAATGGGTTAAACAAAATAGAGGTACCGACTTTTAACCAAAATAAGTTTTCCTAATATAACATTAAGGTTTTACTAAGTGAACATATATTTTGTTTTTATTTATTTTGATTTATTTCGCCTTAATTAAATTATTTTATTTTGTTTCGCAGAGTTTTCTTTCAGATTGAGCTTATACTATGTACATATTAAACATATAAGATTATCTTAGCTTATTGCTAAATTGTTACACAAAGCTTGCTTAATCAAGTGAAAATTTGATTTGGTGTTTATAACTCACATATTAATTTCTTTGATATATGAATTTTGAAATTATGTATTAAAATTCAAATTAAGATCTATCTAGGTTGTCCAACACTACTATACTTACTTATAGGGTCAAGTAGTGTTGATACTCAATATACCCCTTTAATTACAAAAAAAAAATTTGTATTGATAAAAAATTACTATTTGATATCAAGATGTGTCAAGTTTTAATATATTATTGATTGATATATCAAAACTTGACACTTCAATACAAATTGAAGAATTTTTTTTGCATTTAATTTTGTTGCATATTCTAATACAACCCTGTACTAAATATAATTAACTGTAATAGATTTTATATATAACAATTATAATAATTTATTCATAAGTAGGTCAATAAGAATTAAATAATTTTACTTCAATCTAAGTGTAACATTGAAACTAATCAAAATAAAGAAATATTAAGTATTATAACAATGTTTTCAATATTGCATTTCATGATGAAATAATTTAGAATCATCTATAGCATGACCAAATATGAAGATCCATATCTCCCACAATTTTATGTTTGTACGAGTTTGAAGTTAAGAATCTCATAGTTCTCAAACATATTAAATAAGAAAGCTGAAATTAAATGGATGGATTAAATTTTGAAAAACATAAGGGTTGTGAATTAATTGAGGTAATCAAATATAACATTAAAATTTAAACGTGTAAGATTTAAAAAAAAACTAAATCAACTTAAATAAAAAGTTTACAGAGTATCAATTAGGATTTATAATATAAATATATGATTAATTGATATTTTAGTTTGTTTGTTTGTGGGCCAACACAAAATCTTTCGCTTTTTCAAAAATCAAATCGTAATACTTACTATGATTTGGTTATATGGGATGTTATACACACTAATTTAAATCAGTAATCATCAGCAGCCAGCGATCCTGGCAACAAAACATGTTTGTGTTTAAAAAATCACTTTCTTTTGACATTATGTTGAACTGATTTACCTCTCGAAATTGCACAATGTAATTTGGTTCTACAGTGATAGTTTTTATTGCGTACAGCGCCAGGTGTTTGCTTATTTTCGATTTAATAAAAAAATTCTACGAACTGTCTAACAAAATGTCATTAAAAGGGTTTAATATTCTATTGGCTCAGAGTATCATAATTATAGTTTCTTTCTTAATTCTACCTTAATCAGAATAATAAACTTTAGGTTATAAATTTATGATAGAATTTATCTAATCTTACATTGTTAGATCTGCGTTATAAATTCTATTATATTTATAAATTTTCTGATTATTCAAAAATAATCACATTTTGTAGAACGAGTTGCTTCACCCTGTATTGCAATAACAAAAAAGGTTTTTATTTTTTTGGTCTTACATTCTTGGATATAAAAACAATTTAATACAAAACACACGTTTCGTAATTTAAAAACTTTAAAATTTAATTTAGTGTTAATTTTTTATTGTAATTAAATTTCTATTTATGGAGTCTAATTGAAGTAAAAATTTAAGTCATTGACAATTTTGACATTGACTTTAAAATTAAATTAAATTGACAAATAATAATTATAAAAAGTTTAAGTTGTTAACGTCAATTTAAATATTAAAGTCATATACATAAGAGATTTCCGTCAACATTGCAACAAATACTAAAGAAAAACACAAAATTAAAAATAAAAAAAAAAACAAAACACAAATTAAAACAAGAATGAAGAATTTTAAATAACCTTATACAAAAGTCAAGTGATTTATTTAATTATATTGTATAAAGTTTTGGTTTTATATTCATTCAAACCAGAGACCGTAAAAGATTTCAGAAAAAATATCATAATTTTTTCTACAATAATAAACACGAAAGTTTTTCGCATTGTAAAAATACAGACTAGGTACTTTTAAATAGCCATGAAATATTTAAAAATAAATTATAAAGATTTTTCTTAAATCTAAAATTAAATATTTGAAAGCATAACTTGACAAATTTTACAATATTATAAATTAGTCGGAATAATAAAATATCATCCTTATATAACTTAATTCGTCTTTAAATATTTAAAATATTTATTTTAGCATTAGAGTAGAAAAATCATTTGTTGTGTTTTTCTTTTCTTTTCATTTTGCATTTTTTTTGTCATAATGTAAAAATTTATTCCAAAATTAAAGCTGATTATTTTTTCCTAAAAGGAAAATGGTTGATTCTTTTTTTACTTTATAAATTTAAATTGGAAAATTTCGGTCAGGTAACGTACAATAACGCCATATGAAACAAAATTTTAAATAACATTTTGATTTTGTATTGAACTTGAATGCAATTTCGAATTACATGTCACTGACTCAAATCACCGGAATCACTGAAACAAATGACATTATAAAATAAAATGATTTTCAGTTTGTTTTATTTGTAGGCATAGTCGAGCAATAAATGATTCTGAATTACAAAATTACGATAAATGTGAATATTGTTAATAACAGATTCATTTTAACTTATGATGAAATATTATAACTTGGTATATTAAAGGTGGATTTACTCTCGATTTGAGAACATTCCGAAAATGTCATGATTTCTTCCCACTGCGTGAAAGATTGACGTTTGTCATATCTACTAAACAAATGAAGAAAATGTTAACACTTTTTTATTTACATTTTACACTACCATATAAAAAAATTCACCTTCACCACTATACTCCATTTTTTTTTTTTTTTTTTTGTTATGTAAAATACAATTTTTAAAACTAATGCTAAAACAATCAAATATTATTTTTTTATTTTTCAAATTCAAAACATTAATTTTTGGGAGCGTGTCTGCCTGTATTTCATTTGCCTGTAGTATCAGCCTGTTTTCTGCAATTTGCCTTTATTTTTATTTGCGTGCATTTTCATTTGCCTGCTTTTTTTTTGACTGGATATGATAAGAATTCATAATAAAAATTTTATGCAGTTTTAATCACTCAACATAATATCAGAACTACATCTTCTAGGGGGTGACTGGTGAAAAGTTCCAAGTTCAAGAAATTGAGCAGCCTCAAGCAAATATAGATCCGCGTTCCGTCTAACAAAGCCCCTAAAATTTTATTTGACTTTCTTAACTTGCATTTTTTTCACAAAGGTCTTTAAATGTGATAAAAGCAATAGATCTGGAGTCCCAGAAATTGGGGCCGAAACTCTATATCACGTGTTTAAATTGTATTTTTTGAAAAAAAGTTATTAAAAATTATTATAAATAATTTTTAAAAAATTTTGGAATTGGTTTGACGGTCCGGAAGTCGGGACCAAAGACCTTGAAAACAAAAAAAATGTTTTTTATACTTAAATTGATACGTAATTAATTTAAATTATTAATTTAATAAATTTTGGAGATCATTTAGCCCTTGGGACGCCGGACCTCTTGTTTGCATCATGTTTGTGAGCCGTTGTAGTTAAGACAAGTTAAAAAACAAACAAAAAAAAAATTTTTTTTGGAGGGCCTTGTAAGGCGGGATCTGGAACTTTTTTTGCTACGAGGGTACTCAATTTCTTGAAATTGGCACTTGCCCCCAGTCACCCCCTAGAAGATGTAGTTCTGACACTGGTTGATTGATAAAAATTTGCTACATGAAATTTTTATTATGAATATATATCCAGTCAAATGAAAACTAGGCAAATAAAATGCAAGCAAATGAAAATTCAGGCAAATTAAATTTCAGACTAATAAAAAAACAGGCAAATGAAATGCAGTCAAATGAAATTCAGTCAAATGAAATACAGGCATGTGATGGTAATCCTTTTACATTTTAATGAAATATTTTGACATTTGAAATTTTATATGCCAAAATGTCAACTTAATTCAAGCTACTTAAAATCAACTAGCCAACTTAAGTTACGTCTGGTAAAATTTCATTTGATTTTAAACTTTGAAAGGAGAAACACCATTTTATTTATATTGATTTTTATCTACTCGAATCGAATTTTATTTCATTCAAACGTCATTTTACTTAAGTAACCTGCGAACTGATACCAATTGAAGTTGAACGAAAAGTAAATTTTTTAACACAACTGAAAGTTAATATGTTAAGTACGGTTGATTATATGCAAACCAATAAGAGAGTACATGAGTTTGGAATTTAGATAAGTTAACTTAAGTACATCTAGTTAGGTTTAGGTCCGATATAGCAATAAATATTTATCAATATTTAATAATAAACTACATATCTTTACATATCCTTTTCTGTTCTTCAGCCTTCAATAATTTTAACTAAAATAATTTTAACTAAACAAATTGGATGAAATAAATTGTTCGAACTATTTATTTTGAGTATGTGTTGGTAAAATAACATTTGTTGATTGGTTAAAAAAGTTGTCCGGACGTTCGCGGTCTCTGAGAGGAAATCCACCTTAAGAGTCGAAATTTAATAAGCAAGGTCACTTATCAAGCTACTTAAGGTGCCTATTATACACCAATGAATGATCAATGAATGATCAATATATTGTCAATATATTGACAATACATTGACAATATATTGATGAGAAATTTATGATGGTGGTTCGAATCTCATCAATATTCTTATCAATATTATGTCAAAATCAGCTGAGGTAAAAAAATGGCTTTTTAGGTAATGTTCAGATATTCTTTTTGGGAATGCTCAGCTAATGTTATAGTGTTATTTTTTAAAAAGAACAATTTTTACATTAATTTTAATAATTATAGCAATAATTGTAATTAATCAACTGCTATATTATTAAAATGTGCAAAAAAATAATTTGTTGTTTTTCATACACAACATTTACTTTACAAATTCAATTTAAATTGAAGTTAAAAACATTCCTCCAGAAATTATACTTTCAATATTCATATGTGTTTCGAAATTATCAATATATTCTAAACACTTCAACAATATGTCATTACAAAATATCAAAACAGGGATAAAAATATTGATAAGTGCATTATTGATATTGTGTAATCGCTCATCAATAAACATAATATTGATGAAAACATTGATGTGGACACCTAAAGAAAATTTGTGAATGAAAGAACACAAAAACCACCGCTTACTGACTTCAAATTATAAAAAATAAAACATATGAGGTGGTGAAATAAAAAAAAGTTAATTAACTCGTGTAAGCTAATAAAAATGCAAGCCAACAAGTGACAAGCACGTTTAAATAATCCATGAGTGATAAAATTCGTAAATGATAGGTGGGACAAATGGCACTACTTAGAAAAACAACACGTAGGTTAATAAAGTAAATTCGAAAATAATAATAATTCCATTAAAAATTAATAACTTGAGCTAGGCCTGTGATTCCGAAGGCATTAAAATGTAAAATAAATTTAGAATAACATAGATAAAATTGTGACAAAAATTATACACGCTTCAGGTGTCAAATCATCTGAGAATGAATCACAGTAAAATTAGAAAATTAATTACAGTCAGATAACAAGAGTATATTTTATAGATTAGGCTCTAGGTGAAACATTTTTAAAAATAAAGATTAAAAACTCTGGCTATTCTTCACCAACTTTATTAAGGACATTCTGCAGAGTTCCAGATTAGCTTCGTTTGATGTTAACAGTCTGTTTACTTAAAACAAATAAAAATAATTATTTAAAACTTATTGGATGATAGTAATATGGGTACACCTATTAAAAACAAAATAATTAATCTGTTGAGCATTTGGTTGGAACAGAACTATTTTCCATTCGATAAGGATTTTTACAAACAAGTAGAAAAACTTGCAATGGGCTCACCTTTAAATCCGTTGTTTGCCAAGATATTCATGGATGACTTTGAAAGAAAAGTCTTAGAATCTACAAATCCTATAGTGGAGAATATTCAAAAGTAGTAAAGGTGTATAATGTATTTTACGTCTTGCGAAGGACAAATTGAATCAGTTTTTCGAATTCTTGAATGCTGAAAATAAGAAAATTCAGTTCATAATAGAATAAAAATCAAATAATAGTTTCAACTTTTGGGATATTTTTATAAGTTTCGTAGATAGAAAATTTAATTTCAAGACTTATAGCAAAGACGCATATTTTGATTCCAGCCCATTCTAACTATCCTATCAATATTGAAACGTTTGCTTTCCATATAGCTACGTTCATAGATTATTTAATATTCCGATGTTGAAATTGAGTTATAATGAAGAGCTCAATATAATAAAAACCAATAGCGAAGAAGAACGAATATATAAAATAATAATCATAAAATCTGAAATTAATTATAGCAGGTTTAATTTTATCATACGTAATGTTTAAAAATAGGAATATCATGGAAAAATACAATTAACCAGGTGTTCATCCTAACAATCCATCATTGAGCATAAACTATAGTCAATAATATAACCGTTACTAAGAACAATATAAGTAAATCTGTCGTTTACCATGTAAAATGTAATGATCGTGATTACATCGGGCAAACTGAACGAAATTCAAACCATATTTAAGGGAAGTTTCTTCTTCTTCCAGACAGTGTCTACAGGTTGCTTGCTACTTCACATACTACGTCACTTGCTACTGATCTACATATTGGCTTATTCATGTGGTTATGATCGGTAAGTATGCCCACCATCTTCCTACAGTCTGCTCTATTGAGAGTTAGCATCAGTTTTCTCATTTCCAGTCAAGCTACTATGACCCGGTATTCAGATCATTTGTAACACAGCAATAACACAGCAATAACATATTTAAATTTCCTATGTGTAGAAATCTGTGTAGAAAAATGTGCAGGGTTAGAACACAACTTTTAAAATAACAAGATCAGTCTATCGTAAGCAGATTTAGAAAAAACCACAAACGAAAACCTAATTTCTACACAAATATAAGATAAAGGTCACAATTTTAGATCTGACGTAGTGAATAGTAAGTCGAATCATACAATTTAAATAATTTAAAGTTAATAAAATTTGGAATCGGATCAAAAACTCTGGCGATATTGAACACACCCGTTTTCTTGTATGGCAATAGAAAATCAGACACTTTTAAATTATTTTAAAATAAATTTTAATTTAGTTTGAACAAGCTACAAATTGAATACAATCTGTAAGCTCTTAAATTAAATTTGCAAAAACTAAATTTACTTAAATTTTTACGATCTCCAAATATAAAGTATAAGCATTCCAGTAATGCTCATTTTTTTATTACCCAATATTATTTAATTTATAATGGAGCCATATTATTATTATATTTTTATGTATGTTATTGTTTGTTTTTTCTCTCTTCAAATAAAAAACTACCAAAGTACTTTAGGTGTCTCTGTCAGTATTTTCCATTTTTTTTTTTAACACAACAACTATCTTCGGCTTTATTCTTAAGTTCTTTCGTTATATTTTCCTATTCCACTTCTTTTTCATTATTTCTATTGTATTTCTCTTGTAATTTAATAAACTTAAAAAAAAAAATAAACAAAACAAAAGAAGTAAAAAAAGAAAATAGCAGCTTTCTTTCGTTTTAAAAAAAAAATAAAGTTTTCTGAAGTCGTGTTATGAATATTTAATTGAAATGATTGTAATAATAAGATGACAACTGACTGACTATCAAAAACTGGGTAACTAGCTGTATTAAAATTATTCAAGATACTTGAAAATTTTCAAGATGCTGTTTTGAATCAAATTCATAATGGATGTCTGGATATGAATAAAAAATAAAAACTATAAAAAATTATAATAAAAATTATGAAAAACTTTTAAGAGAAAAAAAAAAACAATTTTTTTTTTGGTAAAAAGAAATTAAAAACAAAATAAGAATAAAAACATAAAACCAAAGAACAAAAAATTTAAAAGAATTTTTTTTAATAAAACTCATAAAAAAAAGGAATTTTCGGAAAATTATTCACTCATCGTAATGATTTTTTTTTCTTTTTAATAGAAAAATAGTTAAACGTGTCGGTCATAACGTCACAAAACAGACTTCAATGAAAAAGAAAATTTGGTATACACTTTCAATACGATTTAAGAAAACTTTATTATACCAAGACCATTATCTAGGTATAAACAAATTTCCAGTTGCGGATGTTCTATAAGCAGCTGATACATGCCAATTTTGTAGTACTACACGGAATAACTCAGGTATTTTAATATCTCTAAATATCAGACACAGATCACAAACCAACCTGATCACGACTTCAAACTAGTAGAGTTTAATTTTGGTGCTTAAGCTTTATATATTTAACATCTGAAATAAGTAAGGATGTTAAACAAAATCTGATTCTCCAAAAACATATTAATCTTAATAAATTTGACATCTCGAATAAATATGGCGATAAAAAGAAAAAAAACTTATAATAGCAGTAGCGGAATGTACATTACAAAAGTGGAAACTTTGGATGGTAGACGCTATATTCTGCAAATGATTGACAAAAGCAAAAAATTACCGCGGAAAGAAGAAGCTTTAGGCTCGGCACACACATGCATTTTTTAATTTTGTTACTGCATGATCGCATATTTGAATATTAACTGCATGCACTCACTTAATAATATAAACTAATTAAAGCCAAATGTGCAATCCCACAGTTGCAAAACTTAAAATAGAAAGTATGCGCCTGGTTATGCCCCTGGTATGCTCCACCATTATATTTTGATTCTGAAAGAAAAAGTTCTAACAATATACAAAAATAAAAAAAAATGAATGTTCTGTCAGCATTAAGATTTGTCTATTAGAGAGACATTTAAGGCAAACATGCAATTTTTAGTTTCGAAACTATTTAATTGAACGTTTATGTTCAATTCGTTCATATGAAAGCGGGCACGCACACATAAAACCAAAACCTTTCCGGAAGTTGAAAATACCACCAATCGATTGAGCACCCTCGATTTAGTTAACAAACTTTTTTTTAAATTTTAAAATAACGGCTCCTTCCCCTCTTAAAAAGCTGATATGCATGCTCTGGAACATCCGGTGCATGTGTCGCAGAACTTGAACCAAAATAGAATACAATTTTAAGGTTCATTAGAACACCTTTCTATTGCATTATCAATCTTTGTACCAGATTCACTTAATCGAAATTTAAGATGGATTAAATTCAAATATGTATATTCTGTATCAAGAAAACATCATCAAGAGTTGTTTTCTTTATTAAAAATACATTGACTATATTAACTTTGTTTTACTATTCATAATGCAGAGAACTTAAGAAAGGAAACTTTAAAAAGTGTAAAAATCTGTATTTGTTTTGAATTGATTATACACGGTTCCAATACTACAGATGCAATAGCTATATCAACTTCATATAATTCACATAATATCTGCTTGCTTACAAGACTGAAAATAGAATTAATTTTTTATACAATATTTTGTTTGTTCCGATGATGCCAATCCTCCCTTGCTCTAAAACGCAAAAATATTATGTTCTTTATTCATCAAATATTTCTAATAAAGCCAATTTTTGTTCTTTGTAAAAATGTAAATTGTAACAATATAACCATCATAACATCTCAGTTGATTCATTTTCTATACATACAGGTTTATTGGGTTTTAAGATTTAAATTTTTAGAATCTTTGTCTACTTATTCACGTAGTTTTTTGTTATATATTTCGATTAAAAACTTAATCAGAATTAAAAATGTTTGAGCAACGAAGATTGCAAGTTAAAAAACATAACAAGTTTAAAACTTGTCTGAATAATAACTCTCAAGATGATAATGTATTCAATATAAAATGTTTTTTAAGAGGGTTATTTAAGAGGGCCCGCTACTTAATAGTAAATTTTTTACAACTTAAATCAAATTCTGTATTTTGTAAATTTTGTCGCTTACAACATGGTCAATCTTTGTTAATATAAAAATCATATATGTATTTTTTTAATAAATGTATAGTTTTACTAGTAATTTACCAGTTACTATTTTGTATACTGGTATATATAATTGTTCTCTAAAAATAAAAAATATAAATTGATTATTGTTTACCTACTATTATAAAATAGTACTAGTGGATCCCCTGCGCAATTGCACAAAAGTAGTTCTTTCAAACACAATTTTATATAAAAAGAAATATTTGTTTTGGTATAATTGTAGTTTTTTTCTGAATCGCTTGATTATTGAATATATATAATAATGAAATAAAAGTATAATACCTAATACTTTATGACGAAATTAATACTAATTTCAATATAACTTAACACATTAAAATCCCATCACTCTCAACGTAGTACATCGATGTATTTTAATTCGTTTATAGTCAAAAACGTTTGTAGTCACAATTCTGTTATAGCAAAAGTCAACAATTTGTTTGACAAAAAGTAATAAACTTCATAAATTCATACAACCGATGTCGTTTTATAAGTCACATTAAAATATAACCGCAATTTTTCAATAAAACAGTCAAAAGTTAATTATTTTATTAAAAAACTAATTTATATATAGTTTTTTTTTCGTTCTTTATTACAAATATGTATATTTTGTGATTACATAAAAGAATTTATATTTATGAATAAAATAAAAGTTTAAAATTGTTATACGAAAGATATTTTATTCAATTTGATTTTGTTTATAAAGATGCCATTTTGTTTTTGACTACGCCTATAGTCAGTCACAAAACGGTTATAGTCAGAAATATTACTGAAATTTAACGAATATGACCGTGTTTTACTGCATTTATTTTTTTTAATGATAGCAGAAGCAAATGAACTAACATTTATTATATCATTTTTTAAGAGTATGATCTGTTTTTGTTTGTCTATTTTGTTTTCAATTTTTGTTTTTGTACTTTTTTCTATAAGTTTGTGTATTTATTTAAAATGATAGAATTTTTATGAAGCATTTTTAAAAATTTCCCGTAATTGAAATTTCTTTTAGAGTATAGATGGTGCTCAAGTTGGAAATAACTGTCACTATTTGGTGTAAATATTTGAAATGTTTTAAGTATTCAGCACCAAGAACTTGCTAAAATTTTAATATTTTTGTGGTGTAAATAATTTACTATTCAATTATTCTTGCTTTTTTACTCACCACGTCGTTCATCTTGTGTAATATATATAAGATATTAACGTTAAATTGAATATGTATTTTTCTTAGTTACATTTTAATTTTCATCTTTCAAATTTAAATTTTATCGTATTACTTTAGTCTTGATAATGTCTTAGAAGGACGAAACATGTCGTCTCTATTTTTATTTTTGTTTTTTTTTTTTTATGAAAATATTAAAATATAGAATATATAAGAAAATTTTAAGGGAAACAACAACAAGTGTTTTATTTAACTTAATTAAATATTAATAAATAAATAAATTTTGTATTAATTTCTGAAAAATATATTAAGAGAGATCAATTTTTCAAAATTAAAAGGATTAAACTACCTAGTTAAATTAAAACAAATCAGACTAAGGGTTATATTGAAGACATAGGTAAAGTAAGAAGTAACATAACCAAAAAATTTGTCATTTAATTTGTCTATATTAAAGTTATAAAATATAATTGTAATATGACTAAATTTTTTCCCAACATCCTAATTTTATTAATGTTGTGATTTTACAGGCGTATAGATACAGTAGGTAAGGAAACGAAAAATGTGCCAAGAAAATACTGCCATATATGTAAGTACAATTTGTATAATAACAATAAAAATCATTCTGTTAAATTTAACAACGCTACATAACATCATTAAAATTTTTAACATCCTAAAAATAAAAAGCATTGCATTAAAATAATAAATCATTAAAAAAATAATAATATTATAAAACTATACCATAAAAATGACATTTATTTAAAGATTGTCAAATATTTTAAAATTTTTTATTATACTATAAAATGAAATGGGGTTACTGTACCATATAGTATATTAAATATGTATGCATAAATTGCGGTACAATGATTGTTGTTATTCAATTCGTAGAGGTAAGTTAGACGTTTGAAACCTGATGTTTGAATTTTCAAAAAATATTTAACCTAATAACTCGTAATAACTGTTTTATTGGTATAAATTAAAAAAACTGATGGATTTAAATAATATAACTGTATTTAAAATAATAGAAAATTTTGTTTTTAAAATAGCAAGTTTAGGCTTATACATATACTATATTATTATATATTAAATATATTTATCATTAACAATTTTATGCAGTTCTTTCATTGGGGCACAGGACGGAAAAGAGCTTCTTTGAAAAAACTCCATTTTTATAACTTTAATTGCATTTCTTCAGTTGTGACTATTCTTTTATTTAAAGATTAGGGATAAATACTCTTGATGACCAATTAATTCTTTATACTCTTGTAACTGTTCTTCATTATACGTGTAACTCTTTGACTTGAAAATCTTTTAAGAGCGTTGGTTGAAAGCTTTTTTTCTCCATACAACACCAATTTCTTGTCTGGACACTTGGATCTGAACTTTTGGGTAATCACTTGGGAATGGACATTTTTATCTCAAAATTTGGGTAATCAATTGCCAATTTTATATTTGCTCTAAATGCATAGGCCTGCCACATAGAATAGAAAAAGAACATTATTGGTAATACTTATTTATTCAACATGCTTGAAAAATACATACAATGACACATTGAGCGTATTAAGTTGATTGCACGAGTATGTATAACAACGAATATGTATGAGCTTAAACAGAGTAAGCTAACACATACTTCTTGGCACGTTTTGAAAAAAAAATTCGCATCAGTAAAATGATAAAATACCTTTTCTTAAAAAGTTAAAATTTTGAACAGAATTTGTTTTTTAAAACATTCTTTAGCATTCCCATAACCGATGACTAAAATGTTATGCCTATACAGCGGTTGTAAAATCGAAAACAAAAATCTTACGCATACATTTCGTGTCATGGACCGACACTTAACTCAAGTAATTGAAAATATTCCGAGGTTCATTTAACATTCAATTATCCAAGAAGTAGACTGTGTACATTCTGCAATATATAAATTTTTGAAAAATTTAAATATGCACAGGCCTCTTCATTTAATAAAAGTGTTAAGTACAAGATTTAAGAAGCTCAAGCAATTTTTCACGCAATCCTTGGGTTAACTGCAAATGTGAACATTCAACTCTACTTTTAAACTAATTTTTAATTGAAATTCATAGTTTAGTGGTGTAGTGGTTATGCCATTTGACAATTTACTAATTGCGCTCAATATTCGATCTCGCTGAGGACATGACTTTTTATTTAAAAAAAAATTTCTACTATAAATATAAGAAAATAAGAAAGCTTAGTTTCCGCCAATAACTGTACGATAACAAAACAACAACTATATTTAATTTAAAATAGCAAAATAAGATTTTATCAGTAAATTTCACAAAAATAGAAAACCATTACAAAAAAAAAAAAAATTATTTTCCAAAATTTATTCCTACATTTTTTTTAATCAATAAAATATCATTAAGCCACTTGATGATTTCGATCAAATTAAGAGGAGATTTAAATTATAAAATATATAGATATATATTATTTTATTTAATATGCATACATTATAATAAACAGATATAATGGTGCAACTGCTGCAGTTTTTATAAATTATGTCCGATGACCTGATATTGATTACACACCTGTCATCCATCTTTCACAGTAATGGGAATTGGGTTTTAAATGGTTTTTTTTTTGTTGTAATTCCACTTTATTGAGTCAATTTCTATAAATTTTATTATTGTTATTATTATGAAAATTTGTCATTATGCATTTAAATTTTAATATTAATATAAAATTTATTCATTGTTTTTTTTTTTTAAAGAAAACATAATTTCTGCACATTTTTTATTTTTTGTTTTCGATTTTTGATTTTATTTGATTGATGAAACTGAAAACATTTTTAAGATGAAATTATCGTAAATCTTCTCTCTATATTTGTTTTTATAAAAGTATTATACATGTTTTAATATTTTATTTATTCAAATCAAAAAATATGTAAAAAATATTTTAAATAAAATTTAAATGATTTATTATTCATATATTTTTTTTTATTTAAATAATTTTAATAGTTAAAACTGTAAAATTATTAACCTTCACGCACAAAAATATTTTTTTTCTCAGGAACATTTCATTAAATATTCATGTTGCACGTGATATAAAATTAAATTGATTAATGTTGAGATAAGATTAACACCCAACGTAATCTAGATTATTAAACATTAAATATAAACATAAAGATTAATAAAACGAAAACATTTCGAATTATCTTCCCTTTCTATCCGAAATTAAAACGTTCGTGATAATCGCGTGATGTCATACATCTTTCAAAAACATAGATTCATTAATGATGAAATTTAATAGAGAATACGAGTTGTAAATGTCTTGTGTCAAGTGAGTAAAACCCCACGCTCTGTAAGACGGTGGTTATGGCTTAAGCGTGTGGCATTTAAGCGTGTTAGAGCGTGTAGCGTGTAAGCGTTTACGGTTATAATTTGAACGTATGCAAGCATGGAAATATACATAAATCATATAAATATTTGCGATTGTTTTTATTTGAAGCTATTTTTTCAATGTTAGTAGATAAAGTTCTATTTTCGGTGACTTTTGATTCAAAATAATAAAAATGGGATTGCCTTTGAATTCCAAATTATTCTTATTAGAAAATTGCTATTACAATAAAATGGAAAAAATGATTTCAAAAAGGTAAATCTAATTCATATTAATATGCCCAAATGAGAAGTGATGAAGAAAGTAAAAATCAAAAGTAGTTCAAGCTCATCAGAAGTTTTAAATATTGGAGTTCCTCAAGGCTCCGTTCTAGGACCTCTTTTGTTTCTGATATATATGAATTCTATTTTCCAGCAATCTTTAAAGGGAAATTGACTACTTTCGCTGACGACACAGCCCTGTCATATGGAAATAAATCTTCTATATGTTTACTTGCTGATGTTAACCATGATATTTATATTTTAAGAAGATAGTTTAAAGCTCATAAATTAGTTATTAGTAACAAAACAAAATTTATGACTTTTAACGCAAACTTAAATAATGTATATTTTCAGTATCGTTCGCCGTTTTGTAATAGTTGTCCTTTAACATGTATTTGCTTGCACAATCCTAATAGGATTACTGCTAATCCTAACCATGTATGTTCTGACGAATGCTTCTTAATAGATATTGTAGATAATTTTAAATATTTAGGCATATATCTAGACGCAAAACTCAATTGGAATGATCACACATTGTATCTTAAACAATATCTGAACAAAGTTTTAAGACAAATCCATCATTTAACTCAATATTGTTCACAAAATGTTTTAAAACTAATTTATAATGGCTTATTTAAATCTAAGCTACAATATAGTTTGAGCTGTTAGGAGAGGCATATATTTTTATAAAATAATTCCTTTACTAATTAAGCAAAAGCATGCCATTAGAATAATATGCCAAATTCAGAAGAAGATTACCTAGTTTTGACTACTTTAAAAATTTAAATATTTTGCCTCTAAGACATTTATATTTTTATAAAGTCTTGAAAATATTCTTTGAGAGGTCTGGCCATTTAACTCCCAGAAGCTATGGCAACTATAGTCTACGGGCAAATAAGAACTTTTTGTAACGGTTTCAAAATTTAATAAGACAATTGATTATCTACTACCATTGTTTTCTAGAAAATTGAGAGTAAAATCATCAAACAAATTGAGTCTTTTTTCATACAATTTAAATTAAAAATATAATAAAACCTATAATATTAGATGTAACATATTGTTTCTTAAATTAGTTTTATTATTGATCTCCCTATTGAATATAATTGTTGTTAAAATTAATTATTAATATTTTTTATTTTTGTTTTAATTTAATTTCTAACTTTATTTATTTGTAAAAAACAAAAATTTTTCTTTTTTCAATCTTAATTTCATTTTATTGGAAAATATGTAAAATATCGCCCCACCGTTGAATTTAATTATTTTCTTATTTAACTGGAGCATTCAACACTTATCTTTGGATAACAGAATGCCCGAACTATTTCATTAATTATAAGCTTTTATATTGCCAGAAAATGAATATAAATGAACATAAATTGTAACTATAAGTTTTAAAAAAAAATAATTAAAGAATAAAATTATTATTATAAGTTTTCATGGGTTCTTGTTTCAATGACTTCTGAAACATTTAATTACATCTTAAGCGTCATAAAATAAAAGTTGGAAAACAGTTAGTCTAGTAATTTATTTGCATATATAACTCCTGCGGAAAAACTTTGTGTTTGTTTATCTCAACTACTATACTCTTTTGATGAAGTTTCCCACATACTCTTTTGATGATGCATCTCATAACGCCTTTTGTTTAAAAAGTGCACTTATTAGAAGTTCATTGTTTATTTTTGCCTTATTGTAAATTAGATTTTAATAAGAAAATAACTCACTTTGAAATATGAACCTTTATTAAGAAAAAAATTTCAGCACGTTCATGTATTCAAATCAATTTGATATACACGCAACATTTTTCTTGAAAATGGCTAGATTGGACTCAAATTATTGAAGTATTTTTTTTATAACTAGTGAAATAGTTTGCGTTTCTGTATTTTATTTAAATTAAAATTATATGTGTATATTTATTTATAAAAAAAAAAAATATTAATTGCGATAGAAAAACTGTAACACGAAGACTGCGATCCAGATTTAAAGCCTTCCGTATCTGCTGAACTTGAAAAACAAGTAGATCGTTTAGAAAAACTCAAACAAACAATTTGCGTACATTAAACTTGCAGCTCAAATTTCTCAACCGCCACAAAATAAACAAATGGAATTTCTAAAACCAACATCTGATCAAATAGCTGCTATACAAGATTTTCGTGAAAAAAATCGCACATCGCAATACTTCAATCATTTATCAGCAATTAGTGGAAGTATTCCAGCTCTTGGTTGGGTTTGCGTGGCTCCAACACCCGGAGCTCAAATCGTGTTTTAAACGATTGGAAAGATAAAAATCCAACTCATAGTGAATGGGCTCGATCGTGGCTTCAAGCTTTAACAGAATAACAAATAAATACATTAATCAATATCATACAACTGGACTTATTTGGTTTGGTATAGGTCAAGCTGGTGTCGGAGGTATTCCACCTCCACCACCATCAACTGGTTGTCCACCACCACCTCCTCCACCACTTCTTGATATGTCAGCAATGTCATTAGGTGGAGCAGATGATCGTAGTGCATTATTTGCTGAAATTAGTCGAGGAGAAGATGTTACAAAAGGTCTTCGAAAAGTTACTGCTAATATGCAAACTCATAAAAATCCAAATTTACGAAATGAACAATGTTGTTTATATGTTCAAATGCGAAAATTCAACTTTAACTGTCAAAGGAAAACTTAACAGCGTTTTTATGGATTCATTCAAAAAATGCTCTTTACTTGCTGATTCGGTTGTGGCATCAGTTGTTTGCCAAAATGTCCAAATGCAGGTTTTATATAAATGTCCAACAATTTCTATTGACGAAACTGATGGCTGTCAAATGTATTTATCAAAGGAATCTTTAGATGTAGAAACTGTGAGCTCTAAATCATCTGAAATGAACGTAATGATTCCCAAGGGAAATGGCGATTATGTTGAACAACCTATTTCTGAGCAATATGAAACGTTAATTAAAGGAACATCTTTACAAACAACATGTGTCGAAAGTCTTGGTTAATGAGTTTAAAAAGAATAAAAATAAATTAATCAAAATTTAAATATGTATCGGCCAGTATAAAAATTTCTATCATAATAGTACTGCCTGAAAATGCCAACAACTCCAAGCAATTCATGCAGTGGATATTATTTTAATTATAAATTTATGTCAATCGTAATAATGTACGAGAAATTAATAATACACGTCAGTTTTATTTTTCATTTTTTTTACTAATAAATATTATATTAGTTTTTATTGAAGACAAAAATAGTGCGTTAGAATCCGTAAAATAATACTTATAATCTTCAATAAGCAAAATATAACTATTGAATACAACTGCATTATATCAATTTAACTAAGCAAACAAGCGAGCAAAATGCTATACGTTAAAACGCATCACGCTTAAATCGTAACCACTCCCTTAGTCCTTGTTACAATAATTTAAGCGATTTCCGAAGACATTCATGTTTTTACGAAACACCCAAATAATATAGTTTGGTTTTTATCCTTAGCAGAACCCTTACTTAAGCGATTGTCAATAATGTAATGAAATTCTTTTATATATTGCGTAATAGTTGCGTAATAATTAATATTTTGATTTGTGTGATTTGATATTGATAAACCGAAGCTCCTGTTTAGGAATGGAAAAAAAAAATATTACGTGCACCTGGGTTACGTATTAAATTTTAGATGACGTGTAAGAAACATCAAAATAAAATGTTTTTATTTGGTCTGGAAGGATCATGTAACAATAGATATCTTGCTAGAAAATTGAACGTATTGTCACTGATGAAATACAGTGTTGTGCTGAAATTAAGCTATTCTTCTCAAAACTATTAAAATAAAAACAAGTTAATTTATTAATAACAAAGAAAAAACTTATAGAAAGTGTAAAAACAATCAAACCTTTTGATCTGCTACAGTAATAACTCATTTATTAAAGCTAATAACTTTTAGCTTTCTTGGATTTTACTGTGATTTTCAAACTTCTTTTAATAATTTTTGTACGAAATGCAAAACTTTGTATATATACATTTAGCAATCAGTACCTACACTGGATGTCCCATTTTTTAGCAATCAGTACCTACACTGGATGTCCCATTTTTAAAGATAAAAAAGCATACGCTCCAATTTTTTTTTCCACCTCTAACGTTAAGCAAGCCAACAGAAGTATAGCAGGAAATAAGGAAACGAAAATGGTCCAAAAATGGAATTTTGCGGAAATTCACAAGAAACAATTAGAAAAGTTGCATTTAGGAACAAATTGATGGAAAATGACTCGAATTTAAAATTAATTCTAATTCACAACAGACCACAATACCTCAAAATTGCCTCAATGAAATCTAGTAAGTGAGAAATCGTTGCACTTTTTTTTTATCAATCTCTTCATAAATATAGTCAGTTATTTGTAATAAGGTAGATTCAATACTGTGATGTTTCGTCAAGCCTGATTGGTATTTTTACAAATGATTTGCCAAGGGGAGGTGACTTTTAATTTGAAAATTAATAATTGCAGAATATATGCTAATTGGATGTGAGTCTTTTACCGTAGAGTTTAATTTTTGGGATGGGTCATTTTGCTTCTAAATATGAAGAAATACTCCAGAAGTGTGAATTAATTTATGAATCAAGATTATAGAAACTAATAAATCAGTTCTCTCTTTTATAATTTCAACTTTGGTAAGAAATAATTATAATCATAACAATTAGTCTGAAATCACGAAAGATAGTAATGTGTTCGGCATACTTGCACAACGTTTAAAATAGTTTTGTTGATAATTTTTCATAATTAAAATAAATAAATTTACATTGTGCAATCATTTTTGCACAATAAAATCAACTCAAATAATACATCTTAGAATTATGAATAACATAAATCATACAAACTGATAAGCATTTTTAAATTCCTGTATTAATTTTTAGATAATCGAATTTATTAAAATTCGAATTTTCATCATTCCAAAATTTTATGATATATAACATTATTATTTTTTTTTTTTTTCTAAATTATTTATTTATCATTTCACATTTTATTTGCATTTAATTTTGTCTTTTTCTTGTTTTTTATATTTTTTTCGCATAAATTTTACTCAAAAAAAATTTTCTTTTTTTGGTTTTTGTTTTTTTTTTTTTTTTTTTTAAATAACCCACGGCGTTAAAGAGTAATTTTATTTTTGGAAAACTAATTTTTATTAACCAATAAAATCCACATATTATTATTTGGATTCATTTTTTTTACCCATCGATAAATTTTTATGAGATCACATCAAAAATCAAAATCTTATTGTTTTAACTTCCGTTAAATATTTAAAGTTAAAAATGCTCTTGAAATTCGAAATTTATGATTTTTGAGAAAAAAAAATTATTTCATAATATATAACATAATCGTAACTCATACCAATTTTATATATATTTATAGTAAAAACACAATTTTATAGAGTGCTGGAGATAACAAAAAAGATGAGCAAACAAAAAATAAATATAAAAAAGAAATTGGAGCTATAATTTAAAACCCTAATAAGGCACAGAATCGTTTGTTTCCTTTACAACTTTAAATTATGAAAAAAAAATATTTGAAATGGTATTATGATTTTCGGTTATTTATTGTGATGTCTTAAAATACTAAACAAAATTTATTAAACTTTTGATTTATTCCCTTGATTGAATATTGAAAAGTTTTTTCTGTTTCATTGAAATGTCAGGTGAAAAAAGTGTCCCAATGTCTTATAAATAAAATACTTTAATGCACTAAGACCGAACAGGGTCATCATTTTTTTTTTGGATTGGACTGATATAAGGGATTCAAGTCCGATTATTGTTGTCCTTTTGCTGGTTACTTGTTTGTTTGCTTTTTATTACTTCACCAAAGTTTAATTTTTCCAAACAATATTGAACAAATTCATACAAGCTGGGTGGCGCAGTAGGTAGAGCGCCTTCCATTCAACTGAAAGGTCCCAAGATCGATATCCGACGATGCAAAACAAAAAATAACTTATTGGTTTTTCGACCTGGTCTAGTACCCCTTGTAATCCCAATATGAATGATAAAAAAATAACTGAAAATATAATCTGGTAACAAATTAAATAAAATAAAGCTTTTCTATTTAAGAAGGCTTAGTTCCTGACAATAGCAGTAGTTTTCCGCATTTAATAAGTAGATAAGCCCGCAGTTTGTTAAATAAATACTCAAAATATTAGACGTAGTGTGAAATTGCAGTACCGTACTTAATTATGCATGAAAAGGTGATTCTATACCTAAGTTACTGTCAAGAGTGTAAAAAAAAGAACGAAGAAAAACTGACTCGCAAAGAAAAGTTAATTTTTTAATTATTAAACTACAACATACTGAGCAAATCTACAATATTTATGACAAAAATATTTTGAAACAACTTTGGGTAATTTTTATGAAAGATCATTCTATAATACTGAAGTTTGCTTTTAAGTTTAACTTTAAAAAAAGTTTACCCGGAAGTTACCCCGTTTAATTCAATCTTCAGTAAAAACAAAAACAAAGAACCACGCAAAAGTGACATTTAAATTCAATACATTCAAATAGTTTAGCTCTCAAAGCTTAGCTTTGAACATTGATCAACATCAACTTTACAAAAATTTTCGTAACATCCTTAACTCTCAACGTTAGTTTTAATACGTTCCAGATTCGATCATCATCATCAATATTTTTTTTTCCCGCTTGAGTCGAATCATTTCACGTTCAACTTACACGTATCGACCTGCATCGTACATGGATTTAACGTTCCAAGCTCCGAAAATTGTTCCCTCGTATCGTGTCCTTTAACCGAAGGTATTTTCCGCGCGTACAATACGATTTCGATAATTTATTTCCAATTCTGTTACCTCGATGTTCCGCTTGACACCACCACATGAAATATGCCGTAAAATCCGATCACTCTAATCCGATGTGCGGTTTACTACAACCGAGGCTGTAGGAAGATTCACCATGATTTCATCACGATTACTTCTTGGGGACCTACCGTTTGTTGTCATGTTTAATGAAATGTTATCAGTTGGTTGACCCTTTGGCATTTTCTGAGATATGGATGATAAAACCCTAAGCTCAAACCTGACAGGCACGCCTGTTGGATCGTTATACACATTTTATTACCGCTCCTTGTGAGTATAGACGCCTTTTGCTGCCACTCCGAAAATGCAGACGCTACATACATAGTTACGAAAAATACGGGTATGGATCTTCCACCTTTGGTTGCTACCTCCGCCGTTGTCCGATACACGCCATGCTTCCCCACTCTTCTGTTCCCTAACCATCCTACTACACCGAGGTTAGAACCCGATCGTTCGTATGGGTAAGATTCAATGCCAATTCATCAAGATTCGATGCTAGAATGGACCTTTACTAAAAATTACCCAAATTTATTTCAAAATATATCTGCCACAATTATTACAGAGTTGCTACATATAAAACTTTATGAAATATTTTTATTTCATTTATACAATATAAAAGTTTGGTCTTGCACTTCTTTTTCCGTTCCATTATCAGCATATTGTGTTTCTTGATTTTCTAAGCAATTGCGCAATCACATTTTATTTGTATTTCGTTTATGCTTGGGCTATTTTCCATATTGCTTCGTAAGGTATCTTAGTTCTGACTATTTAATTTTTCTATCAAAAAATGTCCTATATAACCACTCGGTTGTTCTTTATTCAGGACTTAAATCTTGCAATTGTTTTTAGTTGGAAAAACGATTGGAATTGATTTTGCACATATCAGGAGTATCAGGACATATCAATTCAATAGTTGAATTTTCTTATTTTTAATTCAGAGAACGAATTCGATTGCGTTAAACGAATAAATTCGAATGATTTCGAACTTTTTACATTGTTTCAGTGCTACACAATACCAACAACCAAAAACATAGACAACACTGAACAAATGTTAATGACTATAAGAGACATAATAATTAAAAACAGAGACAAAATCAAAACTAGGATAGAGAGTATTGAATTCGCTATCAAGAAAGCAAAACAAGACCAACAAAACTTTAACCTAACAAAGGACAAGAAAAGTGGAATTAATCAAACTCATTTCGACGGTTATATACAACAGACATCAACACAAAAACAATACCAACGACTAGAACAAGACAACTAAGTGTTGATTCACACTTGGGTCCGGTGAGATAAAAAAAAAACTTACTTAGAACCCTCAGCATATGGAACGACATCTAACAATAAAAATACACAAATTTACAAAATAAAGTACAAAAAGAAGAACGCAATGCATGCCTTCCTCCGGTTTAAAAATAAAACAAAATAAGTAAAGTAAATTAAGAAAATATATTATGTTAAATATGTACACATTGAGATTTAGATTATATTTACATTGAAATCGTTTCTATTTCATCTCTATTAGTATTAAATAGTTAGAAATAAGATTTCTAATAGACTGATGACCCACATCCTACCCGGAAAAGGGTTCTAAATTTTGGCTGTAAATTTGCAGTTGAAATAATAAAATTGAATTAAATTAATTTAATCTTAAAGTTTTTATTAGTAACAAAATTTATATTTACGAAAAAAAATGAGATAATATAATTAAAAAAAGTTAAGTTAAAAAGTAAGTGAAAAATTATTAGTAACAAAAACTTATTTTTTGTAAACTGAAATTAATTTTATTTTATTTCAATAAATCAATTATAACGTATTTTTTCCGCCAAATTTTCATGTGGGTAATATTTTGAAATTTTTGAATAAGTATGTTAAGTTCGGTTCTATTAAATCTAAATTGTATATTAAATTTGTCTTAACGGATATAAATATAAAACCAATTTGCAAAACTAAGCAAAATTTTACTAAGCTATAAATATACATCAGTTAAATTTACAAAAAAAAATTGAAATATTATATCTTTGATTTAATTTTTCCTTTCATTTTCTATAAATCCACAAATCCACAAATCATAAAAAAACAATTAAATAATAAAAATAGAAAATAAAAATTAAAAAAAAAAAATAGCAAAATTACCCAGTTAACATATGTATGTTACATATTTTATTTATTTATATATGCATACATATATATGTATATGCATGTTCGAATAATTAAAGATTAAAATGATATTTTAACGCCTGATCTTGCATAATATTTAACATCATCATTATCAGCAGCAACATCATTTCATCAATAATAAGTAAAAAAAAACATTTTTCAAACAACCCATCTTGGAGGCTGACTAATTTTTTTCTTCTTCATTGCTTTGTTTTTATTTTTTTTTATTTTTTTAATAAATCTACAAAAAAAAAAATACATCGATTATTTTTACTTGGTCAAATACCTTTAATGGTCAAAGTCAATATTTAAGGTAAGAAAAAATTTCTCTTTCTATTTTTTTTTTGTTTGTATTATTTGTTTGTTTGTTTGTTGCCAAGTAATTAGTACAACAGTGTATTGTATGTGTACATAGACTGTGGTTAACTTAACTCTTTTTAATTATATTATCTCATTTTTTGTCGTAAATATAAATTTTTAATTTACGTGGGTAATTCTTAAATTCACTTTAGTAAACACTGTTTAAATTAGAGCTATCATTTTGGATTAATTGTATAAGATTTATGTAAGCCATTCACTGTATTCAAATTTTGTATTTTGTATATATGTATATTTTGAACACGGATATTGTCTAATTAGATAAAATTAAGTAATAAATTAATTAACTAGTATAGGTAGATATGTTTAGTTGGTTGATTTATTGGTTATAAAAAATGTTGACCCGAATTTATAGTCTGAAATTTATACAGAATATTATTATGTATTACTAGTATTACATATCTGAGGAATCGACTACTATAAATAATTGTTATTATGATGTAGGTATGACAGTATTTTTATTAATATTGGAATTTAGGTTAAATAAAGTCAATTGCTACTAATTTCGATCATCATCATCATGGGGTGTACAATCCTGGTAGGGTTTTCGTCTATTGTAGTTGATGCTTCACATGGACTCTGTCTGTCTGTCTGATGTTCTTTAGTTTGTTACCCCTATTGTTCAGGTGTTAATTTCCACATTGTGTTCCCATCATAATTTGGGACGGCTTCTTTTTTCAAAACAATAGTTACTATAACAGCTCTGCCGATGTGTCCTGCCCATCGTAATACAATAATCTTAATTATTGTTATGACATTCGCGTTGTTGCATAATTCATAGAGTTGTTGGTTATACTATTTATGATTAACAGCTCCAAAAAAAAATTCTATTCAGAACTAAATTTATTCAACCTCCTAAAAGAAGTTTCCTAGTCATATACAGTAGATTTTAATTGTACTCAAGACCATCTAATATTTTAGGGAAAATTCATCTTGCTCAGCTTAGATTCATATTATAAGCTCAAACTATAGATTCATATATGATCTACTTTACTTAGATGTTTCAAATATTGTAATTAACTAATACTATTCATATTATACAGCCTCGCTCTTCTCTTCCTCAAAACTACCAACTCTTTTAATAAAACCCGTTATCTTCTATAATCATATTCAAATGGGGGGAAAACCTAATTATAATGTTTTAACCCAGAAATACTATGAAAAATAAAACATGTTTATATTATCTTACATCCTTACCAAAATTAGTAAGTGTAAGTTTAAGGGGGCAGTAAATGGAGATCTTATTTTGTCTAATTTTCGACCTGCTAGTGAGTTTCGATACTTAAAACAGTACTGCATAATATATTTAAAACGTCTGAAATAACAGTTATTAGAATCAGATTGTGAATTTTTGATGACCAGGACTGAAATGATTGCCTGTATGTAGAAGTTTGTTTAATAGCATTTTTAGTTCAATAAAAGTTAATTATTGAAATTTCAGTAGGTAAAGTACTTATGGTTATATTAAATAATTTTTAATTATCATTGTCTATTTAATGCGATGTAAATGTACCAGTTTATGATTATTGCGTTATGGAAAGTATAGTTCCCAAACATTTTTAGTTATTTATTCACAATAATTGTTCTTACATTCAAGCTGGATTTCATTAAATAAATTAAATTAATGAGTGAAAAAATAACAAATAAAAATATAAAATATAAATTTTTTTTTTCTTTTTAATATTGCATAATCACTTTGAAATAAAGAAAAAAATAAATTCGTTATTTTTCTATGACACAAAGCGACATCTTCCGAGAATATTTTCAAATTATTTTTTAATATAAATTTTCAAACACCGTTTGACTTGAGTTTAATTTGAATATTTTTAGGAGAATTTATTTTATTGAAATTTATTATATACATAAAATCATAATTGCACAACAATTTCCCGTTAAATTTAAATATACAAACTTGTGCAAACTTCCGAAATGTATTTTATTTGAAGAGCTTTTTAGAGAAATTCAAATTTTTTAAAAGAAATTTAATTAGTTGGCAAACAAATAAATTTTGCAAATTAAATTGAAATTGATATAAAAAAAGTCGAAAAAAATTGCAATATTAAATATGGAAATATGAAAAACATTTTTGGACGAAGATGTAATATGATTTCAGGTAAATCTGTTTGTGTTTCACCCCTTAATTGATGATTTTATGACCCCAAAATATTTTTTAATAGATTTCGACTCATTTAAACCCTAAACGTATTTAAAAAATCAAATTGAATCTTTCAAACGGCTCTGGAGTTTAAAAAAAATTGTATGAGGCAGATCTGCTACACCATACTTTAATGGGTAATCAATTTTGAAAATTTTGTTTAAGCCTTTTTCATGCATTTCAGTAAAAATCAAAGAAAAAATGATTTATTGAAATTTCATTGAAAAAAAATAAAATTTATTAATTACATAAAGGTTAAGTAAATAAAATAAAATATAGCATTGGGACATATTTAATTTCAGCATTCGTTTTATTCGATTAAGGCGTTTTATATAACTCATTGGATTACAGCTTGCAATAGTTGATAAAACGTCTTTATTATCTTTCCAGGCTAACGCACAATATCTACGCATTATCCACATTTGCAAAAACTTCAAAGCTGTCATCTATGTACTTTCAGTTGATTATCTTTTGTCTGTCTTTAACTAATTATAGACATATCTCTCTGTTATCAGTTTTCTGTAAGGTTTTTGAGAAAGCTGTTAAATCTAGAATCGTGTCGTTTCTTAATGAAATTAGTTTTTTGTGTGATTTTAATTTGGATTCAGAAGTTGTAAATCAACTGAAGACGCTCTGTTGAAATTGGGCAGTGAATTTTACGGTACGATAAACGAGTCAAATATACCAACTGCTTTATTTATAGACATCATTAAAGCATTTGATATGGTGGACCATGTTGTTTTATTAAATAAATTGCATAATGTGAGCTTTAGAGGATTTATACACAATTGGTTCGCATCTGATTTAGAAAATCGAAGACATAACGCTCCGCATTAAAAACCATACAAGTTCAGCAAATTTTATTAATATCGGGGTTCCACAAGGTCCTGTTTTAGGTTCAGTTTTATTTCTGATTTTTGCTAACTCCAATTGTTTCTTCAACCATTTAATGATAAAGCTACGGCCTTTGCCGATGATACTGCCCTGACTTATGCTGATTATTTTAACACTTTTACTGATATTAATTATATTTGGAAATTCCAAAAAGGTGGTTTAAAAGGTACAAATTGGCTATATGTGGCAAAACCAAATAAATGTTGTTTAACATTTCTGGAACAGTCTATGAGGATTTGTCTTTTGTATATCATTCTCCGTCTTGCTTGAAAATACGTCTCGTAAATTTGTGTGAACATGATTTGTTTTTGTCTATTTATGATAGTAAGTTGAGCTGCACTGATAGTTGCTTTATTATTGAACGTGTTGAGTATTTTAAGTATTTGGGTGTTACTTTGGATGTTAGGTTAAATTGGAGAGAGCACACCAGATACTTGACTTATTATTTAAATAATGTGGTTAGGCAGCTTTGATACTTCAGCCTGTACTGTAATCGTTCAATTCTAAAATTAGTTTATAATGGTTTGTTTAAGTCTAAATTAAATGACGGTATTTGTTGTTGGGGTGGTACCTATTTCAATAAAACTGAACCATTGATTCTCAAGAAAAAACATGCCATTCGTATTATGTGCAAAGTCAATCGTAGAACTTCAAGTTTTATTTTGTTTAAGAATTTAGGATTACTTCCTTTAAGACATAATATGTATTTCTATAAAGTCCTCAAGACATTCTATAACAATTCTGGCTATATTGCAGTTAGGCTTTATGGAACTTACAATTTAAGAGTAAATACCAGACATTTTGCATCTATTCCAACGATCAATAAATCACACTTTTGTCATTTTTATATTGTCACTGCGTCTCATCTATTTAACAAGTTGCCAGAAAATTATCGATGCGAATGAGTTGAAGCCAGATTTCTTAAGAATATTAAATCATGGCTCTTATCTTTTGATAAGCATTCTATTGAAAATCTTTTTTGAACCCATTAGTTTAACACTTCTTTTTTTCTAACAGCTTTTTCTTTTTGTTTTTAATCTTTTTATACTTTTAAATTTCTATTATTTCAAAATTTTATATTTTTCTAAATATTTTGTTACTTTTTTTAACTTTTATTTTTCATTTGTTTATATAATTTCTCTTGCAATTTTGTTCTAATTTTTAGTTTTTAATAACATAAGCATAATAATTATTTTATTATATTAATATTTTATTCTATATTTTTTATCGTTTGGATAACAGATTGAACCTAGCTATCTCATTAAAATACTAGGCTAAGAAATCTGAATTAATTTGTTATATAAATTTGTAAATTTAGTATGTAAGTTAGCTTAAGTTGTTAATGAAATAAAGAATTATTATTACTATTATGATAAAAATTTTATCATTTAAGCAACATAACACTCATATCCAATCGACCGAAAACAAAAATAACAATTTAACAACAGTTTTATTTCATAATACAATTCTCAATTTCAAAATCAACTTACAACTTCGTGTTTTAAAATGATCAGATTTTTGTTTAAATATTTTTGAAACAATTTTGTGCAAGGAAAAATTATTTAATTGGAGTTTTTCTTCATTATTATTAGAGACTTTATTTTAGTTTAATTTAACTATTTACATACCATTTTCATATTGATGTAATTTAATTAATGTCATTGACTGTATTGTACGGAAATGACTCAATTTTTCTAAATTAAATCTGTATAAATTTTTGAATCAGACTAAATTATTGTAGAATCAGACCCTAATTAAAATAAACTGATAGGAAGTAACTGTCTTTAATTTACCTCTCAATAATTTTATAAAAAATTGTTAAAACTTAAAATGTTCACTATATTTTCTTAATTATTTCAATTACAATTTCAATGCAAATTTAAAAACTAGTTTTTTTATTTTTATTTTCAAAAACGGAAATTTTCATCAATTATAGATGTTTCATAACTTTTGAGTCGATTTAAAAGAAGTTAAAAAGGAAAAATAAAAGATACATTTTAAATTGCTGCATTTTTTCTTTTTTTTTTAAAAAAAACTTTCTAAGCTGATCCAAAAATATTCAAAAATAATTAAAATAAATTTTAAAAATTTAAACTAATTGCCTTTTATAGGAATAAATGTCTACATAATATAGTATACATATATAAAAAAAAACTCTTCTTGTGAATGTTGGAATTATAAAGGTTTTAAATGAATTTAAATTTTAAAATTTCTACGAAAACATCAACATTTCAACTTTAGTCACAAACTACTTATATACATTTCAAATTAATTGATAACTTCCCAAAAAATTCGCTTGTTAGTTCGGCAAACAGGTGTTTCGAATTTTTGCAGGGAATGGCACAATCCAATGGCACAAAATCTCTTTACATTAACAGTACACAGAAAAATTTATGGTAAATATGAACCTATTAATAAAATGTTAATAATTAGTAATAAATATAGGAATAGTATAAATTTTTCAATATCTAAAGATACTTCAAGACGAAAATTATATGAAATTAATTGAATATTTTGTTAACGTAACTTTTTTAATTTATATTAAAAATATAATACCTATTACTATTTTTGTATTTTGAATTTTATTATTTTTGAATGTATACTAAATAAATTTAATTGTGTTTTAATTAATATATGAATTGTAATACTAAAATTTGATTATTAGCAGAACTTTAAGTAAATTAAATAAAAATTCTCCCTCATGTGCTCTGAATGTCGAATCACTTTCTCAATTTTTTTGAATGACATTGCAACCTCAACCTTTAAAAATTTGATACGCAATGTAAATTTTCACGTTTTCAAAAACATTTTAATATACTGAAATACTGGTATACCCTGATATGACTCAGTCTCTGATATAACTAATCTCCCTTATCTTAGTAATTTTATAGTAAAGCTAAATTCAAAAACTTCACAAAACATCCATATGTTTTAATTCATTTCATATAAGATATCGTCTAACTTTTAATCAATAACATGATTCACAAACATTACACAATCGCACGGTCTATAAAATTCACGTTTGCTACTATGAACTGCATAGTTAATGATTTTTTGCAATTTATAATAAAAATTAGAAACTCTAGGTATGTTTTACTTAAATTAATATTATCATGGTTTCCGATTGGTTTTCGAATACCATCATAAGACTGACTAATTAGTTTTCTAGTGGCCGTGTAACAACCAAATTCGATCAAATTAATTAAATTTATTAAAACATTCCTAGATTTTCTAATTTTTATTTTTTACAATTTTTTTATTTAGAGCCAGCAGCATATTTGTTCAAATATATTTTGCAAATAAGTTTTCAGTTATAACAGTAAATTCGTTTATATGAATTAATCGAAAAATTCGGATCTAAATAATATTGTTTTCCTTGTCAAAATCACCATGCAACTCATTCAGTGTCTTTGTTTGCTTGAAATATATTTCAACAACACTATAGCAGCGGCATATTTAGTTAATAGCGTCATAGTTAGTCAAAACAATTTGGTTTAAACTACCCTAAATCATACACAAAAGAGTCGTTATATATATATATATTTAATTTCCAGGAATATTTGCTGTCTGAATGAACAAATTCTAGAGAAGTTTTGCTTATAATTTGCTTATTTATATTTTTGTCTGATAAACTAAGAAATTATCGCTCTACAAAATGGTTCAGAATGGTTCAGTTTTGTTGCCGTTCATTTTAATTAATAAATTAAAACAGTCTATAGGTTCAAACACGCTTTCGGGAACCAACTGATATTGCACCACAATCAAAAAATTCAACTTCTACACCGGTTTTTATAATTCTGCTTCATCCAAATATTATCAATTCATTTTGTAAACTATAAAATTGCATTCAATATTTAACAAATTTCTTACACAAACACATTTCAGTCATGATGAAAAATCATTTTTTGCACTCAGATCGGTCCCAAATTGGTAATAAGAGTTTTCATTGAAATATGCATACATCCGGAAAACCAATCCGGACAATAATAACTTATAAGTCCCATTGTCTGTAGAGATTGTTCAAGTTGAAAAATTCTATAAATTCAAAATATTTTTACCACAAAAGCAGAAGTTTTGGAGGGTGTTACCAAACAATTAAATAAAACTTTTATACACCGTATTTTCTTTTTATAAAAATTCATTTTATTTATTTTTTTTTTTAATAAAATGTCGATAAAGTTCAATAAATAATTAATATTAAAAATAATTTAGAATAATTTAGCTTCAAAACAAAATAAAACAAAAAATAAAACAAAAAATAAAAAAAATATAAACAACACAAATAAAATCATCAATATGGCAACATAATTAAATAAATTACTGAAGTCATTTATACGAAAAGTTGAGATTTAAAAAAAATGTTCCTAAAACATTAGAATAATCTTTTGCAATAAATTTATTTTTTCTTTGATGGTACACCATAAACTGCAGCTGGTTTTGGTGCTGATATTACCGGTGGAATATATGAAGATGAAATTTGACTACCACTACTACTACTGCTGCTGCTACCAGATGATTTTGAATAAGCTTCAGCTGTTTCAATAGCACTTGATACTGATGCAAGACTTTCATGAGCTTGAATTGATCCTGCATTTCTAATATCAACACCTAAATCAGATCCAACAAAATTACCAGCAAATGGTGCATGTCCTTGACCAAGTGATTGTACAGCTTGTTCAGCTTCCTTACGTGTTTTATATTTAATAAAGAATACTTCTGGTTTATTATGTTTAACTGATTGATTTTGAATAGCAGCAATTTCTTCAGCTGAAGGTTCATCTGGTTTCTTAACTAATACATAAACTAAAGTTTTCTCTTGTGATAAACCACCTGGTGCAAGTAAATGTTGATAATTTGGTCCAGATGATACATTTGGTGCTTTAATGAAAATAATTTTATAATGTTTCTTTGGTTGAACTAATTGTTGAAGTTTTGATTGTTCTTCAGATGAATCAGAGAAATCTTCTGGTGGTACATGAACATAAATATGTTTTTCAACTTGTCCAGCAACTCCTGCTAAACTACTCAATGATGATCCACTAAATTCATTTGAATTTGAAACTTGTGTCTGTGAATATGTTTTATCACTAGCTGAACCAGCATAATTACCATTGTATCCAGCCGATGAACCACCAATTGAGGATGAGCCTGAACCAGATGCATAATTATTACCTAATCCTTGGCTAGTTAATTTTGTTGTTGATGCATATTGTTGTGATGCAGCACCATTATAATTTATATTTGAATTTGTATTATATCCATTTGATGTTTGTGATACGGTAAAACCGCCTTGTGGTGCTGGCGGTCTAAGTATTGTAGTAGCAGTACCTGATTGACCATTATATGCATTATTTGCTTGTGCTGTATATTTATTAGCAATTTGTTGTGCAGCTGATGGACCATTAACTGGTCCAGCATGATTACCAACTAATAAATGTCCTTGAACAATTTGACCTCCACCATTTTGAGGTATTTGATTTTGGTAATTGTATCCTTTTGTTGAAGTTGAACCACCGCCGCTTGAATGGGAAGAAGAAGAACCACCTGAACCAATTCCACCAGCTGATAATTGTCCTGAGTTACCACCACCACCACCACTACCACCACCATGTTGATGATGATGAATATGATGTATTTGACCTGGATTACTAACTAGTGGACCTTGTGAATGATAATTAAAAACTTTGGTACCAGAGAATTCAGCATTTCCTACAACAGGACCATGATTTTGGTGTGTATATCCTTTTGAATGTAATGGTGCAACAGATGAATCATGAACGGAATTTAATGACGTCGATGTAGATTCTTGTTTATGTACAATTCTTCCTTGTTGTTGTTGTTGTAACTGTTGTAATTGTTGCTGTTGTTGAGCAAATTGTATTTTAAGTAAAGCTAATTCTTGACAACATGGTCCATTATTTGGTATAAATCCGGTATTTGGATTATTATTTGGTGGATAAGCGTATCCTGAATGATGTGTTATTGCATTCGCGAAAGTAAAACATAACCCGATTAGTAAAAATTTCATTTTAAAAAGGTTTTTATATTTTTTTTTTTATTGTTTTCTTATTCTTTTTTTATTTTTTTTATTTTTTTTTTTCACTTTTATTTTCGTAAAGTTCGTTTTCACTTTTCGTATAATATTTTTTTTTTATTCTTTTTTTCACCAATACATTTAACCAGTTAATTTTTTTTTTATTATTATTTTCCTTAAATTTTTTGTTAATCAATGGTTTGAAGCTAAAACGTGAACTGATGCTGTTGTGAAACCGCGCAAAAGTATTTATAGCACCCAAAAATTTTGCGTATGTCCAAAAATTTTGTATTATTTTTTATATGTTTTTTTTTTATTATTATTATTTTTTTTACTTTGCGTTTTCTTAATTTTTATAATCATCAAAAATTGTCTCTTGTCTCGTTGATTTTACGTTGGTTTGCTTCATTGTTATTATTATTTTTGTTGTTGTTGTTATTGGTCTTCTTAAATGACTCGATTTTTTTTCTTACTTTTTTCTCTGATGACATAACGCACAATCCATTGCAGAGTTCCAAAAAAAAAAAAAACAAACAAAAAAAACTATAAACAAACTCTTACTTTTCTTAAAGAGTCGCATAACTGAATTTCTTTTTATGTAAATTGAATACATCAGGTAAGCATTAAGCCATTGGGTGATCCAAATGAAAAGCATCACAACATAATTTTTAGCCAAAGATTAGTTTCGATAATTTTGATAATGATCATGATGATGATGATTGTAATGATGATAGTGGTCGTGATTATGAATGAAATAAAACAGAATACAAATACAAATATAAAATTAAAACATTATAAATCTATTTAAGAGTTTAGTTTATTACGATTTTGAATTCAAAATTTTTATATTTGGATTTTTTGTGCTTTTCTTTTATTTAATTCGTTTTTTTTATGCTTTCTTCTTCTTTTCCTCTCAAAATTTAAATTAGAGTTTTGACGAATGCGAAATCAAAACAATTCCAAAAAGATTAGACTCTAGGCGAAATGTTTTATTTTTGTAATTTATTTTTTATTTTTTTGTTTTTATTCTGACATCTTTTGTGATTGCAATCAAATGAATTTAACTCGTAAGCTTTTGAGAAATGATGTCATTAAACGTTTGTAATATCATACAAAATAAATATTTTTATTTATTTTATTTTTTAACTATAGCTTTCGTGTTCCTAGGGAATACCTTAGATTAAAGTATATCACAATAATTTGCCTGTACCCTATTTAAACAACTCAGTGTAATTATCGTTGATCAACAAAAATCTTGGAATAATCTTTAAGAATATGTTACGAATATAAAATAAACTGTATAGTGTGCAAACTGTATAGTCTGCACACATTTGAAGTGCTGAAATATTTTTGTGTTTTACATTTTTTGCATCCAACACGATATTAATGTTATTGTAGATAATGGCATAAAATTGTGTTTTACCATTTTTTCATTCACTTTTCGTAATGTTCGTAGTTTAATTTCATAGTCCAAACTATGCTTTAATCTTTTGTGTAGGACATTCGATCCTAACTTAATTTATCATTTAGAGCAATACAATTTCTATAACGATTTTATTTAATTAGAAACAATAAAATTTTGTATGTTATGGTTTATAATACAGATATGATATTTGATTATTTAATATTGACATTATACGGATGAACCTTTTTTTTCATTATCCCAATATTTTTTATATTTATTTGCAATTCTTCATTATCAAATTTAAAAATCAAAATTGAAAAATATTATTAAAATAAAATGATGTACGCACATACATGTATCGAATTTTTTTATATAAATACTTCTGTTAATTAATTAATTTATAGAGTTTCATAATGGGCTCATCAACCGCCTGGATTTTGTTAGGCCCAAAGTATATTTACATTTCATTTAAAGTTTTTTTTTGTAAATCAAAACTATTTAATTCACATTCATTTTACTTAAAACTAGTTCCACAAAAGAATAATAGTAATTCATTTTCTATTTCTACCCATTGTCAAATTAGTATTGCCTTATTCTCTGTATTCTATGTATAACCTAAAAGGAAAAAGGTAGATTTGGGTAAAACTCTCGCCAGTTTTATATATTTAATCGATGATTTTATTTGTGCGCAAGAATTTAATGACTTCTCCTGCAGCCTCTATTGTTTTTAGTTCCAGAATTTCCAACCCTGAGATACCACGATTCTTACATTATTGTGTAAGGGACAAGTTTGAAGAATATGGTGTATTGTGATGATGGACCCTTGGAACAACTACATGTGGTGTTGTTTGTTTGTGAGCCATCAATGAAGTAACCATGTGTTAGCTTGATGTGGGTTAAGGAAGATTTTAGGGATTAGTTTTTCGAGATTTCTCCATGTGAACACATTCGTTTTACAACTCCTAAGTTTATTTGCAGAATGTTTCTTTTGCCATGTTAAAATATATTTTTCCTATACAACTTTGTAGCACACGTATTTGCAATCCTGATGATAGTTTATTTTCCATATCCAGTGGTTTCATTGTAGTTTTCTTTCGCCAATATACGTCAAACTCTTCATTTCTGGCAATATTCGCATTTCCAGGTAGCCAAAAAAAATCTACTACATTTGGATTTTGATGCAGTTACTCCTGAGTTGATAGTATTTTGGGATTTGTGTTTGGTAGTATGTCTTGTTATTTTAATACATTGTAAGTTTTTCTTTAGCTTTTAGTGTACAATTATCAGACCTATATTCATTTCAACAATTATAAAATTATTCTTATAATATTAAATACAAAAAATTTAACTCCAGATTTTAATATCAAATGTTTAGTGCCATTTTTAACATTCTCTTTTATTATATACTTTTATATTAACTTGCCATTGTTTGTTTATTTATTTGGCGGCAGGACTTTGTTTCTTAATATTAAAACCAAATGCAAAAATAAAAAAAATAGTTTTGTTTAAAAGATTTAAAGATAGAGTTCTGAAATTTTTGCACAGTTTTTTTTCTTTATTAACAAAAAATAATGTCTACATTATGTGCATATGTATTTGTATAACAAAATTTTATCCATTGAATTATTCATCATTGGAGAAAATATTAATATATAGAAAGATTCAGACCTTAGCCTAAGCTGTATGGTCGTGTAGTTAGTTACAATTTAAGAGTTATCAACAAAAAATAAAAAAAATAAAAAAAATTAAGTTTCAATTTTAAATAATAAAAAGTAGATTTTCCTAAATATTCAATAATACTAAATTTAATAACTACCAGCATTCCAACATTCCTTCCTTATTACATTATTTAGTTTATTTTAATTAAGTTTTAAAGTTTTCAACTTTGTGTTCCCAAAAAAGTTTTTAGTTTTTTCTTTTCCTTTCACACTTTATTTATAATATTTATTTTTTAATTTTTAATTTTTATTCTTTATTTTTATTTTTTATTTTTATTTTTATACCACAAGTAAGTTTCCGATTTTTCTTTTAAATAAACTATATGAATTTATATTTATTAGGTAGTCCGGTAGAGTGTTAAAAATGCTTAAACTGTTGTATACGCAGTTTGCTTTTTGTATATCTGATCTAAACAATGAAAGATAAAAATTTGAGCGATTCCTAGTGTTATGGCTATGTATGTCTATATTCCGATTGAGTAAAAATGTGTGTTTAATCATATTGTTTAATCATAATTGTGTATGCAAGATAGTACATTCATGTTATTCAAACTTATGTATCGTTCGTTCACTATATAATAATTCCGTAGGATATCTTGGTGGAAGGAAGTGCTTGGAGTTATTCATGAACAAAAAACGAACCAGGCAAGGTACTTTACAAAGCTATCAAATGTCAGGTTTGGGTAGCTTCTATACAAATCCTAATATCTCTCAGGCATATTTCAAAAACCAATTGTGTTATAGACAGAAGAGCTTATATTTATATACTCTTTCTGAAATTATAACTCCTACAGGTTTCATTTTAAACTAAAAAGTATAAAATAAAGTAATAATGTAAAAATAAAAATTTTTAAAATATACTTTTATCGAAACAAAACTAGCCCCCTAAAAATGAAACTAGTGGTGGATGTTGAGAATCTAGAACTATTAGAAGATAAAAATCAAAAGTATATAATGTGACTTAATTTCAGATTTATTTATGTTGATGTTTGACGGAACGCTACAATACATATACAAATTGCAATTTATGTACAAATTGCTTTAACATAGTAAAAGGTTTAAAAAAAAAACAAATACAATTTTGTGAGCATAAAAAGAACCACCGTCATGAAGTGAAATTAACTATTTCAGACGATTGTGAGTATGAACATAAAATAAATATATTTCAGTACCTATTGTTTTCGTTTAAAATTGTAGCTGATTGTCAAATATTATTTGTTCATCATTTTATTTATGTCAGTTTTATTTTCTACTTTCTAGCGGGCTAGTTTTGTTTCAATAAAAGTATATTTTATAAATTTTTATTCTTACATTATTATTTTATTTTTTTTATTATATAAAATACCTACATTTACACATTTTAGATTTTGATCTTGTGTGACACCAGGTGTGATTTTAATCTAGTGTGAATTCAATCTACCTATCAACTTTTATCCAATATAACATAAATTTTTTAAAGTAAGTATCTCTTGGATGACAATTACAACTCATTTTTACATACTTTTTTTTATTATTTTTTGTTTTATAATTTTTTTTTTCTCTGAATTCAATTTGAATCGATTAAAGCCCTATGGGAATAGTATCTTAGGATATATTGTATTACAATACGATTTGCATTAATTATAACTAAAAAGACATTTAATGTTAATGTGTTATTTAGTTATTTTATTTTTAATATATTCGAATATAATAATTGTATTGGTAGTTGTACCTTGGGTATGGTATTTGTACATGAACAAAGAGTTCCATCATATTTTAAGCATAAATTGTATATAAAAAAAAAATTTCTGAATCATTTGAAAGAAAAATCTTTTGCATAATTTAGGTATTAATTTATTTTTTTATTGTTATTTTTCTCGTTTTTTTATTGTTATTACAATTTTTAACATTGTCAAAGCTATTACAATTTGCAAAAATATGTTAATAACATAAAAAAAAAAATATAAATTTAAAAGACTTTTATGTAATTTTGTTTTATTTGTATTATTAATTTCATTATTTGACTTAAGAATGGTGGATATGTTAACACATTTTCAATATAGTAATTCCATGAGATTGAAAGAAAAGAAGATTGCCAAAACTAAAATGTCAAAAAATTTAAAGGATTAGTGACAATGACAAGGGTTGATGTTAAGCTTAGGGAATGAGTTTATAAAACAAATTAATATGTTTTGATTTCGTTGTGTTTTTTTGCACATTAAGCATAATTTTATACAATTTGATGAACAATGATGATGAACAAAATCTGATCTAGCATTCTCTTACATTTCTGTTGATTTTGGAGAGGCATCTATTTTGTTCGAAATCCGGAATTATTTCACATTTATCAGCATTTCCCTTCTCTATTTAAGGTTGAGTTTGCTTTGACATATTTTACTTAGATGTCCGGACTTTATATTTAGACTGGAAAATTTTCTTACTTCCATTTACTCGAATCAAATACACGATATCATTTGGATCATCGGAGTTGAATAGAAACAATTTTGCTTGCTTGTTAGACTATAAAGTACACAACTAACAAAATAGTCAACAAACATTTTTTTTTAAAATATAGTAATTCGATCGTTTTAGATTATAATGAAAATTCAACTGTTTTCCATTACAGTTTGTCCTTATAATACACAAAAAAAAATCCAATACTAACACAATCAAACGATAACAAATTTAATTCAATCATTCGCCATTTTATTATTAGCATTTAAATTGGCAGTATCACAATTACATTTTTCTGTTAAACTAGTAGTTTTTTGGAGCTAGTATAATGAATTTTTAAAGACCAATACAGTTTAGTTACACCACAATTTATACAAATTAACGTCTATGTTTGAAAATAATCAAATTTCATACAGAATTTCCTTATAAATACGTTTTGTGTAAATTTTAAATTTACACCAACAAAGATTCAATTTCTTGGCTAATATCTGTAACTAATCGAAAATTAAAAACAATTTAAAAAAAGCACGTGACTTATGAAAAATTGAAAATCTGTTCGATTCCATTCAGTGTTAAACCAATTTTGTATTTTTTTTTTTCAATTTATCTCTTTCCTTCAAAATAATCAGCTTTATCGCTCAAAGTATTGAAAATCACCCACAATTCCCTTACAATTCAAGATTTTAAAATTAAATAATAATTACATATCTGGAAAGAAAAAAAAGCAAAACAAAAAACCTTGAATAAAAATCTCATCGGAAAGATACACCCAAAAATTTCAAATTAACAAATCATCATCAATACACAATTACATACATCAATTCTGATTCAGCGATCTATACATACTTATATATACATGCATATGCATACATCTATACCTAAATAATTATCTGAGACATTATAATCTGCATCATCGCAGTGAAAGTTTTTGTAATTTTTTGACTCGCACTTTTCAAAACAATCTGCATCCATATGATAGCTGATTGTCAATATTATCACCATTTTTATTATTCACCATCGTTCCATCGTTATTCGTTTATTGTTAAAAAAAAAAAAAAAAAACATAAATTTATAAACACAGTTTTAATTATACACCTATGTATATTATGATAATGTCAAATTCGAATCCGGAAAAGTGATATATGGTCTAACAATTTAATATAAATTTATAGATATAAAATATTTCTGTTATGATATTTACACCTCATTTTTGATATAACAGATAAATATCATATTTGTTATTTTGATAAGTTTGAATTGGTCAGTTGAGATATTAGATGCAGATTTCACCTGTGATAAATTGATTAAAAGAAAGATGAGTAAATTTTGGAAGGAGTTGAAAAATAAGATAGGTTGAGGTGAAGAGAAAGTGTTCAAACTACTACACTTGCCATTTGAAAAGATAACTGATTTAGAGCCACATTTTGCTGTGTTTCTTTTTTCGAGTAAGGTCAAATTCAGAAAATATAATAAAATGAAATGTATGGACCTCTAAATTTGCCGACTTATGTAACCACTTCTATATGTACCTATTATCAAATAGAATCAGATTCAGGATCCGAACTAGTGTTATATTTAGGCTGCAAAATAATTTTTATTAAGGGCTTCAGAGCCTCTCCTAGTCAACCTATTAACAATTGTATTGGTCTCAAATTCTCTTTAAAATCTTGGAATAAGAAGTCTTCCTTAGCTAAGCTACTTTGAACGAATCGAATAAAATAATTTACCACTTACATACTTTTTGGGCGCTACAGATCTTTCAGGGCCTGACGCAATATTGTCTTTAGTTGAATTCTCTTTAGTTGGAAATGGTCTCCATTCACGTAGCTTCCCCAGTGTTTGTACTCCAAAAATTTTTTAAGCTGAAGCATTTTATTCCGTTTGGTCTACATGGTCTAGCCAGTACAAGGTTCCTAGTTTTACTTTTTTGGCAATGTTCATTTCGTTAAATAACTGATATAATTCGTTGTTATATTTTTTCCTCCGAACCAACAACTTCGTCAGACACAGAACCATAAATTGGTTAACAAATTTTTTTTCGAAATACCCAGCTGTTTTTGATATTGCTCAGAACAGTTCAGAACCATATAGCAGAATTGGAAGAATGAGCGTTTTGTACAATTGTAATTTGGTATTTCGAGATAAGAGCTTTTTGATCCATTTAGTTAGACAAACCGAATTATCATTGGATGATGTTGATGTGATGATTTTTGCAGTTGATGATGTTAATTCCAAGAAAGACAAATTTCTGAACTACTTTAAAGTTATACGGAGCCGACAATAATGTGTACATATTTGTCGAGAGCATATACTTGCAACATCATGTTTATAAGACTTTTCCCAGTTATTTCTCAATCCTGTGTGAAGGCTTCTTTAAAATGATAAAATATTTAGAAACATGAAAGATTTATTAAATTCGTGGGATTGTATGCTACTTTGTTTTGTATAACATAGCCAGAATTTCGAATTTTAAACCACCCTTATAACTTAATTCATAGACTTAGCCAACAACCAGGATATTTGTGTTAGCGATATATTCCGGTATAGAGCTTAAAATAGTTAAGAATTTTGAGTCAAGCTATACAACATTGTATTTTTTTCTATGACTTATGTATGCTTCTAACACGAATACCTAACCTAACTTTTTATTCCACTTTGTTGGTGTCGTTACCATTAAATTTCTACTATAAAGCAATCTACACCTTAAAACAAAAACAAAAAAGCAGACGTTCATTCATTTTCCTAAATTATACCGTTTTTTTATACGAAGTACTTTTAATTTTTAATAACATAACGGTTGGTAGGTAAGCTAAAGGGTTTTTTGTTGCTGCTATCTCTATTTTTTTTTGTTTTTTTAAATTTCGGTTTTATGGTTTTCTGTGATTGATATTTATTTTATTTAAATTCATTAAATGATTTATTTTTTTTGTAATGGTTATTTTTGCTATTTAAAATTATATTTTTCTTTAGTTTTGTTATTATTATTTTTTTGTTATTTGAAATTCTTTTGTTCGAAAATTCAAAATAGAAATCTTTTAAAAAAATATATATAAGAAATTACTATGATATTAAAAATTGGATCAGGTTGTAATTTTGTTTGTAATAAAGATGAGAGTAGAAGATACCTGATGTAGACTGAAAATAAGCTATTAATAGAAAAATTACTATAATATACAATACAAATAATGAAAATATCTTATGTAATGTTGAACAAAATATGCTATACAAATAAAAATAGTAGATTAATTTAATGGAAACATAATAAAATATCAAATAACAATAAAAAAAAAATAAAAAAATGGTTTGTGAAGAAAAAAATAAAATGACATGATGATCACCTGCTGACCCAAAGTCATTAATTTAATTGTATATGTCTGTAATAAACCTAAAAGGTTAACACTTTAAGAGATACGTTGAATGTTTTGTAGTTTTTGTAATAAATACATGAGATATGTTTAGTTTTTATTCTTCTTTCTATTTTTTTTTTTTTTTTTTTTGGGTATTCCTTTTCACCTGGAGTTGAATTGTAGATATGTTTATAGTGCTAATATGTACCGGAAGAAACTAATTTTTGAAAGGTGTTATTAATTTTTTCAAACTAGATACAACAACCAAAGTTGAAGAAACTCTAATTGATAATTGACTTAAAGTTTACTATTTTGTAAATTAATTGAAAAAGAAAATAAATAAAAAAAAATGTAGTTATATATGAGAAATTAAAAAAAAACAATAATAATTAATTGAATTTAGAAAAAAATGGCTATTTAAAAGACTTAAAATGAATATTTACAAATTTTTCATCAAAATTTTAATTGAAAAAACAAATTCGAATATTGGCATGCTGTTTTTTGATAGTTATGATTTTTTTACCGACATTTATAGTGGGCAGTTATGATTTTAAATAACGATACTATTTTTTATCAGTACAATTATTTATGCAATGCTTTAAGATTCAGACTTATTTGATGAAAAATGAAGTTTTTTAAAACCAGTTCTAAACAAAAGAAATACGAAAATAGAATGAAAATAATTACGATACTTCATCGACAGTCAAAATTCATATTGAGTTGATAGTAGCGCCAGTGCAGTTTACATAATTCTAATAATGTTTCACCTGGAGCCTATACAGCATATTCTATAAAGCTATTTATTTAAATATAATTTAGGGAATATATTAGTACCGTTGTTCTACAACTTCCTACTAATCTCTTTTATACCTTTCTTTTTATATAATTTTATCCTATAATATCTCAACCAAACGGTACGTAACAAGCGGAACTGCAATATCTCCATAACGACAGCACCAATCATCATCGAATGTTAAAATATGCTCCAGACCGTTATCTTTCTAGAATATATAACTAAAGATTTATGTATAATCTAATAAATATGCTAAAAATATATGCTAACGCTTTGGCTGTTTGTAAAAAAAAAAACAAAATAATGCAAAGCGTAGTGTGAATGTAAATTTGAATAAATTGCATGGTCAGTAAGACTCTAGAATAAATAGAGTTTCTCCACTCCACGTTAAATTAATTGGTTAAACTATATTCGATAATGCAAATATGCTAGGAACACTTTCTTTTCTTTGAGCTTTGTTCACAATTTCTTTGGAAAAGCTTTGTTCACAATTTTAATGTTTTGAAATGTGAACTAGGAGTTATATTAATTTAGAGTATATTTTCAATCTATATTTGATTTCTTTATAAATAATATGTTCATATTTTATTTAATATTTTTAATAATGATTTAACAAAAAAAAAAAAAAAATAATAATGAATGTTAAAATAAATGTTAAGCGTTTTTACTTGAATAAAATAATAATATAACAATAAAAAAAATATACAATTGACCGGTCGAAATATTTTTAATTTGATAAAAGTTTAATATTAATTTTAATTCAACTTTTAGACATTTTGAAGAAGTAAATAAAAAAATAAGATTGACCATAACTCAAAAATATTCATAAACACAAATGTTTATGAGGACTCTGTATGAGATGGTGCACTCACTTAGAACCTAATGACTATATCCCGAGGATACATGGTGTTCCTAGCTTTAGAAAAAAATATTTTTTTAATGGCACATCTTATCCTTTAAGGACGAAAAGGACATTTGAAAGTAGTTTTGCTGTTGTGAGTGTTGTTGTTTTGCCGTTATGGAGATATTGCAGTTTAAAGTAGAAAATTTTGGAAGATATAACTGAATATATAATATATATATATCTAATAAATCAACAGATATAACGGTTTTTATATAAAAACATCAAAACAACAAAGATACTTTCAAATATCTTTTTCGTCCTTAAAGGATAAGATACGCCACTAAAGATATAGATTTTTAGAAAGCTAGGAATTCCAGCTATACTTAGGATACGGTCATTAGCTCCTACACCGATACAACATCTTTCTCAGAAGAGCCAAGTTTATTGTGAACTTCATTCCATTGATTATTATGAATTACTGATGGCTTACAATTTTTTTTGTTTTTTATTTGTTTCTCTAACAAGTTACCTATTACTTATACAGAGTTATTAGATTACATAAAATTTTTCTGGAATTATAGTGTAATCGAACCAATAAAAAAAAATCTAACATAAAATGTAATGTAAAATCTTATATATAGTACACAAGATGAACGAAGGTGAGTAAAAAAGCAAGAATAATTTAATAAATTACACCACAAAAATATTAAGATTTTAGCAAGCTCTTGGTGCTGAATACTTAAAACATTTCAAATATTTACACCAAATAGTAAGGGTTATTCCCAAGTTGAGCGACATATATACTCTAATATAAATTTCAATCACGGACAATTTTTAAAAATTATAAAAATTATTTCATTTTAAATAAACACACAAACTTATAGAAAAAAGTACAAAAACGAAAACACAAACAAAAATCATACTCTTCAAAAATGATATTATAATTTAATGCTAGTTCATTGCTTCTGCTATTATTAAAAAAAGCACGGTTATAGTCGTTCGCTAAATTGCAGTAATATTTCTGACTATAACCGTTTTTTCATTACAGGCGTAGTCAAAATAAAATTGCATCTTTATAAACAAAATTAAATTCAATAAAATATCTTTCGTATAACAATTTTAAACTTTATTTTATTCATAAATAGCATTTCTGTTATGTAATCACAAAATATACATATTTGTAATAAAGAACAGAAAAAGACAATATAGAAATCAGTTTTTTAATAAAATAATTCACTTTTGACTTATTGTTTTGTTTTATTGAAGAATTTACGTTATATTTTAATGTGACTTATAATGGGATTCACTAATTGTATTTAAATTGACTAAAGTGCCCCCAGTGCTGCCCAAATGCTAGAAGTGCATATTCAAATGCAGTATACTTAATTTAATTATTCAATTAAACTATTGATTTATTTGTGACTATACGAGCTTTATTGAATCAAAGATATAGCCCATCAGTATATCAATTTTAGTTTTAATAATTTCATAAAATATAAACCTATCTCACGTCGCCCAAAATGTTACTAAATTATTGAATTTAGATTTCTAGTAGATCTTCCAAAGCATATAGTTTATTGAACAAGTATAAAAGCGTATTTTATATGCATAATATATTTTTCACAAAACAGATATGCTTATAATATTCAAATAATTTTTAAATGTACAGCCAAGTATAGATTTAGAAACATTCAATCAAACCTACGATGATAAGCTACAATACGAGTACAAGTGGTAAATATAAATTTTAATATAATGGGATTGTAATTCACGTTTTTAAAAATAGATAATTTTCTAATAAGTATAGGTAAACCTCTACATACATACATATTGCAACATATTCAAGTTTACAGCGAAATACAATTTAATATATACCCTCTGGTAAGTATTTACAGTACTTATTCTGCGGAGAAAAACAAAAAAATCCTTAACTAATTAATTTATTAACTAAATTTATAAATTATCAAATATAATTAATTACCTTTCATTAACACATTTTTTAAAACAATAACAAAATTTTAACCTTAAATATAATTTTATAATTTATTTTTCGTTTTTCTTTTCGGCCTTTGTTTTAAGAAAACAATATAAAAAAAAAACCTCAAGGTCATTTTAAAACACCTATAAGAGAAAGTCACATCATTTTCCCATTTCTTAAAAATTACATATACCTACCTCCATATTTATGTAAAATGAATATTTTATCTACAAAAAAAAAAAAAATAAAAAAAATACTGAATACGTACATGTTCAGAAAATTCCCTTAATGTCATAACAACTGCCATGCAATTTTTAATTTTGTTTTTTTTTTTCTTTGAACACGTCTCTTTAAGTTTATTTTCAGTTTGACTTTCTCATCATCAACTAAACTAAACTATTCAAAATTGAACATTTCAACACATAACAAAAACTTAACCAAATTTTCCAAGTTTAATATGCACTCACACATGTATACATAGTAACTTGGTAAATATTAAATATTTGCAATATCAAATTAAAATAACTGTCTGTTAATATAACTTTCTGATGATCCTTTTTTGAAGTTAGTCACACCTTCAAATTAAGCTTTTTTGAATGAATTTTTGTTTTTTTTTTAATTTTTTTTATTTTTTTTTTATTTTGTATTGTTTTGATATATTTTGAATTTTTTGTTAATAGCATTTGACAGGTTTACGTGTTTTTATTATTATTTTTTTTTTATAAATCGCCTAAAGATAAAAATAAGGTAAATCCGGTCTCGGAATTAAAAATCAAAACAAAATAATAAATAAATAAATAAAAACGTTCATCCATTGAACAGTTCAATTCAAAATAAAAAAAAAAAAATAAAAATTAAATAATAATAATAACAAATAAAACGGAGAGTAAAATTTTGCAAATAACTGGAATTCAAACAAAAAATAAAAAAAAATGTCGGTAAATGAAGTCTTGAATGACTTAAATGAGACTTACTCTAAAAAAAAAAAGCAAAAAAAGAAGTATGTAAGGAAATACTATTTTTCGTTGCCGAAGATGGCAAGTCATTAAAATAAATTGAAAAATTATATTAAAATTGAAATTTCTTCGTTATAATTAAATTTTACTGTGTTAATATAGGTAAAGTAATGTCACCTGTTTTATAACAACAGAAATGTAATGATTAAGAAGAGCACAGAGATCATAGCACAGGTGTAAATTAATAAAAACAATTCAAGCTTAAGATTTTTTATAAGTTTCAAAATATTCAAAATTGAAAGCTCTATTTTTCTATTAGATTAGATAAAATTTTATTAATTATTTTTTTACTGAGGATTGGTTCTATAGTCCCAATGTCAATGCTGTAATTTATTGTAATATTCTTTCATAAATTTTGACTATAGGTGGCGTCGCGCAAATCAATGCAATTTATTTGATTTGATATTTTTCAAATCTATTAAAAGAATTCATGGTGTCAGGGGAATCAATTTTCAACTATTTGAATTAAGTTCAACTAGTTGATTAAATTTGTTTCAACTTTGAATTTACGACATTTCAAATCAAAAATTTTAAGATACCTAAAATATGTTGGAGTTTCCAGTTTTGTTTTATTAGTTATTTATATTTAAAAAAGTTATAAGTTTATAATTATATGTTCAATAAATTTTAGGTTTTTTTATATTTTTCATTTTTTGTTATACTTTTCAATTTGTGGGCTATTTTTATTATTGAAATCATGGTTATATCAACATAATATTTAATTTTTAGCTCGTTCTAGTTTGTATTTGTCTGGCCAAAATTTTCTTTTTTTTTAGTTTTTTTTAATTATATTAACTTGCCTTATGCAAGTCCATTATGTGTTTTGTGTCTTTTAAAAGTGACATTATGAAATTCAACTCCTCATTTACAAATTATCCATTATTATAATAAATTTATCACAACAAATCACAACAAATAATAAAAAAAATCAAATTTCAACTAAAAAAATTTAGTTGAATTTCAAAATCAAAAAAATTTGAAAAAAATCACAAAAATTGATATACGCGACAGCAACAATTAAAATATTTCGATTTTAGTTGAAAATCAAATCAAAATTGAATGTCGCGACACCACCTTATATCTTATTTCAGACTTTCTTTTCAATCTGGAGACACTTCTCAATAAATTGAATAGGAGCTCCTCTGTCTGATTGTATAAATCTCAAATTACTGTTAGTGATTTTTCCCGCCTCGGTTGGTACAGATTTCTACTGATGACCCGTTATGGATGGAATGTCTTTTCTTTTATTTATCAAAGATGGTTTGATTATTTTTTTAATTTAATTAATGTTATATTCTTTAACAGTACTGAGCTCGACAGTTCGTATTACAGTGTTGAAACTACCTATAGACTTCAAATACATCCATATATATGAGTAACAAAAGACATTCTCACCTTACAAAATCTCTTTGTTGGTTTCAAGGTTTGATTGGGTTTCGAAGCAGAAGGTTTTCCGTCCTATTTTAGCTGCAGAGAATACAATACCGCAAGGTAGTAACTGAACGAAACTGATTTTAGAGGATTTTGTAGCTAAATCTTCATTGTAAGTTCATTATGATGAATTTCGCTATTAACCCAAGGAACCCATCAACTTGTGTAACTCTATTTAGAACATGAATTCTGTGATTTCTGTAGTCTCTATTTCTATTTTATTGAATAAATTCTACTGTATATTACAAACTTCCCAAGTATTGCAAATATACTTCTGCTAATTTATTTTGAATTTTTGATTGCTAAACGAATAGTTCGTAGAGAAAAATATATCCACAAACCCTACAATACACATTCGAGAACAAAAAAGTATTTACATCGAAACTTAAACTTCATTGATAATGTAAAACGTGCAATAGATAATGGTAATAAATCTTTTATGGCACCAAAAAACCTCTTCTACAATAAAAATATTAGTAAAAGAGTTAAAATAATGCTACCAAACATTAATAAGGCCAACGCTTGTCTTTGCTGTACCTATTTGGTGTAACATTAGCGCGAGCTTAATGGCAAAAATACGGAAGGTCGAAAGGAAAATGCATTAGGGGTTGCATTAATAAATATAGAAAGCCTGATTCTGAATACAAACATTTTTATTCCAAAAAATATTTGTATAAAGAAGCAAAAATCAAAAGAATTGATAATTTAATTATAAAATTAATTCGAAACCATTATGATAGAGCATTAAAAACTCCTGAAAATGGTTTAATATCACATAAATTTTACCACAATGAGGAGTACATCAAAAAGACTATGCTCACGGGTTTCATAGCTCCTGAGCATTTCATCTTTTTACACAAAAATGGTTACATTCAAAACCAAAATCATGTTCCTACACTCTTTCATTATAGTAGACGACCCACATGTAAAAAAAACTGAATACAATCCAGGCAATATCGATAGGGATAATATGAAATATGATATGTCTATGCTCGATAAAGACAAAACTATAAGAAATAATCATTGGTGGTCAACATTCTTGTAAAATAGGACAAATAAATAAAAGCGAGCTAAAGTACTTGAATAAATTTGTAGATTCTTTAGTTTGTAAGGTTATTTTAAGTAGTTTATAATAAACGGATTAACATTATTTAATTTAACATAATTTAACCTATTAATTTAACATAAAACAAAAACTCTTTTTAAATGTTGAAAATTTTAAAATCAGAAGAATCTGTTTTGTTAACTTTTTTTTGTAAGTTAAGGATAGAATAAGACATATAACTAATACAACTAATCTGTATTACTTCTTCGGACTGGGTTATACTATTTTTCTTATGTCTTATCAAATTTATTCTACCAGATCTCCTAAGATCTGCTAACGTAAAACGTAACCATATCCATGAATGGACTACCCTGAATTAAATTGTAAACACTTAGCAAATAAAAGAAACTTAAACTAAGTGGCATGTTAAAAATTTATGATTGGATGTATCTACGCAGACTAACAGTAAATATTAACAAACCTAAATGTATGCTTTCAAAGCCAAAAATGTTAATATGTCAATATTTCTACGATATAATAATAAAGTAATAGAGATCTTCGAGCCCTATAAATATCTAGGCATCATTATTGATAACAATTTAAATCGGAATGCTCAAATTGAGAACTGAATACCAAAAAATCGACGTATTGGTGGGTTTGTTTAAAAAATTATGGAAAAGACGTCTTAAAAGTATAAAATTATCAATATACTGTCTGTCTAATTCAGCACTATGACATATGGAATAGGAATATGATGAAATACATTTAATAAAAAAACAATCAAGCTTTAAAAAATACAAATAAAACGATAAAATTTTTTTTTTAGATTTACATAGAACTGCTACAAGTTAAACACACAAAAAATATTGGACATTAATGATAGAAGATTTTAGGAATCTAGCTCAAATTATACAGATATACATAATATCCAAAATGAGATACACCAATATGAAACTAGATCAGCTCACCGTATATAAGATATTCGGCTAGCTTCCATCTATGAGGATTAGAGCCTATAATTAACACTGTAATTCGATTGTTTAATGTTTTATTACTATTTCTATTTTTACTGTCTTTTGTCTAAATTATAAAATAATATAACATTAACGATTAATTGCTATACAGATAAAGTTTTTTCTTGAATCACCACATATATCTGAATTAATGAAATTTTAGACAATATACATATCAATTATCATACATATCATTTGAAATAAATATAAAAAAACTTATGTATACACTCTGTACGAGATTCTTAGCTCATAAATAAATAAGGATAAAAGTCAGACAACTACAATACCTTTTGGAGACTAAATCTAAATTAACAATGAACAACAATCTACTACTTTACCTACAACAATTATAAATATACCTATAATTATCAAACCTATAATATTACCTATAACAATTATAAAACCGATATTTCCAAATGGAGCAGAAATTTGGAGTATCTCAAGCAAACCCAACTTTAATCTAATACAAAGAGTACAAAAAAAAATAATTAGAACGAAATCGATAGCTGAATGATATGTAACAATGTGAGCGTGAGTTAAAAACAGTGCCCATGATTTAATAAAAAGATTTGAAATCTCCAAATAACATAAAACGAAAATAAATGAATTTAAGAAAAGAAATACTATAGAATAACGATTGTATACTTATAGTCTACCTAATAAATTGTAACAAAGTGTCGTCTTTTATACATATTAAGGCCGATGTCAATAAAAATGGAATTTAAAAGCAAAAACAAAAAATTAGACAATGTTTCTGGCAGTTTATAAGTTCTATTCAAATAATATATCCTTATTCTAAACTTATGTGCCAACTAAATATGTCTTATGTCCTATTTGAATAATCCTTAAACTAAATTACGATGATTATCACATCTTCATAATATTCAAATTTTATTTTCGCTTATTATTGTCTAAGTAAAGTAATTATTACATTGTCAACAATTTAAAACTGTAAAAACTTAAAGAAAAACGAAAAACTAACATTAAATTAATTTCTTACAAAATTATAAAAATACCAACAAGTTAAATTATTATGAGTAAAACTTCATTAAATTTTACCCAAATGAATCATTGTAATTAACCTACATTAAAATAAAATGTATGTTATGTACATAAATTTAATTGTGACAACATTTATTTTATTTCAATCGAAATAAATGTAAACACATACTTAAGGTGTTGTATAGGTCACATTCCGGTCAGGGTGTTGGTCTGTAAAATAACAAACATCTTACAAAGAAACCGCATGGAGACCAAAGCACCAATACTCTCCTTGTTGCCTTATTTTGCAAGCAAGAATTTTCACAGCTCAGCTTTCAAAATAATATTTAAGTAAATAACATGAGAAATTACTTCATATAATATACTACCAATTTTTAAATATTATTATTATACAGTTATATTTTAAATTTTTTGTATTTCATTAATGGTAAGTTTGGACAGAGGTTGCTCAAGCACAAACCATTTTTAATCATCCAAAAAAAAGTCATATTAAACTATATATTTTATAAATAAAACTATTTATAATTAGTATTTGGTAATAACTTAAGCTAACTGTTTTTACCATTGCAATCTTAGGACTAAATTACATTATTATATATTGGGTGTACCCGAGCATGCGTATCAGCTTTTTATTTCGCTCTATCGATTGGTGATATTTTCAACTTCCGGGAAGGTCCGCAAATCGGTTTTTTAAGAGTAAAAATCGCCGAAATTGGCCGAAATCATGATTTTCAAATGGGAAGGGGTACTTTTTCATGCAAATTCGGACTGTGCGTTAAAAAATAAGAAACTTTTGTAAAGTAAATTTTTTTTTTCAGATAGAAGAAAATCATCAAAAGAGTCTTCATTTATCGTTCTATTTTCCGGTGGCGAACGAAGTGAAGGACTGTGTCGACTTTAACGCTCTAAAAACTACTATCCTTTTGTTTATATTAAAACTAGTCTTTTAGACTAACCATTAATACAGTTTTGGCTCTATTACTTCAGATATCTTTGATCAATCAAAATCCCATTAGGAATTATTGAGAGATAAAAGATTTGTTTCTAACACAGCTCGAACGGTTTCGTCCATTTACGACGTCTAACAAAGTTTTGACTGTCAGCTAAGCGTAAAACTTGAGTATTAATATGTTGAGAAACACGAAATTTGTGGCGTATTGCCAGTTTTTTGATTTCGTCTTTTATGATAGGGATCTTAAGATCTCATCTATGAATGTCAGCATTGCAAACATACCAGGGAGCTTTGAGAATGTTTCGCACCACTTTGTTGTTAAGCACAACCCCATATTTGAATACCGTATGTACAGACTGGCTTTACTATTTGATTGTAAATCATAACTTTGTTATATGTTGAAAGCGAAGATGTCCGCCCAATTAGCCAATACAGCTGGTTATATTTCAGTTCTAACTCTTGTTTTTTTTTCTTAACATGTTCTTTCCATCTGAACCTTGCATCAAGTGTCACACGAAGATATTTTGCTGAATTTTGATATGGTATGACGACATTGTTTATTGTGACCGCTATAAGACTATACTTCACATGATCATTTCTGTAGTAAGTTTTCACTACTTTTATAATACCCAAAATTGAGATAAAAAATATGTTAATATTGCATGCTCTTTGGAACACCCGGTATACATAATTGTAGCTTATCACTAATAATAATACTATCTTACTACTAAGACCAATTAAATTATCTTCAATCCGGAAGAGTTACGACACATATTACGAATATAATTCACAAGGTAGAATAAATTTCATAACTAGCACAGAGGTGATTATTAATTAACGAGATTACAATTCCTTTTTTGATCTAGCTTGTAGACTCCACAATTATCTGTATTGTTCTGATTTTATAGACACAATAAACCTAATTATTCTTTGAATCTGAATCTGATAAGCTCTGACCAACAAAACATAGACCATATACTAAATAATATTTTTTTATGGTTCGGTTTTGACCTCATAAAACCGGAACCGCAAAAGAAACTTATGATGGTTTATCATAGCAGTGCAATTAGGTATTTTAATAAGATATTTCAGAATGCCTGTGTTACTGATTATAATCTGAAAATGGTATGTTGAGCAATTCTTATTAATCGAAAAAAATTGTTCCGTGGCTGAGCTCCTCGCATTCACATAGCAGAAGAGTTAATGTAAAAAAAACTTTTAAGTCTAATTCACATATCCTCCAAAGGTTTTTTTCGTTACTACATGACTACACAATTCAGCAGTTATTATCCGCTACTATGATGCACCCTATCTGCTAAAACTTGAATGAATTTTTGTTTTATTTTGTGATGTTGTTCCAGAAATCCTTAGCTTTTTCATGCATTCAAATTTTAATAAAATAAAGCTCGCAATTTATTTAGTTATGTAAATCTTAGTAGCTGTCTAACACGCAACAATTCATCCAAGGTGTTATAAACCTCTTATTAAATTTACCATATCCCACTACCACAATATAAAATGATTATTTTAACTAATTTTATGACAAACTGTTTTACCAAATGATATATGAAGTTTGCAATTGTATGATCTCAATATGTGTAAACTCGTAAAATAATGTTAATTGCGGAAAAGAAAAAAAAAGAAATTAGTCTGAAATCATGAATACGGCCACCTACTTTATTCACCTTCATTTTTGAACGGATTTCAATATGTACGTACGTACTGAGTACATATGTACAATGTGAGTGATATTTTGTTTTAGGTCATACTATGTTGTATAAAAACAGTACTTACTTTCAGAAATAAAAGTTGAGAACAAGTTACTACTTGGATATGACTTTAATGTTTTTTTTTTCGTTTCAAGTATACCACTCTACTAAAATTGCACTATAGAGGAGTTCGAAAATTAAGAAAAGTCATTTTTTTTTATTTGTTTTTATTTTATTTACAGTTCAACATTTTTAAAGACTGTATGCTGTCAGTTTTAAAAAATAAATTAACACAATTTTTAGGGTTATTTTTTTTTTTTGTTTAATAAAAAAATATTAATTACGTTGTGTGCAAATTATTTAGATAATGTTGTAATTAGTTAAATACGAAATGATTATTAAATTTATGAGGGAATAACTGTAAACAGAAATTAAAAAATTAAATTAAAAAATATAACTGTATAAAAGTTGTGAAAGGCAAGTTGGTAACAAAATAATTATCATAAATTGAAGTAATTTATTAAGAACTCTTTATAGAAACCAAGTCGACTTAGATATTAAAACTAAGTTTTTTGTAGTGAACAGCTGCATTGCTACAAAATTAAATTATTTTAGTCTAAGGTACAACTTCGCAGCTAAATTCATTTACTGTACCATATCGCAACAATGATAATAAATAGGTAAGATCATTAAGTTTTTAGAATTTTTGACTGTACTTTAAATACAATAACAACTATACAGTGTTAAAGCTATTAAGTCGGACACTGCAAATTTTAAAAATATTTGATTTTAATAAAAACAATTTTTTTTTTTTACAATCTTGACAGTAACTTCGGTACAATCAGCTTTTCGTGCTAAATTAAGAACGGTACTGTAATTTTACACTACAAATTTTCTGACTGTTTCAATACAAGTTAATGCACTCATTTGAAATATTGGTTTATTAGCAAAATTTTATAGAAAAACAATTTGACATTATAATTAAAAACAAAATTTTATTCGACTAACATAATAAGGTTTATTTTTCAGTTCAAAATAATTACGTCCATTTTAAATACTATATTTGTAGTAAGTGAGAGAGATTTGAGGATAATAAATACCGTTATCTATATAAAATTATTATAATTGATTGTTTCCATGATAAAAAAGCAATTTAGTTGTGATAATCCCTTGAAAATTACTCGTGGCAGGCCAGTAAGTGCTGTATTAGAGATTTAATAATTTCTGACTAATAACGGAAAATTACTCCGTGTAATTTCTGAAACTTTCAAAGTTGTAAAATCTTCCGCTGGAGTTATAATAAAAAAATTTAAAAGTATAGAAAAATGTTGCTAATAAATCAAGCTTTCAAATAAGTGTAATAACTTACATTAAAACAGCCGGTAAGTATGTTAGAAAATTCTATCAAAATGAAATATTAGCTGTGTCCGAATTAATAATGGTTAAGGCTAGTATAAACTAAAAAAATGGTGCATTATATTTTTATAGATAATATTTGAACTTATATTTAGTTTTAGGTGGAAATAAAAGTACCCTAGTATTTGTTTAGTATAAAAATCAATAGTATTGATCCATACATTTTTGATCCATACATCTTGGATCACACGCATACATAATTAATTAACTTACTTTTTGTAATTGATAAATCTATCTCCGTCGTATGCTCCACTGATGAGGTTGTATGATAATGATACTGATAATGATAATGTGATTCATACACTAGTTAACGCAGTGCGTATTAATTTTATTTATACCGAAAAGCAAGTTTAAAAGTGTTAGTGACAAATTAAAGTGACAAATGTATACAAATGTTTACGGTTAAGCCCGGAATCTTACAATAAAAACCAGCATAAGATAGCACAACCATGATGGCATGCTTTAACTTGTTCTGAAACCCTTTTAACTACAGACAAATTGATTTTTTTTAAAGTTAATTAGAATGAGGTAGTGATTGTAATTTTCTCAAAAGGAAGTACATAACTCAGCAATAATGATATTCAATAAATCAATTTACTGTTAAAGAAAGTTTTACAAATTAGTTAATCCTTCATCAAAACTCTTTGCAACAACAAATGCAAAACAAATTAAAAAATTACATATTTATCTACAATGTGGTCACCCTAATTTTAGTGTCAACATATTATAATAACTGTACAAATCGTGTCTACAAAAAAATAACCGATTCAAGAAAAAAATTAGATACACAGTAAAAAAAATTAAAAAAAACCGTTACATTTCCGCTTTAACGCTTAAAGTTTTTAAATACAAGACAATTCAAAAATCAAAACAGACAAATCAAAATTACGTTATGAGTTATTAGGTACTTTAACAGTAATTACACGAAATAGAAAAAAATAAAAAAATTTAAAAATTAACGGTAATACTTTTTGGTGAATTCTTGATGAACCATGAAAATAGTTGAAATCATATAGACAAAATATACAAAACCAAGCATAAAAATAAATACAAAAATATAAAAATATTAACAATAATAATAAAAATAATAATACAAGATGTCAATCTTAATTACCTAGATACAACATACTGCACACATTTTGACATGGAAGTTGTTTAATTAACTTAAAATAAACAATTGAAATAAAAAAATTAAAAATATTTTCAAAACTATAAAAGCGTTTCGAATTTCACATAATATGACTCACAAAAAAAAAAAATAAAGATAAGTAATAAAAAAGCCAAAAACAAGCATTTCAATAAAAATTAATTAAATGTACTTAAGTACTAGAAAAAATAGTATTTATAAGATTTTACAAAAATTTAAAAAAAAAAACCGTCTATTTAATAATTTTAACAAATTAATAATTTCATTATGTGTATATATATATACATATACACGTTATTGACATTCAATGGAATTCCCAATCAAAAATACATTTGAACCTGTAAAATTTTTAAAATGAGTGGGTGTAGAATGGAATAGCCCAAAACATTTAATATCTCTATCATAATTAATATAAAAAAATATGTTCAAAATCTTTTTTTTTTTATTGAATTGATTTTAAATAATTTCAAGAGGGTTTCAAGTAGAGACAAAGACCCACATCAAAACTATTGAACATTTCAACGAAAGTTAACATTCCAAAATATTTACTTAAGAAATTTATTTTAACTAAAAATTTTAATTTATTTCAAATGGAAATTTCCCCTAAATATTTTAATATCTCCTTCTTTATATACCAGCATTCTCACAGTTAATTTTTTTATTATTTAAGTTGAACAATTATTTAAACTATGACTTATGTTTATTGAGTTTTGGATTTTTTAAAATCGATTGTGATTATAAAACCGATTAAACTAAAAATTGTTGCGACAGCAAAATTATTTATAATATAATTCCAGTTTCCATGTGGAACTTCTTATAAGAATTTATTCTCTAAATTATGTCACAATAGTGACTATCAATATTACTTAATAAATCGAACTTGTTCTTTTTATTAAAAATAAAATGATGTAAAGGCTTTAAAAAATTTATATTTGTATAAATTTATTGTTCTAAATTATTTGTTGTTTGATTTTTTATCAGAAAAAAATTTAATACAAAAAATTAATTAGACATAAAAAGTCACAAGCAAGGGTAAGTCCCAAGCACTGATGAAAAAAGTATGTTGCTTCTAAAATATCGATATTTGCAATCAACTATTAAAAATTAATGAACTGAAGTCTGACAACAATTAAATTATTTAATTTGAATTATCACAAAAAATAAAAATTCGAAACCCTTCTGTCTATGCCTACATACCCGGGTATGTTGTCCTATTTTCGTCTTGAATAATTCCACCGTTATTCATTCAAATGAACCCAAGTTTCATGATTTTTGAAAAATAAGTTTATTGTATAAAAGCGTACATAGGTCCTACTTTAGGAGCCTTAAAAAAATCGTCACAGTTCTACACCTAACATACCCGTGTATGTACACAAGTTTTATATGAAATATGCTAATGTTTTTTTCTGAATAATTAAAATACAAATTAATTATTATAAAAACTAAGCATATTTTCAGTATTTTTTAATTCATATTTATCGCATAACTCGGAATCAAATTCGGCGAATATTTTCTGTGGTATTCGGATTCGGGAGCCGTTTCTAAAATTCGACGAATCCCGATTTCACAAAATTTACTATTATTTAAAATAAATAATCTTGATTATAACAAAAAACATATATTAATTGTTCCATCCGTTAGAAATTTTGATAACTAAAAGTCAGAGCTTGGTTCTGTTCCTTGGATAGTATGTCATGGCGGCGAAAATTTCAAATTATTTTAGTTCCAGTTTAACTTTTAAAATATAAAATAAAAATACACATACGTATAAATTTGAATATTTGGTTGAGAGCTCCATGGAGCTCTATTGCAGATATGATTGATAGTTTTTTGAAAGTACGAATTTATATTGAAGAAGCTCTTCTCGAATTTAATTCAACCGAGTTATTAAATAATTTGGGATCTAAAGAATGCACTTAAGCCAAATAAAATTAACAGGAGAAGCTACGTCGTAAGGATGCTTACTTTCTGCTAAATTTTTCCATTTTTCACAAGATAATAATATTGGAATTGAAATTTGATTATTTTTTCATATAATATGTATCGCATACCGGGGTATGTTAAGTGTTGATGGAACGTATATTTTTAAGGTATAGATAGAAGGGTTAATAAAACGAAAAATTTGAAAAAGTTTTATTGTTAAACCTCACAAGAACTCAATACTTTAATATAGAGTTTTATAGTAAATATTTTAAATTTTGACCAGAGCTTCGATAAGGTTTATTTTACTTTTTTAAGCCAAAAACAAAAACAAAACAAAATTTTCATTTTATATTTTAAGAAGGAAATCATAGAAATATTTGACAGAGCTTTCAGGTATTATGAGGTTTCAAAAATATTAATCAAAAGCCAAAAGAGGATAGGAAATGAAATAGGATAGTGATGCGAACATATTGTTTTCCATCTAACATTAAGAAGCTTCTTCTATCCAATTTTACCGATTCTTACATTCACACGGTGTATCCTCTCAATCCAAGCAACATATCTGAACGATTGGACATTAGCAGTCTTAGTATAGTAAGACTGATGTCTGAAAATACGAGAAACCTAGATGTTCCTGGACGCCAGAAAAAGCAAATACACCTATCACTTAAATTAAGATGCATATTAACTCTATGTCAGAAAACAATTAATATTGAATTAAATTATATTTACACTAGATATAGATACTGGATATAATAAATATTATGCATATACATTTTATATATTACCTAGATTTATATATATGTAACTAATATAAATATATGCGAGATTCTAAGTTGGGAGGGATTTTAGAGTTGGATTCAAAATCAAAGTTTCATACAATTTTCTCCAGAATATTTGAACAAATCATTTTTTTACATAGCTGCTATTGGATACAAACAAACAATTGATAATTAAATTCGGATTTGTGATTTTTGAGATTTTGGTATTTTGGGATTTTTCAATTTTAGGATTTTGGTGTTCGGAATTTTTATATTTGGGATTTTGTATTTGAGATTTCGTGACTAACCCATAAATTGTACATAAAAATACTTACCGATAAATGAAATACAGGGATGTGATAGTAAACCGTTGTTTATCATTAGACTATAATATTGTTGAATATGATCGCTCGAATTTGTTGCAAATACTCGAAATGCAATAAAATGGTACCATGATATTATGAAGGCTGTTCTATCATCAAAATTGCCAAAAAATCGAAATATACCATAAATTCTACAGACAAATATATATTGTGGTATTTCTATTGTTATTCTTAGTACCTCAAAAGGGCTATTACTATGTTATTGTGTATGTAAACCAGTTGTTGGTATAATGAATATGTGAAAGCAGTTATCATATCATTTTATTAAAAACGATCATTATAAAAATATTAATGTCTATTAATACAACTTCCTATGCTGTTAAATTTTTTTCGCATTTTCAGGATGATAAAACCTAACACAATAAAAATCACAAAATTTACTATTAAAGTACAATAATGATTTTATAAATATACAAAAACATCTTACTACATAATACATTTAACAATGACTTACTAATTAAAATTATCATTAAAATTTTTTTTTTCTTTTTATGTTCTTAACAGTAACTTAGGTAGGAATCACCTTTACGTACTTAAGTCCGTCGGTACTGCAAGCTTATACTACAATATCTCAAATATTTTTTTAGCATTTATTTATCAAATTTCTAGCTTGCTAACTCATTAAATGTTTAAAACTACTAGTATTGTCAGGAACTAAGCATTTTTAAATAGCGTAGTCCCATTTTATTAAGTTGTTAGTAAATTAAACTCTAAATTATTTTTTGTCATTTATTTTATCCCAATGACAAAGGGTACTGAACAAGTTCGCAAGACCCATAAAGCATTTTTTTTTGCTTCATGGAAATCGAACCTGAAACGTTTCGGTTGACAGGCAGACTTTTACCTACAGCGTCATCCAGCGTATAAGACAGATACTGCAAATTACTGCTATTCGTAAATTTTTTAATAAAAAACAATTATTTATAGAAAATTTTCCAAATAATGAACAACGATGGCATTCCGAAGTTATCAAAATTAGAGAATCGCTTCATCGAAAATTACATAACATTATTGTAATTAAAAAAAAATTAAATAAAATGTATATATTTTGGAAAGATTATTTATTTTCAATATTTGCAATAATATGGAAGAGTTTGAAATTTTATATGCCGTTCATGTAGACAGGTAAGTAAATTTTGTAAATTTTAGTAAAAGTGCGAAAAACACAAAATATGAGTGTTTTTCTTCAAAAAACCCATTTCTTAAATTTCCTATATTTTGGTGTAAATATTACTAAATTTCTTCGAAATCAAGCAAAACTATTTAAAGTATATGAAATTTAAATAAAAATGCCGTTACAGGTATATGACACTTTTTTTTATTGAGTTTTACTATGAGAATGCCCACAAAAGATACAAAAAACTTATTTTTGCAGGTTATCGTTTGAAGAAGAACAAGCATATTTCTCTAGATTGGTGGAACATGTGCTAGATGATCCTATGACCACCGGAAGAAATAGTATTTGAACCAGTTGCCGGTCCATCAAGAGTCGAAAGTGATGATAATGATTACAATGAAAATTATTAAAAGTAAAATGAAAAAAAAGAATCAAATGCTTAAAAAATGCATCTTAGACCTAATTGATGGTCATGGATCTAAAGATGAGTCACTAGATGATGAATCAAAAATGCAAGAAGAAAATAATCACATTGTTGATTCAAATCAATATTTTATTGGCAAGGATGGAACAAAGTGGAATAAAATTCCATCAACATATCAAAGGGCTAGACAACAAAATATTTTCCGACAAAAATCGATAGGTCCGTTATCCATTAACAAAAAGTTTAACTGATTGTGATTGCCTCAATTTTCAATACATCAATGGTTTGACATAAATTTTTAATTTAACTTCGTAACAGAATTTGTCTTTTTTATATCATACCAAAAATATTATTCAAAACAAATTTTTTTTCAAAAAACCTTTGGCGTTTTATTTACTTTATGTTTTAAAATATATTAATATTTTAGTATATTTCTATTTCAATTTAAAATATTTCAGAACCTTTTATCTTATTTTTCAACCCTTATCGAAATAATTACGAAAATTTCAGAAAATACCATACATTTTGTATGAATAAAAAAAATATTAACATATGTTACTATTGCCCAACAACGAAAAAAAAATTAAATTGGAGAAAAATTGGGCATAGACACGTTTTTCCGAACTTTTCTTTATATATTCAATATCTACTAAAAAAATTAGGCACTGATCTCTGATTTCATTAAGATTGGCCAAATAATGAAGTTTTTATGCAAAAGCAAAAAAGTAAATATTAACATACGTTAATTCTGCCCAAGTGAAGGTTAAAAAAAACCATACAACTGAAAAGTAATAGGATAACACTCAATTTTTCACTCACGTTGTAAAAAATTTTGACATTACGTTTGACAAGTTTTGAGTGTCTGAAAAAAATATTACCTGCTATTAATGTAAAAATTTCACAAATATTTCACAAAAAACTTCAATTCTTAATGTAAAAAATGGTTTCAATATTTACCGAAAAAAGTAACTGTAAACTGTGAGGATAGAAAAAATGAGGAATAAAATAAATTGAAAATTGTCGTAATTGTTTTTTGCTCTCAATGAAGCTATTATTAGCGTCACAGTTTTACCTAAAATAATTTTTTTGTCATTTATTTTATTCAGCTTTTTGTATGTATTTACAAGCACTTAAGAATGTTTAACAAATATATTACAAGATATATCGTTTAAATAGCAATAAATTACTTTTCTCCAAAATTAATAAAAATACATTTTTTATGACCATCCATACAAAACATTTATTTTTAAGTAGACATTATTATTTTAAAATCCAAAACAAAAAAAAAATACAATAATAATAAAAAAATTACTCCCAAAATTTCTCCAATGAACACACTTTTTTATTTAAATATAATATTATTTATATATATAGATACATAAAATTTATAAATATAAATGTGTAGATATACTATATATACAATATATATCCATATATTTGCATATTAAATAGATTGTTATAAAATCAATAATCAAATTCCTCTATAAATATTTACTAGACTGATAATAAAAAAAACAAAAAAAAAAAACAACAATAAAAAAACAAACAAAAATTTTCACAAAAATAAATAATAAAAATTTGCAAATTATCACCTGGTTATATAATTTTTTGATGAAATTTTTTTCTTATTATTATTATCATTATTATTCTTGTTATTATTATTATTATTATTATTATTGAATTTCCTATGTCAATAAATCGATAATGATATTCCATGCAAAATAGTTTCCGTTTACATTATAAAAATTAATGAAGAAAGAAAGGAAATGGAAGAAATGTAAAAGAAAAAAAATAATAAAAATAATTAAGTTTCCAACAACTATGGGATGCTTTTAATATCATTGGAATCACAACTATTTGAATTTTACAATAATCATTGTACATATATGATTTTTCGTATCCGTTATAAAATTTATTTCCAAGTAAGTCAGCCCTATAAAAGCTCTTGTGCTGCACTAGAACCAAATTTTAGAGCTATTAGCTCCAACTTCTAACTCTATATTCGTTTTTAGAGCTCTTATAGAGAAATTTCTTTAATCCAGCATTTGATTCAATACAAAACGACCATTGAATATAGAGCTTTGGTTCACTATTGTAGAGCTCCAAAATGTATTAAAAAATTATTTTTTTCTTTTGTGGTTGAGCCAATACATATAGAGAAATTCAGAAAAAATTATGAATTCCAGTTCTAATTTAGAATATAATGATTCTTCTAGCTCTTTATCATAATAAAAGATAGCAAATATAGCTTTGTATCAATCAAATAATATTTTTTTTATGCTCTAAAAGAGCATAACAAATGATTTAATAGAGCAGTGATAAGTAAATTTTGGAGTACTATGAAACTTTTAAATTTCAAACAACATATAATTACACTCTGAAGGAGAAAGTTGTTTTATAAAAAAATATGTGTAATTATTCCAGCAGCTCAAAAGCAACATAGTTTTATATATTACTAAAGCAAAATGTTCTATATAAGAAAGTAATTATTATTTTTTCTCTAAAGTAGAATATTTTTTATTACAGTATATTTTTACCACTTTAGAAGTCATTTATAAGCCAATTATACTGAGAGCTCTAGAAATTGTTACTTTGGTTGAATATGTATCTCTGTACTTGCAGAAATCTCACTTCTTATATTTAACTTCCACTTAATGTACACTTACTTACAGTTAATAGTTTTGAATAGTTCACACTACATAAATTGAATTACATTTTCTAATACTTACTTAAGCATGTGCTAATTTTTCAATTTACTTATACCTTATTATATATCTTATTTATATTTAGTTGAAAATTTATAGACAACACTGAGAAATTCAATTGCTGTTTTGAAAATAGTCGCGAAGTTTATGAACTTTACAAAATTTAACGCATTGAATTTGTTTTGCTTAAACTACAATATCTTCATATTTTAATTTATGTAATTACAATATCGATTATTCTTTGAACCATAATCAATTTTTGAATTAAAATAACAATATGTACTCCTATAATATAAATAAAATTTATAAATACAACACTAATTGTATACGCTTGTAACTTAAAAAGTACAGGTAAAGGATATAATATCAATGTTATAATTATATTTTAGTTAAACGAAAAATGAATTCTTCTATACTCCATAGTTTAAGTTGTATTCATAGAAATTGACAGCCATCTCCAATTTATAATTTTTCATTAAACCAACAAAATTTATGACATTCATCACCTTTTTCGATTATGATTATTTACTTAATTAATTAAAAATGAAATAAAAAAAATAAAACTTTTAAATTAAAAAAAATAAGAATATCAAAAAATTTTGCATTTCGCAATAACAATTTTTCGAATTTTAAATGAACTTTCTCGCCCACATTTTATTCATTCCAAAAATAATTTTATTTTTCTTTATTGTATAATAATAATTCATAATTGTGTTAACAATAATATCATAACAGTACAGTAGTCTCAGGTATCAAGAGTATTTAAAAAAAAACCAGAGACAATAAATGTCAAAATTGAACAATAATAAAATCATGATAATTAATTGAAATAGTTTTAAAATTAGAAGTCATAACGTGTGAGTTAATACGGTGAATAAAAGCGAAGCATATAAACGTAAAAATAAAAAATTCTCTCATTACCGAAATCATTATCGTGATGACCTGTCAAATTAAATTTTTTTTTATATTTTTTTTTTTTTATGTTTTACCAATACAGATTAAGAAAATAATTTTGTAAAAGTTTTTTTTTTGATTTACATAATTTGTTACGTAAAGGTTAGAAATCGATGTTGTTTTTCAACCACATATAAAAATTTGCATATTGTTTTTTAACTACATATATTTAAAATAGAGTTTTATAATAGAGTTTTTTGCGATATTCCAGAATTTGTTTTTTTATTTTATTTATTTTTTTTATTTCTTCATTGATATCTGGTCTACAAAAAAAAATTACAAAAATATGGGGTAAATTCTTATATTCTATAATTAATCTTAAGATAATGTGTTTTCTTATTTTATTAATTTTAAATCTTATTTTATGTTATTTGAAAGCTTTGTCATGTGACTTAATGCTTATATACAATTATATTTTAATACACGTTTTGGTGAAAATATTTTATTACCTATTTTAATTATATTAACCTATTTTAACCAAATCTAACTTAATCTATCTTATTCTACCTATCTTAAGTAAAGATCTAATTTTAATCTAATGTGATTAGGTGTTTTCTAACCACCAATAATTTCTATTTACTCTTTTGTTTATCTCTGGTATATGTCTATCAAATTTTAGTATAGTATAATCTAAATTTCTAGGCTTGTAATCAATTATCTTGCATGTAGTGAAATAATATCGTATATATCCATTAGAGTTTAAGTATATAAAAAATTCAGGGGCAACGAATCCTGTATTCAAACTATTTTTTATATATTCGTAATTATGATAGTAGATTTTTGACACAAGACAATTTTCTTCTATTTTGAGAACTATTTTCTAGAACCTTTAACACTTTCTGGACTAGCTTCATATTTTTTTTCTAAATTTTTTTATAAATATTTGGTCTTACATATTTTTACCTCCAATACGTACAGAGAGTTCTCCCTCCACACTGCTACAATAACTTGGGTTTCTTCTGCTGTTTATTTTAATATTGTTTCTCTTAAGTTTTGACTTTTAAAATACTAAGACTTATTCGACTAAGGTGTATGTGTAGCACTTTTACATTTTCAGCGAACGTAATAGTCTAAAACAAACCTATAGTCTAACTTCCGTTCCTTACCTGGCTGTTGTTATTCTTAAGTCTCTAGGTGTCCCAATCAAGTTGAACAAGTGATGTCGTCATTTTGGCCTTTCTTAATATTAGTTTTGATTGAAGCAACTTTCTGTTTGCATAATAGCGTCTATTTCCGGCCTGAATTCTATAATGAATACAGCATTGCATACTATTATCGCTTCATATTGTCGCTCCGAGGTATGTAAAGCTTGTAACTGCTTGGTTGTGCTCTCCGATTGTTATATTCTGATTACTTTTTATTTGTTCATTTCTTGACATTCACGCCTTATAAGCCGGTTTATTCAGAATTGTTTGTTCTTTTGGATAATGTGAGCTATCCAATTAAGTGGGCAGCCTAAATTTATTTCGAAGTACTTTACTGATTCTACCTGTAACTGCAGAATATCGTTTAATTTTACTGCAGGACGTTTTACGTTTAAGATATGTGAAAATGACGTGTAAGGTTTTATAAAGATTTTTAAAATATCTTCTTGCAATCTGTAAGACGCTATCAACGTGTTTGTTTGGGATGTGAGAATACCAGTATCATCCGCAAAAGTAGTCGTCATAATATTTGGTGATGTTGAAAGGTTGAGTGTGTAGATGACATAAAGCACAGACCCTAAAACACTACTCTGTAGTCCTCCTGTTTTTATTTGTCTAATGTCTGTAGTATCGTTAAATGCAAAGAAAAACAGACAAGTTCTTAGTAGATTTAATAGATTAAAAAATTTCTTCCACTACATTTCCAATCAGATGAAACTTATTTTAATTAAAGGATTCAGTCAATAATCAATATTTGCACTGATAATTCAAAACTATAACAACTTAACTTTAAAAAATAAATGCTTGCACTTAAAATGGAAATCCTTGTTCTTAAAATAAAAAAGGTATAAATAAACAATGATTTATTTGATTTCAATTTGGTTGGTTTTAGGTTCAATTACTAGCTTATGTTAGCTAAGCTAAAAAAATTTTAGTCAAATATTCGCTACAAAAATATTACTAAAATTAAAAAACCGATAAAAATTGTTGGATTGAAAATAAGTAGGAAAATTTCAAGCAATAAACATATTTTTTCAAACGTTAAAAATACGATAAATTGTTTGGTTGCTTCTTAGTGCAACAATTAATATATACAATGGGTCCGACAATTAATGCATTAAAATATATGTTATTGAATAGGATGTGAAATCTAAATTTTATAAAATAAACCTACACTTTTTTACCGTATTAATTTAATAGAATAAAATTTCCGTATTTCATCAGCTAGAGTATCTAATTGGCTACTTCAAAACTGCCTACTAAAAAGTACCGTTCACAAATAGTACAGATTTGAAAAGTACCGGTTAAACACCAATTGGTTTATAAAAAGTACCGATGTACCTCTATTGAATTATGTAAAAAATATTATTTTTTATTTATTTGATTTCACCAAATCACCAATATAGAATCAAAAACAGAACACAAAATTTATTCAGTATTCATCTTAGAATACTATTCAAACGTTTATTTGCATAGTTCTTCGAGACTTTAATACTTACAGTAATAAAGTCAATCGTTAAAGAAATATACTAGTAAAAAATGAATTAAATTTCAATTCGGTTTAGAAAAAAAATTAAATAAAAAAAAACTACAAATCAACTGAGAATTTCTAATGAATTAAATTTTTAATTAACTTTTCTGTTATAATTTAATTTCGCCCAAAAAATTAAACTGTATAAATATTATATTCTTTGTGTAAGATTCTCTATTTCTTTTTTTTTTTATTTTCTTTTGTGGTAATTGTTTACAAATACAATGTTCATTGTACCGTCCTTCCGAAATTGCTGTTCAAACTCAACGTCTATTGAAATTAAATATTGCTGTCTAAAAATAAAACAGAATAGAAAAGACAAACAAAAAAAAAATATCTTCCAAGTAACAGGAGACAAACAAATCTCATAAATCATTAGAGAAAAAAGAGAGAAAGAGATAGCAAGAAAAAAAAAATAAAAGGCAATAATAAAGTAAAAGTGGAATAATCAAATTAAGAAGATTGTTTCTTTTCAATTTGTTTTTTTTTTCTCAGTTTTTATAAAATGAATGATTGAATTAATGTGTTAATATATCGTGTGTATGGATGGGGGTGGGGACTAATAGGCCAATAACATTTTGCTATAAAGCGATTAAAAATTCTGCCTGTCTGTTTATTTTCAACTTTTAGTTATGTATAGTTAAAATGATTTGCCTGGTTGGACTCTGTCTGACAGACGACTAAAACTGGTGGAAAAACAATTTGTCAATAAGACATGAAAAGATTGATAACTCATTTCATGATGTTTGAATAATTTTTGATGAATTTGTGTTTGTGTGTGTGTGTGTATAGTGATGTGTTTTCTTGATACGTTAAAAATATTACAAATGAATTATTATTCTATGAAAATTAATTTTTGATGAAAATATTATTTTTGGATACCTTATAAGTATACAGGTACACAAAAATTAGATATTGTTGAAAGTAATAAAATTCTAAAAACTAAATTGAGGTTTAAAATTTTAATTTAAATCATTTTAGAAAATCTATTAAATTCGAATTGCTATTAATTGACAATTTTGTTTAAGATTTAATACAAATTGTATTTGCTAGATCTAAACAATTTATATAATATAAAAATCACAATATACAATAAAAATTAAATTAAAAGCCTGTCAAATAAAAATGCCGCCTTATCAAAATCTCTCATAATTACAATTCTGATTGTACAAAAAATTTCCATAATCATGCTTTTTATATTTTTATTATAAATTTCATATTTTACCATTTTCAGTGGTTTGTGTTTTTTTTTGAAATAATCTAAACAAGATTTACTAAGTGCTGTCAGAGAAAACTGGGGTTCAATAAATAAATAATAAAGAAAAATAGAGATTGTTTTTTAAATTATACGCAAACATGGTCGTTATCATTAAGTTTATGTAGCAGAGGTTTATAGGCATAGTCTTTGATTTTAACTGACTTTTTTGTTTTTATTTAACATTTTGTCGTGAACGTTTACTTGCCATTTGAAAAAAATCTGAAAATAAGAAAATTTTAATATTTTCAAAATCGGTTAAAAAAAGTACAAAGAAAACGGGATTGATAATTTAACGATTATGATAGGTTAACGTAGAATAAATGATCAGGACAAAGTAAGATTAAATAAAAAAATAAATATTTTACACTAAATTAATTGGTATGAAATTGGTATGAAAATTAATCTATGTCATTCAAAAGCGTGATACTCGAATTTAAATTACTCGTTGCTAATTAGACTTTATGTCAAAGGGACAAAGTTAAGTAAACAAGAAAAGGAAATTAAAATGAATAAATAGGATAAAAGGTATACTACATTTGTGTAGCTTAGAAGAAAACCAGGGTCTTTTCCATTTTGCTGAGTTTTGGGTAAATTGAAAAAAACTTCTGATTTTTGAACTACTGTAATTTTTTATATAATTTTTTCGGAAAATTATCAGTAATTGAATGCTCGTAATTGAATTTTAATAAAAAATTCAGGATAAAATAGTTATTCCAGGAGTTATTTAATTAACAAATATGGAATAGAACTGTTTTGCTACGAAGGTGTGGAATAGGGTTGTTTTGAAAATTCGAGGATAGGAATAGGCGACTTTTGATACATATTTTTATTTTTTCTAAAAAAATATGCAATTATATATTAATGTATTTTAAATACGAGTCATAATTTCTAATTCATTTCGAACGTGCTCCGGATTTCGACAGGGCTTTCGACAATGCGCTGTCATGTAATTTCTTTAATCTAGTGTAAGAGCATATAGTGCGACGTTCCATGCAACTCCTGGGTTTCGCTGATGATGTCGATATTATCGGAACTTCACGACGAGCAGTCGTCAAAGCCTTTACACAGATTGAAGAGTAAGCAGGTAAAGCATGAGAATATATGAGAATAAAACAAAATATATGTTGTCGACAAATAAAATGTCCTCACAACACCCATATAGGACACAACATCACTGTTGGCTCATATAATTTTGAGATAGTTTAGGAGTTTATCTACCTTTGAACCAACATCAAGTCTACCAATAATATCAATGTTGAAACAAGACGAAGAATTATCTTTGCAAACCGTTACCACTTTGGTTTGTTCAAACAACTGGGTTCAAAGCTCCTATCCCAAAATACCAAGGCACAATTATACAAAACGCTCATCCTTCTGGTGCTCCTATATGGTTCTGAATTGTGGACATTACCAAAAACAAGCGAGCATGCATTTGTTATCCTTGAGAGCAAAATCCTTCCTCTCATTTATGATGCTGAGCCTTGAAGGGCCCGGCAAGTAAGTAAGTAATATTTCATTGCGATCTAATTATGACATTTGTTTAATTTCGCGCCAAAATAGGAATAGACTTTTGTTACTTTTATGATTACTTTTTATTTCCTAGATTCGAATTTCTAAGGAATAATCACATTTTGACAAAAAGTATAGAATATACACATTTTTCTACACTCATAAGCATGGAAAATTAACATTTTGCGCCTAAGTATGAATTTTGATCTCGTTTATATATGGGAATTAACATGATTTGTTGAAATATTAGGAATTAAATTAATTTTAATTTAGAATATAAACAAAACCTCATCTTAAGATTTTTTTTTTAAAAGTGGAAAAGACCTCGGTTTGCTTCTAAGCTACACATTTGATCAAATATGAATAATTTAATTTAATAATTCCAATAAACTAATAATTAAATATTTATTTTGATTGTAGATTAGCATGATGATGCTGTTGATAATATCTGCAATTTTACATAAGTGTTTGTTTACAATTTGTTTTGATCGAAAAAGTGAGCTCTTGCCGTACAATAATCCTACACTGTTTTTCTTAGGGTCTTTATTTACTTTAGTGTTCAATTTACTTTACGTACAGTTAAAAACATTTATATTTAGAAATCCTACACCCAATTTTTGTTGATTAACTCGCAAGATTACCCTCTGGAATATTCAGGTAAATAAATTTGAACAATTTTGAATAAAAATAAAACTTAAAACTGTATTTTGTTTAGACTGTAAAATAAAGTATTTTTTCATTTCCGCTTCCACTTTCCATGTTTTCGCTATTCCAAAACCAAGTTAAAACAAAAAACTACATTTTATTCCAAAAATTCTATTATATCAGGGTTGTCTATTTTTTCAGCATATTTTGATTTTTAGAATTTTTAAATGTTTTTTTTTAAGATTATCTCAACTCTACCAATTTTTATTTGAAAGTCACAATTAAAATTTTATATCAATTTTTGGCCGATGATAATGAATTAATTACCCAATTGATTTGATTTAAAATAACTGCAAAAATATTTAGAACTTTAAAACAATTTTTCCACTTTAACTAACTTCGAAAGATTATCAAAAACAAACAAACAAATAAATACACTTTAAATTTACTTCAAGTAACTTTCAAAAATTGAGCAATTTTCACCATAATATTTTTACCTAAATATATTTATTTGAATACATTCATTAGCAGTGAATACCAGTACGATATTCTAATATTAAGCACATTTTAATTTTTTTTTTTAAATAATTTAAAATAGGTACGATGCATCAAAGACTTTATAAGGCTCTCACATTTTTAAAAAATTAACAAAATTTCCACTTCATTTATATTTCGGAAAAACATTTTTTTCTCTATATTTATATAACTTTATCCAAATTCTAAAACATTAAATTTCATAAAAGAAAATTTAGGTATCCTAAAATTTTCCTTTTAGGATTTTCGATCATTAATGACCTCAACAAATCGTTTAGCACAACATTTTATTGAAATCTTCTTTAACTAACGACTCAATCGTAAATAAATTAAAATCCAAACCAATTTATTATTTTAGAGATAACAGGATTATTGTTTTCTCTTTCACACATTCTCTTTTAATTCTATTTCAGTTTCAACAACCATTAAAAAAAAATAATGTTAAAAACAAAATTTTCAAAGGTGTCATTTTCAGAAGTACCTACCTCTTTTAAACTATTATGGAGAGCAATAATTGATATTACAAAATTTCAATATTTTAAATTCGAAATTGTAAAGATTTAAAAATATCCTTGTATACTATTGTAAATTTTTTAGAATAATACAGGGTGTTGAAACAATGTAAATATATTAAAACTATTTATTTTTGTGTATTTTTTATAGAAAAAACAAATAACACCATGGTTTTCTGAATGTTTATTTTTTTCAATTAAAATGAAATCCATATTTTCATATTCTGGACGATCATTAACACGACATTAAACTCAAGGTGGATTTCCTTTTAATGGACGAACGTCCGGACAAATTTTTGAACCAATCAAAAAAATTTATTTTACCAACACATACACAAAAAATCTTTTCCGGGCAATTCTCTTCATCCAATTTCATAGTTAAAATATTTTTAACTTTTGGCTGAAGGACGAAGTAAAAGAAAAGGATAGATATATAATTATTTGATAAATATTTATTGCTATCTCGATTTATGTATGATTATGTATTCTCGATGAATGTATTTCAAATGTTTTTTAAGAAAAAGACATGAAGTGTAATTTATTTTGTTTTTTAATATATAAGATTATTTTGTTTCTAACAAATTATTTATATTTTAAGATAAAAGCAAAGCGCTATATTTTATTTTTTCGAATATTACAATGTTATGATCCATTTTTACTCTTAATAAAATTTAAAATTTTTTTAATAAAAATAATATCAACGCATGTAAACAATTTTTCAAACGACAAACTTTTTTCCTACATAATAAATGTCAGTCCTTCGCATTCAGAGGAAATCATAAAATGTTCTTTAATGGCATTTGTGTTTCAATTATAGTGTAAAATAAAATTTTCCGGACGTTCGTCCATGAAGAGGAAATCCACCAACAGTTGTCATAACATAAGTAATTGTAATATACCGGAAATGTATGAAATACAATTACAACTTGATTTACAAAATCATCAGATTAATTAATTTAGGATTTTGAAACCTTCTATAATATAGATTCTTGCTCAAATTTAATTGGTGAAATTCTAGAAAAGGGAATATTAACAACAATAAAACGATAAGATTAATAATTTTGCCTCACATTGTATAAAACCGAATGAGAATTTCAAAAATCGATTAGACCACCAACATGTAATTAAATTCATTCAGATTATGTTGGTCTACAATACTTCCGCAAAAACGAAGCTGAAATTTATAAAAGCCCCATAGCTCTTGCTCGAAGCTTTCGAAAAATAATATCAAGATAAATCGAGATAAATGTTCGGTGGATATGAAAAAACAAAATTCAGATACTCAACTGGAAAAAGGTAGATACTCAGGACCGAAGTCAGTGGACGATAATGTTAGGCCCCACTAAATATACTCTTAATAGTTAGCTCTTTAGCCCAACATTTTATTTTTATTTCATGTTTTTTTGTTTTTTTTTTGATTAATTAAATATCAAAAATATTATTCACAGTGTCGGAACCTCTCAGTATGTTTTGTGACAAGTCGTTAATCCGTAAAAAATTCAAAATACGAAAATTAAAACAAAAAATAAAATATAGTTCACAAAATCAAAATTATAGTTTATTGGATTTTTGAAAAAAAAAAAATAATTTCCAAATGATATTTTTGAAAATACATGTTTTGAAAAAAACCAAACACAACATAAACTAATTCAAGGGTCGCTTGAAAGTAGTCTACCTGATACTATGGAATAAGCATTTCGGAAATTTGTTAACCAACAGGACATTATGATTAATTGTTAGGTCCTGATTACCAAAGAGATTCTAGAGCTCATAAGATATGTTTCTTGTAACTTAACTAAACATTCTAATTACACATTTCTGAGGTATAAGTAGAAGGGATATTTTATTACAGTATGATCCCCACCAACAAGCATTACCGTAATCTAATTTAGAATGAAATATTCCATAATAAACCATTTTTAAAGTGTCAGAAGAACATAGTTGTCCAAAGCTAGGATCAAGATAACAATATAAATCACTTTATGATGGATTCAGTATGTTTCCAGGTCTTCGGCAGTTCTTTCATAGTGACAATAATGAAGATAAAGATAATTCAAATCCTGAAAACTAATGAATATTGCTAAGAAGGTCAAACATCATATATTACGATTGATGTAACCACTATTTGTAGAAGTTATAGTTGAACAAAATTTGTAGAAAATAAATTTTCCATAAAAACTATCATAATTTTCTCATATATCCAATACAATTTTCTATTTCTATTAAAAAAAAAAAATTAACCAATTTCCACAACAGCTCCATTTTTAATGTAAAAATTTACGTTGCCATAAAAACCATAAGCAATATGCGACACAGTTTGTTATGATTGCATATAGTTAACCAAAACACCAGCTGCAATATTAAAATCACCTTCATTTAATTTAAACACGTATTTCTTACCAAGTTTATCGAGTTATTTATTTTTATTTCTTTTGTTCTATATTACAAATTACACTACTCATTACATTACAGCAGGAGGTTGGTGTTTTATTGAATTTCACCTATATATATTTTCTTCCCATTTTTCTCCCACTTTTTTATTTTAAAACATTTTTTAACACATTGTTGAGATTTTTGTTTTATGTAAATCACATTATTGTCCAGATGGGTACTACTAGTATTATATTATTATTTTGTAGTGTTAATGGAATTGTAGACACTAATTACTATGTATCATTAGTGCAGAATTTTATTATATGTAAAAACAAGAGCAGTGAATCTTAAACTTTTTACACCAAAATAAATTAATAAATCAATTTTGCATGGTTATAAAATTTTACAATATTGTGAAATGGTGATTTTTGTATGAGAAGGATGGTTGCTAACTTGTTTTGTCCTTTCCAAATATCGCATTTTAATTTTTAATTGTAAATTGAAATAATAAAAAGAATTTTGAAAGAAGGAGCAACAGTGAGCAGTTCAAGCTCTTTTATTTATAAAAATATTTATCCTAGAATTTAACTAAATAATCAATACGTTTCTGGATATAAGAAAAGTGCTATATAACTTTTTTTAAAGTTCATACAATTTTACAGTCATAAATTCTGAATTGATAACACAGTTGGAAATCTAGTAAAATAAAAATAAATAAAAAGTATATTTGTAAAACATAAAAATTTAAGAAGGATCATGAAAAGCTTTCAGAGCCAATGGCTGTAAAGGAGGTTAAATAACACCGTTACTGTTCTAGTTGGTCATCGAATAAGCATTAAGTTTCAGCTTCTGTAAATGCACGTGGTACATTTTTTTTTCATATATATTCCAAATCTATGGGACGAATACTCTAACAGCTGTTACACAAAGATTTGGCATACACAATTACATACAATAGTTTTTTCTTATATTTTATAAAATTATATATTTTGTATATTTTGAATAACTTCGCCTTCATAAGAGCATAACATTTCATTTTTAATGATATTATATCACAATTATTTTTTATCATTTATTATATCTCAATGACAAAGGGTATTGGACCAAGTCCAAAAATCCAGAAAAGCATTTTGTTAGCCTTCGTTTGGAATCGAAGCTGAGGCCTTTCAGGTGTACCTACTTCGCCACCCAGGGGAGCGGTCCTGTTCGCAAAATCTATATATTAAACTCCCATTTCGTCTAATGATATTTCGTATAATTTCGTATTTCACAAATTTCATTTTAGCAAAATTACCATATTGCAAATAGTTTATTTATCAAATAGAACACTTTGCAACTAATACTTTTTCCAAAAATCCACTTAACAATTAATAACAACACTGCAAGTAATAATTATTTTAATCTATTATTAATGGTAATGCAAAAACCAGTTTAACGGTTTTATTTTCTAATTTGTTATTTTGGATTGATTTTATAATAATTTTTATTAAAAGATTTTAGGGTCTATGGACACTTTACCGAAAAAAAATCCCGAATGAAAGAATCCCGAATAAAAATTCCGAATGATTCAAAATCTTGAAAAAAAATCCCGAAAATATAAACACGCTGGGTGGCGCAGTAGGTAGAGCGCCTGCCTTTCAACCAAAAGGTCCCGGGTTCGATTCACGATGAAGTAAAAAAAAAAAAATGCTTCATTGGTTTTTCGAGCTGGTCCAGTACCCTTTGTCATTGGGATATAATAAATGACAACAAATAATTGAGAGTATATATCATCTGGTAACAAATTAAATAAAATGAAACTATTCTATTTAAGAAGGCTTAGTTCCTGACAATAGTAGTAGTTTTCCACATTTAATGAGTAGATAAGCCAGTAATTTGTTAAAATAAATACTCGAATTATTGTAGATATTGTAGTGTCAAATTGCAGTACCGTACTTAATTAAGCACGAAAAGGTGATTCTACCTAAGTTACTGTCAAGATCATAAAAAAAAAAAAATCTTGAATCGGCCGAATTTTGATGATTTCAAAAACAAATAATTGTAATAAAATCAGAGTTATACGATTTTTCAAAAATACATATATACATATATATTAAATATATGTGAGATTGTGAATTAGGAAGGATTTTAGAATTGGATTCAAAATCAGGCTTTTACGCCTTTTACAGAATTTTTATATATATTTATGTATATGAGAGAATCTGAATTAGGAGGATTATATTCCAAATACTATTTGCAAAATATATGCTTGCCACATATCTTTTTGCGAAGTGTTTCATTATGCCAAACAACCATTTGTAAAATGGTCAAATATGTCAAACGGAAAGTTGCGAAATGTCTTTTTTGTTAAAAGATATTAGGCGAATTGGCGTTTTGCAATTTCGGTTTCGGTTAAATTGCAGTTTCGGTTTCGGTTAACTGTTACAAACCGCCACCCTGCGTCTATGAATAAATTAATCAAAACAAATTATTGGCTATCCTGATAAGAACGGCATTATTGAATGTTGGGTTACTATTTCGAATGAAAGTTTTCTAACATAGGAAATAAATTCAAACGGAGACACAAGAACGTTAATTCAATATACGAAAGATGGGTACCCTTTTGGATAAAGCCTCAACGTTAAACAATAGAATTTTCAGAAGTTGACAATCGGATTTGGTAAAATCATGAGCTCTATTTCACATATAAAGAATCAAAGTACATGATGCCAAATATGTACTACGAATGAATGATAAGAGTTATTCGAATAATTTAATTAAAATTAAACACTTTGAAATATTATAAGCGAACCGATAGGAAAAATTCAGTCTGTTATCAATAGTCAAATGGTTTATTTTTTACAGAGGCTCAAATATATTCTATAAAAAATATGATCTGCAAGTAAAATTTATTTATTTAATAACTTTTCATTTTAAAAATAGAATTAAATTTTTCATAATTATTATTATTTAATTGTTTAATTTTATTACTATGTTAAATTAACTATATTGGATTACAACATCATAACAACTAACTATAAAATAAACAAACATGTCATTTTTAAATAATTTAATAAATAAAATGTATTTAAAACTAAATTAATATAAAAAAAATAAATTCAATTAAAGTAATTATATAAAAAGTTAAAATGTTTAAAGTCACTGGTATTGGTAATAACCACACAAGCTATTAACAATAAAATTAGTAATTATTGTTGATGTAAATATTACCATGAAAATTCCTTTAATTTAGAATACGAGTGCAATGAACAATATTTTAAATTTTATATTCCAAAAGGATGTCATTCAGATTCGCTAAAATGAAAATTCAAATTACTCAAAGGATATTAACAGTGATTGTAGAATGCTTTTATTTACTTCAATAATATTAGAACATAATGAAGATTGGTTAACACATTATATGACTGAAAATCCATTGACATTATTTAGTTACAATTACCTAATCCATTATAAAATTACATTTTATCGTTATTTTGTGTACCAAAGTAATATATGTAAATACAGGAATGTTGAAAACATTGTTTTAAAGATGCCTAGGACGATTAATATTTGTAATTGAATCAGTTGTACGAGATAAATAATTTATACAGGGTGCATCATTTGGTTCCTCCAATGAAAGATCTTGTTGTCGACAAACATCTTTTCTATTCAAATACAATTTGGATAACGCATTCGAACTTAACAAATGTGGGGTTGGAAGTTGTGTAAGGGTACTATCCTGTAAAATTAAAAAAAATTCTATTAAACAAAATCAATAATTAAACTTAATTAAGTAAACTATATTTCGTTAATTTAAATTATTGTTTTTCATTTTAGTTGAACAAATCTTCATCGCAGAAAATCCTAAAAGCAAAAATTTTGAATTTTATCTTAAATGATTTCACATTCAGATTTATTTTTTACAAAACAATAGACTGTTGAGGGGAGAGAAGTGATTACCAACCGGTTTAAGTAAATAAAATCGTTTTAAGTTTAAGTTTGTACACTTTACTGTCATAAAAAACAGAGTTCTCTTAAATTAACCGGGACAGTTTTTAGATGTCATTCCTAACTAAAAAAATCATGTTTTTGTTATATTTGTTTAAAATCTTGTTGTTTTCATTTTACCAGCGTCCGGAAAAGCAGAATTTCAAAAAATTGTGGTGACAGGTTTGCAGAAAACAAAAATTTCTTAAATACCGTTAAATTTTGTTATAAAGTTTTTTAAGCCTTGTGTCTACATTTCAGGCGTTCAGGAAAAGCAAAATGCCAATAAATTGTGACGAGAATTTCGGATGGTGATGGAAGTAATTTTTTTCATTTTTTTTTCTTTTGATTGTAAATTTTACTCAGTCTACATTTACCTTTTTTAATTAAATATTTTTTTTGAAACTGAATGGTCGTATTGCTAACAATTTTATAGTTCAATTTAAGAGGATTGCGTTTTTTTTTTGTGTTTTTATGTCTTATTTCATACATATTCTCTATCAACGAACAAGACAACTGAATGGGCTAGCTTTAAACAAGAAATAGAAAACAAAATAACATAAAAACAAAATTAAGATCCAAATGTGATATAGATTCTGAAGTAGATCTAATTTATCAAAAATTATTCAAATTGCTGTCTGGAATAATCCAAAAGATTGTGAATATAAATCTGTAGGATTCAACTACCCTAGAGAAATATTAAATATGATAAAGATAAAAGGAAGAGCTAGACGCAGATGGCAACAATCTCGTTATTCGGTAGACAAAACTCTGCTAAATAGGTTAACTCAGAATCTTAGAAGACAAATTAAAGATCTTAAAAATTAAAAATTTGAAAAATATATAAAAAATTTATCAGCTAAAAGAGAAAATAACTACTCGTTGTGGAAAGCAACAAATAGTACAAACAACTCGATCTCTCAAATCCCGCCAATCAGAATGAAAAGCGGTGAATGGGCGAGAGATAATAAAAATAAAACATTCATTCTGAAACATTCGCAGATCATCTTGAGAAAAGCTTTTTCGTCTCATCTGGAAGATTCGGCTGACCTCACTGAAGAAAATAATAATTGACAAGAAAATGTCATACCACCATTCTCACAGAGAGAAATAGTTGAACAACTTAAAAACTGAGAGATAAAAAAGCTCCAGGTTTTGATCTAATTACATCGGAGGTCCTGAAAGAACTTCCGAAAAAAACTATAACAATGCTAACACGCATTATAAATGCTGCTGTAAAAATAAGGTATGCGCCGAATATGTGGAAAAAAGGAGAGATAATTATGATACCAAAGCCAGGTAAGCCCATAAATGAGGTCAAATGCTACAGATCAATATCACTACTACCAATAATATCAACATTATTTGAAAAACTACTATTGATTCGAATGAGACCGATCAAAGAAAATAGTAACCTGATTCCAAATTATCAATTTGGTTTTATATAAGCATTTATATAATTTAATACGATAGAATTTCGTAAACTTTTTCTTTAAGAAAATAACACTAGAAATTAATTAATGGATAGTCCGTCGGACTAGTTTTAATGGGAGGGGTGTGGTTTAGTCAGTAAAAATCTGAAACACAATGGAAGCTACGAGGCTCATTGTATCTATAAAGATTCCACCAATCCACGAAAAAAAAAAATTCATATATGTTAGATCTGAATAGACTTAGTACAGTTTTAGATAGCAATGCTCTGATAATTTTTGATAGAAGATTGCCAAATCCCAGTATATTTTCTTTAAAATATTTTCGTTCTCCACATTTTATTTATTTGAAGATTTTTCCTATTATAAAATAAATCGAATAATTGGAATCTAGTTGTACAATAGTGTGAAGCGACTCTTAACATCAAAATTAAAAGAATTTTGATTGGTAAAGACATAATAATTTTCATCAAAAGCTGATAACTATAACCAAGACAATTATAGGGTTTTTACTTTAACAAAATATGACTCTATCTCTCGAAAATTACTGCTATAATTGTTCTATTTATGTCCCATCTCTTATATCTACAGTCATATTATCAATAAAGCTCATCAGTAGCAGAAGCGTTGGTAATGCAAACACTCTCCTACCGACAAATGAGATAGCACTATATACATGTTGTTTGTCAGTAGGCCAGTGTTGGCCAATGCTTCTACTACTAATGCTGCTGAATAGGATTTAAATACAGAATTTTTGCATCCAGATTAGGCTGTTATATAAATGTAAGCCAACTAAACGCAAATATTGAAATCTATAATTTAAAGAAGGTCGTCTGAAACCGACAAATTGAAACTAAATAAAAATTCGGATTAGCAAAATATTAATGGAAACTCAAGAACGATATACATATATTTTTTTTAAAGGTAACTTCATTTTTATTTATTTTTTTTTCTTTTTTACAAATTTATAAATAATAAAATAGACTTGCCATCTGAAAGATTCCGTATTCGGTTCTTGCTCAAGACATAGACGTTCATGAAACGTATTCCATTATTTTGAAATGAAGTGGAACACCTTTGTTATTATACCAAAATATAATGAAACTGCGTTATTATGAAAGCGAAGTTATTCTATTATAGATGTCACATTTACAGTAGTTAATGTTATTCAACTATATAGATGTAGTTTTCCACATTTATATTAGTTAAAATACCAAAAATTTTAAAATTATAAATTAAAGTTTAATGTACATTATTGTAAGTAAGTCGAACAATTAAAAATTTCATCCCACAAGTCTTGACAATTTAACAAAATAAGCATAAAAAACTCAGAACCGACTGTTAATATATTTTTGTTATATTACAGGTAATTAAACCAAAGAAATCCATAGCGATTTAATCATAATATTTACTGAAAGAAAAATAATATTTATATTTGCAACTCTTTAAACGTAAATACTTCAAAATAATAAAACGTAATTATTCCAAAAATAAAATTACCACAATTCCATTAAAAATTCATAACAAAAAAAAGGTTCAATATAACAAAATTTCAATTCAAAAATATTAGAACTAAATATTAAAACAAAAAACAAAACAAAAAAGGATATGAAACAGAACACCCTCAAAAGGGAACCTTAAATAAAAATAATTTAAGTCATAAAATTTTATACTTCAGTTAGAAAATTATTTTAAGGACTATAATTATTTTAATTAAAAATTTTTCTTTAACAATCACCAGATTTTTTCCAACAACTCAATCCAACAACAAACAATTCCTAATCTCACTCCAATTTAGAAAATAAAATTAAACTACATTTTATTTTTCAAATCTGAAATGTTTTAATTCATATTCAAACAGAGAAGATGATGATGGTTACTTAATATGTTGACTTTTCATTTAGAAAATTTGAATACACCTCTACAGTATGTTTCTGTCATTTTAAATTGAACCCCTATTACCTTAAATTCTAAGTAAAAAAATAAAAAAAAAAATATTTTCCGGATGTTGATTAAAATGAACTCCACCTTTCAAAAGATGTTAAAATTTATTTTCTTATCAAACAAAAAATTTTGTATTCATGTAAATAAAATTTTATTGTACATAATAACCTAAAACTGTAATGAATTCAGTCGCCCAGGAATACACAGAGACTAAACTTATATAAATATATTTTTGCCTACCCTATGGTACAATTTTCATAAAAAATTACCAGATATAAAGAAGAAAATATCTGTTTACTTATTAATTTTATTTAAGACAACAAAAAAAAAAAAAAAAAAAACAACAACAAATACCTTTGCACAAATTTTAAAATATTGTCGTGTCGGTATCGTTGTAATGAATTTGTATCCTTTTCCAGGAGCAACAATAAAATAACCCCGTATGGAATATTGTTGAAAATCTTCAATATCTACACCACCAATTGGATGATAAAATATTCTATATACAATTTTGCCATCAATTAATTTTTGAACAAATAGGGCGGCTTCTTTATCCTCTAAATCGGAATCATTTATATCGTCTGTAATATGGCCATCTTGCTAAAATAAAGAATAAAAATTAATTTTTCAAAATAAATAAAATAAAATATAAATGAATAAATATTATTTTACAAAAAAAGTGATATATATATATATATATATATATATATTATATATATATATATATATAGACAATATACAAATTATATTATTAACTTTAATTCTCATTTGATAATAATAAAGGAAGTAAATAAATCTAAAAATTCGGATCAGCAGGATATTAATGAAAACTCATAAAATTTAAAATTTAATTAAGTGTTTATTCGGAATAATTTTCACAAAATATGGAAAGAATAAAATAACTAAATTTAATTAAAATATATAAAAGTTTTCTGTTATAATAAGTTGGATCGGAATTGGAATTGGTAAATTTTGAAAAATGTTATCGTACACAATGAGTAATTAAATTTGTTCAATAAATATAGAATAGAATCGGATAAAACTGTTTTGAACAATGACAATTAACTGTCGAACGCTTTAGAACCACTTAGAACAGAAAAATCTAATGAACACCTTTTTTTATCATTTTTAAATTTTTGTTCTAATTTTTCTATATTCTAATCACTCTATAACTTTTGTGTTTGCCTGTCAAAATTTGAAGAAAAAACAACAACAAAAAAAGTTGTCCAAAACTGTTCTCCAAAAATTCAGAATAAAAGAAATCAATTTCGAACTGTTTTGCACAATCTAATGAACCGATCAGAGCACTTTTCAACAAAAAAGTTCAATTAACGGAAACTTATGAACACAAGAAAATGCTCTTTTTTACTCTAGAACGTTCTATAAATGTACTGAACAAATCTATTATGTCACTAATCATCCTTGATTATTGAAAAGAGAGATTTCATACAACGTTTATGTCTTATATTATAGCTTATGTCATGACTGATGTCATTCGACTACTAACACAAAGATCGTTGGTTCTACTTGGTATGGATCATAGGAAAATTGAAAATTTAATTTTGTAATCATCAAGTAAATTTTACTGAATTTAGGAATTCAAATGTAATTTTTCATATTTTGAATATTTGACCTACACTCATGCCAACAGTTATTTTTTTTAATCATTATAATGGCTTCTAGTAAATATTATCTTACTGATGATGAAATAATTGCTACTTTATCAGAAAGCGAAGATGAATTCGACAACTATGCAGATATCGAATACAATGATATAGATATTGAGTTTGATTTTTCAAAAGTCCCTATAGAGTTTGAAGATGGTACAATTTAGAAGTAGTTGAGGAAGAAAAAAAGAGAACAATTCTCTGTTGATGAACAATTCTGCGCCACAAAAGCACGCCATTAAGCAGTACTAACTTACCCGCGAAGACACACAAATGGGGATATAAGCTGTATTTGCTGTGTTCTGATAGTAGATTTTGCTGCAATTTTAAAATATATATACTGGCTCTGAGAATGATCCAAAATTTCGTAAGGCTGATGAACCAGACTTAGGATCTAGTGCGAATATAGTTTTGCATTAGTGCAGAATTATACCACTTTATGAAAATTACAGATTGTACTTTGAAATTTTTTACACCTCTGTTCCCTTGCAAGTTCATTTGGCAAAAAAAGGAATACTGTCACTTGGAACAGTAAGAAGAATCAGAATTCCTAACTGCAAACTCTCAAATGAACAAGCACTGAACAGAGAAAATCGTGGAAGCTCACATGAGTATATCTGTGATTTTGATAGTGTTGAAGTAGCTCTTGTTAGCTGGAAAAATAACAAAACTGTAACTTTATTATCAACTTTTACGGGTCAAATTCCTTTCACTGAAGTTCAACGCTTTAATAAAAAAGTAAGAAATGTATTTCTGTTTAATGTCCAAATTTAGTCAAAAAATATAATAAGCATATGGGAGGTGTTGACCTGTTAGATAGTTTAGTTGGACGGTACAAAATTCAAATGAGGACAAAAAAATGGTACCATAGATTATTTTATCATCTTTTATATGTTACAATAATTAATAGTTGCCTGGTATATAGAAAAATTTCTATAGTTTCGGGCTGAAATAGCTTACTGCTTATGCTACCAAGGGATTTAATCTACTAATAAAAGGGGAAGACCTTCAAATCAGGTAGAAATGCAAATTATAGAAAAAAAAGATTTGCAACAACAGCTTGTATACCACCAAAAGATTTTCGACTTGATTTTACTAACCACTGGCCAGCGTTTAAGTCTATAAGACAAAGATGTAAACTTCCAGAATGTAAACCATTTTCATACATAAAATGCTCTAAATGTGGGTTGCATTTTTGTTTGAACAAAAATAACAACTGCTTTATAAAATTCCACACAAAATAAAAATAAAACTATTAATTATTATATTTTTCATATTGAAATTAATAAAATGCAATATTATTTTATAATATTAACTTTAATTTTTTGTTATTGTTATTGTTTTTGTGATTGTATTGAATTAATTATTAAAATGAAATAAACTGAAATAATTTAATTTGATTTTAAATAAAAAAACGAAAAATTTTGTTTTTATAATCATAAGGCATTTCTAACGCTTTTACACATTATGTATCAGATATGATACAACTAAATTTATCTAAAAGAAACACCTTATTTATAAATTTATGTGTATTTTCTAGTATTTTTTCATATTTTTAAACTGTATTTGCACCTAAAAACTAATTTTCCAACAAAATATAAAAAATCAACCAGTGTAGGGTTAACTTATCTTCTTACCAATCATAAAATGAAGCACGAATGTTAATAATGAATGCGAAGTCAAGAAATATTACTGTACATCTAAAGTAGGTTGCAGGATATCATTTAATTTATCATTTGAGCTTTCTCATCATTCACTCAAAATATTTATTTACTAATTTATTTGTATATTTTTACACAATAATTTTTATTATACTCACTTTGTTTTATCAATCTTTTTTAGTAAATTTTAATTTTTTTCTACTAGTTTTCAATCCTATACTTTTGTAGTATACACTTGTTATAGTCACTTGTTATTATTATAATTTTTATTAAAATTGTTTTGTATTTAATTATTATTCTTTCATTTATTTTATTATTATTATTTTTTATTCTACTTTTTTATTATGAAAAAACTAACACCAGAACAAATCCACAATAAAAAAACTTTTCTAGTAAAAACTGTATATACTTTTTCAAAAATAATAAACGATGAAATTCACATGCACCCTACCAGTTAAAATGACATTTTACATCACAAAACTGTCAAAATCAAAAAATTTTGATATTTCATCATTCAAACTGTCATTCCATTATTTAACCCACATACCAATTTTGAATGACAGACGCGGACTGAAATGATAAATGAAATGATAGTATGTACCCTACTTAAAAAAGTAATAAATATAGGGAGAACCAAAGTATAATAGTATTGTCATAGCACTGGCATAGGCATCGGCATGCCATTAAAATAGAATAATGTTATGGTTTTTTTTAAATACAACAACAACAACAAAAAACATGTAATGGAACATAATAAGCTATCCCCAGGCATCGAAATAGAAAATTTTAAATTTTTTAAATCGATGCCACAACTTTGTATCTGTTCTAACTCTTATTTAAATACATGGTGGCATATAAAAATTTGGCACACAATTAAATGACAATAATGCCTTGGTTATAGTTACACAGTAAGTTTATCAAAATGTGAATTATAATAAATTGAATTCATATACTGAAAAAGATCAATAAGTACTAACCCTAATTTGAGAATCTGAGAAAAAATTTTCATAATTTTATCGTCATGCAATTTAATATACCAGAATCCAATTTTGATTTCACTTAAATATTCTTCTCCCAGAAAAGCTCCTCAAAATTTCAATTTCTTTTTGTATAGTAATTCTAATAAATTCTTTCAAGAAAAATTACATTTAAATATATTTAAATATATAAGCATGTACATATGTAATATAAATTTTTAGATATTATCAAAATTTTAATAAAAAAATTTAAATTCCAGAATTTTTGAATGGCAGCGGTAACGTCAGTAGCTTTGGTTGTTGTAACAATTTATTCGAAATATAATTTGGATTAACTCTATTATCATTATGATAGCATATTTAATACTGATGTAAACACTCAGATAAGCTAATTGATTTTTTTCTATTTTACATCTCAGAGGAGTCGTTATTCTCTTTTTTATAGAGTCTCAAAAAATTAAGCCTTCAAAAAGCATTTCGATGCTTCAAATGTTAATACTAACATTTTCGCACTAAAAAATTAAAACAATTGAACAAATATGGAACTATACATATTTCGTCGACTGATATGTCGGTTGATATTGGTATGCTCTATATACTCAAAATTACATTTTGGAAAATCGATGTTAAAGTCTGAATGATTGAAAAGAAAAACTGGTCGATAGTGTTGTCAATTGCCCGAAAGCTTGGAATATTACTGTGTATGTCAAAAATTTTATGTACCGCCCTCAATAAAGACTGGAGTTATTTAGTAATGATTGTAATATGTGTTTGCCATATAAGTCAATGAAAAATGTAAATGCGTAAGAAAAATAAAACCCATGCGACAAATATTACTAACGTACGGTTGCAAGCCAATAAAAGAATATTTTTTGTTTACCCAATAGGCAGATTTTTAATAAATTCATTTATTATTTATTTAATATTAATTTGAGTAAACAAGTGAGTAAAACAACCAATGAATATACGGAATACCAAAAACTAAGGTAATCGAAAATTGAAGATATGCATCAATGCAATACTGAATATATCGGAAAGTAATTGAGATATACTTAAAAACTGATTATCGATTTAAAAATCTAAGAATCCATCATTAAATCAGAAAGTACAAAAATGGCGGATACGATTTGATGTTATGGCGTATTATTATATTCTATATGTGTATGTATGTATATGATAATTATATGAGAAATTGTTACAACATATAAAAAGTAGCATTTAAATATTGACTAGATCAGTAGCACAATATTAATAAGTCATAGCAATGGAGTTTGGCGATAAAAGATAAGATGAGATAAAACAATTATTATGGTTGTCATTTTACTAACAAAAATGATTTATAAGCTTACTGAGCTTTTAAATAAACCTAATCAAAATCAGTATCTGACAAGAAGCTTAGTCTTTTAAAATTTAAGTAGATATGTACCAAAAATGCAAAAACAAGTGCTAAAAAATTATAATGAAAAAGAAAACTATATTGATACTTGGAAACTAAGAATCAACTATAGCAAGTAATTCAGAAGAAGTCTAGATAAAACTCTGATGTTAGAAAACTGGCGAAAATTCCACGTATAAACTAGATGCAAAACAAAAATTACAACCAAAAGTCTGTTCAAAATTTGGATGTAAACTTAAAATACAGTTTAAATTATATGAAAAATATTTCCAATCAATCAGAATGATAATTCCTTCTATAAGAAAGGAATAAATAACATAGTTAAGATATCATATGGTACCAAGCATTGATAATACCTATTCTTACATATGCTTGCTCAATATGCTATGACATAAGGCCATCATGTATAGAGTTATTGAGAAAGTTGAAAGAAAGTGTATAAGGCATTGCACAACAGAAAGCGGGAAAAAATTACAAAAACTATATATCGAACAAAACACTGTATAAGGCTAGCAAAATAAATAAAACCAATCAATTCATAAATAATTTGACAAGAAAGCATTTTTCTAGGGTAGAATTTGTGACAGAAAAGAAAATAGTCTGATGGCTCACTCAATATATTCAAATAATGGGTACATTAATATGACAATAAGCAACGGTTATATACCACCAGAGGGATAGATTTATCTGGATAAAAATACGTATATTCAAAATTTTAATAAATTGTTTGCTCATAATATACAATGTATTTAGGAGAGCTACAAATAGAAAAACAGAATACCAACAAAATTTTCAAACCGAAGACAATAGGGAAATATTAAGGTACGACATGTATTTAAGTCTACTTATTAGTATTTATGGCTAGCCGAGAATAATGAATAAACTCAAAAAAACATAGTATAAGTATAGCTTGTAAGATTAGAATAGTCATAAGTTAATTAAAATTAGATGATAGATCTAGATAAAAACAAAATGCAAATTAAATTATACAAAGAAAGAATGTACTTGAATAAGGTACGAAGTAATCAAAAAATAATAAATAGTTAATAGCTGACTAACTGTAGTAAAAAAATAAATTTAAGAAATACTAAATCTTACAGTACTGGTACCAACTGGTTTCAAGTTGTCGATATTATCGGAACATCACAACGAGCAGTCATCGAAGTCTTTAAACAAATTGAAGAGGAAAAAGGTAAAGCGGGTCTTCTTATAAATGAAAATAAAACAAAATATGTCCTGTCGACAAATAAAATGTCCTTACAACATTATTATCTACCTTGGACTTGGAACCAACATCAACTACACCAATAACATCGATGTTGAAGTAAGGCGAAGAATTACCCTTGCAAACCGTTACTACTTCGATTTGTCCAAACAACTGAGTTCAAAGCTCCTATTCCAAAATACTAAGGCACAATTGTCCAAAACGCTCATCCTTCCAATGCTGCTATATGGTTCTGAATCGTGGACAATACCAAGTGCAAGCGAGCTAGCACTTGGTATCTTTGAGAGGAAAACTCTTCATCGTATTTATGGTGCTGTATCTGACGGAGGAGTTTCGAGAGGAGAATACAATTCCCAATTATATCAGCTGCTCCACGACCTAGCCAAAAAAATTATTAAAAATTATATTAAATTATACCGATGGACCTAGCCAAAAAAAAATCAGAATAAGACGTCTTCATCGGCTAGGCCATGTAGGCTTTTTCGTACAGATCTAAGAAAAAAAGAATAAAAATAAAACACATTAAAAAAAAAGTGAAAAGAGAAGTGAAAGCTTCATTTGAACTCTAAATATGTTTGATCGAATGTTTTGAGAGCTCAAAATAAAATAATATATCTTTTTATCAAACAAAGAGTTAGAGCCCTTTTATTAAAAAAATAAATGGCAATAAACATATGGACTACTGTGTATATTATTCCCCAATTTTCTTCCTTACATTTTGAATAGGAAAGCAAAAATTTTACAGTTCAAAATTTTTAGAACTTGTTATAACAAAAATACTATAAGTGACATGTTGTGGTAAACCTGTTTTTTAAAAAATATTTTTTAATGAGAGCTTTTGTGTTAGATTATTGTCTATTGCGAGATTTTGTAAAAGATTTTGTTACACGAGATCCCAACACAATTTAATGTAAGAGTAAATACTATTATTGATATCTGATTTTTTTAAAACTAGCCCTGCTTCCAGTGTTGTTCCTTTACGTGTAATGTTGCTTTACGTGTTACGTGTAGTGTGTTTCTACACTTTAAAGTAGACTTTAGTGTAACCAAACAATTTACAGTAGGCAATGTAAAATATGCTGTGTAAAATAAACAGCATAAATAAATAATTTTTCAGTAGATTCTGTTCAATTCAAGACAGCCTGGCTTGATTAAGTATATAAAAAATGTATTACATCAGTTAAGGCAATTAGTTATAAGCTTAGAATTAGTTTTATTAATTGATGGGTGGAAAAATTGTTCCATCAATACTAAAACGATTGGTTCAATGTTGCATAATGCTACCGGAGAACAAGCTTTTTCATATGCTTAGCACTTATAACCTACGTATTCGACAGTAACATCATAAGCAGATGGAAAAACTGTCTCAGCACTTCATGTGGCATAGTAACCGTAAAAGTCAGGCCGACAATCTATATGCAAAAGTATTTTAAATAAAAAATTAACAGATCAACATCTAATTTAGAAGAATTTAAGTAAGTTAATTTGGAATTTTTTTTTTGTTAATAAAGGTGGAATTTGGCTTAAACCATGTGATTCTAGAATAGTTGAATCAATACATAAGAAAATTTGATGATGAATTAATAGAACATATTAAAGAAAATATAAAGCTTTTTGTACCAATATTTGAAGTGATTTAATACTAAAATGATAATAATAGTTGGAGTGTTTCAAGAAACAGGATCTGAATGGCTCGGATTGAATTTATGTTACAAATTTTAAAACAAATATACATATAGATAAATTTAAAAAAAATTTGCTTTTCTTTTTTTGGAAAAAAATCAGTATTTTCATTTAACTTAATGGTAATTAATTATTACTTAATTATATTTATTGTCTACGCAATGAATTAGACATAATGGTATTGTCTACAAAGTATTGTCGACTTGTAGAAAATAACGTAATCTACATAATGTAATTTACGTCTCACAACACTGCCTTTCATTTCTGCACGAATACAAAAAAGTCTCTTTAATTTGAAATTAGCTTTAGAACATATAAAAATGTTGATTAATTTTGGGTTTTTCATTCCTCTCATATTTAACATAATGAGAAAAAAAAAGAAAGAGAGAAAGATGGTGTCAAATTACAATTTTATTGCCCTAAAAATATTATTGTAACAAATTGTATCAAATAGCCGTTTGTTATAAAATGGTCAGTTCTTCGTTGGATGGAGAGTAAAGTATATAGACAAATATATAAGGATATGAAACAAAATTTTAATTGAAGTACAGTTATTTTTTGCTGTATTTTTGTTTTTATGCTTATTCCATTTTCCTTTGGTTTTATTTTTACAATTTCATATTTTTTCTTATTAAATTTTTTGTTTTTATTATTTTTACAGTAAATTACCTTCAGAACAGGTTTGTCAGGTCTGCATTGGTTATTAAAATTTAACGATTTACTTTTTTTTCCTCACTACTACTTTAAATTTTCATTCTACTTCTACATTCGACTTAAATTTAAAAAAAAAAATAAAAATAATAATAAATTAAATATTATGAAAATGCTATGAAATGTTAACTAATAATAGGATTGAAATTTAAATTTATTGGCTTTAAAAACAAAAACACATTTAGAAATTATGAAATCCCAAAAAAATTTAAACAGAAAAAAGCAAAGGGATAAATTTTTTAAATGCTCTTTTCTTTTTGTAACAATGTTATATTTTTTTAATAAAAGATACTTGACACACGCTTTCAACATTATTAAAAAAATATTTGGTATATCCTGATATTTTAACAGTTTTAGTATTTTACTAATACAAAATAAGAATAAAATTTTGAGTTTTAATTAATTAAAATGGTTGAAAAAATTTAATGTTAGACCTCTATTGATTAAAATGCTAATCAAATCCATACTATACTTATAAAAAATTAGGTCAACCAGTGATAAAAATAATCAATCATGCTTCTCATTTATCGTTGTTATACTACATTTAGTATACATGTCATAGATAAAATTACTCGTCTTATGTACAATTTATATAAATTAAATAAATGAATAAATAAAAAAATTACTAGAATATAGTTAAATTATAGGTTGGTATATATTTTCGGCGAAAAACTAAATTGACTACCAAATTGTAGCAAAATATATTAATAGAATATATTTGTCCTCCGAAAATATGTGCTGATCTATGAAGATCTGGCATTATTAATTTTCATTTAACGAAAGATAAACGAAAAGTAAATTTATCTAAAGATAAACAAAAAGTCAGATTATAACTGATTTATATTGCAAAAACAAAAAATTATAATTTAAACGTCAAAATGTATATGTGTGTATATAGCCAAAATGGTATATTCCAAGATGTAGCAAAAATTTTATTGTATATTTTACAATGAAGTAGACAACTTTAACCGGCATTAGAACTATATTTAAACTGTATTGAAACTGCATTTTGGAAGTCACCCATTTTCCTTTGAATTTTACTAAAAATGTTTATTACCCAGATACGCGTATTTCGTATAGTACTTTTTGTATATGGATTTCAAACTCACTAATCTGAAATGATTAACAAGAGTGATGTCAGTAGACGAAAAATTAATTTTTTCAAGTAAAAATATTGAATATAATTTATAGAATATGCTGTAGGATGTATGTGAAACATTATTAAAATTAGATAAATAATAAAACTCTAGGTAATTCTAGGTAACACTAGTCTTGTGATGATGGTGTAATAACCGAAATCGATTAAGATATTCAAGACTCCCCTCTCAGCCAAATTGGACTCTCTTTACGGGTATATTTGATATATGAGAGAACACATGCTCATATCTTAGTTAATAATTAATTAAAATTGTACAATTGTAATTAAAAATTTATATCAATTGAAAGTAACTGTTAAATTGTTTTGAGGGAAAGCAAAATGTCCATTTGATCAATAGCAACTGAACTGAACTCTTGAACTTTTGTAGATTATACGTAGGCATATTTTTGCATTGGGAAACATATTTGTTAAAATATGGTTCCACATTTCAGAAAATTATGGAAATGGCTAAGTCATGATTGCGAGTGCTGACCATTATGTTTCGTTTAGTATCAGTAACTCGTAATGCATATATAGTGGTAAATATTTATAAAAGAGAAAACAGATTCTATTATGAACCTAAAGCCGTTTTTTGACTACTCTGGTTTCCTGGGCACAGAAACAACCTTGACAGTCCCCAATAGGACATTCACACCTCAATGAGAGTCGTCAAGGAACGCATCCATTCATATTTTCTGGCCAGAGCGAATGAAACGTGGCATAGACTCGAGTGCGACTTCGAGAAAACATGGCCCTCGTCCAAAATCATCAATAAAACCAAACCACGCTTAGCCAGGTCCCGTACTGATATATCAAGAGTAGTACCCATCAGTACAAGTCGATAGGAAGCCAAGCTGCCGCAGCTACAAAGATTAGAATAAAACGGAAACTCTTGAACACTTCCTCTGCAGTTGCCCAGCATTAGCTAGAGTCAAACTGCGGAGTGTAGTGGAGGTTTTACCCAACAATATAGGTTTTATCGTATAAAGCAAAATAGGACATCTGATCAACCGTCAGGGTGGCTCTAGCGCAGAGTCCCTTGGTAGAGTAAGAATGAGAAAATGATCCCATATAACAACTAATAACAACAAATATAGGTCCCCCGAATCGTGGTATGAAAAAAGTACCATTAAATGCTAATTGATTTTCCAGAAGCAAATGGAATGGTCACCTCTACCTATCTACCCTAACCTACTCGACTTTTTTTGTTTATGTTCTTGACAGTAAGTTAGGTAGAATAAAATATTCGTTCATTAAGTACTGTATGCAAATTTTCATAATCTAATGTCTTTTCGAGGTATATATTTATTCGACTTCAGGCATATTAACTCACCAAATGTGGAAAACTACAACTATTATCAGGAACCTTCTTAAATAGCGTAGTTTCATTTTAATTTACATTATTGTAAAAATATACTCTCAATTATTTATTGTCATTTATTTTATCGCAATATCAAAAGCGTACTGGACCAGGTAGAGGAAGCCATAAAGTATTTTTTGCCTTCATTGGGATTTTTGATTGAAGGATTGCTGGGTGGCTCTATCTATTGTGCCACCCAGCGTGTAAAGTATTATAGACAACTTCTTGATTGTTTTTGTTAATTGAATAAAACAACGTTATAACAACAATTGGATTGCAAAATTCTACAATACAAGACGATTCTAACAGCTATTCATATTTATGGCACAATCAAATGGAAATAAGTAATTGTAAAACATAGAAAAAATATACCACATAACAAACAAAACTTCTAGCAACTATGAGAACGTATATTTAAAAAAAAACATCTAACAAAAATATTTTTAATAAATTTGTTTTTCAATAAATAAATAATTTTTTATTTTGAATCTACACACAATTAGAATAATTTCAATCAGGGAGAAATTTTTGCATTAAAAAAAAGAAAATTTCTAAAAGAAAAAAAAATGAAAAGCAGGACATTATTATAATCTATAAATTTCTGAATAAAAATATTTACAAAAAAAAATATTTTTCTTTCTTTTTGAAAAAGTATATTTTTTTTTTCTAATAACAAACAAAAAGATAAGAAATAATTTATTTCCATAAATTTTCGTTCTCAAAAAAACAACTACCTACCAAAAATATAAAAACAGAAAACAAAAAAAAATAATTCCAAAAATGAAATAAAAATTGATGAATATATTTGATAAACTTCCCCTGAGAGAGTCCTTTATTTTTTAATATTTTTATCCAGTTTGGGAAATCATTGAAAACAATTGAAAGTCTTTGCGGAATTTTGGAAATATTGAATTTTAATTCTGTTAAAGGGATTTGAAATCACTGAAAAAACGGAAGAGTAGCATTCAATTCGACCTGAAATTTTATTTTTAACCACCATTTTTTTTTTTTTGGTTTTGTGGATTTATTAGAAATATAAATGTATGTGAAGAAATCGCCTTCAACAAAATTATAAATAATAATTTATTTATTTATTTACCGTACTAAAGGTAAGATAATTTTTCTTTTTTATTTATTCAAAGCAATGTCCCCGACGAAATATAGCATTTTAAATTGAGCTTTTTCCATAGATTGCATATCGTTGTATGTTTGTTGTATCGGCGTGATGGTAGTGGCCATAATATGAAAGCCATTTATATAGTTTTGCCTTTACAATGATGTTCTTATAATATAAAAGCCGAAATATTGGGCTATAAAACTAGTGTAGACAAAAATTATGTCTGATGTATTTATTATTTATAGAGAGCTTGAATTTCTCTTTATTTCGAATGTGAAAGGAAAATATAATTTGATATTTTCATTTGACATTTCTCCATATGGTAAAAGTAACTTCCCCCTTTAAGAATTTAACGTCGCAGGCCAATTGATTATATTGAATCTATTATATTCAAATTCTAAACTCTTATAAAACTTATGCTAGTAGATGTAAGTAGTAAACATTTTAATTTTTGGTACTCTTAATTAATCAATCAACTCTTGTTCTATAACATTCAAATATAAAAGTATTATTTGTCCATGGGAGAAACATGGTGTAGTAAACTTATAACGAGATCTAACGACCTATTAATTTGGCAACTCTTGCCTTACATTGACATTAGGTTACACTATACAAGAACATATGGTGTGCGCGTGTGTATAAAAGCAAGGACTACTACAATAAATATACATAGGAACATCCGAGCTTGCACTAGCATGTACAACATGCCCTAAAATGGCGATCTATAATCCCTTGAGCAGTACTTAATAGACTATACCTGTGCCTTGTTGATTATGATAGAGACCTAATTTTCACTAGAAATTACAGCCTCTTAAAGCAAAAAAGGCAAATGACAATTAGAAATGAATCTCTAGCAAAAAAATTGTAGGTAATCCCACTTTAAGTAAAAGATGAAGTCATGGTAATCCGGTCTGATCATGTGAGCTTACGAACTCTGGTGGAAAATTTGTTCGAAGTTTAATGTTTAAAAAACTTTAGATCATTAAATTTGATTATTGGTAAATAGAAGCTTTATTAATATAGCTAACCGGTAGTCGAAGTCCAGCGTCTGGATATAGTAGAACCTTAAAACTTAATTTTTATTTCTTTGTTATTTATTATATTAGCAGTCGGTAAAAATATATATGAAGCCACAAATAAATTGCAACAAGCCAATTACAAAATCTCCACTTGTTGCAAAAGGTGGAGACTTTGAATGAATGAAGCAAAATCCACGCACGTTAACTTTACAAATAAAAAGTTGAGCCGCACATTCCAGTAAGATTAAACAATTACGTCATACCATATCAAAATTCTGTAAAATATCTTGGTATGACACTTGACGCAAACCTTAGATGGAAAGAACACGTTAAGAAAAAAACACTAGAACTGGATCTAAAATACAAACATTTGTATTGTCTAATTGGGCGAACATCTACCCTTTCGACGTATAACAAAGTTTTGATCTGCAATCAGATATTAAAGACAGTCTGGGCATACGGTATTTAAATATGGGGTTGTGCTAAACAACTACATATTCAAACTATCCAAACGTTCCAAAACAAAGTATTGCGAAACATTGTCCGTACCCCCATGGTTTGTTCGTAATGCTGATTTTCATAGGGATCTCAGGGTTAAAAAATTGGCTGTAGGCCACAAAAGTCGTCTCTCTCAACATGTCAATGTCGAAGTTTAACGTTTGGCTGACTGTCAAAACTTTGTTAGAATGGACTTAAACGGAAGAAACCGTTCGAACTGTTAATAAAATCTTTTATCTTACAATAATTCCTAATGGCATTTTGTTTGATCAAAGATATTTGAAGTAATAGAGCCAAAATTGTATTAATGGTTAGTCTTAAAGACTAGTTTTAATTTTAACAAAAGGGATGGGAATTTTAAAAAAGGATTCGTTCTTCCCCGTTACAAAAACAGAAGTAGAAAACTCTTTTGATGATTTTCTTGTATCTGGAAAAAAAAAAGTTTATTATGCTTATTTATTTGTAATACAGCATCTGGACCTGATCTTAAATTTGCTGGTCTATAACGTCTTTAATTTTTCATATATTCTTAGCAGGTGCTATTTTGATATAGTATCAGGGTACAAATTTTCTGGTCGGTCACAGCTTTTGCTTTTAAAATATTCTTGGTGGGTGCAGAACCAGTCAGAATCCAATATAGCATATGCCCAATTTGCCTGGTGTGCCCAATGTGCCAATATGCCTGTGCCTGGTCACAGACTGTCTTTCTGTAAAATTTCGTTGAAATAACCTAATACGTTTAAGAGGCGTTCTGGAACAAACAAATACAAACAGTCTCTTTATGTATAAGATTAAGCTGACAGATACTGATTCAAGATCTCACTTCTAATGTTGAGTGACCCTGATCGTTTATCCTATTACTTACTGGTACTTAAGCTATCAATCAGGTATAGCTAAAATACAAGTTACTAACTTAAAACGTCAGTAAGCAGTATCTTATCAGAGAGAGGCAAAAATTTTTCAATATGTAGTCACAATCAGTAGTCACTAAATAGCAGACATAAAATATGATTCTGAATATAATTTGATAACGGTAACATAGATAAACAAATACAAAAAAAATATACATATATCAACTAGATTTAATTTTACTGATTAAAAATTGCTTGATGCAATTGTTTATTTGAAAAATCGCATACTGTTGTACATAACCAACCAATAAGGACACACATGGGAGGTTTGAAGTGCAGCAGGTTTGCGCAAATAAAAATTTGTCATTAAAACTAATATGTATTTATTAACAAAAGATTATGCCATATGCAAATAAAACCAAATATACTCACATTAAATTCTTTATTCAATTTAAAGGGTTTAAATTCAAAAGAGTAGATTCGGTATTGGCTGTAAAAAATATATTTTTATTACCTGATTGGAAACTACTCAACTCTATCAGCACATAACAAGATCTTAGTTGATAATGAAATAACTTAACATAATCGCTTGTAATTCAGACTAGACGGTTGTCAAAGAAAGTGAAATGAAATAAATACAGAAATTCGGACCAAAATATATTAAGATTTATTGAAAATGCTTCCTTGTACAGTAGGAATAAAGGCATGATTAATAGCAATTCAAAAGTAGAATATTCGTCGACATAACATTCTATATACAAAAACAATCAGAATTTTTTTTTACAAAAGTTGTAAACTTATTTCGATAGCACTAAAATAGGTAGGAAGAGTTAAGCCTTAGATTAAAAACGCTAAAATAGTACGAAGAATAAGGCTTCAGACTAAAAAGAATTAAGCAATTTGAAGATAAATTAAATTTATTTTCTATGGAAATAACAAAAAATAAAACGTGAACAGAAAAACATCAATGGATGAAAATATAACACACATAGCTCTAGTAACTTCCAACAGTAGTCAATTAGTTAGTTTAAAAGGAAGTGGAGGCCATACGAATCCATCACCAGCACAACATTATAGGGTAACAATATTAGGTTTGACTAAGCGCCCTGCAAACCAGTTTGAACTGGTATGTAGCAGTGGAGATTCTAAAAAGCAATATTTCTACGTCAGGTTGTCACACGTATACTGCTCAAACCACCTGAGCCTAGTTTCTACTAGATTTGGGCAATCGCACAGAATATGCTTGATGTATATATTCTTGATAATGAAAACCTTCGAAGATATGATAGTATCAGTACTGACAAGTATAAGTTACATTACTAGCTTGTTAGGTAAACAATGACATCGTCGGCTGAGGTCTGAAAGGCTCCATAAGCCATTTTCACTTTTTTTTTACTTAGGAATAGATTTTTAGGTTTGCGACACGCTCTTTCTTTTAGCTCGAACCGTTTTTCGCTATCTTTTACCGTTTCGGAGATATTTAGTTCCGGATTGACCCATGTCCACCTTTGTAATACTTTGTTAATTATAAAATGACCCATACGGCAATTTTTTGGGTATAGGTAATTTTTGTATGAAGTTTGACGTCAAGATTGACTTATTTCTAAAATGCCCCATATCCATACGCCTGACACATATGCCCATCAAATGATCAAAACTATCTAAAAGTATTATTAAAAATAAAATAATTGTGATTGAAATCGTCAGCTTTTATTATGGGTGGAATAACCATTGATGTCAAAAACCTATGATTATTCTTGCAACAATAGAACCGTACGTCTTCAGTAACTATAATTTAGGTATACCTAGGTAAGGTATGTAATAAATAATTTTAAGTTCTTTATTTGTTTAGTAATTTAATTATTGTTTTATGTTATATTGTTTTTGTTTTAAATTAAAATATTGTTATAAGAGAATGTGATCTCAATGTGAAATAAACTGATTTTTAATTTTGAAATTTTTTAATACCATAAATATTTTTTTAATATTTAGTGGACCATACATTTTTTTGTAAATTTTAGTGATAAAACGACCCATATCCAGATAAATTTGACCCACGTGCATGGACTAAAATCAACTTGTTCAAAAAAGTGTATATTGGTCGTTTTGGGACCGAGTTCGAAAAACAAAAATGCCTATAAATTATAAACTAAAAGGCGTAGGCACTTGAAATTTTGTAATGAAAATAACAAAATAAGTATTAACTTATTGTGAAAGTTACAAAAAATGGTATCATACAGTATTTTTTTTAAGTAACTTTGAACTTCAAATCGCGTTAACTCGGAACCGAGTTAATGGCATATGGAGCCTTTTAGTACTCAGCCAACGACATGTAAATTTACACATTCATACAAGGCTCAGTTGCATTACTAGCTTGTTAAGTAAACAATGACATGTCAACATACATATTAACATCTTAATTTTCTTTCTATTAACCTTAAACAATCCAGTTTTCACTTCATCAAGTTTCTAATCTTATTCCACTTAAAGTTCATCTGTTTTCTGATAATCGTCTCAACATTGCAGTAAGCCTGGTTTAGAAGTATATGGATGGAAAAAGTACACCTAGCAACCCAACAGAGTCTTACTTTGAATATTCTAGTTAAGTAGCATCCTGCATTTTTCTACCAAGAGCGACTTGGTATAATAATTTTTAATAACTTAAGTTGGAATAAAATGTATTCATTAGTCTGAAGCCGTATTGCAAAAGTGGAAGGTTTTGTGATTAGTGAACTAAAATCCCTCCCTCCATAATAGCAATGACTATATAACATGATAATATGTTATAGGTATAGTCATTGATAATAGTGAATTAAAGCGCTAATAGTATGAAAATTCACCTTGTTTTACAGGACAAAATAAAAGTTTCAAAACTTTAAGTTTAAAATTTATTTAAGTAATATAAAAGTTTTCAATATTTGTAATTGTTTTATTTAAGCCCATAAATTGTGACTCAATCAATTTTAAAATTTTCTCTTTTTTTTCACTACAGTTAGCTTTAAATATTCTGTTGAAATAACGCATCAATTGACTGACTTCATGAAAAACAAAAAAAAAAATTATTTTTAATCGAAATGGAGTTTTTGCATAAAATATTTTTTTTATTCAGATTTTGGTTTTGTTTTCTTTATTAAAACTTTTCATTTTGAATTTTTTTTTCAATAATTTCAATATATAAAGTTTTTCTGAGAAAATTTTAACTTATTTTTTTGTTCGCTATTCCTGAAAAAAAAACAGTTGCTATTCAGTCTAGTAATTTAGTCTTCTCTTCTATGTGATTCTGATGGTAAAACAGAATAAAATTAATTAATAACTTGTGAAGTGAAATGAGCAAATTAATTGGTTCTGATATCATAATTGGTTTCGATTGAGTTCTTGTAATTGTAGATATTAATTTATTTATAATTTTATAACATACAATATTGTATTTGTTTATCGTACTAAATTCGCTTCACTATTTACTACATAACTTATTGCTAAAAGAAATTAAAATTATCATGCTCAAGATTCCTTCAGAGTTTTTGTCATATTACTATTATAGTATAAGCCTACATCAAAATGGCTATTCTATACTAATGTGTTGAATATGAAGGAATGGTCACCAGACTTGATTAGCATATTCAACAATAATTGGTAAATTGTAACATAAGGGTCATCAATTTACCTAAACAACTTTTTATAAAACCAAGCGTTGCATTGAGATTGCTTCATTAATGATTTTATTAACATATATGCTTGATATCAGTTTGATGTCAAAAAGATGATTAAATTTGGTGAATTATAGAGTATAGTGGGTGGGATACACATTATGTTTAGTTTATGAGTATAATTGATTTAGTAATGTTGTAACAGCCCGCCCTGAGAAAGTCCTGCTTTGTAGACACATTTTACCCAAATAAATGTATTTTAGAGAATGTACATAAAATATTCTCCAAACACAACTCCTAATTGACTTTGAAAAACTTTGTTATTCGAAAGTTGGATCGAAAGGGTTAAGTTACGCAAAAATTTACGCCATTTAAACTATTATTAAGAAGCAAGACGAGAACTTAAAATGGCCGTATGAACTAAAAAATTTCAGAATGCAAGTAAATTAAAAAATGCTTTGGATATTGTGAAAAAGGCAACTGACTCTATAAGATTTTTAAACCACTGTAAAGCTATTTTTTCATTTTAAAACCTCTTTAATATCTAAAAAGCCTACATACGACCCAAGATAGAGTATAATTCACATCTACGGGTGTTGTTATAAAATATTTTTTTTCATATATATTGCATATTAATATGTCTTTATGACGTTCTAATGCCAAACATAGATAAAATCCAAAATGCATCATGATAAAATCCAAAATGCATCATGCTCTTATATGAGAAATTCAAATTAGAGATTACAAGATCGACAAATTAAAAGGCAGAAATCAGTTTTCCAAACATAAATGTGTATAGTTTGAATTGGACAGAATTGACTGCTTATTCATAAATGCTATAGGCTGACGATCAGTCTACCACCAGACGGCGTAGCTTGCAATACTGAATAAAAACTCTACTTATAATCTACATTCATCTGACGTTTGTGCAAAATCTTATGTTCATTATTAAGTTTTTTTTATATATCTATTTGGGAAGACCACATTTATTTTTAATGACTTTTTTTGTTTTTTTCCAGATAAAAGAAAATCATTAAAAGAGAACAACCAACAAAGATTATAATTTATTATACGTACGGTTTTTAGAGTGAGCATGTGATATGATGGTGCATTTATGAACATTTCAAAATAATCCATTCTAATTACATCATTTCATAAGACAAGATGAGCCGTTATTTAATTTAATAGGACTAAAAATCATGATATACCAGAAATTAATCAAATTATCAAAAATGGCTTATGGAATAAACGAAAGAGCTTGAATTCTAACTCTATCTAGTACGCAGTACACAATATTATGTTTCATTACACATCTTTGCAATTGCATTAGCATCTGTAAAATAGCTTTCGAGGGAAAAGTTCTTCAAATTTCACAAATGTGTAAGCGATTTTCCATATTAAAAAGAATTCAAAATCGTGTGAGGTTTTAGACAAAATGCCTGCATTAAATATTAAGTTCGATGATTTTTTCCAACCAAATAAAACAAAAAAATTATTAAAATTATCAACAAACCCTAGCTAAGTCCTCTTAAAAGTTTGTGACATCCAAACTCTGTAGCACAGAATGTTCTCAATTCATTTAAATTGACTAAAATTGAGAAGTTGTAGGAAAGGTCAATACAACAACCTGTGGACGTATTTCTTTCAAAACTTAGACACACACAGAAGATATTAAAAAGGTTAAAAATGTAGACTTAGTAAATAGGGCCGCATAAGTATATATATCTTAGGAAGTTGGGAACACTAAATAAGTAGAACTAAGTAAGTTAGTTTTCTTTCTATTTAAACCTATTCCAATTTATTCAGTCATATTTCTTATTCAATTAATTGTAACTATTGTTAATTTTTTTTTAGTTTTGTTTCAATCAGCTTGATTGAATAGAGAAAATATAAGTACAAGTAACATGTATAAATTTTCATGTTTTAATTTGAAAGGATTTATACCTTTTTTTGCAAACAGTCATTAACAATTAAAAAAGTACCTAATGTAAAAAAAGTATGTAATAAAAGTATGTAATAAAAGTATGTAATAAAAAGTATGTAAAAGTATGTAATAAAAACCATAAACGTTATTTCAATTTAAAATATTGTAACGAAAACCACTAATGTCGAAACTTAAATTTTTATTCAATTTAAAAGGTTAACAGTAAAATTGAAAAGACCAAAACTAACCGAAAACTACGCTCATTTACATTTTTTACACATTTTTTTTTGTATATTATTTGTAAAAATTTTGGCCAGAGAAATCTTAATGCTTTCGTACCGTTGGCTTTTAAAAAAGAGAAAGATGTAAAAAGGTAGAGGGATGGGGATTTGCAAACTATGTTAGTGAATTATTCGCTTTGAATATTTGCAAATCAAGCACATTAAAACTGTCCCTTCTTGGGTATGCCTGTCGTCGAACGCGATTCCACATTCTAGTAGTTCGGACTATAATCGAATATTCATAACTAGTTTTGAACCATCTTGATATTGACACGGCCCAACCCTACGCAGTAGAAGACACTAGCGTCCCTCGACGGAAATCAATAGGTTATTTCTGTTCTTCCGAGCATGGGTCTACTCCTAAAAAATATCTATAGAATAGAATTAGTGAAATCTTTATCGAAAAAAAACAATAAAAAGCAAAATAACTTCTGAATATACTCCAACTTCAACGAATTGAAAGATAGAAGAATGATTGAAACAACTACAAAATGAAAGTATAAATAACGAACTTCAAAATATAATGGAAAAACATAATGGAAATTAATAAAATCATAATTAATTTGATTATTTAAAATTGTTAATTATACTTAAACTTACTTCATTAAAATATGAAATGCCAGGATCATGAATTAAACCACCACCACCTTTGGATCTTTGATTTAAATCTGAATCGGCTGAAGGTTTTGTTGAATGTGGATGATCATTACATATTTCTATTCTCTGATGGTTATTAAAGAAAAAAAATTCAGCTTATATACAACATTGAAAACTGTAATGTACCTGACTTAGAATAGTTTCCTCCTCGTCATCGGTGAGGTCATCGAATATTCTATTTCTACCAATTTTATTATAATATTCTTCATTTGTATCATCTGATATTTCATATAATCTATCTCGCAAAAAATTACATTCCCAAAAATCCGAAGATAATAATCTTTCTTCTTCAGCTCTCAATTTTTTTGCTACAATACATTGGCCACAACAAACAAATGGAAGACATAAGAAAAATAAAATATTTGTAAAAAAATGTCGCGTTCTGCAAAAAAACAATCAAATTTCATTGAGTAAAAATTAATTTAAAGAAAAAAGTCGGATTTACTTTGAATCATAGTGTCTATCAGGGTGTATAAGATTATATCCAAGTTGTTCAATTTTTGGTAAACATAATCCAATTATTGCTTTCAAAATACCTGAATATAATTATAAATAGAAAGCATATACAAATTGCTTAAAAATATTTTTTTTTAATTAAAAAATACCTAAAAGTAGTGCAAGTAAACTGATTAAAAGTATAAAAATTATTATACAAAATACGTAAGAGATCTTATACTCTTCATCATAATTGCGGAAACCAGCTTCAATATATGCATTTTTTGACATTTTTTTACAATGAAACCCTTTTGCATGCGGTATAGATCGTCCTAAACATTCACAATTACAATTTTGTACACATAAACAACGCATTGAATGCTTAGCAGTAAATTGACGTTTAGCAATAGTTTTCGCTTCCTGTGGGTTTGAGCCATTGATAACTTTCACAAGTACTAAAAATAAAATTCATATGTGTGAATTTAATTTAATTTAAATTTTTTTTGAAAAAGACAAAAATAATTTTTAAAAACTTATAACTCAAAATTATGATGTAAAAAAAAAATGGAATTATATTTCCTTTAAAAAAATATGAATTTCATCCCCATTCATGTTTCATGTTCTTCGCCAAATAAATTTAAGAATCATGATTTTATTTAATATGGAATAAATCGAGTCAAGCTCTCATATATGCTGTAAAAATTTAATTTAATAAATAGCAAAAAGTATCTCAGCAGTTAAGAAACATATCATCAAAATGGAGAGCAAAAAAATTATGTGGATGTAGAAACAGGTACACAAAATATCACTTATATTGAGTCCATATCGAGTTTCAGTTATTTGGACTCAAATCCAGAAAATGATTGTACTGGTCAAAATATATCATGCAATGTAATAACATGAAAATCGCATAATACAATTTAGAAACCGACAATTTAGAGACCAGTCCCAGTTTTGGGTCCATTTGTTGCCTTTTCTGAAATTGCCCTGTTGCTTATCTTTGTTAGTCCCTTGTATCTATTAGAGCCATATCATCTATAAATACTATAATTTCGACCTGTGGTGTTGTCAGGCGCGATAAGCCAAGTATAGGATATGGGTCCTAGAATTCTTCCTTGAGGAACCTTTGTTAGTATTGGGTATAAATTGATTTCTTGCTTCTACCATTTGAAATGTAAGACTCCATGATCTTACAAATATTTCCTGGTAAGGTTTTGCACATTTTATGTATGACACATTTATGTAGGTCGGTATAAAGATTATAAATATTGAGATTATAATATATCTTTTTAAAATTATAACAAAATATTTCTACTAACGCACTATTATAATTAAATAAATGTATAAGTACTGTTGCCTCGCTTAAGTACCTTAAATTTCATTAAATTTATATATTCAGTATCCAGGCAAAAAATTAAAAAAAAATTAAAAAAAGCATCAACTTGCACAAATTGAAATCACAAACACCTACTTTTATAATATAATTATTGTAATTTTGAATTTTAAACAATATGTTAATTCTTATTAGATTTAAAATTAAAGCGGATTAATTTATATTTTTTTTTATTTAAACAGGCCCACCAGGATTACAAAATAAAGTTCAATACTTATAGTATTTATTTTTCCCACGAAAAACAATTTTTCAATATTTGCAATTTTTAACAAAAATTTCATCGCTTCACTTATAATTAAAGTTCATTGACCAGAAACTGAAATAGTTTCTGACATTTGTTGTGTCATAATTTAAACACACCCATCAATACCAACCAACCAATATTCATTTTAGAGTTTTTAATTAAAAATTAATTTAATATAAAAGGAAAATAATATATTATGTATTGATTAATACTTAAAAATAAATATTAATCATTATAATTAAAATTCGTTATTTTATTCTTCTATTCATATACACACATGGTCATACTATGAATAAAATAATAACAAAAACAAAATAAAAAATTAACTGCTGAAAAATGTTCATTTACTAACCAAACTACCAAAAATACTGGGTTCAATATTGTTTTTATTTCGTTTATGTAATGGTTCTATTTAAAAAATTCATGAATTCAAAAAAACCTGTACGAACCTTTAATTACAGGTTAAGATATCGATTCACAATGTAATCAAAGCCACCTGTGTTGCGTAACCGCCAAAGAACATATTGTACTTTGTGATACATGATTTTTATTTATTTTATTTTTTGTAAAACCGTTTAAAAACGATTAAAAATAATTATTTGGTTATTATTAAATTGTAGTTGTTGTTGTTGTTGTTTTGTGTTATAAATTTTAAAAATTACAAAATTAAATTCCCTACAGTGTTATAGAGAAAATATGTTTTGTTTTGTTTGTTTTTTTTTTGTCAAAAAACATGTATTTTTTGTATTGGCAGCCCTACTTATGAAGCTTGAGAAAGTTAATTATGATTAATTGTCATATAATTATTAAATGGTTTAATAATAAAGAGTATTGAGGTGTACCTATACCTAAAACAAAATATGAATGAAGTGATATAGCTGTTAAGCATATGGATTATGGTCAAGAGATGTATCATTTACTGAATAAGTCTAATAATATGAATTTAAGTGGTATATTGACGTCTTAAGTTTTTCTAAATTTTTTCAGTTATGCGATTATTAACTTCTCATCTATAACTCCTATCTGTTTTCAATTTTGCATTACTTGGTATTTGTTTTAGTTTTTCCACCTTTTTAATAATATGGTATCTATGCATGTATGTATGTAAATAAAAAAAACACGTAACAAGTACAAGTACCAAACATACAAAGTAGATATAGAGAAAATTGTTGGTACAAGAAAAACACATAGATTGAAGACATAGAAAAGTTATAAATATGACTGTGTTATTACTTAGAAATGGAGAAAAGATAAAAAGTTGGGATTCACTCTAACTCCCTAAAATCAAAATCCGCAATACACAAAATCCCCAAAAAAAATTTTCAAAAAATCCCGGAAAAAAATGTTTTAATTTATATCGGCAAAATTACAAATTTATAACGTGGTAATGGGAATAATTGTATTATGTTTAAATTTTTTTCTTGCCATCTACATTTTCCTGTCGTCGGGAAAATCAAGCTTTTAATAATATGAGGCGGAAGTTTGGAAGCGACAGCTCCCAACAAAAACATTTATATATTTAACAGTATGAACTGTTTCACATTATGTACTTACAATGTACTTATGTATGTACAAAAATGGGGATATCTCCTTTTTCCAAAATAATTATCTTAATTAATTTTATGCGTAGCCGCTGTTGGATGCAAAAAGTGGGATACATATGAGGCGGTCGATCCTAGCCAGAATGGACCATGTGAAAAAAATACCTTAGAGATAAAATTGCAATAGAAAAAAAGTTAATCACTTCAAGTATTTTCGTCTTTTTAGAAAAATAATTGTAATCATGTCCAAATTTATTCAATGTTACTTGTTTTCTTTTTGTTGTCTTTGCACGAGGGCAGAAATTTTTATTTTCTAATAGAAAATGACAATAACTCATTTTTAAAAATTGGCGTTTGGTCCACTCTGGGTGGGATCGCCTCAATCCCCTTATACAGAATATTTACCTTAGTTATTTTTTTATTTCTAAAAAAAGCAGTTATCCAGATTAAAATTCAAAATCCCCAAATTATGCGCACAATTTAGAGATTTTTTTGGGGATTTTTATGGGATTTTCTGTTAGGGGATTCTAATTTGGAGCTTTTGTTTTTGGAAATAAAGACCCCAACCCTAAAAAAAATAACTGATAAGATTATCTGTAATATTAATAAAATCCACAAAACATATTTATATTCGTTAAAGAAGTAAAAGTACCAAGGAGCACAATTAGAAAACCATCAATTGCAGGGACAAAAGACCTATCAAATTACATTTTTCTTCTAGGTAAGTCGGTAAAAGTGGCAATTTCAGTTGCTTCTGGAAAACCAATCAACACTTAATTGTGCCATTTTGATACCACGACTCGATTGACCTATTTGTTGTTATTGATTGTACTCGCCCAATTTCACTCTCCCAAGGAACTAAATACTTGACCCCCTGTGCGATTGAGACGGTTGATCAGATCGCAAATTTAACTTTCCGAAATAATTTATATATTGTTGGTGAAATCCTCACCTAAGGTCCGGAGTCTAACTCTAGCTAATACTGGGCAACTGCAAAAAAAGTGTTCAAGGGTTTCTATCTCATTTTCATTTTTGCAGCTGCGACAGTGGAGGTTGAACGGAATACCCAGCCCAGCAGCTTGGCTTCTTAGCCAAGGACCGGTACTAATGGCTACTACTCTAGATATATCAGTATGAGACGTGGCGAAGAGTTGCAAGTGGTTGTGTTTTGTTTATGTTATACGAGAGGCATGTCTTCCTGGAGGTCACACAGGGCACACAAAAAAATGTTTTACTTTATATCGGCAAAATTACAAATTTATAACGTGAATCGAGGGAATGTGAATAATTGTATTATATTTAAATTTGTTTTTGTCTTGCCATCTACATCTTCCTGTCGTCGGGAAAATTAAGGTTTTAATAATATGAGGGGGAAGTTTGGGGGCGATAGCTTTGAGGCATGAACAATTTGTTTCACATTATATACTTAATTAGGAAAAATTAATTACGAGGGATCTTAAGGTTGGATACAAAAATGGGGACATCTCTTTTTTCCAGAATATTTATCTTAATTATTTTTACGCGTAGCCGCTGTTGGATTCAAAAAGGGGGATATATCCAACAAAACATATTAAAATTCGTTAAAAAAATATTATTGTTTTCCAGTTTGGTTGAATATTACTGTCCTGAAAACAAACTATACTTTAAAATAGAATTTAAAATTCAAAAATGTCCTTTAAAAAGGATTTTAAAGACACCAATTTTCATTGATACATTTTCCTTTAAGTCTACTATACTCAAACAAATTTCATAATATGGTGCAACCAATTCTTGAAATACATACACATATGATAATTTAATTTTCAACTATAACTTTATAAACTTACAAAATATTTACTTACTATCACATAAAAGTTTTTTTGATTGCCATCTATCTGTGAATTTCAATTGAAATGGAATATTTTCTACAATATTCGGTAAGAGACGTCTTTTTATTACAATTAAATTTTTTATTTTGTTTGTATTGAGACAATTATCTATGCAAATTGCAAATTCATGTGCAACATATCCAACATTTATAACATTAGCACTCACTTGTAGAATGCCTGATGTTGTAGCATCTGTCATTATATCTGTAATACGAACCCTGCAGCAATCATTTGGTATTAATGTATTCTCATGATATGGAAATTGAATTTTTATTGTATATGCTGAAATGAGATGAATATATTATTATTAAGCTCGAATATATATATAATATATATATATATATATATACACTCTACAATGCATGTGTGTTAATGTAGAAATATGTATGTTGTATATGTATATAGAAATTAAATTAATTTTAATTGGATTTTATGCTGTGGGTTTTATTGTTATTGAATTGAAGTGATGACGAAAATATAGTAATGATAATAACACAGTAATAAATAAAAATAACAACAATACAAATATTTTGTATTTATATACTATCACCAGATTACATTTACTATCATACTGTCATCATTTTATGTACACTTTAATCAACACTATATCTATAACAGTGTTTTTAATATAAGTATCATAAAATAATGAGTCTGGAAACTTGCTACAAGTGTCTTAAATTACACTGAATTAAAAAAAAACATTATAAAATAAAATTTTAAATACAATATTTTCACCCACGGAATGTGGTATCGATTAAAAAAAAACCTCAACCACAATAATAATGTGTCCATAACAATTTAAGGTATGAACTAAATGACAAAATTATATAACAATTATTGAGTTTGAGAGTAACTGAATCAAATTGCCTTAATTAAAAACGAATTTGTAATTTTTCCAAATATATTTTTTTAAATTTTTCTGCAGTAAGTATGAAAATATAACTGGGTAAATTCAATTTGAAATGAAAATTTTTTCATAATATTATGTTCAATTTATGCACTTTACTCTTATTTGGATCAATTAAAAAGATTTATATATTGCGCTGCTGAGATTTAATTAATGTACCACGTATATAATTACAGTACAAAATAAATTAATGAAAAACAGATCGAAAAGAATAAAATTTATTAAATCGACTTTATATAAGCTTTAAAATACCTTAAATAATGAGCAGATCGATTGTCAATAAATTTTTACCACCATAAAAGGTGGACAGAAACTCTTGGATCATAGAACTAATATTCATTGGAAAGGGTGTGGCAAGCAAGAATTATTTGAAAGGAAAGCAGGTTGTTATTAACTGTTCAAGAGTTATGGGGTCTTAAAAAAATTTTCACAGTTGAAATATCTTCATTTCGTTCTTTTTTATAAAATCTAAGCTAGATAAGATTAAATAAAAGTAATTAAGGTGTCCTCTAAACTGATTTAAGTTCTCTTCCGCATCGTAGGAAATAAAATTTAAGTTAAATTGAGTTTCACATTTAATTTTTTTTTACAGCTTATACATACTCTGAGCAGGATTCGGATTCGCAATCTCCTGTATAGTTGTCAGTAATTAGCATACAGACGTAAACACTACACCATGCCTGTTTCTTGTAAGATTAATCCCCAAACGTACTCTATTCACTTAAGAAAACAAAAAATTAAAAGCTTTTAGTAATTTGAACTTCTAATATTTTAGCAAACAGAAAATCTATTTTTCTATGGTATGTATGTACCTTGCAATCATAAATTTTTTTTTTTCACCGTTAAATTTTCACCAAGAAAGATGATAATTATCTTGTCCTATTCTAGTAGTTTACTTAATAGTATAAGAAGAGACGGCTTTTATGTCTCACGAAATTTGAATTTGAGCGTACAAGATCGTCAAATTAAATATTCTTCTATGCTTGCTACTACAACTGTGCTAATAGCGATTGTACTACATAAATTTGTTATAAATCAAGTATTTACGAAGCTGTTAAATTGTTGACATTTTGTTTTCATACAAAATCATACGTCGAAAAAAATTTAAGATGGAGAATACAGATTCCTGAAAATTGAAAACAAGTAGGTCAATTAAATTATACTAAGCTATTTGTACGAATAAAAGTCTAACTTTAGTATCGATTTATATCAAGAGAAGGATAAGGTAGGTAAGAAGATAGTAGTAGTTGTCACCATGCATCGACGAACTTATACTACTACTTATAGACGTCCATTGTGATATCACGGATGCAAGATAATCCACATAAAACTTACTTGGGAAAATCAATTTGACTATGCTGCTCAAAAATGATGAAGATCTTTAGTTTTTCCAATCCGAAAGACATTCGGAAAGTCATTCAATGAGAAAGAAGATTTTCTTTTTATGATATAGGATACGACAGGTGCAGAGAACGTATAGAATAGAAGAGTTAAAAATTCGGTTAAAATATTTATCAATAATACAATACCCCGTTATAACCCCTACCATTTCTAACATCAAAACAATAAACAAACATCTGATGACAGCTGCTTTCGCTCAGATTATTAGTATACTAAAAAAAAAAATATATTTTCCTTTTACATTTTTTTAACTAATTTAACAGTTATTGCAATTAAATACATAACATATATAGTAACCCTTTGTTTACAAAGCAATCTATTCATATGGGACAACATTTTAAAAAGGTAGGTAAATAAAAAAAAAAAATAAAAAATTTATTTATTCCCGACGTTGTGCATTCATTTAAAGTAAAATACCATTCCATTACTTTGTACCTAGCAAAATCAATTAGCAAATCCAATAATATTGAAATAAATTTACCTCCCAACATATTATTATTCAGCATATTTAAACATAAATGTTTTTCATCATGTTTACATTTTTGTAGGACATTAATATCCTTTGAAAATTTTTCATATTTATTGAAGCGGAAAATCTCTAAATTAGATGATTTATTAAAATTCTTTAAGTCATTCAGATTTAAATTAATCTGTTGATGTTGATGCTGCTGCTGCTGCTGCTGATTCTCTATATTATTATACTGTTCATGTTTACTGAATTTTATATGTTCATTGAAATCTATTGACATACAAATTCTCTTAATTAGCTCTGATTCTGATGAGTCTTCTTCACCATGTATTTTTCTTCGTTTCTTTGTAGTTTTTATTAATTTATTTGAAATAAAAAATAAAAATGAATCCCTAGATGACTGAATGATGAAATCTCTTTTATCAGTACGACTAATGGTATGAAAAATATAAGAAGGTATTAGTAAACTATGATTCTTTAATAAGGTATGTCGTTTCAATCTGAATAAATCATTATGTGTTGATAATACCATTGAAATGTTTGATTTAGCTATGGATTCCCTTGAAAGAGTTGAAAGTCTGTAAAAAATCAAAATGAAATTAGTTAAAAAAGAAAAAATTCAAATTAATTATTTTAATAACATACGTTACTAAAGGACCCATTTTCAACCATTTGTGTTCACGTCTTTGAAATATTTGAATTTCTGTGGTAAGTAGTGGCAATGGATTATTTATATCATACATTTCGTATTTTGTAAAGCTGCAATTAAAAGAATACTAAAGATAGAATTGGTAAATAAATATGTTAAATTTCTAACATAGAACAACCAAATTTATAAGACAACATAATATAAGAAGCTATAATAAGATAGGAATAATAAAATAAAGACATATAGGTTATTGAGAATTGTTGTTTCAAGACTTCAGCCCAATAGAACTTGAAATTGTAAAGAATAATACAAAAATTTAAATTTAAGCAAAAGCCCTATGATAACACCAACGTGTTAATTGCAATAAACGGTACATTTTTCTGGATGTAGTGCGGTCTGTAAGGTCTCTTGTGGATTGGTCTCCTCCATGTATACCTATTTAATTTGTTAATGTAATCATTTAACAAAAAAGAAGCCTCGTCGCTAAATAAAATTTTACGATAAAACAACGTGCCAGTTCTTAAACTTATCTATAGCCTAATCAGGAAAATAACGAAGCATATGAACATCTCGGACTTTAATTCGTGAACAAGCTGAATCTTATATGGGTGTAGGTAGGGATGGCAATCCGGATAATATTCGGTTTCAACTATCCGGATAATTTCTGATTTAAGGATAATTCGAAATCCGGATATTTTGAATCAATTATCCGGATATTCGATTTTCGAGAAAGCAAATTTTTATCATTTCAACAATTTGAATTTTATACTGTAATTATTACATTTACTGTTGGATTGCAAAATCAGGTGGAACTCATTAGTTCCTATGATTGAGCGACTCCTAAAGTTAAAAAAATGTATTAAATAATCTGACTTATTAGGAACTGAAAAAGAATATTACAATGAACAAAATTTCGTAGTCGTATAAAGTATGTCAAACATCTTAAAACCACTTGAATTAGGTGTAAAAGAGTTGAGTAACGAAGAATCTTTTATCTAGCGAAGGTGTTTTTGAATTTATATTTAAAAAATTAAGCTATATTAATTCAGATTTGAGCAATGAAATGTTGACGTCATTAAAAACAGAAAATTTAAAACGAAATAAAGAAGTAGTATCTTTGATGAAATTTCTACAAAATCTCTCGAAATGATAATTTTGATGATATTACATATGCTTCTAAGCCAGCAATCTATGCCTATGCAAAAGATATAATGAGTCAATTGTATGCAATTCCAGGAGATGAAAACCATGTGTCTTCGTCCTGATTTGAGGATGAAATTTGCAAACCGAATACATTAGTTATCTGGATATCCAGATATTTCATGTTTAAGCTACTTGATATCCGGATACGAGAAAGTCCGGTAAATTGGCATCTCTAGGCCCAAGACCCATATTTACTTTGAAAATCAGTCGCTGATTTCGATAATTTGCTAATGTTGTTCAAGCGTGAGTCTATTCATGATGATTTGCCAGATTATACTGATCACAAGTGGCAAAAAGTGAATGCAATATGACAGCTGGTTTGATAGTTAACCCTTTCGCAAGTTCTATATAATCAAAAAAAAACACCCATTAAAATAATTTTTAACATTTCAATAAATTGAATCAATGATCAGTGTGGTTCAGCGCCTTAACCAAACTTAATCAGAAGTAAGTTGCTTGATGAGAAAAACATGCTAAATCCAAAATAAGAATTCACTGGAGGCATCTTTTAAAACTTTTTGCGATAACTTGTACTTAGAGAAAGTAAGTTGTCGAAGTCAATTTGATCAAATATTATAAATCACTTATTAACGTTCTTGTCTAGCATATACTCAATTGCAAATTACTTTTAAACTGTATTTTTAGTCCTTATTGCATTGAAAAGCAATTGCAACATCGTGTAAACACTAAAATAAAATTTCCAAGTATGCTTCACTATTTAATAGGACTAACATTATTGTTATATTGAGAAATATCAATTAAAAAATCGTATCGAGAAACACTAGATAATTATCATTCAACTCCAAAATTACAGTTGGTTTAAGCTTTCTTTTATCGGAATATTTTAAATAAGAATATTATAAAATAAAACGGCAAGCAAAAACAATTAATCAAAGAATCTTATTTGAACTAAGGAGCATGATGCACTCCATTATTTTGATTTACTAAAAATATTTCAAGAATACACAGAGTTCCTATTAATTAACAACCACCGCGACAATTGAAATAAAAGAATTTTTATAATTTAAATTGTATGAAATTCTTTCATTAATGAAAACTAAACAATGGTTTGATATAATAATTGTATATTGACATTATAATACACAATTCAACTATATTACATCAACTATATACATATATATAAATATCCTGTATATCACATTTAAAGATTTTTCACTTTAATTTTTGTAATAAATTCAATTATAGCTAAAAATTACATAATGAAAAATGTAAATAAAAGTAAAATTCAAACTAAAATTTTTGACCTATTTCAATATAAAATAATTTCATTTAGAGTAATTGATGAGACCCACTACTCTAGAATTTCACCCATAACACTTGTTTACATTTTAATAAAACAACATTTTCTTTGAATTTGAAAATTGAAGCAACACAAAAAAATGAAAAAAAAAAAAAATTCTCATAACCAAAATTCAACTTCAGCAAATTTGAAATTCAAAAAATTATAAAAAGAAAAAAAAATAACAAACAAATTTAAAATGTTGAAAAGTAGGACAATAGAAAACTGTGTCAAAAATATTGCTCTCAACATTTGAATAAAAAAAAAACAAAAACAAAAAAAGAAACTATACAATATAAAGTGTAGTAGGTATCAATAAAGATTCTAGTATTACCATAAACCTGAAAGTTTAAAAAATCTCAAATTAATATGGCAAACATTTTTATTTATTTTAGAATTTAAAGGTCCACATAGTACTTGTATTGTAACTCTGTTTTACTTAAAAAATATTTATTTTTGACAATATGACTTGATGAGAATTTTCCAAAAAACATAAAATGTATTCTTTGAACAACAAAATGTTAATCAAACGAATCAAGAACATGGAGTTATACAAAATTAATTAAACTCCTGTCAAAAAGCAAAGAGACTATGTACTTTAAGTAATATGTTAAATATAGCGAACAGTTATGAATTTGCTCTAAGGAACTGCAGCAGTCAATACCAAAAACAATATACATTTTACAGTTAAAATTATTGGAGAAATAACTCTTACAACCAAATCTATTATGAGTTCAGTAAGCAATTACAAAACTATTTACCTACTTAGATAACTCTATATACTCTTGTACAGATTTTGATTTCGTTTGACATCTTCAAAATGTATTTATATTAAAGCGAAACTTCTTCAGTTGATAATACCAACAATATAGGATTTTCATTCAATTCACTTTAATGAATACGTCGCTCCGTATGTGAATTGAGCATCTGACTTGGTTATATCGAATATATGTATATTATAATACTTAAATTAAAACGTCCTAGAATTGAGATTTTAATGTTAAATCGTTGCAGAAAGAGTGTTACAAGCCACATTAGATATTAATATCAATTGAAGAAGACAAGAAATAAAATGAGATAAACGGTTAACGTCGTGCTTGGGATCGCTAATTTACAATGTTAAGCGACACGACTTCAAATGGAGTAAATAGAAATAAAATACATATTATATGTATGTAGGTCCTATAGAATAAAAAACATGATTTCTGGCACAATACGTATATTATGTATAATATGTGCTTAAAATATGTATATATTCGTAATCCGTAAAATAAATAAAATCATGAAACAAAAAATAAAATGTAACAAAACAATTCAATTCCACAATACTTACTTATTATTAAGAAATTTCAAATTCACTTAATAATGTACAATTAAAACTACAAAGGTCGATAATAAAGCTTTGTTGTATGTATGTTATTTAGTTTTAAGGTCGTTCAGTAAATATCCTTTCCTCATACATTTTTTTATTATCGGTTACACTTTCCCAACTGGAATTAACTATAAGTTAGTGGTCTACGATCATTGTTATCACATTTTAAAAAAATATTTGCAGCTAAAGTTATGTAATTAAAAGCTACCAAACGTATTTTTAATACTGTCAGATTTATGCTTAGAGCAAGCACATCAGACGTCTAGCACATTACTAGACCAAGGCTTGCTTCATTTAGTTGTGCAATAAGTCATCATCCAGTAGGGTTAGTAAAACACCGCCACTATTGATTAGAAAAAATTAAAAATAAACTAAACCAGATACATACTGTTAGTAGAACGGTAAAAGTCTTAAGTTAATACCTATGTTAATAGCTATACATTTATTAAAAATACTTCCAAAAGTTAGGCAGCTAAAAAGAACAGCAGTTGTTAGTAAGTTTCAGTTGTACGTACATTGAAATGTAACAGTTAAAACACTTAGTTGTCGATCAAAAGAACTAGAGTTAGAATTTCCTTCACGGAGCATTCTATTGATTGGCTCTAATCTTCCATATTCAGTAGGGTGGAAGGGAATTTGGAACAACTCAACGGTTCTGAGATTATTCCGATTGGATCTTTCAACCAAATAATTTAAAATTTCAGGGACTAGCGTCTTACCCAACATAATCTGGTGAATAAAAGAGTTATCTGCAATAACCCGACGATCAGACAACGACTGTAAGTCAATGAGTTTAAGACGATGGGAATATGGTGGAAGTCGCAATGGCTCATTCCACGAAAAGTTACTCAAAGCGAAACGTTCGAAACTTTCGTTTAACCGATTCCATTCGATTAATGTCAGTAAAGTAATGTGGAAACCAAACTTGACTGACATATTCAAGGGTAGGCCTTACATATGTAACATAAAGATATTTCGTGAGGTAGGGATCAGAAAATTCCTTAGACCATCGTTTAATGAAACCTAAAGAAGAATTTGCTTTGTTTCTACTATTTTATCATAATGTAGCTTAAAGCTCAGTTTAGGGTCAAGTGTTAACCCGAGGTCTATAACAGAATTCGCTCTTGAAAGCAAACAGCCATTTAGTTGGTAGTTGAACCAAACTGTGCGAGCGGAATTTCTCCTAGAACAGGTAATGACTTGGCATTTAGAAGTGTTCAATTCAAGTCCATTTTTTGAAAACCAACGAGCATTAACAATTTAATATCGTTTTGTAGGTTTAAGCAATCCGATGAGAAAGATATAGGAGTAAAAACACACGCTGGGTGGCGCAGTAGGTAGATCGCCTGCCTTTCAACTGAAAGGTCCCAGGTTCGATTCTCGATGAAGCAAAAACAAAAAAAAAATGCTTTAAGGATTTTTCGACCTTGTCCAGTACCCTTTGTCATTGGGATATAATAAATGGCAAAAAATAATTGAGAGTATAATCTGGCAACAAATTAAATAAAAATGAAACTATTCTGTTTAAGAAGGCTTAGTTACTGACAATAGCAGTAGTTTTCCACATTTAATGAGTTGATAAGCCAGTAAGTTGTTAAATAAATAATCGAAATATTGTATGTAGATTGTAGTGTAAAATTGCAGTACCGTACTTAATTAAGCACGAAAAGGTAAATCTACCTAAGTTACTGTAGAGTGTAAAAAAAAAAAAAAAAAAAAAAAAAAACTTAGAGTCATCAGCAAAACTAAGAAGTTTAGAAAAAGTTATCACTATTAATTAAATTTTCATTTTCTAACTCTTCTTTTAAAGCCATCATTGCATTCATATTGTTTTGGTACACAGTTGCAAAACCAATTTTAGTTATTGATTAAATCACCTTTCGTTGAAGAATTGGTAATTCATCTTCAGAAGATTGACCTTTTCATTTACATAATTATACATGTGGAACCAATTTCTTCCATACATTATGTAGGGCTAACTCTTCAATATTATCGATAATTGATGAGATATTCCAAAAATTCAGAAAAAAAATTTAAATCGGGGAAAAAATTATGTTAAATGAGCGAAACGTTTTATCGAGACGTTAAGCGGGGGATATTAATAATTTAAAAAATATATAAATGGCAAAAAAATGGGTGCAGTATTATAACATGGCACCACCTACTTATTTGCAATAATTTTTTAAAATATAATTATTTTGACGTGTATAGGTTAGTATGCAGATTTTCAAAAAAAAAAATTTCTGCATTTTAATAACCACTTAAAATATTTCCACACTTAAAATCTCTCCACATAAAATATCTAGAAAACATAAAACCAATTGTCAAGTACAATAAATTTTTATCTGCACCCACCGACATCTAATATCAAAACTTTTAAATTTTCAGAAAAGCTTTGTACTACATATCAGAACTGAAATTTTCTGAATTCTTGTCTGCCGTCAGATGTATCAGTGACGTCGTAAATTTATCGACAATGTCGCCAACATATTGACGTATAATCTTAAATGTCAAAAAGAATTGTTTACATTGTTTCATGATCGTTAATTAATTTTACAGTGTATCTGTGACTCATTTTCACGACACGGGTTGTTATATGTATTATGTATCCAAAAATTTTTTGATACACAGTATAGTTTTGTACAGTTATGTTGAGTTTTTTTTATTAATCAATCAATAAGTTTATTAAAGCAAAAAATTTAGTATAAATTTTACTTCGTGTTTCAAAAATAAATTTAAAAATGTTTTTTTAAGATTTTTCTTCAAAAAAAAAAAAAAAAAAATATTTTTACGAAATTGTCCATGTTAAATCTTCATATATCACAATTTGTATATATTCAGTTCAAATATTTTAAAAATTTATCCACAATAGTATAATATTTTGACATTTGATTTGACGTCTATTTCAGTAACATGTGTTTAGAGTAATCGGAATTGTAAGCCAAGTATATTGTGTCGCCAACACAATGTTGTCAGTTTAGAAAATTTTGCATAATAGGGCTTGTCACGTCGATTTGAAAATTCGTGGTTTCGTGGTATTTTCGTATTTTGATATTAATTGATATTTTTTTTTTAACAGTAATGAATATTTTTTTCGTATCGACGTGAAAACCGTTTTTTGGTATTTTGTGGTATTTTGTACAATATTTTTCTAAGCAACTGCTTTAATTCAAATTTTGTGACAAAAAAAATTAAATTGAAGTGAATTTAATTAACTAAATTTAAAATAATAACTCTATTTGCCATTTAAACAAAAAACTTATTTCAAAAACTAAATAAACATAAACAATAAATGTAAATATTACTTTGACATTAAATACCATACCACATTACCACGAAAAAACAGGCTCTTCAGCATGTTTTCAAATACGAAAAAAAATATTCATTACTGTCAAAAAAAAAAATCTATTAGTGTCAAAATACGAAAAAACCACGAAACCACGAATTTTCAAATAGACGTGACAAGCACTATTGTATTTTGTATGAACATTGTATCGGTTGAAATTTTTTGGATACATTTCCGATGTCACCGTTTTTTTCTAATAGAGAAAAAATGTTCAGAAAAGATGTTGCGCACAAGCTTTAGTAAAAAAAATAAATAATAAAAGTCAAATTGGTATCACTAATAATTTGTTTTCGCATGTTATTAAAAAAACTTTTTGCCAAATTTCGAAATTTTTACATGCTGAATAATCACGCTAAATGTAATTTTACTCCATTCTGGTTCAATTTTCATTTAAAATTCTTGGTTAAAACTCATCAATGCTGAAAATTTGAAACAACCAGATCAGTAGGTTAGGCTGGTTATTATGCAAAAATGATCGAAAACTAGAAATTCCAATTATCAATGATTTCAATACTAGTGAGTGACTCCAGCTCAGTTTCACATTCATACATTTTTCATTTCAATCATTTTATAAAATCAAATCACCAGAATACAGAGACCACAATAGACTATATTGTATAACATTGTGACAAAAGGTCATATAAAATTAAATAAAGAGGAATATTTGTATCCTGTTTTTAATTTAATATACGATTCGATTTGGTTATGCTAAAGACTGCAATCATTTCTATCATTCTAATTTATTCTAAAATAAATTAATAGAAAATTTGTTATTCCATTATACTAACAATAACATTCATACTATTAAACCTTCAAAGATTTTCTCACCCAAAATCATAACAAGAAATCAAAAATTTAAAATTAAATATATTTTCTTTCTTTTTAACAAACAACAAAAAAAAAACAAAAACAAAAATAAATAAAAGAAAAAAGAATATTTACCACACAATTATCTAAGGAAATTGTAAAATTCAATATTATAAATTCCACTTTTATTCTATTTTTTTGTCTTTTTTTTTTGTAACTGAAAATTTTCAAAATCCCAAAGAAATATAAAAAACATTTTTGTTTTTTTTTTTAAATACTTAGTAAAGGTATAATAACCTAGGATACTTAAAGTATAAAAATATAAAAATTCTATAGCCTAAAGAAGTCAAATTGTATAAAAATGAAATGCTACTAAAGATTGTATTTTACAATGGGGTTGAATGATGTAAACCTCAGTGTATAGTAGAATACAAAAAATCAAGGATACCTAGAATCTAGATCTATACTGAGTATAGAATTATTATTCGTATTATATAATGTAATATAATATGTATATAGTTATGTTATGAGTATATTAAGGATAAAGGATAATAAATTTATGCATTTTTTAGAAGATAAATATCATTGAAAATGGAAAGAAGGTCATCTGAAATATTTTACAAAATAGGAAACCTTGTTATTTTCAATTTAAGTGATTCAGAAAATTTCTTTATTTTTTGTTTTTTTTTTTTGTGGCGTCAACAAATTTCTATAAAGGATAAAGTATGTTTTTCAGCGAAATCATTTAGAAAATTTTTAAGGAAGAAAAAAGGATTTAAATGAATTTACAATTTCTAATTTTTTTTAAATAATTATTTATTTATTTTAGTTTGTACAGCAAATTTTCATCAACCAGCATTTCTTAATCTATGATTTTAGAAATAGATTTAAGATTTTGAATTTATTACGTGTACTTAACATTTTTAATATAAACCCACTCGTATAAAGGAAATTTGATATGAAAATTAAAAAATTTATACTATGTCGAATTCTACAAAGTCAGATTGAAATAGATTAAGACAAATTAATTTACAGTATACTTGCAGAAAATCATCCGCTGTAAATTAAACCAATATAATCGTTTATCCTAATCAAAAATCCACAGTTCATAATCTTGTTGAGTCAGTTTCAACTTTTACGAGAAATATGGAGCAGGTTTGGATGGAGGAGCAACGAATGTTATCTATACCGATTATAGTAAAGCCTTTGATGTTTTACCACATGCAATAATACTTCTAAGGATACTTGGTTTCCCAGAATTCTTTCTGAAATGGGTTAAATCATATCTAACCGATAGATCTTATAGTATTTTATTTAGAAAAAAATACTTCTAAGTCTTTTTATGCTAATTCAGAAGTTTCACAAGGCAGTCATTTAGGACCGCTTTTTTTATAATCCCGGTTAATGATATCTGTTCAGTAATTCTTAATAGTGAACTGAAAATTTACGCGGATGACATGAAAATTTTTAAAAAAATTACTTCTTTAGAAGACGCTTTATTCCTACAAGGAATGCCTTAATATTCCTTAATATTCCTATATATGAATAAATGTGCACTTATGTGCTACACACGTCGACGTAATCCGGTATGTTTTAATTATTCTTCAAATGGTATTAGCCTTTCCCAAACGAGCTCAATTAAAGACTTAGGGGTTTACTTTGACGACAAGCTTAACATTAAATCACATTTTTGTAATATTATCAATAAAGCTAATTCTTTGCTAGGTTTTGTTAAACGTTGGTCAAAGGAATTTAACGATCCCTATGTTCTCAAATCTTTATATTCTAGTCTATTAGACCAAATTTGGAGTATGCTAGTCAAGTTTGGTCACCTTTCTATGATGTTCATATTAACAGGATTGAAACAGTGCAAAAACATTTTTTAAATTTTGCTTTGCGTAATTTCCAATGGTCAAATCCATTAATTTTACCTCTATATGAGTTTAGATTGAACTTAATTCCATTTGAAAACTTTGAAATTAGGACGAGAAGTGGAGGATGTTATTTTTCTTACTGAAATTATTAAAGGAAACATTGTTTCTCCTCAGATATTGAATAACATCAACATTAATTCAAATAATCGCCTACGAAATACGAAATTCTGTACATTAAGTTTCCATAGGACTAATTATGGTAATTATGAGCCAATTCATTGAATGTTACTAATTGATAATAAACACATAAGCTATATTGACTTCACACTTTCGAAACAGACTCAAAAACTTAAATTATATAAGTAATCTGCGGTAATTAAAATATGTATGCAATTTGTTTCAAAGTATTTAACTAGTTCTAAGTTAAATATAATTTTAATTTGTAAACTGAATTTTTTATGTTGTATTGTAAAAAAAAAAAAAAAAAATAATGATAATAATTGTAATGAAGTTTGAGCTAAACTAAGTAAATAAATAAATAAACTCGGAAATGGCAACAGTTCTTGATATCGACAACAATGTCCATCGACTCAAAAGAACGAAACCCAACAAGCTGGTCACTACCTAAAATGGAATATTCTACGATATTCTACTGAGACATTCAAGACAAAATATTGAGACATTCTTAAAAACTTACTTTGCTTTTTTTGCAGCTTCTGATGATCTAAGTGTTGTGCTTTTTTCTTCTAAGTCCATGTTTTTTTTATATTTATAATTTAGATTTTCAAATCGTTTGAAACGTTGTTCATTTTGAAAACTTATGTCGTCAAACTCTCCGGTTTCATAATCTAAAAAAAGCATAAAACAATAATTTTTAATGTGAGTACAGAATAGTTTCTAAATTTACCCAAAGATAAAGGAATTCTACTTGATGCCATAATTTGCAGTTCTGGCACTGGATTTAGAACTGGTTGTGATGGTAATTTTCTCAGTAATGGCAATTTATTTTTATTAATATTTTTTAAAGTTTCCATTTCATTAACATCATATCTATTGTTAATCTTAATTTCTGGTCGAAAATCAACTGGACCTGAAGATAAAGTTTGATTTTTGAATTCGTCGAAATTTAGTTGATTTCTTGATTGACGCCCTGTGAAAGAAAAAATATTCATTTATAATAACACATTTGAAATTTAGAAAATAAATTTAAAATTTCTGAAAATAAATTTTAAATAGAGAAAAAATATATTTTGATAAAAATATGAGGTTTCACATCCGAAATGATAAAATTAATAAATATCAATGATAATAACAGATGTAAATTAAATAAATAAATTAAAAAGAGCTACTGGAGTTTTTAGGTATTAGTACAGTAAAGCTCCAGCGGCAACCAATTGCTTTCTTGTTCTTAGTTTAATTTTCCGCAATCAATCATGCAGTGTACTGGTCTTGTGTATTTTAGTTTAATTGTTAGCCCTGTTGCTGTTATTCTTACCATCTTCATGAGGTATAGATGAATCGGTGGAGGTTCAAGAATTTCTTTTAGAGCTAGAGTAGACCACATTTTAAATGCTCTAGTAGCCCCTGGTAGGATATTCTTTGTATTTAAGTAAGCTTTGCACATACTTTAGTCTGTTCTATTTTTGCCCACCATACAAATGTCGCGTAAGATATTGTAGGTTTGCCAAACATATTTTGACATGCAAAGAATATCCTGTTAGCCTCTTTGTTTATGCAATTTAAATGAGTATTCCACGACTGTTTACTGTCAAGCATTATTTCTACACAAGTGTTTTGTTTTCTTTTCGATAGCAACTCCATCCAATGAAGGTGGTTGGTAGCTTACTCTACTTCGATTGGTAAAACGGGTTTTGTTGATTTTGTGTGGATTAATGTTGAACCACACCGTTTTTGCACCATTTATGCACTAAGGAAGTTGTATTCGTTCCGCAATTATGTTTTCGAATTTGCCTCTTGCTATTCGAACTAGATCATAATCGTAACTGATATCCTCTTTGCTTACCTACGGTTTGGTAATCATTATTTAGCTTTGAATTTATTCTTCTATTTCTGAGAATTGAGCAGCCCTTCTATAGTACAGAAGTAAATTTTTTTAGCTATCGCCGTTTATTTGATTATATTGTAGTTGGTGTTGTCAAATGCTCTTGTGTATCAAAAAAAAAATTCAGCTCATGTTATCCTGTCTCCGTTGTTTTATCTTCTTGATATGTATGCTGATTCCCATTTGTGGGAAATTTCTTAAGAAAGTTGGATTCTGGAAAGTACTAAGCAATATTATAATCCTGCCAAATTTAAACCAAGAACCCTTACGAATTTTTGAAGGTTCACCTCATAGTTGGAGGATATTATATCCGCAAGTTATACAAGTTAAATACCCATATTAGAATCGATATAAACATGTGTGTGAACTAAATAGATGGTTAGTGGTAGACGGTATATTAATTTTGCAATAATATATTGAAGATAGACGAGATATTGACAGGAAATTAATGTCATGATTGCGAAATATTCTGCACTAAGCGATAAAAAGTTAAATAAACAAATTGTTCAGGACTTGCTAAAAAAGAGATGAATTCAAGAATATTGCTAAAAGAAAGATTCCATATCGTGTTGAAAAGGTAGAAGAAGAATGAATGAAGAAAAATTACCAAGCAAACTATTTTCAAACCATTTATTTTATATACAAGTTCCACTAATATATCAATAATATATCTATGAATTTTAATCAAACAAAACACAATTCTACAATTTTTGATATAATATATATTCTTACCTACTAAAATACATTTCACATTCTTAAGATTTTTATTACACAAATTTAATTAATAAACATTGATAAATAATTTGAGGAGTAATAAAAGGTTAGTCTCATAATATTAACAATGTTGTAATATTCATATAGTGTCACATTTCTTTAGAACAAAGAGGTGGCATTAAATTATGATTTATAATAAAGAAAGTATTTTGAACAATACATACAATATTTAGTTTCAATATAAATAATTTAATAACAAGTGAAAGGACCTAATTGAATTGTTCTTTTATGATAAAAATTCAAAGCATGACTCTGTTATTTGTACTAAAAATACAATATGTTTACATATAAACATACAAGTATTGATCATGAAAGCACAGAAATTCTTGTATCTAGTTGAATTTTTATTCAGTTTGACCACTTTCGATTAGTTCTACCGTGATTATACAAAAACTGAAATTAATAAAATTACAATCTCAAAAATAATTTTTAAAAAACATATGCGACCTACACGAATGATGATTTAAAAAAATTCTTTATTTAAAAGTTTTCAACAAAAAACGTAAAATTTTTTTCTTTAAATTCTTAATTAAATAAATTTAAGATTTTTTTATTTAAATTACTTTATTTCACTGTTACAAAAGTTTTCTTTTTTTTTCTATTTGCGTAATATTACAGCTAGCATCTGTGTCTTTCATAGAAAAAAATTTATAAAAAAAAAACAAAGATTCAAATTGAAATCAACGAATTGCATTGCTTAGTGTATTTGTAGAAATCTTATTTAAAAATTCTGAAGATCCAAATATTCAATCGTTCATATTGGATTTATTTCAATTAAAGTTTATTCGAAATTTTGGATATTTTTATGAATAGTTTTTTCTATCAGTTTTTTTTTAAACTTTAAAAATGTTTTTAAAAACTAGCTACATACATATTATTTAATTTATATGGCAAAAACATTTTTTTTTTTATTATTATATATTTTTTTTAGTATTTCTTCATTTTATTTACAATTCGTATACTGAAATACAATAAGAAAATATTTTTTCTGTATAGATTTTGCCTTGAAGTAGTACACCCGCAATGGTGCAGCCACATACGTAATTAATTTCACCTTAAAATATTTCCAGGTAAAATTCTTTTGAATCTGCTAGTTACGCTAGCGTGTTCTACTTACGCTAGATGTGTTCATCCGCGTATAGGTTAATCCTGACATATTAGGGCCACCTCCGTGAAGGAGACAAAAAAAATTGGTTAAAATATTTGAATGTTGCTACAGTGTGTTGTTGTAGTTGTTGGTGTAGTTTAATAACTCATTGTGAATTAAAGCAATGTGTGAACTATTTTGGATTACTTGATGTGGCCCGAACCATATATAATTTACCATAGCTATTCTTGTAACTTTATTCTGAAATCGTGACTCCATAGTTGAGTAAGCCGAGATTGGTTTCAGTATGGGATTGTAAAACAACTTTTTGTTTTCCAAGGAGAGCTGCGATTTTCTTCCTATAGTGGTTTTCCACTTGATACCGAGCTGTTTCCTTTTGTAATCAATGTGGGCTTACCAGTTTAGTTGTTTATCTAAGTGTAGTTTTAGTTGACGTTATCTTTTTTAAAGAGTGTTATTATTATTTACAATTATAGAATATTTATATAATACAATTATTATATAATTATTCTATTGACCAAATTCAATTTTTTGTAGCAATTACCAGCTGATGGACGGAATAAATAGAGCGTCTCCCTTTATTTATCTATTTATTTATTCGTTTACGAAAAAAATTCTACAGACATAAGTATAATCTAAAACTATAAAATCTTTTTAATTTGAAAAATAAATTAATTTATATAGAAAAATTAAGCATAATTAAATATTTTAACAATTACTCAGCAAACAACAAAGATAATACACCGTAATTGAATGGTAATAATTTAAATATAGAAACAATTTTTTTTCCAAACATTTCAAGGAAAAAAACCTAAAAAATCAAACAAAACATTTAGTTATTATTTGGAAAATAAAAGTAAGACATTATTGCACTTTTAAATACATTTCTTGTAATATGATAATCAAACATTATTTGAATTGAATTGAAATTAATGATACATTTCATAATTGCACGTAATGATCTTTGTAAGACATGTAAAGAGAAACAATACAATAGTTCAGAACAAATAATACAACTTGACAATACATCAAATACAAACATAATGCGAACAGTGTTACGTCTATTTACTAATGTTTCAATGCCCAATAGTTTACATGCAACATTGTATAAGATTGGTGAGTGAAATAAATTAAGTTTGTACAAAGCGAACTTTGAGAAGGAATATTGGACTCTCTCAATCCGGATGATGTGAGAATAATAATCGGGATTCCAAATGACGCAACAGTTTTCTAAGACTAATCTAACTAAAATATAAGTTCTTTATAGTTAAAATGTCATGGAAGTCTTTTGAATTTCTCTTTAAGAAACCTAATTTACTAAACGCTTTTGCACAGATAAAGTCGATATATTTAGAAAACGAAAATTTTACATCAAAAAAATCTTTAATTCGAAAAACTCTTGTTAAACTTGTACTACTATTAATGTTGCAATGCAAATAATATTGGATTAATACAGGGGTGAAAAGAAATTACAGCACATTTAGCAACATTTAAACACAAGTTATTACAATTAGACCAATTTATAACATTATCTAGATCACATTGAAGTTAGGAGCAGTCTCTTACAGTATTAAGTCTTAAAAATATTTTTAAGTCATCGGCAAACAACAAAATCCTACAATCCTTAACAACTTGAGGTAAATCATTTATCATCAGAAAAAAAAGTAAGGGACCTTCCTTGAGGTACTCCAGCCGAAACTTGAAACAATTTAGATTTAAATTCTTGAATCTTTACACATATTGCCACCTATTGTTTAAGTATGAATGAAGCCATTTTAAAATAGATGAATAAAAACCTAAAGCATTTAATTTATAACATAATAATTTCACATTAACCCTGTCAAATGCTTTGCTAAAGTCCAAATATATGGATTCAACTTGAAAACCACTTTCTATCTCATTAATAACATAGTCATCCATGTTGGAATGGACTGTTTGCATCGAATCTATTTGAATTGAAATGTCCTAGATTCGATTCTCGATGAAAGCTAAAAATGATTTATTATTTTTTTTGACATGAGGATCTCATAACTCTTTTCATTAGAAAATTAAATCGAAAAAAATAATTGAGACTGAGGAACTACGCTTTTTAAGAAAACTTAGCTCCTATTAATAGTAGTAATTTTTCACTTTTAATAAGTTGATATTTCTGAAATTTGGTAAATAAATATTGGACTCATTGTAGTAGAAATATCAGTACCGTACTTAATACCCGAAAAGGGAATTCTACCTAAGTTACTGCCAAGAACATGGAAAATATTATAACCAAATTTGACTTCGCATGCTAGTTCTAGAAAATCAGAAATTACTTAACTACATTACTTAAAAACATCAAAACAACAAGGATACTTTCAAATATCCTTTTCGTCCTTAAAAAATAAGATTTATCACTAAAGATATATATTTTTGGAAAGCTAGCAATTCCAGCTATTTATTAGGCCTATTATATAGGTAATTTTTATTAGGTCCTACGTCGATACAACTTCTCTTTCAGAAGAGCCTAGGTAGGTAGGTAGGTAGTAGTGGCTGCCGACATTACATCGACATACTTAGACCGGTGAGGTCCATTGTGATACCACGGAATTTTCCTCGCGTAGTACCCTACTCGTTGAACCAATTTGAGCTTCTAACGAAGCGGCGGAGGTTTTTCATACCAGTGTTTTCAAGATCACTCAGCGAGTCCAGAAATAAGGCTCCTAAATGGGTTTTCCTTTTATGGTAGAGACCAGGGTAGATGTTGGACAGTTTTATCCTCCTCCATCTCTCTACAAGTTCTGCAGAAGTCGTTTGAGGAGAGTCCCAGTCTTCTGGCATATTTACCAATCAGACAATGACCCGTAATGACCCCTACCATAGTGATAATGGCACACCTTTTCATGGTTAGTAGGTTAAGGGATCGCTTCAGGTTCAACATAGGCCAGATCTGCTTGGTGACATTGCAGTCTGGTCTAACTGACCATCTGAAATTTGAAGCTTTTATTACATCATTTCGAAGCAATAAATTACAGGTGGCAAGAGGTCCACCCAGATTGCTCCTTTCCGGAAGGAGTTCTAATATAGTGCCCTCTCTAGCAAGTAGATCTGCCATGCAGTTACCCGGAATATCACTGTGTCCTGGCATCCATCGTAATAATATGTTAAACCTATCCGCTAGTTCGTCCAAAGAACTGCGACAGGCCAACACGGTTTTTCAGTTGATGGCTACCGACTCCAGTGCTTTAATTGCGGCCTGACTGTCTTTAATTGCGACTTGACTGTCTGTCAGAAGAGTTTAAGTAAGGGAATTATATTAAGTCCTGGGATTTCATTTAATAACTTCAAATATGCTGAAAAATATAGACCATAGAAATTTGATAACAAAAATAAACATGATAACAAAACAAGAAAGTTTAATAACGGTACCAAATCCCACATATCTATATCCTTGTTCCCTTGAGTTAGATTATAAATCTTTCATCTACCAAATCCTTATGGAATATTGGTAAATTAAAGGTATTTTAGATTTTTTCAGTCAAAAGTAAATTAATGGTTAGTAAGACTAGTTTTAATGTTGCAATAAAAAATGATAGAAACGAAACATAGCCGATTTATTGTGTAGAAATTAGATTACTTTTCTCATACAATTAATTTCTTCATAAATCTGTTACTAAGTTATAAAGTCTTAGTTTTATTTTTAATTAAAAATATAAACATTGTAAATGATGTGGTATTAAAATTCGTGATTCTACTTTACCAGGTCATAATAAGAAAACCTATATAAATCCTACTTAAAACAACAAATTAAAAAAAAAATATTTACACAAAAATAAATTTTCTATGTTGTTCGTACTCCTCTTACTTCAAGTACTTTTTCTTATATCGTTAAATTTACACAAAACAATTAATTATTCTACTCTCGCTCGCGAAAACAATGTCAACATTTAAATATAGATGTGCAACAGTCGTTCAGAGCCAAAATGTTTGAAAATGTGCAAAGACCAATAATTTTTTTTTGTTGGTTTTGTTTTTGTGGTTTGTCGTAAGTACATAACACCTAAAAATGGGAATCCTAATTATAACCTTAAAGCAGCGGTAAATAATTTTATATTGCTGTAGTGTTATAAAACTTACATCGGAAAATTTCATTAAAAATATAGAATTTGCAAAAACTTTTTGGCAATGAATATTTATTAGGACATAGATTCAGTAAAGATAATAGATTATAATCTTACTGAAATAATTTTTTTTCTAATGCAGAATTTAACTTAACAGTTATTATTAATACTATCGTACTAAACCACAAAAAAATAAAGACTGGCTCTCTACATTTATTGCTACTATAAATTGGAGTGAGATTTGAGGAAGACATTCCTAGATAAAATAAACACTCATTATACCTGACGCTTCAAATATAAGTAAAACCCCGCAGTAACCTGCTTTTTTTACGGTATATGAAAATAGACAGCAAGAGTTTAAAATCAAAATATTTTTTTCTGCATAGGGCTACGCCATTAACAAATTTTTACTATAGCTTATAGAAATTCTCAAATACATAGGAAAATTATTTATTTTGAAAACTAATTACAGGAATAGGTACACTAGTAGGTGCAGTACTGAAAGGTGAAAAACCTTAAATATATATGTTAAATATATTCCACTCACAAATATTAAGATGTGAAGGACCATGCAGTAAAGATGAACTCTTAAATTTTGCCAAAAATAAGGCAATTAAAGAATGCCAAAAATAATGTCAGACTGTAGTTGAAGAAAACTGTCAAATAATTGTAACTAGGTGATGACGGACTTTTGAAGACTCGGTCAAACATCATGTCACGCTGACACCGATACGTATAGCAGTAAAAGATGATTATAATTATGTAATTTAATGACATTAATTAGGACCTTAATGAAATTGTCATTTATATATATATGTTTTTTTTTTATTAAATATTATAATATTTAAACAATTTACCAAATCAATACAGAAAAAAAGCCAAATTTTAAATTCAAATTTACATAAAATAATAATTAATTTATGTTATTTAAATTTGATAACCGCAAAAAGGCAAATAAAAACAAAAAAAAAAATATAATAAACAAAACAAAATTTAAACTATAGACCTTAATTTGAAAATTTTTGTTTAAACTTCCAATTAATGGTAAATTTTATTTATATTATTATTATTATTCTAAATAAAATAACCCTAATTATATTTAAAAATAAATTAAATTTGAAAAAAAAAAATCACTTAATTCCAAACAATGAATTGAGATAATTAAAATAGGAGATTAGGATAAATTTAAAATTTTTATAATACTTAATTACCAAAAACAAAAATTAGATTTAGTTATAAATTGTTGAACGATGTGGAATAGTGAATATGACATTTGACACTAATAATGAGTTTGAATCTGATTCGATTTAAAATATTGATTAATTTTTTTACAATTTTAGTTTTGCAATTTAAATAAATAATAATTGTTAAACAACACTAGGTACTCGGGTTATCGGCTTAACTAAAAATAAATAAACAAATGTTTTTCATTTATTTATAATCAAAAAAATTAGTTTTTAATATAATTTCTTAAATGGTCAGTCTAAAATCAGCATAGCTAATTATATTTAAAATCTGTTGTTTATATCTGTAATTAAAAACACTTTAAATCATTTCACGGATATTATTAAATAAAATTTTCAGTGAGTTCTTTACATATTTTCTAGTGGAATTTTTTTAGAAGATAAGCACGTGTAGCACAATGTTCTTTCTTACAAAGTGCAGTAGATGCAGTACATCAAAAAAACAACTAACATTTTTTTTTCAACTTATTCTAAAGTTCAAATTTGATATCCAAATATTTATAATTAATATTTAATAAATAAAAATAAAAATTCTACAAATGTACATGACAACTCATTATACAACAAAAGTTAAAAAAAATATTTAATAGTTAAATAAACCCACTCTCAGCCTTATATTTTAATGTTACTATTTACTATTTTTAGAAATATTTTTCAATCGATATTTTCTTGTATACAAATTTACTTTCAGCATCGCAAATCTGTATTTTTTTTATATTTGATTTGTAAAATTTTTGAATGCTTTATTTTAGATTTATATTGTCACAATTCAAACAGATACATTTTACAAACAGACTCTTTATATGACATAATTTATGCACAATAGATTTTCAAATCCCAATGCCATCTCGTCTTCAATCTAATTATAATAGACCAGGTGAATAATAATTAATATATCCTATATTATTGTTGTTGTTTATTGTATAGTTTTTAGTGTTTTTGAATTGTTAATGTAATTCGCTTTAATTGTCATTGAGTACAACACTACCATAATAATTGAAGTAGGTGTCATCTAAATTTATTGTACAAATAATTACTTTTAAAATCGGTTGTTTTATAGTTTTTCGGTAATTGAAACTCAGTGAAATATTTTTAAAAAAATTTATATCAATGGTGTAATTCTAATCTAATAATGGTATCATATGAGCATTATAAATTTTCTATTAAATGAGTTAAATAATTATCGTGGGTATTTACACTGTAATATATGCACACACGACTATTGTACAATATCTTGATCTACAAATATAATAAATCCATATGCATGAACGATTGTATTGTACCGTTTGTAGTTACAGAAAGGAAAAAAAAAATAAGAAGAAAATTTCTGTGGGAAAGAGCAAACAATATTGTTAACATTCGTCTTGAACTTCTGCAAATAATAAATGAAAAACCCGTCACTCATTGGGAATGTTTCGGTTGGAAGGCAAATCCACATTCGAAATATTTCTAATTATAAACGAATTTCCATAACCAGACTTTCCATAAGCGATCTCGGAATTTCCACTGTAAAAGGCTGGGCCTTTGGTACCTCTCGTGTTGTGTGATGAAATTGCTTGATAGTAGGATGATGGAATTTTAATTCCGGGAAACAAGTGCCAACACAAAGTATATATTTATAAAATAGAGTAACTGTACTGCTCTTACAATACGACAATGATCAAGTGGTACAAGAGACTAAGTCATATTTATGTACAAGACAAATGCCCTATAGTTTTTAACTTAACTTTTAACTTAAAGAAATTTTTAAGGCGCCAGGCCGAAAATCTGAGTTTTACTCGAGGTTGCGTCGTATAGCTTCGAGATAAAAAATAAACTTTGCCGCGACTCAAAAACCCCAAAAATTTGGCTGCGCTTTTCGCAATATGGAAAATATGCTCATTCCAGTGCATATTTTTATTCACTCGCATTTCGAGAATGTGCAGGTCTTTGAGTCGCTGAAGATCTTCATTTTAAAACCGGAAAATTGATTAAAATACTATTAGCTTATTACTAACAACACAGTTCTCGGTTTTTAATCTGTTAAATTCAATTTTATTTACTTTATGCCAGTCGACGATTTTGTTTAGGTCGTGATTGAGCACCCCGGTCGCCGACCATCGTTGTTCTTTTTAAATTGACTGCAAAAGCTGCAAAACTGATTGCAAATCATATGATGCTACTGGAGTTCTGTCATCACCAAGCAAAACTATGAATTGGAGTGAAAGTTTATTTGAGAAGGTCAATGAAAATGAAAAATAATTTGGTTGAAAGAACAAAGCCTTGTGGAACACTAGCATTGATTTTACAGTGGATCAGAAAAGGAACTGCCAACTGAAACTTTGCTATATAAATTTAAGAGAAAACTTTCAATCCCGTTTGAAAAAGTTGAACCAATGCCTATAGCGTTGAATTTTGCTACAAAAGCAGAATGTCTGACTGGACTAAAAGCCTTAGCGATATATGCAGATGTACAACAGGAGTTTCACCAGATTGGGGAAGGTTGGTATTGAGCTTTTCGCAGAGACATGTATTGAGATCACCCGTATTGACTATCACGAATGATTCTTTTATGCTATCAAGATATTTCATAAACTTTTGGCTTTAACACTAAAAGGCTGTAACACTAAATAATGTGGTATTAACACATGCAAACTCTGTAAAGTATCTTGATATGCATCTGGATAGGCGTTTGAATTGGAGAGAGCATATTGTCAACAAAAACGAGCAACTTAGATTGAAGTTTAACACCCTGTACTGGTTAATAGGATGTTATTCGCAGTTATATCAATGGAGTGCAAGATCCTACTATAAAAGACCGTCTTGAAACTCATCTGGTACTATGGTATAGAACTGTGGAGAGCCACAAGTAATTCCAACATTGAAATATTGGAAAGGTTTCAATCCAAAGTGCTCTGATCAATAGTAAATGCACCATGGTTCGTGAGAAATGAGTAAATTAGAAAGAACTTAAAATCGAATCGGTTAAAGAAGTGATAGCAACAAGAAGCTAAAAATACTTTGCGAGATTGGAAATACATCTTAACGATCTCGCATCACAACTACAGTGTACAGACCAACATGTGCTGAAAATGTTTCATCCGATAGATCTAAGCAGCAGATTTATGTATAGTCAAACCAGAAATCCCCACTAGCTTGAGCAGAAATATAAAACTGCGGATATGAGCCAATGGGCTCACTCACCACCTGTTAAATAAAAAAAGCTAAAACAAATTACTCAATATAGTCTAATAGTTACATACTATTATTAGATAAAAATAAGATAGATTGTAAAGTTAAATAAATAAACTAAAAAAAAAAAAAATTATAAATATTTAAATGAATTCTTAAAATATCTCGTTTATCAAAATATCGTTTTAATTCCAGAATATTTACCTTTATGCCCTTTCTAGAATATTTACTAAATTTAAAAAAAGCAAGAATTTTAATCAAACACCATTTTGAAAAGCAATATTTTGAACCCGATCCGTTTAATGTTTTAATTAGATTTCTAATGTACATGGTCGTCTGAAATCAACGTATTAAATTTATTAGGGTATGAGAGTAAATAAATTTTGAATGATTGATTTTTTACAGGTACCTACATAACATAATATTGGTTTCAAAAACTTATATTATTTCTTAAACATCATATTATTTTCTTTTATTGTCTTATAAGGGAAGTAAAATTTTTTTTTTATTTCAAACAGATTATAATTGATGTATTTTCTACTGAGAATTGTTTTTGTTTTATGGATGCATTTCAGTTTAATCCAAACGAAAGAGAAAAGAAAAAATAACAACAAAAAAACAAATAAATGTCGAATTAGCACGTAATTCTTTCTGTTTCCTCCTCTGCTAAAACAAAATGGATTAAAAATATTTAGAATAATAATTTCAAAGCTATTGAATACATTCTTATTTACTTATATTTTAAAATAATTTTTAGAATACATTGATTAGCGTAAGTTATTATTTATTTTTTTTATGAAAAATAATCAAAAAAACTTTAATCAATTTATATAATCAACTACATAAGTGTTGGCATAAGTGTTAGCATTTAGAGCAACGTTTACACATAAGATATTATTTGATACAAGTTACTTATTTATTTATTTAAGGTTTGTTTGGCTCAAATAAAAACAATGATTTTAAATATATAGAAATTAAAAATTATAAACAAATAAAATAAAAAATAAAAAATACAACAAAATGAAAAAAAAAATTTACCTATTAAATTTTTAAATAAATAAAAAATACAATTAAGAAAAAGTTGAAAAAATCTTATAAATGTAGGTAATTTAGTATCTACTAATTGTTATTATCAATACTATTATTTATAACAATCAATATAACAACAAAAATAATCAAACACAACAAACATTAAGCAAAAAGTTTAACAAATGACAAGAGTCGATTTCGATTTAAAGGAAAAAATTAGTTTCCAGCATTTTTTGTTTTAAAAATGTTTGATGATAATAGGATAATATTCTATTTTTTCATTAAACAAAGTCGGATGTCAAAATTTGTGGAACAACGTTTACAGAACAGTCAAACTTTCAATAGTATAAACAAAATCTTGATGTCTAAACGGTACCTAATAGTGAGTACCTAATTTTAGCGGTTTTTTATTTCTAAATAAAAAACAATAGCTATATTAGTTTATTTTAGTTTTAATATTTTAGTGTTTTTTATTTAAAAAAAAAATAAACATAGATAAATAATAAATGTACCTAAGTAATATATGAATATATCCTATATCTATCTATTGATATTTTGATATTGTAGTTTTTTGTATTTTAAAATAAAAAAAGGAGTTTTTAATTTTTTAGTTTTCCTAATTTCTAAAAAAAAAATAAACAGTAAGAAGCCAGTTTTCCGTCTGAGCTGCCTTTGCAATGACTATCAACAAAGCGCAAGGTCAAACTCTCAATAAGGTTGGTATTTTAATAGATACACCAGGTTTTTCACATGGACAACTATATGTCGGGATGTCGCGCACTGGGAATAGAAATCATTTGAAAAACCGAAGAGAATAGAACTGTTAGAAATATAGTTTTTAATGAAATATTAGTTGATTAAATATTTCAATCTATATCAATCCAATTACATAGTCTGTCTGCTAATCTACTAATTTAACTAAAGTATTATTACTAAAATATTGTTGATTGAGGAATTTTTGATTTCGATAATTTATAATGTAGTACAACCTAAAATGCTCTAATTTTGATTTTTCACTATATATAATGGTAGCAAAAAGTTACGTAGTAACGGGTATTTAACTAGTATAGGTAATTTGTATTGCAACACCGACTAAAAGCTATATCCTCTATCATTCTCTTTCAAAATTACGAACTTAAATATTTGAAAAGTTTCTTCAAACGCTGTTAAATCAAATACTGAAACAAAAGAAAACTAGTTTCAAACAATATTTCAATAACACTTTGTACAACTTCTTATATTTTCCAGAAATATTTTCATTAATATTTCACAATTTTCATTCGTTTTATACACTACCAAAAAAAAGTAGAAGAAAACTTGAATAAGAACGTGTACAAAAAGGCAACCAAAGTTTTATAAATTCATTTCATATTGTTGGAACAATTCAATGACATTAACTTGTATCTAATTATATTATAGATACAATTTCTATGATGATAATAGTAACTTAACAACAATGTTCTCAATAAAAATTCAAAAACAAAAAAAAACTGTTCTGAAAATTTTAAAAACCGAACCAAGACATAACGACTTCCACTACTCCGGCCAAAAATTTATATTCATTTCACATTTTTGCCTTAATTTTTATGTGTATATTTTTCAGATAATACATTTTATATTATATTATGTTTTTTTTTCATATTTTGTTTGTTTTAATTTTTTATAATCTATTTTGTTTTCCAACATATTTTTATTGCAGCGGATATACTTTTTTTTCTTGCTTATTTTCATAATAAACGAAACGATTTACTCTTGACCATTTTAGAAATTTTCTAAAAAACAATATAAAATGCTTATTACAGCCAATAACAATCAAAGTTTTTCCAAATCATGTTGTATTTGTTTTTCTAACAAACACAAAAACCGAATTCACTGTATTATTTTGCAAGGTCCTTGTAGAATGGAATATTTAAACAGTTATTCTGATTTTGGCAGAATTAATTGTCTTTATGTTAAGTTGGAAATAGATTGTTTTTTCTCAGTCTTGTTTGTACCATCAGTTTCATGTTGATTGGTATTTCTTTAAAATACAATTTTTAATAAAGTTTTTCTGCCCATTATACCGTTTCCGTGTTACACATAGAAAATTAATACTGTAACGAATCCGCAGCCTTTATAGCAAAAATAACAAAAACAGAAATTAGCTCTTATTTTGAACTTTAATTTGGAATTCTCTCTTAACTGTATTTATTGAATCTTTCTAAAAGAATATGACAATAATTTCTAACAAATGTGACCTTTATGGTTTATTCAAATCTTAAAATTAAAAAATGTTGGGAGGTCTATTCCACTTATTTGACTCTTCATATTTGATCGTTCATTCCAATGTTGTACCTTACATTACTGCTAGCGACTTTTTTTTAACCTGCTGGTTATTGGAATGTTTTGTAGATCTCTCGCCAAAGGGTTAGGGTGTTGGATTATTCTGGTTGCATATCTGTTTTTGCATTTTTCAAGTTCTTCATTAACTAAGGGTATATTCAAATTATTATGTAGATTGATATTACTAATGTACCAAGCGACTTGAGTTATAGTACGTAAAATGTTTGATTGCATCCTTTTAATTGTTTCGATGTTACTATTAGAAGCAGTTCTCCATAACTAACACTCATATAGGACCAGTTTGGTTTCAGAATTGCATTGAACAGCAACATTTTATATTCCAGATCTAATGTGAAATTTTTCCCAATAAGCCAATAAATGCTGTTCGGTGATGTGCATCCTCCAAGTCAGCCTTTTGTCTAGGTGAAATCCCAGGTATCTAACCTTGTTGGCTTGCGGAATAGTTATCCCATTTATGCTAACTGGAGAACATAATCTTTTCTTTAGCGAGAAAGTTATATGAACAGTTTTACTCTCATTGACCTTCATTTGCCACTTATAAAGCCATTCTGTATCTGTTGCAAATGTTTTTGTAAATTTGTAGATGCTGTATGTGGATTTGAGTGACAGCTTAAGATTGCAGTATCGTCTGCGAAGGTGGATGTTAATGTATTCTTGTTTTTCGATAGATCATACATATACACTAGATATAAAAGTGGACCCAGTACACTACCAGCATTGATTTCATGTTCTTCTGTTACATTTACATTTGAATCTAACTCGAAAGCGTCTATTGGTTATATAAGAATTTAGAAGTAGATAAACCTTAGCTGGTAGCTTTTGTTTTATTTTGTAGAATAATCCAGCGTACTTAACTTTGTCGAATGACATCCAAGAACACGTCTGAGCAGAACTGTCTTTCTTCAAATCCTTGTTTTATTTGGGTAGCAATTCGGTGTCCCTGTTCAATCGTGCTTTGTTCAGCTTGAAAATCAAATTGATGCATAGGAATTACCTCATCGTGTTTTACTTGCGGCATCATTTTAAGAACTAAAATTTTTTCGAAACCGACAGCATAGGCAATAGACTGATGGGTCTATATACACAAAGTGACAATATAAATATAACATTAATAATTTTTTATTTTTAAACTATCAATAATATATTCGTGTCCACCTGATTTTGCAATACAATACAAACCAAACTATCACTATTTTAAAGTAAAAACTTTATATCACTAAAAACTTTTAAGCTCGAGGCCAAACTCGACAGCGTCTGTACGGCGTATTATTTGTGAACTGTCAAAAACAAGTTAACTGATATGAAAAAAATATAAGCTGGCAAACTCGAAGCCGATGTTCGCTGATGTATGCCTAAAAAAAAATAAAGTTCATCCCAGTTCAATTTTTCGGTTTTGAATGACATTTTGCTCAATTTTTCTCAGTTTTTGTTAGTGTTTTGGAAAATAGTTGAAAAATCATTGATATTTTGAAAATTTAGTTCTGCGAAATATTTAACAAAAAAATTGTTATTTTTAAAACTTTTATACATTTTTATTATTATAAAAGTTTATAAAAGTTTTAAAAATAATAATTGGTCAACCTAGAACTTGAGTGTCGTATACGCATATTTATCATTTTTGAATACAGTTAAAATACGTAATGTTTTTACCATAATACTAATATTCTAACGGTACATTGTTTAAGCGGGCTCTGTTCACGAACACTTTTCGTTACATTATGGTGTGGCTTCCTAGTTTGCATAAATTTTTGAAGATAAATATATTTCAATTTGTCGTATATACAAAAATAATTAACGATCGCTAGTTTATGGTGCATATACGACAAATAAGTAAATTTACGTGCCTACATTATTTATCATACGTCAAAAAAACAAAAAATATTGAAATAAAAATGGAATATAATTTTTTTGTGAAGACTAATAGACACTTTCTTTTGAAATTTGTATTTCACTCATTTTTGTTAATTTTTTTGGATAAAGTTTCTGGTCAGTTCTTTCTTCAGTTCAGCAAAAATTCAGTTTTTGATATCAAAAGTCTGGAAAAGTGTATCAACAAATGAAGTTTTATATTTTAATTTCAATACATTTTTCCTCTCATACAATATATTTTTTACTTTATTTGATGGCAACCAGTTATATAGTTTGTCGAGACAATTTATTATAATTAAAGAAATTTAGGCTTTGCATTATTACTACACTAACTTTCTTATAATTAATTTTTAATAATCTTATAAAAATTTTAATATTATCATGGAATTCATTCTATTTTTATTTTGTGGCACACATGAATCGAACCAGAGAACAAATTTCTTGACATTAAGCATTATATAAACTAAAATATAAAATTATGCCAAGTTATTTAACAAATAGACAAATTTATGTAGAAGATGTTCATCACTACTATTTAAGAAATATTTGGGATTTTAGGTTGAACTTTTTTAATAAATCTAAAACACAGAGAATGGCAATGTATAAGGGTCTGCAACTGTTTAATAATTTACCACTTAATTTAAGAATGGAAACATTTTTTGTCAAATATAAGAAAGGCTTGATTAAATACTTGAATGAATAAATTGATTGGAATATTTTGTAATACAAATGAATTGTTATAATTATAAATAATGTTATAATTGTACTCTATAAATAGTTAACAAAACTAAATAAATGAAATAATAATAATAATAATAATAAAACATTAGGCTTATTTTCAAGTATTTTTTCTAAAATAATTTTTAAAGCACTTCCTATATTGTTCCCTGATCTTCTACTTTATGCTTTCTTTCATATACCGCAGTATGTTTTCTCATCAAGCCATCTAGTTCTTCAGTAAGTATTGTTATTTAAATTTAACATTTTCTCTAAAATTTATTTTGTGTCAGTATTATCAATAATAGCGCAATATAAATATATTAAAGAAATAATAGCGTTTATCAAGGACACAGACCTTCAATTCTGAAATGGACGGGGAAGTACAATAGATCTTAAGAGATGGCGGTTACTTTGAACTTCCCAATTTAAAAAAAAAATTATCAATTCTATAATAACATACCACTGAACAATCACAACTAGTTTATAATATTTTAATAAATAGCTATTTACTATGTGAAAAATCTCTTTATGTATGGTATACGATTAACAAGAAATAAAATATAGTTCATGGAGCAAAAGACAAATGTTATGGCATATACGACAGATAAGGTTTAACCAAGTATAGTTGCAATTTTGAATTTACGACAAACTAGCAATTGATATCTTTGGAATGAAGATAGGCAGCGAAATTCTGACTAGAAAATTCGAAAAACCTTTAGTATGAATCAAGTCTTAATTCATAAAGTGCCAAAAAGCGTATACGACACTCTAGTACTAAGGTGACGAATTTATTTTAAAAAGTCAAAAATATTTAATTTTATGAATATATTTTAAATGTCATTTGACGCCGTTTAGTTTTCCTGGTTAATTTAATTTTCGTCATTCTGTGTCGTACAATTTTCTACAGCGTCGAGTTTGTCTCGAGCTTTATGGTCATATAATGCAAAACTATATTAATCAAACTTAAGAAATTTTACTGTTAAAATCACTCAATCAAGAATTATAGTATAAATTTAATGGCCAAGAAATCTAATCAGAATACAATATGCTTTGCAGCTCAAACTTTTTGTAAGTCTTCCACGTACAGATTAAATAAAAGTGAGCCTAAAAGACTTAAAACCCTCAGAATTAAATTTTTTAGCTTCCATATTCACACACATCTCTAGCTACTATTATTTTCCATACAGATATGTATACAGATATTCATTCATTTTTATGTTATTCCTCTAACTTCACAGTTTGAACGTTTACTAAGCAAGTTTTATATTGTACTTGCAAGTTTAGTGTCAAACGTTTTCGTTATATTTAATTACTCTAAAACAATCAGACAAACAACTGGTGTATTGGTACCTGATTTATTTTTTTAAACCATATTGATCGGTAATTACAGATTGTTTTTAAAGTTCGGCTTGTGTACCACCCTCTATAGAGAGTTTTGATATAGAAAACATTTGAAGGCGATAACTCAAAAACCAGCTCCTACCTCAGTACAAAAGTACTTGTTAAGATCATTGTACTTTTATTAGTTTCCATCAATATAATTATTTTGCAATAGTTTGAGTATAAAGATGCATATTTTGATGTTTTTTTTTTTAAATATGCTTCGTTTATGCATTTCCACAATTTGTTTTTTAAATTCACTACATTGCTCTTATTCTTATTTTCGAAAGGTTATTTCTGAGGAAATTATATTTGCACCTTAACTCATTGAGCAGTATCTTTGAATTTAACTTTTTGATACTAGTTTCAAAATATTGTAGCTTCGGTTCGGTTCTGTACAACTCTCCGTTCAATTTTTCGTTAAGTTGATTTATTGTCAACTTCTCTTTTTTGAAGAAGTGTTTTTAATAGACCAGTATTGATAAATTTTATCTTTTTTTAAGATTGTACGGAAAGTAAATGAACTGAAACGAAATTTTCAGACTTGTTGAACTTCAATAAGTCAAATAATGTTGAATTCCATGCAGTAACCGAGTCTTATTCTAAAACTTCTATTCCGTTGTTATACTAGTATGGGTGGCAACTATTTTGCATGGGGTAAAATATGGAAACACACAAACATCTTTTTAAATGCAGAATGGCATTACATCCACATAAGATGCTGTACTATGAGTAAATCTAGCTTTAAAATAATTTTGAGTAAAATAAAATATTTAATTTTTTTGAAGCAATAAACTTTAAATCTTTCACAATTTCTTTAAAACTCTTTAATAGTATTTTTTTAATTTATTTTTTGTTTTTTTTTCATTTATTTTACCACAATGAAATTTTTACCCTTTTTCTATAATTGTATTCCAAACATTTTTTGTAATACACCTAAAAATTCTAATCAAATCTTAATTACACCCATTCTCGAACTAATCTAAAATCAATAGACTTAACAAAAACTAAAATCAATTCTAAAAATTTTGGGAAAAAAAAACAAAAAATCAATTCGAGAAAAATTCTTAAAACAAAAAATAATGCTTGTGTTTTACGGTTTACATTAGAATGGAGAAGATGAATAAAAAAAATTTTACACGATAAAGCATGACTGCTGCTATTCATCTGTCCAATAATAAGTATTATTATACATGTCCATTTCATAAAAGTAAAACAATTCACCATTCCAAATTTACAAATTTAATCCATTGTTTTTGATCGACAAAAATAATTTTATATATAAGTACATATATATAAATGCTATTTATATAGACACATAGACATACATATTATGTACATACTAATATATCAATTCACTAAATATTACAAAAGCCATTCTTCACTTTATACATTTTCGAGAAAAGTCTTCGTTTTTTTTTTGGAAATAATGAAAAATGATAGCATAAAAGTCCATAAGCAATGATAACAAAACTAATGATAATGATAACAATGATAATAATATTTATAAATAGATATGTACAATTACATTCATACAAACATATTGAGTTGAACGCATTTGTTGCTGGGAATTGTAATGATGAATCATCATTCAATTCAAATAACTCCAAACAAGGCCATATCTTGGTTGAAGAATCTTTGTTTTGTGGAATGGAAGAAATAATAAAAATCAAAAAAACAATGACTATATGATAAGAAATAATACGAAAGTGATAAATTACAAAATAATCCTGCCAAATACAGAGGGACATCTTATATTTACTACCTATTTTAATATATAAACATATACACATAATTATTTATGACTATAAAATATTATATCCTTGTTTGAATAAAATGTACAAAAATAAATATTGAGGAAGAGAGAAGGATGTTATGACGATAAAAATAAACAAAAACAAAAACAAATTACAACTTAGGAAATAAAACTTAACAAGGAATTGAATGTCCTTAGCAGGTAATTATTAATTTCGTTTTATAGCTATATTTGTTTTTTTTTCTTTTTACTGTTGTTTTTTTGAATAAAAATTTGTTCCTTTTAATAATGGTTTCTCTTATTTTATTATTTTTTTACTATTATATTATAGAAATGCTCATTTCTATTTATTTCTATTTAACATATTATATTTGTATCCTGAAATTGATAGAAATATGATCAAATATAATAAATTAATTTTTGCATACCATTTGACAGATTTGTAGTTGGGGGAAAACGGAGCAGAATAAAGTCACTGTTTTAAAAATTTAACAATAATATTTCAAAAAATAAGTTTGTTGATAATATGACAGTGAATTTATCAATCAAATTATCATATTTTAATTAGATTAGAACAACCAACATTCTGTTTTATTTCAGTTAATTGATTTTGTCAAATTTGTATCTTTTATTCCAATAAATTTCTATTTCTATTTGTTTGTACAAAATATAATATTATTAGCTTAAAAACATAATTGTAGTTTTTGAACTCTTAAATTTTATTTTAATCATATATAACTAATTTTGAAAATGAGGGCTACGCTGCAAAGGAGGGCCGTATATATATATATAGGTATTATGCAACGCTGTCAAAACATGTTTCTCCGAATAATTACGACAGCGTAATGGGCTCGGATCGATTGATTGAAAATATCCATTGAGATCTGAAAATAAAAATCATTACTGATTATTCTCATTAGGAATTATTCTATTAAATAGATTAATTCAAAACAACAATTAAATGGTAAAGGGTAAGGTGTTCACATTGTAGTGCAAGTGCGTTCTACAAATATTCTTTTCTTTCTCTTTCGAACTTATGCGTTTTTTCAAGAAAAAGCTTTCAAAACAAAAAAAACGATGAAAAAGCTGGTGCAAAATTTTTAAACATTTTGAACCAAAATTTAACTGCATCACCAATTTTAATCATATATAACTAATTTTGAAAATGAGGGCTACGCTGCAAAGGAGGGCCGTATATATATATATAGGTATTATGCAACGCTGTCAAAACATGTTTCTCCGAATAATTACGACAGCGTAATGGGCTCGGATCGATTGATTGAAAATATCCATTGAGATCTGAAAATAAAAATCATTACTGATTATTCTTATTAGGAATTATTCTATTAAATAGATTAATTCAAAACAACAATTAAATGGTAAAGGGTAAGGTGTTCACATTGTAGTGCAAGTGCGTTCTACAAATATTCTTTTCTTTCTCTTTCGAACTTATGCGTTTTTTCAAGAAAAAGCTTTCAAAACAAAAAAAACGATGAAAAAGCTGGTGCAAAATTTTTAAACATTTTGAACCAAAATTTAACTGCATCACCAATTGTAGCTTACCAACACAAGTAAAACAGAAATATAAATTTTTAGGAGGTCAGAAACTTTTTCATGTATACATGAAATCATTCTCATATTAAAAATTGAAGAAAAAATATCAAATCGACTGGAACAAATCGTTCATAATTTTGTTCAATACATATTTTAACTATGTTATGTATATTATTTTATATTAAATATATGAATATTAAATAATTATTATTACTACATTATTATTATAATATATTATATTAAAATAAATATTGGATTTTATTTCAATATATGTATGTATGAACATATTTTTAAAAACAAAAGATTTTTACCTACGTAACTCGTCTAAATATATTTTTGTCTGATAAGTATATATTTACTTGATCACAATTTTTCAAATGCATAAACATTTACATTTTATATACTTCTTTATTTTTTATATCTAAAGCAAATATTAAAAATTTCCATTAATAATATTCCAGCAAGATTCATTATATACTTTTGTGTCTTATAGTAGTTTTAGATGCTCAACATCCACCACTAGTTTTATTTTTTACTTTTTAGGGGGCTAGTTTGGTTTCGATAAAAGTATATTTTAAAAATTTTTATTTTTATATTATTATTTTATTTTAAATGCTTATGCATACTATTATACATAATAAAAATATAAAAATACTTAACATAAATTTTTTAATATCTAAAGATACTTTAAGATGAAAGTTATATGAAATTAATTGAATATTTTGTTAACCTGACTTTTTTAATTTATATTAAAAAAATAATACCTAACTATTACTATTTTTGTATTTTGAATTTTATTATTTTTGAATGTATACTAAGTAAATTTAATTGTATTTTAATTATTATATGAAATATAGGTAATACCATAAATAAATAAAATAAAAAAAAAAATAAAAGAAAACTAAATTTTAAAATAACAATGTTAAAAAATCCATTTTAAATATTAAGCCAAGGCATTTTTTGTTACTAATTTTATAAATGAATAAATATTGAATTATTTTTCAATTGAAATTAAATAAGTTTTATAATATCAATATTATAATAAGTTTTCATTCATATTGTTAGAATACGTTTCATTTTGTTTATTTGCTTTGTTCAGTTTGTATATTAATTTACGCACACATATAAAGATGCACTAGAAATTGAGGCATAATGTAAACGCTGGAGAACTTTTCAATCAAATTTTGAGCTTTGCATCCAAATTTGTAGAACGCAATTACACTACAATGTGAACACAACCATTGTGGTCGTAAAGCGATCAAATGACATAAGACGGCTGAAACTCAACAATCTAATGGTATAAAATAAAAATATAGATATGAAAAAAAAATATTTATTCTTGTAAACCTACACAAAACTTGGTTTTTAAGCACAATTTAAAACCAGTAATAATTTATTCAAGATTGTACTATAATAAACTTAAGGTGGAACAAAAAATATAGCAATTTTCACATATTAAGTCCTTCAATATACCTACTACTGACACTATGTTAAGTATGTTATGTTATGTAAAAGTTAATGAAGCTGCTTATGTTTTTTTTTAGTAGTAGTAGTGCTTTATTTATATTTTAATTTTACATTTCTGTTTAACTTAAAGCTAAGAAATATAGACACTAAATTAGGTCTTTACAGCTAGGAACAGTTTAATTTTATTTTATCGAGTATTACTTAATTGTTATCTTTTTTAATTATTTTTCCTCATGATTCTTAAAAGTTTAGTGTCGGCTTTTAATGATGTATTTTTCTTCTCGTTAGCAATTCTTTTATTCTTTTCAATTAGAAGAAAAGGACGTATTACACTTAGACTTGCCACCCGTCCTCCTTTGGGGTTCTCCTTTAGCAAGAAAATGTCTCCGTACTCCCACGACACACAAATGTCACCCATACAAAGCATATAATCGATTTTGCAAAATTCGGTTTAGAAATCATAAAATAAGTACGTTTTTTCAAAACGACAAGGAAAAATTAAAAAGTTACATTTCACGTCATATGTCAGTATTTTTCGCATTTCAAATTATTTTGTTTAAATTGTTGTGTATTTAAGTTACATAGAAGAAAATATTAAAGGAACAATAGTGTAAAAATGTTATTTAAAATAATATTTTACTTTGTCTAATTTAATAAATTATGACTAACTAAAGGAAATCGGGGAAAGTTAGTAAATATTTATAGTTATCATATTTGAGAATAATTTTATCAATATGATTGTGGAATGCTTTTATCTTATGAATATTTCTATGTAAACCAATGTAGAAGTAAAATAGAAAATGATTTCATTGAGTTTACTAGAATAACCCTGAAATATATTAATGAACGGCTCTTTCGAATTTTCCGAAAATAGCTGTTTATTCAAGCGCTAAATTATCATTAAATACAGGGGTTTTTTAAATTTGAAGATATACTGGCAGTTGTTAATGAGCTTAATTTAAAAAAAATAATAACTGATCTTAACATGGATAGCCTATTTGAAGACATATGTTTAATTGAAAAAAGTATACATGGATTAAAGCTAGAAGAACAATCAAATATCAACGAAAATATATGAAAATATTTAACTATTTTCCGGATGTATGTGATATTATTAAAATAATTTCTTATTTATTAAGTATTCCTGCTAATAGTGCGTTTACGGAAAGAGTGTTTTCTGTTATGCATGCTAAATGGAATGAAGAAAGAGAAAAGAGCTCAAGGTAGAGCTGAGTTAATTAAGAGTGAATTAAAAAATATATTTTAACTAAAAAGAAACTTGTCAGGAATTTTATTAGAATATTAAGACTGATAATAAGCTAATCAATTTATAAAAACTAATGAAAGACACATCTACAAATATAATTAATATTAATTAGTTAATACTTCATTATTATTAAAATTAAATTATATCTACTTATAAACAAAATTTATAGTCTAGAAGAATATAGTTTTGTTAATATTTTTGGTATACTTATTTGACTTTTGTTATTTTTTATCATCTTTTGGTTCTACTCAGAGTGAGTATATTTACGTGTTTTGTAATTTTTTTTTAATACTAATCTTAATCATAATTTTTATAAATATTTATTATACTCTCGAAATAAGAGCGTTTTGTTAATTTTTAATAATTAATAAAATAACATACTAATAAGTTTTTGAATTTTTTGTTGATGACCTCCCCTGGCATTCCTAAAAGCTGGCAAGTCTAATTACACTATACTTATACTGGAAAAAAATATCAATTATTTTAACTTTTTTTTTTATATTTCCTAATTTTTTGTTTATTTTCAGTTTTTTTTAACATAATATAGCAAGTCATTATCCAATAATTAGTTTGGACAAAACGTTGACTTTGATTTAAATTTCTATTACCGGTATATATTTTCAATAGAAGTCTGAAATCAGAAGGTTAAGCTTTAAAGACCTTATACTATCATATAGAGAAGGTCAGCATTCCTTAAGCTATGATATTTGAACCATCACTCGTTCAGGAATTCAAAGAATTATTTTTTAAATTTTTTTTAAAGTCAGCGGCAATATAGTTTAGTTTTTTTTTTAGACCAAACTAATGGCACTCTAACTTGCGTCGCAGAATTTTAGCCATTTAAAAGATTAAATAAAAATTAAAACAAAAAGATGGACAATAAAGAAATAAACAAAATTATAAAATAATATAAAACAAATGGAATAGATAGAATAGAATAGAAGACTTAATATACATAAAATTTACAGACAGCTTAAGAAATATTTATTTACTCATCTCTTGAAAACTCCTAAGCTATATGTTTGTGAGAACCCATAAGTTAGATAAACATTTTACAATTTAGAGGTTCGGTTGATGAAAGAACTTTTTTTGATATTATTTGATTCCATATTTTACTCTTTACAATAAAAATAAATTGCATTAAACTTCAAAACTTCATTCTTACAAGAAATATGTAGGGGTGTAGAGCCACTCTTTATTAAATTTAACAATAAGAGAATCGAGTGACATTGTTATTTTTTAAGAGTTTACTTTACTTACAAATAAAATTCATTTTTCTATTTTGTGGGGTAATTACAAATACTACATTAAAAATTAAATTTAAATTTATATTTATTTATTTCATTTCTTAAAAAGAGCTGTGTAGCTCGTATAAAAAACAAAAACTTTTATTTTTCACAGTTCTTGTTCGAAGAGGCTCCACTATAAATTTGTGGGCAAAGGCGGCTGCGCCGCGAGTATTACACTGGAATAGTTGTATTTTGGACATAATACTTTTTATTTAGTCAGAGGAATTACCCGATTGGGTGGCTGCTACTACATTATTTCGATGACTTAATGATGTTAGATATTTTATCTCCATCATTGATAGTTTTCAAGTCTCGCTTTTGTACTTTATCTAATTAATGTAGGTATATATATGCGACTTGAAAAATCTTATTTGCAATATATTAGAGAAGAGATTGAAATGGTTCCCACAACAAAAATTAACTAAAGATTGCTATTGCTATCTAAATAGCAGTAAGTCATTGGAAGAGGAACTGCTTCTTATCGGGGACAGCTTTTGTACTTTTGACTCAAATAAACTAGATATACTTTTGATCTACCAAAATCCAATAAATAATTAAATAAATTTATGATTTGAGTATAATTTAAGTTAATTTTCAATTTCAGTTAAAGTTTTAAATACACAATGATGTATGATGTACACAATGATGACAACAGTATAAAATCCTGACAATGAAAACTGTTCGTTCTATCTTCCCTCGTTCATCAATCTAATATTTAAGAAACACATATGTTGTAAAGGTATTGTTTTGTTTTTTTTTTTATTTTTTACTTTTTAAGTTTTCCCTAATCCGAACTCAAACCCTAATCTCTGAAATCATAAATACATTTTGTTCTTTATCTCATTAACAAATTTTAACTACAACCGCTTGAGCTCTCAAGTTTATTCAAAGAAAATCAATCGAAATTTCAATTTTTATTAAATTCAATTATTTCAAATTTATTTTTTTCATTTTAGAAATTACTCTTCGAAATTTTGTATTATACTGTAAAATACGAATATGTATTATGTATTCAAAAATTTCGTAACATAATTTTTCGATAGGGTAAGTTATGCAGAAATACAACAACAATTACAATAACAAAAATACAATTTCAAGCACTAAATTTTCTCTACTTAAATTTTTAAATTAATATTTTGGAAATTTTAAAATGTTTTTAAATCTCTTTAATCTTTTCAAATATTTTCTATTTACTTTTTTCTATTCTTAAGATAGTTCTTAGACATTTCTGATAATTTTGCAGCCCAAAATCGATATCTTTCAATTTTTCCTTTTTTAATTTTTCCATTGTCTTTGTTTCCTTGATTTTCATATACTCTTTTATTTATTTAATTCATTTGATACAAAATTATTCTCTGTATAGCAACATGTCTATATAAAATTTATAAATATCCTTAATACCGATGTCAATGTCAGAACTCATGCAGAACAATTTAAGAACTATAATAATGTTTAAAAAAATATAGATTTGTAAGTATGTCGTCGCACGAATGTTATTTTGATCCAAACGCCACTTTCAGAGATTTCGACTTAAGAGTAGTTTCTTATAGATTCGACTTTCCCCTACAAGATGCAAAAATCGTTTTCTTTCTATCTTTTACAGTTTCTGAGATATTGACTATCACTTTGGATCCATATCCACGTTTTTAAGAAAAAATAATTGCTTATTAGATCCATATTCCTTGACCAATGTTCATAGACCCTAATTTTCACATTTTTTTAACAAAAAAAAAATATTTTCCTTCTATATGAGCATGTTTATGCAAGAAAGATCATAATAAAAAAAAAATTCAAATACTTAATTGATCCACCTGTGATATATTATACATATATTTCGTAATGGATATGCTCTCTATTTCATATTATATTTTACTTCATAATACTAAAACGAAATGGACCTGCCCCTTCATATATTAAAATTCATCAGACGAAGTGGCAACGATATATCGAGTGCCCTAATTCGAATTTTAAATCAAGTTATTGAAGATTATCCCATATTGAATAGACTAACGCTATGGAGCGGTTCATGCGTCCCGCAAAATCGCAATAAGATTAATTCAACGCCTATTATGATGCTTATTCAATCTCACAATTCCATAAAACAAATAATACAAAAATTTTCTGAACCGGGCCATAGTAATATACAAGAGCTCGACGCTGTACATTCTGTAATTGACAGGAATTTAAACAATATTGAAATTTATGGTCCATTACATTTAGTAAAATTACTGTTAAAAATATGTAGTAACAAAACAAAAATAAAAATTATCCAGTCGCAGGAAACTGATTTTAAATCATATTCAAGATTAGCATCTAAAATAAATTACACTAAAATTCCATTTTCCAAAATAAAAACTATTCTTAATGAAAATAATAATTTTTCGTTGCAATACAAAATGTCTTTTTCTGAAATAATTTACAAATTTTATATTTTTAATGAGCGTGTGAAAAGATTTGAAGGAATTACTGATGAAATTTTTAATGAACCGTTAAATATTTTGAGTTCTAATGCTATTTCTAAAGAAAAAAAGGATATTTCAGATTTATTAAAATATCTTCCAAAGGAAGATCAAACTTATTTGAAAGCATTATGAAAAATTTAATATTGCTTTTTTTTAATTTTTATAATATAATAAATTTTTGAGTGATTAGTTACTATAAGTTCAAAATAATAGTCTGTGATGAAAAGACTTTGTTGTTCATATATGTAGTATTACAAATTTATTAATTTAAAATAAAATTTAAGTTTTCAAAAGACCAAAATGAAATCAATTAGCAATTATTATGTTTTTATTTATGATCAAAACTTTTAATATAATAAATAAAATTATAAAATAAAAAAAAATAATAATATTGATATAATATTGTACCAGTAGTGAAATGTGAGCTTCCATTAATTATAAAGCCAAAAAATAAACAAAAGATTGCGAAAACAAAAAGTGACTTAAATACGAAGGTGGATCCAAAAAATTTAAAGTTTAAAAATGTGCAAAGTAAAAGCAATGGAATAATACTTATTTCATCTCAAAATAAAGAAGAGCGTGAAAAAATAAAAAACATTTTGGAAGTTAAAATGAAAGAGGATTATGATATTAAAATACCAGCTGAAATGAAGCAGAAATTTCAAATTGAGCATATGAGCAACAAACTGACGGAAACTAATATCATTGAGAGTCTTTAAAACAAAGCGACTTCATGGAGTTCAGTGAATTAAAAGTGTTAAAAATCAGCTCGGTGAAAAAATACAGCAAAGAATTGTACAATGCTATAATTGAGATAGATAGATATCTTTCTCTAAAATTTTGGCTGCAGAAAAACTTTGTATAGGTTGGGAAAGATGCAAAGTCTTTGATGCAATCTGTGTTCCTAGATATTACAAGTGTAAAGGGTTTTACCATAAAGCTGCAGAAATACTGAAACGTGCTTAAAATGTCACGAGCAACATAAAACAACAACATGTGAAAAAGAAGACATAAATAAATGCATAAATTGTGTTAAAGCGAATGAGAAATTGAAATTAGGTTTAGATGTTAATCATAAGACCCTGAGTATACAGTGCCCTGTATACCAAAATAAGCTTGGTCTAAAAAAAAAGCAATTGGTTATTAGCAATTACAGTACACGAAAAAGGATGAAAAAATTCTAAATGTTATGAAAAGTGATAAATATGATAACAACAATAACAACGAAAATAATAAAAATACCAGTAATGATAATAATAATAAAAATAATAATAATAACAATAATAATAATGTCAAAAATAATGATAATAACAATTCTAATAACAGTCATAACAATGGTAATAAAGATAATAATAATAAAACAGAAAGATTAGTATTTGAAAAAAGAACCAAAAGGTTATTTAAATATCTACCTAAACTATGGTCAAAAAATAATGCAAACATATCACTAGCTAATAACACAAAATCGAAAACTCTTAACAGAAAGTCAACTGAAATTAAATTGGGTGACCAAAATGTACAACACAATCCTCCAAAATGTACTCTAAATCCTCAGAATAATATTGAAGCTGCGAACATTAATAAATTACATGTACCTTCAGTAGTAAGATTAACACAGAAAGCAATTTTAGAACAGGATAGCATATATGTACTCTCACGGCTGAGGGATACTAGAATATATAGTAATTAGAATATTTTTAGCATACTTACATGACCAAGAAGACTATGGATGTATTGAAGGTACAACTAGAACTAATATTAAAGTTTTAATAAATCAAGAAGGTTTACCAATGTGTCCTAATGAATTAAAAAAAAATATACTTCAGATACCATGAGCAAATTGGAGTTTCCCAGAAAGAGGTAATTAAAGATATAGAAACCTATCGTACTCATCTCAAAAATAAATATCGGCAATATTTACAAAAAACAAGAGAAGTGGATCACCAATTTTTTAATCCAACATATAATGGCAGGAAATAACAAACGTCATAAGTTAAACGTAGTGCATTTTAATGCAAGAAGTTTAAGAAAAAACATTCTTGAAATTGAATTTTTTGTAAAAACTAGGAAATATATTGATGTCATTATGATTGGTGAAACTTGGTTATATTCAGAGAAGGAGAAATTTTCTAATATCCCAGGATACTCAGCTTACTTTAATTCCAACGATTTATCTAGAGGAGGTGGAACTACAATTTACGTAAAACAGAATTTGGAGTACAAAGTCATGGAAGCTGTAGAGCAATTTAATACAATAGTTGTCTCACTAAGTGACACTACTCCAACTTTAAAAGTCGGTGTATGCTATAAAAACCCAAGTGAAAACAATAGCGAATTTATAGCACATTTAGACTCAATATTTAATAAATATAAAAAACATTATTATGATGGGGGACTACAATATTGATTCATTAGTTGATGTAGAGCTCACAAGATCATATAAATCAATGCTAGAATCTAATGGAAATAATATTATGATTGGAATATACAATTTAAGTATGGAATATGCAACAAAAGTGATGTTTTTGTGATGTTTTATACAAAAGTTTTTGTGATGTTTTATACCAAAACTAATGTTTTGTCTATATCACGGTTAAAGAAAATTAAATTTATTTAGAGTAGTAAAATACAAAAATTGAATGTGTGAATTTTTTAAATATTTTTTAATTTGTATACAATTTTGTCAATAAAAGTAATAAATATTAAAAAAAAAAAAAAAAAAAAATAAAAAAAATTTAAAAATCTTGTTTATTGGCCAATGTATGGATATAGATCAAATTTATATTTTACAGTTACTGCTTACTTGATTTATATTAAAGACATTACGATCCATATCATACAATTAAAAGTTTTTGTTTTCAAAATGTATGATATGGATATTTTTTTAAACCTATACAAAATAAAAAATCCTAACAAAAAATAAAATTATCTAGATTTCTGTAATATTCAAACATATGAATAATGAAAAAATCTCACTAAAGAAGGCAAAAAAAAATTTAAATTAACATAGGCTAATTTTGGAGATTTTTTATCACTAACTTTATTTTTTGATTTTCTCCGTTTTAGCAAAGTGGCGTATGGATCAAAATAGTCTTCGTGCGACGAAAAATGCAAAGAGTATGCACATGAGAAGTCTTATAGTACCCGGACTGTATTTGAAAATGAATAAAAATATTATTATTTGTTTTTCGGAATTTATTTCCGAATATACGTTCTGAATACGTTGTAATTCTAAAAGTACATAATAATATAAATCAAGTTTAAGGTCATATCAGAAGAAAAAAAATGATAAAAACGAAAATATATTCGAAATTATTATTTAATTTTTGTAGGTTTTGTTAAGTGTTACACATACACATACAAAATTGAATAAAGTTTAAAATTAAAATTCAATTCAATTCAAGTTGTAAAATGAATGAAAAAAAAGATATAAAAGTTTTAGCGGCGTACTAAAATCAAAAGTAATTACACATTAAGATTAGACAAAATAATTAAAAAAAAAAAATAAAATTAAAAATAAAATTAAAAAGAGTGTAAACAATGTATCAAAAAATGTGAAGAAAAAAGAAATAACAAATAAAAAACGTATGAAAAGCATAATATTGAAGTAAAAAATTTACGAGTACACTATAAATTCAAGCAAAACTAAAGAATACAGTATAATTGAAGTATGAAGAGAAAACCACATTTAATTATAAGGCATATACAAAACACTTATTTAATACAAATTTCCTCCATCAAATAGTGATTCAATTTGAAAGTGATCGAAATGAAATAACCAGATTTTCAACTGTCTTAAAAATTCACTTCACTTCTGATGTGAATTGGTATTCTATTAAAAATTCGTGGTGCCATATTAACAAAGCAATGCGTAAATTGTGTTGTTCTGACCATTGGAACAGCAACAGTATTCAAATAATTAATACGTAGGTTGTAAGTTGAAGTTAATCTTTGATCGAGGTAACCAGATCTAATCAAAATTTTCATAGTATAGATTTAATAACTAAATTTTATTCGGAGAGTACAATGTAAGCAGTTACAATTACAACCCAATAAAAGGACAACAAACTTTTATGAAAAGAAAAAATAACTGCTACTATATACATACGTCACTATAAAGTTTGTGAGTAAAGTTATAAATTAATCTATCAATTAACTATCCAACAATTTCCCATTAGTTTGTAATATCCAATCCACATTAAATCAGTAAATCGAAAGTGTTGCATAATTTTTGCCTAGCCAATTACATTTATTTTTGTTGTATCCTATACGAATGCAATATTTATAAGCATAAAACTAAATAAAATCATTTTTAAAGTCCTGGATATTTCTTAAACGACTGCAAATAACCCCATCGATTCAATACAATTTTTTACTCAATTTGACTTCAGCTATTTTCTAGTTCAAGATCTACGATTGAGAACGGGACCATTCACATATATAAATTTATTTTCAATATTTTACTTAATTAAAAATTAAAGAATTACTATTTTCTTGTTACATAAATTACTTGTTAAACATTAAACTTAATGGTAAACTTAATGATCAAATTTATGTTCACTGACGACCTTGTCATAGTTTATAAAGAAAAAACAAACCAAGAATTAGAAGAGTTAATTAAAACTGACATGAATGAAATTTAGCAATGGATAGAGCGACATAAACTAACCATAAATACAGCTAAAACGCATAATATTTAAAAGAAAAGCAGAACTAAAAAAATGCAAGCTAGAGCCCACGATTATATATAGCCAGTGGTGTGCTGGAGCACATAAAAAAATGTTGGCAATAAACAAATGCAGCGAGCCGGTTGTTAAATTTTTATTCTTTTAAATGCATTCCAACAGAAAACAGGTAAATTAATGAAACGATAATAAATTAATAAAATAATAAGAGCAACAGAAATGCTCAAAAATAATACTGATAACTATTAACAGAAAGAATTTAGTTTCCCAGGGATAAATTATTGGACAGAGTGGAATGTGACATTACGGCTTTTGTCTGTCAACCATGTAAATTTTGATAACAATGTTACCAATGATAATTATGACGATTTTCTAAAACTTTTTGACATATTAGATCCGTCTATTCATCAAACGACCAGATGAAATTCTATCTTCGTGGCTAGAAGGTGAAACAAAAGTTTTAAAATTGAATCAAGTTTTCACATACAACATTAATATTAATGATTTTCGAGATTTTGTTAATGCAAATATCAAATCACAAAATATTCAATTACCTGGTTCAATTTTAAAGCAAAAAAAAATATTACGTATCAATTAGTAGTTCAGGAGCTGAAAGATGTTTTGGCTTTATGAATTTGATAGTCACAAAAATGAGAACGAGTTTTACTGCGGAACATATATCAAATTTAATGACAATAAATTTATTAAGAAAGCAGATAGTATAATAGAATGTAGTTGCCTTTGTTATTTCGTGGATGAATGAAAACCATAGATACAAGAGTTTTTCAAAGAAGCGAAAAGTCCGTACCTGCAAAAGAACAGACCATATGGACTTTATAATAATAAATTTATTTAACTTTATTCCTGCTAATTTTATAATATTTTATGCACAATAAATTTCTATTCATATGAATTATGTTTTTATGTACATTAATTATAAGTGAGCCGGTTGCTACCGATTTTCCAGCACACTCCTGTCTATAGCTGATTATCTTGGAATAATATATATGATATAATTTTATAAAAATAAATAAAGAGAATAAGAATGTTAAAATGAAACTTAGTAAATTATATTTAAGCAAAAAAACAAGATATATGTATTTATAAAGATTATTTTGTAACGAATCAATTAATAAATTTAATTAAGTAATTTATAAAAATAGAAAATATAAAAAATAGAAACATCTTATATAGTAACAAAAATTATAAAATCAGGCAGCCTATGATGCAGTCGCTATAAAATTAATATTTAGAATGTAAACATTTTTTTTTTTTAGTATTATTATAAATTTAAAGTACAAAATAACATTATAAATGAATTATATGTAAAATATCACATTAAAAAAGAAAGAAAAAAAAATATAAATATAGAATGAAGCCTTAAAGAACCTGTTTGATTATAAATTTCAAATTTAAACGCAAGAAATTCCAAAAAAGCGCCGAATATTACAATTGAATCACGTTATAAAGTACAAACAGCCCAACCAAATACATCTCATACTTACAAAAAATATTAAGACAGATGCTAAGCCGATCAATAAGGAAGTACACATATACTCAACACTAGAAATTCAACTCAAATTAGAATAATTAACTTTTGTTATTATTAGGACACAATATACAATACAGCATATGAAACGTATGGTGAGTTGCCAGATCTAATCAAAGAAACTATACAAAAAATATATACCATAAATAAGTCGCAAGGTTAAATATTGGAAAATTAGGAGTTTATTTGCCTGAAACAGCATTTAGCTATTGACAACTATATGTTGCAATTTCCAAAATACGGCGGTCTGGTAATATTCAAATAAATCTTACAGAAGGAAAGGAGCAAGGCAACTTAATTGCACATTCCAATAAATTATATACAAAAAATGTTGTATATAAAGAGGTTTTGACATCTAGATCACTAGAGAAAAAATAGTAAAATGCTGCGTTTGTCAACGGTGTTTTGCATCGGAGTATAGAGTAGTACCTCCAGGGTGATGATAATAAAAAAATGTTTGTTGTTTAATTCAATTTGTTTTTGTAAGAAACAATTTTTCAATTTATTTTTTGGTATTAATTCAAACTTTTTAGCAAAAAAAAGAACTTGTAACTAACTTAGCGTAATAGACCTAATATTTGATTACATTTCTTAGAATTCATTTTTTTTTTGCAGTTTCACAAGCAGTTATTTTTTTTCCAAATCACAACGCCGTCTTGAGACGGGCTTTATAACTAGTGTTTTATATAAAAAGAAAACCTAAACGCTGAAGCTTCATTTTCTCAAGACTACTAAAACTGAGTTAAACTATTTTCATTTTAAATGGCAGACCAGCAATATATACAGTCATCACACCTATTAAACAAGTACCTACCACTAAACTAAATGACTCTTAAAATTTAAAAATCACTAAATATTTTTGTCAATTTATAAAACAAAACTTGAAATATATCTCTCTCTCTCTCTCTCACACACACACAGTATGGATATTATATCTTAGTCTCAGTTTCTGTCAAGTTGATTATCGTTAATTTTTATTAATTTATTTTTTTTTTCGTATGCCATGTCGGTTTTAGTATTTTAATAGACTAATATTATATTGCTACTGAATTTGTTTAATTTATCCCAACTAATCTAAACAACCTGTTTTTATTAAACTTATTATGACATTTAGACCAGAAGTTTTTAAATACTTTCCTTTTATATTGAAAAGTTCATAAAAACTTTTCTAGAAAAAAAAAGTTATTTTGTCATAATTACTTCTACTATCAAACACACTGTGATCAGCCAATTAAAACAGGAATTTTTATATAATTATATTTGATCCTTTTTTTCTTAGAAAATCCTTATAATTATTAATCCTTGCTATATTGACCTCAATATACAAACATACATAATATACAATATATTTGTTGCAATAATAAAATCTCGGTAGTGTTTTTATCTTATTTTTTTTTTTCTACGAAGTACAAAAATTTTGTTCCAATTAAAAATTGTATTGGACCAATACGGTCCATTTTAATGTTTTAATATTCAATATTTTATTGTAAGCTTTACATGTATATATTGAAGTCACTTGAAAATTATTCAATTTCTAAATTTATAAAAAATATGTAAAATAAGTTAGTAAGTATCCTTAGTATATACAATGAATATAAAATGTTTGGTAAATTCATTTTATAACTTGTACTGTAGACATGTTAAATATTTCGTAAGGTGGAATTCATTTCAAATTATTCGATTTCAATATAAGTGAAAACCCGCAATTTTTATTTTTTTACCTCATCAAAAAATTAGACTCTCTTTAGGGAGATGTTGTATCGGTGTAGGACCGAATTACCATATCCCTAGGGTAGCTGGAATTGCTAGCTTTCCAAAAATATATATCTTTAGTGGCGCATCTTATCCTTTAAGGACGAAAAGGACATTTGAAAGTATCCTCTTTGTTTTGATGTTTTTGTACAAAATTGGTTGTATCTTATGATCCATTCAGTTTATATTCTAGAAAGATAACGGTCTGGAGTTTCCGACTTTTAAAATATATAGTGAATTTAGTATGATAGGTATAAAAAGGACATTTGGTAACATGCTTGTTGTCTTAGGATTTTTGTATCTAGTAAATTTATAGTATAATATTATATACATGTGTTCGGTGTTATCCAGCAAGTAAGATAGCAATCTGAAGAATATTGTAACATTTATTTGATGACGGCAGATGTTGTCGTTGGCCAGATATCGTAGTTCAAAATTGAAAATTTTTGAAAAAAATAAAAACCTTTCGTACCTTTTCCAAAAGCCAGATATTTCCAAATTTTGCTAAGGAAACGTTTAATATTTTTATCTCATTATAAGATTATGTTTCTCTTCGGTTATATTATAATAACCTTGATTTAAAATTTTTTTTATCTATTTTATAGTGTTTTTATATGAAAAAAATAATGTTGCGCCTCTTACAAAGTAATGTAATAAGCTGATATAACATTTACTTCGGAAGATTGTAAAAGTATTGAAAAAGGGTAAAAAAAAACCAATTTTTTTTTAATTAATGCTTATATCTTCTAAACTATTCGACGTAGACATAAAGTATGTATATGTATGTGGTAGTTATAGAAAAAACAAATACATTTCCAACAGTATATAAATATTGGGGCAGTTTTATAGTAAAATCAAAATTTTATACTTTGAACTACAATATCTCCACAACAGCAGCACCAGTCATCATCAAATAAATGTTAAAATATGCTCCAGACCGTTATCTTTCTAGAATATATACCTGAATATATATATATATTTAATAGATCAACAGATACCACCAATTTTATACAAAAACATCAAAACAACAAAGATACTTTCAAATGTCCTTTTCGTCCTTACAGAATAAGATGCGCTACTAAAGATATATATTTTTTAAATGCTAGCAATTCCAGCTATCCTAGTGATATGGTAATTAGGTCCGATACAACATATCTCCCTCAGTATCCCCCAAAAAATGTACAAGTATAATGCATTCATAAAAGTGTATTGTTACAAAATCGAGCCAAATTTCTAGAGGTGAGGTCTTGAAGAATTAAATTATTTTAATTAAGTTAACTTTATTTTAAAGCCCAAGTACTTTTGATAAAGTAGACCTAAATTTAAGGATACATTTAAAACCTTTACTTATGTTTCTCCTATCTTATAAAAAAAGCTTTTGATTGACCTTAAATCTCTCCAACAACGTCAATTGGTGGCTGATGTTACGTTTATCCTCCAAATTATTGCTGGGAATATCCTGGCACCTAAATTTATGGATTTGATAACTTTTACAGAGAATCCGTGTAATTTACGTTCTGTTGACCTGTTTAATATTGCTAACCATAGTACTGACTACGATAAATTTGCGCCTGTATCTAGAATGTTACGTAAATCTAAGTCGAGAGCAGCTTGTTTTGATACTAACCTTAGTAAAAAAAACTTAAAATTAAAGTTGTATAATCGATAAATAGTTATGGAATTGATATTTAATCTTTTTCTATTTTCTTTTTGTATTTGTTTTATTTTTATATTTTTAACATTCCACTAACTATAGCATGTTAGCTATTTATTTTTCTTCTAACTATAGCATGTTTATTAATTTTTATCTCTTACTAACATTAGTTATTAACGGTGATGGATACTAAGCCACTGGATGATGATCTCACCGCTTAGCAACATGATGCAAGCTATCATCTATAATAGACGTCTGATTTGCTTGCTCTAAGCAATACCTGACAGTATATAAAAATTAGATTTTATAAAACAGAGACTGAACAAACGTATCTCGAAATAATTTCGAACCTTTCTTTATAACAAACATCTTAGCATAGACTATTAAGAAATATGTTTTATTTTTTTTAACAATTGCCTCGAATTCTATCGAATGAACACGGTAACTGAACTGCGCAAAATCTTAACATACTAAGCAATCACACTCACACAATAAGCTAATTTTTCATCCTCATAATCATCTCCCCTTCTAAATAATAACTAATTGGGCTCCTGTTAATCAAAATCCCACCATGCAAAAATTTTATTTGTGTTTGATTTTGTGTAGAAAATTAAAATTTCAAAAGTAAAAAATTACCAGATACATTTTAAGATCATGTAATAATATCCAATTCAAATAATAAAAAGACGCCAATAAATATATTCATTTAATTAGATTTTGAAAGGAGTTACTAATGCTTATTATTTTGAATTTGACAACAAATTTTATAGACAAACTGATGGTTTAACCATGGGTTCGAGTTTTTCGCCACTAGGAGCTGAAATTTTTATGGACGATTTTGAAACTACTTTATTTAATCGTCAACATTACTTGATAAAAAATATTATATTTTGGATAAGATATGTAGATGAGGTGTTATGTCTACGGATAACAGACTTTTTCCGATACAGTTATTCCTCTGTCATCAAATCAGCCTTGGTCAACAAAAAAGTCATCTTTCCATAATTTAATATTCCGATTAATTAGCATACCATTAACTGACGATATATTTAGAAAGGAGCTTAGTATTATAATTGACATTGCAAGAAATAATGGATATAAAAAAGACTTGGTTTACAAAATTTTAAAATCTAAATCTAGAAAATACATTTTTAATTTGATATCTCCAAAAATTGACGATGTTAAGGAAATAATTAATTATAGACAAATACCGTATATCAAAAACATTTTCGACAAACTTTTAACAAAACCACTTAGGGCGGTTAATATACAACCGGTATTTTTTAACAACTACACTTTAAAAAATATTTTTGTTAATAATAAAATAAGACAACCTAAGCTAGAAAATATTTTAATAAAAAGTGGAGTTTATAAAATTCAATGTGGAGGATGTGATGGAGTATATGTTGGCAAAACAAAACTTCTCCTTATCCGTCATCAGGCTTAGCTCAACACTTAAAATCTTCAGACCACTTTACCGATATTGACAAATTAGAATTGGTAAAGGAATTAACAGGTAGCAGAGTTTTAGATAAATATGAAATTTTTCATATTAATAAATTAAAATTAAAAAAAGCCAACTTATTAAATAATCAGTTAGGCTTAACTAATGAGAGTCCGCTACTTAATAGTAATTTTTTTAAATCTTAAATCAAATTCTTTATTTTGTAAATTTTGTCACTGAATAAAATATAAAAATCATATGTGTGTTTTTTAATAAATGTATAATTTTACTAGTAATTTACCAGTTACTATTTTTTATACTGGTATATATAATATTGTTCTATAAAAATAAAAGATATAAATTGATGATTGTTTAACTACTATTATAAAACTAGTATATTAATGCTAAATTGAATATGTATTTTTCTGAGTTAAATTTTAATTTTTATCTTTTAAATTTAAATTTTATTGTATTTCTTTAGTCTTGATAATGTGTTAGAAGGACGAAACATGTCGGCTCGAATTTTATTTTTATGAAAATTTTAAAATAAAGTAAAATATATAAGAAAATTTTGTAATAATTTCTTAATTAGTGAAACAACAACAAGTGTTTTATTTAATTTAATTAAATATTAATAAATAATTAAATTTTTTATTAATTTCTTAAAATTATGTTTCACCAAGTCCCAACCAAAAAACCTTTAGATTTTTTAATGAATATATTCATAGCTATTTTATTTATTTTAAAATATTGCACTAGAATCAACAAGTCATGCTCTATTTGTGATTGCACACTTATCATTACTAGCATTACTAGGGAAAATCAGATTGCAATCGTCAGCAGATAAAAATAATTTGCCTATGAGATGGTAACTTATGTATAACATTAATGAAGATTAAGAATAAAAGAGGTCTAATAAAGATCCTTGAGGAATACAGGTATAGGTAATTACAAACTGTTTTGGAACTCTTAGGTAACTAAATAAGACAATCGCTTGTAACATAAGGCCAAGATGTTTCAGTTTAGCTAAAAGTATATTTTTTACTCTTCTTGAATTAAAATTGTATTTAAAGCTGCAGTAAAATTTAAAACAAAAAATTTACTTTTGTATTTTACAAATCGCTTCAACTGCAACGTAATAGCTATTATGTAATACTACTTTACAAGATATTTTCGTACGATTCGCGGAAAATTGTAATTTTAGATTTTGATGTAAAAAAAAAGAAATTGGTTTAAAATACGTTTTAAATATCCTTGAATGATTTTGTCTAAATAAGCAGAATATTTTTATCTATTAAATGTATTTTTTTTTTTGTTTTCTATTTAATCCTTTAAGAAATTGCGATGGTCTTTATAAAATTGCAAAGAAATACAAATTTCATAATAATAGTAATAATAATAATCTAGTAGAGAAACATTTTTTATCTGTACTTATTGACCTTTTTTTATATAATTCTTAGATACCTTTTTTCTTATTACTCTTATTTCTAAGATACAATGTTACAAAAATTTCGAAATTAAAGACAAAAATAAATGCCGGAAAAGAATGAATATAAAAACAACTGTCGAGATGGTATTGCACAATTTTACATTTCATATCACGCTATAAACCTATTAAACAGAATATTATTTAGTTATAGATACGTATTGTGAATAGAAGGCGTAACAAAAATGAAATAATAAAAAATCTAAAATTATCTTTCAAAGTAGATATTATTTGAGTTGTAATAATGCAGTGATGAAGGCATACGAATACACTTTTTATTCTTCACGTTTGCAGGACGTGAACTGATTTTAGTTTACGTGAATAGTTTAGATCAAAAGAAGACTTCATTTTATATAAATAAATTATTTTTGTATATATTTTCAAATATCATGAAACTTATAAAACTGTTCATTCACTTTTGATCTTCATTGTACAGCATGTAATTCTTTAATATGGAATTTGTGTAACTCCACTTTTTATTATATTAATTGATTCAATTAAATGTTCATATGCATGTTAATATAAAACATTTTCTACATAAAAATTTGTATTTCTGTAATTCATTTCGTGATACAAAGAGTAAATTATAGTTTATAAAATTAAATTCGACTATATTACACGTATATGTATGTAAATTGCTAAGAAGAACAAACGAAAGTATAACTATAGATATGGTGTGTATTAATTCAATTTAAATGATTTATAAATTGCTTCAAAAATATGCTTTATATCAAAATATAAAACAAAAGTAATGGGATTTTTCAAAGGGAATATTATCTATAATACTTATCAGGAATTAATATATTATGCTTTCATCACTAGTGACCTAATGAAATCTTAGTTGGATTAAGAAAAAAGTGGGATAAAAATTACAAGGTTAGGTTTTGAATCTAAACATAAAACGGTACCCATTAGATGTTAGCCGAAGTTCAGCTGGATAAATCTATTATATAATAATTCATCTATCACTAATATCCTTATTTATCCTTGATATATTCAAGAATGAACAAAAATTTATATCCGTTGACCAACTAAAGTGACTTTGAAAAAATAAATATGGTTGAGTAGAATATTTTAATATATTTTATGGAATATGTTGTAGGCTGTCGGTGATACATTTTTAATAAAAATGATTAAAAAACTCTATAGGTATATGCTTCAGTAATTTTAATTAATATCAATATTTTGATCGATTTTGGATATTACACTATCATCAGAAAACTGATAAAGTTATTACACTTGTGCTAATATTTATAGTATTTTTTAAATAATACCTATAATATCTAATATATTACATAATTCACTAATAATGTCTATAAAACTTTCCACCTCGGTTAATTAAAGCAAAAAACAGTGATTGGAACCCAAAAGTTTAAATGTTACGCTTTTTCAAAATATTACCGCAAAAAAAAATTTAGAAGTACTAATTTTTATGCCCAACTATCTTTCAAACAAAAAATTTATAAAAAACATATCCAAGTTCTAAACCCATGAAAGCTATATTTTTAATACAACAATCAGCTAATATCATCTGAATCAATCAACAGATGATCCTAGTTGAATGCAAAACATCATAAGCTTTTTTAAATTAGAAGTATTTTTTAAAGTCATCAAAACAAATTGAAATTACTATCTAAAATAATGGCCCAAATGCCTATGGCAGCGGGCCCTAATATTAGCGGATCAGATTAATTCCGCCCGTATTAATAAATATTTAATTAAATAAAAACTATCAAAAATTTTTAAATTTAGCTGGTTTGTGTCTTTGAATTAGCCATCTCGAAATGTGTCTAATTGACCAATGCAAGCACATCTTCAAGTTCAAATAAATTTTTATTTTACGACAAGTAAAAATAAATATTCCTACTGTTGCCATGGTCTTGCTTTACCACCTTTTGAGATTTCACTATATATATTTACTAAAAATCGTTCTTATAGGAAAAACACAAGAAGCAAGATATTATAGAGAACATACCAAGGGCAATGTTGATCAATCCTTCGAAAGAAATATTTTTAAAAAAAAAGGAATGCTGAACCGGTGCTTTAAATGCTTTTTAAATGTTGCGCTAGTTATTTATTTATTACAGTTACATGTGTTTAATATAAAGTATATCTTCAAGCACAAACTAGTCCATAATAAAATCGCTACAAGAAAAAATATCAGTAGTCCGGGTTTACCAAATTAAGTGTAGTTTTACCAAATTAAGTGTAATTAAAATGCTTGCACAGCTCAAAAATCCTTAAGAATCTGATTAACGACCAGGATGGCCTAATAAAATCCAATAATTTAAAATTTATTAAGCCACTATCACTGTTATATATGCATGATGTAAAAATATACCATAAATATTGACACAAAGTGTAATAATTTTATCTTGTGATGATGGTGTATAAAACAAAATCTATCAAGATATTAATTTAATTTAAAATTAGTGAAATATACCTAGATTTATCAATCTTTATTAGATTAATTCAATTAGGTCAGTTTTTTCTTTCAACCAAACTAAATTTATCGCCTGATTCAGGAAATTTTTTAATCGCTCAAAATGAATCATATTAAACTATATTAGAGAGCTGATACACAGACCATTTTTAATTGCCATTTGACCCAGTGATGGAATTTTCAACACAATTGTACTAAATTCAATACAATCAAGTCAGTTAAAATAGATCAGTTGAAATACATCAATATTAAATTTCAATACAATTTAATTGTACTCGAAGAAGATATAAAAAAATTGAAATTAGATGTTATTAAGTTCTATCAAAATTTTTGTAAAGGATTAATATAGAAAATCGACTTTGAAAATTTTATTCTTAATTTTGCACCAAAATTTACAACAGAACACGTCCTTTCTGGAGAAACAAATAATATAATATCTCTTCTTTGCAATATTTTCCCTCCGAAGGAACTTCAAAACGCTGAAAATACAGTATAGGGCGCTAGCTGAATTTTGAGAATTAAACAAATTTAAAGAACTGTCGATTTCCGATTTTTGGTTTGAAGTAACCAATATAAAAAATTAGTGTGAATAGTATTTGTTTTTAGATATATATATCGAATAGCTAAGGGTATTTTATCAATACCACATTGATCAGCGGCCGTGGAAAGAATGTTTTCCATTCAAAATATTATTAAAACCAAATTACGAAACCACTTCGCGATAAACACGTTTTGATACTTTTTTTGAAAAAAAATATATTTTAATTTAGAAATTGTTTTGTCTTTATGTTTGAGAAAAAGGAATTTGTTAATTTTATTATATTAAAAGTTTTTATTTTATTTTTTACAATTATTTTAATATAAATTGAAATGAAAATATAAGAAAATTTTTTTTATTAGCTTTTCAGTATAAAAAACATTTCTGTATTGATCAATAATGTTATGGGAGTAAATTGATAAATTTTTTGGTACCGCAATTTTTTCAATACAATTAGATTGCTTTTAGCACAATTTTTCATTCGAATTCAATACATTTCAAAAATATGAAATTCTATCACTAATTTGACCTACATTTTTCAAATCATTTTTAATTGCTTCAATTGAAATTATTTATTATTCTCCTGTTTTCATATGACAATGATAAGTAAAAATATCATATATTTATAATAGAGTTAGTTGTCAACATTTCACCTCAAAATTATTCAATCTATTCACCAAAAATGAAAAAAATAAATCATCACACCACGACCACACCTACACCAGTACACCATCCTATTTATATAAATTGCAAGAGAGTGGCATAGGTAGCATAGCATAGGTAGCATATGAGGTCTATTTTCATCATTAAATGTAGGTAGGTACTTCGGTATATACAATGTATTGTGTATCGTAGTAAGTTGTAAACAAAATTATAATTGTTTTTTATACCTATTCATCTGCACTGAAAAATTTCAGTATATTTAAATTCCTGTTCTGTTAAAAACGTTAAATTTGGCTTTAACTTGAATTAAAATTAATAAATAGGGGTCTCTAGTGTACTTATAATTCTATTCAGAATATGTTTTCGTATAATATTTAACATGAATCATTTAAAGCGATTAAAAATCTGTCGTGCACAGAATCGCATTATTTTTGAGCAATCTTAAATTAATGCACGCCCAGTCTAAATTTAAAGAAAGTTCAATTTAATCCCGAAAATATAACGAAATTAAAAATAAAAATTTATCTTAAAAAAGACACTTAGGCGATTTTTTGTTAAATTTATTTTTTAATGTATATAAATACTTAAAAAAAAACAGGCATCCTTCGTTCTAGGCATTAAAATAAACGATATTGCAAATGTACTATAGTTAGTAATGAATATAGAATTTTCATGCGAAAGTAGTTTTCCAATACAACGTTAAAGTTATACTGAATGGTGGTATGTGCATATATGTTTGTATGTTTGAGTGTATGTATATTTATATATTTCATTTCTAGTCCTTTTGAATATGGATCATCCAGCTATTACGGATACTTTGTTTTTTTTTTTTTTTTGTTTTCTGAATAAGTGTACATGATGTTCAACATGAGTTTTCACTTTAATATTATGCTCTACTACAGTAATGTCCTGAATGACCTAAAAATGTTTTTGAAATTTTTCTCAGGTTTCAATATTTTTATATATTTTGTTTTTTTTGATTTGTGATTTCCTTGTTTGGTATAACAATATTTGGTAAGGGTTCAATTTGGAAATTATTGACAGTTTGCTGTTTTTTTTTTTTAAATATTGATTGTAAAGAAAAGTAAAATAATAATAAAAAAAAATATTTTGAATTAAATCGACGCCTTGCGTATTTTGTACGGTGAAATTTAATTGAATTTTACTTAACAAAGAATTATTAACAAAAATAAATAATTTCTTGGAAAAATATATTGAAAATTTTGTTTTATGGAATATTTATTAATTTTGACCTCACTTTTAAATTAATTTTAAATTAATACTTAGATGCAATAAAAATAAAAACAAAACAAAATTTTAACTAACTTTTTTGATTGAAACCGTTAAATTCTTAATTCAATTCACAAAAAGAGCTACATAAACCCATAATACATTGGAAAGTTAAAACTATTGAAACTAAACCATGCTATGTAGATTTTATAAACAAAAACTGAATATGACAGAGAACAATAACATCGGAAATAAATTTTTATTCATACTAACCATTGCAATTTGAATCTGATTGATTTATAACTGGTCCATCACTTTCTTTATGTATCAAATTGTCATCACTTTCTTCATTCTTGTTTTCATTTTCAAATTTGAATAATTTCTTATTTTTTTCATTTTTGTCACATTGAACAGTCTACAAATAAAATTTTAATTAGATCTTCTTAACAAAAATTTTCAAATTGTCTCTCAAAATCCAATACAAGTCCATTAAAAGAAATAATACAAAAACCATAGTTCATACACAGAAAATCAAGACTACATACTTTGAATTATATTCAGTTCGACAATTCGACAATGTTATTAAAAACAGATTGATCTTAATTGGTAGAAGTATAAATCATAGTGTAGATAAAAAATTTCTATTTAACAAAATAAGTCAAAGGAAAATAAATAGAGAACTTTCTGAAATATATGCAATTTATTTTGGATATTTTGGATGTCAAAAAATTTGATTGCAAAATTTTCAATGATCATAGCGAATATTCTTATGAAAATAGTTTTTAAATCAGTCGACTTTATATCACTTACTTTGTTTTAATATCAGAATATACGATAGCTCCCAGAAAACTGGAAAAATATGAAACGGAAAAATTGAAACAGTTATATTATCAATTTATATTATATACGATTTATATGAGACTTACTGAACCTAAGCAAGCCTATCTCAAATTTATAAACATCAGTTAACAGGGAAATGTTTGACTTGGAAACCATCTTATACTCTTTTAGAAAAACGTTTTACAACTAGCAACACCTACACGAATAAATATTATTTATAGCTTATTTAGATTTACCTTCTACATCTACAGCTATCAGGCATTTGATAAGGTGTGGCATAAGGGGTTGAATTGTAAAATGAAAACAATCCCTTCAAAAGAACATTCGGAAATTATAGCAAGCTACCTATCAGAGAGATACTTCTACATAAAACAGGAAGAAGTATATTCCGATCTTAAATAAATCAATGCCGGGGTTCCTTAAGGAAGTGTACTTGGTCCGGTACTGTACCTGGTGTACACTTGTGATTTTCCTGCACTAGAAAATAACATTATTGCGACGTTTGCAGATGATGCAGTGGTTCTGGCTGTTGGAGAAAATAATAAAGAATCCACAGAAAGCTGCAGAGAGCTAAAACAAAAATCCAAGATTATACAAAAAGATGGAAGCTAAAATTAAATGAAGCTAAGTCAGTACATGTGGATTTCACAAATAAAAAAATTTACGATAAACCAGTATATATAAATGGCCAAGAAATACCCCATTCAAATACTGCCAAATATCTTGTAATGACGTTAGATGCGAAACTTCGCTGGAAAGCTTACATCAAAAACAAGAAAGAAGAATTACAAATCCGCTATAGACAAATGAACTGGCTCATAGGGAAGAATTCTACTCTAGAAATACTGAAATCAGTATGGTCATATGGCTATAGGAATGTAGCAAAAAAAGTAATAGAGATATTATTCTGAGGTTTCAGAATAAGGTCCTAAGAAACATTGTGAACGCGCCCTGGTTCATCAGAAACTATGACCTACATAGAGATTTACAAATAGAATCTGTCGATAAGGAAATACAGAAATTTGCAAGAAGTCACGAAAAAAGGCTTCAGCACCATGTAAATCTTGAGGTAGTCGAGCTCCTGGACAATAGAAATATAGCCAGAAGACTCAAAAGAGTAAAACATTTTGAGTTAGTGCAGCAATAATCACCCACATTCTTAAGGACTCGTCGCGCTCATGATCGGAGATTGAACCGCTCCCCCGTATAGATTTGTTTTTCCGGGATTTGTGAAGAATTTCGTCATGTTGACTACCAACGAAACGAGGTTTTTCACAAGTCTTCAAGAATTACAAATTTGTTTGGAGAGCTGGTCGGCCGGTCGCTGATGCGATGGGTCTTCAAGGTTATGGATGAATACGCCAAAGGGAAAGTTAGATAGACATCGCTGGATGTAGTCTACATTGAAAAATAAAATAAAGCCAAGAAAAAATTGCTCATTATTCCTGTAGGACCAGATGGCAATATAGGAAGGGTGTGGTTTAGTGGGTAAGAATCCCACACACAATGTCAAGCTACGGGGCGAAAATGATATCTAGTCCTAAACTTCAACTTATTAAAGGTTGATCGAAACAAGAAAATTTATTTTAACGAGGTGAACCTGAAATTTTGAGAAGTTGGATATATTTTAATGTATTTATGCTCAAATTGAAAAAATTGCCGCATTTATAGGTTTGAAATTATACCTTGTGTCAGTTAAACAATTAAAATTTCGCTTTTAAGAAAACATTCTTTAGCGTTGGAGTAACATTTATATACATATTTTTATATTAAATGTCTTTTTCAATGAAAACTTGGGTATGTAATTCTATTCTACGGGCTTCACTTGAATTAAATTCACTCTTATGACTCTAAAAAATAAATTAAACCTAAAATCGTCTAAATAAGAAACTAAAACAGCCTGGGTTGAAAATAGTCTGTCCTATAATAGTGAAAATAATAATGAAAAGTAAATAACCAACAGGCTGCGAAAAAGATCAAATAGTTATACTGTCCAGTAAAGACAAATAAGATGATCTTGATTTCTTTCCTCAATCGAATACAATCCAGTGTTTTGTGAATCAGGAAGTAGTAGCAGAAATACTTGTATCTGCCTGTATTATATTATAAGTACATTTAGTAGAATATTCGAATATTTTTAACAATTAAAAATTTGTTTTTAAAAATTTATTCGTAGAAACAGCAGAATCGAATGCCACATAAGATTGTTACCAAGGACTTCACAGTCCAAAAACTTTTTCAAATGGAAAACTATAACCGTTTAAATCATTAATTGTAACATATTCAATGGGAAATATGTTGATATTAGTTTATCATCACATTTGTGTACAATATTTTGTTCACGTCTGTTGATGTTTAGACGTATTAGTTATAAGAATTGAATGTAAGTTGTACTTGAATTATTTCTTTTCTTATTCTTTCTTCTTAAAAAAACTTGGGAAGTGAACGGACGTGGTTAATAATTCAATAAAATAAATAGATAGGCTATCAATTTTAAACACTCAAATGAGGAAGATTTGAAAAGGGTGCTTACATGGAACACTCCAACATAAAAAAAAATAAAAGATAATTAGGATCATAAATATAATAATATGTGAACACTCATATAATGATATAATTTTGAATGTTACAATTGATCATATCCATTTTGTTCTATGAATTTTAACTAATGAGTTTTAACTATGTAAATTATTTGTACTTTAGTGAAAGCTTTAATATTGTATACATTCTAGAAGAAATTGCTTTAAAATATTTTATAAAAATAATAAAACAAATAAAAAACTACACATGTATGTATCTATGTTATGCATATGCAAGTAAAAGAAAGATAAAGTTTATAAAATTTAGTAATAAGAACATAATCACAGATTCTAGTATTTGTAGACTTATCAGTAGAAATGACTTGTGTTTTTACACAAAATTCAAAAATTAACAAGAATTATTTTTAACACTATTATTTCGGCCCGGGATATTAACTTCAAATTTGCACACCTCATTATATAATAAAAAATTAAATTCAACTTACCATACTATGTCTTAGAGGGTACATCAAAATTGATTGTACTTTATGAATTTCTATTAGATATGGATAAAATATTTTAATTTCTTTTCGTTTCTTGGCATCATAAATTTCATCAATTACAACAAAAGTACGCTTATTTTCAGTATCTTCAATCGGATTTATTCTAATATTAAGGAGAAGATTTCTTTTGCATTTTATATTTTGTCTATTATCTGAACATTCTTCTAGCACAGCACTTACTGATGAAGTGAAATCATTTTTTTTTAAATTTTGTCTTGATTTTCTGATAATAACAACTGGACTCACAGGCACAACAGTATTCAATAGAATTGGAATAATTGCAAAAATTATTATACTTTCTAGTAATGTTGATTTAAAAATGAAAATTTTTATTAAGGATTGGAGCATTGTAAATATGTATGTATGCAAATGAATTAGAAAAATACAAAAAAAATAATTTCTGAGTTTTAAAACAGAATATTTTTAAATTTTTGACTTTCAATATTTAAAATTTGAAAAATAAATTTAAATTCAAAAAAAAGTTTTGAATTAATTATTTTTTTATTTGACTTTGCAAAACAAATTACATACATACATATATATGTAATATGTATATATATATATACATATTTGTATTAAATATATAAAGTAATCATAAGTAACCATTAAATATAAGTAACTTGTGGGTTAGTTATAATTCCAAATAAAGTCAAATTAAGGGTTTTTGGCTTTAATAAGCAAATTAATTTTTTAAACTGTTTTTTTTTTTAGATAAATTCCATCGCTAAATATTACTAATTAGACCTTACTTTTAAATTTATATATACCTAGTACCAAAAATATATAGTTTATATTATTTTTACAGCTTACACGATTTCTTCACCCACAATTAACCCATTCTATGCAATGGTACTATATGGTACCAGTACCAGCTATATAGCCTCTCTCAAAAATATGATTTCTCATGATTCCCAGAGTGAATTCAAATGTACCGTTAAGAATTTATTTTTGGAACACTTTTTCTTCAATTTAATGTGTATAATTAATCAGAAGCATTTTATCTGCTTTAGTGATATCAAATTAAAAACTAATGTTTTTTGTGTTAAAAAAATACTAAATATGAGCACAAGGAAATTGAAAGTATTATTATTAGCATATCTCTTTTAAAAAATTAGAATTAAATAAGAAGTATATTAAAAGTACACATTTTATACTATATTTTAATATACTCCGTTAATCAAATGATTGCAATTTATATATTAAATCTTCATATGGTACCATAGCGTTGGTACGATACAAACATATGAATGGTTTATTATCTGCATTTTTATGTCAATCCATAAAATATTTTTTTGTTTTTTAGTAAATACTTTTTGTTTTACATAAATTTGTAGTATGAACTCCATGAAGTGACTGATTAGTTGGAATCATTAATCGATGAAGAAGATGAATTAGGAGAACTAATTGGAATTTATCTACAACCACCAGATCCAGCCATAAATGTGAATGATCGAGAGCCAAATTCTATAGTTCAAAATCATTATTTCCAGATCCCAACTTATTTAGATTGTTCAGCAGAACCACACGAACTATTTGAAAGATTCTTTGATTATGAATCATTAAATATGATTAGCAACAAAACCAATAATTATGGTGTTTTAACAACACAAAAAAACCCTAATGTAACCAAAAATGAATTAAAATTTTTTATTGGTATTATGATTAATTCCGGTTACAATAGTTTACCAAGTAAATATACCAAGTAAATATGCGTTTCTGCTATAAGGTGTGGTGTATGAATTCATTAGAGGGCTGTTTAATTAATTTTTTTATTTACTTTTAGTAACATAGCTTAAACTTTTGAATAAAACTTTTCCAAAACAGTAGCTTATTGGTAAATTGTGTTTTTCATGCATTTCACATATTCTAAGAAATCATTACGATGGTACCATATGGTACCGGATGATTCTAGTAAAAGTACACATCGTGGGAAAAAAACCAAAGAAAGATTTGGATTCCTGAGATCACAATTAAGAAGTATATGAAGTTTCATAATTAAATTCAGAAAAAACTTGTTTCGCAATGATTGGGTTAAGACACAGCACTCATTTAATTTAACGAAAATTGAGAAATCAATTATGAAATAAATATCAAATCTAACCAAAAATTAAATAAGCAATTTAAAATTATAAGTAGTCACAAGTATATTATCAGTTAAACATAAATAAACAAAAAAATGTCACGTCAAATGAAAACAAAAATACGTTTCTCGAAATTGAAAATTCCAATGTACAGGGTATTGGCGTAGCGTATTGCAGACATCTTCATATAAAATGTATGTATTATCATGAACTAATTTTGACACACATCGTACGTCATACGTTTTAATTTAGGTTGCGCATTGGGAAATCATAACAAAAATAGTATTCATATTCAGGAAAGAAAAATATATGAATTTGTTGATTGATGAGAAATGATTGATGGTGGTTCTATTCTCATCAATATTGCTGTCGAAATCAACGGAAGTAAAAAAATGGCTTTTCGGGGAATGTTCAGATAAAGTTATAATATTAATTTGTAATGTAATTCTAAAAAGAATAATTTTTGATATTAATTTTGATAATTATAGCAATTATTGTAAAAAAACGATTGATATATTATTCAAATGTGCAAAAAAATAATTTGTTGTTTTTTATCAGAAACATTCCTCCAGAAATTATATTTTCAATATTCATACATGTTTCGAAATTATCAATATATTCAAAACACTTCCTCAATACATAATATGCCATTCCGAAATTTCAAAAAATGGATAAAACGATTTATGAGTGCATGATTGTATTATACATTGTCAATATATGTATGGACAAAAAGATTGATGAAAAATATATTGAAAAATATATTGCATGACATAATATGAAAATATTTTATTTAAAAATTTAAATAATTTGCAAACAAAATATAAAATTTTCCAATCCATAAACGCATTTCTATTGTTGCGCATATAACTTAATTACATACTAAGAGTTCACTAAAGGCAAGAGAAATTAAATTAGAAGCTGAATGCTTGTCTATTATAATTTTACATAGATTTAATCTATATTATATATATTCTAGATACATTTCCGTCTTCTTTCTAATTCAAAACCAAATGTCGCGAGCAAAGAAATTCAAAGTTATATTGTGCTTAATAGTCTAGCCTGGCTCTATAATATTATAAAAATAATATCTAAAAATTATAAAAACTTGTATTATTTATTATTGCAACTATAAAGTACATTCTAAAATATAAGAGTATATCAAAAAATAATGAAATGTTTCATGTAGGTTTAAGAATAACAGTATAAAAACAAAGTCAAGTTCTTCAAGAAAATTACAACCAGGTCGACATATAAAATGTTTCGGTGAAATTAACTTAAATAAAAGAGTCATAATGTAAAGATTTTTAGGGGTAGTGTAGAAAAAACTATTGAAAAAAAATACAATTTAAAAGTTAAGCTAGCTTAAAACAATAATTTACAAAAGACAATTGTTGTTTATTGTAAAAAATAAATATTTACGACCGAGACTGTTTTAATTTCTTGTTTCGACGATTTTAGGTTTAATTTAATTTTTAGAGTCAACTAATTGCAAAACTAAAAGAGTAAATTTAATTCAAGTGAAGTCCGTAGAATAGAATTATATGCCCAAGTTTTGATTTAAAAAAGACATTCAATATAAAAATATAAAAAAATGTTGACGAAAAAATGTAGAATTTAACAAAACACAATGTTAGTATAAAGATAATCCTGATTAACACAAAATATAGCAAAATCACTTAATATAGTAAGACTAGATATATCGCTGAATGATTGATGGATGAAAAACGTTGAGAAGTTAATTAAATTAAAATTAGAACAAAATTGCCTGTTAATGTATCTGGATCAGATACAGATCGAGGAAGTAGTGTATATGGTCTGTTAGTAGCAGTGAATGTATAGAATTAGTAAACGGTGCTTAGTAAATTATGAATATAGTATTATTACATTTTTCTTTGTTAAATTTTAGTTTAGGCTTAAGTTCATAGTACACACTATTGTAGAGAGTCAACATTTTTTAGAATATAAATAAAAAAATTGAAATTGCAATTTATTAGAAGATAAAATTCTATTTTAATCTGATTATGTTGTTGGCTTTACAATAGCATTTCTCATGTGCTCAAATAATTTGTAGAATCAATTTAAATTATATTTTTAGTATTCAAGGTTTTATTATTGTTCTTATGATCGACTTCTTCTTCTACAACTTTCGCTGATACATGGGTATCGTTTGGTAATCTATTAAGTTAAAATTAACATCAAATCATTTTATTGTTCCTTTCATTTGACGTGTAGTTTGTTTGGAAATTTTAATAAATTGTAAGAAAAGCCATAATTGACCATCTTATTGAACGTACATCGTTATTAATACTGGCACATATTTTGTCTATCAAAATGTACTCGAATTGTGATGTCTACCATTCAGAGATGCACAAGTATACTAATGATGTTTTGTGTCGAAAATAATTTTAAGAATTAAAATGCCTTTAATAATAGCGAACTCTCGATTATTTCGATATACCTATCAATCATAAACTTGTTTGTATACATTAAAGTTCTTTGCTGATTTTAGTATTTCTTCTTCTTCTTTCGTTTGTTATATTCAGAGCGCAGTTTCGTTGGCTATATTCTGCATTTAAATCAATGATAATAATTTGTATATATTTGATAATAATGTGTTTTTAGGCTTATAGGTGCGGTGGTTAACTTAGTCCTATAAATGAGGTGTTACATAAATAGTCTCTAGAAGTTATTCCGTCGAAGTAGTGCAAATACTTTGTTAGGAATTCAACAGTTATAATTTTGCATAAAATACACTATTTACCAAACACACCATTATTGTTTTGATTTATAGATTTTTTTCTTTTAACGAAGTTTAATTGAGTTTTATAGGGTTGGATTTTGCTGATTTCCCAATATACTGTGTCATCACTGTTAATCGAACATAATTTTTTTATAATTAATTTGTTATAAATATTTTATTTACAGAATTCTTATATTTATGTCTGCAATTTCTGTTTACAACTAATAGGTATGAAAATGGTAGTTTGGATATCAAATTTTAGTAGTATGACTTTTTGACTTTAGTTTGATAAAGGAAAATTTTTATTGCTCTTTCTCTGTGATTTAATTAAATTAAATAGAATTAATTTATACTGTGCAGTAGTGAGTACAAGAATATATTTTTGATTCAATTTCAACTGTATAATGCAGTATTTTTCCGAGTTATTATAAGTGATTATGAAAAAAATATAGAGTACTTTTTCATAAACAAATCGGTAGAAGTACCGAAGAAAGTTTTGCAATCCAAAATTATTCCAAGCACAAACAAAATTCAGTGGGAGAAAAATCGTCTCTTTTACTAGATAGCTCTCACAACTAACACTATAGTAACATTTTTAACATAGTTACAAATAATCGAAGTTTTCCAACAACACAGGATTTGAGCTATGCAAAAACTATAAATGGAGTAGAAACAATAATTGATGATGATGTAAAATTTTGACGATTGTCCTGAAATATTCAAAATTAAAACAATTTTTCTTTTTTTTTTTTTTTTGATTATTTAACATTTTCTAAGATAAATATATAATATTTATGTATGTATATTTTAAACATATTTATTGCAATAATATTATATAATATAACATAGTTAAAATACAATATATTTGGTTAATTTTTATATAATATTTTCTTATACTTAACTTCTAAGGTGAGTTGTTTTTCTAACATTTTCTTTTCATATTTTTTTTTTTCATTTTATTTTTATTTTTTAGTTTTTATCAATTTCTTTTTATCAATTTTTTTTTTGTCAGTTTTTGGCTTTTATCACAGAAATAATATAATTATACGCATATATCTTATACATTTATATTTTAATTTAAATATTATATTTTAGGGACCCAAAGCATGGTCTAAATAAATGGGTGGATTGTTATGAATTAATCCTTTTTTTTATTTTGTTATTTTTTGATATTTATAGCAATTGTTTCATTATAAATAAATTAATTTTAATTTAAAGTATTGATTTTTCAGTTCCATATTAATTATTAAGTTATAGAAAGGCAGAATACAGAAATTATGATTGAAAATTTAATGGTAAAACAAAAAGACATTTAAATATTGGCAATTTTTGAAAGTTTGAAGTAGAGTTCTATATTTTTTTTTAATTTCAGCATTATGGAATGAAGAGGAATACCCTAACTACTGTATTATAAAATATACATTAACATGTATAATTACGACCGTTGACTTGTGTGTGAAATATGGTCACAAATATCATTTAGTAAAATAGTACTAAAATATATCCGTGCGAATTTACCATCTTGCTTAGGTAGTAATGGCTGGCAGCTTACACCAACTTAGAACACTTAGAACTAAATAAATTTGTATTTATATAATAGGAAACAAATTATAGATTCGTTTTCAAAAAATAAATTTTAACTGTACCATTAATTTAGGTATACATCTTCTTCATATAAAAAAAAAAAAAATATTAAATCTGAATTCTGCCAATCTGAACTTAACAAATTTTATCAATTTAAATGTTTTTGTTTTTTTTTTCTTTTTTTCCGTGTTAATTTTATATGTTGTGAATTTTAGTTATCGCTTGATATATTGGACATTTTTAAACTTACTATAAAACATTTTAATTAAATGAAAAAAAAAAAACAAAAAGAAATAATATCAAACATTGAATTATACTTAAAATTAAAAGTCTTCCAAATTAAACTTCAATTCTTTATTTAACCATGTAATTAAAACTCTTATATAACAATATCTTATGTAAGTATCAAATTAATCATTGATCAATGCATTTTGTCATTGCAATTACATAAGTCTGTATGTCAAATTTCATCATTACAATTCAAAAAGTAGATATTCCAAGGTGGTAATAAAATAATGTTTACAATTTCTGTAAATGGACTTTTAATTAAATTGTATTGTTTAATTACATAAATGCTTCCTAATTGTAACAAAAAACTGTCAATGTAAAATACATACCTCCACATACCTCTTAATTTTGAACTGAAAATGTCATTGGTTCAGAATAGTTTTATAAAAATCAAAATTGATCATGTTTTATTGACACCGTCATTATCATTACTCATCTTTGTTTGGAAAAAATATGTGTAATCACACATGACACACTGGACATTAAATTGTACAGATTTATTGAATTTTCGATTATCAGACCGATTTCATTTTACTTTTTTCCATTCAATTTTACTTCAACCATTCAGTTGCTTTTAATTGTATATTTAATATCAATAAAAGGACACTTTCAGGTCAATTGTGGTTGCCAGTTATCAGTATTATTTATCAGTATTTATTGTGGTTGTCAGAACCATCAATTTCTCTAATCGATTGTGAATTTGTAATAAAAATAAATTTATAAAAAAATGCATATAGGCATAATTTTAAAATTTTAAAATAAAAAAAATACAAACTGATTTGAAGATAAAAGTAAGTTATTGAAGACTAAAACAAAAAGGTAGAAAAATCCAATAAAAATTAGAACGGGAAATTCGATTAACAATTTTTTCATATGAAATCATTTTTCAGTTGATTTTTGAAATGTCAAATCAGTATCAGTATTCACATTAGTAAATTTTTTTTAGCAAATTTATCGGTATATATCAGTATATATAAGTACCACGATGAATTTTTCTGATAATTTGTTTCAGTTATAAGTTTACTGACAACCACGATTTGCAAGGTTATAAGTGTGGATAATTTTTTAGACTTAAGATGTAACGTTGGCTGTTCCATTAATCCGTTTATAATATGAAAAAATTTTAAATTTGAATGGGTTAATTGCACATTTATTAAATAGTTAAAGACTGTGTGTTTTAAATTCTGCAAACATTGAAGACATGCATAACAATGACGAATATTAATTTTTATTTTGTTGTTTGGTTTTATTTTTGTTTACATTTTTTTTTTAAGCTTTATACTATTTTTAAAAATAATTATAAAGTTTTTTGTTTATCTGCAATTGTTTTGTTTACAGTTATTTATTTTTATTTTCTTTTATATTATTAAAAATCAAATAAGGAGTTATGGTTAAACTTTAGTTTAATATAACAATTTCCCAAAGTACTTTATAGCTGTAAGTTTTATTTATAATTTTAAATATGCATTGTCTCAATAAAGAATTATTGTGAATACAAGTGTACCTTATCTTTTTTATGATTTTAATGCCCATGTTTAAACGAGGCAGAAATCTGCCGCAGATCTGCCGCAGAAATCTACCAGCATGTTCATATGTAAAAAAAAAATGGTAGATTTCTGCCATTGTCGCTGTCAGATTATTGAAATATCAAGATGGCCGCAATTGAAATTATTGGCAAAGAAATAAATAAATAAATTTTTATAATTATTCTAGTGTCAATTCAACATTATTATTATTTGTATAATTTATATTTTTTTATTTGATTAATATTCGATCCGAAAATTACGTTGTCAACAACAATTTCCTTATTTTTTGTAAATAAAAAATAATAAAAATATTTTGACCAGACCAGAAAAAAGAATTTAAACGTCAAAAATCCTTACCGAAATCACCGTTCACCAATAAATTTTGGTAGATTTCTACCACTTTTCTATAAACCTTTTCCGTATAAACATGCATAATTAGACATCTAATTGACTTCTACAATTACGCAGAATGGTTATCAAAACTAACAGATTTTTCTGACCGATTGTGAATTTTATTAAACGTCATTAATAAATTGGTAACGTGGCGCTTAAAATTTATCGTTATTTCTGAATTTTTTTACATTATGTATCAGCTAAAATTTTTAATTGATAAAAATATATTTACGAGACATTAAACAAATAAACCTTAATTTGTTTATTGTTAATTGTGTTTCAGAAGCTACTCAAATCTACCCTTATGAGACTTACTTATATTTTTATTTGAATTTCATTTCCTCTTCAGTTTAGAAAATAATTAATTGCTACTTTTTAGACCAGTTTTATAATAATGTCAATATGTAAATTTGTTGAATGAAAACAAGCTCTACTTTTCCATAAACCTAGTCCTTCCCTGGTACCAGGTAATTTTTTTAGGTCAGTTTAATAAAAATATTTTTGAAAAAAAAACCATGGTATGTATAATTCGCCGTTTTGATATTATTTCACAATTTTTTTATTTCATTTTTTTTATTTATTTATGTATAATAGGTATTTAAAAGAATTTAATATTTTTTGCATTTTATAAAAATTTATAGGTCGGTTTGATATCATTAAATATTTAATATAATTCTAAATTTTCTAAAATAATTCAATTTATTTTTTATTTTTTTTTTTTTTTTTTAATTAATGATATACATTTATGTGTAATTCTTATTTAATCAAATTAATTTAATCAATTTGCTAATTTATTACGGAATTTATCTAATATTAGAAATTTTATTTATTATATATATATAATATTTAAAATATTTTTGTATTATATTTTCTATTTAAAATTAATTTAATTTGTCTCTAAAATTTGAAATTGTTTTAAAAACATGTTTATGTAATGAAGATTTTATTTTTTTTTAATAAACTAATATGTAAATTTATTTTTAAGTAATTAATACATAGTTAAGAGTGACCTTTTATTATTTTAAAAGAATTTGAATTCGTAATTTAAATAAATATTAGGATATTTTTAACAGTTTGCATCGACAATAAGAATAATACATTTTTATTTAGTTTTAAAAACATTTTTATAATAATTTTATAACTGTTTGTATTGTAAAAGTAAAATATTATTTTAAGACCATGAAAACTAATAAAAGAAAACGGTTAATTTTAATTACAAATTTCTTTTTTTTTTTTAATTTTCGATCTTCAAATTCTTTTTTTTTTTTTTTTCAAATTTCGGTCAGTCTTTTTATGCTAAAATTTTTTAAGGTTTTTGTTTTTTGGAAAATTTTAAAGGAAAAACATTGAAACAAAAAGAAACAAATTTATTATTGACAAAGGGAAGGTCACTTTAAGAATTACATAGACATTCTTGTTAGGATTAGGCACAAATAGCAAAAATGTTTACACAAAAAATTTATTTTGTTTTTTTTTTTTTGGATAATTTTTGTTTTTTTTTTATAAAAAAGAATTTTAAAGGATCAAAAATGGTTAGTTTACAAAAACTCTTTATTTTGTTTCTTATTGCTTTTCATTCACATTCAAATATTTTTTTTTTTTTGTTATTAAATTTGAATTTTCATTAAAATATTAAATATTTTTAAAGAATATTATGTATATACGTATTCAAATTTTCACAAAAAATAAATTATTCAATGGTTGTTTGTTTCTTTTCTTAAATAGAATTTAAATTAAAAAAAAAATTTTTTAATTCTCTTTTAATTCCTATAAAATGTATAGCACCTACTTGTTTTTATCATTTATTTTTTTGTTTTAATGTTTTAGCATTCTAATAACATTTTTTTTTTCTAAATTTTATGTTTTTTTTTTTATTTTTATTTTTGATAATTAACTTTATAAAAAAGTTCATGGATAGTGAATGGAAAATTTTTTTAGCATATTTTTGAAAAATTATTTGGGTAGGTAATAGAAAATTTCGTGTAAAAACTGCCGTAAACTATATATGTATATATAATTAATATCTAATAAGAAATTTAATCTAAATTAATTTATGATCAATCAAATTATCTTGTGTATTGTATATGAGAATAAATTTATAAATACTTCATAATTCGTATTTAATTTAACATGAGAATCGCCACATTTGTGATTTTGATTAATTTTGTACTTATCTGAAGTACATACTGTAATTTTAAAAATTTTTTACTTAACGAAGTTGTAGTTAAATTCTACTTAAGTATTTTTACAATTTCTACTTTTTCATTATCATAAAGTTATGTTCATTCAATTTTAAAACTTTAATGTTTTAAAAATATGTAATTTTATCTAAAGTCGTCGTTTTCATTTTAGTATTTTAACTTTATACCTAAAAAAATAATTACATTTATTTTAACTAAATATCGTTTTTTATATCAATTTAAATCTTACTTTTAATTCGTATCTCACGACGTTGGACCACAGAAGTGGGATTTTTTTTTTATTTTGTTTAATAATATCAGTTACATTATGCTAACATTTAGCTAACAGTTAAGAAAATGAAAATTGGTTCTGAATACATAAAGTGCGATAAATTTCTGTCTTACGAATACAAATAAAATAATTTCAAAATTTTCAAGTCATAGATTTTTTTACATTAATAGAAATAAAGTGAGAAAATAATAAAATAATAAAATTGCAAAATTTATTCAAAAATATGAAAAAATTTGGTTGCAACATTTTTTTTCAACTTCCACAATATTATGAATCCGTATTCTACAATAAAGCCAACTTTTGTTCGTGCGCCTAATAGATAATTATAACTAATTGATTAGCGATTCTTGAGTTAAATTTAATACCGTAATTACTTCTACATTTTATTTTAAATAATTAAAAATAAAAATTTCTAATCAAAATATACAAAAAACAATTTATTTTAAATTGAAAATGCAAAAACCACTTGAAGAAATACATACTTGCATTCCTTTTTGTTACTTACTTTAAATCGATAATTCAAAAATTAATCTGATCTGTCACTAAAAACCTTATTCAGCTATTCTGAATTGTTCCATATATATAATTACAATGTAGAAGGTGTTTCTGCTCTACAGTACAATTCATTGCAGCTGGGTGGATAAATTCATATCGAACCGCGTTTTATTTTTATCAAACAGTTTGTTCTAGAATTCTAGCGTCTAGTTTTAAAAGTTTAAGAGACAGGACTTAATATTTTGTGAGTTTTAATGGATTCATTTAAATTACAATATTTTTATTAACTTAGACACCGTTACCATTATTTCAGACTAACTTAATGCAAATTAATTAAGCTTTTAAAAAAATATACAATTATATCATTTTGGTGTAGCATTTTTACCTTATTATTCAGTTACAGGTATAAAATTTCCAAATTTAGTAAATTTTAGACATTTTTTGAAAAAACGGAAACAATAATGTGTCATTTTTTTTCTGATACAACAAGATCAGACCATTCATTCAAGTTAATAATGGTGTTATTATATATAAAAATATAGTAACTTAGATGAATCAATAAAAATGTGTAAAGAATTAGCTATATAATTCTGCCCCCTAATCTAATGAGCCTAGACGTTAAACGCCAGAGTAAACATTGTTCAGTACAATCTCGCTTACCTACTCACAAGAACTAAAACCATACTGTATAATATAAACACTACGAATTGATTTTTGAATAAGTTTTCATCAAATCATTACGGGCTCAATAATTATTTTAAATTCAAAGAAAGACGTAATTAATCAACCAATAGTAAAGTACATAACAGAAATAAATGATGTAATTTCATATACTAGCATTACTAGAAATAAGCATACACAATGTAAATTCTATTAAAATAAAAATATTTAAAATATCTCTATTTGATTGAACCGTTCATCTAAATAATTAGTTCAAAAATAATTTTTTCAGGAACATTGATCAAATTCGTTAAAAATTTCCTAATTTAACGGTTTTCCAGGTGATTAAGTAAAATTTAGTAATTAAATTACATTTAAAAATAAATAAAATTTAATGAGTGATTCCCATGTAATAATATTAAATATTATTTAAATACTAGGTTCAGAATAGAACGTCACAAAAATTTTTCAAACATGTTAGGAATATTTTTAATCCGTTTTAACTTATCAATTAAGAAATTATTTATCGAATTTGTCAATGTTTGCACAAAAAAACATTTTAGAAATAAATTATTCAATTCGGATTCCCAATAATTTCTACAAAGGATTCTTAAATGTTTAAAATATATTAATTTAATAATAATATTACATAATTACATAATTGTTAAGAACCTAATTCGCAATTAATCTTTTCATTTTATTTCATACCATTATTTATAAATTTAATTTTCATCTACATTTTATCACTACATTCAAATTTAACAATATATATATATACATATTTTTTGTTATATATACATGCATATTGTATATAATATATATTATGTACATTTCTAATTAAAACTAAATAAACAAAATTTTATATTATTACAATATTAAATTAAATTTTAAATAATTTAACAATTATTTTTTGTTTTTGTCCTACTTAAAATGTTACTAGTAAACACACAATCGATAATAATAGTGTGTATGGATTTGCGTATCTATGTTTTATAAGTGGTGAATGTGTTTCAAAAAAATTTTCTGTGGTTTGTGTTTTTTTTTTTTTAATAACTTCGAAGCAAGATTTCATCATTATTTTTAAGTTTAATTACACTAAATATAATTTATTTTTAGAATATAGTAAATAAATTTATTAAAACAAAATTAAATCATTGGAAGACATTATCTAGACACATTTTATAAAATTTGTAAAATTTATTTGATAATTTATATTTAAAAAATTATATAATTAATAAATCTATAATAAAATTCAATCTAAAACAAAATTTTGGTCAAAATTGAAGAATGTTCAAAAGAGATGTTTATTAATAAATATTTAACTTTGTATAGAATTCAAACTTTTTTTTTAAAGTCTTTAATTGAGCATGAATGTACTTTGTACAAGAAACTGATCGGGTATTATGGTACAGAAGTTTAGTATGGCGTACCACAAGTAACTCTTAGTTACAATAAAATACTAGAAAAGCTTCAATCCAAAGTGTTATGGTAAATATTGAATGCGTCAATGTTCGCTAAAAGTTAAAAATGCAATCAGTGAAAGAAACTGAAGGTGCAATAAGAACCTAAATATACTCAAAATACTTGAAGTGCCAAGCACGAAGATGAAGTACTTCAACAACAGTCTCACATTACAACTGTAAACAGTTAAATTCTAATCAACAAGTATAATGGTTGAAGAGGTTTCATTCATCCAAATTAAAATCAAATTTTACTAATTTTGTTTTATTAAGATTAACTTTTAGAATCAGCATCAACATTACTAATCGGTATCTGCAATACTCCAGAAGCACTTTTAATTTAAATGACAAAAAATGGCTCAACCCCAGTAATTGTATACTACAATATTTGATTTAAAATATAAATTGTTAAGAGTGATTTTGTATGGTAAAACTATATTTTATTTTAATTATATTTTACTGTTGTAAATGTCAAATGTGTCATTATCATTTTAATAAAGTTGGAACTCGTAATTTATTTAACAAAGATATGTAAAATAATGAACTCATAATTGAGTTTTTAAAATTAATTACATACGGTGAATTAAATTTAGTAAATTAAAAATCTTGAATGGAAATTGTGTTTTAAATATTTTAATATTACTTACAGGCTAGTTTTTGAATTTTATTTTAATTAATATGAATCAATATTATAAATAATAACAAAAAAGAAAAATAATTTTTATTTTATACAAACAAGACAATTTACTAATTTTAATTTATATTGAATAAATATATGAATTTATATTACTATCGAAAGATCTGAATTAACGGATGGAGGAAGCAGTTGTATAAGATAAAATTGATTGGAATAAAGTTGTAAAGTAGGCTCACTCTGAGGTGAAGAGCCAGAGATAATGATGTGTATTAATAAAAACGAAATATAAGCTAGTAAAATTAATCTCATCAAGTATTAATCACACATCAGTAGTACTGGTATTATGATCCATATCCGTAACAAAATATCGTCTCATAAAAACTCACTTTTTAAAAGACCCATACATCAATATTTTCGAATTGATGTATTTCAAATTGGCCCAATAACTACTGAAACATTGATCTTAAAAATTGAACGCTATTACAGTTAAAATTCATACTTTGACAATTTATATTCTCTCCATAATAATTTATTTTTAGTTATAAAATAAAATTTATCAATTATAAAGGTAGTAAATTTTTCCACGTTAAATTTTCAGAATTATTAAAATTGCGCTATTTTTACTTGATTGTTATTACCTATACCTATTACCTATAGCTCAGTTTATAACTGAATATTTCCATTGCTTTTTTATGGTTTTCTAATATATTTTGTGAAATCTTGCTTTAATATTTACTACATGGTTTAATAACTTCTTATATTTTTTTTTGTTTTACTTTAATTTTAATTTTTTCAAATATATAATGTTTTCTCTTTCATTTAGTAATTGCAAATTTTATTTAAAAAATAATATTTTCTTTTGTTGATTTCTTTCTAAGTATTGAATGTATATATTATATATAGTTAAAGGTGTACAGATAATTGACATGTATATTTATTTCATAGATTATTTTTTAATTAATAATGAAATCATCTAGATATTACAATAATGGTTATTCAGGTTGGTAAAATTTATTGCCAGTTAACGGTGTTCTAACAGAAATTATAGTAGCCGTAGTAATAGTAATAGTAGTAGTAGTAGTAGTAGTTAATAGGAGTAGTAGTATATTTTAATATTTAATTTAATTATTTTTTATTTATTTATTCTACTATTCATTTTAAATTTTTTGCGATTGTGAAAGTGTAATTAATACTTTTATATTGTGTATTGGTATTCGTTTTTCTTGTCAATTTCTTTTTGATTTTGATTTTTTTTTGTTTTTTTTTCTTTTTATTTATATAGATTTCTACTTACTATTAGAATTATTCATTGTTCAGTTTTCAAAACTAATTACTTTTAATTAATAATAATACTATTATGTAATAATTTTATAATTTATTTAGTTAATATTTTATTTAATTTTAAAATTTTTATGTATGTATTATTTATTTTAAATATTTATCTACAAAAATATTTTCCATCACTTAAGAATAAATTAATAATAATAATAATAATAATTTTTGTTATTTTTTCATATTATTTATGTATAATTTACAAATAAAAAATAATTATTTATTCGGAACATAATGATGGGTTGTGTGGTAGTACTCTTTTTTTTATTTTTTACTATTTTATTAAATTTTTAATATATATATATATTATTCATTGTAAAGTTTCATAGAAATTAGAAAAATTTCTCTTTTTTTTTTTAAATTTAGTAAAATATACTAAATTATATAAAATATACTATTTTTTTTTTATTTTTGTTTTCAAAATAGTGAATTTTTTCTATAAATAAATTAGTGTGTTAATTTTCAATATATATGTTTGTATGTGTGTGTATATATAACTATATAAATAAAATTTATTTTTTAACATTTTTTTTTTGTTTTACAGGACATTACAAGTTTTTTGAGCATTTATCATTGATCCACTCGGACATTTGAATACTTCTGTTGCGCTACCACCTTGAGCAATCAACCATCCTAATCTAAAATGAAAATTTAAAATTTAATATAGAGTTTTAAATGTATAAGTATAATTGAATTAAATATAAATTGTCTGTGGTTGTAGTGTTCTACTACAATTAATTTTGGTGTATTGAAGTCAAATTATTGCAGTTACTTACAAGAACTTATTTACTAATAATTTTAAAAAAAAATAAAAACGTACCAATAGTCCTTTCACAGTTGGACTTAATTTAAAAATATAACTATTTTAGTGTTAAAATAAAAAATTAAAGACTTTAAATCAATATTACGTAATGTAATAAATAGATTCATCATTAAATTGAAATTGAATTGCTTCCTACAATATTCTTTTGGTTAATGGTTAAACTAATTTTTAAAGTTTAATACGATACCGTTGACATATTGACAAACAATTTATTTTTTAATTCTTTTAAACTATATATAAAATACAATTTGAAAATCACAACTAAAAACCTACATATTTCCAAAATCTAAAGATTCTGTATTAATTCCTGTATAATCCGATTCAGCGCATAATTCTTGAGCCGATACTAAAAAGAATATTTGTGTTGGTGTTAGATTTAACCCAGGTAAACGAGCCATTCCTTTGATCGGTCCAGTTAATGATAATAACGAATGATAAGCGATTTGCATACCACCCGAATGAATTAATATATCCATTCGACTATAATTTGAAAATATATTCACAGACATTGGTACACAACGCATTGCTTTATCTTCAAAAGTTTTTGTTATTGCACGTAAAATTTCCTTAGCAATTGCTACTCCAACTGATGCATACTGAAGATATGGTGGTAATTGCCCATCAAAATAAGGTACTAAAATTACTGATAATGGTACAACTAAAAATAATTTAAAATGTTAAAAAATAATTTAAAAAAACATCATAACTCTAAATTTACCAATCGAATGACTTAAAGCATCATAAAATATTTTCGCTACAATTGGATAAGCGTACGCTACTTGTGTTGATATTTCAAAACTATTTTCCGGAATTTCTTTAATTCTTTGATATATATTTAAAACATTTTCAAACCAATTATCTGAAGATATATCTAAGCTGTCTAATTGTTCTGTAATTTCAGACATATTTGTAAATCCTTTCCAAATATTTGTTTGAATTTTTAATTGTGATAATTTAACAAGAGCAGCACCTTTTAACGATGGTGCTCTCTTCAAATGGGCTTTCAATGCTTCAAAAATTATTTCAGCCTAAAATTAAAGAAAAAAATTAAAATTTGTTATTTAAAATTGTATAAAAATAACTGAAAATTACCCTATGTTTAACATCTTTTATATCATTTTCAGTAAACTGTGCCATAAAAAACGCTGATGCTACTTCTGGTAATGCCCATATTGTTGCTTTTGTGCATACAAATGGATCTGGATGTCTTTGCGGTAAAATTCCTAAAGCAAATAATACTAATAGAGAATTATGAGCTACTCTGGTGGGATGTTTTTGTATTAATTCGCAAAGACTTCGTAAATAATCTGAGCTGCGTACAACAATCGGTCCTGTCCAATTACAGGGAATCAATGCTGTCCAATTTAACTAAAGAAATAGAAAAAAAAACAAATTATTAATAAAAATTTAATAATTATCATTAACGATTCAATCAGATCACTAGAATCGGTAAATGTTAACACAAATATCGCAGATCATCTTGCTAGAGGTAATTCAGTCTTTGAGATCTTTGCAGAAAGAATTTTTGAGCCAAATCTAGCCACATGCAGAATATTCCTTCACAAGACAATCGCGCTTTTTAATTGTGGATAGTTCAATAAACCTAACTGCAATTTAGTCAAACTTATCGGGTCCATATACTAGACCATAATTTCCTTTTGTCATTAAAAATAATAGAAACCAGGACAACTGTAAGAGTTTTTACGAAGCTTTGTCTTATAGACAAGCCTTCACCCTTCGTGCTTTTTTATATTTTTTTGCAGAGCCTACATTTTCCTTGCATTTCCCTTGCAAAGTTATAGAAAAAAGTTATCAAGCCTGGTTTTTAGACTCATTAGGTGATCTTGTAGGTAACAAAATTCCACATCTTTTGAAATAACTCAAAATATTTAAACGACTAGAATCCATACGAGGAAATATTTTTGATTCCGTGGTATCAAAATAGACAACTTTGATTTAAGTGTGCCGGTTTTGACCTCCACTGTTACTTACTTACCTACATTGACGTGTCTCTGAAAATTTCTACTACGAAGACACATAAATGAAGGCAATAATGGAATATTGAATTCACAGGGTAAACTTTGGATACTGATTTTTTACACTTACAAATGGATATTTTTGATTCAATGATGACGTATTGTATAATACTGAACTATTCCAAAATCCTCTTATAGAATGCTCGACTCGTAACTAAAATTTAAATAAAAATTAATTAATTTAATTGACAAATATCTAAATAGATTTCATACTTTATTCAATTCTTCTATAAATATTGAAATTGATTCCTTTTCAGAAAGTTTTTGCTCATATGTCAAACTACTTGGTAAAAAACTATCCAATAAATCATCTAATAGTATAGGAACAGCTTCTTTAACACGATATGGAGGTGCTTTTGGACCCATCCATCTAAATTTATTCTAAATAAAAAAAAATTAAAATGTACTCAATTAAAATTATAATAATTTAAATAATGAAAATATTTTACTTCTAGTATGGGCGCTGATGTCGTTGAACCATCAATAATTAACAAAACGTGCGGACGACGACCATAACTTAAATCATAATAAATATCAATAAGCGGTGTTGGACCCAATTCATATATTTTAACCATTAAATTTGAAATACTTGAAGGACCTAATGCTCCAATTGGTAGATAACCACCTAATTTTTCTAAAACTAATTGAATTGATGTAGAATTTGTATTCTGTTTAAGGCAACTTCCATATAAACGACCTAATTTTCGAAAAGGTCCTGTTGTCGTATTATGGAGTAATAATTCTGTAAAGAATTATCAAAAAAAAAAAAAAAAACAATAAATTACAATATAAAAATAATAAATGAAAAATTATCTTACGTTGCATTTGCATATCAACAGCTTCTTGAGAACTTTTCGATGTTCTAATACTTTCTGATTGTCCACTTGAGCAACTAAATTCTTTAAAAGCTTTACATGGATCTGTTTTCCAACTCATACGCGCTTGTATACTAGATGCTGCCAATCGACATGCTTGAGCTTTACATTCTGGTGGTGGTGCAACTGTTGGTATACAATCTTCTTCATCAGGATAACAATCTTTAGGCAGTTGTGATGGTGCCGTACTAATTAAAAATAATATCGGTGATGCAACTAATAATGATGTGACTAATAATGTTGCTGTTGTTATTGCTATTTTATGCACCGTAGCTGATGTTCTTAACCAAATACATGGTGCACAACATAAATATCCGATTGCAGAATGATGCTAAAAGAAAAGAAAAAAAACAAATCAATGATTTTTTCAATTTAATATGATTTACTAATATCATTGTAAATAATTTATGTTATGTTTAGAGAAAAAATCAAATTGCATCTAAAAATTCTGAAATCACACAAAAAAGGAGGAATTTCACATTGATGTACTGAAAAAGTAAAAGTTAATATTATCAGAACCGATTTTCATACAATTTCCTAATTGGCAGCATTGTGCATAGTTTACCGAAATACACATTAATCTTACAAAATTAAGTATTTGACTAGAATACTAAGCATTTAGTTCAAGAAGCTCTTTAAAACTTTGTTAAAATACAATACAAAGAGCAGTATCAAATGTAGACCAATGTTCTGCAGAAAAAGAGATTAGATTAAAGTAGTTAAAAAAATATATAATACATATTTAATTACAGTTATCTATAATTATAATAGACCAACATTTTAAGACCTACGCAGTAGACATCCTCTCATTTTATCTTTTTTCTCCTTATAATGTACTCTTAACCTTTGTGTGTGCACCTGTGGTACCCGGGTAATTTTTGGATCATTTATTTAATTATTTTTTATTAAACTAACCTGTTTTATTTGCCATTTTAGGTATGCCTCTATCAAGTTGTTAGACATACATTACTTAATTATTTTTTACTAGGGTAGCATTTTCGTAGATATATTTTGGGTCTTAGAAAATACATCTCCTTAGACGCGTCCGTGGTACCTAGGTACCCATAGAAATTAGTATGAAAATAAGGAAAATATGAGGCATATGAGGTTGTTTTTAAAAATAGTTTTCTGTATCTAGATAAAAAAAGTAAAATATATTTTTAAATAACATATTTTTTATTTTTCTCAATTGCAATTTGAACATTTAGTAATAGTAAGCGAATGCTCAATGCATACTGGAACGTTACAATCTCCCCAAGATTTTCTTGTTTTGCGTCGTTTTTTGCTTGGTGCACTAACACAAGCATTGCAGTTTCCAACAACTGGTATACGACCAGTAGAATCTCTTGCAGGTTTGACATGAGAAATTGGTGGTATGCTGATTGGTCTCGCAAAGATTCAATTGCCAGTTTAATGGTAAAATTTCGGTATACAGTTGACGTATTCGCTCGTGTATTTATTTCTGGAAAAACATTCGACGTGCTCTGGTTGTTTTATTCCCAGTAGGATTATTTTCGTGAAAACAAATTTAGGCTGCTAGAGCTACTATATCAATTATATTGAAAAAAAAATGCAACTGGCCACCACAGTGTTCTACGTTCTACTTAGCATTTTATCCATAGTGTCAACCCCACCCGTTGTGCTGTTGTAGTACAGAATAACCTCCGGTTTTTGTTTAAAATCCGATGACGCAGTTTTATTGCGGTGTACAGTAGACAGCAATATAACTGCTTTGTCTTTCTTTGGTGCATATGAGCACATCATAATATTATCATCAGTAAACCCAAATAAAGATGAATAAATCACGAGTTTTACTCGCTTTCATTTCGGTAGGAATATAAGGTTTATTTTTTTTAAGATACCTACAATGGATAAATTTGCAGCTTTCAAAAATCGCATGTAATATTTCTACGGGTGTTTTTATATTTGGCACATAATTCCATTACAACTCGCTCGCCTTGGTTTACTTCGCGGATTCCACCTTCTTTACTTTTATAAATTTGATCTCGCAAATGATATGCAGTTTTTGAATCGCAGGCCCACCATACTTTTATTCCATACTTTGCAGGTTTTGAAGGTATATATTGGGTAAATCTAGTACGCCCTCTAAACGGAAAAAGTTGTTCATCAATTGTAATGCAATCAGATGGAATGTAGTTTGCACATAAATTTGCATTCAACATGATGAACAAATCTGTAATAACAGCTGCTTTATCATTCAGTAAGGTAATTTTTTCATAAAGAGATAATGTTTTTATGTACAAAATACATGACAAAAAATGTGGTTACCCGGGTACCACAGGTACCCTATTACTTAAGGTTTTTTTCGTGCCTACAGAAGGGTTGTAAATAAATAGTATATACAACAAAAATGAAAAAAGTTGTATATACCACAGAAAAAAATTCTATTTTGTTTTATAATATTCAAAGTTTGAATTTCAAACTTTTAAATAAAATATATCCATTTTGTGTAATTCAACATCTTATTATTTGTATATATAATTAATTTTTTTGAAGTAACTGTCTCAAATTATTGTTTTCTATATTTTAGTCATTTGTAGAAATCACATATATATGTCTATACCTCTTTAATTACAAAAATACTTTATTTTTAGTAATGTTATCCATTTAAATGACACTGACTATAGGGAATATATCGGAAACGAATCAGTATATGAGGGAGGTATATTTATGTATCTTAAATAAGACTTACTAACCTCAAAACTTTTTATTAAACATGAGTGGTTTGTTCTTTATCGTGAGTAGTCTATGTCTAAATTACTATAAATTTGGCTTCACCTTGAATAATAATTATTTAACAGGGGCCCCTAGTATAATAATAATGATATAATAAAATTATTTTGTAATTAATATGAATTCAAAGTGGCGTTTTTTCTTAGCGTCATAAATATTAAGTACCTTAATAGAAATTGATGGTTAATACCACGGTGAAAAACTAAATAAAAATGAAATTTAACAACTACGTAGTTTACAAAAAGTCTGCAGAACTAACTTCAAGCATTCACAGTATTTAATATTCATCTTAACACTTCTTTAAACATCTTAAGATTCATCACAATAATTATATTAATACAACAATAACTTGAACAAACTGCCAAAATGAATGACCATTAAGACCTTAAATCGTAGAAAAATTGACTTAATCATATTGTATAATTCCGTAATTAAGCTAAATTTATGCTTAATACCGCAAAATTTATAATTTAATGTTTGCATGATCTTGAAAAATACTTATAAGCTATATATATGTATTAAATAGCCTCCTTCCCGTATATGAGTTTAGAACTAGGTTATGTTTTTATATATGATTTATTTGAAAACTATACTGCCGCACTAAAAAAAAACACTTTTCATTTTTTTGAATTTTTTCATCGGTAATATTTTGCAGAAAATATTTTGAAAATTGAAAATTAAAAAGCAAATTGTTTCCATGTTGATAAATTTGCTTCACCAGTTATAGAAATTCACCAGAATTGCTAAAAACTTTCTTACAGAAAAAATACCAGAAGCAAGAGTTTATAGAGGGCTACTATGCAACATATAAACCCACCAGGCAAGGTAAGCAACACAGTAAAAGTCAGATTACTTGCAAAAAAAAAGCAAAAAAAAAATTTCAAATCAGAATATTGAGAGTTATACATCTATGATTCTGCAAAGGTACAAGAAGGAGATTATAGAAAAAAAATACAATACGTAATATAAATAGCCAATGTAACAACGAAAAAAAATGTTATGCTTGAATCGAATGATATGAGAAGAAAAATATAATTCTTTTGCTCAAATAAAACATTTGTGTTTTGAGTGAAAATTTTCAATGGAAATAAAAATATTTCTTCACATTCAGAAATAGCTTAATGATAAAAAGTAGTTTAAAATATGCCATCTTTTTCAACAATGTTATTACATAATTTCTGTAGGTAGATTGACTATTCTTCTAAGTCCTCTTCCTCTTAAGAATCCATTCTTGCTTACAATAAATTACAAAATACAACACGAATATACCCAAAATAACTTTATTCTAAATAAAAATAATAAAAATATTTTTTTTTATATTTATTATTATTCGTAAAATACATTGAAACGATAGATTTCAAGGAATCAACTCATTTAGACTAAAATTAATTTCATTTAACGCTAAATAAAATGTTTTTCTAATGTCAGTAATTTTTTTTCTCAATTCAATAAAATAAAACTGAAACTCAATTCAATTTCAATTTTTCTCTTTTGAACACTTGCCACAAGTCTTTTTATATTTTTGTATCCTTGTAATATTTTGTATCTATTATTTTGTTTTACGTAAATCAGGATTAATTATAGATAAATAAATTTTGCATTTCAATTCATTTATATCGGAAATTTTAAGGATATCTTATTGAATAACAATAAATATCAGATGAGAAAATCTTTAAATTTATTTTCAAGGCATTAATCGCGATTAAAAGCTACTGTTGTATTTTGTATTCTTTTTAATTAATGATTGGAAATAAATGTATAAAGTATGGGCTATACAAAGAAGAAAAAGGAATATTTTTGGAAAATGTTCTGTAACATAATATTTATACAAGTCGAAATGCATATAATTGGTGTATTACGAATTTAAAATTGGATAATAATTTAAATTTTCTCTAGTTGTTTGCTATTTTTTTTTTTGTTTTCTTTATTAATTTATATATTTCTGATTTAATTTATAATAATACATTGATGTTTATACTTATAGACTATGAATAATTCACAATTTTTTTTTTATTTATATAAATTTTATATAATTTCAGATTGATATGAAAAATTCGTTGACCTAAGCTTTCGCTGTCTGGTCTTATTGTTATGAATTTTACAGCATAATATCATACTTGTAAAATTCTTATATGTTTACAAAAAATAATGTTAAGTTAATGAGTAAGAAAAAGAAAAATTAAACAAAAAAATTTAAAAAATAAATAAAATAGAGAGTGATGAAAGAAATGAATGCACATTCTTAAAATCCCCAATATTTATGATAGATTAAGTAATTCTTTAATTTTATTTTTGAAGAAACAAATATTTTCAATATTTTTTATTTCATTTGGTAACTCGTTATAGATTTTAAGACAGTTGTATACGCAATTATTTCTTTGCTTTTCAGTTTTAAAGAATGTTAAATAAAAATTAATTTTGTTGCGTGTATTGTGATTGTGTATGTTAATATCCTTATTCAAAATGAAATTATGCTTTATTTTTTTATTTATTATCTTGAATGCAACCATGTACAGTTCTTGCTTACATATTTTATTGAAACTGATATATTTTCCTGAATAGAGCATATGAGTGGGGTGCAATGTAGGATAAGTATGTATGATTTTAATGGCTTTTTTGATAAGAAGATCAATTTTGTTCAGATAGGTTTGTGGAGGTCTGTTCCAAATAGAATTAACGTAGATTACATTTGAAATGATATATGACGAATAAATGATGTACAGTATATTAGAATTGAAAAATATTTTCAATCGTTTTAATAAGAAAACAAATAGTGTTATTTTTTTGGCAATGTAGTTAATATGCTTATCCCATCTTAAATTTTCATCTAGTATCAACCCAAGATATTTGTAACTTTGAACTACTTCAATATATGTATTATTGTACATGAATGTCGTATTGATTATTTTTTTATTGTCAAAAATCAAGATTTTGGTTTTATCGACATTCATTAGTAGTCTATTATTTATTAGCCATTTGTCAATAACTTTTAAGTCATCGGATATTGCAGAAGAAAGGTGGTTGTCACTACTTTCGGAATATTTTATGACAGCATCATCAGCATAAAGCTGAATAGTACCCAGTAGTGGAAGGCGTGCTAAATCTTCTATATAAATTTTTAAAAAATCAGGTCCTAAAGTGAAGCCTTGAGGAATACCTTTTTTTGATTTTCATCCAATCGCTCTTATTGCTCGCATTACGAACATTCTGTTGGTTAAGTATGATTCGAAAAACATTTTTTGGCTGCTATTAAAGTTAAGGCTGGAAATCTTACTTAATAACACCTTAGGATCTACACAGTCAAAGGCCTTTCTTAGATCAATAAAAACACAATCAGTGTATTTTCCTTCATGCATACTTTTGGTAATGAAATCTGTTAGTGTTAGGCAAGCTGCTGTAGGATTTGAACACTGCTCAAAACCATATTGCTCTGGATGAAGAATATTATTACTTCTTAGGAAGTTAGTTAACCTATTTTTGTTATAGTTTCAAATATTTTAGAGAATACTGTGAGCACAGAAATTGGTCTGTAATTAGATGGATCAGTGCTATCACCTGATTTGTAGATGGGCGTAACGAGAGCCATTTGCAAACAGTCTGGAAAATAACATGTCTCGAAAAATATGTTTATAAATTTAGACAAGATAGAAGCAAGTTTATTTGAAAAGTTTTTTACAAATTTCGTTGAAACTCCGCCATATTCCGCAGCAGCTGAGGATTTTGATGAGTTAATCGCCAGAATGATCTCATCTGAATTTGTGGGAGATAAATGAAAATTTAAGAAGGTGTTTCGCGAGAAATTTCTGAAAATATTCCGATTATTATCCGAACCGAACATTTTTTCAAATGATGAAAATGAAACAACTATATGGGTTTTAATATAATAGAATAATTAATAAGCATATAATTAAAAATTAATAAATATATGATGGGCTTAGAACCAAAATGGCCTAACCCACATAAAATTTTTATCTAGAAAAATAAATTTAAATTTTTTTTTATTATTTTAATAAAATATTAATTCTGAATGTGACTACGGGTACAAAAATATAGATAGATAGATTTTTAGTTTTTGAAGTTATTTATCATAGCGCTAATACTTTAACGATATCGCTTTTATGCTTTCACTTGTATACACTCTTTCAAATTTTATAAATATTTTTAAAAAAATAAAAGCCTCTTGTTAATTTCACAAATTTATTTTATTCTGACACGGATAATTCATTTATGATCCATGATTATGGTCGGAATAAAATAAATTTCACAAATTTCACAAATTTATTTTATTCCGACACGGATAATCCATTTATGATCCATGATTATCGTCGGAATAAAATAAATTTGTGAAATTAACAAGAGTCTTTTATTTTTTTAAAAATGTTTAACAATATCTTAAAAAAAATATGGGCTAAACGTTGGCCATTAAACAAAAAATCAAAAATAACTTTAATCCATTTTCACAATTAAATTAGAACAAGTTTGAAAAATATTAATATTTTAAAATGTAGTTTCATCTTCTGATTCGCTAAAAATCATTTGTTCGACGTTATTTTTGGTTCCCAGACAATTATAGGAAAAATTATGTGCTTATAGTAGAAAATTCAATAAATACAATAAATTTTTTTTTTCACTGTAGATTATTGTTCTTCCATTTGGATAGAAAAGAATTTTTTGAAATATCTGTACAGAACATTTATATTTTTTTAAAATTCAAAATTTAGAACGGATCTTCATTTCTACATGAATATTTAAAAAAAAAAATAAGAGTTGTGTTGACTCATATTTTGGGCACCAAAATTAACTTTAACATTATAACACTAAAATCATATAAATAACATCAAACTTTTTTTTTTACGATGTTTTAATAACTTCTAACCATCCGGATGGATTAAAAACATGAGGAAAGTATCTTTTATTTTTTTCTACTCTTCATCAAAATCTTGGTCACATGATTTGTACTAATGGACTAAAATGAAAAATGTATGTTTAATAACTTTATACAGCTTTATAAGGCCAGACCTTTTCTGTGCATTTAATTAAATAAATAAATTAATAACTTTTACCATAAGTACTTGTCAGTTAAAACTACTTTAAGACAAGATAAAGCCATTTCAGTCAGACACATTGGTCAGAAAATAAAACCCAAGAACAAATTATGGAAGTGAAAGATGCACCATATACGTAGAATCGACGGATAAAATAAATTTTTTAGCATTTGCATTCCTGAAATTGGTTTAGTCAAAAAAAAATAACACAGATGCAAAGGAATTATTGACCTTTTATATAGCCCGATTCTACATCTAATTCTAACCCGATTTATGTAAGATAATTTAAACTTTTTGTATTGTATTTTGTTTTAAGTCCCGCAAATTAAATTACATATTATACACTTTATAAAGACTTACTTGTTTAATCGTAGTGAAATTAATTGCAGTTTCTAATTTGTTTGAAATATAAATACAATCTAAATGCTTTAATACTAATTTATCTGATTTCCACGTTTCACGGTTTCACCTAAATCTCTTATGAGTCGATCTTCTGATTATATTTGAGATGCTATTAATAGCTGTCAACTACATAGTATTGGCTTTATACAAATTTGGTTGTATCATAGAATTCGGTAAACTAACGCTTACTAGTTATGCAATTCGACTATAGTGGGTTCGGATCGTACTTTAACGTGTCGTGATCATTATAAAAAATTGTTTTGAATTTATTTATTAAAATTATTTGGGAATTTATAACTTGGTAATCACTTACAAAATGGAAATATGATATTATTTTATTATCAAGACAAAGTTCCTTTCAAATATATCTCGCTTTTAGCATTTAAATTAGCTAATACACAAAAAAAATCAACATCAAGTCATTGTGTGTATGCTAAAACGATTTAAATAGGCTCTGCATTGGCATATTAAGAGGATAGCAATCAGTAGTAATTACTACCCAGCAAAAAAACTAAGCATATCTCCCATTATCACAACTGCAGCGATGTGAACGATAGAAACACTTTTGCGATTTCCCAGTTTTCCCACCTACCTACATAATGTCAAAACTCCGAGTAAATACCTAGGATATTGATAAAAAAATATTTCCTTCAACAACAAATTTTTAATAGACAAAGTATTTTGTATTCGGATAGTTTTAAAGCCTAATATAGTCTCAATTTTAGTTTATTTGGAAATTGATTGGATACAATTAACAAACTTATTACAGAAAATGTGGCAAACCTGCGATAGCTGAAAGGTTTTATTAACTTTTGTACCATTACACATTTTTTTTTTTTTATAACTTTTATAGTAATTAAATAATTGCTTTATTTACTTATTGATTTAATTACTAATAAATCTACATTAAATAATTATTTATTTTAATTGATTATTTTATTATTTCAAATATATGTATATGCATGTATACTTGTATGTATTTAAATAGAACATTTTATTAGTTTGTAAATTTAATTATTGATTTCATCAGTTAAATATAAAATTTTATTTTTTTAATAATATACAAATATAAATTATAGCAACAGCACAGCAAAAACCTAAAATTAATTTAAGGTAATCAATAACCATTAATAAAGTTTATTTACAAAAATAGTCTCAACTCACACTTACAAAATACGGAATACATTTGTGACAAATAAATATGAATTTTTGGAAATTGAAATATAAAAATTGATGATGACATAAAATTTGTTAATAATAGTTAAAATTATTACAAGGTAGAACATTTATTGTCACAATAAAATATTTTTTCGTAATTAAACTAAAAGTTGAAGAATTGAAATGTGTATAAACAGGGTCCTTTTAGATTACACAGTCTATTAAAACATATTGTATGAATTTACGTTAATTAAAAACGCCTTCAACAATATAATTTCGTAATTGCATATCATAAATCAATCAAAAAGAACATTTTGAAAGTATTGAGGGTAACCAAAAATGTATTTGTAATTTCTAAATAGAACTCCATAAATAATATATAAAAAAAAAATAATATCATTTTATTGTTGTGCGCATCATAGAAGACACTGTTTCATTTTTGAGTCACTCACTTTTTGTATAGGTATGGAAACAAAATTTTGTATAACCAAAAAATTACTATCGTATATCAATAACTAAATAATACATCAAGACCTTGAGTATATTATATTACTTTTTAAAGTAAAAAAAAGGAAGAAGGTAAGGTGAAAAAATATCGGAATAGGAAATTCTTTCACACTTGTTGTTACATGATATTATGATTAAAGCTAAAGAAAAAATAAAATATTTGTGTAAATAAAAGCAACTTTCAAAATTTGAATTACAACACGTATATGGTGCTGACCAAAAAACAATTGCCCAGCGCTTGCAAGTCAAATTGTTTTGATTCATATACGGTGCCAGCTTTTGAAAGCTTATAACAATATGTAAAAATTATTTTTAATTGCAAGGACAACATAATGTTCAAGTTAAAACAAGCACATAAAAGCTATAAATCTTTTAAAATCTACATTGTATATACAAGCGCAAAATTATAGACGTCATCTGGAAATCAAACATTCTGTCAAATTTTTTATATGGTTAAGAAATACTATAGCCTGAAAAACAAAATTATCTAGTTGATTATTTTAGAACTAGATTTAGATTTATAATTCATTTATTCATATTAAAATACAAAATCAATTCTTAATATATACCGGGTTGTCCAGAGCATGCCTATCAGCTTTTTAAGAAAGAAAGGAGCCGTTATTTTAAAGCTTAAAGCTTAAGCAAAAAAATTATTAACTAATTCGAGGGTGCTATATCGATTGGTGATATTTCCAACTTCCGGAAAGAACCAGAAAAGAGTTTTTCAAGACCAAAAATCGCCGAAATTGAGACTTTCAAATGGGAAGGGGTACTTTTTAGATAGGATATTGGATAGGTACGTACATCCGACACACTGGTAGAATGTCGGGCGTCAATCATAATGTGGTCAATTTGATTCGCTGTACGTCCATCCGGAGAGAGCCATGTTGCTTTGTGGATATTTTTATGGGGAAATTTGTACTACTTATAACCATATTACGAGCTGCTGCAAAATTAATGGTTCGGTATCCATTATCCGTGGTGGTGGGGTGAAGACTAGAAGTTACCAACCGTTTTGCCGAAAATTCCTTCCTTACCGATTTTAGCATTGAAGTCTCCAAACACGATTTGCGCATCGTACTCAGGACAGAACCCATATATTTTATCTAGGATGTTGTAGAATCCATCCCTCGTGGAGTCATCCGCTTCGTCGGTTGGTTCGTGCATACATATTTGGCTGATGATGCAGAATTGCCTTTGATACGGATGACGGCTAGACGTTCATTAACAGGTGTGAAATCAATGACGTTTCCTCTAAGCTGTTTTTGGAACACCCGATATTCTTACATATTTACTAAACAAAAAATAATAAGAATAAATATAGGATCATTCAGATATTTCGAACAACATAATATGATGAATGAAACTATAAAAATACAATACAGCATATAAAATATAAAATATTGTTGAATACACATGTCATAGTAAGGTAGACAATTAAAGGTAAATATGAAGAAAAAAATTTAAAATAGCCAAATTCTTAGGATTTTGCAGAACGATACTAATGATCTGGCCGATGTTATGGAATACAGTAACATATTAAAAGTTTTTGGAGCAATCATAACAGTGGCAAAAATGAGAGATACGGGTTCTTGGAAAATTTACAGAATACAAATTATTAATTCTAAGATTATGTCGAATTGAAAATCGGTGAGTGCTATAGTCCAACCTATTAAAAAAAATGTTCAGCGTTTTAAACAAATATAAATAGCCTAAGTGATAGAATATTCAACTATTTAAATAAAGTAAAACTAGGCATTAGTCTACTTTTTTTTCAAAATTATCCACTACAGTCTTTTTGAGTAATGAGAATAGGTTGAATTTTATTATAATAGTAGCTAATTCCATATTGCAGTTTAGAATTGAATAGAGCAAAATACACCATACGCATAAGTTTTAATGAACAATACAGATTTAAGTGAAAAATATTTCGCAAAACTTTTAACTGTTCTGACAGTATTTAAAGTAACATCATAATTATATTATATAAATATGTATATATCTATATATATATACATCCATATGTATATTAATCTCTCGGGTGAGTGATCTTTTACACTTTTTAATTGAGAAGTAAATACTTTAAACTAACCACAATTACAAAAATAAAAAATAAAATCTGGAAAACAATTATTTAAATAGAAAGTATGTCCTGACCAATTCAGTTTACAGTTAACAAGTATAACACCCAAGTACCTAAGCATATATACACTATCAATATTGAAACAAGAAGTATTAGAAGGTGAAGATTCGATTTTAAAATTGCCAGTCGACATAGTAAATTGATTAAAATATCTGACCGCTAGAATTACTCCTATACTACAAAAAAAAGTGACTTAAAAACAATATGACACCAAACTCTACTTGCTCAAATATGTATAATCGAAGACTTGAACGTAAATTATAATAATTAAATTAGATTTTATTCTAATAATGGTTATATATTATTTGTTTTTAATTTTTCAAAATATTATATTAATGCTGTCAAAACAAATTGATTTTTGTTTTTAAGTTAAGTCCTCTATACCATTAAGAAATTCAAAATACTCGTGGCTATATTTATTCAAAGTTGATATTTTCATTTCTTTCTCCAATTATATATTTTCCATTTAGTTCCATTAATTTCATATAAAAATATTCAATTATTATCCTATGTAATAATGAATAGTAAAGGATTATTTATAGAGAATTTTACATTTGACAACTATAAATCTCCTTTTCATTTTACTAGTAACCAATAAGTAATCCTTATAAATAAATTTGATTCCATAACAAATTACCAATTTAATTTCAAATCGAAATTCACAAAAATTTATCATCAAATTACAGTAATGCCCACTTTTCTAACCATTAAAAAAAATTAATGTCTAAAATAATTTTTATTTTTTTTTTATTTTCTATATTTTCTATTTTCTTTTTTTCCTTATGTACAATTTTATAGTTTACACATGTCCTTGTAATATTTTACAAAACTAATGTTAGAGCTAATGTAAATGAAAGAGTCGAAATATACACAATTATTTGTCAAACCATTAGTCAAACGAAAATTTATTATTATTATCCATTCTGACATTGACATTGACTGTGTTGACAATCATAAAACCCAAACGCAAAAAAAAGGATATAAGAACAAAAATAAAAATTAAAAATGTCCAGAAGGCATTGAGAAGTAATAAAACAAAAAGTAATGAAAAAAATATAATTTTTTGTAGATTTAATGTCTCCATTGATATAAAAATTATTACGAAAGTCAAATAAAGTAGAAAATAAAATAAAATTTAAGAATCTTAAGGATGCTTTTAACTGTTGTGACAGTATTTAAAGTAATATCATAATTATATTATATAAATATGTATATATATATATATATATATATATACATCCATATGTATATTAATCTCTCGGGTGAGTGATCTTTTAAACTTTTTAATTGAGAAGTAAATACTTTAAACTAACCACAATTACAAAAACAAGAAATAAAATCTGGAAAACTTTAAAGAAAATAGAGTAAAAGTGTCAGTAAATAAAACTTTTTACACAATTACTTATAAAAAAAAATATTGTTACATAGATACATAAATATATAATATAAATAATTTATTCGTAAACAAGCCAAAATAGAACAAAATAAAACACTGAAAAATTTATTAAAATTATTCGAAAATAAATATAAAATATTTTCTTCTCAAGTTCTACAAACATGGCAACAATTTTCAGATAGCTAGGCTTGGCAGACAAAACAGCAAATATAAATAGAAAACAAAAATAGAAAAAACAGGTTGAATATAATCTGATCAAATTAGTACTGTGCTTAGTTTTTTTTTCAAATTCGGTCCAAAACTAAAATTTGTGTTCAGTATTGTTTAGCAATTCACCATTGAAAGATGCACAATAGCACTGCATGTAAAAAATGTTAAAATTGATGGTAAAAATAATAGATCTGCAAATACTGACCTACATTTAAGACAAATTTCAACCTACATCACGCTAAATTCACACTGAATAGAAAATTTGCCATATTTTACAACCTTGTCATGCCGCAAAGAGATAGCAGATATTTAGATATATTTACATATAAATATTTATATATCAGTTTACGTGTTAATATAATACAATTATTAATACAAGCTTTCACGGTATTTTGCCTTTCGGGGGATGAGCCTATTATATTTTTTTTGTCATTTTTTTTATCCCAGACTGCGAAACGAACATGGTATCTTTTGTCAGCTATATAAATGAAAAGAAATTAATTAAGTTATAGAAAAATGTACTGTTAAAAGGTTTTCTACTGTCATATTAATTCTTAGAACAAGCACATCAGACCTTTAGTACTAAATGAAATCTTGCTACATTTAATTGAGCAATCGCCATCCGGTAGTACCGGTACCTTCGATTAGAAAAATTTTAAAATAAACTACATCAGATGTAAACTGTTAGTAGAGAAGTAAAAATGCTAAGTCAATAAATAATTATGCACTTAAATTAAAATACTTTAAAAACCTAGACTGAACTACTAAATATAATATTAAAGGCTCATAATAAAAGTTAAAAAAAAAAAAACTACTAAATATCAAAACTAAAAAAAAAAAAGAAAAATTGTTAGTTAGTCTCAGCTATACATACATTATAACGTAATATAGTTCACAATCAAACGAGATAGCTATAGAATTTAATTAACGGAACATTCTAGGGATTGGCTCGAAATTAGCATATTCCGTAGGGTAAAAGAAAATGTGGAACAACTCAACAGTTTTGAAATTGTTTCGATTGGTTGTTTCAACCAAGTAATTTGAAATTTCAGTGACTAACGTCTTCTCCGAAAGGATTGTGCTGCACAAAAGCGATATCGGCAATAATGCAATGAATGCACCTATTTCTTAATTTGGCAAATTTTTTTAATGTCTAGATCCATGCATAATAGTTGAATCCGTATGTCAGCTTCTCTGTTAAGTTTTTTGTTATATTTGGTTTTCGTCAACTCGTCATATGAAAATCCATACTCACACATATAGGTAGTAGCGAAGGGAAGAAGTATATTAACTACTTTCTTTGATAGATTTGGATAATCTCTTTCAATAGAATACCAAAAATCTGGCAAAGATAGTTTTTTTAAACTCTGACTGCAATGGAAAATCCGAAATCCTTCAAAGCTTCATATCTCTCAACTGTCAACTTTTTTACACTCCTGACAGTAACCTAGGTAGAATCACCTTTTCATGCTTAATTAAGTACGGTACTGCAATTTTACACTACAATATCTACAATATTTCGAGTATTGATTTAACAAATTTCTGGCTCTACATCATGGAAAACTACTGCTATTGAACTATTACTCCGTTTGAGTTTTTTGATCTCTTCCAAATAACTTTTAAATTTTTTCGCGGAAGCTTTTGAGAAGCTTTGCGAAGTCTTGCCGCACCGCGAAACACACCTTCAAAACCTGCACTAGTACAATTAGGTTGTGTTATCAGCATATCTAACATTTTTTATTTTGTCCCAACTAAAATTTTCTTTTTATTATCTTAATTTCAATGATTTTTAATAAATTTCTAAGATTAATCTTAGGGTTTAGCCTTCCAGAAACACCTCAAATTATTATTTGTTTATCGGAGTTTAATAATATCTACAAAAAAAATAAACAAATAAAAGTATTGGTGCCAGCCAAATTTAATAAAATAAGTAGTAAAATTCTGATAACCGGAATAAACATAAATTACTTTAATATTTTATTATTATTATTATTCTTATTATTACTTTTTTTTTTGTTAATAAATAAATACAAAAATATTTCTTTTTCAGTATGGTATAAAATTTTAAGAAGGGATAATATAAAAAAAAAATGTCAAAATTCTTTGGAAATTGTTGCCAAAAAGAAAATATCACCGCCAAATAAATTCATTTTTATTTTTGTGGTTGTTGAATAACAATTTCTTTTTTATTTATTATTTCATATCCTTGTAGTGTCAAAAATAACAGAATCTAAATAAATTTCAGGATGTTGGTATTTGACAGTATAGATACTATTTTATTATTATTAATATACTCGTATATGTGGTGCTCCTCATTAGATTAGAACTATATATAAAGAGAAAATAATGCAGTATACAGTACAGAAGTAACTATACACCAGTCTCTTTTTCTATAGACCTTCAATTGTTTTTACAATATTGTAGTACATTATTTATACATTTTTTTTATATTTGAATTCGAAATGAACAGGATATGACGGAAATTCAACAAATTATTGTTATTTCATGATTTATATTTTTAACAAATATATTAAAACACGAAATGGACAACTTTAAGATATATTCAATTCCTTTTGGGAATTAAACAAAAATTTGTTATGTGAAATAATTTGAGATTCCGTTTAGAATACACAAAATTAATAAGAAATTAATCTGCTATTTAAGTCTCCACAAAGTGGAAATCGAAATCGAAACAGTGGTCGAATTAAACAACTCTTTAGAAAAATATGTGAAAGAACGACGAAATGAAAATTCGTTTGATTACTATAAAAAAAAGGGAGAAAAGCTATCGGGTACTAAAGAATTTAAAACTGCGAGAACCTTCAAGAGGAAAACGCAATTCGATGATGGGCCATCAGCAGACGGTCAATTTGATCAGACTACAGGTTTCCGAATAAATACATTCTATGTAATTATTGATTCACTTTTGGCTGAAATAGATAAACGAAAATCAGCTTATAACATTGCTGCCAAATTTGGATTTATGATGAATTTAGGGAAACTTGATGAAAATGTTATTCGAGAAAAGGCGAATATTTTATATAAAGAATGAAGATCTAGAAGAAGGGTTAGCTGAGAAATGCATGCATTTCAAGCATATCAACTTATTATCTGATAATTTAATGGCTTTTTCGAAAGCTCAATTGATTTTGATTGTGAAAACAATCAATGAGTTGCAAATTGAATTCACTTTTCCAAATATAACAACTGCCCTACTGATATTTTTGAGTATTGCATGTACAAATTTGCATTCCGCAGTGGGGAAAGGTAATTTTCGACCCTTAAAAGGATAAAAAATTATTTACGTTCATCTTTAGTACAATCTAAACTAAATAATTTAAGCGTATTATCTATTGAGGCAGATATATTAGAAACTACAGACTTTGCCAATAATAAATGTCGGAACAGAAATATTTAATATTAAAATGTATCTTTTAGTTTTTTAAGTAATAATTAAATATTATATTTAAGCATGTATATATATTACAGAAATAAAATTTATAATTCATTAAACCAAAGCCCAGAGCGCCCAAATTTGTAAAGACCGCCTTGGTCACAAGGCTTGTATATTTTCATCTTGAACCGTTTTTGTGTTTTTTTTTTTTTTTTATTTCTTCAAATTACCGTAGTACAGTAAACATTTAAATATCTGAATTGGACTTCGAAATATTTGCTCAATTAATTTGTTGTAGACAACCAGTTTTCAGTTTTCAGATTGATGTTTTTGAAATTACCATACATTTTCTTTAATATGAAGACTTAACCATCAGGTTAATATTTTTTGAGATATAATATTCACAATGTCATTTAGTTTTACTTTAAAGAACATCAACAAAACACATACAAACTGCTGGGGGTGTTGTATTAAATAACTTCAATTGCTTCGAATATCAACTCACTATTAATATCGCATCAGTGACATCGGTTTTAATGACCTTTTTTTTGAAGAGGTGTAATTTTTAAGACAATTTCAAGTACATATTGTATTAAGTGAAATCAATGACTATATGACATAGTCATTGGTAAAACCTTGTAATTGGTATTCTTCTCTAATTTTTTGAATCAGCTATATATCAAATATGTGTGTTTGAGTATTAGGAAATAAATTTTTGTAATATTCTTCTATTTCGATTGTTATATTCACAATAAATTAATATTTATGCGGAATACCGATAGCAAAGTACTGATTTATTTTTTGTTACAGTTTGCCTTAAATCCTGTTGTTAGAACATCTAAGATTCAAATTAATTGCAGTGTATATACTTATATTAATATTATCAATAAATATTCACTCTATTTTTGATATCTAATCCCTGTTCAAAATAAATAAATTAAATTATAATAACTTTTACATAATGCGGTTACCAATATTATTAATTGATCATCTAGAAATAAGGTAGGCTCTAGTTATTAAGAAATAGATTAACATAGGATCAGGTTCTTAATTTAATAAAATATGTCATTAACTCATAAATATGTTAGACATAGATTAAACCAATTTTCAGTAGACTTTAACGTCTATAGCTCTTAGTATTAAAACTGAAATCGTCGGTAAATTTCTATTTTCGGACAAACGCCACTTTTGTGTTTTTTGACTTAGGACTTGGTTCTTAGGTTTTTTGGGATGCTCTTTCATTTTTTCTGATCCGTTCTTAATTATCTATTTTAGCTATGTAGATATGGAGAGGCGAGATTCGGACATCTTCACTTTTATAACTTTTTTGAATACAAAAGTCGGACATATCCAATTTTTTGGTTGATGTCCGAAAATTTATATGAAGTTTTCGATAATTTTATTGTAATTCCTTAAATAAGACATCTTAATGATCCGAGGATATGGACTAAAAGTTAAGTTTTGATTCGTCTACTTACATTATGAAATTTTATTATAGTATTGATAATATTATGGATATGTCCACAAATAATAATAAAAATTGTTTTAGAAATTTCGTCCATTTCCATATATTTTGTTTGGATAGTAGCAATTTTATGTGGATATGTCTGAAACGTACGACAAACAAATTGAACTAGTTTTCAGCCATCAACATAAGCCGCCGAACGTATATTGTAAAAAACTATATAAGCCATAAGGCATAATGCATTTTAATATTTTTTTCAGTTTTATTAAATTTCTGAAAGTGTTAGTATTATAGTAAATCATCATCATCACCGGTGTTGTCAGCAACTCTTTTAGGGTAACTATTTTTATTCTTGAAATTAATTTCTTGTAAGTGTTTGTGTGTATGTTAAGTATGCAAAACGAAATTTTTAGCAGTTGGGAGGACGATAATTCACACTCAAAAAAAGTCAGAAACACAGAAAGATATTACTCTGCTGATCCAGATTTTTCTTGTATATGTATATGATTGTATGATATTTTTTATTTTAATTACAATATGCAATTACTATTACTTTTTACAGCGGATGATAAATACAAAGACCCAAATTTTCACCCTTCAAGTTTATGGTAAATAAATATTAGTTTAGAACCTTTTTATCTTTAAAACGATTAATTCAATAAAAATATTTAGAATCTGCAAACAACACATAGCCTTCATTGATGAATAACAAAATAAGAAAACCTGAATTATGGAAAAGAATATTCAGAAGAAATTAAGAGAG